>JAWHQI010000011.1:18200000-19650000 GCA_033032865.1 Dactylorhiza incarnata | reverse complement strand
TTCAAAATAAGAAAAACCACTTACTCTTAAGTACACCGGATCACTAGTCTCAAAATTCAAAATAAAATATGTGATCCCCGAAGCACTACTTTGCACCCTGATAAGTCTTGATGAGCATTGTGTGTGCAAAGCACCTTGGTAGTTGTACATTTTTTTTGTGCATTAAAGTGTGTGGAAGTAATCTTATTTGTGTTTTATTGTGCTTCTTACTTTACATATTACTTGTATTTTTGATTAAAACATTTGTTTGCTCTCCTCAAAAATACACTTATGTGCACATCATTATCTTCCATAACACTTCTTCTCATGAGTATTGGATCCTAATGCTAATTCTATATCACTCTTTGCTTATGAAATGCACTAGATAACCTAACATGTTTTCTATAATGTTTGGTATGATTTGAAATTGTGAATTGAAATAATATTGTAGTAATCTCTTTGTGATAGTATTATTTCATGCTTGGTTATGTTTGTCAACCATAAGAGTTTTTCATTGAAACATGATTTACATAAACATCTTCTTTTTGAAATTAAACTCATATATCTTTTTATGGATTATTCTTGATTACAATAAGATGTTTCATGTATTTCTACAAGTCTTCCGCATAATCACCATATAACTTTTACCTTGCGCTTTCATGCTTATATCAAGTCTTAAATCTAATTTTTTCTTAAAAACAAATGGTAGACTTGCTTGGTAAAATTTATATTTGTTGTTCTAACACGCATATCATTTTTATGCTTAAAACTCTGATTTATTTCTATGTAAACTTTTTATGCTAAACACTCCTCCAACGAGTGAAATATTGCTTATAAAACATCCTCTTATTATTAAATCTCAAATCAAATTTTACTTATGTGTGTCTAATTGCTAAAAGGATGTTATTTCTAAATGCCTTAACTCTTATCCTTATAAAGTTAGTTTTTTTAAACTAAAAAACATCTCCTTTTTGAACTTAAACTCTTATTTAGTATTATGATGTTTCTTTTTTCTTCCGCAATGCTCAAACTCTGATTCATTCATGAATTTCAATATAGCTAAGTGTGTTTTAGTTTCAAATAAAAATCCATATGCTATGAAATTTCCCATTAGATTTAAATGCTTAATGTTTCCAATAATTGTTATCCATGACTTCTTTTCTCACCATAGCGGGGGCGTAGGGTTGTAGACATTAGATAACCTTATCTAGTCATGTCTTGTCCTTAACCGGGGAGGGTTCCAGTGGGGCCTTGTGAGGCACTGGGGGGAACTAGTGCTAGGTTGAGTTTTGTCTAGTGTTTGCATAAGAGACTAACACCCCAACCTACGGCATGTTTGCAGCTCCTCATGCCCATCCGTCACTTAGTACGGGGCTAGGGTGTAGACGTATTGTCTGGGTAGATTGGTTACTTGGAAATCACTATTTGTTATGCTTAAAACTCTTATATAAAGGGGAAATCATTACTTTTGCCCAAACTAAAAACTCTGATATATTTATACAAAAATTATTCTAACAAGTGGCTCTAAAACTCCTTATCATTTCCTTCTCACTCAAAAGCTCGATCATGCTTTATCTTATTATCCAACTTTTCTCTGGTGCATCCCTACCCACTTTTGCTAATAACAAAGGGGGAGAACTAACATGATAAAATGCAAAAGGGGGAGAACTAACATGATAAATATAATCCGCTATCAAAATACAAACCCAACATGATTGATTAAGTTGATAGCATACATATTAGGGGAGCATTCACATAGGGGGAGCATGTAATTTAGGGGGAGCAATTCTAAATGCTAAAATCAATAATTATCCTAAAGTCATCACTCTCACACACACACAAGTATAGTCTCATCATGCTTATTTATTAATGCTTTGTTTTATCATTAATGGATTTGTTATTATCAAAAGGGGGAGTTTGTTGGAACATGGTCTTCCGAATCTCCTAGGTTTGAGAATAACAAATCCTATGTGTATTTGATCTTGTGTGTTCAAGTGTGCAGGTTAGCATAGTCTACATGACTCAAGGAGTACTCATGATGTCTGCCCCCAAAATTGAGGCCAAAATTCGAAGAGGCTCACTAGCGCCGGCGGTAGTGATAGCGCCCGGCGCTAGCTTTGATCTACGCGATTCCAGCATCGTTTTTAGAAGGAGCTAGCACCCGGCGGTAGCTACTAGCGCTGGAGGTAGCATGGCGCACAAGAGGCATAGAGCAAAATGTTGCCGCGGATTGAAGATCCTGCCGCGCAAAACATTTCCTAATCCGGGCTAGCGCCGGCGGTAGCGCTAGCGCCGGCGGTAGCGTAAAGGATATAAATTGGATGCTTTGGCTCCGTCTTCTTCATCCTCCTACAATCCCAAAATCCAGAGCTTTGTGCCACAACAGAGAGAGGAAGATTCAGAGTGATACTCCCACAAATCCATGAAGGCTTAAGGAGATCCGTGGAGAAGATTTCAACACGCTTCATCATCGTGACGAAAGACCGCATCGACTATGATCATACTCTGCGTCTTCGTCTACTTCTCCAAGAGATCCAAATGGAGGGAGTTTTTATATTATTGTCTTTTTCATTTCACATCCTTTTTGTAAACGGTAGTGAAATCGCCTCGTGTTGGCGACTAGGTCTGGGGTAGGACTTAGGGCTGAAGTTCGCCTCGTGTTGGCGACTAGATCTAGACTAGGTCTAGGGGGTGCTCGAGGCCTTTCTGGGGATAGATTGGCTAGAGCGGCTTGAGGCCGTATCTAGGGAGAGATCGGCTAAAGCCAACCGGTTCGTGGGGATACGAGTCGGTATAGAAAACGAAAAAGAGTTTTTATTATTCGCCTCCGATCTCTAGCGCCATTGAGATCAAGTTTTGTAAAACTTATTTAATATCAATAAAGCTTGTCTCTCTTTTTATTTTACTTGACTTCTTGTTTTATTATTGCAATATTCCAAAGTTTTCTAAATAAAATATAAAGTTTTTGAAAACCCTTATTCACCCCCCCTCTAAGGGCGCCGACCGATCCAACAGTTGAAAGTTATGAGGTCCAACCATGGACAGGAGGAATACACTTGAGAGCCGATGGACCTTATGCAGCAACGTTACCTGTGATTGTTTTCCCCAGGTATGACCTAAACTAGTTTTTCATACTTTGTTTCGATACCGTAGCCCAAATTGAAAATTTCGGGGATGAAATTAATTTTTTAGTTTATTGGATTTGTAACATCCCGTTTGTTTGACTCTGCTGCTTCCGTTCGATGAATGTCGAAGGGGAAGCCGTTCGTCGATCGACGAAATTGCCGCCTTTAGACGAACGTCGAAGGGGCAGTCGATCGAAGGTTGATGAAGCTGTAACAGTTCGGCGATCGACGAAATTGCCGCCGTTCGATGAACGTCGAAGGGGCGGTCGATCGTCGGTCGACGAATCTATCGCCATTCGGCGATCGACGAAATTGCCGTCGTTCGACGAACGTCGAAGGGGCGGTCGATCATCATTCGGCGAAGTTGTATCATCCCGTTTGATGAAGTCGTAGCGTTCGACGAAGTCGAAGGGACAGCATTCGACGAAGTCGAAGTAGTAGCGTTCAATGAAGTAGTAGCGTTCGACGAAGTCGAAGGGGCAGCGTTCAACGAAGTCAAAGTAGTAGCGTTCGACGAAGTAGTAGCGTTCGACGAAGTCGAAGGGGCAGCGTTCGACGAAGTCAAAGTAGTAGCGTTCGACAAAATTGCGCCGTTCGACGAAGTCAAAGTTGTAGCGTTCGATGATGTAGTAGCGTTCGACAAAATTGCGCCGTTCGACGATCAACGAAGTTGTAAGCGTTCGACGAAAGTGTTGCTGGGCAGTTTTTCTGCCGTCTTCCAATAAAGGCTTAATTGCATAGGAAGTTGTGGCCGTAAATGCTTGTCAAATCAAATCCCACTATCTCTTTTCTTTAAGCCATTAGCCTCATTCTTCACCAAAAAAAGGGGGCCGAGCCATTATTTTCTATGGCTCATTTCTTCTTCTTCTTCTTCATCTCCTTCCCCCACCTTAAGGGTTTTACCCAAGGAGCTTTGGAGGAGCAAAGCTTGGAGAAGGATTTGAGCTTGTCCAACTGCCGCCATGCCGCGGAGGAGACAACCGTGATCGTCGGCCAAAAATCAGGTGACTTCCGACCCCTCTCCCTTGGTGCTTGATCTCTAGATAAAACTAAGAGAGACATCGAGCTCAAAAGAGCTTTGTTTGGTGAGTTTATGGATATTCGTAGGAAGAGGCCATGCTAGAGTTTTCTCTTTAGGGCGTTGTTCGCCGCGAAAATACCTTCGAATAACTCCTCTCTTCGATGCGAGGACAAAGGAGTTGATTTCGTGAAAATCGGCGGCCTCATGAGGGGTATTGGGGGAAATAAGATTTGTGGAAAGTGGTAGATTCTGCTGGAGGAAGAAAACAAACAGTAACTGTTAGATGCACTTTAAGATTTGTGCAGATTATTATCTGCAGACCAAACCTGGGGCAGATAATATATTGCAGCTGAGGTTCAAGCCTCTTTTAAGGAATGTCCCAGCTAGATCCAGGCTGTGGGCTCAACTAGGAAGTTGTAGCCCTTGGTAACACCTTTCTAATGAATGGTTGCACATAAAATTTGGTGAACTGTAGAGTTCTATAAAGCTGTCGGAAGTAATGTGTTTTATTAAGACCACCATTATATTATAAAGAAATCTGTCAAACTAGACCGGCTGTGTTCGAGTCGCTGTTTGGGCTTGATACAGTCCGGGCTGGTCCCTGAGCTTATGATGGAAGTTGTAGCCGTTAGAGATACCTTTCCAACGACTGGTTGTACGATTTGTTAGGATCCCAGTAGCTCCCTCAAAGTCTGGTTGAAATAGGCTATGTCTAAAATTATAAAGTGTAATGGGATGGACAGATTCTGTCCTGTGGGGCACAGCAGGGTTCAAACCCACTTCTAGCCATGATGTGACTGGATCTGGGCTGAGGGCTCAACATAAATGTTGTAGCCCTCGGAAAGAGCTTTTCAAAATGGGGTGGAATGGTATTGGTGGTGGAGCGTAACTCCCAGAAATCCAGTTTCGGTAAACTGCGATACACGCATAAAATTTATAATGTTGTTTGGATCTCTCTCGAACTACTTATCGGATGTTCGAAAAATTTGGTGGACATGTGCCTAATGGTGTTGAGACCACCCCCGATCAGAATTATGAATGTTGGATTTATATTTACGGTAATATTGTTAGTCTCTTCCTATAAATTTGTTGTGTTGAAAATAACATTGGTAAATATAGACAAGTCTTGAAACTGGGGAAATATTCAAGGATTGGGATGGTTAATGTGTATGGTCAGATTGGTATAGTGAACTCGATCATAGAATTACACACACATGTAGTCCTATAGGATCAAAGGTAGTAATTCCCTTATATACCCATGCGACTGCAAGAGAGTTATGATAACTCCGTATGTGAACCAGTGATGGTTGGTGAGGCTTCTAGGGTATGGTTATATCCTGAGAGGTGAGGGACCCGGTTGGTAGGTCCTTGGATGCTAATTAGCTTCGGCACCGATTGTATGAGGAGAAATGGAATAAGGCTCCTTACGCGAGTCCTTGGGTACTTGATAGCACGGGTGGTGCATGGGAATCTCAGGAATGTGCATGGTTTACACATGGTGGTGTGATGATCTTGGTTGGAGGATTACTTGTGGCGGGTCTACGGGCTTGCTGGTCGTGACACCGACAGAAGCCGACGGTTAGACTCTAGACTGGTTGGGTTGGACTCTTGGTGCTTACCTACCCAAGTGCCCTTCTGTGTCCTTGAAGGCTCAGCATGTTGCGAGCAGTATGCAGGGTCTCCGCTGTGTGTTCTTAGCGTCGAGGCGTACAGAGGCCTCAGATTGGTAGTGTTCATACCCTCCTAGTAGTGGAGGAGCTCGTTCCATTGTCTCCGTCTGGCCACGACGGGAGATGCCTGAGCTCTTAGCTACCCCTCAAAAAGCGAGAACTAAAGGTCTATGTCGACATAGCAAATATGCATGGGTGAGTCATCATATCATAATCATTGCATTGCATTCATCCTTCATAATCATTGCATTGCACCGCATTGGATCCTCATCATATAAGCTTGTATGGGCATCTTTATATGATGAGTTACCTTCATGTTCAGATCCTTAACTTATAAGCTTGTATGAGCATCCTTATAAGTTAAGCTCAATTCGGTTCTGTGATACTCTGCTCATGCTTTCTTGTTACTAGTACTTGCTTATATAACCACTATTATTTATGTACCTGTTAGTTAGAATTATTGCAAGTACTTGGGTACTTATACAACCGACATATATGAACAACAATTCCTGTCACCTGCTTTGTATATTATTGCTTATATTGCAGCTTTTCCTTCCTTTCCTACCGCCCGGTGCCTTGGAGTTGCCGGGGGAGCGGATGTGAATCCACTTAGTCTTTATGACTAACGGTTCCTATGTCCCTCTTTTTTTAGGAGTGCACCCTGGAGCAGCAGCGCAAGGCGCTGGAGGAGAATAGCCAGGTTAGGATGACAGGGCCGGAGGCCACGATACCCTCACTACCGTCGGTGTCAGATTTGAGCACAGTTTGAGATGTAGCCCTTGAGGCGTTTCTTTTGTCACTCTGATATAGTACAGGAGCTTCCTGTCTCATAGTTTTTGTGACTCTTGCTTATGTGGATTTAAATATGGCTTCTTGCTTTTACATTATTGATGGGTTGGCGCTATTCAGTTGATTCGGCCGGCAGGATAGGTGTCTTGTGGGGGAGGCTAGCTCGTGTGCTGGCACCTCCGCAAGGCGGCTGTCCTGGGCCTAAGACTCCCCTCGGCCGTGTTTTGTGTTCTGGGAGGGGGATCTTACACAATATAAGATTTTACTTTAGCGTTTGCTTTTAAAGTTTTATTTTCTAATCGTAATTTGGAATTAGCATGTTTCAACTTTGAAATTTTACGTTTAGCAAATTTAAGCACACGAAATGTAGAAATAGAATTTGTTACAAAAAGAGAAGATTTTGATTTTCTTACTTTGCTATGGGATGAGGCAAGATTTGAACCAAAGGTTCCTTTGACATCTTCTTCGCATTCCTCTTCCATAGTTGAATTTTTGTCTTCTCTTTTGCTTGATGTTTTGCCATCATTTGAGTCAAATATTGTTTCTCTCTTAGATAGATCATCCTCCAAGCATGAGTCCTCATCGATTTCTTCTCTTGGATATATATGGAATTCCTCTTGTTCATCATCTGTGGAGGGAAGACTATAAGTATTCTCAAGAAATTTCCAAACTTCAAAAGCAGTAGGAAGCGTATAAATAAGTTTGAAAATATTTTGATTTAGAGCACAATATAGACTATTCTTAGATTTGGCATTTAAAAACATTTCATTTTTATTTAGAATACTTGGGGGGCATTTTAATAGTAATATTCCAAACTTCAATATCCAAAGATTTAAGAAATTTTTCCATAAGAGTTTTCCACCCATTATAATTTTCACCCATAAATAATGGTGGACATAATGATTTTTCATTTTCATAAAAATTATCCACTCTAGAAGATGCGAGATCATGAAGCACCATTATTCCCGGTTGTGAAGCCGTATTGGAATAACCTACGCTTTGATACCACATGTTGGATCTTACAGCGCCCTTATAGGGGGGGGGGGTGAATACGGGTTTTATGGAATTTTATATCTTAATTAAATTTATCAAAGTTTGTGATCAAAGTTTAGGAATATTTTATAAGAAAATATATTTTGATATCTCAGAAAAGATTGTATTGAAGATTCCTTTTTAAATAAGAGAAACAAAACTTTTTGTTAACTATTGCTAACGATGGCGTTAAGTGTTAACGCTGAGCGTTAGATCCCCAGAAAATTTTCCTTATCACAAAAAGATTGCCACAGTGATTTTACTTATGAAATCTTAAATGAAATACAATTCCAGAAAATCAGAGATAATGAAAACAATTATTGTATTTCAAAGATAATTACACAAATGTTAATTTTAATACTTTGATGAAAATGTAAATTAGAACATTCTTGAAGAGGAAATAAAATCAATTGAATAGATCATTAAAAGACATGATTTTATTTCATAATAAATTGAATACACAAATGTTTGATTTCTATAACGCTAGAAATCAAGGCGAGAATATGTAAAAACACTTTTTGTTGTTTCACCGGTCCTTCTCCCAAGGACTGGTTGGCTATAGCCTATCTATCCCCATATAAGGCCTCTAGCCACCCCTAGATTTACCCTTGATCTAGTCGCCACGCACAAGGCGGCGAATTACCCTCTTAAGCTGCACAAGGACCTAGTCGCCAACAGCCGCGGCGAATTTACCCATGGAATTCGTTCCGGAATCTGAGGTTCTCCCCGAACGATTTCTCCACACCAAAATACAAAGAAAATAAAATAAAAGATTACAAGATAAAGTAAAAAGAAACTCCCCAAGAAATTCAGAAGGTGAAGACAAAGGCGATGTAGATGTTGGCGTTCTTGAAACGATCGTCCTTCGTATGCGATATGCATTGTAGACCTTCTCCTTCAAAATCCTCTTTAGATCATGTTTTCCCAAGGGAGATCTCTCAATTGCTGTATACGAGCCTCTCTCAAAAGTATCAGAATTTTGGAATGAGGCTTCAATGCATCTAACTTGAGCAAATGAAATCAGGTCTTTAAATAGACACGGGAGCTAACGCGCGGAGTTAAGAGTTAACGCCGACGTTAGTGAACGTGCACTATCGTGGCTGAAATTGCGCAAACCGTCGGGATCGTGGCAGAAACTAATTCCGTCGAACGAAATTTTGTCGAACGCAATTTCGTCGAACAAAATCTAATTTCGTCGAACGGAAACTCATTTCGTCGAACGCAGTTTCGTTGACCGGCATCTCATTTCGTCGAACGCAGTTTTGTCGAACGGAATCCCATTTTGTCGAACGACATCAAAGTTTGTCGAACGCAATTTCATCGAACGGGATTAAACTGCAATTTTCGTCGACCGGAACCTCATTTCGTTGAACGCAAATTCGTCGACCGGCATCTTATTTCGTCGAACGGTAAGCGCCCAACATTAAGACCTAACGCCTAGCATTGTCTCTGGCTTCTCAACGGATTCATTCTCGACGACATTTCTTCTCAACGGTTTCCTTCTCAACGGATGTTATAACGCGGGGCGTTAACAACTAACACGGGTGTTAGCTCTCTTTTCAGAGAATCGTCTCCATTCAATATACTACTCATATGGATGTGTAGCTATAGTTCATGTACAACCTGCACACTATAAACACACAAAATGCAAGATCAAATACAACACGATATTTGTTATTCTCAAACCAAGAGATGCGGAACATAGGCTCCAATAGTCCCCTCTGGTGCTTTTCCAAATGATCTGCATGGCTGAAATATGTTCTCCAACAGCTCGTTTATTGCCAAGAATGGAATGGAGTATTCCAGAAATACAGCATAGACATTCTTGGAAGTTATTCAAATCAGATGGATAGGTCGGGAACAAAAATAGAAGGAAATATCAATTGCCAAATAGACATTCCTTCTAAGGACAGCCCAGAAGAAGAAACAAATTAAAACTCAAATGATAGAGAACAAGTATGCTGAGATGAGAAGAAAAAGATAACCAACTGATTCATTATTCTATCTGTGGACTAGGGCTTCTTCTCCTTCATTCATCCTCCAACCCTAAGACAGAATAGAAGAACAACTTCTCTGCACAGAAAAAGATTATTACAACACTGTTGTGTTGAAAATGTTGAAGTGGAAGTTTGGGAAGTTGGCGGTCTGGGGGGAGACCGCGCGATCTGGTCTGACCGCACAGTCTTGCGGTCTCCTCTGGCGGTCTGACCTCTCTGGTCTAGCCGCGAGCTATTCAATGTGACCGCCATTCTTCTGTCCCGAGGGTGCCGAGGTGAGGCCGCGCGGTCTGTTCGTGTAACCGCATGGCGAGCTGGAGTAATCTCACGATCTGGTGCTTGTGATCGCGTGGTGGGGGAAGCTGGGTCTGGTGGCTGTCCGGGTTCCTTGTGGTGCACGCGGACTAAGGTCTTCTTAGTCGTGCGGTCTCCTCTTCTGAGTTCGCATAAGCTGGTTCCTGGCGATCTGCTGGTATATGCGGTCTCCGGTTTGTGTTCGCATGGCTAGCCCTTCGGCAATTAGCTGGCATATGCAGTCACAAGTGTTTGATCAACTTGGCGGGCTTTTGCCCTAGTCGTTCTGGTGTGTTCGCGGTCTCTGAAGAAGGTCGGGTGGCGAACACAGGTGGTAAGCTTCATGACCAGACGTGTTGTCATGATCGCACGGCTTCTTCGTGAAGTAGTCGACGAGCTTACTAAGCAGAAGGATCTGTTGCTGATCACACGGTCTGATCGGTCTGGTCGCACGATTAAGGGGGCGGTGACTCTATCTCATAGGGTGGTGACTGGATCAGGTCTCACGCCTATAAATAGGAGCCACTGTAGCAGCAAAACATATCGCACCATGTGTAAGCAGAACTCGCGGCTAGTTCTTGCGGTCTCATTTCTTGTGACCGGTCGGTCTTGCTGATTGAACTTCTTTTGTGCAGCTTCTGCGGATTGTGCGGGCAGCAGCGGTCATATCCTCTTCTGAAGGTGTTCGGGCGGTCTCACGGCTTGCAGTGCGGGTTGCTGGAGTTCAGGAGAATCAGTGGGAGTTCGCGGGGTTCTCAGTTAGTGTTGTTCAGGTCGCTGGCAGGCAGTTCGGGCAGTCTCCTCTTCTAGTCGAGAGAACTGTCAGGTTGCGTGGTCAGACGGTCTCAGGAAGGCAGACCGCTGGTTATCTTTCAGCTTTGTATTTTCTCCAGTTTTTGTGTACTGGCGAAATCATGTCTCGCCAAGTATACCTCGCCCTGTAATGAAGAATTTGCTTTGATCATTAAAGATTGTGTTTGTTTCATGTGCTTCTGGTTGTTGGTTTGAACTTTGAGTTAAACTATTCCTGCTCACTCCTAGATCTACGAAAATTTCACATGTTATTAGAGCAAGGTTGGAGTGGATAGAGCAGTTATTAACTCATAGTTTCCATCGCTTTGTGAAGAAGGAACCAGTGGTAGAGCCATGGAAGCAAGGGGTCTTGGAATTGAGATGCTAAACTCGACCAACTTTAAGAAGTGGAGGTCTTGTATGTAGAGTTATCTTCTGGGTGAGGACCTATGGGAGGTGGTTGGAGGAGAGAGCACGGAGGAAGTTTTTCTGGTTGGAGATAACCATCATGAGGTGAGGAACTGGAGGCAGATCAATGCCCAAGCCGAGTTTGCCCTGAAAAGGGCAATATCACCTGACCTGTTTGATCACATCTTGGGGTGTGCATCAGCTGCAGAGATCTGGAGAGCCCTGGATGGGCTGTTTAACAAAAAGAATGTGGCAATACTTCAATTCCTGGAGAATGAGCTGGCCAGATCGGCTCAAGGTGATCTTTCTATCTCTATGTTCTTCTTGAAGATGAAGAACTTGTGCGCCGAGATTTCAGCGCTGGATCCTGATGAGCCAATTTTTGAGGTGAAGCTGAAGAGGCACATCATCAGTGGCTTGCGGAAGGAATATGTTGCCTTTGTGACGTCGGTGCTGGGTTGGGCAAATCAGTCGTCTCTGCTGGAGCTGGAAAATCTGCTTGCTTCGCAGGAGAGTCTGGCAAGGCAGATGGTGGGGGTGTCATTGTCTGGGGGAGATGGCAAAGTTCTCTTCACAGGGAAGAAAAAGAAGTGTTATAAGAAGAAGACCGCTGGAGGAGGCAATGGGCCTTCAACTTCTGGACAGCAGGAGAGGGGCTATGCTCCTAAGGCTGAAGGGAAGAAGAAGGGAGAAGGTCCCAAGTGCTTCAGGTGCGGGAAGCTTGGTCACATCAGGAAGGATTGCCGGGTGAATCTTCAGTCGGGGCATGCTGCTGCAGGAAAGGAGGAAGCTGAAGCCAGGCAGATTGATGGAGGATGGGGAGGAGCCTTCTCGACTTCTATTGGAGCTGCGGCTCCTATCAACTCTCAGGAGGACTGGATCGTGGACTGGGGTGTGGTCATCACCTCACCGGGGACGAGTCAAAGCTTACTTCTGCGCAGCCCTACTCAGGTTATGATGCCATTATTACTACTGATAATACCGTGCATGCTGTAGAGAAGGTGAGGGTTATTTCCTTGGGCAGTGATAGGGGGACACTAACTTCGAAGAGTGTCTATCATGTGCCCAGAATGAGGAAAAACCTTTTCTCCATGACCAACGCTGTAGACGCTGGGTATCACGTTCTGTTTGGCCCAACAGAAGTGAGGTTTCTTTGGAATGTAGAGGCGGTGAAGGCTGAGGTCGTTCATGTCGGGAGGAGGAGGATGAGTCCCGATTATATACACATATATGGACTCATCTGGGCCGTTTATCTAGTCATTCCACTGCACTTTAGCCTTGTTTTAGCTTATATTTGTTATCACTTGCTATGTGCACTTCTAGGCCCATTTTGGTGTTATTTCGTATCTTTCTTTGTTATTAGTTTTCTTGCGCTATTAAGTCTCACTTTCAGTGGCTAGATTAGTGGTATATGCTGGAATAGGAGTCGTACAGGTGTTTCCGGTGCAATTCTGCACAGGAACACTGCGCACGATCACCGGTTCTATTGCGCACGACCACTGGTCGTGCGCCACTGATCGTGTGCACTTAACCCTTTTTTCATGAGTTCTGTTTGGTGCAGTGCGCACGACCATCTACGCTAGTGCGCACGACCATCGGTCGTGCGCCACTGTTCGTGCGCACTTATCATCAATTTTATGAGTTCTGTTTCGGCTAGTGCGCACGACCACCTACGATAGTGCGCACGACCACCGGTCGTGCGCCACTGGTCGTGCGAACATGTTATTTCATAATTTCTGTCTCTGCAGGTTCCGTCCAGGCAGAGCGCACGATCACCGAATTCTAGTGCGCACGACCACTGGTCGTGCGCCACTGACCGTGCGCACGACCACTGGTCGTGCGCCACTGACCGTGCGCACTGTTTATTCCAGCGCCTATAAATCGACCTGCTCGCGATTTAGGTCATATACTCCGCATTTTTCCGCCGTTCTTCCGCCGTTCCGCGCCAGTTTCGCCCCTCCACCGCCGCCCACCATCTGGAGGTGCTCCGGGCTTGTTCTTCACGCCAATCTTGAGCCGGAGTTTCCTCTCGGCCTCCTCCTTCATCCAAGAGCTCCAAAGGAAGACCTAGCCGCCATTGCCATCAAGCAAGAGTAAGTTTGCAACCTCTACCGGATCGTGACACGAAGAAGACGGGTCCATTGGAGAGTCGTGACAGCTCTCTCTACCCCGGACGTAGTTGCGGACCGAGCTTGGACGCGGATTGACAACCCGGCGATTCCAACTGTGAATCTACAACGAGACTTCGGATTGGGTCGATTTCTTGCCTTATTCTTCTCTTTTTGATGTATATGTAGCTAGATCTAATCATTATGATGAAGTGGCACTTGAATTAGTTATATTTACATATATATTTCATGTCTATGTGATTGTGTAATTTATCTATTTGAGTTGCTTGAGGTGCGCCGCCATCCATTTTCCACTCCACCACCGTGTCTGGTGCCGCACTAGCAATTGCTAGTGGCGTGCTTGTCGAAGAGGTGCTTGCGACCCTCATCCGTATGCCTACTCTTCCATCCGCCTAGCGAAGCGTGGCATAGCGGCCCGTGTAATCCATTCCGACTCCGCCGGTGCGAACCATTCCATCCGCTAGCCTTCTCGTCCATCCGCCTACCGAAGCGTGGCATCGTGGCCCGTATTCCATCCTGCCTAACGAAGCAGCGCGCTCAAGGCCTGCATGCCTACTCGTTCATCCGCCCTTGCGACGCAGCGCGCTCAAGGCCTGCCTAATCTCCATCCCGCCAAGCGAAGCATTGCATAGCGGCATTGCATAGGAGTAGTTGATAGCTTTTATTTTATTTTCCAAAAGCCAACCCAACTCCCCCGCATTCCATCCGACGTTAAGGACTTCAATCTCAAGTCCTACCTCGAACGTTAACTCCACCTTATTGTGTTCCTTGAGAGATTCGATACTCGGGGATTACTCCTCGTTTTATATTATTTGAACAATCGGTACACTGCCATTTCGTGTCGCAGTCGAGCTACCGCCTATAGCGGTGTGTGAGATTTGCGCCATCAAGTTTTTGGCGCCGTTGCCGGGGAACATAGTCGTGTGAGTTTTCTGGAGAGGGAGAACCTGAGGGAGAAGCCCTTTCATTTGTAAATTGCATTTCTTTGTTTTTATTTCTTCGTATTCTATTTTTCCTGTTTTATTTTAGGTTGCTTTAGTAATCATTGTTAGGTGTAGTATTGTGCACAATAGTGTTTTCTTTTTGAATCGTTTTATCTTCGCACTATGTGGGCACATCTTAATATCCGTTGCCGTTGGTGTAGAGATACCTCTCACTCTAGTGATGAATGCCCTACGGAGAATAGTAGGCATAATTCGTATAGCCCAGCATATGGAGCACCGACTTCGTCTGGTACTCCATATGGTGCGCGTAAGTCTTATGGCTACTCTGCCGAGCCTTTACCGTCATACTTCTTTTCGGCTCCAGCCCCCGCTGTGCCAAAGAAGCCCGCAAGGCAGTGCCAGTTTTGTCGGAGCACTGATCACGCCCTGAAGGATTGTGCTGCTTTTCGTCGCCAATTGGATGAGGATGACGAGCCGGATATCCGGATCGTCCCGAATCCTAACTCTGGCGGCACACCTTCAGCATCCGGTTTTGTGTCCTTGCCACCTTCACATCTTGAAGGGTATGGCATGGATACGGTCACCGGATGTGCGGCTGATCTATGCACCGACATTGCTGAGCCTATTCTCCATGTGCATCCACCATCTCTAGTGGATTCGATTCTTCCCCCTATTGTGCATACTATTCTTGTCTCCGACGACATTGTTGATGATGTGTCGCAGGATGAGGTGGGTGATCTGAGTGTTGTGCCTATTCCTATGGAGGAGGACAACCTTCTAGGTGAAGAGGAGTTTTCCTCAGCACCGGTGGAGGAAGTCCAAATCCTAAGCTTGGCCACCGTTGATCCCGCCGAATCTTGTAGCATTGATGACAATGCAAACATTATTTTACTTCCCCAACCTAATGGGAGTGAGACCGGGACCACTCCCCCGATTCTTGATCATTTATGTCATTCTTCTCTTTTATTTCCTGACCCCCCTTCTTCATCTGAGCCTGTGTAGGTTGAGTCCTTACAGGTACTTCAGGAGGACTTGGAGCTTTGTGCTCAAGTCAATGATGAGTGTGTCCTTTTATGCGAGGAGGTTGATCCCTCCTCCATTAAGGAAGCCTCATTCGTTGCCTTCTCCTCCTGCGGACCTGCTGTGGACGATACCTTGCTAGGCCTGGATGTGTTTTGTGAGATGAGTGAGGACCAGGCCTCCTCCTTTTCTTACATTCTCTACCCTCTACCTGTGAGGAGCAGGTATCTATATTTAGGTAGAGGGGTGACTATTCTATCACCGTATCGGTACCCGCAACCGACACGGATATTAGGCCAGTTACCTGTCCACTTCTCCTTCCATTGGCCCATTAGCTAGAACTCTTAAAGTTTAAATAAGTCGTGCTGGGATGACAATAACTCCAGTAGTTATCTTCTTTTCTGCATTTTTATTTCATCTAATCATGTTTAGTTAGTAGTATTTTCTTTTCAGTTTTCTTTTGTCTTTTGTTTTTGCGGAGCTGACCCCTGCAGGTATCTTCTCTGGATGGCGGATGCTCCAGCTTAGTCTTGGTTTAAACGCCAATCTTCTGGTATGCTCACTTGCTGAGCATTGGGTACTCTCTTCCCCTAGCCTTTTCTGGTTTTCATGTCATATATCATGCGGATTGTTTAGTTTAAGTCTGGGGGAGAGTAGTTTTGTTTACCCGCTCACGTGCACTATTGCACTGCATGCTAGAAGATTTCATTTAAAATGTTTTGTTTATTTTCATTGCACACCACATCACCCACTTGAGCGCGTACTCATCTGTTTGCTTGCTCTGTTGTGAATTTAATTCTTCTGCTTATTTGGGAAAGTCTAGGTGATGGCTTAGGACTATGTAGCAGAGTAAAATGTTGACTCTAGTAGTGCTCCTAGTCGAGTGCTCGGTTGCATAGAAATTTGTGTAGAGTAGACTTCTCTTTATACTTATGGTTTTATATTTTTCTTATTAGTGTAAATGTTGTTTACTCTACTCAAATGGGGAATCCGGTGGAATCAAACGGTAGCGTAGGGATGTGTGTAAACGATCGCTAGATTCGTATTGCTTGAGTCGGGAGAAAGGAGAATCTTTCTCGGTGGCTAGAACTTGCCCCAAGCGATTCTTGAAGCATGGGTATACGGTTAGTCAATTGTGTGAATGTGATATAGGCCATCATCTTGGCCCGGTTGAGCCTTTGTGCCATTCCTATCATCATTTCCTCGCTAGCCCAGTTGTGCCTACCCCATTCTTTTGGTTCAGCCCCACTATTGTTCACCAAAGCCTAAACTCCAATCCTAGTCACACACCCAAAATGCAAGCATTTTGTTTAAATTTCAAATTGGTGGTGTTGATTGTGACAGTACATTGTGAAAATGTGGTTGTGCATCTTTAAAAATTTGCTGAAATTGTTAAAGAAAGATAAAGAAAAGAAGAAAAAGATTTGAAAAGAAAAAGAAGAATGAAAAGTTTAATTGAAAAAAATCTGTTTGAGAGTTATATTTGGGAGTAGGCGGTGCACACACCCATGCGTCTAAGTCTAAGTCTGGGGGTGTGGTGCATCCGCGTGTTTTGTGGCCACTTGGATAATGTTATGCATTTGCTCATTTGGGTTTAGTATTTGAACCATCGTCTTTATCATTGTATACCTCACCTAAACCCAAGCCCCATTTAAAACCTAAAGTCCTATTGATTCACGCATTTGAGTCAAACCAGTGTCGTGGAGAGAATGTGACCGGGCAAGCTTATGGTCACCGACACTGATGGATTTCAGTGGAGTTTTTCCCGCATCCCGATCTTGAGCAATGCTCGTCTCAGCGTTTAGTTTACTTTCTCCGTATGCATGACCGAACGATTCACCGTAGTTCACCATTTTGAGTAGTTGTAATATGCTTTTACTCTTTTAGAAATACATAGACTGTTTATATAATCAGAAATCTTCTCTACTATTCTTCTTATGCACGCGAGCATGCGACTTCGCATGGTACTCTGTATTGTAGTTTTAAGCCATCTACTTTTCTTTCCCCGTTCGCTTGGAATTTGTTTGCTCGGGACACGCAAACAGGTAAGTCTGGGGGTGTGATGAGTCCCGATTATATACACATATATGGACTCATCTGGGCCGTTTATCTAGTCATTCCACTGCACTTTAGCCTTGTTTTAGCTTATATTTGTTATCACTTGCTATGTGCACTTCTAGGCCCATTTTGGTGTTATTTCGTATCTTTCTTTGTTATTAGTTTTCTTGCGCTGTTAAGTCTCACTTTCAGTGGCTAGATTAGTGGTATACGCTGGAATAGGAGTCGTGCAGGTATTTCCGGTGCAATTCTGCACAGGAACACTGCGCACGATCACCGGTTCTATTGCGCACGACCACTGGTCGTGCGCCACTGATCGTGTGTACTTAACCCTTTTTTCATGAGTTTTGTTTGGTGCAGTGCGCACGACCATCTACGCTAGTGCGCACGACCACCGGTCGTGCGCCACTGTTCGTGCGCACTTATCATCAATTTTATGAGTTCTGTTTCGGCTAGTGCGCACGACCACCTACGATAGTGCGCACGACCACCGGTCGTGCGCCACTGGTCGTGCGAACACGTTATTTCATAATTTCTGTCTCTGCAGGTTCCGTCCAGGCAGAGAGCACGATCACCGAATTCTAGTGCGCACGACCACTGGTCGTGCGCCACTGACCGTGCGCACTGTTTATTCCAGCGCCTATAAATCGACCTGCTCGCGATTTAGGTCATATACTCCGCATTTTTCCGCCGTTCTTCCGCCGTTCCGCGCCAGTTTCGCCCCTCCACCGCCGCCCACCATCTGGAGGTGCTCCGGGCTTGCTCTTCACGCCAATCTTGAGCCAGAGTTTCCTCTCGGCCTCCTCCTTCATCCAAGAGCTCCAAAGGAAGACCTAGCCGCCATTGCCATCAAGCAAGAGGAAGTTTGCAACCTCTACCGGATCGTGACACGAAGAAGACGGGTCCATTGGAGAGTCGTGACAGCTCTCTCTACCCCGGACGTAGTTGCGGACCGAGCTTGGACGCGGATTGACAACCCGACGATTCCAACCGTGAATCTACAACGAGACTTCGGATTCGCTCGATTTCTTGCCTTATTCTTCTCTTTTTGATGTATATGTAGCTAGATCTAATCATTATGATGAAGTGGCACTTGAATTAGTTATATTTACATATATATTTCATGTCTATGTGATTGTGTAATTTATCTATTTGAGTTGCTTGAGGTGCGCCGCCATCCATTTTCCACTCCACCACCGTGTCCGGTGCCGCACTAACAATTGCTAGTGGCGTGCTTGTCAAAGAGGTGCTTGCGACCCTCATCTGTATGCCTACTCTTCCATCCGCCTAGCGAAGCGTGGCATAGCGACCCGTGTAATCCATTCCGACTCCGCCGGTGCGAACCATTCCATCCGCTAGCCTTCTCGTCCATCCGCCTACCGAAGCGTGGCATCGCGGCCCGTATTCCATCCCGCCTAACGAAGCAACGCGCTCAAGGCCTGCATTGTTCGATTCCGCTTGCCTACTCGTTCATCCGCCCTTGCGACGCAGCGCGCTCAAGGCCTGCCTAGTCTCCATCCCGCCAAGCGAAGCATTGCATAGCGGCATTGCATAGGAGTAGTTGATAGCTTTTATTTTATTTTCCAAAAGCCAACCCAACTCCCCCGCATTCCATCCGACGTTAAGGACTTCAATCTCAAGTCCTACCTCGAACGTTAACTCCACCTTACTGTGTTCCTTGAGAGATTCGATACTCGGGGATTACTCCTCGTTTTATATTACTTGAACGATCGGTACACTGCCGTTTCGTGTCGTAGTCGAGCTACCGCCTATAGCGGTGTGTGAGATTTGCGCCATCAGAGGACAAAAGACTTGTTCGTTTTATCGACAAGTTCTTATGTCGACAAGATGAGGACGAATGATAGTGCCGTGATATGGCACGAGAGGTTGGGGCATGTAGAGATGGATAAGTTGAAGGCTATGGCGGTGAGAGGTCTGGTCAAGCGCCTGTCTAGTCTATCTTCCTACGGAGATGGTCATGTGTGCGCGGGATGTCAGTTCAGCAAGTCTCATCGACTACCGTTTGACAAGTCATAGACAAGGAGTAGTGTGCCATTGCAGTGCATCCACGAAGACTTGATGGGACCGACTGCTACCCCAAGCCTCGGAGGCAGCAGATATATGCTGGTGTTGATCGATGATTACAACAGATATGTCTGGGTATATTTTTTGAAGGAGAAGGCAGAGGCGTTTGCCAAGTTCGTGGAGTTCAAGGAGCTTGTGGAGGGTCGGCTTGGCCTGTGGGTTAAGAAGCTGAGGACTGACAATGGAGGGGAGTTCACCTCTGGTGAGTTCTCTACTTTTTGCAGGAAGGCAGGCATCCGGAGGGAGCTTACTTGTGTGCATACTCCACAATAAAACGAAGTTGCAGAGCGGAAGATCCGTCATCTGATAGAGAGCTGCAAGTGTTGGCTGCATGCCAAGAGTATCCCAAAGTCCTTCTGGGCAGAGGGAATGTCTTGTACTGCCTACATCATCAACAGGATGCCTCTCAGTCCCATCAATATGAAGACCCCGCATGAATTGATATTCAAGGAAAAGCCAAGCGTGGCGCACCTTCGGGTGTTTGGTTCCACCTACTATGCGCACATTCCAGATGCGCTTCGGACGAAGCTAGATGCGGAAGCAAGGAAGCTAGTCTTCGTGGGTTATGATGATCGGAATAAGGGCTGGAAGTGCATGGACCCCAAGATGCGAAGATTTGTTGTATCTCACGATGTCATGTTCGACGAGGTGACATCTTACAAGGGGAGTTCTGGTGCTGAGCTACCAGAAAGTAGGGTGGAGGAGCCGGAGAAAGCTGTGGAAAATCTTCAGGTGGAGCTACCTGTGTCACCAGGTGGTCAATCAATATCTAGTTCTGAGACGGAGGCTTCTGGTTCAGGAAGCAGGGGGAGCGATGCACGTAGTACGTCTGGGAGGAGAGCTAGGGAAGAAGTAGCTGAGGATACTGTGAGTCAGGGAAAGGCGTTGCGGAGATCGAAGCGAACTATCATTGCCCCTGATCGCTATACAGGAGGAAATATGGTGAGCTTTGTCTCATGTTTCTTTGCTGGTCCCTTGGATGAGAGGGAGCCGTCGAGCATTGAAAAGGCCAAAGGCGTGGAACAGTGGGATTCAGCTATGCAAGAAGAGATGCGTGCTCTTAAGAAGAATGAGACTTGGTCTCTGGTGCCCAAGCCCAAGGGTATCACCCCTGTGACATGCAAGTGGGTCTACAAGCTCAAGAAGAAGGCTGAAGCCAGTATCGAGCGATACAAGGCTCGCCTTGTGGCTCGGGGATTCTCGCAGCAATTCGGTGAAGACTATGAAGAGACATTCAGTCCGGTGGCAAAAATGACTTCAGTTCGAGTTGTGATTGCCTTGGCGGCGTGTTGGGGGTGGCAGATTTGGCAGCTCGACGTAAGGAATGCGTTCTTGTACGGTGAGATTGACAAGGACATCTTCATGGTTCAGCCGCCAGGCTTCGTATCTGAAGATTTTCCGGAGCATGTCTGCAAGCTGAAGAAGGCCCTGTATGGGTTGAAGCAAGCGCCGAGGGCGTGGTATGGAAAGATTGCATAATATCTCATATTCTGCGGGTTTGGTGCTTCAGACTCAGACTCAAGCTTGTTCGACAAGAAGAGCGTGGAGCTTCAAGTCATTGTGCTGCTTTACGTCAATGATATGATCGTGACGGGGAATTCGAAGGAGGAGGTAGCGCAGATTCAGATAGAGCTATCTACCAGGTTTGAGATGAAGGATCTGAGTGAGCTTCACTATTTCCTTGGACTCGAGGTGCAGAGGAAGGAGAGTGGAGTGCTGGTGTCCCAGGCTGGATATGCGGAGCGAATCATGGAGCGATTCGGCATGAAGGAAGGGAAGTGCATCTCTACACCTCTGGAGAAGGCCATGAAACTTCGGAAGGATAAGGGGAGGATTTTGGAAGATCCGCTGGTGTTCCGAGCTCTGGTTGGGAGCTTGATTTATCTGACGATCACTAGGCCGGATATTGCATATGCAGTTGGCAGGGTGAGTCGGTATATGGCGGAACCACGGATGCCTCATCTTCTAGCGGCCAAGAATATATTGAAGTATGTCAAGGCGACTTCGGATATGGGTCTCCTTTACAGAAGGGATGCGGGCTTCGAGGTGCATGGGTACATGGATGCTGATTATGAGGGAGATTCGGATGATCGGAAGTCGACGTCTGGATACGTCTTTATGGCGGGCCCCACAACTATATCATGGTGCAGCAAGAAGCAGGATTCCGTGTCGGTCTCAACCACGGAAGCAGAATACAAGGCTTCGGCCTTGGCAGCTCAAGAAGCCATCTGGCTTAGGAGGTTGGTTGGAGACGTCCATAAGGAGGTTTCGGGTCCGACTCTGCTCCGCGGCGACAACAAGAGTGCTCTCAAATGGGTTACTAATCCAGTTTATCACGCGAGGACCAAGCATGTCGAGATTGAGCATCATTTCATTCGTGAGAAAGTGCTGAAGGGGTCTCTTTCGGTCGAGCATGTTCGGAGTCAGGACAACATTGCTGACATCTTCACAAAGGCGCTGGCGAAGGGGCCGTTTACTCGGCTAAGGAGTTTACTGGGGCTGTTTTCAACTTCCCACTTCAAGGGGGAGTGTTGAAAATGTTGAAGTGGAAGTTTGGGAAGTTGGCGGTCTGGGGGGAGACCGCGCGGTCTGGTTTGACCGCATGGTCTTACGGTCTCCTCTGGCGGTCTGACCTCTCTGGTTTAGCCGCAGGCTATTCAGCGTGACCGCCGTTCTTCTGTCCCAAGGGTGCCGAGGTGAGGCCGCGCGGTCTGGTCGTGTGACCGCGTGACGAGCTGGAGTAATCTCGCGATCTGGTGTTATGATCGCGTGGTGGGGGCAGCCCAGTCTGGTGGCTGTCCGGGTTCCTTGTGGTGCGCGCATACTAAGGTCTTCTTAGTCGCGCGGTCTCCTCTTCTGAGTTCGCATAAGCTGGTCCCTGGCGATCTGCTGGTATATGCGATCTCTGGTTTGTGTTTGCATGGCTGGTCCTTCAGCGATCAGCTGGCACATGCGGTCACAGGTGGTTGATCGACTTGGCAGGCTTTTTCCATAGTCGGTCTGGTGTGTTCGCGGTCTCTGAAGGAGGTTGGGTGGCGAACACAGGTGATAAGCTTCTTGACCGGACGTGTTGTCATGATCGCGCGGCTTCTTCGTGAAGTCGGCGAGCTTACTAAGCAGAAGGATCTGTTGCTGATCGCGCGGTCTGATCGGTCTGGTTGCGCGATCAAGGGGGCGGTGATTCTATCTCATAGGGTGGTGACTGGATCAGGTCTCACGCCTATAAATAGGAGCCACTGTAGCAGCAAAACATATCGCACCAAGTGTAAGCAGAACTCGCGGCTAGTTCTTGCGGTGTCATTTCTTGTGACCGGTCGGTCTTACTGATTGAACTTCTTTTGTGCAGCTTCTGCGGATTGTGCGGGCAGTAGCGATCATCTACTCTTCTGAAGGTGTTTAGGCAGTCTCGCGGCTTGCAGTGCGGGTTGCTGGAGTTCAGGAGAATCAGTGGGAGTTCGCGGGGTTCTCAGTTGGTGTTGTTCAGGTCGCTGGCAGGCAGTTCGGGCGGTCTCGTCTTCTAGTTGAGCGAACTATCAGGTCGCACGGTCAGGCGGTCTCAGGAAGGCAGACCGCTGGTTATCTTTCAGCTTTGTATTTTCTCCTATTTTTGTGTACTGGCGAAATCATGTCTCGCCAAGTATACCTCGCCCTGTAATGAAGAATTTGCTTTGATTAATAAAGATTGTGTTTATTTCATGTGCTTCTGGTTGCTGGTTTGAACTTTGAGTTAAACTATTCTTGCTCACTCCTAGATCTACAGAAAATTTCACATGTTGCTGCTTCTTCTACATCACATAGCAGCATGTCAACAAAAGTGCAGAGAGGATCAGGATCAAGCTTATAACCCTTGCAATCATCACTATCTTAAGCAAGGGTTCATCATATTCAGATCCTTAGATAAACAGAAGCAACAACATTCAAAGAAACGGCTTCTGTAGAATTCTTACAGAAGAATTCTATTCCCTTCTTTCTTCTCCTTCTCCTGTTTTCATTCTCTAACTGTAAAAGAGTTTTATGAATCCCTCTTTCAAAGGATTCAGTGGTTCTAAGAGTCTCTTTATCAAAAGTCTCAGTGATTCTAATAGTCTCCTTATCAAAAGACACAGTGGTTCTGAGAGTCTCCTTATCAAAAGACTTAGGCACAGTTAGTGCAATCCTACCAGGGAGGTATAAGAGCGGACTACCCACATTTTGGGGAACCACTATAAAAATTCTATCTTCTGTATTGATTTTCTGTGCTGTCCAGTTTACTGTTTTTCTTGTTTATATTTTCTGTACTTTATTCTGTTTTTGGTATTGTTGATTGCATAATACTTAGTAGTTTTTATTGTGTGTGCATAACTAGGGTATAAAAGTTTTAAAATTCTATTCACCCCCTTAGAGAATACTCAGAGGCACACTGTGCACTTTAAAGATATAAAATCTATTGGTCTGTACTGAGGAGTTTGGGCTATCTCCCACATTCATTTTTTCTATTAATACATTTAAAAGAAAAATTCTCTTTTCATTCATGAGATTATTTAACGAATGGATATTTTATTTACTGTTGTATTTAGTGATGAAATAAATAATTTTTGTAACCAAAAAGTTGTTACTATTGCATTGCACAACCAATGCATAGTGATTCGGTCACAAAAATTGTTTTTTGTGACAAAAGAAATTTGGTCACTAAATATATTTAGTGATGAAAAAAGTTGTCACTAAAAATGTGTAACATCTCCATTCCTTCTAAACTCCTAGCGTGAGTTAGGGCATGACATGTGTCTTTACATGTGAATTAGGGAAAGAAGGTGGCCCTAGGACCCGAAGTGACTAGGTGATATAACCCAGTGAACCCCAATGGACACAAGTCAACCTTGATCAATTCACCTCAAATTGAACTCACAAGCTCAAATTGACCTCACCAATACATTCCTCACTGTAAGGGTGAGTCAATGGACCATGGACCACGTGGATTAGTCAAACCAAATTAGGTGTTAAACCCGGAAACCACAGTTCAATGAGGAGTTCGGACCTGAGGTGTAGCTTGCCTTTACTTCTCTCAGACTAGTGTCAAGGACGTGGACTTAGGGCTCAGAAACCTTCCCTCCTGAACTACCTCTAAACAAACCCCGAGCTGCAGCGTGGAGGTCCCACCACATACTAGGAAGATCTTAGAGAGCTTCCCCTTCCATGCCAATGCTGAACCTGGGCACCTTGGAGGGCACTTGAGAGCACTCGAGAGCACTCAACCGGTCCACCCGGAGGTCATGATTAATCGAGAGCTCTCAACCTGTCCACCCAGAAACCACGGTGAATAGGGAGCTCCAACTCTCAACCTATCCACACAGAAACCATGGTAAATAGAGAGCTGGAGCTCTTGCCAACTAGAGCTAGCCAAAGGAGAGAGAAGCCAAGAAGTTGTCCCTTCCAATGGTGCCCTAGGGGGTCTATTTATATTTTTTGGGGTTGGTCTGCCAATAACGAGATCCCGTCTTTTGGTTTTACTAAACGCAACCCCGATGGGTCTTCCAACATCGTAACTCCGCTGTTTGGAGAGGCTATTAGCAAGCTTCAAGAGGTACATGAGGGTGGCGAGTGCCCGATGACAACTTGGCACTCGCCACTCACCCAGGGACCTCTTCACTTGCCCCAGGACCTCTGCACACTCGCCCCGGGACCTCTACACTCGCCCAAGGACCTCTCCACTCACCCCGTGACCTCTACACTTGTCCGCAGAATCTCTAAACTTGCCCATGGACCTCTAAACTAGCCCTGGGACCTCTGCACTCGCCCTGGGACATCTACACTCGACCAGGGACCTCTACACTTGCCCCGAGACCTATGCACTTGCCCAGGGACCTCTGCACTCGCACAGGGACCTCTGCACTCACACAGGGACCTATTTAATCTCCCAGATAACTCTGCACTCACACCGGGACCTATGCACTCGCCCTAGGACCTTTACACTCTCTCCGGGACCTCAGATCTCGCCCAGGGACCTCTATACTTGCCCCGGGGCCTCTACACTTGCCCCTTGGACCTCTCAACTCATCCAGGGACCTCAGCACTCACCCCAAGACCTCTTAACTCACCTAAGGAGTAGGCAAGATCCTCTAGGCCAGCATCGTTCATCTTTGATCTCGACAAATTATAAGTTATACACAATCCCTGCTTTTTTGAGCTCGGAACGAGGTCGGAAAAAACAATGAAGAACCCGTGGTTCGGAGAGATGGGCACTAGACAAAAAGCCACTCATGAGCTCGACTCTTACTAAGAGCCTAACTCAACTGGAGGTGGAGAAAAGACTCTAACACCCCCTAGGAGCCTGACTCAACTGAGCCCGACTCAATTGGAGGTGGAGGAAAAGGCTCAACTCATTCCAGGGGCCCAACTCAACTAGAGGTGGAGAAAAGCTCAACACCTTCCAGGAGCTTGGCTCAACTAGAAGTGGAGAAAAGACTCAACACCTCTCAGGATCCTGGCTCAACTAGAGGTGGAGGAAAAGACTCAACACCTCCCAAGAGCCTGGCTCAACTGGAGGTGGAGAAAAGCTAAACACCTTTCAGGAGCCTAACTCAACTGGAGGTAGAGAAAAGACTCAACACCTCCCATGAGCCCGACTCAACTAGAGGTGGAGGAAAGGCTCAACCTGTTGGAACCTTAGTTTTGATTTGAGTTAGGATCCACCTTTAGTGTCTAAGTATATATCATAATATATCTTATAACTTAGGATAAATCAGATTAAGTTAAAAGGCTGAAAATAATATATATATATATAAATAATATACTAAGAAAAATATATATAATAATAGGCAAATAAATATAAGAGAAAATAATATAAGAGAAAATAATATAAGAGAAAATATTATAAGAGAAATTAATATAAGAGAAAATAAATATATTTCATATACTAGCTGGCGTTCGATGAACGCCGAACGACGCTCGGCATTTATCGGACGGCGATCGACGAATGGAATATTTTCTATAGCAGCGCTCGACAGATTTCAGCAGGGAAGCAGCGGTCGACGAACTCTGAACGGCGGTCGACGAAATCCCAGCAGCGCTCGACGAAAGTTCTCTGCAGTTAATCAAATGTTCAGAATACCATTTGTCGAGCTCAGCCCGATGAATGACGAGCTGGGGTCGACAAATTTCTGCAGCATTTATTTCATATATATTTGCTCGACTAAATATTATATCTCTTATTCTAAATTTGCTGTCAGACTTTATTAAAGCAATATTTTATTGTTATATTGTTGATTTAACAATCCAGCCGTTGCAGCATTAATTAATATAGTCGTTGTAGAAGCCAAAGACTGCAACTTATGTTCTCGAGGATCTGGAAATGAAAAATATATTTATTATATTCCTCTTTGGTCGACAAGGATTTAAACAAAATATACAACATCAGATAATATATATCAGGATATATATATAGCTGTTAATCTCTCGACAGAATAGCTAGGTAGAATAGAACAGAACATATTAATATTGCTGTACAGGAAATCCAAGAAGAAAGAGAAAAAGAGAAGAAGAAGAACAGAGAAAAAAGAAGAAGCAGATCATATATACTTATATCTTCTTTTTGCTAACATCTTTCATGCAAATCTTCTACAACCTGAGACACAAAATCAATATCACTTGCTCAGGAAGAAGAAGAAGAAGTGTATCACAATTTAGAGAAGAAGCTCCATCCTCAAGCAGTCATTTATTCTAAATCAGACAGGAGGAGCTTCCTTCAACATCATCATCAAGATCCAAACACAACTACCAATCAGGATCATCAAGAGTCTTCTCAGCACAAAGAGAAGAACAATAAAACTTTCCCTTTCTCCTTCCCCATCTTGTACATGGTTAATACTCCATGCAAAAGTGTAACCTGTTGGTGGCAAGACACCTGATCAAAAAATCTAGTTGGTTTATAAGCACCTGATCAAAAGCTTATAGGTGAATTGGGCACCTAATCAAACCTCCATTGGTGTGTGGACACCTGAACAAAAACACCTTGGTGTGAGGGCACCTGATCAACTCTCCTAGTGTATTCCTACCAGTGGGTAGAAGAGTAGATGCACCCAGGTTTTGGGGAACTACTATATATATTGTGTCGTCTGGATTATTGCTTCTTGTTTGTTTGTTTTATTTCCTGTGCTGTTTATTACTTTGCACTTTCACAGTTTTTGTTTATTACTCTTACAACAATCAGCACTCATATATAGTTATATATATATATCATTTATTTTAAAACAAAGTTAAACAAGAGTTTTAACAGATAAATAAGAACTAAACTCTCCTTTCAATTGGTATCAAAGTAGGTTGATTTTATCAATTACCCTCATCAGAGGATATCAATTGCCCATTTCAATTGGTATCAGAGGAAGTTGATTTTTCACACAGGCTAACATCTGAAATCACAAAGATCACCTTAGTTCTTATTTGTTTTTAAAAGGGTTTTTCCAAATGGCACTATCAGATTTTTTAATATCAGATCCACCTTTAGGTAATTTGGATAGTTTTGATTTATGGCAAATTAGAATTAAATTATTTATGAATGCCATAGATGAAGATATATAAATCTATTTTGACAGGAACTATATCTTCAACTTCTTCATCTGATGATCAGGAAAGGCTGAAAAGTGCTGATGCCATAGCCATGGAGATATTGGC
Organism: Dactylorhiza incarnata; assembly: GCA_033032865.1. Classification (NCBI taxonomy): domain Eukaryota; kingdom Viridiplantae; phylum Streptophyta; class Magnoliopsida; order Asparagales; family Orchidaceae; genus Dactylorhiza; species Dactylorhiza incarnata. The sequence goes on along the minus strand of JAWHQI010000011.1, from coordinate 19,622,011 downwards.
TAAATCAATGTCAAATGACATTCTTCTTAAAGTGGCTGATTGCACTTCAGCAAAGATCTTTTGGAACTCCCTCTCTAGGATGGTAAATGAATCAATTCCTACATCTTCTACTAACATCATTTTTGATGCAGAACCAACAGTTACTCTAACTGAAGAAGAAGACAAGGAAGAACAAAAAGCCAGAAAATTTTACATGATGTCAATTTATGGTTCAGATTACATATCAGATGCAGAATCTGAACAAGAAAAGGTAAAAGAGGTAACAACATTTCCTAATTTTACCTATGAAAATTTCAGATTCTGTTTTCACATCACCTTGTGCAGGTATAAAAACTTCTAAAAACAAAAGCAGTAAAAAGCTATTAATAAACAAATTAATTTTTGTTAAAATTAAAGAAGATTTCAAAATAACATCAGAAAAACAAATTATCTGTTTAGAAAACAAGTTAATTATAGCTGATAAGTTTAAACAAACTTTTAAAGAAAAAGAAATTTCTTATGTTCAGCAAAATAAAAATAAACTTTCAAATTTGTACTTTAATGAAATAAAAAGGCCAAAATATTTATCTATAAGGCAATTTTTTTAAACTTTTAATATTTTTACTTAAATTAAATTAAACAGCAGTTTTAATGATTCTTTGGAATTTTTCTATTTTAAAAGCAGTGTCAGATAACTTCACTTTCTTACAGATTTTTTTCCCTAAAATCATGTTGAGCATTCTACTGTAGTAGCATAGATCAGAAATGATCAGGGCTCTGAGTGTGAGTCTCTTCTGATTAAGGGGATTCTATAGAAAGAAGCTATCAGACTTTGTATTTATGATTTTAGAATTCTTAGAATCTGTTAACTGCTAGCAATTCATTTAAATTCCTTTTTAAAATTAAATCTAGGAAATCAGAAATTGCTTAGTTATAAAAGAAATTTAAAAATAATCTCTAACCCTTAAGCAAATCAAAACTTTTTATGCTTAGGAATCCTAAACAAAATAAGGGGAGATTGTTAGAACCTAGTTTATTTGGATTAGGATCCCAACTCAAATAGGGGGAGATTGTTGGAACCTTAGTTTTGATTTGAGTTAGGATCCACCTTTAGTGTCTAAGTATATATCATAATATATCTTATAACTTAGGATAAATCAGATTAAGTTAAAAGCTGAAAATGATATATATATAAATAATATACTAAGAAAAATATATATAATAATAGGCTAATTAATATAAGAGAAAATAATATAAGAGAAAATATTATAAGAGAAATTAATATAAGAGAAAATAAATATATTTCATATACTAGCTGGCGTTCGACGAACATCGAACAACGCTCGACATTCGTTGGACGGCGATCGACGAATGGAATATTTTCTATAGCAGCGCTCGACAGATTTCAGCAGGGAAGCAGCGGTCGACGAACTCCGAATGGCGGTCGACGAAATACCAGCAGCGCTCGACGAAAGTTCTCTGCAGTTAATCAAATGTTCAGAATACCATTTGTCGAGCTCAGCCCGACGAATGACGAGCTGGGGTCGACGAATTTCTGCAGCATTTATTTCATATATATTTGCTCGACTAAATATCATATCTCGTATTCTAAATTTGCTGTCAGACTTTATTAAAGCAATATTTTATTGTTATATTATTGATTTAACAATCCAGCCGTTGCAGCATTAATTAATATAGCCGTTGTAGAAGCCAAAGACTGCAACTTATGTTCTCGAGGATCTGGGAAATGAAAGATATATTTATTATATTCCTCTTTGGTCGACAAGGATGTAAACAGATTATACAACAACAGATAATATATATCAGGATATATATATAGCTGTTAATCTCTCGACAGAATAGCTAGGTAGAATAGAACAGAACATATTAATATTGCTGTACAGGAAATCCAAGAAGAAAGAGAAAAAGAGAAGAAGAAGAACAGAGCAAAAAGAAGAAGCAGATCATATATACTTATATCTTCTTTTTGCTAACATCTTTCTTGCAGATCTTCTACAACCTGAGACACAAAATCAATATCACTTGCTCAGGAAGAAGAAAAAGAAGTGTATCACAATTTAGAGAAGAAGCTCCATCCTCAAGCTGTCATCTATTCTAAATCAGACAGGAGGAGCTTCCTTCAACATCATCATCAAGATCCAAACACAACTACCAATCAGGATCTTCATCAAGAGTCTTCTCAGCACAAAGAGAAGAACAATAAAACTTTCCCTTTCTCCTTCCCCATCTTGTACAGGGTTAATACTCTCTTCAAAAGTGTAACCTGTTGGTGGCAAGACACCTGATCAAAAAATCTAGTTGGTTTATAAGCAGCTGATCAAAAGCTTATAGGTGAATTGGGCACCTGATCAAACCTCCATTGGTATGTGGACACCTGAACAAAAACACCTTGGTGTGAGGGCACCTGATCAACTCTCTTAGTGGATTCCTACCTGTGGGTAGAAGAGTAGATGTACCTAGGTTTTGGGGAGATACTATATATCTTATGTCGTCTGGATGATTGCTTCTTGTTTGTTTGTTTTATTTCCTGTGCTGTTTATTACTTTGCACTTTCACTGTTTGTGTTTATTACTCTTACAGCAATCAGCACTCATATATAGTTATATATATCATTTATTTTAAAACAAAGTTAAACAAGAGTTTTAACAGATAAATAAGAACTAAACTCTCCTTTCACAACCTCTCCTAGGAGCCCAGCTCAACTGGAGGTGGAGAAAAGCTTCAACACCCACTAGGAGCCCGTCTTTACTAGAGGTGGAGAAAAGAATCAACACCTCCTAGGAGCCCAACTCAACTGAGCCCGACTCAATTGGAGGTGAAGGAAAAGTTCAACACCTCCCAGGAGCCCGACTCAACTGGAGGTGGAGAAAAACTCAACACCTTACAGGAGCCTGGCTCAACTGGAGGTGGAGAAAAGACTCAAAACTTCTCAGGAGCCCGATTTAACTGGAGGTGCAGGAAAAGACTCAACACCTCCCAGGAGCCCAGCTCAAATGGAGGTGGAGAAAAGACTCAACACCTCCCAAAAGCCTGACTCAGCTGGAGGTGGAGAAAAGGAGTCAACACCTCCCAGGAGCCCGACTCAACTAGAGGTGGAGAAAACATCTCAGCAACTTTGAGAGTGGAGGGTTTAGTTCTTATTTATCTCAGTAAAAGATTTTGATTCATTTTTTTTTAAAATAAATGATATGTATATTTATGTGTGTTTCCTGAAAGAATAATTTACACAAGCAGTAAGAGTGCAAAGAAAAATAAAACAATCATCCAGATGACACAAGATGTATAGTAGTTCCCCTCAACTGGGTACATCTACTCTTCTACCCACTGGTAGGAATCCACTATGAGGTTGTTGTTAAGGTGCCCTCTCACCAGGTGAGCTGTTGATAAGGTGCTCTAACCAAACTGTAGGTTTTTGCTAAGGTGCCCTGTCACTGAGATTAACTTTTGAAGGGAGTTATAACCCTGTACAGGATGGGGTAAAGAGAGGAAAAATAAAAACAGAAATTAAATTGTTCTTCTCTGTATAAGAAGACTCTTGATGATCCTGATGTGGTGTTGAAAGGATCAGATGGTGAAGAGCTCCCCCTGTCTGGTATAGATGAATGACAGTTCTGGAGGTCTCTTCCTTTTGATGGTTCAAATTCTTCTTCCTTCTTTTGTAGTGATGATCCTGAGCAATTTGTCGTGATTGTTGTCTCAGGATGTATGAGATCTGCAAGAGAATATTAGCTAGAAAAATAGATTTGCTGCTATGTATATTCTTCTCTTTCTCTCCTATATCTCTGTATTTCTTTCTGCTCTTCTCATGAATATATAGTCTGGAGAAAGCTTTTTGAATCCCTGCTCGGGAAAAAGGAAAGAGATAAAATCTTATTAATTTTGTTCCTTGGAAAGAGGAGTTGCCGATTTGACAATACAGAAACGGCAATATGCTTTTAATGCTGTAACGGCTAGATTAAATATTATAAAGAAAGATAGCAAAATAAAATATTAGTCGAGCTCTGGCTAGAATTTCGTCAAGCACTGAACTGCATTTGTCGAGCGCCTTTTGATGTGCTGAGCAGTTCTCTGCAAATAAGATATTTTGTCGATCTTGATTTATCTCGCCGACCTGCTAAGTCTGGATGAGTTCGTCGAGCGCCGTTCGCTATTTGTCGAACGCTGTTCGGATGAATATTTATCGAGCGCTGTCTGGCTATTTGTCGAGCGCTGTTCGACATTTGTCGAACGCCGTTCGACATTTGTCGAACGCAGAGAACAAAAGATATTTTTATTTCTTTTCTCTTTTTCTGCTTAATAATATGTCTATTTTCAGCTTTCTTTCTTAATGAGATTTTAATCTAAGTTATTCAATATGTTATGATATAAACTTAGATACTAAAGTTGAATCCTAACTCAAATCAAAAGCTATGGTTCCAACAATCTCCCCCTATTTGAGTTGGGATCAAATCAAAACTAGTGACCTGGTAATCTTAAAATGGTTTTTAGATTTTTCAGTTGCACCAGCTCATTTTTTTTGAGGTTAAATTTTTTTTAATTTCAGCCTATTTAAAATTTCTAATTGCAGCAACCTTTATACAGATTTAAGTTTTGTTTGAGATTTGTGTTTCTCATTTTCTCTCTCACTTGGCTTCTCTGATGTTCTCCTTTTCTCTCTCACTTGGTTTTAGTTTTCAATTTTCTTCTGTAGACTCTTTAAATTATTTTATTTAAGCAACTCATTTGATCTAGATTTGAGTTAATATGTTTTTAATATCTTGAATTGCTACAGCTGTTAATGGATTTTAAGGAATGTTTTAGATAAAAACGTTGCAGACATTTTCTTTCTCATAGAATCCCCTTATCAGAAGACACTCACACTCAGTGCTATGATCAATACTGATCAATGCAGCTACAGTAGAATGCTCAAACTGACTTGGAGAAGTCTGTAAGAATACAAAGTTGTCTTAATAAGTTTTTATGATGGAAACAATCCATGTAAATTTTAGATTTGCTGTTTGAATTGGGATGGAGTTTTAATGGTGAGAAATTAATTAGAAAGCTTCTTTGAATTTTATTAGAGTTGAAAGGTTTAGCAGTTTTAGCCTTTTTATTTCATTAAAATATAAATTTGAAATTCTTTCTTGAAATTGTTGAACATAATCAATTTGTTTTTCTTTAAAAAAATGTTCAAGTTTATGTTTTAAAAAGTCATTTTGTTCTTCTTTATGTTTGTTATGTTCGGAAATCAAATGATTTATATTTGTTGACTTCTTTATTTTTATGTTATATTTTATTAAATTGGTAAAAGTTATTTTAAAAGAAGATTTGTGATTTTTAGAGGTAGGGTTTTGAATTGATATTACCTCATTTACCTTTTCTACTTCTGCTTCTGCATCTGGGATTTGATGTGAACCACCATATATGGCCATCATGCAGAAAGCTCTAGCTCTAAGTTCTTCTTCTTCTTCTTCTTCTTCTTCTTCTTCTTCTTCTTCTTCTTCTTCTTCTTCTTCTTCTTCTTCTTCTTCTTCTTCTATACTTAGATTTGTTGAAGAATCTGTATCATAAATACAGTTCGTAGAAGTGGAAGGAATTTTATTTACCATTTCAGTGAGTGAGTTCCATATGTCTTTGGCTGATTTGCAGTTCTCAACTTTTTGAAGAATGTCTTTTGACACAGATTGAGTCAAGATCTGCATGGCTTTGGCATCTGCTTCTGAGGATGGGGAAGGTTCTTTATGTTTATCAGTCTGCCCATCATCAGTACCAACTTTGAATTTATCTGGCTTCATTTTGCAAACACGGGCAGTGACATCAGTCTCTCTGTTGCCACGTTTTCTTTTGTAAACATGCCCTTTCATTGCTCTCGAAGGAGACTTGATACCCATGGAACTAGGTAATGCAGGTGTAACTGCCTTTGATGTCATGAGGGGAAGTCCTGTCAAAATAGATTTGTAAATGTTCTCATTTATGACATTCATATATAATTTAATTCTAATTTACCAAAGCTCAAATCTATCCAAGTTACATAAAGGTGGATCTGTAATAGAGAAAACTGATGGAGCCATTTTGAAAAACTGTGTTGAACATATGAAAGAACTAAAGTGATCTTTGTGATCAGGTGTTAGCCTATAAAAAATCAACACCCCTCTGATACCAATTGAGAGTGGAGGGTTTAGTTCTTATTTACCTCAGTAAAAGATTTTGATTCAGTTTTTTTTTTTAAATAAATGATATGTATATTTATGTGTGTTTCCTGAAAGAATAATTTACACAAGCAGTAAGAGTGCAAAGAAAAATAAAACAATCATCCAGATAACACAAGATGTATAGTAGTTCCCCTCAACTGGGTACATCTACTCTTCTACCCACTGGTAGGAATCCACTATGAGGTTGTTGTTAAGGTGCCCTCTCACCAGGTGAGCTATTGATAAGGTGCTCTAACCAAACTGCAGGTTTTTGCTAAGGTGCCCTGTCACCGAGATTAACTTTTGAAGGGAGTTATAACCCTGTATTGGATGGGGTAAAGAGAGGAAAAATAAAAACAGAAATTAAATTGTTCTTCTCTGTATAAGAAGACTCTTGATGATCCTGATGTGGTGTTGAAAGGATCAGATGGTGAAGAGCTCCCCCTGTCTGGTATAGATGAATGACAGTTCTGGAGGTCTCTTCCTTTTGATGGTTCAAATTCTTCTTCCTTCTTTTGCAGTGATGATCCTGAGCAATTTGTCGTGATTGTTGTCTCAGGATGTATGAGATCTGCAAGAGAATATTAGCTAGAAAAATAGATTTGCTGCTATGTATATTCTTCTCTTTCTCTCCTATATCTCTGTATTTCTTTCTGCTCTTCTCATGAATATATAGTCTGGAGAAAGCTTTTTGAATCCCTGCTCGGGAAAAAGGAAAGAGATAAAATCTTATTAATTTTGTTCCTTGGAAAGAGGAGTTGCCGATTTGACAATACAGAAACGGCAATATGCTTTTAATGCTGTAACGGCTAGATTAAATATTATAAAGAAAGATAGCAAAATAAAATATTAGTCGAGCTCCGGCTAGAATTTCGTCAAGCACTGAACTGCATTTGTCGAGCGCCTTTTGATGTGCTGAGCAGTTCTCTGCAAATAAGATATTTTGTCGATCTTGATTTATCTCGCCGACCTGCTAAGTCTGGATGAGTTCGTCGAGCGCCGTTCGCTATTTGTCGAACGCTGTTCGGATGAATATTTATCGAGCGCTGTCTGGCTATTTGTCGAGCGCTGTTCGACATTTGTCGAACGCCGTTCGACATTTGTCGAACGCAGAGAACAAAAGATATTTTTATTTCTTTTCTCTTTTTCTGCTTAATAATATGTCTATTTTCAGCTTTCTTTCTTAATGAGATTTTAATCTAAGTTATTCAATATGTTATGATATAAACTTAGATACTAAAGTTGAATCCTAACTCAAATCAAAAGCTATGGTTCCAACAATCTCCCCCTATTTGAGTTGGGATCAAATCAAAACTAGTGACCTGGCTGAAACGGTGCTGGCCAATCCTGCAAGGGATCGTGAAGCTGCCCGGATCCTTGCACTTTGTGGGTAAATTGGAAACAATGGCGGAGCACTCCTCGGTGAGGTCGATAGTTTTGAGACCCTCCAACTGCTTCCGCTTCGAGATCAAGTCTTTCAAAAACTTGGAGTAGCCCGGCATTTGAGAGATAGCTTCAATGAGTGGTATGCTCACTTGCACTCCTTTCATTACTTCCAAGAATCTGTGGAATTGCTTCTCGGATTTCTCGTTGCGCAGCCTGTGGGGAAATGGGGGGTGAGCAGCGCTTTTCGAGGGTTGTGCCTCACTCACGGGGTGTGGCTCGAAATGAATCTGAGTCGGCTTCTCGTGGATGTCTTCATTAGGCTTGTCTGTGGAAACCGCAAGCGGTTCCGGTCGAGGGGGATTGTCTACACTTCTCCCACTTCTCAATCGCATGGTATTTACTGACTCAGGATGCTGAATTGCAAGTCCAGAAACAACATCAGAAAGAGTCCCAATAGTAGAGCGAAGCTGTTGGATTGCGACTGATTGGTCATTCATTTTGTTCAATACCCCAACCACCAAGGTTGCTAACTGTTCTGGTTGATCAGGCGGCACCAAATCCGCTGCTCCCTTGAGCGTCACGGCATTAACTGCAGCAGTACTTGTGGAGCAAATGACATGACTCCAATGCTGACTAGTGTGAACAATATTCACGACCACTTCCCATGCGTCCTTCCCCGATTTATTAAACAGGGCCCCACCGGCTGCCACATCAAATAGAAGACGGAATTTCTCCCGCACTCCAAAATAAAAAATCTGAATTAAGAAAGCTTCCGAGAGATCACCACGGTAACAACCCCTATGCAGGGACTGGAAACGTTCCCAAGCATTGTCTAACGTCTCCTCCTTCCCTTGTTCAAAGGTCATGAGTTCCCTGTACTTATCCAAGGCTTGAGTACGATGTTGAAACTCTTGTAAAAATCTCCCTTCGAGTTGTTTCCATGTGATCACCTCTCGTTTCCGGGTATCCCAATACCAGCTTTTGGCTTTTTTGTGCAGGGAGAATGAAAATGCCAGAATCTTCTGTGGGTCATTTTCAACTCCACTGAAAATACAAGTATAATAGATGTCTAAGAAATCCCGCATGTGTTGCCCCGCATCTTCATGCTCATCTCCGCTGAACTTGCAGTTCCCATACATGTACTCAATGACGTCGGCGGAGATCCCAAAGTCATGATTGTTCCTTTTTGCTTGATCCCTTAAATCGTTTAAGCTTCCATGGTAGATGCATTCCTGAATGGAGGTCATGCTGCGAATACAGAGGTGAACAAAAGAGGTGAAAGAAAGGGAAATTCTTGTGCAACAAAGCTTCACACAGACGAATTCATCACGTCTGCAGTTCCCCGGCAACGGCGCCAAAAACTTGATGCGCGTCGGCAAGTGCACCGGTCGCTGTCAAGTAATAATTGTGGAGAATAAATTCCCCGGATGTCGGTCTCTTGAGGAATGCAGGATGGGTGATCGAATCGTGCAGTGAATATTGTTACACAAGCGTTTCACAAACACAACAAGGGGTTTTTGGTTGGTTTTCCTAATTTTAACAACAATAAAAGAGATGCGGGTCGAGAACACCGCTTCGCAACGTGAGGTGGATGCAACGGCCGCGATGCCGTGCTTCGTGAGGCGAATGAAGTGGACTCAGGCGCGAGAGAGTGAGGGTCGCAAACACCTCTTCACAACCGTCATTAGCTCTTGCCAACACGGAGCAAACGCCTTGCGTGCGTGTGTGAGTGAGTGCGCTTGAACGTGGTGAATCACAACCAACCCATGAATAAGAACACAGAAACATTCATTCTCATCAAGTAAATATCACAATATTCATTTAGTAAAAGATTCAAAGGGGTACAATCAAGGAAAGAGGAAGGAGATAACCGGCGGTGAAGACTAGCGGCCGTTCACGGCCGGAATGGTAGGTTGTCGGGCTACCTCCGGACTCGGGCGGACGATGCTTCCGGCGTAGAGGGGTGTCACAATCTCCCTACGTGCTCCGTCGTCTTCGACTCAAGGTCTCTTCTTCTTCTCACCGGGCGGAAAGCGAAAATGATTGCTTGGAGGCTTGCGGATGATGGAGAACACTCACGGGCGATGGAGGATGTCTAGGAATGGACCGAGGAAGCTTCCCCTTGCGTAGGAGATGAAGTAGGGGCGATCCAAGGGGGCGGTCGGCGGCGTACGGAACAGAAATCCCGCTCCCGGAATGAAAAATCCGCCCTAAAATCGCAACAGGCGCTTAAATAGGCGCTGGATTAAACACTGCGCACGATCATTGGCGCACGACCAGTGGTCGTGCGCACTGGAATCCTGCGATCGTGCGCACTGCCTGGACAGAACCTGCAAGAGATGAAATTATAAAATAAAATGCTCGCACGACCAGTGGCGCACGACCGTTGATCGTGCGCACTAGCGTCGGTGGTCGTGCGCAATAGGTGAGACAGAACTCATAAAATTACTATTAAGTGCGCACGGACAGTGGCGCACGACCGGTGGTCGTGCGCACTGGAGTTGATGGGCGTGCGCACTGCACCAGACAGAACTCGTAAAAAGGGGCTAAGTGCGCACGATCAGTGGCGCACGACCAGTGGTCGTGCGCACTAGAACAAGTGATCGTGCGCAGTGTCCCTGTGCAGAATTGCACCGGAAACACTTGCACGCCTCCTATTCCAGCACAAACACAGATCTAGCCACCGAAAGTGGCACTTAACAACATATGAGTACTATGAAAGGAAATAAACACGAAAACACACCAAAGTGGGCCAAAATGTGCACCTAGCATGGGTTATCAATTATAAACTATAATAAGGCTAAAGTGCGTGATATTGACTAAATAATGGCCCGGATGAGTCCATGAAGGTGTATATAATCAGGACTCATCACACCCCCAGACTTAACTGTTTGCGCGTCCCGAGCAAACGAATCCGGCGGAAGTTGAAAAAGATAATTAAAATAGCGAATTACGCAGGGGAGTACAGTGCGAAGTAACATACGCATGCGAGTAGGAATTCTAGTAGAAGAAGATTCTAGCTATGCTAACTAATTTACGTAAGTACTAAAGCGTACTCAAAGATTTAATTGTACTCAGTGGGTGAATTATGAAGAATTTGACGATCATGCCCGGTATGGAAGTGACGAGACGCTGAGGCGGGTGTTGCAAAAGATCGGGGCTTAGGAATAACTCCGCTGAAATCCATCAACGTCGTGAACCATACGCTTGCCCGGTCACACTCTCTCCACGGTGCTAGCAAACTCGCAAATCAAATCAGTAGGACTTATAGGATTAAAACGGGGCTTAGGTTACGGAATGATATGCAAAGATAAACATGACGGCTACGCAACCCAAATGAGCCAACGGCACACTGCACCTTACAAAACCAAACAACTATGCTCGTGTGACACACCCCCAGACCTATCATGAAAACCAGGTGTGCACACAGCCTACTTTACAAATACCAACAGATTTTTCTCTTTAGCTTGGGAGGATTATTTTCAGGATACTCTTCTTTTTTTCTTTTATATATTTTTCTTCTTTCAAGCAACCTCCAGTTGGTTCAAAATCAGCGGATAGACATTATTTTCTCTTCAAAACACAATGACACCACACACCACACAAGTTGGAAATTATGAGCACAGTTAAAACATTTTTTTGGTTGCGGGCGTAGGATAGGCTTCAGGCTTTGGTGGATGAGGAGGAGCTGAACATAAAAATGGTAGGCACAAATTTGGCTTGCAAAGGTGAATGAAAGGGGCATGGAATAGCAAAGCTCAAACTAGCCAAATGGTGGCCTACATCGTGCTTGACTCAACAAGTAGCTCTCACCCATGCTTCAAGAGTCGCTTGGGGCAAGTTCTTAGCCCACGAGAAAGATAAACCTTCCTCCCGACTCGAGCAACACACGTTTAGCGACCGCACACACACAACACCGGGTTATCATCAATTTCATTCGAATTCACCACTTGAGTACATTAAATCTAAATTTACGCAGAGATACTACACATAAATTAAATGCATAAAGAAAATCTAATTCTACTCAGGTTCTACTATAGCATGCGAAGCGACTAGAACACTACATGAGTCGACACCGCGCTCCAAATAATAATTCCTGTGTTAATAGCCTATTTCACATTCCAACCAAACTAGTTTAAACGGAACAACACAAAAGAAAGCACGCACTCAAGTGGGTGAAGTGGTGTGTGAAGATGAACGATACTAAATAACTGAAATTAAAATACTTCTAGTATGCAAATGAGATGAGCATGTGCAGTGGGTGACAAAGAAACGGCTCTCCCCCAGACTTAATCAAAACCATACAACATAATGATATGACAGTGAAAATCAAAATTGAAAGCTAGGGAAGAAGTTACCCAATGCTCAGCACGTGAGCATACCAGAAGAATGGCGTTTAAAATCAAGACAATCCGCAGCATCCACCATCGAACACAAAACCTGCAAGCAAAACTCAAAACAACAAAAGCAAAAACAAAAACTGAACTAGGAAAGGTTAGATAAAAGGAAATATAAAAAAAACCGGAAATCTGGGTTGTCTCCCAGTAGCGCTTTCATTTAACGTCCTTAAGCTGGACCAAATACCTGTATTAGCATTGTTTATAAAGAGTGCAGGAATTTAAAAAGAAAAAGTTCAGAACTAGAGTTTCACACAAAAGATAAGAGACAAGAATAGGAAATCAGCTGCCGGTGCTTGTATGAAGTCCATCTCCCAATGTCAACAACTGACGCTCCTTGTTAATAGTGGCGCCATCATATAACTTCAGCCGATGTCCATTGACCTTAAACTTGTCCCCCTTATCTCCAGATATTTCAATGGCACCAAAAGGCGAGACATCGGTCACGGAGAAAGGACCACTCCACCTCGATTTAAGCTTCCCTGGGAAGAGGCGGAGACGGGAGTTGTAGAGCAGCACCTGGTCCCCAATTTTGAACTCCTTAGGAATTATATGCTGATCATGCCATTTTTTCGTTTTCTCCTTATAGATGCGAGCGTTTTCATAAGCAAAATGACGGAGCTCCTCTAACTCGTTGAGTTGGGACCGACGCACTTCGGCCGCGGCTCCAATGTCCATGTTCAACAGTTTGGTAGCCCATAATGCTTTATGCTCCAGCTCTACAGGGAGGTGACATGCCTTGCCATAGACTAATTGAAACGGAGTCATTCCAATGGGTGTTTTGAACGCAGTCCGGTAGGCCCATAATGCGTCATCGACCTTCTTAGCCCACTCCTTCCTATTTGAATGTATTGATTTCTCAATTATTCGCTTGAGCTCGCGGTTGGAGACTTCGACTTGCCCGCATGTTTGGGGGTGGTAAGCCAAAGAAATTTTATGATGGACCCCAAACTTTTTCATGAGCTGCACAAACTGTCTATTGCAAAAATGACTCCCGCCGTCGCTGATGATAGTTCTCGGCGTCCCAAACCTGGAGAAGATGTTCTTGTGGATAAAGTGCAGCACAGTGTTGGCATCATTCGTGGCAACCGCCTCAGCTTCCACCCACTTCGAGACATAATCAACTGCCACAATAATGTAATGCTTACCATGAGACATTGGGAAAGGGCCCATGAAGTCTATTCCCCAGACGTCAAAGGGTTCGCAAACCAGCATGTTATTAAGGGGCATCTCATCAGCCGGGAAATATTCCCAGTCCTTTGACATTCGTCGCACTTGGTGACATAGGCATGGGCATCCCGGAAGAGGGTCGGCCAGAACAATCCACATTGCAGGATTTTTCGTGCTGTTCGAACGGCCCCGAAGTGCCCGCCGGCCTCTCTGTCATGACAATGCTGTAATACAGACTGAAACTCAGCTTCCGGAATGCAACGCCTAATAATCCCGTCGCTGCATGTGTGGAACAAGAGCGGATCTTCCCAAAAATAGTATTTTGCGTCGGAGACAAGCTTCCGTCTTTGCTGAGGGGACAAACTCGGGGAGAGTGTTCTACAAGCCAAGTAATTAGCAATATCTGCATACCACGGTGCGGTCGGGGAGGATGTAGTGATTGCAAATAACTTTTCATCCGGGAAATAGTCGTCAGTTTCCTCCACAACGCAATTAGGAGTGTCGTACTCCAAACGTGAGAGATGATCAGCAATCACGTTCTCCACCCCTTTCTTATCTTTGATTTCCAGATTGTATTCCTGCAAGAGTAAAATCCAACGAATCAGACGCGATTTGGATTCTTTCTTACTGAAAAGATACCTGAGAGCGGCGTGGTCCGTATACACGATCACTTCGGAGAGTACCAAGTATGAGTGAAACTTTTCAAAAGCGAAGACCACAGCTAGCATTTCTTTCTCCGTGGTGGTATAATTGGCTTGTGCACTGTTGAGAGTTCGACTGGCATACGCGATAGTGTGAAAAGTCTTGTCTTTCTTTTGACCGAGAACAGCACCTACGGCCACATCACTTGCGTCGCACATGATAATGAAAGGTAGAGTCCAGTCGGGTGCCACCAGAATTGGGGCTGAGATGAGTTGCCCCCGTAAAGTTTCGAAGGCGTGCATGCATGCTTCATCGAAATGGAATGGGACGTCCTTAACCAGCAGGCGAGATAAAGGCTTTGAGATGGAGGAGAAGTCCTTGATGAACCTTCGATAGAAGCCCACATGGCCAAGAAAACTTCGAATGCCCTTCACTGACATGGGTGGAGGGAGGTTTCTGATGACACTAACTTTCGCTTGATCCACTTCAAGCCCTTCGCAGGAAACTTTATGCCCCAAGACGATTCCTTCGCGCACCATGAAGTGGCATTTCTCCCAGTTTAAGATAAGATTGGTGTCTTCACACCGCTTCAATGTCTTGGCCAAATTTGCGAGGCAACTGTCAAAACTACTGCCAAATAGAGTGAAATCGTCCATAAAGACTTCGAGGAAATCCCCTACCATGTCAGCAAAAATGGCGAGCATACAACGTTGGAAAGTTGCGGGGGCATTACACAGTCCGAATGGCATTCTTTTGAACGCGAAGGTACCGGATGGACATGTGAATGTAGTCTTGTCTTGATCAGAAGGGTCAATTAAAATCTGATTGTACCCTGAGTACCCATCCAAGAAACAGTAGTAATCCTGCCCTGCTAACTTTTCTAGCATCTGATCAATGAAGGGGAGTGGGAAATGGTCCTTGCGCGTCGCATCGTTCAGCTTGCGGTAGTCAATGCAGACTCTCCACCCAGTGATCATTCGGGTCGGTAGCAGCTCATTCTTCTCGTTGGCAACGACAGTGATCCCGCCCTTCTTTGGGACCACCTGGACTGGACTGACCCATTTGCTGTCGCTGATTGGGTAAATGATGCCAGCATCTAAAAGCTTTATCACTTCAGCCTTCACAACCTCTTGCATTTTCGGGTTCTGCCACCTTTGGGGTTGTGCTGTCGGTTTGTACTGATCTTCAAGGAGGATCTTATGCATGCAGACCGTGGGGCTGATTCCCTTGATGTCAGCTAGAGAACGTCCGAAGACCTTGTGGTACCTTCTCAGCACGCCCACTAGTGCAGTTTCGTTGGCAGCGGAGAGGGCTGCCGAGATAATCACCGGATGCGTGTTTGTTTCTCCAAGAAAGACATACTTGAGAGAGTCCGGAAGTTGTTTGAGAGCCGAACAAGGGTCTGGATCAGCAGAAACGTTGGAGGGCTCTCCAATTGAATGTGCCAAATCGGGCTGGTTTGAGTGAACACCCTCCTCCTCCTTGTCTTTGTGCTGCCAACACACCTCGCGGTCATCCAACTCCACATCGTTCTGACCATCGAATTCTTCAAGTGCCTCTGCTGGCTCACACTCCGTTATTTCAAAGAGTTGCGAAGGGCTATGGACATTGAACGATATAGCATCCTCCCCCAGTCTTAGAGTGAGCTCCCCCTGCTCCACATTAATAATAGCACGAGCAGTAGCCAGAAAGGGCCGCCCCAAGATAATGGGTACATTTGTATCGACCTTCATGTCGAGAATGATAAAATCAGCTGGGAAAGCGAGACCGTTTACAATGATTGTGAGGTCCTCGACAATTCCTGATGGCTTCTTGATCGACCGATCAGCGAGTTGCAGCATTACCTGTGTTGGCTTCAAGATACCAGCACCAAGTTCACGAAAGATAGAGAGTGGCATCAAGTTGATTGATGCCCCCAAGTCACAGAGTGCCTGGCTGAAACGGTGCTGGCCAATCCTGCAAGGGATCGTGAAGCTGCCCGGATCCTTGCACTTTGTGGGTAAATTGGAAACAATGGCGGAGCACTCCTCGGTGAGGTCGATAGTTTTGAGACCCTCCAACTGCTTCCGCTTCGAGATCAAGTCTTTCAAAAACTTGGAGTAGCCCGGCATTTGAGAGATAGCTTCAATGAGTGGTATGCTCACTTGCACTCCTTTCATTACTTCCAAGAATCTGTGGAATTGCTTCTCGGATTTCTCGTTGCGCAGCCTGTGGGGAAATGGGGGGTGAGCAGCGCTTTTCGAGGGTTGTGCCTCACTCACGGGGTGTGGCTCGAAATGAATCTGAGTCGGCTTCTCGTGGATGTCTTCATTAGGCTTGTCTGTGGAAACCGCAAGCGGTTCCGGTCGAGGGGGATTGTCTACACTTCTCCCACTTCTCAATCGCATGGTATTTACTGACTCAGGATGCTGAATTGCAAGTCCAGAAACAACATCAGAAAGAGTCCCAATAGTAGAGCGAAGCTGTTGGATTGCGACTGATTGGTCATTCATTTTGTTCAATACCCCAACCACCAAGGTTGCTAACTGTTCTGGTTGATCAGGCGGCACCAAATCCGCTGCTCCCTTGAGCGTCACGGCATTAACTGCAGCAGTACTTGTGGAGCAAATGACATGACTCCAATGCTGACTGGTGTGAACAATATTCACGACCACTTCCCATGCGTCCTTCCCCGATTTATTAAACAGGGCCCCACCGGCTGCCACATCAAATAGAAGACGGAATTTCTCCCGCACTCCAAAATAAAAAATCTGAATTAAGAAAGCTTCCGAGAGATCACCACGGTAACAACCCCTATGCAGGGACTGGAAACGTTCCCAAGCATTGTCTAACGTCTCCTCCTTCCCTTGTTCAAAGGTCATGAGTTCCCTGTACTTATCCAAGGCTTGAGTACGATGTTGAAACTCTTGTAAAAATCTCCCTTCGAGTTGTTTCCATGTGATCACCTCTCGTTTCCGGGTATCCCAATACCAGCTTTTGGCTTTTTTGTGCAGGGAGAATGAAAATGCCAGAATCTTCTGTGGGTCATTTTCAACTCCACTGAAAATACAAGTATAATAGATGTCTAAGAAATCCCGCATGTGTTGCCCCGCATCTTCATGCTCATCTCCGCTGAACTTGCAGTTCCCATACATGTACTCAATGACGTCGGCGGAGATCCCAAAGTCATGATTGTTCCTTTTTGCTTGATCCCTTAAATCGTTTAAGCTTCCATGGTAGATGCATTCCTGAATGGAGGTCATGCTGCGAATACAGAGGTGAACAAAAGAGGTGAAAGAAAGGGAAATTCTTGTGCAACAAAGCTTCACACAGACGAATTCATCACGTCTGCAGTTCCCCGGCAACGGCGCCAAAAACTTGATGCGCGTCGGCAAGTGCACCGGTCGCTGTCAAGTAATAATTGTGGAGAATAAATTCCCCGGATGTCGGTCTCTTGAGGAATGCAGGATGGGTGATCGAATCGTGCAGTGAATATTGTTACACAAGCGTTTCACAAACACAACAAGGGGTTTTTGGTTGGTTTTCCTAATTTTAACAACAATAAAAGAGATGCGGGTCGAGAACACCGCTTCGCAACGTGAGGTGGATGCAACGGCCGCGATGCCGTGCTTCGTGAGGCGAATGAAGTGGACTCAGGCGCGAGAGAGTGAGGGTCGCAAACACCTCTTCACAACCGTCATTAGCTCTTGCCAACACGGAGCAAACGCCTTGCGTGCGTGTGTGAGTGAGTGCGCTTGAACGTGGTGAATCACAACCAACCCATGAATAAGAACACAGAAACATTCATTCTCATCAAGTAAATATCACAATATTCATTTAGTAAAAGATTCAAAGGGGTACAATCAAGGAAAGAGGAAGGAGATAACCGGCGGTGAAGACTAGCGGCCGTTCACGGCCGGAATGGTAGGTTGTCGGGCTACCTCCGGACTCGGGCGGACGATGCTTCCGGCGTAGAGGGCTGTCACAATCTCCCTACGTGCTCCGTCGTCTTCGACTCAAGGTCTCTTCTTCTTCTCACCGGGCGGAAAGCGAAAATGATTGCTTGGAGGCTTGCGGATGATGGAGAACACTCACGGGCGATGGAGGATGTCTAGGAATGGACCGAGGAAGCTTCCCCTTGCGTAGGAGATGAAGTAGGGGCGATCCAAGGGGGCGGTCGGCGGCGTACGGAACAGAAATCCCGCTCCCGGAATGAAAAATCCGCCCTAAAATCGCAACAGGCGCTTAAATAGGCGCTGGATTAAACACTGCGCACGATCATTGGCGCACGACCAGTGGTCGTGCGCACTGGAATCCTGCGATCGTGCGCACTGCCTGGACAGAACCTGCAAGAGATGAAATTATAAAATAAAATGCTCGCACGACCAGTGGCGCACGACCGTTGATCGTGCGCACTAGCGTCGGTGGTCGTGCGCAATAGGTGAGACAGAACTCATAAAATTACTATTAAGTGCGCACGGACAGTGGCGCACGACCGGTGGTCGTGCGCACTGGAGTTGATGGGCGTGCGCACTGCACCAGACAGAACTCGTAAAAAGGGGCTAAGTGCGCACGATCAGTGGCGCACGACCAGTGGTCGTGCGCACTAGAACAAGTGATCGTGCGCAGTGTTCCTGTGCAGAATTGCACCGGAAACACTTGCACGCCTCCTATTCCAGCACAAACACAGATCTAGCCACCGAAAGTGGCACTTAACAACATATGAGTACTATGAAAGGAAATAAACACGAAAACACACCAAAGTGGGCCAAAATGTGCACCTAGCATGGGTTATCAATTATAAACTATAATAAGGCTAAAGTGCGTGATATTGACTAAATAATGGCCCGGATGAGTCCATGAAGGTGTATATAATCAGGACTCATCAAGCCAACACTCACTTGCCATGCAGATAACTCCGGGAGAGTGCCTTGATGGAGCCAACACTCTCCTGCTATCCGCACACCTTCAGGGAGAGTGCCTGCTGGAGCCAGCACCCACCTTCTATCCGCACAAATCTGGGGCAAGTGACTGATGGAGCCAGCACTCTCCTGCCACATGGACAGCTCTGGGCAAGTTCTTTGATGGAGCCAACACTTGCCTGCTATCCGCACTCCTTCGGGTGAGTTCCTGATGGAGCCAATACTCGCTTGCCATGCTCAAAGATCTGAGCGAGTGCCTTGATGGAGCCAACACTCCCCTGCTATCTGCACACCTTCTGGGGGAGTTCCTGATGGAGCCAACACTCGCTTGCCATACGGACAACTCCGGGCGAGTGTCTTGATCGAGCCACCTCTCGTATGCTATCCACACTCTTTCGTGCGAGCGTCTGATGGAGCCATCACTCGCCTTCCATGCGGATAGCTCTGGGCGAGTGCCTAGATGGAGCCAACACTCCCCTGCTATCCACATACCTTCGGGCGAGTGGTCCGGTATGCCATCCCACTCGCCCGCTTCCCTTATTATTCTTATTCATCTCTTCTTATTTAGCCTTTGGGCGATGCTCCTTTTCTTTTGATTCAGACATCTAGTGAGCCTATGACGCTGCACCAGCTAATGAGAGCCTGGTCAGCGGGTCTACTCGGGGCTAAACACACCTTCTTTCCAGCGTGCCATAGAGTATGCCTATGACCTTGCACCAGCTAATGGGAGCCTGGTCAGCGGGTCTGCTCAGGGCTCTCAACCAACATTTTAACTTGCCTCTCCGAGAGGTCAACCTACCCTACCGGCTAGTTGGAGCCCGGTTAGTAGAACCATCTCGAGGACCTGCCTCTCCGAGAGGCCAATCTGCCCTGCCGGATAGTGGGAGCCAAGTTAGCGGAACCATCTCGGGGCTCTCAATCAACATTTTAACTTGCCTCTCTGAAAGGTCAACCTGCCCTACCGGCTAGTGAGAACCCGGTCAGCGGAACCATCTTGGGGCCCTGCTTCTCTGAGAGGTCTACTTGCCATGCCGGCTAGTGGGAGCCCAGTCAGCGGAACCATCTCAGGGCTCTCAATCAAAAATTTAACTTGCCTCTCTGAGAGGTTAACCTGCCCTGCTGGCTAGTGGGAGCCCAGTCAGCAGAACCATCTTGTGGCCCTGCATCTCCGAGAGGTCAACCTGCCCTACCAGCTAGTGTGATCATGGTCAGCGGAATTATCTTATGGACCTGCCTCAGCGAGAGGTCAACCTACCCTACCGACTAGTGGGAGCCCGGTCAGCGGAACCATCTCGGGGCCCTGCCTCTCCGAGATGTTAACCTGACCTACCGGCTAGTGGGAGCCCAGTCATCGAAACCATCTCGGGGCTCTCAAGCAACATTTTAACTTAACTCTCCAAGAGGTCAACTTACCCTGTCGGCTAGTGGGAGCCCAGTAAGTGGAACCATCTCGTGGCCCTGTCTCTCCGAGAGGTCAACCTGTCCTGCCGGCTAGTGGGAGCCTAGTCAGTGGACAATCTCAGGGCTCTCGATCAATAATTTAACTTGCCTCTCCGAGAGGTCAACCTGCCCTTCCGGCTAGTGGGAGCCAGGTTAGAGGAACCATCTTGTGGCCCTGCCTCTCCAAGAGATCAACCTGCCCTACCGGCTAGAGGGAGCCCGGTCAGCGAAACCATCTCGTGGCCCTGCCTCTCTGGGAGGTCAACCTGCCCTATCGGCTAGTGGGAGCCTGATCAGCGGAACTATCTCGGGGCCCTGCCTCTTCGAGAGGTCAACCTACCCTGCCGGCTAGTGGGAGCCTGGTCAGTGGAACCATATTGGGGCCCCGCCTCTCCGAGAGGTCAACCTTCCTTGTCGGCTAGTGGGAGCCCAGTCAGCGGAACCATCTCGGGGCCCTGCCTCTCCGAGAGGTCAACCTGCCATACTGGCTAGTGGGAGCCCAGTAAGCGAAACCATCTCAGGGCCCTACCTCCCCGAGATGTCAACCTGCCCTGCTGGTTAGTGGGAGCCCGTTCAGCGGAACCATCTCGGGGATTTCATTCACATAAAATCATACATAAAGGAAGAAGAAAGGCTATGAAAATGAACATGCTTATTATAAGAGTTCAGGGTTAGAGAAGATTTAGGTCGCCACCACTACCCATGGACTCCCCCTCCACATGCTGGAGGTGGCATCCCCCTGACTTAAGGACCTCCTCCACTACACAGGGACCCTCCCAATTGGGACTCGGCCTCCCGACCACTGTCGACCTCCCGACCGTGATCAAAGTAAAATGGCCTCGCCGAGCTGGAACCTCGCGAGAACAAGACTCACAGAAAGGAGTGGAACCATCTCGCAATCTCACGAGAGGAGAACTCCCCGAATGAAGGAATTACCTTGCAGCTCTCAAAAATCAGCTAGTCGAATGAGAAGAGTTCCATGACCTCACGAAAAGAGAGCTCGTGGAATAAAGAAAAATGGACTTACTCACTTGGAACCCTGCGAGAAGATGACTTGCGACATGGAGGAGGGTGGGGCATCTAGAGGGCATAAAGCCTTGGAAAATATAACTTTTTGAAAAGGGCTTGCAAACAGGAACTCGTTGGGTATAAACCACCGATGAAACTATCTCGCGGGTATAATTTAACACATGCATAAGACAGCCAACACTTACCGGGACATACACCCTATGTCCTTCTCTCTGTGGTGCTCGCCCCTATGTCCTAGACATCTATGATGACACCATTGCATGTCATACGAAAGTGATCGCTAGTGCTAGCATGCATCCCATATTGGAAAGACGAATCTCCCCAAAAGAGGAGAATTTCAGCGGGGTGGGTGTCTCAAATGAACTTATGACCTCCCTACACAGAGGGTTCGGGGGTTCTCCACCCCAGCTCGCCTAGATTTCAGCTCGTCAGGCCCCCTCCTTGGCATTATAAAAGGAGCTCCCACCTTATATCTCGGGCACTCGCCTAACACTAGCTGAGGGGCACTCACCCAACACTCTCCCAGATCAAAACCATCTCGCATCATGTGGGTAGAACATATAATAGAAGGACATAGTCGAGTGGATACCTGTGAGTCATTTGATCCAGAACTTGCCTAAGTTTGAATTGGCTTAGCTGGAAGTCGCCTCTTCTAGCACTCCCCCAGTTGGGTCTTTCCTCCTTGCCTCTCGCTTTCGGCTATGACACTCCCCAAGATTTTCCTGATGAGCTAC
Source organism: Dactylorhiza incarnata (assembly GCA_033032865.1). NCBI lineage: Eukaryota > Viridiplantae > Streptophyta > Magnoliopsida > Asparagales > Orchidaceae > Dactylorhiza > Dactylorhiza incarnata. The sequence continues at coordinate 19,600,142 of JAWHQI010000011.1, read as the reverse complement.
CGTCCACACTCATCGCACCATAAATGTTGAACCGGAAACCACAGTTCAATGAGGAGTTCGGACCTAAGGTGTAGCTTGCCTTCACTTCTCTCAGACTAGTGTCAAGGACGTGGACTTAGGGCTTAGAAACCTTCCTGCCAGAACTACCTCTAAATAAACCCTGACATGCATCGTGGAGGTCCCACAACACATCCGGAAGATCTTAGATCACTTTCCCTCCCAATCCAATGTTGAGCCTAGGCACCCTTGTAGGCACTTGAGAGCACTCAACCGGTCCACCTGGAGGCCACGGTGAACTGGGAGCTCTCAACCCGTCCACTCAAAAACCATGGTGAACAGGGAGCAGGAGCTCTCGCCAACCAGAGCTAGCCAAAGGAGAGAGAAGCCAAGAAGTGGTCCCTTCCAAAGGTGCCCTTGGGGGTCTATTTATAGTTTTGTGGGGTTGGTCTGTCAATAGTGAGATCTCGCCTTTTGTTTTACTAAACGCAGCCCCGATGGGTCTACCAACAATGTAACTTCACTGTTTGGAGAGGCTATTAGCAAGCCTCAAGAGGTATGTGAGGGTAGCGAGTGTCCGGTGACAGCTTGGCACTTGCCACCCACCTAGGGACCCCTGCACTCGCCTAGGGACCTCTGCACTCACCCAAGGACTTCTGCACTAACCCAGGGACCACTACACTCGCCCTGGGACCTGTGCACTCACCCCGAGACCTCTGAACTCGCCCAGAGAGCTCTGCACTCGCCCTGGGACCTCTAGACTCGCCCAGGGACCTCTGGACTCGCCCAGGGACCTCTACACTCGCCCCAGGACCTCTGAACTCACCCATGGACCTCTGCACTCATCCCCGGACCTCTGCACCGGCCCAAGGTCCTCTAAGCTAGCCCCGAGACCTCTGGGCTTGCCCATGGGACCTCTAAACACTCCCCTGGACCTCTGAACTCGCTCAGGGACTTCTACACTCGCCCCGCGACCGCTGCACTTGTCCCGGGACCTCTAAACTCGCCCAGGGACCTCTGCACTCTCCCCGGGACCTCTGAACTTGCCTAGGGACCTCTGCACTCGCCCTAGGGCCTCTGCACTTGCGCCTTGGACCTCTGAACTCGCCCATGGAGCTCTAAACTCACGCCGAGACCTCTCAACTCGCCCAGAGAGTAGGCAAGATCCTCTAGGGCATCATCGTTTGTCTTTGATCTCGATGAATTACGGGTTATACATTAGCCAACTTGGCTAAAGTCAAACTTAGGTCAAACTAGCCCAATCAAACTCCAATATGGCTCAATTGGACTTCAATTGACCTAATTGACCTCACCACTACCCTCCTAACCATTAAGTGATGCCATTAGGTCAATAATAATCAAATGGGCTCAACCAATTTCATGAAATTGACCAAAGTCAACTTTGGGTCAACTTAGCCCAATTTAACCCTAAATGATTCAATTATCCCAATCATGACTCCACCATGACCCAATCAACATTGGATGGTATCATAGGACCCATGACCATCATATGGGGGGGGGGGGTGGGCAGCTATCTCATCAATTTGACCAAGTCAAACCCAAATTCAACCCTGGTCAAAATTGGTCTAATTATGAAAATCAAGGGGCTAACTCATTTCTAATGGGCTAAAGCCCTCAAACTTAGCACACAAATTTCAAAAGGGGAAGAGATGCATGGGGGGAATTTTGGAATTTCCCCCAATTCCATATAAGACAAATGCATAATTGGTTGAATGGAGGTCACTTGACTCTCATTCCCTCTTCCAAAGCCTTCACTGAACCCCCTCGGTTATTCCCAGCCAAATTTCAGCAGTGTTCATGCCAAATGGCATCTAGGAGGAATAACAAATTCTTGGCCGACCCCCTCCCCAATGGCACTTCCACATGCACACCTCCTCATCTCAAATCGACCTCACCATCATCTTCAGAAGGTTGTAAGGATCAGAATAGACTAGAGAAGTGGAGCATTTGCTAGAGGAACCCAATTTCGGCAAGGAGCTCAAGAGCAAGGATCGACCATGGCGCATAGGGAAAATGCCCATCTAAAAGCTTCAAACTAGATAGGTTTCTCCTCTCCTTCCTTGGTGCTAACCCCCTAGATCAACTAGGATTTGATTCGAGCTCAATTGAGCTCAAATCCATATTCATCAAGGGGAATTTTCTGGCTAAAAATGTTTGAAAGTGCACAGTTTACCTCACTAGAATTCTCTAGAGGGGGGTGAATAGAGATTAAAAATTATTTTGTGCAAAGTTAATATATATATATATATGTGTATGATCACAGATTAGAGCTTCCCACACACCAACAAGAATTAAACAAATAAAGTAAATGCAAGAAAAGAAATCACAGCACAACACAAGAAAATATAGTGGTTCCCCAAACTTTGGGTAGTCCACTCTTCTACCCCCTTGGTAGGAATTCACTAACTTGCACTGAGTCTTTTGATAAGGAGACTCTTAGAACCACCATGAGTCTTTTGACAAGGAGACTCTTAGAACCACCCCGAGTCTTTTGACAAGGAGACTCTTAAAACCAGTACACTGAATTTTTTGAAGAGAGATTCTAAAAACACTTTTACAATATTTAAGTAAGAATAAGAAAGAAGAAAGAAATAAGAACAAGAATGAATCTTCTTCCTAGCAAGAAGATTGGAAGCACAAGAAGTGAATTAAATCTTTCTTCTATAGAGAGAAGAAGATTTGTAGCTTTTTTCTCTTTGTGAGAGCTATCAGAACTTGCAGCAGAATGACTTCAGAAGCAGGAGAAGAAGAAGTGCTTGAATATTGCTGCAGAATAATTTCTCAATTTTCTCTCTATACTTGGGAGCTCTTCCTCTTTTTCAAATGTAAAATGGTGAATCACTTCTTCTCTTTTTCTGCTGACCTCCTCTTTATTTATAGCTCTGTTAATTCAAAATAATACTATAGGAGGATAATCAATTATCAGTCAGAGAAATAGAAAGATGAAAATGTTTCCATAATATTTATTTCTGTAGAAGGAAAGAACTAATTCTGATTTCAAATAATGTCCAAATAAGTTTAATCAAATTAGCCAGGAATCAGATATAAGGAAAGAATGATTCAGAACGGCTATAAAATATTGACATTTATTCCATACAAATCAGATCTACTGAAAGAAAGAAAGAGATCTGGCGCATATATAAATCTGTCACATAAATCTCCCCCTATTTGTCTTAACCCTATTTAGAGGGAAATTGTACTAGCATATAATTAACCCAGCACAACATTTGTAAGGATAAGAAATATATTAAATAATCAGAAGAGAAAGTGGAATAAGAAAGCATATGACAAGTATTTGTCTTTCACACAAATTTAAACTAGAAACTTCTTTTTGTACATGAAGTTAACAAAAGCAGAGTAAAGTTTCCTAGATAAGTTTTCAATAGCATCAAGAATGTAGCCCCTGACTCTATCAGGTCGTTCCTGGACATTCCTGACGATTGTATGCAGTTTTTCCAATAGTTTATCACCATCAGGGATTGTGTCATTTATGGAGTAGCCTTTGCTGATGATGATTGCTGCTTTTTCATCAATCATCTCAAATGTAATGTTTTGAACTTTCTTTTCAGTAGGCTTGATCTCAGGTGGTCCCTTGTTATCAACCTTGGGCCTATATATTGTTTTCTTTTCTGATTGCTGCTTCTCTGGAATGTCAGCCATTTTCCCTTTCCCTTTCCAGGGTGAGGCATGCCACTTGTCTAATTTTATAGGTCTGTTGGGCTTCTTGTAGGGAATGTAAGTATCTTCTGTACACCCTACACCCTTCTTGTCTTTTTGACCTTTATCTAGGATGATCCCTGCCTGAGGGTTTTTCTTTTGATAAGCTTCGATATCAAATAATTTCTTTGGAATTCTGATAGAAGATTCAGCAAGAATTTGTTCTTTAGTCATTCCCTTGTTGATCTTTTCCATCCAGGCAATCCTTTTATCTTCCACTTCTTTCCTAGCTGATTCATATTCATATAGTTCTCTTTCTCTTATCTCTTCATGCCTCTTTTCCATGTCAGGGTCATGGTACTCCTTCACAGGGCTGTTAGGAGTGATAATAGGCATCTTTTCAAATCTTTTTATTTGCTCACATGCTTTTCTATACTTCTTTTCTTTTGCATACTCCTTCCTTTCTTCTTTAGAGAAGTTTTGCTTGTAGGGAATTGCTTCCCTTTTTCTTTTTATCTTTCCTTCTGGACTTTGCCTAGGTATGATCTGTTTAGGAAGTCTTGCTGCTTGTGGAGGTAGAGGTAGCAGAGGAGGTAGAGAAGAAGGTTGAAGTGGAGGTGGGGGTAGAGATGAAGGAGAATGAGTTTTCTCTTTGAGTGGAGAGGGAACTATATCAGGAAGAGAAGCCTGTTCTACAATAGAAGGCAGAATGACTTCAGGTAGAATGTTCTCTGCTGAGGGATGATTGTCTCCTCCAGGTTCTTTTGCAGGGATGTCCTCAAGTAGAGGTGTCTTCAACTTGATGTAACTGGCAGAGAAGCCAGAGGAGTGATGTTGAAGTTCTTCCTCAAATAAGGGTGCATCAATCCATATCTGTCCATTCCAATCATCAGAGGTGACTGCTTCTTCCTGCCCTGGATTTCTGGGCTCTTTACTACAGGAATCTCCCCCTGGTTATATGGATTATCAATTCTGAATTCTGAATCCACAGCATGCTCCCCTTCAGTGTTGTAAGAGGAGGATTCACCAAAATGTTTGATGAAGGTGTAGTCAGAGTGATTTGAGAGGAGTGGAGCCAATAATGGAATTGGAGTAATAATTAGAGAGAATACTTAGAGTTTGGAGAGAGAGGAGTAAAACCTGAGCTTTTAATGAGATCAAAGACCTGACAAGAGGGGTTTCTGGAGCAACTCTCCCCCTGGTTTATATCTTTCAGGAAGGATGTAAACCTTTGTGGCGACAGAGGTTCTTCTCGAAGAAGAGCATGAAGCTCAGGAAGAGAGGCAGATAGGGTGGCCAATTTGGCTTCACAGGTGGTGATCCTATTGGCACATTCATTTGAGAAGTTGGTTAGACGTGTCTGGAAGTCGGTGAGAAGATTTTCCAGAGCATCGTTCATCGCTTTGATAAGGGCAGTTTGAACAGGAGTAGGCGCCATTGATGCAGAAAGAGAGAGAGGTAGAAGACAAAGTTTTGGCGGGTTTAGAAAGGTACATGTTATGAAATAAGAAGCCTTATTTAAAGAAGGTGAAACGTCGAGAAAGGAAGCAGAAATCAAGGTAATCCAATCGTCAAAAGAGGAAGTAAGGATTTGATTCTAATTTTAACTGGAAGTCGACGTTGCGTCGAATGGATGTCGACGTTTGCGTGGAGATTGGCCGGCCTGGTGTTTTATCGACGTGATCATAGTCTTGCGTCGATATGAATTCGACGGTACGTCGATAAAGGATCGACATAGCATTGTCTGATGGAAATCGATGTCAGCGTCGAGTTTGTCTCGACGGAGCGTCGTCATGTATTCGACGTATCTTCAAGAATTTTTCTTAGATTGTCTGATTTCATTAGAGTTCCCTAACAATGGGGTTTACAAGCTTCCATCAAGCATTCCTAAGGTGTTTATGAAATAGTTATGCTTAGTTTTATCTAAAGGTTTTGTGAAGATGTCTGCTCTTTGATTGTCTGTGGGAATATATTCTAAGGTTATTTTACCCTTCTCAACATTATCTCTAAGGAAGTGATGTCTGATCTCTATATGTTTGGTCCTACTATGAAGGACTGGGTTGGATGCTATGGATATAGCACTAGAGCTATCACAATAGATCTTAGAGTTATGTATTTCCAATTTGTAGTCAAGAAGTTGATTTTGCATCCACAGGATTTGTGAACAACAGCTCCCAGCAGCTATGTATTCAGCTTCAGCTGTTGAGGTTGAGACTGAGGTTTGTTTCTTACTAAACCATGAGATCAATCTGTCACCTAGGAATTGGCAGGTACCAGATGTGCTTTTTCTATCAACCCTACATCCAGCATAATCTGCATCTGAGAAACCTATTAATTCAAAGTTGGTTTCTGCTGAGTACCATAGCCCTAGTTCAGGGGTTCCCTTTAGGTATCTAAGAATCCTTTTTACAGAGGTGAGATGGGATTCCTTTGGGTCAACCTGAAATCTAGCACATATGCAAGTGGCAAACATGATATCAGGTCTGCTAGCTGTAAGATATAGAAGAGATCCTATGATGACCCTATAAGTCTTTTGATCTACTGATTTTCCTTTATCATCTTTTTCTATAATGGCATTGGTTGCCATGGGTGTTTTCATGGTAGATGCTGATTCCATACCAAATTTTTTGATTAGCTCTTTAGTATATTTTGATTGTGAGATAAAGATTCCTTCACTACTTTGTTTTACTTGTAGCCCTAGGAAGTATGAGAGTTCTCCCATACACTCATTTCAAATTTAGATTGCATTAGATTAGCAAATCTTTTACACAGTTTAGGATGAGTTGAGCTAAAGATAATGTCATCTACATATATTTGAACAAGGAGGAGTTGGTTTTTATGGGTTCTAGTAAAGAGTGTCTTGTCTACTTTTCCTCTTTCAAAGGAATTTTCTAGAAGAAAATTTGAGAGAGTTTCATACCAAGCTCTAGGTGCTTGCTTAAGACCATATAGAGCTTTGTTAATTCTATAAACAAAGTTAGGAGAAGAGGGATTAACAAAACCTGGTGGTTGCTCCACCTATACTTCTTCTTGAAGATCACCATTTAGAAAAGCACTCTTGACATCCATTTGGTAGACTTTCATCTTCATGAAGGCTGCATAGGCAAGAAAGAGCCTGATTGCCTCTACTCTGGCTACTGGAGCAAAGGTCTGGTTGTAGTCTATCCCTTCTTCTTGTCTATATCCTTGTGCTACAAGTCTTGCCTTGTTCCTCACAATTACTCCAGTGGAATCTAGTTTATTCCTGTATACCCATTTTGTACCAATTACAGGGTAGTTTCTTGGTCTTTCAACTAGGTTCCATACTTTGTTTCTCTCAAATTGGCCTAGTTCTTCTTACATGGCCATAATCTAGTGAGGATCACAATTTGCTTCCTCAAACTTCTTTGGTTCAACTTGTGATAGGAAGCATTGGAGCACCATCCCAGTGAAGACCTGGTGTCTTGTTCTTACTCCAGTATTGGGGTCTCCAATTACTTGAGTTTGTGGATGATCCTTCAAATTGATCCCTGTTCTGTTTGAACTTGTCAGTTGTCCTTCTTCTTCATTCTCAATGAGATCATTGTTCAATTGTTCTTCCTGAACCATGTTCTCTTGTGGAAATGGGTCTGGAATGCTCTTTTCTGAGGTTTCTTGTTCAGACTCCTCACTTGGTTCCTCTAACTGATTTTCCTTTCCATTTTCTATGTTCTCTAGAGCTAGTTGCTCAAGCTGGGTTTCTATGCTGTTGTTTTCCTGTGGAAAGGAACTGGTGGGAGTCTCCTCCCCCTTAAGTAGCATGTTAGTTTCATCAAATACAATGTGCATAGATTCTTCAATTTTAAGAGTTCTTCTATTGTAGCACATATAGGCTTTACTAGATGATGAGTATCCCAGAAATATTCCATCATCAAACTTCTTGTCAAATTTGGCAAGATGATCTTTCCCATTGTTTAGAATAAAGCAAGCACATCCAAAATTTTTAAAATATTTAACAATGGGTGTTTTATTTTTCAGGAGCTCATATGGAGTCTTTGATTTAGTTTTGTGTATGAGGATTCTAGCTAGAACATTGTTTGCAGTGTTGACTGCTTCAGCCCAAAAGGTTTTTGGCAATCCTGATTCTGCAAGCAGGGTCCTTCCTGATTCTATTAAGGTTCTATTCTTCCTCTCAGCAACTCCATTTTGTTGAGGAGTTCTAGGTGCTGAGAAGCTTTGTTTAATACCTTTTTCCTCACAGAAACTACAAATCATCTGATTCTCAAATTCAGTCCCATGATCACTTCTTATAATTGAAACATTGGAGTTGAACTCAGATTGAATTTGTTTTATGAATTTTGAGAAAATTTTATGGGTTTCAGATTTAACCCTTAGAAAGAATACCCAGCTAAACCTAGAATAATCATCAACAATAACCAAGGTATATGATTTTCCACCTAAGCTCTGAGTGGATATGGGACCAAAGAGATCCATGTGTAGTAAGTATAGGGCCCTGGGAGAGTCATCCTTACCAATGGGTTTGAAAGAGGATTTGGTCTATTTTCCCAGTTGGCAAGGTCTGCATGGAGAATCCTTAGAGTACCTACCCTTTAGTAAACCTCTGACTAGGTTATTCTTTGCTAGTTTACTAATGGTTTTGTAGTTTAGATGACCTAGTCTCCTATGCCATAGTTCATTTTTATCTATGATATTGTTGAATAAGCAAACTTCTGTGGGTGAAGAGCTAAAGTCCACTACATATACTTTTCCTTTTCTAGTTCCATTTAGTACTGTAGCACCAGTCTTGATATCAATAATATGGCAGAATAGTGTGGTGAATTTTACCTTATACCTACCATTTTCACATATCTGACTTATACTTATCAGATTGCGCTTTAGTCCTTTGACTACTGCCACATTCTTGAAGGTGACTTTCCCTTCTTTGAAATCTCCAAAGCCCTTGGTTTGGCCACAACTAGAATCTCCAAAGGTTACTGATGGTCCAAGTCTATCCTCAAAGTTGATTAATAGGTTTTTGCATCCTGTCATGTGCATGGAGCATCCACTGTCCAAGTACCACACCATCCTGGAGATGTGATACATCTGCACATAGAATTTTAAACATTAGTTTGGACCCTGCTGAGCTGGGGTCCCTTCCTCTCATTAGTAAAAGATTTAATAAAAGAATAAGTGGGTTTTTCAGGATATCCTTCCTTCTTATGGGGTACTGGCTTATCATACCAATCTTCTTGGATGATATCACAAAAATAATGTTCATAATAGAAGGACATGGATTGAGAGACCTGTTTGGAAACAGAAAATTTTCTGTCTGAATTATTGCGTCGATAGGGATTCGACGTAGACTTATGGTTGCGTCGATATGAATTCGACGTAGGTTTCTGGTTGCGTCGATATGGAGTCGACGCTTTCTTCATTCTGAGTCTACTTTCAGTCGAAGTATGAGAGATGTTGCGTTGAGTAGAAGTCGACGCATTTTGGTATAAGCGTCGATTAGTACTCGACGCACGTTGGTAAGAATTCGATGCATGTTCAAATTTTTTCTGAGGATATTTTCCTAAGATTCCTTTATCTGTAATGGGATTAGGTTTATTAAAAACAGTGGTTATTTCAGGACTTTCTTGTAATCTTTCTCCTGTTAGATAATTCTCCCTAGTGAAGTGAATTGGATGTTTCCAGACAGATTTGCTGGAAGTTTGAGGTTTAGATGCTTCATTAGTATTCTGATTTAGCTGTCTAAATCTATTAGTGAGATTCTCAAAAATGTTTTTGAGCTTCTGACCTTTCCCATTTAGAGAGTCTTCAAAGACTTTAGCCTTTGCAAGCTCCTTTCTTAGTGTTAGATTTTCTGAATAGATTTTGTCTAATTCCTCTTTTGAGAGTTCTAGATTGAGCTTATAATTTTTATGATGTGTATTTTCCTGTTTGAGATTTTTTAATTCAATTCTTAATTCTTTTACTTTTTTTTCCAGATTTGATTAGATCTAAACAAAATTCTTTGAAACTTTGTTTGAAATCAGTAGAAGAGAAATCTATATTATCAAGTATATTTACCATAGATGTATCATCAGGCTTCTCAGTGGCCATCAGACAGGTTTCCTCTTGCTTGACCTCTTGCTGATCATCATCTGATGAGGTACTTTCTTCAGATTCTGAATCACTCCAAGATTGAGCAATGAATCCTTTTTCTTTCTTCTTCTTCTTCTTCTTCTTTAGATCTGTTCTTTTTAGATCCTTCTTATTGTTGATCTCTTTAGGACAATCAGGTGCAATGTGTCCAGGTTTCCTGCAAGAGTAGCATATAATTTCTTTAGTGGGTGTTTTATTATACCTGGTTTTTGAATCTCTTCCTCTGGATCCTTCTGTTTTGATCCACTTCTTGAACCTTCTGGCCAGTAGACTGATCAGCTCCTCATCACTTGTAGAGGGTACTCCTTCAACAGCCTTCAAAGCAATACTCTTTTCTTTTGGGAGTGGAGAAGCCTTTTCTTTTTCTTCTTTCTCAGCCCTTGTTTTCAACAGTTGTTCATAGGATTTTAATTTACCCAATAGGACATCTGTTGAGATTTCTTTTTGACTTCTGGAGTCTTTGATTGGCCAGATTCTTGAATCCCAAGAGCTAGGGAAGCAAGTCAGCAATTTGTCATTTATCTCAGTAAGAGATATGTCCTTCTCAAGTGTTCTCAATTCATTGACTATGAGGCTGAATCTTGAATACATGTCAGCAACACTTTCACTCTCTTTCTTTTGGAAGTTTTCATATTGGGAGATGAGTAGTGCCTTTCTGTCCTTTTTCTCATCAGCACTTCCCTCAACCATTTTAGTGAGAGCTTCCCATACTTCCTTAGCTGACTCACACTCAGCAATCTTTTGGAAGATTTCATCTGAGAGAGTTGAAACTAGGATATTCATAGCCTTGGCATCATATGCTTGGGCTTTCTTTTCCTCTTCTGTCCATTCATCCTTTGGAGCAGGTGTTTCAGTTGCTTTTCCACTTGAATCCTTTTTGAATGGCTTGGGGGGACCTGTCATGACAACATTAAATAATTCATCATCAATAGAGTTTAAATAGATTCTAATTCTTGTTTTCCAAAGTGCAAACTTTTCAAGATTGCACATTGGTGGTCTGGTGGAAGCATAATCTTTGATTTGTGCCATGAAAGTAGTTAAAAATATATATATATATATATATAAAAACAAGAGGTAGGATCTTTTTGATAAAGGAGTTAACCCTTTTTAGATCACCCTCGCTTTGATACCAATTGAAAGTGCACAGTTTACCTCACTAGAATTCTCTAGAGGGGGGGGGGGGGGGGTGAATAGAGATTAAAAATTATTTTGTGCAAAGTTAATATATATATATGTGTATGATCACAGATTAGAGCTTCCCACACACCAACAAGAATTAAACAAATAAAGTAAATGCAAGAAAAGAAATCACAGCACAACACAAGTAAATATAGTGGTTCCCCAAACTTTGGGTAGTCCACTCTTCTACCCCCTTGGTAGGAATTGACTATCTTGCACTGAGTCTTTTGATAAGGAGACTCTTAGAACCACCCTGAGTCTTTTGACAAGGAGACTCTTAGAACCACCCTGAGTCTTTTGACAAGGAGACTCTTAAAACCAGTACACTGAATTTTTTGAAGAGAGATTCTAAAAACTCTTTTACAATATTTAAGTAAGAATAAGAAAGAAGAAAGAAATAAGAACAAGAATGAATCTTCTTCCTAGCAAGAAGATTGGAAGCACAAGAAGTGAATTAAATCTTTCTTCTATAGAGAGAAGAAGATTTGTAGCTTTTCTCTCTTTGTGAGAGCTATCAGAACTTGCAGCAGAATGACTTCAGAAGCAGGAGAAGAAGAAGTGCTTGAATATTGCTGCAGAACAATTTCTCAATTTTCTCTCTATACTTGGGAGCTCTTCCTCTTTTTCAAATGTAAAATGGTGAATCACTTCTTCTCTTTTTCTGCCGACCTCCTCTTTATTTATAGCTCTGTTAATTCAAAATAATACTATAGGAGGATAATTAATTATCAGTCAGAGAAATAGAAAGATGAAAATGTTTCCATAATATTTATTTCTGTAGAAGGAAAGAACTAATTCTGATTTCAAATAATGTCCAAATAAGTTTAATCAAATTAGCCAGGAATCAGATATAAGGAAAGAATGATTCAGAACGGCTATAAAATATTGACATTTATTCCATACAAATCAGATCTACTGAAAGAAGGAAAGAGATCTGGCGCATATATAAATCTGTCACATAAATCGACGTGCGTCGATTACCATTCGACGTAAGCGTCGAATTCATCTTGGCTGGACGTCGAGAGGAAAATAAGGAAGGTGCGTCGACTAAGGTGCGTCGACTTCTCCATATGCGTCGACTTCTCCATATGCGTCGACTAGAAATCAGAGTAGCGTCGACAACACATACGTCGAAATCTTCCTAAAGTTACTTCGACTCAATCTGAAGGAAACGTCGACTTCATTTTGATGTTGCGTCGAATAGTATTCGACGCATATTTACTTAACCTTGTTTTTCTTTCTTAGAATTCATATTCAACTTATTTCTAGGGGTTAAGAGAAATCATTTCCCCAACAATGTTCCCCTCAGAATCCATGTTCTCGCCACCTCAGGCTGTCAAACCACCTAATTCTGATAGCCCCCACCTCGACGGAGTTGGTGGTAGTGGTGGCCAGTCGTGGAGGAGGGGTGGTGGCCAGGAAGTCATCTTGGAAGTAGCTCCAGGTCTGGCAGATCTCAGTCGTTGGCTGGAAGAGGAAGAAATAAAGCAACCCTTGATTTATGCTTCAAAATTCATGCTGGCTATAATGATAAGAATTTTAATATTATTTCTTTCTGTCACACTTTATTCAGCAACTTCAAGTTCAAATTTAGGTACCTTATGGGCTGGTTAAACTCACCAAAAGGTTGATTGTATCCCCTACAATACTCATTTTAGTGGAGGGTGTATTTTATGTGCATGCATATGTGTTTTGTGTATTATTATCAAAATACACATTGCATGTGGATGAAACTTTAAACCTAGATGTAACATGACTGAATACACCTCCCACCCAAAAATCAGAAATTTTAGAGGACATTTTCTATAGTTTTATTAAAAAAATATGATTTTATGTATATAAGACATATACATGTCTAGATGACCTCAAAATGACTCAAATATTTTGTAGATTGTATTTTAGGTCATCAAATGTCCATGGTTAAAATTTGGGACTATTTGGACTTGTTCATGTGGATTTATTCAACATGCAAGAATTATTTAGTATGAGAAATAGTGTGCAAGTAGCACAAAATGATATTTGTGAATTTGTCCCAAACTGAATGCCAAAGAAATTTTGTCCATACATGTGTTATTATAATATGTTCCACCTCTGGAGAAATTAGGGTTTTGGGAATTAATTTTCTTAAAGTTTGTAATTACATTTGAATTGTCACACTTTAATATTAATGAAATAAAAGTGGCTAAACAAATTAGGAAAATTCCAAAACTCAGTCATATGCTTGATTAGGTCAAAATATGCTTCTGAAAATTTATTAGTGATTTTTGAACATTATTTTCCCTTATGTATATCATTAAAAGGAATTGTCGCATTTGTGTATAAGTGAATTAAAACATGTTCAAATTAGTTTGGAAAAATGTGATTCTCAAACAAGACACTTTTTAGGGTATGACAAACCTCTGAAAATTTATTTGAGATTTTTAGATGAAAAACCTCATGTAGTTCCCTTGATAATTTGAATTATCACACAATGATATTTGTGGAAATTCAATTGCCAAATAATCTTGGAAAAACTCATTTTTTTGTCAGAGCACTTTTTAGTGTAAGATAAACCTCTAGAAATTTATTGGAAATTTTTGAATATCATTTCCCTACAATTTATCATTATATGAATTTGTCTCACTTATGTATATATGAAGAAAACCTGGTCAAATTATTTTAGAAAATTCCAATTTTCTGGCTAGGTACTTCTTAGAGTATGATGAACCTTTGAAATTTATTTAGAATTTTTGGATAAGTAAATTATATAGTTCCTGTGTATTGTTGGAATTATCTTATAATTGTAATTGTGGAATTTAAGTGATCAAATAATTATGAATAGTATTAATTTTCTGTTAGACGCATCTTTATGACATAATAAACCTCTGGAAATTTTCTGGAAATATTTGGACATCAATTTTCTGTACTTCATGTGTAAAATTGGATATTGCCTCTTGTTTAATGGAAATTATTAACATGGTTAAATTAATTAGAAAAATTATGAATCTCTGGTAGAACACATTTATTGATATGATGAACCTCTAGAAATAATTTTAGATTGATTGGCCTTGTAATCTTGATAGTTACTTCACACATGACATGAATAACACTAGTTGGACATATTGGTCTGCGTTTAACAAAATCTTGATTTAGTGACTATACCAGCAATATCACTTTGAATTTAGATGAAATCTGGAATATAATAGTAGGACAACACTTATATAAGATCCAAAAATTAGTAGAATTTTTGGAGCACATTTCCCATATTGTCTTGATTTTAATTTAGAATCATGTCACACATTGAATTAAAGAAATATTTGCGACTTAATCACTTTAGAAAATGACAAATTTCTGGTAGAACATTAATGTTATCATGTTGCATCTCTGGATCTAATTTTGGAGCATATAGATTACTATGGTTGGGGTTTTACACAATCCACCATATTTATAGAGTTAAAAGTGAGTTGCATTTAACAAAAACATTTGCTAATGGGTGAACCTTGAGGATGAACTTAGGACCTGATCATAAGTGGGTTAGGGACATCTTTGGGGTATGTTAGACTTCTAAATTGAGTCCCGGGACATTTAGTCAAGTAGTGATGAGTGATAGAGTACATGGACAATGAGGGGAGTAGCCAATATTCGGAGTTCAAGATACAACTCAACTCTCCTCTAAGAGAGTTATAAATCTATCTTAGTTTAATAAGAGTAACATTAAGAGAGGGATTTAAGGAATGGTAGTAATCAATAAGATTAAATATCTTGAGAAAGAGAGGTTTGGGATGTCAACCCATCATATCTCCTAGTACCGTTGCGAGACCTTCACCAGGTAGTCCTTAGGAAGTCCAAGATCCAATTAAAATAACTAGGTTTAATTAAACCTAAGTAAAGATTAAGATGAATACAAATATAAATGAAACTAGTTACATCCCTTTTGGATGGTGATGTTTGAGTAGGACTGGATAGTCCGGGGAGCTATGGCTCGATTTGGTTATGATATTTAGGACTAGATAGTCCTAAGAGCTGGAGGCTCGATTGTGTGTATTTTAGGTGATACACATGCATATGTATATGGGGTGGTGGGATTTAGGTACCGGTCCAGTCGACAAACCGATGGAAGTACGTTGACTCTAGCAAGTGGTAGACATTAGAGGGCCTCGTTGGTTTTCTGCGGTCTGAAATGATAATTCCCCAAAACCCTACACTTGGACATAAAGAACTGGAGGATTCCAGAATAAGTACACAAAATTTAGGAGCACCTGAGACGTGTACCGAGGCATACATGAGGTCTAGGCATGGTAGGGTGCATACCTGCATAGTAGTGAAGGCTCCTGTTCCACTGCCACTGTTAGCGATGATGAGTGGTACCTAAGAGGCTGTTGGTATTCCCAAGGTGATCTCAAAGCAATCAACCAGTTAGTCTTACTTCCAACGCAATATGAGCCTATAAGGTCGCACATAAGAGTGTTGGAGAAGTTGAATGAAGGATTGTGTTGGTCTTACTCATATTGGATGTGAGTGGAGGACCAATCCTATAACTGATTGGAGTTGCGTCAAATTGTACTCGACACTGCGTCGAGATTATCACGACGCGGTGTACTCGACGTTGCGTCGAGATTGTCTCGACGCAAGTCTTGTACTCGATGCTGCGTTGAGATTGTTTCAACGTGATGTACTCGACGTTGCATCAAGATTGTCTCGATGCAAGTCTTAGACTTTATGTTGCGTCGAATTGTCTTGATAGACAAGTCATATTCGACGCTGCGTCGAGAATGTCTTGATGCAATGTACTTGATGTTGCGTCGAGATGGTCTCGACGCAATTCTTGTACTCGACGTTGCGTCGAATTGTTTCGACAATTCATGTTTAATTCCAATTAAGTCTCTAGTCTGCGGATAATGTGTTTTATGCCTTGAGTATAAAACAGGAAGCGATTAGGTTTCCTAGAGAGAAACAATCCTTTTCGTAAAGACTATCAGAGCCGAAGCGGAAGAGTTCCGTGTAGGTCTCGACATTCCGCGAGATCGCTGCCACCGACTCTCCTTATCGTCGGATCTAGCAGTTCGTGGGAGACGCAGAGGGCATTCTTCCTCCATCCCAGATCTTGCTCGACAAGAGTCGTGGGGTTCTACTTCACTATGTGCACTCCTATAGAGGTGCTGATCCATTTCAGTACTTGGAACTCAGAGTTCGGTATTGGGATCAGATCTTGGGGCATCTTGGTTGAGTGTTGACTCAATCCATTTCAGCTATATTGCAATGCGTTGCTTCTTACTTTTATTTTTTGATTCATGAAGTCGCAAGATCCGTAACTCTTTTGGGTTGTTCTTGTTTCTTTCCACTGCGCACAAATGATGTGTTATTTTAAGGAAAAACCCAACAATGGTATCAGAGGGAGGTTAACGATCTATTGCATGAAAATCAGAAATTTAGCTCCGCCTCGCACCCCGCAGGGGCGCTTCCCCTTGACCCCGCTTGCTGATCGGTCAACGAGACAACCTCCAGGGGCGCTGCCCTTTGGAACCCTGCCAAGAATGCATGTGATTGCATTGCGATTTTCATGTTTCAGAAATCGTTTCTCATTTGCAGTAATCGTCCCTCGGATTGGTTAGTGAAACCAAGTGTCTTAGATTTTGAATCTGACATTGAGAGATGAGCTTGTCTACTGCACAAGTGGAGTTGTTTTTGCCTATATCGAATGCATGTAAATCAGGAGGTTTAAAAGTATTCTAAATGCTCAGATTTTGCCCTTTTTTATCAAAGTGTTGATAATTTTATTTTTGTGCACATCTGGGATGTATTTGGTTTGTGAATGTTATAATTTTGTGCAGGTGCACATTGATTAATTGTTAATCGTTTATCATAAAATCCCTTATCTAATATTAAGTATTCGGATGCCTTCCGATGGATGACACTCTTCCTGCCTCGATCGATGAAGTGTGGGCTTGCCAAAGCAAGGTGCATTAATCTATCTTGGTAAGGGCGCGAGCTGATAATTATGATATCCCACTGTCGACATCGGGTCCAGCTTAACTAGGTGACCTCAATGGTTGAGTGCCTAGAGGCATAGGGTTGACATGCACCATATGATGGATGCGAATAAAGAGTTATTCACCAACCATATAAGAGTTGCATAATGATGCAATTGGCAAGTGTTGTTTACCTAAATAACCGCATTATGAGAGGAACGCCAAAGTGGACTCATTCTGTTGGTGAAATACAGATCTTGTCCACTAAGAGAGTAGCTCACATAAACTTTATGAATTAATATTAAGGGTTATCAATTTGAATAAAATAGTGGGACTTTTAATAAAAGTCCTTATTAAATAAAATGTATTTTGAAATATAATACTGAAATTAATATTTCATAATTTTGTAGAACTTCCATGGCAAGTGGATCTCACTCCACCTTGTCCCTGAGAGCTATCCTTGAGAAGGACAAGCTCAACATGACTAACTTCCTTGACTGGTATAGAAACCTGAGAATTGTTCTCAAGCAAGAGCGTAAGCTCTATATCTTGGAAGAGGATCCCCTAGTGCCGACCGAGAATATGTCACGTGTCAAAAAAGATGCTTATAAGAAGTATCGAGATGAATCCCTAGATGTCGAATGCCTCATGCTCGCTACCATGAACTCTGAGCTTCAGAAGCAACATGAGACCATGTGTGGCTTTGAAATTATCGAGCACCTGAAGAAATTGTTCCAAGGGCAAGCTCGGCAAGAGAGGTTCGACATCACTAATGCTTTATTTTAGTGTAAAATGAGAGCAAGGGACCCAGTGGGAACTCATATACTCAAGATGATTAGATACATTGAGAACCTTCAGAGACCGTGTTTCCTTTTAGTCAAGAGTTGGCTACTGTTCTGATCCTGCAATCATTGCCAGACAGTTACGAGCAGTTTGTCTTGAACTACAACATGAATGTGATAGATAAGACACTACCTGAGCTCCTAGGCATGTAAAGAACTTCCGAGAACAACATGAAGAAGACCAAGCCTGCTAGCCCTATATTGATGGTGCATAAAAGAAAGGGCAAGGCCAAGGGATTCAGGAAGACTAAGGTGGGACCTAAGTCTTGCCTTGATACCAAGTCTTCTACACTGAAAAAGAAGGGATTAGCTAAAGAAGAAAATAGCCACCACTGCGGTAAGGCATGGCATTGGAGGTGGAAATGTCCCCTCTACATCGAGGATCTGAAGAAGAAGGGAAGTGTGACTTCCACTTCAGATATTTTTGTTATAGAAATTAACATGTCTGCTCCTTCATCTTGGGTATTGGATACCGGATGTGGTTCTCACATTTGTACAGATGTGCAAGAGCTGTCAAGGAGAAGACTACTGGGTAAAGGAGATGTGGACTTGCGTGTTGGAAATGGTGCAAAAGTTGTTGCTGTTGCCGTAGGAGTGTACCATCTTTCCTTGCCCACTGGGCTTATTTTAGAACTTGATAATTGTTATTTTATTCCTTCTATTACTAGAAACATCATTTCAATTTCATGTTTGGACATGATTGGTTTTTCTTTTATTATTAAGAACAATTGTAGTTCTATCTATAAGAATGATGTTTGTTATAGCATTGCTCAGATGTTTAATGGCTTACATGTTTTGAACATGAATAATCCAATCTATAACATAGAAAATACCAAATGACTAAAAACTAATGAATCTAATCCTACATATCTCTGGAATTGTCGTCTAGGCAATATAAATGAGAAACGCATATTCAAGCTCCATAAAGATGGACTATTGGACTCATTTGATTATGAATCGTTTGAGAGATGCGAGTCATGTTTATTAGGCAAGATGACAAAGGCCCCTTTCACTAGTTATAGTGAGAGGGCTGATGATCTTTTGGGTATCATACATAGTGATGTGTGCAGACCCATGAGTTCTATGGATAGAGGTGGATACTACTACTTCATTACATTTATTGATGATTTCAGTAGATATGGATATATATATATATATCTTATGAAGTGTAAATCTGAAACCTTTGAAAAGTTCAAAGAGTTTAGGAATGAAGTTGAGAACCAACTGGGAAAAAGGATTAAGGACTCTGATCTGATTGAGGTGGCGAATACCTAAGTCATGAGTTTCGTGATCATCTGAGAGAGTGTGGTATTGTATCACAACTCACTCCACCTAGAACACCACATCATAATGGTGTTTCTGAGAGGATGAATCATACCTTGTTGGACATGGTGCGATCGATGATGAGTCATGCAGATCTGCCCATTTCCTTTTGGGGATTTGCTCTAGAGACTGCTACTTTCACCTTAAATCGTGCTCCAACAAAAATGGTTCTAAAGACACTATATGAGATATGGACTGGGAAGCATCCTAGTATGTCTTTCATTAAAATTTGGGGCTAAGGCATACGCACGACATCAAATGTCTGACAAGCTGGAATCTAAATCGGATAAATGTTATCTAGTGGGGTATCCTAGCGAGACCAAAGGATATTACTTCTACCTTCCATCTGAGGGCAAAGTGTGTCCGAAGGACTGACATCTTTTTGGAGAAAGAGTTCTTATCCAGAAAGACTGCAAAGGTAGAACTTGAAGAAGTTCAAGAACCACAAACTGAAAACGAACCTGAATTGGAATCTGAGCAAGGACTACAAGCAGTTGTAGCTGAAGAGCCTGCTCAAGGAACACAAGTCCAATGTAGATCTGGTAGACCAAGATTTGAGCCTGAGAGATATGGATTTCTCGTGTCTCAAATAAATAATGTGTTGCTTATGGATCATGATGATGAGCCTGCAACATACTAAGAAGCTATGAATGGACCAGACTCTGAGAAGTGGCTAGACGCCATGAAATATGAAATGGACTCTATGTATGCAAACCAAGATTGTACCTTGGTGGAACCACCTGAAGGGGTACGACCCATAGGGTGCTAGTGGGTCTTCAAGAAGAAGACCGACATGGATGGGAATGTACATACATTCAAAGGGCGATTAGTGGCTAAAGGTTTCAAGCAAATTCATGGTGTTGACTATGATGAGACCTTTTTCCATATCGCTATGGTTAAGTCTATCAGAATTCTGCTTGCTATTGCTACGTATTATGACTACGAGATCTGGCAAATGGATGTCAAAACTGCTTTCCTAAATGGAAACCTCCTTGAGTAAGTGTATATGACACAACCCGAGGGTTTTGAATCTCGAAATGAATCCATTAAAATATGCAAGTTGAATCGATCCATTTATGGTTTGAAACAAGCTTCTCGAAGTTGGAATCTCTATTTTGATAAGAAAATCAAAGAGTTTGGTTTCATCAAAAATGAAGATGAGCCTTGTGTTTACAAGAGAATTAGTGGGAGCATAATTATCTTCCTGATACTATATGTAGATGACATACTGTTGATCGAGAATGACATTCCAACCCTGCAAGTTGTTAAGAACAACCTAGCGAACTGCTTTTCTATGAAAGACTTGGGCGAAGTGACTTATATACCTGGTATTAAGATCTATAGAGATAGATCAAAGAAGTTGCTGGGTTTGACTTAAAGTATATACATTGAGAAAGTTATGAAATGATTCAGTATGCTTGAATCTAAGAAGGGATTCTTACCCATGTCTCATGGCTTGAGTCTCTCTAAGGACCAATGCCCTAAATCTTTGGAAGATAAGGATCACATGAAGTTGATTCCATATGCTTCGGCAATTGGATCAATCATGTATGCAATGTTATGTACTCGACCCGATGTCTCCTATGATTTGAGCATGACAAGTAGGTATCAGTCTAATCCTGGTTATTGTCGCTGGATAGCCATCAAGAATATCCTAAAGTACTTGAGAAGGACTAAGGATATATTCTTGGTGTTTGGTGGAGAGAAAGATCTCGTTGTAAATGGTTACACAGATGCTAGCTTCCAAATTGATATGGACAATTCAAAGTCCAAGTCAAGTTTTGCATTTTGCCTTAATGGAGGAGCTGTAAGTTAGAAGAGTTCCAAGCAAAAGACAGTTGCCGATTCTACGACAGAAGTTGAGTATATCGCTGCAGCAAATGCGGCGAAGGAGGCTGTATGGATTAGGAAATTCACCGACGAGCTAGATGTAGTTCCTAGCATTGTTGATCCCATAGTTATCTACTGTGACAACAATGGTGCAATTGCCCAAGCTAAGTAGCCTAGATCTCTTCAGCGCTCCAAGAAAATACTTCAGCAGTTCCATCTTATTCGAGAGATTGACGATCGAGGAGATGCGAGCATATGCAGAGTACCGACTGAAGAGAATATTGCGGATCCACTGACGAAGCCTCTTGCACAGAGAAAGCATGACGGTCATACTAGATCAATGGGTATTAGATACCTGAATGATCGTCTCTAGTGGGAGTCTTGTGGATTATATTTATGTCGGTTTTATTCATGTGATGAATAAAGTATTTCATATTTCATTTTACATTTATGGCAAGTTCTTTTATTATGTCAACTATCTCTATATGATAGAGTAATTAGCATAATAAATGCCCTTAGAATGTTCGCTTGCATAGGAATTCAAGTGTGTGACTTGAATGTGAAGGGCCTATGCTTGTAAGAAGCTTCATTCTTAAATAGTCCCTGGTCCATGTATCATCTATGAAGCTAAGGACAATGATGGTATAAATAAGACTAGCATGTGCGTTGGCTGATGACCGATTCTCACGGGTCATGATATTGTGATATCAAGTCATCACATGGGTACTTGTTAATGAACAAGTTGTACTGGATAGACCCACCATGAGACTACTTTGTGGATTGTTATATGAATGTGTCACAAGTAGGTCTCATATGGCAATGGTGTTTGTGGTTCTTTGACCTGAAGTCGCAATATTCATCAAGTGAGGAAGAGCGTACTTTGATGCCATCAAAAGTTTTCCTTAAAGAAGGTTGATGATAACGGTGGTTATTGGGTATACTACAATTAATTTGGATGTTTGTGTGTGGATAGATATGGGATTTGTCCTCCTATATGATAGGAGTTACATCCAAGGGCCCCTTGATGGAATGAGACTGAGAAATGCATGGCCATGCTTGGTTGAGTCAATATGGGATATTGAGCTCACCAATTTCAGACAGTTTATTCTAGATCAGGAAACTAGGATTGAACAATTATGAGGGTGACACGGTCCATGCCTCTAGTTCTATCCGGATGTAAAGAACAAAGGGACCTGAAAACACTAAAACATTAGTCAGAGCAGGCTTATTGAGTTATGAACTCTTATTGCTTGGGTAGCAATGATGTATTGCTAGATGTCACTCATTGTTTGTGAGGCTTTTGTTGATACTTTGTGATCAAGTGGGAGACTGTTGGTATTCCCAATGTGATCTCAAAGCAAACAACCAGTTAGCCTTACTGCCAACACAATATGAGCCTATAGGGTCGCACATAAGAGTGTTGGAGAAGTTGAATGAAGGATTGTGTTGGTTTTACTCATATTAGATATAAGTGGAGGACCAATCCTGTAACTAATTGGAGTTGCGTCGAATTGTACTCGACGCTGCGTCGAAATTATCTCGATGTGGTGTACTCAATGTTGCGCCGAGATTTTCTCGACGCAAGTCTTGTACTCGACGCTGCGTCGAGATTGTCTCGACGTGATGTACTTGACGTTGCGCCGAGATTGTCTCGATGCATGTCTTGGACTTTATGTTGCATCAAATTTTCTTGACAGACAGGTCATATTCGATGCTGCATCGAGAATGTCTCGATGCAATGTTCTCGACATTGGGTCGTGATGGTCTCGACGCAATTCTTGTACTCAATGTTGCGTCAAATTGTTTTGACAAAACGTGTATAACTCCAATTAAGTCTCTGGTCTGCGGATAATGTGTTTTATGCCTTGATTATAAAACATGAAGCGATTAGGTTTCCTAGAGAGAAATAATCCTTTTCATAAAGACTATCAGAGCCGAGGCGAAAGAGTTCCGCATAGGTCTCGACATTCCGCGAGATCGCTGCCACCGCCTCTCCCTGTCGTCGGATCTAGCAGTTCATGGGAGACACAGAGGGAATTCTTCCTCCATCCCAGATCTTGCTCGACAAGAGTCGTGGGGTTCTCCTTCACTGTGTGCACTCCTATAGAGGTGCTGATCCATTTCAGTACTTGGAACTCAAAGTTTGGTCTTGGGATCAGATCTTGGAGAATCTTGGTTGAGTGTTGACTCAATCCATTTCAGGTATATTGCAATGCATTGCTTCTTCCTTTTATTTCTAGATTCATGAAGTCGCAAGATCCGTTACTCTTTTGGGTTGTTCTTGTTTCCTTCCGCTGTGCACATATCATGTGTTATTTTAAGGAAAAACCCAACAGAGGCTAGCAACCTCTGAAAAGCAGGAAGGAGAAATGTTTATGCACGGAGAGTAGTATGGGTGAGTTACACAGGTGTGAAATCATAGCACAACTATTGCATTGCATAACATACTCATCATTGCATACAACAAGATCCTAATCATAAAAATTAGTATGGGCTCTTTTATATATAACGAGTTATTTATACAACACGAACCTTAACTTATAAGTTTGTATGTGCATTCATATAAGTTAAGTTACTTTTCTGTGATGATTGATAACTGCTTTTACTTTACTTATTACTGCGTCATACTACATTTATTTACTTACTTTACTTACTGCTATTTACTTATGCTCTGCCACATAGTAGAATTGCTTGTGTAGATTTACTCATTTATACACAGCTATACAATCTTCTATATATACTATGCTAGATAGAGCCACTGTCACCTGCTTGTACTCTGCTGCCTACTATTTTACCTTTCTATTCTATCCTCCCGCCCAGTGCCTAGGAGTCACCAGGGGAGGGGAGGACAAAACTGCTTAGTCTTTTTGACTAACGGTCGGATGTGACCTTAACAACCAGGAGCACATGGAGCCGGATCAACAACAGTATGTACAGTAAGAGAAGCAACCCATGGTGGCGGAGCATGAGGAGTCGATGTAGTGTACCATACAACTCCCTCAGATGGATGTGAGTGTGAGATATTAGTTGCTTCCGCGAGATGATATAGAGAGAGATTTGTTGTATCATGCATAAGTCCTTACTTTTGTGCTCATTTTGTGGACATTTATTGTTGGATTATATACCATGTGTGATGTGGACTTATGGTCATTTACTTGCTTCTTATGTTTTGTGGTTGGCCGAAATGTTTGAATAAGCCGTCAGGATCGACATCTTGTAGTGGTGACTAACCCATGTGTTGGTGTCACCACAAGGCGATGGTTCTGGGCATAAGACTCCCCTCAGACCGGTGCGAGGCCCGAGGAAAAAGGTGGAAAGAGGAGTCTTACAACTAGTATCAGTCGACACTATCCTAAGAGAAAGAGGTCCACAAAACATAGGGACACCTTGCTCGAGCTTAGTTTGCGGACAAACTAAAGCAGTGGAAGCATTGATGTACCAATGTGAGGAACCACACAATATTGTCCACTTAACAATGAGATTAGGTAGACATGACTAGTATACCATCATGTTTTGACTTATCAAGGAGTTTTAGGAGGTATCTTAATCTAATATCAACCTCAGGTATAGATTGCCTGAAGTGTTAGGATACCCAAAGTGACTAAATGAAAGATTTTAATGTAAGTGTAAGTGTTCAAGACTAACACTCTAATACTCTCCCTTCAATTCTCGGGTGAAATTAACACCCCTTACACGAGATAATATATTCATCTCAAGGAGATATGAAGCCTATAATATAATGATGGATTCATAGGAGACTTGAAATCTTAGCTTTTGTGCCTATGTGTTGATACCTCCCACTCCCATTTTATGTACAAAGTGCCCTGATCTGAGGATTTCATGGCAGAGATCACATACCAACCCACAATCAGTTCTTCGCTTTAGACTCGTCAACCATACTCGGTATTCATCCATCCAGGCCATCAAGGACCATCGTTAGGGAGACAAGGTGTTCATGATTTTCTTTGACATGAAGGGGGCAGAGGCCTCCATAGCTGATGTTTCAGTAGTTCAGGATTTTTCTAATGCTTTCTGGAGAAGATACTAGGACTACTCCTGCACCGAGAAATAGATTAGCAACATATAAACCCATGAAGAGTTTGTTGGATCTACTGGCGCCCTTAGAGGGAGGGGGGGGGGGGGGGGCGGTGAATAAGGGTTTCAATCAACTAATGGAGATTTAATAAAATAACTGCAGGA
The DNA here is from genome assembly GCA_033032865.1 of Dactylorhiza incarnata. Lineage (NCBI taxonomy): Eukaryota > Viridiplantae > Streptophyta > Magnoliopsida > Asparagales > Orchidaceae > Dactylorhiza > Dactylorhiza incarnata. The sequence continues at coordinate 19,575,040 of JAWHQI010000011.1, read as the reverse complement.
ATGCACATCCTGGTGCTAGCGCTTGGCGGTAACACTACTGTGTGGCGTTAGCTAAGGAAACAACACAATAAATGCAGAATATTGATTCAGGATTTGCAATGCTCCAACCAATGTTTCACCAGAAAATCACAGCAGTTTATATAATAAAGTACATGAACTTGATAACATTGAATAATGAAATATTGTTTATAAAAAACACTTAGATCTCCATGATGCCAGAGATCGGAGGCAATGAATATTAAAACCTTGGGTTTTCTATACCGACCATAATCCAAGGACTGGTTGGCTCTCTTCCTTTCCTCCCTAGAAAAGTCTTTGAGCCGCTCATCACCTTCCTCCTAGGAAGGTTCTTAGGCCCGATAGATCTCCCAGATTTAGACACCCTCCCAAGATGATTTCCTACGGAATCCTCCCCAGATTTCGATGACCTGCCCGGTCGATTTCCACAGATTCCAAATCAGATTATGACATCCACACTGGATGATTTCACACAACAAAATAATAAAATAATTAAAGAGAAAACTAGACGAGATGAGAAGTTGTTATCCCTCCAAGTATGTCTCTGGATGCGGTGAGCGAATGACACTTTTGATCTTCGTGTAGAATACGCATGTTGGTGCTCAGATTCTCGTTCTATTTCCGTACTCCGATGACCTTCTTCGTTAAAGCTTTAGGAAATACGTTCTTCTCTTTCGATGATGGCTCCTTGGTCCTGAAATGGCGAAACAGCTGGCTTCTCCTTTTAGGTTTTGGCAGCCATCCTTTTGGAAAAGAAAAAGAACGCTTTTATAGCTGATTCTTTAAGTTACCGCCGGTGGTAGAGTTACCGTGCGATGGTAACTTTACGTGCTTTCGCCAGCTGTCCAGCACCAAATTAGGAGGGTGATGGAAAAAATTCTCTTGTTGTCTTTGGATTGCACGGCGCGGTAGGCTAGCACATCGCGGCGGTAATCACGTCGAACTCTTCTCGATGACAGTAGAGCATCAAGTCAACGTAGTCTTCTCGTCAATAGAACTAGCACGCGACAATAGGCTAGCACCCACAGTAGCAGTCACGTTGATATATCTCAACGCATTCATCTCGATGACATGGTCTCATGTCGACGCATCCTTCAAGTACGCACTGGTAGTCTCGTTGACATAGCTTGCGCCTGCGGTAAGGTAGTGCATGGCAGTAGTGTTCTCCGTCGATATCTTCTCGATGCCATCCTTCTCCATGTCATGAGGCCTTCTTGTCGATATCCATCTCATCAACATAGATAGTGCTTGTGTTACATCTAGCGCGAGGCGGTAGTGGTCTCAACGATATCGTCTCGATGACATAAGACTTCACGTTTATATTTGCCTTCGCGTCGATAGCAAGTCACATCGATATAGCTATCACCGGCGATAGGACTAGCGCCTGGCGGTAGTAATAGTGAATGAAATTCTCAACGTCTTCACACTTATAAACCTGCACACTATACCCAAGACATGTATAATCAAATATAATATGGGATTTTATATTGTCAAACTAAAGAGATGCAGAACGCATATTCCAACAAACTCCCCCTTTTGATAATATCAAATCCCATTAATGAGATATAAATCATTAAGAGCATGGCATAGTGTAATCAATAATAATCATGAAACATGAACAAGTTTATATATTAAGATAAATCATAAAGTGTGAACTTGCACTAAAGTAGTATGTCTCCCCCAACATGCGTGCTCCCCCTATCGATGTGTACTCTATAAGAGTATCTCTCCCTATAAGTGATCTTCCATAGATGACTAGCTCATGAACATTCTATATTCTCCCCTTTTGATGTTAACAAAAGGGGTGGTCTATATCAAACTAACATAAGGATATGAGAGATGCATCAGATTTGAAGAATAATGCCCACATAGAAAGTAAATCATGATAGAAATAAAGGTTGACCAAAATATGATCAGAGAATTGAAAAAGGACATTGGTCAAATGCACGGGGAAATAAAAAATAACACTTTAAAATTAAATAGTTTTGCATTTTAACACTTGGTATAGATTAAAAAAATCAAACACATGACACGAGACTAAATACACATGAGTTTGCACACAATGTCAAAAGATTTTAGAAAACTAATTCAAGGAACATCGTATGTGTCATGAATGGCAATCATGTATTAGTATAAACGTGCAAGAGATAGATAATGTAGTTCACGTCCAATTCTTACGCATGGATGTGTTAGACTAACAATGACAAGTGTTTGTGTAGCATCAATAGAAATAACATCAAGTTAAATTAAAATTAATACAAGCTATATCTCAGTAATTTTATATGCTAACACAAGAGCCATGAAGTTATAAATCATGTCATTTTTGTCAATCTTACACAAATACCAAGTATAGAGCTAGGGCACTAATTTAATTTCCGGGTTTGCACAAGATCGTAACGATTCTTTTGACCAAGGTGCTCATCCTCACAATGCTTAAGAAGGATTATCAGGAGGAGTGAGTTGTGCTTGAGGGAAATACTTGTCAACAAGATTGATAGTATATAGATTTTCATGAATTGAAGTACTATCAAGTTTATCATTTTATTTTGCTTTCTTTTAGACAAGGTTCCCGAATCAAACGAAATCTACCCACATAGATAGATACACTTTAACTTGTATACACAACACATTTATCAATATAATTTTTGCCCAAAGTTCAATGCCCTATATAGAAAAGATGACTATCGTGATATTGATTTATCAAGTCATGCCTATAGTGTTAGTCACAATATCACGAGTTATAGCAAGTACGTATTTGGATTTTTACTTGAGTGCATTCTCTAAGGATGTGTGGGTGTGTAATATCATTGTCAAGCCTAAATCCTCACACATACCAAGAGGAATATGAAACATACATTTCTATTCTAATAGTACTCAGTAGTTTGCGTACCTTTAGATTAGGACATATCATAACGAAGACAATAAATGTATACAAGGATTAGAAATCATAAATCAAACAATGTATGTAATCATGGAGCTTCAATTTCACGTCATGTATGCCCCTTTAAACATGAACATCTTCATATTTTTTTCAAAAATAAACACACAACAAACAAAAATAGAAAACAAAGAAAAAATAGCGTGTTTTTGTAATTTTCAAATTTTTATGAGATTTTAGTTATAAAAAAATTGGAAAGAAACTAAAAAGCAGACAGAAGTACATGAGAAATAAATAATGAAAAATTAGAAGAGAAAATAGACAATACTTGAAAGATATCTACCGCCGGCGGTATGTCTAACGCCCGGCGGTAATTGACAGAGTCACAATTTCTCAGGAAAAATAGTCATAATTTTGACGGTTATCGCTTCTAAATGTCGTTCAAGATTAATACACTAAAGATATTACTACATTATAGCCACGTACTAAGTGACGGATGCGCATGAGGAGCTGCAATCATGTCGTAGGTTGGGGTGTTAGTCCCATGTGCATACACTAAAGCCCATCTAACCTAACATTCTTTCCCCTAGTGCCTCGCAAGGCCCCACTTGAACCCTCCCCGGTTAAGGACAAGATGTGGATTATAGATTAGCATCTCTAATGCACACACTCCTATGCCCCCACTATGGTGAGATAATACTAAAGGGTCTATAGTCAGGAATAAATGTAAAAATTCTGAAGGATTGAAAAATAAACAGATATAATAATCAAAACATAGGAAATATTTTCAGGCATTTTAGAGTGCTCAGTAATAGTGAAAAATATTTTATGAAGATAAGCTACCGTCAGCGGTAAAGGTACCGCACTGCGATAGCATTCTTTAAAGCCTTTTGACTAAGTTTGACCACCCACATCTCCTCCTGCCATTTTACTTTTGCTCAAGCAGTTTCTGCCCGGCGCTACCTCTCTTCCAAGGTAAAATCCCCTTTTTCTTCTCCATTTAGTTTTAAGTTTGAATTTTGTAGATGATTTCTAGGAGGATTTTCGAATTACATTTAGATATAGGCAAATAGGTTATGGATTTGAGGTTTCTTAGAAATTGGAGTTAGGGGTTTTCAATTTTTTCCATGGATCCATGATAGATTTTCACCTTTGCTTTGGTATAGGTTATGGAATGACCCTACCTCATGGATTTCTCATATTTCATGGCTGGATCTGGAGTTTTTGAAATGGATTCGGAGGAAGAGGATGAGTTCATGGTCGTCTGACTACCGCGACAATCAATGAAGGGGTGCAATCCTACATTGGTTCACTTATCGTGACCATAGAGCACAAGGACTTGGAGAGGATGTATGGCTTGACTCCAACTGACCACTGACTCGACATCGTGGAGTCCTTTCGGACTTTCCTGGATATGACCTTGATAAATCAGGTCCTTCGCGGTAAGTAACATCTATTGGAACCAAGACTTGGCCCCAACGAGGAGATCAGACCCCTTTGAGGGGGAAGGTAGCACCTACTGATCCCGAGAAAGCAACAGACCAGAGACTAGTAGCTTAACAGAGACCCTTGACTACAACACGGAGGCCCCACCACACACCCGGAAGATCTTAGAGCGCTTACCCTTCCAAGTCAAAGCTGAAGCTGGGCACCTTGGAGATCCTGAGGAGCTAACCAAAGAACCTAGGGAGGAAGAAGCCTAGAACTGGAATCCTCTCCAAAGGTGCCCTTCAAGGTCTTTATATAGCTCTTCTAGTCTGGTCTGCTAATAGCGGTATTCCGCCTTTTGGTTTTACTAAACACACCCCAAATTGGACTGCTAACAACCTAACTCTGCAGCTCTGAAGGGCTATTGGCTGCCCACCAGGGGTACCACGGTAAATTCACCTGCACCCCCTGGTGGCCGAGTGGCCCATGAAGGCGCCACTCGCCAGTCTCCCTGCGAGCTGGGCTCACGACATCCCCTCTTGCGAGTGGAGGGGAGCCCCCACTCGCCTCGCCGGACCATCGCTGTGAGACCTTACCTGACTCTCCCTGGCTAAATGCACCACAGAGCGGTCTTCAAAACATTCATGTTGTCGCCTCTCGCTACTCGCGATTCTCTGGTTTGCCTCGCCCAGCCTTAGCAAGGTACTCTCCGCGAGTCTGCGAGCATCCCTTGAATTACCTGTGATTGATTCCTCTGCGAGTATATGAACACTGGGTTGTACACCATCACTAGGACCTTATCACGTCCATGAATTCTCTCACTCTAGATGATCGCATCTTCCAGGATGTCTTGCGCCATTCTCTTATATACAAATCAGGGGACACAAAGAAGATTACCGCCAAGCTCTTAACAGTGACTTATTATATCTTGGCTGGTAAGTCTTTTAGTGTTTCTGATTTGATATTATCTATTATGAGATATACCTTTCGACTTAGAGACCCCGAGCGCCAACCACTAAACATACTGCCTTTGGGCGGCGTGATTCAGAAAGTGTTGGTGCACAACTATCCGACCATCGATTGGAAAGCATTTCCAAATGATAGTCATCCTCAAACATATATAGTAGAGGAGATCTCAGCAGCACCTAGTGCACATCCATCTACTTCACATCCTCCTCTTTTCCATAGAAGTTCACTCTGAGAGCCCCATCGAGATATAAATGAAATGATCAAGGAACAGGGATGGGAGATAAAAGAGATGAAGAAAGATGTTGGAGGATTAAAGAAGACGATGACGAAGGTAATGAGGAAGTTAAATATTTCACCGACTACCTCAGATGGCAGTCAGCACTAGACATTTATTCGCTTTTGTATTGTAATAAGACAGGTTGGAAACTTGTGTTAGATTATGTATTTCATATTTTTATTTTATCCGTTATGAATTATTTTGTGATGACAACCTACTTATATTTATGTTATAATTTTCAAATATTTGTGGCTAGTTAATTGTAATTTTAATTAACACTCTTGATAACTAGCCTTTAAAGTTAATTTTGAGATTAATTGAAAATATTTTGGTCACTTGTGAAGAGATGATTTTTATCTAGTTTTGGGTACATAAATTTAATTCAGGAAATTTGTTCTAGTATTTATAAATCATCTTGCAATATAAGTTGGGTGACCCAAAACGTGTTTGCTCAAAATAAAGGATAAACAAAGAGAAACAAGAAAATAGAAAGAAGAATCTATAAGCATATCGTGAAGTAGACAAGTATAATCATTCTTTTGGCTCTACTTCACGCAAATCAAGGATACTAATGGATAATCATTTTAGGTACCCAAAGGGGACCAAGAATGGTGGTTCCCTTGGGTACCCAAACTTGACGTGTTGGCTTTCGGGGAGATAAGGACGAATGGACCTTTTCGAGAGGAGACAATGTGTCTCGATTTGGGATAGGTCTCCATTCATACCTTGGCTGAACATTCATTTTATGGTTCAAATTTCCATGATTATTATTTTGGAATTGATTCTTATGAAATTTGATTTCAGTTAATTTTTCCAATGGAGTGGTTCTATTTTGTAAATGAAAAGGATTATTCTTTTTAGGAATTTCAACTGCTTGCATTTGGCTTTTCTTACTCCATTTGTTCAATTTATTTATGTTATGGAAATTTATATTCATCTCACCCTTGGACTTAAAGTGTTTTTGTAGATTCACCTTTTATGAGTTTTCTTTATAATTTTCTTGAGCAAGATGATTTTAGTTTCTAATTCATTATTTTTAATTTTTAAATCTTGTATAGCTTTATTATATGTTATTGTGCAATTTTTAAGTGTGGAGACTATTGAATCGATATGAGATGATATTTACTTTTGAATTCTTCAAAAATCTCATCCATTTCATAAATTTCAGTTTTATAATTTTCACACTTATCAAAATCAGTTTTTAATGATGAAAATACTAGACAAAATTTTTCATTATTTTCTTTTGATATGACAAACTCCTTTTCAAGTACCTTGTATTTTTCATTTAAACTATTACGAGGGTTGACATTTTTCACTAAAGATCTTGTCGGAGAATGAGACACATCCGATTTAGATTCTACACTAAGTAGTGCTTTTAACTTTTTGTTTTCTAAACGAAGATTTGAGTTCATATGAGTTAATTTCTTAATTCTTCATTTAGCTAATTCTAGCACACGTAATATAGATGGAGATGATGTAGAAGGGAGGGAAGTATTACTTGCATTGGTTTTAGAATAGGCAAGAGATGAACATAATGTTCATTTAACATCTTTTTGGTGGTCCTCTTCCAACACTAACTACACATCTTTCCTTCTACTTGATGTGTTATCACATCTTCCTTCAAGAAAATTTTTCATCTGGTACTTCACTTGGATCCTGACGTGCAGATTCTGCACCGCTAAAAGCGAGAGCAAAATGCGGTCTGAACGGCAGTGTACCGATCGTTGTCAAGTAATAATTTTGGAGAAATGATCCCCGAATATTGATCTCTCAAGGATGCAGAGTAGGTGAAGTGATCGTGTCGTGGAAAGATTGCTATAGCGAGCGAAAGTAAATAACGGGCTTGGTTTTGGTTTTTTATTCTAATAACAAGAAAAGTAAAATGCGGGTCGAGAGCACCGCTTCGCTTGGCGAGATAACTAGTGCAGGCTGCGATGTCGTGCTTCGGTAAGCAGATGGACGGTAGGCAGATGGATGGAGTGATCTCATGTGCGGATTATGAGGGTCACTGGCACCTCTTCGGAGTCTCAACTCATGCTTTTGCTAGAGTGGATTAACGAGTGCGTGTGTGGGTGGATGTGAGCGGAGGCGACGCGCATTCACAACATTCAAACTCAAGGATGAAAATAACTAGGGAAGCTTTCATTCTTAGACAAATAATAGCAATCCATGTTCATCACTAGCATTTAATCATACACTTCTCAAATGAAAGAAGGGTAGAGTTAACCAATAGAAGTGAAGTCTCATCGTGGATCGTGGTCAGAATGGCGGGTTATCAAGCCATCTCCATGCTCAGTCCTTGGTTGCTTCCGGGATCTCGAGGCTGTCACCACCTCTGACCTTTATCAGTCTTCTTCAACTTGTCGCGGTATCTTCTTCTTCTCCAAGTGGGAACACCCAAATACTTTGAGATGCTCGTCGTGGATGGCCGGGAAGTCTTCCGGAACCTTGGATATTACTTAGATTCACAGGAGGAGGCTTCTCAATGGAATGAGATGGAAGGAGGGTGGATGGAGATGAAAAACGGTGGACTGGCGCGGGAGAAAACTGGCGACAATGGTCCGGCTTGCCATAAAATTGCGGGATCTGTATTTAAATACGGAGCAGAATAAATAGAGTGCACGATCAGTGGTACACGACCAGTGGTCGTGCACAAAGAAATGCCATTGATCATGCGAGAACACCCTGTAGCAAAATCCAGCATGCCAAAATAGCGCACGGGCAGTGGTCGTGCGAGAAGAAATGTCACTGATCGTGCGAGGACAACCTGTAGCAGAATCCATAATGCCAAAATAGTGCACGATCATTGGCGCATGGCCAGTGGTCGTGCAAGAAGTAATCCAGTGATCGTGCGAACTGCTTGGTTGGAAAATGGGGGAATGCGCTTGACCAGTGGTCCTGCGCCTGATCGTGTGCGAACAAAAACGCATGACCATTGGCCTTTTAGGCTAAAAATGGCCCAACCCACTTCGAGTGTCCACACAATCCCTGTACCTGCAGGAAAATTATAGAAATAGGCATTCTACATAATCCACAGCACAAGTATATCATCACAGAATAGATAGAAAGTAAGGCATACCAGAAATCACACCAAAAGGGCTGCACTTAGAGTAAATATATGCAATGTGATCAATAGAAGCATCAATGAGCAATAAGTGAAGTGTAAAGGCAAGATAAACGACCCAGATGAGTTCAGAAATAGTTATATAAACCAGACTCATCACACCCCTAGACTTACCTATTTGTGCGTCCCGAGCAAACAAATCCGGCGGAGTGGGAAAAGCATAGCTAGCCAAAAAATTGCAAACATGGAGTAGTATGCGAAGTTGCATACTTGTGTGTGTAGAATTTCATTAGAAGAAGTTTCTAAATATGCTAGCTAATTTATAAAAAGTGTAAATGCGTAGAAAGGAATTTATATTTTACTCAAAAATGGAATGTTGGTGAATCTCGTGGTCATGCGTAGTACGAAAGTAAGTAGGTCGCGAAGGGGAGTGTTACCCAAAACCGGAACTCAGAATTATCTCAGTTGAAATCCATCAATGTCAAGAGCCATAAGCTCGCCCGATCACACTCTCTCCACGATGCTAGTGAACTCACAAGATGAATCGATAGGACTTTAGGTATACCTGAGGCTTAGGTTACGGTTTGGAACGCAAAGATAAACATGATGGCTAATCGCAACCTAAAAGAGCTCACCAAAGTGCTAAATCATAGCAGCCCCGATAATACACGCATAACACACCCCTAGACTTGACTTTGAAACCGGGTGTGTACACGGCCTACACCAATCGATATAACTTAAATGTTTCAATTAAAATGCTAGGGAAATATTTTTTTCTTTTCTTTTTATCCCCAAATCTATTCGCAAAAATCTCAGTACACAGAAATTTTGAAGATATCCACATCATCACTAAAATTTCACATCACCGCACTGCATTAGAAAATTACAATTCATTAGTGCTTTTGGCTTATTTTTGGTTGCGATAATGGGATTAGCTTCTAGGCCTTGGTGAAGTATGGTGGAGCTGAACCAAAAGGTCTGGTAAGAACAAAATAGGCTAGCAACGGTTAGCGTATAGGAATGGTAGAACAAAGCTCAAGCTTGCCAAATAGATGGCCTACATCACGCTCAACTTGCAAATTGTTCGCACCCATGCTCCGAGAGTCGCTTGGGGCAAGTTCTTAGCCCCCGAGAAAGGTAATCCATCCTCCCGACTCGAGCAACACGAACCTCATGCTTGCCTACACACAATACACCGCTACCACTAGATTCAACCACATTCACCATTTTGAGTAAAATACATTAAAATTTACGCAAATCAACTAACTGTAAATTTTGAAGCATAAATAAAAACTAATTCTACTCAACTTCCTAAACAAGACATGAGCACTCAACTAGATCATTATAGGAGTTAACATGCCACTCCATCTTGCAATTTTTAGGCGAATACAACAATTCCTACATCACAACCAAGAATTGAATATACGAGAGTAGACAAACAAGCGAATGCGCGCTCGTGCAGGTGACACGGTGTGTGAAGCAAATATGGAATTATAACAAAAATAAAAAGTACTAATGGTAAGATAGAACATGTGCACGTGTAGTGAGCACCAGGTACGGCTCTTCCCCAAGACTTAAAGTCATCCAGATCAAATAGAACATTGGCATAATAAAAAGATCTAAGGGGTAGAGGGTACCTAGGCTCATAAATGAGCTAACCAGAAGATCAGTGATTTTTTCCCAACTGCGGCAGTTCCACATGCTCTAAATAGATCTGCACCTGCGATTAAGGTATTCTCCCAGACAAAACAAAAATAAACAAATATATAGAATACAAAAAGAAATAGAACGGAACCAAGTGGTCCCACTGGGTTGTCTCCCAGGAGCACTTTTGTTTAGTGTCCTTCAGGTGGACCAAATACTTGTATTATGGCAGTTTATAATAGAAGAGTTCACCAAACAAGTAACAAGAAATAAACTATTCTCAGTATTTTAAAGCAGCAAAATTCTGAAAGCAAAAACTGAAAGAACGCAATCAACTAACAGCAGATTTATGATGCATCTCTCCCGTAGATTGAGAATGACCGGGGGTGGAAGCTTTAGGGCCAAAATTGGTTTTACCCAACTTCTCCCTAGCCCCCTCTTTCTCACCGCGGATTGCCGCAAGTCGTGCTGCACGCTGGAGTTTTTCCTTCTTTATTTTCTCCATAGTGGGAGAGCGCCATCGCATATATTCTTCATTGTTTCCCACCTTAGTGGTGGTCGGCATCATGTCCGGCACCGAAGTGGTGACCGAATCAGCCCAAGCTACAGAATGCTTAACAAGTTCATTATTTACCTTACTACAAATATAACTAGGGAGTTGTTCCCGAATAAAACTAGGTTCACAAATTTCAAAAATTTAGTTTTCCAAGTTTAGGGATCCCATTGATCACTACGTCTTCCTTCTCGTCTTTCTTCTCTTCTTCTTCCATGTTTTCTTCAGCACTTAAAAAATCATCAGTTATCAAAATCGGTGAAGTATCGAAGTCAAAAGTTATGGTTATGGTCACGATAGCAGTCATCACTCTAGGAGGTAGAGTGACGCAACCATTAGAAAAGTCTATTTTCATCCCTCTCTCCTTCAGAAATGGGACACCCAGAATTGGAATCGAGTTGTTCTCACGGGGTCCCAGAACCTAGAAATCGGTCACCACCTCAGTCCCATCAACCACAACTTTCACTTTTCTTACTTCCCCCTCAGTTTTCACCACTGCTCCATTAGCTAGAGTAAGAGGTGTCCGGTCATCCACATACATATGGAGATTTAACCTCTCAATATATTGAAAAGAAAGAATGTTGCGTGATAAACCAGAGTGGCACAACATTGTAGTGTTCACATTATTAATACAGCAAGAGAGTTCCCAATCACCATGGCTAATGACGTCAGCATCAGCAACCCTCTTCCCATTTTCGGTCATATTCTTTTCAGTGGTACTAGGAAGTGTGCCCTGAACGCGTACGAAAAACGCTTGGGCCAATTGACCCATTTACACTTCTTGGCTTCTCATCGATGTCGTCTGGTTAGCCATGTTAGCTTGGGTAATTTCAATTAAATTTTCTAACGACTCTTCCAAGCTAATTTTTTTTGGTGCCGGAGGTGTTTGATTATAACCCATATGAGGCGATCGCGGTTGACTTCCGAAAGCAGAAACATCAAACTGATGCTGCCCCAACTGACATTTTTGGCCAGCAGTATTTTGATTCCAAGCAAAATTGGGGTGATTTCTCACTCCCGGGTTATAAGCATTTCCATATGGCATTCCTCTATTCTGATTAGCCATGAAATTAACAGATTCAGTAATATTCATGTTTTCGAAACCACCTGAGAGATCCTCTTATGGGCACTCATATGAATGATGTCCTACTGCTCCACACCCTTGGCAGGATATGATGACTGCAGGTGCTGCGGTAAGGGTAACTGATCCCAAGGCGAAGATACCTCTGGTGTTCTTCTGCGTGTTTCTCCCTGCTGTCCAGTATGTGCTGTTCGAGGCAGTATCTCGAAGTATACCCAAGGCTTCTTCTGGTGTATGGTTCATAAAAGTCCCTCCTGCCGCAACATCAATCATCGCCCTGTAGTTGGGGTCGATGCCAAAGTAGAAATTGTCCACGAGGTTCCAAGGCTGGAGCTCCTGGTTAGGACATTTCCGCAGGAGGTCATTGAACCTCTCCCATACTTCCACTAGTGTTTCCTGATCTTCTTGGTGGAACAAAGCTAGTTCCTGGAGCAAGTTCACGATCCTATCCACCGGATGGAACTTCCTCAAGAATTTGGAAGACAAAGCATCCCAAGTAGCGGCGGTTCCCGACTGAATGGTGTGAAGTCACGCCTTGGCTTTATCTCTCTGAGAAAATGGAAAAAGCCTCATCTTGAAAATATCATCAGATATACCTGCATAGCGAAAAGTGGCGCAGATATCAGAAAACTCGGCCAGGTGAAGATGGGGGTCTTCAGAAGGCAATCCAGAAAACTGGGCATTATTCTAAATGATATTCAAAATAGCCGGTTTTATTTCAAACTGAGCCCATGCGATGGCTGGCTCGAACCCCAGTTACACACTCCCTACAGTCGGGGTGGTGTAGTCCCTCATTGAAAGTGCACAGTTAACCTCACTAGAATTCTCTAGAGGGGGGGGGGGGTGAATAGAGATTAAAAATATTTTGTGCAAAGTTAATATATATGTGTGTGTATAATCACAGATTAGAGCTTCCCACACACCAACAAGAATTAAGCAAGAAAATAAAGTAAATGCAAGAAAATAAATCACAGCACAACACAAGAAAATATAGTGGTTCCCCAAACTTTGGGTAGTCCACTCTTCTACCCCCTTGGTAGGAATTCACTATCTTGTACTGAGTCTTTTGATAAGGAGACTCTTAGAACCACCCTGAGTCTTTTGACAAGGAGACTCTTAGAACCAACTGAGTCTTTTGACAAGGAGACTCTTAGAACCAGTACACTGAATTTTTTGAAGAGAGATTCTAAAAACTCTTTTACAATGTTAGATGTAAGAAAGAAAGCAGGAAAGATATAAGGACAAGAATGAATCTTCTTCCTAGCAAGAAGATTGGAAGCACAAGAAGTGAATTGAATCTTTCTTCTATAGAGAGAAGAAGATTTGCAGACTTTCTCTCTTAGTGAGAGCTATCAGATTTTGCAGCAGTGTGATTTCAAAAGCAGAAGAAGAAGAAGTGGTTGAATGTTGCTGTAGAGCTTTTTCTCAATTTCTCTCTTTTCTCTTGGGAGCTTTTCCTCTATTTCAAAATGTATGTGGTGGATCACTCAACTGTAATTTTTTGCCGACCTCCTCTTTATTTATAGCTCTGTGTATTCAAAATAATGCTATAGGAGGATAATTAATTAGCAGTCAGAAAAATAGAAAGATGAAAATGTTTCCATAATATTTATTTCTGTAGAAGGAAAGAACCAATTCAGATTTCAAATAATATCCAAATAAGTTAAATCAAGTTAGCCAAGAATCAGATATAAGGAAAGAATGATTCAGAACGGCTATAAAATATTGACACTTATTCCATATAAATCAGATCTATTGAAAGAAGGAAAGAGATCTGGCGCATATTTAAATTCTGTCATGGAAATCGACGTGCGTCGATTACTATTCGACGCAAGCGTCGAGAGCATCCTTTCTGGACGTCGAGAGAAGAATAAGGAAGGTGCGTCGACTGATGTGCGTCGACTTCACTAGATGCGTCGACTAGAATTCAGAGTGGCGTCGACTAGACTTACGTCGAAATCTTCCTAGAGTTACTTCGACTCAACCTGAAGGAAACGTCGAATACTATTCGACGCATATTTACTTAGCTTTGTTTTTTCATTCTTAGAATTCATTTTTAGGGGTTAAGAGAAATCATTTTCCCAACAATCTCCCCCTATTTGTCTTAACCCTATTTAAAGGGAAATTGTACTAGCATATAATTAACCCAGCACATCATTTGTAAAGATAAGAAATATATTGAGTAGAAGGAAAGAGATTAGGAAAATAAAGCACATGTTAAGTATTTGTCTTTCACAAGAATTAAACTAGAAACTTCTTTTTGTACATGAAGTTGACAAAAGCAGAATAAAGTTTCCTAGATAAGTCATGAATGGCATCAAAAATGTATCCCCTGGCTCTATCAGGTCTTTCCTGAACATTCCTGATGATTGTATGCAGCTTTTTCCAAGAGTTTATCACCATCAGGAATATTGTCATTTATGGAGTAGCCTTTGCTGATGATGATTGCTGCCTTTTCATCAATCATCTCAATGGTAATGTTGTGAGATTCTTTTTGTGCAGGCTTGGGCTCAGGAGGTCCTTTGTTATCAACCTTTGGCCTAAACTTTGTTTTCTTCTCTGATTCCTGTTTCATAGGACTCTCAGTCATTTTTCCTTTCCCTTTCCAGGAATCTAACTTTGCAGGTCTTGATGGCTTTTTATAGGGAATGTATGTATCTTCTGTACATCCTATACCCTTCTTGGCCTTTTGACCCTTATCCAGGATAGTCCCTGCCTGAGGATTTTTCTTTTGATAAGCTTCAATATCAAACAACTTATTTGGAATTTTGATAGAAGATTCAGTAAGGATTTGTTCCTTAGTCATTCCCTTGTTAATCTTTCCCATCCAAGCTTTCCTTTTATCTTCCACTTCTTTTCTAGCTGCTTCATATTCATACAGTTCTCTTTCTCTTATCTCTTCATGCCTCTTTTCCATGTCAGGATCATGGTACTCCTTGACAGGACTGTTAGGACAGATACTAGGCATCTTTTCAAATCTTTTTATTTGCTCACATGCTTTTCTATACTTCTTTTCTTTTGCAAACTCCTTCCTTTCTTCTTTAGAAAAATTTTGCCAGTGGGGAGTGACTTCCCTTTTTCTCTTTATCTGTCCTCCTGGACTTTGCCTAGATATGATCTTTTTAGGGAGTCTTGCTGCTTGTGGAGGTAGAGGTAGCAGAGGAGGTAGAGAAGAAGGAGGAGTTTTCTCTTTGGGTGGAGAGGGATCTATTTTAAGTAGAGTTCTTAGATGTTCTATAGTAGAGGGAGGAAAGATTTCTGGTAGAGTGTTTTCTGTGAAGGGATGATTGTCTTCTCCAAGCTCTGTTGCAGGGATGTCCTCAAGCAGAGGTGTCTTTAGCTTGATGTAACTGGCAAAGAAGCCAGGAGAATGATGCTGCTGTTCCTCATCACAGGAGGGTGCATTAATCCATACCTGGCCATTCCAATCATCTGAGGTGGCTGCTTCTTCCTCCCCCTGGATTACTGGGTCCTTTACTACAGGAATCTCCCCCTGGCTATAAGGATCATCAGTTCTGAATGCTGAATCCACAGCATGCTCCCCTTCAGTGTTGTAAGAGGAGGATTCACCAAAATGTTTGATGAAAGTGTAGTCAGAGTGATTTGAGAGGAGTGGAGCCTATAAAAGAGTTAGAGGGAATACTTAGTGTTGGAGAGAAGAGATTTAAACCTGAGCTTTTAGTTGAGATCAAAAACCTTGCAAGAGGGGTTTCTGGAGCAACTCTCCCCCTGGTTTATATCCTTTAGGAAGGATGTAAACCTTTGTGGCGACAGAGGTTCTTCTCGAATAAGGGTATGAAGCTCAGGAAGAGATGCAGATAGGGTGCCAATTTGGCTTCACAGGTGGTGATCATATTGGCACATTCATTGGAGAAGTTTTGTAGACGTGTCTGGAAGTCGTTGAGGAGATTTTCCAGAGCATCGTTCATTGCTTTGATAAGGTCAGTTTGAACAGGAATAGGCGCCATTGATGCAGGAAGAGAGAGAGAGGTAGAAGACGCAGTTTTGGCGGGTCCAGAGAGGTATTTGTTATGAAATACGAAGTACTATTTAAAGGAGATGAAACGTCGAGAAAGGAAACAGAAATCAAGGTAATCCAATCGTCAAAATAGGAAGTAAGGATTCGATTCTAATTTTGTCTTGAAGTCGACGTTACGTCGAATGAATGCCGACGTTTGCGTGGAGAGTGGCCAGCCTGGTGTTCAATCGACGTGTTCATAGTCTTGCGTCGATATGAACTCGACGGTACGTCGATAAAGGATCGACGTAGCATTATCTGGTGGAAGTCGGTGTCAACATCGTTTTTGTCTCGACGGAGCGTCGATATGTATTCAACGTATCTTCAAGAGATTTTCTTAGATTGTCTGATTTCTTTAGAGTTCCCTATCAGTGGTGTTTACAAGCTTCCATCAAGCATTCCTAAGGTGTTTATGAAATAGTTATGCTTAGTTTCATCTAAGGGTTTTGTGAAGATGTCTGCTCTTTGATTGTCTGTGGAAATATATTCTAAAGTTATTTTACCCTTCTCAACATTGTCTCTAAGGAAGTGATGTCTAATCTCTATATATTTGGTCCTACTATGAAGGACTGGGTTGGATGCTATGGATATAGCACTAGAGCTATCACAATATATCTTAGAGTTATGTATTTCCAATTTGTAGTCATGTAGCTGATTTTGCATCCACAGGATTTGTGAACAACAGCTCCCAGCAGCTATGTATTCAGCTTCAGCTGTTGAGGTTGAGACTGAGGTTTGTTTCTTACTAAACCATGAAATCAATCTGTCTCCTAGGAATTGGCAGGTACCAGATGTGCTTTTTCTATCAACCCTACAACCAGCATAATCTGCATCTGAGAAACCTATTAATTCAAAGTTAGTTTCTGCTGAGTACCATAGTCCAAGGTCAGGGGTTCCCTTTAGGTATCTAAGAATCCTTTTTACAGAGGTGAGATGAGATTCCTTTGGATCAACCTGAAATCTAGCACATATGCAAGTTGCAAACATGATGTCAGGTCTGCTAGCTGTTAGATATAGAAGGGATCCTATGATGGCCCTATAAGTCTTTTGATCTACTGATTTTCCTTTATCATCTTTTTCTATAATGGCATTGGTTGTCATGGGTGTTTTCATGGTAGATGCTGATTCCATACCAAACTTTTTGATTAGCTCTTTAGTATATTTTGATTGTGAGATAAAGATTCCTTCACTATTTTGTTTTACTTGTAGTCCTAGGAAGTAGGAGAGTTCACCCATACTACTCATCTCAAATTTAGATTGCATAAGATTAGCAAATCTTTTACATAGTTTAGGATGGGTTGAGCTAAAGATGATGTCATCTACATATATTTGAACAAGAAGGAGTTGGTTTTTATGGGTTCTAGTAAATAGTGTCTTGTCTACTTTTCCTCTATCAAAGGAATTTTCTAAAAGAAAATTTGATAGAGTTTCATATCAAGCTCTAGGTGCTTGCTTAAGACCATATAATGCTTTGTTAAGTCTATAAACAAAGTTAGGAGAAGAAGGATTAACAAAACCTGGTGGTTGCTCCACATATACCTCTTCTTGCAGATCTCCATTTAGAAAAGCACTCTTGACATCCATTTGGTAGACTTTCATCTTCATGAAGGCTGCATAGGCAAGAAAGAGCCTGATTGCCTCTAATCTGGCTACTAGAGCAAAGGTCTGGTTGTAGTCTATCCCTTCTTCTTGTCTATATCCTTGTGCTACAAGTCTTGCCTTGTTTCTCACAATTACTCCAGTGGAATCTAGTTTGTTCCTGTATACCCATTTTGTACCAATTACAGGGTAGTTTCTTGGTCTTTCAACTAGGTTCCATACTTTGTTTCTCTCAAATTGGCCTAGTTCTTCTTGCATGGCCATAATCCAGTGAGGATCACAATTTGCTTCCTCAAACTTCTTTGGTTCAACTTGTGATAGGAAGCATTGGAGCATCATCCCATTGGAGACTTGGTGTCTTGTTCTTACTCCTGCATTGGGATCTCCAATCACTTGAGCTTGTGGATGATCTTTCAAATTGATTCCTGTTCTGCCTGAATTTGCCAGTTGTACTTCATTCTCAATGGGATCATTGTTCAATTGTTCTTCCTGAACCATGTCCTCTTGTGGAGGAGGGTCTTGAGTGCTCTTTTCTGAGGTTTCTTGTTCAGACTCCTCACTTGGTTCCTCTAACTGGTTTTCCTTTCCATTTTCTGTGTTCTCTAGAGCTAGTTGCTCAAGCTGGGTTTCTATGCTGTTGTTTTCCTGTGGAACAGAACTGGTGGGAGTTTCCTCCCCCTTAAGCAGCATGTTAGTTTCATCAAATACAATGTGCATGGATTCTTCAATCTTAAGAGTTCTTCTATTGTAGCACCTATAGGCTTTGCTAGATGATGAATTTCCCAGAAATATTCCATCATCAGACTTCTTGTCAAATTTTGCAAGATGATCTTTCCCATTGTTTAGAATAAAGCAAGTACATCCAAAAATTTTAAAATATTTAACAGTGAGTGCTTTATTTTTCAGGAGCTCATATGGAGTCTTTGATTTAGTTTTGTGTATGAGGCTTCTATTTAGAACATAGTTTATAGTGTTGACTGCTTCAGCCCAAAAGGTTTTTGGTAATCCTGACTCTGCAAGCAGGGTTCTACCTGATTCTATTAAGGTTCTATTCTTCCTCTCAGCAACTCCATTTTGTTGGGGAGTTCTAGGTGCTGAGAAGCTTTGTTTAATACCTTCTTCCTCTCAGAAACTACAAATCATCTGATTCTCAAATTCAGTCCCATGGTCACTTCTTATAATTGAAACATTTGTGTTGAACTCAGATTGAATCTGTCTTATGAATTTTGAGAGAATTTTATGGGTTTCAGATTTAACTCCTAGAAAGAATACCCAGCTAAACCTAGAATAATCATCAACAATGACCAAGGTATAGGATTTTCCACCTAAGCTTTGAGTGGATATGGGACCAAAGAGATCCATGTGTAGTAAGTATAAAGACCTGGGAGAGTCATCCTTACCAATGGGTTTGAAGGATGATTTGGTTTGCTTTCCTAGTTGGCAAGGTCTGCATGGAGAATCCTTAGAGTACCTACCCTTTGGTAAGCCTCTGACTAGGTTATTTTTAGCTAGTTTACTGATTGTTTTGTAGTTTAGATGACCTAGTCTCCTATGCCATAATTCATTTTTATCAATAATATTGTTGAATAAGCAAACTTCTGTGGGTGAAGAGATAAAGTCCACTACATATACTTTACCTTTTCTAATTCCATTTAGTACTGTAGCACCAGTCCTGATATCTATAATATGGCAGAATAGTGTAGTAAATTTTACCTCATACTTACCATTCTCACATATCTGACTTATACTAATCAGATTGTGTTTTAGTCCTTTGACTACTGCCACATTCTTGAAGGTGACTTTCCCTTCTTTGAAATCTCCAAATCCCTTGGTTTGGCCACAGCTAGAGTCTCCAAAGGTTACTGATGGTCCAAGTCTATCCTCAAAGTTGATTAATAGGTTTTTGCAACCTGTCATGTGCATGGAGCTTCCACTGTCCAAGTACCACACCATCCTGGAGATGTGATACATATGCACATAAAAGTTTAAACATTGGTTTAGACCCTGCTGAGCTGGGGTCCCTCTCTTTTATTAGTAAAAGATTTAATAAAGGAATAAGTGGGTTTTTCAGGATATCCTTCCTTCTTATGGGGTACTGGCTTATCATACCAATCTTCTTGGATGATATCACAGAAATAATGTTCATAATAGAAGGACATGGATTGAGAGATCTATTTGGAAACAGAAGATTTTCTGTCTGATTCATTGCGTCGATAGGGATTCGATGTATACTTATGGTTGCGTCGATATAAATTTGACGTAGGTTTCTGGTTGCGTCGATATGATGTCGACGCTTTCTTCATTCTGAGTTTATTCTCAGTCGAAGTATGAGAGAGGTTGTGTTGAGTATAAGTCGACGCATTTTGGTGTAAGCGTCGATTAAAACTCGACGCACGTCGAATAGTATTCGACGCATGTTCAAATTCTTTGTGAGGATATTTTCCTAAGATTCCTTTATTTGTAATGGGATTTGGTTTATTAAAAATAGTGGTTATTTCTGGACTTACTTGTGATCTTACTCCTGTTAGATGATTCTCCCTAGTGGAGTGAATGGGATGTTTCCAGACAGGTTTGCTGGATGATTGAGATTTAGATGCTTCATTAGTATTCAGTTTTAGTTGTCTAAATCTATCAGTGAGATTTTCAAAAATATTCTTGAGCTTCTGGCCTCTTCCATTTAGAGAGTCCTCAAAGGCTTTAGCCTTTGCTAGCTCTTTTCTTAGTGTTAGATTGTCCGAATAGATTTTGTTTAATTTCTCTTTTGAGAGTTCTAGATTGAGCTTATAATTTTTATGGTTTGTATTTACCTGTTTTAGATTTCCTAATACAATTCTTAATCCTTTTAATTCTTTTTCAGATTTGATTATATCTAAACATAGTTCTTTGAAATTTTGTTTGAAATCAGTAGAGGAAAAATCATTAAGTATATTTACCATAGATGTAGCATCAAGCTTCTCAGTGGCCATCAGACATGTTTCCTTTTGCTTGACCTCTTCCTGATCATTATCTGATGAGGTGCTTCCTTCAGATTCTGAATCACTCCAGGTTTGAGCAATGAATCCTTTTTCTTTCTTTTTCTTCTTTAGATCTGTTCTTTTCAGATCTTTCTTGTTGTTGTTCTCCTTAGGACATTCAGGGGCAATGTGTCCTGGTTTCCTGCAAGTGTAACAGATAATCTCTTTAGTTGGAGTTTTATTATACCTGGTTTTTGAGTCTCTTCCTCTGGATCCTTCTGTTTTGATCCACCTCTTGAACTTCCTAGCCATCAAGCTGATTAGCTCCTCTTCATCAGTAGATGATTCACCTTCAACAGCCTTCAATGCAATACTCTTTTCTTTTGAGAGTGGAGATGCCTTTTCTTTCTCAGCTCTGGTTTTCAACAGTTGTTCATAGGATTTTAATTTACCCAAGAGAACATCTGTTGATATTTCTTTTTGACTTCTGGAGTCTTTGATTGGCCAGATTCTTGAATCCCAAGAGCTGGGAAAGCAAGTCAGCAATTTATCATTTATCTCAATGAGAGATATGTCCTTCTCAAGTGTTCTCAATTCAATGACTATGAGGCTGAATCTTGAATACATGTCAGCAACACTTTCACTTTCTTTCTTTTGGAAGTTTTCAAATTGGGAGATCAGTAGTGCCTTTCTATCCTTTTTCTCATCAGCACTTCCCTCTACCATTTTGGTGAGAGCTTCTCATACTTCCTTAGCTGACTCACAATCAGCAATCTTTTGGAAAATTTCATCTGAGAGGGTTGAGACTAGGATATTCATAGCCTTGGCATCATGTCCTTGGGCTTTCTTCTCATCTTCAGTCCATTCAGCTCTTGGAACAAGTGTTTCAGTCACTTTTCCACTTGAATCCTTCCTGAATGGCTTGGGGGGACCTGTCAAGATCACATTAAACAATTCATTATCAATAGAGTTTAAATAAATTCTAATTCTTGTTTTCCAAAGTGCAAACTTTTCCAGGTTGCAAATTGGTGGTCTGGTGGAAGCATAATCTTTGATTTGTGCCATATGATAAAATAGTTTTGAAAAATATATATATATATATGAGAGGTAAGATCTTTTTGATCAAGGAGTTATCCTTTTTAGATCAACCTGGCTCTGATACCAATTGAAAGTGCACAGTTAACCTCACTAGAATTCTCTAGAGGGGGGGGGGGGGGGGGGGGGGGTGGGGGTGAATAGAGATTAAAAATATTTTGTGCAAAGTTAATATATATATATGTGTATAATCACAGATTAGAGCTTCCCACACACCAACAAGAATTAAGCAAGAAAATAAAGTAAATGCAAGAAAATAAATCACAGCACAACACAAGAAAATATAGTGGTTCCCCAAACTTTGGGTAGTCCACTCTTCTACCCCCTTGGTAGGAATTCACTATCTTGTACTGAGTCTTTTGATAAGGAGACTCTTAGAACCACCCTGAGTCTTTTGACAAGGAGACTCTTAGAACCAACTGAGTCTTTTGACAAGGAGACTCTTAGAACCAGTACACTGAATTTTTTAAGAGAGATTCTAAAAACTCTTTTACAATATTAGATGTAAGAAAGAAAGCAGGAAAGATATAAGGACAAGAATGAATCTTCTTCCTAGCAAGAAGATTGGAAGCATAAGAAGTGAATTGAATCTTTCTTCTATAGAGAGAAGAAGATTTGCAGACTTTCTCTCTTAGTGAGAGCTATCAAATTTTGCAGCAGTGTGATTTCAGAAGCAGAAGAAGAAGAAGTGGTTGAATGTTGCTGCAGAGCTTTTTCTCAATTTCTCTCTTTTCTCTTGGGAGCTTTTCCTCTATTTCAAAATGTATGTGGTGGATCACTCAACTGTAATTTTTTGCCGACCTCCTCTTTATTTATAGCTCTGTGTATTCAAAATAATGCTATAGGAGGATAATTAATTAGCAGTCAGAAAAATAGAAAGATGAAAATGTTTCCATAATATTTATTTCTGTAGAAGGAAAGAACCAATTCAGATTTCAAATAATATCCAAATAAGTTAAATCAAATTAGCCAAGAATCAGATATAAGGAAAGAATGATTCAGAACGGCTATAAAATATTGACACTTATTCCATATAAATCAGATCTATTGAAAGAAGGAAAGAGATCTGGCGCATATTTAAACTCTGTCATGGAAATCGACGTGCGTCGATTACTATTCGACGCAAGCGTCGATAGCATCCTTTCTGGACGTCGAGAGAAGAATAAGGAAGGTGCGTCGACTGATGTGCGTCGACTTCACTAGATGCGTCGACTAGAAATCAGAGTGGCGTCGACTAGACTTACGTCGAAATCTTCCTAGAGTTACTTCGACTCAACCTGAAGGAAACGTCCAATACTATTCGACGCATATTTACTTATCCTTGTTTTTTCATTCTTAGAATTCATTTCTAGGGGTTAAGAGAAATCATTTTCCCAACACTCATGGTGCGACGCCTCGACCGGTTCACTTCAGGTTCATCCACAATAATATTCTGCCCATCCCCGGGCACTCCTCGACCCCTATGGCCTTCTCCTTGATTCAGATATCTCCCACTTTAGCAAGAGAAACTGCATCACGCCGCCGTGCATGGGCAGTCCTCTCTATCTCTAGGTCGAAAGGGAATAGGTCACCTGGAACTTGCCCCTGCATACACAAAAGAAGAATACAAAAAAAAAACAACTCAAAAACAACGACCCCTGTAACAATTTTTTTAACAACAAAAATCACATTACGCCTGCATTCCCCGACAACGGCGCAAAACACTTGATGCGCCGATTCTACACAGCTAAAAGCGAGAGCAAAATGCGGTCTGAACGGTAGTGTACCAGTCGTTGTCAAGTATTAATTTTGGGAATATGATCCCCGAATATTGATCTCTGAAGGAATGCAGAGTAGGTGAAGTGATCGTGTCGTGGAAAGATTGCTACAGCGAGCGAAAGTAAATAACAGGCTTGGATTTGGTTTTCTATTCTAATAACAAGAAAAGTAAAATGCGCGTCAAGAGCACCGCTTCGCTTGACGAGATGACTAGTGCAGGCGGCGATGCCATGCTTCGGTAAGCGGATGGACGGTAGGCAGATGGATGTAGTTATCTCAACTACGGATTATGAGGCTCGCAGGCACCTCTTTAGAGTGTCACCTCTAGCTTTTGCTAGAGTGGATTAACGAGTGCGTGAGTGGATGGATGTGAGCGGAGGCGATGCACATTCACAACATTCAAACTCAAGGAAGAAAATAATAAGGGAAGCTTTCATTCTTAGACAAATAATAGCAATCCATCACAAGCTTTTAATCATACATTTCTCAAATGAAAGAAGGGTAGAGTAAACCGATAGAAGTTAAGTCTCGCTGTGGATCATCGTCGGAATGGAGGATTGTCAAGCCATCTCCATGCTCAGTCCTTGGTTGCTTCCTGGATCTCGAGGCTATCACCTTCTCTGACCTTTGTCCGTCTTCTTCAACTTGTCGCAGTATCTTATTCTTCTCCAAGTGTAAACGACCAAATACCTTGAGATGCTCATCGTGGATGGCCGGGAAGTCTTCCGGAACCTTGGATATAGCTTGGATTCACCAGAGGAGGCATCCCAATGGAAGGAGATGGAAGGAGGGTGGATGGAGATGAAAAATGGCGGACTGACGTGGGAGAAAACGAGCGATAATGGTCCACTTGCACTAAAATTGCGGGATCTACATTTAAATATGGAGCAGGATAAACAGAGTGCACGATCAGTGGTGCACAACCAGTGGTCGTGCGCAAAGAAATGCCACTGATCGTGCGAGAACACCCTGTAGCAAAATCCAGCATGCCAAAATAGCGCACGGGCAGTGGTCGTGCGAGAAGAAATGCCACTGATTATGCGAGGACAACCTGTAGCAGAATCCAGAATGCCAAAATAGCAAATGATCATTGGCACACGGTGAGTGGTTGTGCGAGAAGGAATCAGTGATCGTGAGAACTGCTCGATTGGAAAAAGAGGGAATGCGCACGACCAGTGGTTGTGTGCCTGATCATGCGCGAACAAAAATGCACGACCAGTGGCCTTTTAGGCTAAAAATATCCCAACCCACTCCAAGTGTCGACACAATCCCTATACCTGCAGGAAAACCCCAGAAATAGGAATTCTACATAATCCACAACATAGGTATATCATCACAGAATAGATCGAAAGTAAGGCATACCAGAAATCACACCAAAAAGGGCCAAGGATTGCACTTAGAGTAGAAATATGCAATGTGATCAATAGAAGCATCAATGAGCAATAAGTGAAGTGCAAAGGCAAGATAAATGACCCAGATGAGTCTGAAAATAGCTATATAAACCAGACTCATCAGATTCACAAGAAATTGCTCGAATTCAGTATCTGTAAAAGGTAGATCGTAAGCATTCTTAAGAAATTTCCAAATTTCATATGCAGTGGGTATAGTGTAAATTAGCTTGAGAATTTCTTGACCAAGCCCACAGAACAAACTATTTGTGGCCTTGGCATTACTAAAGCATTCATCCCTATTTAGTGTGTTTGGTGGTTTTATAATCATTATATACCAAGCACTTATATCTTGAGAGATAAGAAATCTTTTCAGTAATGCTTTCAACCCTAGATAGTTCACACCTGTAAACAGGGGTGGTGTTACTGTATTTTAAATAAAGATAGCTTCATGACCACTCGTAGATGTGAGATCAAGTAGCACCATTATTCCTGGTTGTAAGATCATTTTGGAATAACCTCGTTCTGATACCACTTGTTGGATCTACTGGCGCCCTTAGCGGGAGAGGGGGGGGGGGGGGTGAATAAGGGTTTTAATCAATATTGGAGATTTAAATAAATAACTGCAGGAATGCACATCCTAGAGCTTGCGATTGGCGATAATACTATCGTGCGACGTTAGCTAAGGAAATAGCATAGTACATACAGAATATCATTTTGGGATTTGCAATGCTCCAACCAATGTTCCACCAGAAAATCACAGCAGTTTATATAATAAAGTACATGAACTTGATAACATTGAATAATGAAACATTGTTTATACAAATACACTTAGATATCCATGACGCAGAAGATCGGAGGTGATGAATATTAAAACATTGGGCGTTTTATATCGACCCTAGTCTGTAAGACCCCCTTTTTGCATCTGATTCCAGGTCTTACCGCCCAGAACTGCTGCCTTGTGGTGACATCTTCACTCGGGAAGGCTCCCACCACAAGACGTCGATCCAGCTAACCATTCATCCAGGCCAACCATACATCATAGCATAAATAAGAAAACATGACCACAACAATGACATAATACTTAAAATACTTATCCAAATGATATACAAAATAGATAGAGTGTTGAATAAAGAAGCACTAGAGATAAAAGGTCTTAAGCCCGTTACAACATATTTTCTTAGTCTCTCTCTTAGCAAAAATAAAGCATTGCAAACACTGACATTCGATGGTGCCTTCACGAATGAGTAATTCCCTACTCTGACCATGGTATATATGAAGGACATGAATTGAAGGACGGTCGCTCGCCGGTGCTCTCCCTGAGGCTGCTGATAATCCAACACCGGGTCGGGCAATTGGTCAGGTCCCTCCCTCTGGATGCGGTGTTGCTCCTCCTGGTGCTCCTGTTTGTTATGCCACAACCGGCCGTTATTCAAAATACTAAGTGGTTTTCTACGTCCCCTCCCCCAGCTTCTCCAAGGAACTGAGCGGGAGGAAGAAGCAGACGATAAGGGTAATGAATAAGCAGGTGACATCTCTCACATGGTGGTAATCCAAATCATAAATAAACTGAGATCTACTGATAAGTACAACCATCACTATCAATGCTAGTTCAAGAGTTATATATATTATATATATATATAAGCAGATTAATAATGGGAGCAAGTAAATAAATATAAGAAGTACAACTATCGAACATTTTATAATTGTAACCTTAACTTATATGGAAAGCCCATACAGTCCTATAAGTTAAGGGGTCATTTTGCAAGGCCCATCGTGTTAGGAAGCCCATATTAGTTTATACGATGGGGGTCATGGGTTATATGTAAGATGTGTATGAAATGAAATGCAATGCAATATCTGTGTTGAAGGTTCACGTGCATGCAACTCACACACACGACTTTGTACGTACAGACCTTTAGTTCCCACTTTTCGGAGGTAGCTAACCTCTCAGGCACCTCCCATTGTGATCAACCGGTGGCAGAGGAGCGGGCGTCTCCTCACCTAGGTGGGTATAACACACTACCAGACCAAGGCCCTAACATACACTATCACACAAAACATGGTACTCATAGACTCTTGCGTACTCTTGTTGGACCCGAAGGAGCCAGACCTTAAATGGCTAAGTGTAGGATCTTATGGATGCACAATAAGTTTATTTAGGCTCCCCTTAAACTCCCACCACTTTCCAAGTCATCGTACTTCCGTCGGTGTGTCGATTAGGCCAGTACCGAAGACCCACCACTTTTGTGCACATGCATTTATGTCACATTTCTATCATCTGAGCCTCCGACTCAAGTGAGGATGCACAATCTAACATTTGTCAAGTACTCAATATTATCATGTTAGTTTTTCCTTTTTATATAAGAATTTTAAGCATAAAAAAATGTAATGATTTTCAAGTAACTAAACTACCCAGACAATATGTCTACACCCTAGCCCCGTACTAAGTGACGGATGGGCATGAGGAGCTGCATACATGTCGTAGGTTGGGGTGTTAGTCCCATATGAAAACACTAGAAAAACTCAACCCAGCACTCATTCCCCCCAGTGCCTCGCAAGGCCCCACTGGAACCCTCCCCGGTTAAGGACAAGACATGACTTAGAGGTTAGGTTATCTAATGTCTACAACCCTACGCCCCCGCTATGGTGAGATATGTAATCATGGATATATTTAAGTATTTTAAATAAAATTATAATTTCATAGCCAATGGGTTTTTAATATTTGAATTTTTAAAGAAAAGTTCACATAGCTAATCCATTAATAAATCAGAGTTTTAGTATTACATTCATAGAAATAAATCAGAATTTTTAGCATAAAAAATATTCTTGTTTAAAGCAACCAATATAAAGTTTACCAAGCAAGTCTACCACTTGTTGAAAGAAAGGAATGTTAAGATTCAAGTGAGGATGCACACAAACTAAAAGACTTTAAATAAGCATGAAAGTGTAAGGTAAAACAATTATATGGTTATGATGCGGAAGACTTATCAAAATACAAGAAACATCTTGTTGTAATCAATGATGACCCATAAAAAGATATATGAGTTAAATTTCCTAAAGAAGATGTTTTTGTAAAATCATTGTTCAATTAAAATCTTTAAGTCTAACAATAAAGTAACTAAGCATAAAATAATGTTATCAACAAGAGATTACTACAATGTTATTTTAATTCACAAATTCAAAATATACCAAACATTGTAGAAAGCATGCTAGGTTATCTAGTGCATTTCATAAATAAAGAGTAGTATAGAATTAGCATTAGAATCCAATACTCATGAGAAGAAGTGTTATGGGAGATAATGATGTGCAGAAAAGTGTATTTTTTATTAGAGTAAACAAATGTTTTAATCAAAAATACACAAAATATGTAAAGTAAGAGCACAATAAAACACAAATAATTTAACTTCCACGCACTTCAATGCACAAACAAAATGTACAACTACCAAGGTGCTTTGCACACACAATGCTCATTAAGACTTTCAGGGTGCAAAGTATGCTTGGGGGATCACATATTTTATTTTATTTTAATGTTGAAAATAGTGATCCGGTGTACTTAAGAGTAAGTGGTTTTAATTTTGAAAGAAAGATATGGTTTGCACAAGATAATTTACTATTCTTTCCAAGGTGCTCAACCTCACAATGCTTATTAAGACTTATCAAGAGGTTCAAGTAGTGCTTTGTGGAGTTATATTTGTCACTTTATTTTATGATTTTTGTTTTGTACAAAGTTCTCCGAAGACACTTGTTTTGCAAACCAACATAATTTATGAAAAATATAACCACTTTTCTTAACTTTTAAAAGTGCAAATAAAGGTAGTGTAGGTAAGATACTTGTGCAATTTTAATTCATTGTACTAATACAAAACATACACAAGCATTCTTAGATTAAACATATATGTAAACAATGCCAAAGTGAGTGAATAAATATCATTATAAAACATAAAATTTTACTCATACTTAGAGGCATGCTAAGCTTGGTTCTACACAACTTTTACAATATAATTGATGCACGTATTAATATATATATCAAAGCATGATGAAAACAATGTTCAAAGTAGTTTGAAAAGATAAATTGCAACATTATAGAAGTTCTAAATGATGGGTTAAATCATGCTTGATTTTCAATGAAGTCCATACAGTAATTTTGATATTTTGAAGAATAATTTTGATTTAAAGATTGAACTCATAAGATTGATCTTGGACTTCCCGAGGACTACCTTGTGAGGGGTTCGCCCGATACTAGGAGATGTTATGGGATGATAGCCCAAATCCCCCTTTCGTAAGATACATGTAAGTAGAAAATGTAAGTTCAAAAAAATACTTGTTCATATTTTTTTTTGTTTTGTATTTTTGTATTTGATTTTTGCATATAGAAATCAAACAAATAACCAAAGAAAGAAAAAAATATATATTTTTTTGTAATTTGGTTTTTGTAATTTTGTATTTTAATTTCTCAAAAATCAATTATAGGCATAGATGCAAAAATGAGTAGTACATATAAAATAATATATTTTTAGTGATTTTTCAGAATTTTAAAATTACAGAAAATCGGACACTTGAGCTAGCGCCGGCGTTAAGTCCTAGCGCCTGCGTTAGCTCACAGAGAGTGCTTATTTTAATCATATAGCCTAGATTTTCTTTGATTTTGCTTCTGATTTTTCTTAATTATGTTTGTGCAATGTAAGGCCTGTCTAATGAAGTGAAAAGACGAGAAGAAATCGCAAAAAGTTGCGGAAGTTAAAATTTTAGTACATGGGTTTCACATTCATTAAACCTTAATTCTTGAGTTTTGCACAACATTTAAGCTTAATTATTATTGAATATGCAAACAAAGAAGATATGATTAATGTTATGTCAAAGTTCGACAGTGTTTCAACTTACAGACCTAGAATGAAGATTCTATTCTATTTGATTTGATTTTGTTGATATCACAATGATTCTAAGGTCCAAACTTGACATAAATCACAATACGTACATAATACACCAACCATGGTAAACAATTATAATGTCAATTGTTATCATATAATTCATATACATGTGATAGAGATAGTTGTTTTTAGATAAATTTTTTTTGATATGAATTATGATATATGATTTTTATAGAATTTTATCAAAGGACATCAATAGATCATGGTGGTGCGAGTGGCAGTAGTATTTAAGACAATTAATATTTCAATATGTCTTTTGTGATTTTCTTTATAATTTAGATAAATATCTCATAACAAATTTAGAGTTTGATTCATATGGATAATATAAGATATTTAGAAGCAATGAATATAAGAATAAAAGATAGGTCATCAAAATAAAATATGATTTTGATTTTTGATCAATTTGATTTATAAGATCATATTTCCTGTAATATATAAGATGACTATAACATGATAGCTTAAAAAGAAAACAAAAAGAAAAAATAGAAAAGACATTAAAGCACATCAAGAAGTAGAAATTTGTATATTTCAATTTGAAAATATTCTACTTCATTCATTTGGATGATACTAGTAGATGAGAGATTTGGGTATCCAAAGGGAACCAAGTGTACCGGTTCCTTTAGGTACCCAAATATAACGTGATAATTTTTGGGGAGACGATAATGAATGAATTCTTTCAAGTGGAGTTAATGTTTCATTTTTTATTTTGGGTCTCCATTCATATTTTGATTTAATATTATGCATCAAATTTCCATATTCATTAAACTTAGGTTTAAAATAATAATCACTTTTGAAATTATATTTCATAGGAAATTTGTGCACATTAGAATTTAATTTGGGAGATACATAATGTGGGTTAGAATTCATTATGTTTGTGTGATTAAACATTCTACTAGGTGCATGCTTAATATGTTTTAACATACTAGTAGAAGTTTTACACATGTTTGATGATAAACTAGAAATAAGATATTTAAAATTATTTAATCCTTTTTAAAAGAGTGATTTTAAAGATTCTAGTTTATAAGAGAGAATATTATTTTCGTTTATCAATTTTTCGTTATGTTCTTTTGAAATTAAAAATTCTTTTTCTAAATCCTTGAATTTTTCTTTAATATTATTATAATCAAAATAAGGTGTATAGTTTTCAAATGAAGAGCATGATTGAGACTCAAACACATCCTTTTTGGATTCTTCATTCACATTTGCTTTCGAAGTTTTATTTTCTAAACGTAATCTCTTATTAGCAATTTTTAATTTCTTCATTCTACATTTAGCAATTTTTTGTATATGGAAATAAGATAAAGAATTAGACTTTCTTACAACGCAATCGGAAGAAGCAAGATGTGAACATGACGTTTCTTTGTCGTCTTCTAGGCCTTCCTTCTTTATAGATGAATTTTCATCTTCTCTTGATGAATTGCTCTCTTTGGCTAAGTCAATTTCCATGATTTCCATGGTTTTGCTATAAGAGAGATTTTCTTGAATAATGGTGGATGCTTGTATGTCCTTCTCTTCCTGTGTTTGTTCCACACCTGCAAGAGGAAGATCATAAGTTATCTCAAAAAAATTCCACATCTCGTATGCAGTAGGAAAAGTATGAATGAGTTTGGAAATATTTTGATCTAACGCACAAAATAGACTATTCATAGATTTTGCATTGAAAACCATTTCGTTTTTATTTAATACGCTAGGTGGCTTCTTAATAGTGATGTTCCAAACTTTTTCATCTAAAGATTTAAGAAAATTTCCCATCATTTAAAATTTCTTCCTTCAAATAGAGGTGGTGTTAGTGATTTTCCTTCTTCATAAAAATTTACCCCACTAGTAAAAGCGAGATCATGAGACGCCATTATTCCTGGTTGTTAAGCCATTTGGAATAACCTGGCTCTGATACCACTTGTTGGATCGGTTGGCGCCCTTAGAGGCGGGTTGAATAAGAGTTTTAAAAACTTATATTATGTTTTGTAATACTTGAAATAATTAGAGATCAAAATAGTGATTTTGAATAAAGATCTAAATTGTTTTATAATAAAAGAGATGATAATAAACAATTTAGAGAAATGAAGAACAAATCATTTTTATTACAAAAGGAGAGACATGATTACTATTAATAAAAATGATTTACAAAACTAGATTTCTATGACGCTAGAAATCTAAGGCGAATAATAATAAAACTCTTTTTCGTTTTCTATCCCGACTCGTATCCCCACGAACCGGTGGCCCTAGCCTATCCTTCCTCGGATACGGCCTCAAGCCGCTCTAGCCAATCCTTCCCCGGATATGGCCTCGAGTACCCCCTAGATCTACACCCTAGACCTAGTCGCCAACACGAGGCGAGTTTCTACCCTAAGTCCTACCCAGACCTAGTCGCCAACATGAGGCGAATTCTCTAACGGTTACAAAAGATATGAAATGACAATAATGTAAAAACTCCCTATATGGATCTCTTAGAGAAGTAGACAAAGACCCACAGAGTATGCTCGTAGTCGATACGGTCTTTCATCATGAAGATGAAGCGTGTTGAAATCTTCTCCATGGATTTGTGGGAGTATCTCTTTGAACCTTCCTCTCTATGCCGTGGCACGAAGCTCTGGAATTTTGGATCACAAGAGGATGAAGAAGACGGATCCAAGGGGTCCTTTTTATATCCTTAGAGCTAGCGCCTGCGCTAGCGCAACCGCCGATGCTATCCCAGATTAGGCAATATTCTGCACGGCAGGATCTTCAATCCGGGAAACATTTCTCTCTTGCCTTCTGTGCTCCGCGCTACCGCCTGCGCTATCAGCTACCGCCAGGCGCTATCTCCTTCAATATGTGCTCCCGGAATTGCGCAGATCATCGCTAGAGCCGGGCGATAGGTGCTACCGCCGGCGCTAGTGGGAGTGTTGGATTTGATGGCTCAAATTTGGGTGCAACCTTCATATGTAATCCTTGAGTCATATGGACTTTGTTTTCCTGCACACTTAAAAACACAAGATCAAATACACATAGGATTTGTTATTCTCAAACCTAGGAGATGCGGAAGACCATGTTCCAACATAAACTACTTTAAAGCAAATCTAGATACTTAAAGCTTCCACTAATTCTATGGGTGGTACTACTTGTGTATCCGGGTCTTTACTCTCATCTTCTTTCTAGATGTGCAGGAAGACTAAGGAAAATGAAGATGTGTGGTACTTGGATTCTGGATGCTCCAAGCACATGACGGGAAATAAAGCAAAGTTCCTTAACCTAGAAAAAAAGAAGGGAGGGATTGTGACGTTTGGCGATAACGAAAAAGGAAGGATCATGAGAATTGGTATAGTTGGTAACGAATCCTTTACTATATCTAATGTTCTTTATGTGAAAGGGCTAAAACACAATGTAATTTCTATTAGTCAATTATGCGATAAAGGATTTGATGTTTTATTTGAATCTTCCACTAATTTATGCAAAATATCTAATCCTACTACAAAAGATATTCTACTAACTGCACTAAGAATACATAATGTTTATATAGTTTCTTTTCATGATCTTTCTAAATCATATATAAAATGTTTTATCACTAAAAATGATGAATTATAACTTTGGCATAGACGGTTAGGACATGCTACCACAAAACTTATTGTACAACTTGCCAAAAGTGATTTAATTAGAGGATTGCCTAGGTTAAATGGAACTTTACCTTCACTTTGTTCATCATGTCAAAAAGGTAAATATAATAGATCCTCTTTCCAAGTAAAAATTTTATTTCTACTACAAGACCATTGCAATTAATTCATATGGATCTTTTTGGTCCCGTTAGCACTGCAAGTCTTGGTGGTAGATCATATACATATGTTTTAATAGTTGATTTTTCAAGATATTGTTGGACACTATTTCTCTCATCCAAATCCGATGCGTTTTGCGAATTTGCAAAATTATGTACTCGTATTCAAAATGAAAGTGATTTAAAAATTAAATGCATTCACTCGGATCATGGAGGAGAATTTGAAAATGAAAAGTTTACTTCTTTTTGTGATATGTTAGGCATTAAACATGAGTTCTCCGCACCACGCACACCACAACAAAATGGTGTTGTAGAAAGAAAGAGTAAGGCACTTCAAGAACTAGCACGCACTATGCTATGTGGATTTAAATTGCCTAAGTCCTTTTGGGCCGAAGCCGTAAATACCTCATGTTATGTTATGAATAGAATCATGCTTCACCCATCTCTTAATCACACACCTTATGAACTTTATTTTCAAAAGAAGCCTAATGTATCTTACTTCAAAGTCTTTGGTTGTAAATGTTTTATTTTGAATACTAAAGATAGCTTGGGAAAGTTTGATGAAAAATGCGATGAAGTAACTTTTCTTGGATACTCTACAACTAGTAAAGCCTATAGAATTTTTATTAAAATAACTAGTAAAGTTGAAGAGTCAATTAATGTAAAATTTGATGAGCATGTTCCTTGTATAGAAAGACTTTCCGCAGGCAACGAAGATGATCTCTTACAACCTTTGGAGCATGGTGATGAACCTTCCAAAGAAGAGGAAGAGGGGGCCAAGGAAGATGATTATGTGCCTCCAAGCATCTTACAATTTACAAAGGATCATCTACGGGAGCTAATAATTGGTGAACCATCTATTGGGGTAAGAACTCGCACAAGCACAGTCTAGTAGGAAACAAAATTTGGTTGCACTCTCCACCATGGATGCCAAATACATTACACTAGGGAGATATTGTGCACAAGCACAAAGGATGAGCTAAACTCTAGA
The DNA here is from genome assembly GCA_033032865.1 of Dactylorhiza incarnata. Taxonomy (NCBI): domain Eukaryota; kingdom Viridiplantae; phylum Streptophyta; class Magnoliopsida; order Asparagales; family Orchidaceae; genus Dactylorhiza; species Dactylorhiza incarnata. Next base: position 19,540,646 of record JAWHQI010000011.1, on the reverse strand, counting down.
GGACTTTAGTTTTCATCTAAAAAATATTGAATTAAAATGTGATGACAAAAGTGCCATTGATCTTACAAATAATCCGGTACACCATTCTAGATCCAAACATATAGATGTACATTATTATTTCATAAGGGATCACATTAAAAACGAAAAGGTTAGAATAAGTTTCTTTGGCACGGACTCTCAACTTGCTGATATATTCACTAAACCTCTTCCCGATGCAAGGTTTCAAACGTTAAGGTTGGAATTAGGAGTCTAAACATCTTAGGATGAGTTCTTTAAGAAACGCTAAAGTTTTATGCAAATTGAGCAATCAAGACATCTCCAAAAATTACAAAATTTCTGCATAAGACTACTATTAAAACTCTTAATAAATATCAAAAAATAGATTTTTAAAATTCTCAAAATTTCTCTTACTGTTTGCCGTGCTAGCGCTACCGCCGGCGCTAGCGTGTGTGTTCATTTTTTCTATTTTTGAAAATATCTAAAAACATTAAAATTATGTTAGTTTATATTTACTACTTTGTTTTGTACTTTTGGCATTTTTATTAATATTATGAAAAATCAACTACAAAATTTCAAAATTCAAAAATACAAAAATATATTTTTGTTTTTTTGTTTTTTTTTCCTTTCATTAACAATTTCAAAACAACAACAAAAAACTGTATGATCTTTATTGTTAATATCAAGCATATATGAATTCTATTAATTAGAATTATTTAGAATGTTAAAATTTATTCCTTCAAATTACTATGAACATTGTTTGTTTATCATGCTTTGATATATCTAATTAAGTGCATAAATTGTATTGAAAAATATGTGTAGAACCAAGCTTAGCATGCCTCAAAGTATAAGTAAATGTTTTGTGATTTATAATGATATTTTTTCACTCACTTATTTTGGTAATCTACATGTGTGTTTAAAACTAAAAATGCTTGCTTGTGTTTTATAATTGTACAATGAATTAAAACTTGCATAAGTTTATTACCTACACTACATTTGAATTGCACTTAAGAAATTAAGAGAAGTGGTTGAGTTAAAAATTGTGTTAGGTTTGCAAAACAAGTGTATTCGGAGAATGTTGTCTCACAAAAGTGAACAAAAAAATAGACAAATATAACTCCCCCAAGCACTACTTGAACCTCATGATAAGTATTCATAAGCATTGTGAGGTTGAGCACCTTGGAAAGAATAGTAAAGTGTCTTGTGCAAACCTTGGTTATTACACCACTTTTTTCTAAGTTATGTGCATTAAAGTGTGTGAAAGTTAATATACTTGTGTTTTATTGTGCACTTTACTCTACATATGTCTTGTATTTTGTGATTTAAATCACTTTTAACATTACTCAAAATACACTTATGTGCACATCATTATCTTTCATAACACTTCTTCTCATGAGCATTGGATTCTGATGTTTTATATATACTACTCTTTATTTAAGAAATGCACTAGATAACCTAGCATGATCTCTGCAATGTTTGGAATCTTTTAAACTTGAAATTAAGTAACATTATAGTATATTCTCCTTTTGATATGTTCATTTCATGCTTGGTAACTTTATGTAAAACTATGAGATTTCAAAAAGGTTTAAACATCTTTATATTTTGATCTTACACTCATATTTATACTTATGATTTTCATTCTGACAAAAAGATGTTTCTTATAATCTTCGGCTTTCTTGAAACTCTTATTTATTTATTTGAAATCTCTTATATACTATGCTTAAGCTCTTTATCATTATCTATATTACAAAAGCTCGATCATAATTTATAATTCCTAATGAATGTCTCCTTACTTCCCTTTCCCCACCTTCTTTTGATAATACAAAAAGGGGGAGATTAATTGAAGAAATCTAGAGGAGAAATCTAGAAGATTAATTGGAGATTAATTCATGTAATCTATCATTTAGGGGGAGTAAAACTTAAATTGCATTTATGTAGGGGGAGCGTTAAGATAGGGGGAGTATGCACAATTCTCATGCTTATCATATACTATAGTATGCACTCATTATTGTCTCGCTTATCATATACTATAAACACCATTGTTGAATTCTTGCTAAGAGGATTTTTTATTATCAAAAGTGGGAGATTATTGGACATGTTTGTCACATCCCTTTGTTTTATTGTATTTGATCTTGCTTATCGTGTGTTTATAGTGTGCAGGAAATATAGGTGCAATACTCCACAGGTAGAAAGCATCTTGGAACCAAATTTCTGAACTAAAGCACTACCGCCAGCGCTAGGAGCTACCGCAGGCATTAGCGCTACCACATGCGCTAGCAGCTACAGCTTGACGCTATCTCCAAATCGTGAACAATGCCATGCCACGACGATTTCATAACCGTCTCTACACAAACGCTACTGCAGGCGTTAGGAGCTAGCATAGGTGCTATCTCGAAGATCTATAAATTGAAGCTTTCTCTCTCGTTTTGGTACCTCATCCTAGAGAGAATACAAGTGCCAAAATTCCATTGTTGTTACTCTGCCGAAAAATCTTCTCCCACTCAAAGCTAAAGAAGATTTCTGGAGAAGGAAGCCATCACGCTGCTTTCATTAACAATTTCAAAACCACAAAAAAAAATTGTATGATCTTTATTGTTAATATCAAGCATGTATTTATTCAATTATTTAGAATTATTTACAATTTTAAAATTTATTCCTTCAAATTACTATGAACATTGTTTTGTTATCATGCTTTGATATATCTAATTAAGTGCATCAATTGTATTGAAAAATATGTGTAGAACCAAGCTTAGCATGCCTCTAAGTATGAGTAAATGCTTTGTGATTGATAATGATATTTTTTCACTCACTTATTTTGGTAATCTACATGTGTGTTTAAAACTAAAAATTCTTACTTGTATTGTAATTGTACAATGAATTAAAACTTGCATAAGTTTATTACCTACACTACATTTGAATTGCACTTAAGAAATTAAGAGAAGTGGTTGAGTTTAAAAATTGTGTTGGGTTTGCAAAACAACTGTATTCGGAGAATGTTGTCTCACAAAAGTGAACAAAAAAAAGACAAATATAACTCCACCAAGCACTACTTGAAACTCCTGATATGTCTTCATAAGCATTGTGAGGTTGAGCACCTTGGAAAGAATAGTAAAGTGTCTTGTGCAAACCTTGGTTATTGCACCACTTTTTTTTCTAAGTTATGTTCATTAAAGTGTGTGAAAGTTAATATACTTGTGTTTTATTGTGCACTTTACTCTACATATGTCTTGTATTTTGTGATTTAAATCCTTTGTTAACATTACTCAAAATACACTTATGTGCATATCGTTATCTTTCATAATACTTCTTCTCATGAGTATTGGATTCTGATGCTTTATCTATAATACTCCTTATATAAGAAATGCACTAGATAACCTAGCATGATCTCTACAATGTTTGGAATCTTTTAAACTTGAAATTAAGTAACATTGTAGTATATTCTCCTTTTGATATGTTCATTTCATGCTTGGTAACTTTATGTAAAACTATGAGATTTCAAAAAGGTTAAAACATCTTTATATTTTGATCTTACACTCATATTTATACTTATGATTTCTTGCTTACAAAAGCATGTCTCTTATAATCTTCCGCTTGCTTGAAACTCTTATTTATTTATTTGAAATCTTATATACTATGCTTAAACTCTTTATCATTACCTATATTACAAAAGCTCGATCATAATTTATAATTCCTAAAGAATGTCTCCTTACTTCCCTTTCCCCACCTTCTTTTGATAATACTAAAAGGGGGAGCTTAATTGAAGAAATATAGAGGAGAAATCTAGAAGATTACGGGGAGATTAATCCATGTAATCTATCATTTAGGGGGAGTAAAATGTAAATTGCATTTATGTAGGGGAAGCATTAAGATAGGGGGAGTATGCACAATTCTCATGCTTATCATATACTATAGTATGCACTCACAATTGTCTCACTTATCATATACTATAAACACCATTGCTGAATTCTTGATAAGAGGATTTATTATTATCAAAAGGGGGAGATTGTTGGACATGTGTGTCACATCCCTTTGTTTGAGAATAACAAATTCCATATTGTATTTAATCTTGCTTGTCATATGTTTGTAGTGTGCAGGAACTATAGGTGGAATACTCCACAGGTAGAAAGAAGCTTGGAACCAAATTTCTGAACTAAAGCACTACCGCTAGTGCTAGGAGCTATCGCAGGCATTAGCGCTACCGCAGGTGCTTACAGCTACCGCCTGGCGCTATCTCCAGATCGTGAACAATGTCGCGCTGCGACGGTTTTATAACCATCTCTACACGAACGCAACCGCAAGCGTTAGGAGCTAGCGCAACCGCTATCTCGAAGCTCTATAAATTGAAGCTTTCTCTCTCATTTTGGTACCTCATCCTAGAGAGAATATAAGTGCCAAAATTCCATTGTTGTTACTCTGCCGAAAAGTCTTCTCCCACTCAAAGCTAAAGAAGATTTCTGGAGAAGGAAGCCATCATGCTGATTCCGAAGAACGATCGCTTCAACCTTGCTTATGCTACAACGGTCCTTCATCATCAAATCCAGAAAATCTCATAGAGGGAGTTTTTATTTGTATTATTTCTTTATTGTGAATCTGTATAGGTAAATCGCCTTGTGTTGGCGACTAGGTCCTTGCGCGGCTTAGGTGGAATTCGCCGCGTGTGTTGGCTACTAGGTTTAGGTGATTAGATCTAGGGGTGCTCAAGGCCATCTGTGGAAGGATTGACTAGAGCGGCTTGAGGCCATATCCGAGGAAGGATAGGCTAATGCCAACCGGTTCATGGGGATACGAGTCGGTATAGAAAAGGAAAAGTATTTGTATTTGTACGCCTCCGATTTCTAGCGATATTGAAATCAAATTTATGTTAACACCTTTTTATATAATACAATCATGTCTCTATTTGTGTTTGCTTGATTTCTTTCATTTGGCGTTAATTCCTATATTGCAAATTATTTTCAGCTAAATTATTATTTCACTCTCATTTATTTAAAAACAATTTAGTAAATTGCTTAAACTTATACAAAGATTTTTATTCCCTTATTCACCTCCATCTAAGGGCGCCTATCGATCCAACATGGGTGTGTGAATTATTAAGACAATCTTGCATAACAGTTTATTCCTGCAGTTTAGGGTTAATCTTGGACTTCCCGAGGTCTACCCTGTGAGGGGCTCACAACGCTACTAGGAGGTACGATAGGATGATAGCCCAAACATCCCTTTCTCAAGATATGTAATATTATTGGTAACTACCCATAAGAATACCCCTCTTATCATTAATTTTGGATTAACCCTAAGTATTTTATGACTCTCTAAGGGAAAGACGATCTTTCGTCAATCCCGGCATAAACTTGCCCTTAATTTCTGGGCAGACTGAACACATCAAATCCTACTGGTGACCTCAAATCTCCTCAACCAGACTAAGTACACCATCTACCTTCCATTACACCTAATGGTCCACAAGTTACTCAAGTTGTATAGTTTTATTATACACATGACAAGTGAGCTATATGAGGTGTATGAGTAGTGGTACCCCAAATAATCATCCAAATGACTCAAGAATATTATTGGGGGTTGTTGGAACGATTGGCGCCCTTAGGGGGGGGGTGAACAAGGGAATAAAATTCTTTATAAATTTTTAGACGATTTACTAAATTGTTTAGAGTAAATTAGAATGAAATAACAATTTAACTTAAAGGAACAAACAATTGTAATTTGCAATTTTATAACTTACGCCAAATGATAGAATCAAGTAAACACAAAAGAGACATGATTATATTGTATAAAAAAGTGTTTACATAAATTTGATTTCAATATCGCTAGAAATCAGAGGCGTACAAAGTAAAACAATTTTTCCTTTTCTATACCGACTTGTATCCCCACAAACCGGTTGGCTTTAGCCTATCCTTCCCCGGATAAGGCCTCAAGCCGCTCTAGCCAATCCTTCCCCGGATATGGCCTCGAGCACCCCCTAGATCTAATCACCTAGACCTAGTCGCCAACACAAGGCGAATTCCTCCCTAAGTCCTACCCAGACCTTGTCGCCAACACAAGGCGAATTCTCTAAACAGTTACAAAAAATATATGGAATGAAAGTAAAGATAATAATAAAAACTCCCTATAAGATCTTCTGAAGTTGTAGATGAAGGATCGCTGTAATATGAGCGAGGTCGAAGCGATCATCCTTCGGATGTAACGTGACGTAGTCCTCCTCCAGAAATCTCCTTAAGCTTTTTGTGGGAGATCCATCTTCGGTAGCATAACAACAATGGAGTTTTGGCATAAGTATTCTCTCTGGAAGCTCTCTCAGATCTTTAGAATGAAGGCTTCAATAATTCCCCCAACCATCAGCAAAAACGAAATCAGGTCTTTAAATAACCACTGGAGCTAACGCGTGGCGTTAAGAGTTAACACCGACGTTAGTGAATGTTTACGGCAGTTGCTGAGATCGTGCATAGTGTCGGGAGCATGGCAGAACTAAATTTCGTCGAACGAAACTAATTTCGTCGAACGTGCCTTCGTCAAATGGAATCCCATTTCGTCAACCGCAACTGTCAAGATCGTGACAGAAACCAATTTCGTGGAACGAAACTTATTTCGTCGAACGAAACTTATTTCGTCGAACGTGCGTTCGTCGAATGGAATCAAAGTTCGTCGAACGCAGGTTCGTCAAGCAAAATTTTGGGAAGCACAGGTTCAGTTCATCGAACGGAAACTCCTTTCGTCGAACGCCTTCAGAGTTCATCGAATGCACTTTCCTTTGGTCGAATGCAGTTTCCTTCAGATTTCGTCGAACGTAGGTTCCTTAAGGTTTCGTCGAGTGCCTTCAGATTTCGTCGAATGCAGTTTCCATTCGTCGAACGCAGTTTCCTTCTGATTTTGTCAAATGTCGTCTCAGCAGTTTCATTCTCAGCGGTTGTTAACGCTGGGCGTTAACAACTAACGTGAGCATTAGCATACTTTCCAGAGAGTCATCTCCAATTTGGTTACTACCTGTGGAGTGATGCGTGTTCGGCAAGTGCACCGGTCACTGTCAAGTAATAAAATTGGGAATAGCTTCCCCGAATATTGTCTCTCAAGGAATGCAGGTTCTGGTGAACGGAATGCGTAGTGAGTCGATTGTTACGACGAGTAAAAGAAAGTAAAAACAAGGGCGTTGTGATTGGTGTACTAAGTTACAACACAGAAATGAGATGTGGGTCAAAACTCCGCTTCGCAAGGCGGGATGGATGCAACGGCCGCGATGCCGTGCTTCGGAAGGCACGTGGACGGAAAGTAACTGTGATGATTGAGGGTCGCACACACCTCTTCGCAAAGTGGGGGTGAGTGCAGCGGCCGCGATGCCGCGCTTCAGTAAGCGGGTGAAATGGCCACAGTGCGGGGTTTTGTGAGGGTAGTATTCACCTCTTCGCCAAAGTCACCACTAGCAATTGCTAGATGGCTAGCTGGAATGTGTGTGTGGAAGTGGAGCGGTGGCGGAGCGCATCATAGCAAAGCATCAAGCGAAAGATAAAACAAGAGTATATTTCATTCATAGACAAATAGAAATCACACTAGTTCAGTACGAAAGTTAAGCATACATTTCCAAAAGAGAGAGGGTAGAGGAAACCACGAGATGAGAAGCTTCGCCGTAGATCTTGATCGGAATGGGTGGTTGTCAAGCCTCCTCCGAGCTCAGTCCTTGGTTGCTTTCGGGGTTCAGAGGCTGTCACTACCTCCAACCATCATCCGTCTTCTTGTCAGAGCTGGGTCTCTTCCCCTTGACCCAAAAGGAGATGCCGCAACTTGAAATGCTTGCTGTAGATGGCGGGGAAAGCTTCCGGAACCCTTGGTGGAGCTTAGGATCGATGGAAGAAGCTTTCCCATGGAAGGGGATGGATGGATGGAGCTTGGAGAGGGAAAACAATGGAGCTTGCGGAAGAATTCGCGCCCCCACTCTGTCTGAATGCCCTAAAATCGCAGAGACGGACGTTAAATACAGAGCAGAATAAACACTACGCACGAGCAGTGGCGCACGACCAGTGGTCGTGCGCAAAGGAATGCTACTGATCGTGCGCAGTCAACCTGTAGCAGAGGAGAAGATAGCCAATTAACGCACGGTCAGTGGCGCACGACTAGTGGTCGTGCGCACGATAGTCATTGGTCGTGCGCGAGCAAACTGCAGCCTAGACGACCATCTGTATTTGATCGTGCGATTTGAATAGTGATCGTGCGCCTGATCGTGCGTGAACAAATCGCACGATCAGGTCAAGATCTTCATGGAATCACATGGATTGCCCCCCTTGAATGCATTTTAGCTCCTGGTACCTGCAGCAAACTCACACATACCCGCTGGGGCCTAGAAACAAAGCACCCAGCGGCATAAAATATGCACCAAAGAGAATAAAAGGGAACATCCGAGATAACACACAGAAGTAGGCTAAGGAAGGTACTATTTACGTAAATAACCAACTAATCCAATATAAGCGATAATCAACCTAATATGCAGTACCTATGCATGATACTAAGCCTAAATGAGTCCTAAAATATGTATATAAACCGGACTCATCACACCCCCAGACTTACCTATTTGCGCGTCCCGAGCAAACCACTCTCGGCGGACGGTAAAAACAAGGGTTAGAAAGGTGATTGTGGCTAGGAGTAATATGCGAAATCAAATAATCATGTGCATGAAACTCTCGTAAAAGAGATTTCTACTATGCAAAGTAATTTACAAATATCTAAAATAGTAAAGAAGAGATTAGTTTACTCAAAAGCTGAACCAAGTGTGATCTGTTAGTCACGTGTAGGGAGAATGTAGGGACGCGCTCAGAGCGGGTATTTCGAAAAATACGGGATACGGAACTAACTCCACTGAAGTCCATCGGTGTCGAGAGCCATAAGCTCGCACTTTTGCACTCTCTCCATAGCATTAGGTAAAACTACACACAAGTCAATAGGGCTTTCGGGTAAATATGTCGCTTAGGTTGCGGTAGGATATACCATGATAAACTCGGAGGCTAGTGCACCTAACACAATTGAGCAAAACAATTTGTAAACTCCGGCAACAAATAAAGCTGATGTGTTCATCGCCAACACCCAATGTAATGTAAATCCTATCAAACAATTCAGAATTTCTGAATTAGAATATAGAGCTCAGATTTTTTTTCTTTTTGAAGCACTAATCTTTTCACTTTTTAGCTCACTAATACTTTTTTATTTAATTTTTTTTTTTTTTTTCAACTTAAGCAATCCAAATATGTACCCATACATAACAACACAGCACATTAATCAGTTATACTATAAAGCTCGAAACACGTCCGCATACAGGTTTGGTAATCTTGGCTTAAGCGAGAGCGGTGGAGCTAAATAGAAAAGGTGGGATAGGCACAAAATTGGTTAGCAAGTGTGAATCTCTGGTTTTGGCTCAAAGCTCAAACGGTCCAAGGAATGGCCTACATCATGCTAATGCGTTAGAACTACCCGGTGCCTCTGTTTCGAGAATCGCAAGGGGCGAGTTCTTAGCCACCGAGAAAGATAGCTCTTTCTCCCGACTCGAGAAATACGAATCTAGCGTTCGATACCAACTCACCTACACTACCGGTAGATCGACACAGGTTCATGCTTTGAGTAAAGTAAAACTCGAATTACAAATTTAGATAAGAATAAAGCTACAACGCATGAAAATAGAAATAACTTCTACACAAAATTCTATGCAAAACATGAGTATTCGATTAGAACACTACTGGAGTTAACATCGTAGTCCAAACCACAATTCCTAGCTAACACAATTGACCTCCCGGCTCCATTCCAAAAGGAAATTTGGCACGGTAGCACTCGCAAGTAAGTGCGTGCATAATGGGTGCAGCGTGTGCGTGCCACATAAAAATTGATAAACTGAAATAAACTGAAAGCTAAAATAATAACACTACCGGAATGTGTGCGTGCGTGCACGTGCATGGTTCTCACTCTCCCCCAGACTTACATGAAAGCATGATCTAAAATATGATTCTTTAAACATTAATCTAAGGAGAAAAGGGAGAGTGTACCCCATGCTCAGAAGTGAGCATACCAGAAGAATTGGCGATTTGTCCTGAATGCGGTTGTTCCGCCTTGCTCCAAGAAATACGGACCTGCGATTAAAGAATTCCCCGGGCACAACAAAAATATAATAAAGAAAATAAAGAAGAACGAAAAAGCGGAACCAAGCGGTCCCAAATGGGTCGTCTCCCAAGAGCCCTTGTGTTTAATGTCCTTAAGGTGGACTAAATACCTGTATTAAAGCATAGTCATTAAGTCTAGGAATAAGCAAAAGCTAATAAATCCTAATTACTATTACATGCTCAAAACAAATCAGCTATAAGCTGATTTGAAGTAGTAACAACTGATGAAAGAAAAAGGTCCGGGGACCTGGTGGTAGGGGTGGAAATTAAGTAGGATGCTCAGCCTCCAACCCCAAATCTCCTCCTTTTTCGCTCTCTTCTTCTCCTCCAGTATTATGTCTTCAAAGAAGAACCGCTTGCCCCCTTGTTGTATTCATCATATTGGATTTTGAGTTCTACCTCATGGGTTTTGAGATTCCCAATGAGGCTCTCAACTTGGAGCATTCTTAGATTGTGCGATTCTGAAATGACCTTCACCTTCGGGTTGAATTTTGGCAGAAGGGAATGAAGAATCTTTCGGACCAAGTCGTCGTTGGAGAAGGTCTTTCCAAGAACTTTGGAGGCATTGACGATCTTGGTGAAGCGCGTGTACATGGCATCAACATCTTCACTTTCATCCATCCGGAATTTTTCATATTCCGACTCAAGTTGGAAAAGCTTTGAATCTTTAACCTGCGATGTACCTTCATGAGTAACTTCCAAATGATTCCAAATTTCATATATAGTAGTACATGCTGAAATTCTATTACATTCATTTCTATCTAAAGCACAAAATAAAACATTCATTTCCTTGGCGTTATTTTTGCATTTTAGCTTATCCCTATCATCCCATTTATCTTTTGGTTTATCTAAAGTTATCTCTCCAACTTCAATTGTAGGAGGAGAGTATTCCTCTTCTACCATATTCCATACCTCAATATCTAGGGTCATAAGAAAACATCTCATCCTATTTTTACAGTAGTTATAAACTGACCCGGTAAATAGTGGAGGTCTACTAATTCCCTGACCCTCGGAAAAAGCGAGATCATAAGACGCCATTATTCCTGGTTTTTAAACCGTTTGGAATAACCTAGCTCTGATACCACTTGTTGGAACGATTGGCGCCCTTAGAGGGGGGGGGGGGGGGGTGAATAAGGGAATAAAATTCTTTATAAGTTTTTAGACGATTTACTAAAGTGTTTAGAGTAAATTAGAATGAAATAACAATTTAACTTAAAGGAAGAAACAATTGTAATTTGCAATTTTATAACTTACGCTAAATGATAGAAATCAAGTAAACACAAAAAGAGACATGATTATATTACATAAAAAAAGTGTTTACATAAATTTGATTTCAATATCACTAGAAATCGGAGGCGTACAAAGTAAAACAAAATTTTCCTTTTCTATACCGACTTGTATCCCCACAAACTGGTTGGCTTTAGTCTATCCTTCCCTGGATAAGGCCTCAAGCCACTCTAGCCAATCCTTCCCCGGAAATGGCCTCGAGCACCCCATAGATCTAATCACCTAGACCTAGTCGCCAACACAAGGTGAATTCCTCCCTAAGTCCTACCCAGACCTAGTCGCCAACACAAGGCGAATTCTCTAAACGGTTACAAAAAATATATGGAATGAAAGTAAAGATAATAATAAAAATTCCCTATGAGATCATCTGAAGTTGGAGATGAAGGATCGCTGTAATATAAGCGAGGTCGAAGCAATCATCCTTCGGATGTAGCGTGACGTAGTCCTCCTACTCCAGAAATCTCCTTAAGCTTTTTGTGGGAGATCCATCTTTGGCAGCATAACAACAATGGAGTTTTGGCACAAGTGTTCTCTCTGGAAGCTCTCTCAGATCTTTGGAATGAAGGCTTCAATAATTCCCCCAACCATCAGCAAAAACAAAATCAGGTCTTTAAATAACCACTGGAGCTAACGCGTGGAGTTAAGAGTTAACGCCGACGTTAGTGAACGTGTACGGTAGTTTCTGAGATCGTGCATAGCGTCGGGAGCGTGACAGAACCAAATTTCGTCGAACGAAACTAATTTTATCAAACGCGCCTTCGTCGAACAGAATCCCATTTCGTTAACCGCAACCGTCAGGATCGTGGCAGAAACCAATTTGGTCGAACGAAACTTATTTCGTCGAATGCGCATTCGTCGAACGGAATCAAAGTTCGTCGAACGCAGGTTCGTCAAGCGAAATTTTGTCGAGCGCAGGTTCATTTCGTCGAACGGAAACAGATCAAGTCATAGACCGCACGAAAAAGCAACTAAGGAGCAAAACAATACCAATGGTCAAAGTTACTTGGAAAGGACGGCCAACAGAAGAAGTGACATGGGAGCTCAAAGAAGATATGCAGAAGAGATACCCTGACCTATTTTGAGGTAACAAATTTCGAGGATGAAATTTTTGTAAGGGGGGAGATTGTAATATCCCGTGTTTATATAATCCGAATTAGAGTAATTAATAATGATATTCGAGAACTAAATTGTACAACAAATCTGAATTTCAAAAAAATAGAGTCCACAGTTAGGTTCAGAAGTTCAAAAAACCATAGAATCGACATATTATTTGCTAAAATATGAGATTATTTGGAAAAACACGATTTCGGCGCAACTGACATGAATTTCGAGAAACTGAGAAATTTAGCAAGAATTGTAAAGAATTTGAGAAAACAGAGGCCAAATTTGGAATCAGGACGTCGAAAAACCCCAGAGTAGGTATATTCATTTTTTTTACATATGGCGACGCGCATGACCTCCACTTGGCGACATATATGACCGCCACGTGGTGACACGTGGCTTCATGCATGACCGCCATGTGGCGACAAGCATGGCTTCCATGTGGAGATGTGCATGGTTGCCATTTAATGAGGCCCGATAATCTTGAGTTAACGAGGCGGGAACAGTAAATGTGAGGTAAGTATCTTTTTACGGTTACACATTTCCAGAGAGAAATCAACAAAACCAACATATGTTATTTATATTCCAAAAGTTTACATGTACATCATCAGATTGGATATAACGTTTTCTTTTACATAGTAAACTCAAAACATAGTAGTCTTCCTCACTGCCCACTAGCGCCCATATAAGCATTGGTACCTAAAAAAATAAGTTGGCTGGTGAACATTCTAACTCACCCTGAAAGAATAACACAACATATATATGTATGCACAAGTTTTAAGCAAAATGCAAGTACAACAGAAGAGTATCATAACACTAGATATTCATTTAATTTGTTTGTAAAACTCATTTATTTTTATATCGAAAATATTTGATTTACTAGTTAGCACTTACAGTACGCCGGTCGACCAAATCGGAGGGCTCATTCACTTGCAGGCGGTACGCCACACAATACAAATTTTTGGCTAGCTAAGCCCAGAAGGAGCGCCACTCCCATGATATAAGGGTCCTCGGACAAAACACTGCGGGCTTGATACTCCGCATGCGGATTGCAAGTGGCTAATTTTGCCGGATTGGTAGCGCTGCTCCCGAGATGTTCCCCACACGCAGACAGGGGACCCGGTTAGGGTGAGCCAAATACTAGGCTAACATAATCATACACATCATTTATTTGTATATCATATTTAAGTAACTTATTATTCTCATTTAACTAGCATATTGGCCAGGTAAGTGTAAGGTCAGTGGTCGCATAATGTACCGTTATACACCACCTTCCTTTCGGGGGATACTAGCTCACCCCTAACCACTTTCCTAGACACCAATTGAGCAAGTTAAATTTTGACATAACAATTACTTGTATATGATATTTTTCAGAATTTCATATTTCCAGAATACACAATTTCATTTTGTTAATATGCATGCACGAGAACTCGGGACATCATTATTACGTGAATACACGTAATTCCACCCCTCGTTGCGTTTATCAGAAGTTCAACATTATTTCTGTATATTAACTGATTTGTGTAATAACTTTGACATTATTTCAACATAATGACTGTTAATTATCGCATTACTGAAACTAATGTAACATATACATATTATATTATTTTCCACCTACCTCAGCCTTCTTGATCCACGACTCAGGATTTTAGCAGCGCTTCCACAGTACTCTGCACCATGACTTTTACTTTGGCAGGGTTTTGATGGCACTTCCCCAGCAACTAAATAGAATCCAAAGTTAAACTATAGCTATAGAACTTCTCCCAAATATCTCCCAAATACTTTCTCTCTCCTCTCTCGCTCTCCTCTCTCTCTCTCTCTTGATTTCCAAAAAACTGAATAGATCTGGAATGAATGAATACTTTCATTGGATCCATATTTATAGTAGTTTTCAAATGCCACTGAAATCACTGAAATCCGAGTTCTAGAACTCCCGGAAAGTATAAAAAACCAAATCGCTCTTTAGTTGCTCTCCGGAGGTGACACGTTTCGCCACGTGTCTCCATATGGTGGTCATGAAATCATGGAGATGCCATGTGGCGCCAAATGGCATACATGCACATCTCCATATGGCAGCCATGCATGTCGCCACATGGCAGTCATGCACGAAGCCACGTGTCGCCACGTGGCGACCATATAAGTTGCCAAGTGGCGGTCATGCGCGTCGCCATATGTAAAAAAAGAATATACCTACTCTGGGGGTTTTCGACGCCCTGATTCCAAATTCGGCCTCGGTTTTCTCAAATTCTTTACAATTCTTGCCAAATTTCTCAGTTTCTCGAAATTCATCTCGGTTGCGCCGAAAATCGTGTTTTTCCTAATAATCTCAGATTTTAGTAAATAATATGTCGATTCTAAGGTTTTTTGACCTTCTGAACCTAACTGTGGACTCTATTTTTTTGAAATTCAGATTTGCTGTACAATTTAGTTCTCGAACATCATTATTAATTACTCTAATTCGGATTATATAAACACGACATATTACAAACCTGACCCCACCGGATATGACAGCAGAATCAATCTGGGGCACTCCAGCACCATGTTGTTACCTAGCCAGCTTCTCCGGAAATCAACCTGACCCCGTAGGCTAATGAGAGCCCAGCAGTGGAATTGATTTGGGGCACTCTAGCACCATGTTGTTACCCTGTCAACCTCTTCAGAGATCAACCTGACCCCACTGGCTAATGAGAGCCCGACAACAGAATTGATCTAGCTCACTCCAGCGCTATGTTGTTACCTTGGCAGCCTCTCCGGAGATCAATCTGACCCCACCCGCTAATGAGTGCTCGACAGCGGAATTGATTCGTGGCACTCCAGCACCATGTTTTTACCTTACCAGCCTCTTTGGAGATCAACATGACCCCACCGACTAATGAGAGCCCGACAGCGGAATCAATCCGGGGCACTCCAGCACCATGTTGTTACATTGCCAGCCTCTCCGGAGATCAACCTCACCCCACTGGCTAATTGAGAGCCCGGCAGCGGAATCGATCAGGGGTACTCTAGCACTCGGGCACATTGTATGGACATATATTAAAAAGGAACAACATCAACTATAACAAACTAACATAAACAATAGTTCAAGGATTGAAATGTTTTAAATTTACCCTGCTCTGAGCCTGTATGAGGGATATACCATCCACCAGGCCTTTCCTCTCCGTCTCTCTCCATCTCTTCTGCCTCCGCCTACCATGTGGTGTTGACCACGGTGACGTAGCACTGCCTTGCTACCTTCAGGTCACCCTTCACCAAGACCTGGACTCCACCTACGTCGAGCTTGAGACACTGGTGGAAAGTGGAGGGGACGCATCAGAACGTGCTGATGAGGGGTCATCCAAAGATGGTGTTGTAGATGCTCAAAGCATCCACGATGACAAACTGGCAGTTATGGGACTTCCCCCCTAGGACGACATGGAGCCCCACTCCTCCTTCCACTTAATTCCTCTCTCCCGAGAATCCAAACAGTGGGCCATCCGAGACCAGCACTCTCCTCGCCTCCACCTTCATTTCGTCAAATTCCTTCTTAAAGATGACATTGACCGAGCTCATGTTGTCCACGAGGATCTGGGAGACGGTGATGTTCTCAATAGCTATTTGTATAACCAGCGCATCGCAGAATAGGTCCTCATGACCTGACATATCCTTCTGAGAGAAGGTGATCTTTTCCGGTGGGGTGGGGATTGAGATGTCAAAGCCACGCTCTGATGGTACATGGCATGGAGGCTCGCCTTTCGGGTTGCCTTGATCCCCACACCCCCATAGTTCACTCTTATCCCCCCATGGGTCCCCACATCGACATGGTCCTCGAACCTTTCTTCCTCCTCCTCTTGGGGTAGAACCTCCTTGATCCTCACCGGCCACTACTACTATTGCGCTGGCACTCTGGCCTCTCTCATCTTCAAAAACTCTGGGCAGGTGGCCGTCACATAGCCTTCCTCCTGGTAGAAGTCATAGTAGGGTAACGCCACCCCCTTCTCTCAGCCTCCACAACCATATTCCTTCTCCTCATTCCCGCTCCTGCTCCTCTTCCTAATCCTCTTCCTCGTCCTATTGCCATAGCTTGCTGAGGCGAGGGAGGCAACGACCTCGGACCCTGCTTCCACCCGAGCTGATGAGGTCTTCCTTGACCCCCATGGAAGTTGCCACAACCCTGCTGCCTCCACCCTAACTCCAGGGCCCTCAACTCTTCCCTTCTCCGAACCTCCTGCTGCTTGACCTCCGGCTCACTGAGCTTTGCTAGCCTTTTCATGAACTCCGGGTTGGCTGCCTCACTCTCAATCTCCTCCGACGCCCTCTCCATCAACTACTCAAAGGACAAGGGGGCCTTCCGCTTCAGACTCATTTTGAAAAATCCCTCCCACAGCCCCACCGTGAAGGCGAGCTGGAGGGTGAATCCTGGCACCTCCTAGATGAGGAGGACCTCCTCCTGGAAATGGTTCACATAATGGGAAAACGACTCACCTGGCCCCTACCTGATCTTAAAGAGCGCCTCAGTGTCCTTCTTCCTCTTCTTCGAGGTCGAGAAATGAAGAAAAATACTGTGGTGCAAATCCTCAAAAGCGTATATCGATCCTCTCGGGAGCTGGTGAAACGAGTCCCTTGCCTTTTCCTTCAAGGTGGTGGTGAAGAGTCGGCAATTGAAGGCATCCGACAGGGGCCTGAGGGAGACCATATCCTCGAACCACTGTAGGTGTGGGATGTGGTCATCCTTGTCGGTGTAGTACATCATGTCCGGCACCCTGAACCCTTCCGAGAGTGGTGCCGAGAGCACCAACTCGCAGAACGGGCTTCCTCCACTCACCGTTCTTGCCTGCTCGACCCTTCCCACGAGATCCCTGACTTGACTTGCACTCGTCAGGCCCTCACTTGCCGGGCCCGCACTCGCCAGGATCCCACTCGCCTGGATGGCACTCGCCGGGCCAGAGAAGAGCTCCCGCCCGGCGATATCTCTCCCTGGCACCTCGGCGGCTATCTCCTTGTCTGCCCTCTGCCCCCGCGGCGTTCTCGCCGACTCCTGATGGCAGAACCACCTGGGGAGCTGGGGTTGTGAAACTGCCCCGCACTGATGCGAATGTGAAATTGATGATCTCGAGCACCTCCGTCAGAGGTCTGCCACTATCTCTATCGTCACTAGCGGTGGTAGGACACTATGGCTGGCATCTCGCTCATCCTCTCCCACCATGGTACTTCCTTGGGAATTTCCTGTACTAGCTGTGTTCCACGCTCACTGCACCAAAACTTTTGGAACCATTATCTTGCTCAATGAGGAGTTCGGACCGCTATAAAAGGGGGCAGCTAGCACCTACTGATCCCAAGGGGAAACCTGACCGAAGACTTAGAGCTATACACAGATCCTTGGCTACAGCGCAAAGGTCCCACCACACACCCGAAAGATCTTTAGAGCGCTTCCCTCCTAAGCCAAAGCTGAAGATGGGCACCCTTGGAGAGCCCGAGGAGCTAACCAATGAACCTAGGGAGGAAGAAGCAAAGAATTGGAATCGGAATCCTCTCCAAAGGTGCCCTTCAAGGTCTATATATAGCTTTTCTATTCTGGTCTGCTTATAGTGTAAATCTGCCTTTTGGTTTTACAAATCGCACCCCAAAATGGTCTGTCAACAGCCAAACTCCGCTGTTCTAAGAGGCTATGCGCAGTCCACCAAGGGTATCTAGGTAATTTCACCCTCGGATACCCCTTGGCGAGTGGCCCGTGAAGGCACAACTCGACTGACCTCTCGCACCTACGGGCGAGTGGTCCGGGAGGAAACCACTCGCCGGCTCTTCATTCTTCGGGGCGAGTGGGGTCCCGCCATACACTCTCCTGGCTACTGGTACATCCGCCCTTTTATCATGCGAGTGCCCCGCGAGTTGGTTCGCACTCGCCCAAAACTCTCGTACCCCCTCCGGATTTGGGTGAAATCCCTCCTTGCCTGATCCTTTGCCCATCGTAATCCCGAGGGCCCACTCAACAAATACGGGGTTGTACAGTCGACATCTGAGTTCAGCTAGAGCTAAGAAGGAATTTGAAGCTACTTCTATAAGAACTCAGAGGTGCATTGATATGATGAAAGATGAAGTCGACACAGCGTCGAGTACAGTCATAAATAGAAGTTTTTCTGCTATCCTTTGTAATACCTTTTTAGAAGATCTACAAAGCTGAAGACTGTGTTGGGAATTTGCCCTCAAATTCTCTTGATTTGAAGAGGGGGCACTTTGCAATGCTAAGTACAAGATGTATTTGATAAAGCCATGTTTTTGTAAGATACACAGGCTTAGGTGACTCAAAGAGAAAGGGCCAATCATGACCTAAGATCAGGAGAAATCAACTCCTAAGAGATGGAGATCTGTCTCAGCTGAACCGCTGAGACGAAGGGTCAGATCTGCTGAGACAAGGAGCCGTCTCATCGGAACCGGTGTAAATGAGTAGCTGTCTCAGCTTGCGCCAACCACTGAGATGAAGACTGTCTCAGCTATTAATCCGCTGAGACAAGGTGCCGTCTCAGCGGATTCGCTGAGATAGAATCAAACATATTTCCCGTTGACTGGCGCCGCCCAGAATTTTCAAAGGCGCAAAAAGTGATAAAGTAATGCCTTTATCGGCATGGGCAAGGGAGGTCGTGCTTATAGTCGTTGAAGATGTACAGTACTATAAAAGCTAAAGCTAGGGCAACAAAGAAAGCTCTCCTTCATCTTTGCAAAGTTGTTCAAGCTGAAAAGAAAGCCGGCTGCAAATTCCTGAAGCTGCAACAACCTTCTTGCCTTGAACAAAAGTTGTTCTCTCTTGCAGAGACTCAAGCCTTCATCATCAAGAGAGATAGAAGTCTTCTTTCTTCCTTCTGAAGAAGAAGACAGTGGAGCTACTCTGAACCAACCTGTCCAGGATCAGCTCAAAATCAGCATCTGCTGAAATATTCTATTGATAAGATTGAATCAGTAGTAGAGGTTTTCATTCTATTATTACTTTATTTTGTAAGAGCTATTCAGCTCTGAGAAGGTTGAAAAAGTGTGTTTTCTGAAGTAGGACCAGAAGGTGGTCTGAGTTTTAGGAGGAGGATTCCTCTGAGTTGTAGGGTTGTTGTACCTAAGGTAGGAGCTAGTGATAGCTCTGAGCTGTATGGACTATTGTCCTGAGGTAGGATCATCTGAGATCTGAGAAGTTCTGAGGAACTTGTGGTGTAAGATCTAAAAGCTGAGAAGATAACTTGGAAGAGTATCTTTGACCCTATCTAACATTGGAGTTATAGGGGTGTAAGGGGACATTGGACTACCCATCACTTGGGGAACCACTATAAAATCCTTTGTGTTGTGGATGTGATTCTTTGAGCTTGAATTTATTGGTTGTGTAGGCATATTAGGCTACTAACAGCTCTAAGCTTAAAAGAAATAAGAAAAACCTATTCACCCCCCTTCTAGGTGAATTAATCTAAACCCCTAAGTTCTTTCAAGTGGTATCAGAGGGAGGTTGCTTTAAAAAGGCTTAACAGCCAAGCAAGATCCCAAGGGTTAGATTAAAAGTTTATCTCCATGGCTGGCCACCAAAATGAGATGAGTTCAATGAAGTTGCCAATTTGTAGGAAAGAGTCCTTTGGCATGTGGAAGCAAAGGGTCTGGTTGTATATGGAAGCAACTGACCCTAGGAATTTGTGATAGTAGAGGAAGGTCCCTTTACCTTCACTAAGACTACCACTACTGAGCCAGTGGTGAAGGTGCCAAAGCCATAAGCTGAACTGACCAAGGATGAGATTGTCCTGGCTGGCATGGACAAGAGAGCACAAAACATTATTGTTAGTGCTATTGATGATTCCACCTTCCAGAACCTTGTCCATTGCCAAACAGCCAAGGAGATGTGGGACACCCTCATTGTCTATATGGAGGGACTGAAGAAGTTAGGGATGACAGGAAGTCACTTATTAACCAGGAGTATGAAGCCTTTAGGCAGCTGAACAAGGAGGTAATAGCTGTGTGCAATGAAAGTTTTTTAGGATAGTCAATGAGTTAAGAACCTATCAGAGAGTGTTCAACAATTATGAACTAAATGATAAGTTCCTGAGATCTCTTACTAGAGAGTGGGACAACAAAATCTGTTCCATAATGGAAAGCTCCTCTCCTATGAGATGCAGCTGACTGTTAGGAAGGAAGAAGAGCAGAATGCAAGGAGTAATACCAGGGAGAAATCCCTGGCCTTCAAGGCTGAAAGCTCTAGAAGAGAGAAGGAGAAGGCTCACTCAGCTCCCAGAAGATCTGCTGAACCAGAAATTTCTGAGCCCAACTCATCTGGTTGCTCCTCTTTTGATGAGGAATTTGCTGCCTTCACAAGGCATTTCAAAAAGTTGTTGAGGAGAAAGCAATGGAAGAACAAGCCTTCCTCCTCATATCACAACAAGGAAGATAGCAAGGAGTCATAGTATCACTCCAGGACTGACAGGTATGGCTCCAACTCTAAATTTAATTCCTCTAAAGTTGTTTGTTATTGCTGCAGCAAGCCTAGGCATGTCATTGCTGACTGTCCTATAAAGAGAAGAGAGAAGGATGAGAAGAAGGCTCATCAGCCAAAAGGCAAGAAAGGAGAGAAATCCTTTCTAGCTAAGAAGGAGAAGAGTTGAAGTGAATCAGACTCCAGATCATCAGAATCTGAAAAGGAAGAAGCCCTCATTCGGCTGGTTGATGTTAAAGAACCTGCTACAAGCAGGATTGCAATCAGGGCCCCTCTATCTCACTCTGAAAGTGATGATGAGGTGGATGAAGAAGAGAAGTTCAATGGTCTGATGGCCATATCTGAAGGCTCCTCAAGCAGAATATCTGATGCTAATGAAGTACCAGCTTTCAACCTATCCCATTCAGATTCTGAGTATGAAACCAACACAGATTCTGATACATCCTCAAGGGCTGGAGGTGAGGATGAATCAAGATCAAACATAGATGTTGATCATCTGATTGACAGATATGGGGCTCTCATTGATGCCTTGGGCAGGAAGAAAAATCTTGTTAAAGAATAAGCTAAAGATCTCAAAGAGCTAAGGCCACTTAAGGCTGAGCTACAAAGCAAGATGGACATCTTCCATCAAGATGGACAAAAGTCCATAGAGCTCCAGAAGATGATTGATAAACTTCTTGATGAGAAATAGAAAATGTGGGTGTAGATCAAGAAGCTTAACAATCAGCTTCTCAAGGAAAAAAACTTAGTTAGCCCAATTCTCCAAACCCAAAACTGTGATACCCATTATTGGGACCTTCTCCTCCCAATCTGCTAAGGGGGGATTAGGTTACAATAATAAGGCAGCCAAGGCAGGGAATGATAGAAAGGGCAGGACTCCAGCTAATCTTAAAACTACCTTTCAAAAGGTGTGGCTGCCCTCCAACCAGTATGACCAAGCAATCATATATGGTCAGAGGCAAAATGAACAGGCTCCTTGCAATTTGAATGAATCAAGCATTGCAAGGAGAAAGGGACTTGGGTTGAGTGCAATGAAAGCTCCCCATGAGGAAATTTAGATGGTCCAACCTGGACCATTTGTCTTTGGTACCTCAGCACCCTCACTCAAGGGAAAGGGAGCCAGCTCTTCCAAGACTGGCCCAGCTGATGAAGATTTTATATAGTTTTAAAAATAATTCCAATTAATATTCCGAATAAGGCAAGTATACCTATCGAAATATAGTATAGGAAAAATGTCGTATTTGCCCGAGGCCTGTTGAGTAATCATACTCACGTAAATTAATATTATTTTATCGGAAATAAAATAGACTTTTGAAAATAATTAAAAGAAGAGAAACATTTGATCGAGAATCTTTCCTAAGTAAAATATTTCATAAATCTAGAATTCAAACGAAATCGATTTAGACAAACTTGACCGTGGAGATTCCCAAAATATGATAGAGCCTCTCTCGAGAGAACTACCACGTAACCTTAGGTTGATCGATTAAGACCCCTCGACCAGTCGAAACCCCTAAGCTTGCTTTATGCGGTGAGCTCCACTATTGGATTTGACTCCAATCCGGAAGATTTGCGTCACCCTCTCTCGAGGAATGCATACAACTCTTTTTACCGATGAGCGATCTACCCGTATGTACGGATCTCTCGATACACTAAAATACGGATCAAACTTGATTATCATACCCTAGAAATATGAAACCAATAATTGCAAATCAACGGTAAATCTTAGTTTCCAAATCCAAACTATGAATAAAAGATTACGAAATACAAAAGCTTAGGAAATCATCCGATCAAATGCTATAAAATTAGTTAAACATGTAACACCCTGCCAGTACGAATAGTATAACAGTAGGTCCGGCCGGGACCCCACGCCATACAAGCCACACTAGCTAGGAGTTAAAAGGTGATAACCAGAAAAGTAACAACTAAACGAGAGTACAAAACGTAAGCGGAAGCATTAATTAAACCATTCAAAAAGAACTGTCCACTATCATAGGAATGTATCTAGAATAAGAGTTACGACCTTAAGGCCTTACATTCATCCAATGCACAAAACTCCATAAGCATACATCGGCACGCAGGCCGGCCATACATGAAAAAGCTAAAAAGGGAGGCTGGCCTTCAAGGGCCAACTCAGCAAAAGGGGCCACCGCCCGCTATTTCCCGCTAGGCTCACCTGCACCTGCATAAGACATTCCACCAAGCGGTGGCAAACAAGGTAACGGTCAGCACAGTTGACCAAATTATAACGACCCCACCCCTTTCCCGGGGTGGCGGAGATTCTACCCTGCAAGCAAGCCATACTAGCACAAGTACTAATATAAAGAAAGTGCAACTACACAAGGTGAGGTTTCAAGCACAATCAATCTTCTAGGTTGAGCATCAAAAGAAAGGAACCTAGGTATGCACATGATGTTGGTTGGGTTCACCCGAAGGTTCCCACAACCACCTAAACAACCGCATGAGGCTAACAACATCAATTCATCACAAACGTGGGTACACACAACCGCACGCTCCATGCTCACAAGGCATGCACCAAAGGTACTTCTTCCCGAGCACCAAAACCATCATGAGTCCGGAAACTCTAGATAGAAAAGAGCTTTTGGTCGGTCTAGGCAAGACGCCCTTCCCAACCTCTCCCAAGGTCGTTCGGGTTTACAAGAGATAAATCCCCCTACCGCCGCGCCTGGAAACGGGTTCAGTTTAGCCAATTCCCGTGCTCTTGTCATCGATTGAACACACGATGCGGGTAAGACATCACCTCGGCCTGTAAGGGTTTAGCACTCGCTAGTGCTACACAAAACATAAGTTACAACACCCAAGCCTTAAAAGTTTACTTTGTAACGACTCAAGACCCGACTCCGCCTTTCGGCCGGAGGGCATGAGGGATCGTTAGGGCTTTATACGTAACCAAAAAGGAGGTACAAGACCACACCTCAACAATTCTAGTGGTGAAGGTTTGCATTCAACCACTCGCAAAGCATGGGGCTTCCGTTAGGATCTTCACAAGATGCCTACGCTTAAATCCCGCAATACTATCGCATATATCACAGAGTCATTCTCCGGCACGCATTCTAGGCTTAACCTAAATGCAACGTCGCAAATCAAGCATCACCGATTCGGGCTCACGGCCACGAATAGGCTTCACACACAATGCCTAAATCCGCACGACTACCGGATTTTCTACATGCAATATGCCGGGGACGGACACAATCGACCCGGAGTTCCGAAGAACTTGAGGAAATCCTACACTTCACCCATTTGGTGAAAGGGATTCCTCATGCAAGCATAGAGAAATGAAGGAGAGGACAAAAGACAAGTCCAAACAACGGGAGAAGAAATCGTTACCCTCGGAGCATTCTTTTTCGCCATGGATCCGAGATTCTAGACGGAGGGAAATGACCGCACCGGGCTGCACTCTCCAGATCTGGAAACGGCTCGCGAAACGGAGCTCCAGAGCTCCGTCAATGGCGGAATCTCCCTTCTTCTTCCTTGGCTCCTCCTTCTTTCTCTAGGGTTTGGAGAGAGAATGGCTTAGAGAATATGAGGGTTTAACCCCCTCTCATCAGCCCTAAAGGTCTCCCGCAACTAAACCTAGCCATTGGATCAATTTCCAAAAGATTTGGACGATCCGATCTTCTTCTCCGCTCAAAATCGCGGAACAGAATAAACAGGGCGCACGATCACAGGCGCACGATCAGTGGTCGTGCGCGAAGAGGGAAATGGTCGTGCGCACTGTCCAAGACAGAACTCGATATTCTTCTGAATTAACGCACGATCGCTGGCGCACGATCACCGGTCGTGCGCGATGAGGACAATGGTCGTGCGCATTGACCTGATCTGGAATTTTGAGCTTATCCCGAGCGTAACACTACCATTCCGCCTACCTCGCTGAACCACGATCTTTGGGGTGTTACAAAACATGATTTAAATAGAAGAACAATTTTATTTCTAAGAAAAGAAATAACACTTACAAGAAATAAAATTCTAATCTAGGAATTAAAAAGTGCAAGACAAAAAGTAAACTACATAAATAAAATTACACTAATAAAATGCAAGAAAACTAAGCTAAGAATGATCCAATCGAAGCATGGACTCGCTTCCCTCTAAGCTTGGCAACAGCAGGAATTTATAGGCAAAAGTTCTGAAGGTCGCGCCCCTAGGTCACGCCCGTGACCTAGGGCGTGTAAGGTGCGGAACCGGCGTCTTGAAAGCCTGAGAACGTTGTGATAAAAACCGCCAAATTTCATCAATATGCAGGTCACGCCCCTAGGTCACGCCCGTGACCTAGGGCGTGTCTTGACCGAGTCAGGAAACGGCGGGAAACAGCGCGATCTGGAGTTAATCTGGCAGTTGCGGGAGAGGTCACGCCCTTTGGTCACGCCCGTGACCTAGGGCGTGTAAGCTGGAACGGCTCGGCGGCGGAAACTGTTTGTACTGAATGCTTACTGGGCGATTCATGCCAGTGATCTGAAGGTCACGCCCCCAGGTCACGCCCGTGACCTGGGGCGTGTAATAATAATCTGACGTGGCGGCGTGTTCTGGCAGCAGGAAGATGGCTGGACTGGGTCACGCCCGTGACATGGAGTCACGCCCCAGGTCACGCCTGTGACCTAGGGGCGTGTACTTTGTGATTTTGGCAGAAATGCTCCAGAATTTCCCCTGAACACGGTTATGGGCTTGAAATTGCTAATAGCAGCCCAAAGTCCCTGAAAACACAAAACAAAGCAAATTAGATATATACTAAATTAAAATTATATAAAAACTAATTAATTACTACTAAAATATTATATAAAAATTACAATAAATAATGCACTATCAAATACCCCCAGACTAAGTATTTTGCTTGTCCCCAAGCAAACACATACGAGCTAGCAAAAATAAAATAAACTAATCAATCAATTTGGCTATGCCGTACACGAGTACGATGCGAAATTAAAGGTAGGAAAACTAAGAAAAACAAACTGAAAATTATTACTTAATCTTAGCAAATAATTTTATAAATTCCACTAGCATAAAATAAATCATCCCATATTTTAGCAAAAGTAAAAATTGAGTAATATGATGAATGAAAAGTGCATTGAATTGCTACTAAAATTTTAGAGACATTTTATAATCATATCAATTCAAGTCAAAAATCCATACTCTTACCTAAAAATTTTACCCAATTTACTTTCTTGCCACCGTACTAAAAATAAACCTAAGAAGCATGAATCAAAAGGACTTTCTTTAGGCGTAACGTTTTGGCTTGGGTTTAAAGGTGCGGAAATCAAAAGTTAAACATGAAGGGTTCAAGCACACTTAAACATAAGGGAGAGCTTTGCATGAAATTATGTTGCTAAAAATAATTTTTGATACCCCGAATTATTTTTGATATATAGAATTGGGATCAAAAATAGCTTTTTTCATAATCTTTTTCACATAATTTTTCAAATATTTTTTTCATCAATTTTGTTTGTTTGTTTTTTTGCTATTTATTTCCTTCTTTTGTAGCCATCATAAGATAATTGAAACTTTCACTATCTTCACAAAATGTAGTACACACTAGCAACATATAAAGCTCAAAATAAATTTGTGTGCAATATAGGTAGGCTATTTGGCTTTGGTAAAAATAAGTGGAGCTACCAAAAGGAAGGGAAAAGGCACAAAGTGGCTAACAATGATTAAACTTTTAAGGTTTGGAATACAAAGGCTCAATCTATTCAATAAAATACCTAGATCATACCATGATTCTAAGTCTATTTTAGCAAAGTATTGAAAAATTCAAGAGAAGCAAATTCTAAATAGAAAATAAAGAGAATTGACTTTTCATGAAAATGAACATAACAAGCGTCTAGATCGGTTCGCATCTACTACACTCAACACTAATCAACATTACAAAGATTTTTTAATAAAGAAAAATAAGGGATGTTAGATTTTATAAAAGTGAAAATTATAAAAAGATAGCTATGAAAAAGTGCAAATATTCAAGAAATTTTCAAAAATAATATGCTACCTTAATTAGAAACACAGCATGAGTCAACATATTACTCGTGAAACATAGGCAAAATGAAAATTAGAGAAATTTTTTCTAACTAAGCAAGTATATAAATGATTAAAAACAAGAAAAGACAAAGTCATGGGGCACTAAAGACAAAACAAAAATTAACTCAAATTCTTACATGTTTTTTTCATAAGTTTTATAATAAAATCTAATTTTTCTTGTTTTTTTTTTGGAAAAAGTGCAACATAAAAAAAATTGATATGAATATATATTTTTTGAGTTTGCTTTTAAAATAAACATGAAAACCAATATTCCCCCAGACTAGAGGGAAACATTGTCCTCAATGTTAAAAAAAATACTAAGTAAGAGAGAAAACAATAAAAAGGAAAAGATAAACAAGGGGTGTCTCCCAAGAGCGCTTTTCTTTTTCCCGTCTTTAAGCTAGACGGTTATTGTTAGGAAAAATGAAAATAAAAATAAAGGTGCACAGGCAACTCCCTTAATTCACGCTCAGGTGAGCATGCCGAAATCGGTCGCCCGGCCACTCCTCCGCTACAGTCCTGATTCTTTGGTTGTCCGTTAGCTCGAAATTGTGAATCCAAATTACCTATACATACCTCAGGTAATTTGGATTGTTGGAGATGAGCGGAAAATGGATCGGTGAAGACGTTTGGTTGCAACGGCTTATCCTCGACATGAAAATTATTAGTATCAAAAGAATGAAAAATTAGCGAGTCAGAAAATTTTTCGCAAGGAGGAGGCGCTTGCGAAAACACATGATTAAGCACCGGTTGTTCATTTTCAAAAATAAAATTCGTATCCAAAAATTTATTTGAAATTCCAAGTGGACTAAAATCATGGGACACAATATTTTCATGATTTTCACTTTCAAAGTGAATATTTGGCGAGAGAGAAAATTCATGAAAAATAGGAGGAGATTCGGGCGGAGGAGAAGAAGAAACATGTTCTTCGTCGATTTCATCCGGTGTCTCCATGACTCGTTTAAATTCGTGATAAAGAAGTTCTTCTTGAGCTTGGGAATAAATATTTAAATTTGGACAAATAAAATCTGGAGAATACCCAAGAGTAGAAGAAAAAGAATTTTGTGGGGCAAAGGAGGAAGAATGAAAATCTTGATTGACTGAATTTCCTTCATCGCACCGAAAACTATCTGGGTGACCTTGCAACCATGAATAATCAACATCAGTGCAAGTAGTAAATTCACCAGCATCATTATTTAAAGAAAAATTATTTTCATCATAAAAATTATTATTTTCATTATAAAAATTATAATTTTCATTAGAAAAATTAATTTGATTTTCATGAGAAAAATTTTGAAATGAAAAATAGCATTCCTTACTAGAATGATGACCCCCACAAAAATAACAAATAAGTTGGCGCTTTCGTGCGGCTTCCAAAAGGTTGACTTTGTTTTGAAGCTCAGCAACTTTTGCGGCCAATTGCGATAACATCATTTTTTAGCGAAAATGAAAATTAAACAACCGTTACCTAATAGAAATGAATTTTAAAAGAAAAAGCAAAAAGAGAAATGGGGGCAGAGAAAGAGAATGATAAAAGTAATAAAATTCACGCTTTCAAAATATCAACAAAAATACTCCCCGGCAATGGCGCCAAAAACTTGATGAAGATTTTATATAGTTTTAAAAATAATTCCAACTAATATTCCGATGAAGGCAAGTATACCTATCGAAATATAGTATAGGAAAGATGTCGTATTTGCCCGAGGCTTGTTGAGTAATCTTAGTCACATAAATTAATATTATTTTATCGGAAATAAAATAGAGTTTTGAAAATAATTAAAAGAAGAGAAACATTTGATCGAGAATCTTTCCTAAGTAAAATATTTCGTAAATCTAGAATTCAAACGAAATCGATTTAGACAAACTTGACCGTGGAGGTTCCCAAAATATGATAGAGCCTCTCTCGAGAGAACTACCACCTAACCTTAGGTTGATCGATTAAGACCCCTCGGCCAGTCGAAACCCCTAAGCTTGCTTTATGCGATGAGCCCCACTATTGGATTTGACTCCAATCCGAAAGATTTGCGTCACCCTCTCTCGAGGAATGCATACAACTCTTTTTACCGATGAGCGATCTACCCGTATTTACGGATCTCTCGATACACTAAAATACGGATCAAACTTGATTATCATACCCTAGAAATATGAAACCAATAATTGTAAATCAACGGTAAATCTTAGTTTCCAAATCCAAACTATGAACAAAAGATTACGAAATACAAAAGATTAGGAAATCATCCGATCAAATGCTTTAAAATTAGTTAAACATGATTTAAATAGAAGAACAATTTTATTTCTAAGAAAAGAAATAACACTTACAAGAAATAAAATTCTAATCTAGGAATTAAAAAGTGCAAGACAAAAAGTAAACTACATAAATAAAATTACACTAATAAAATGCAGGAAAACTAAGCTAAGAATGATCCAATCGAAGCATGGACTCGCTTCCCTCTAAGTTTGGCAGCAGCAGGAATTTATAGGCAAAAGTTCTGAAGGTCACGCCTCAAGGTCACGCCCGTGACCTAGGGCGTGTAAGGTGCGGAACCGGTGTCTTGAAATCCCGGGAACGTTGGGAGAAAAACCGCCAAATTTCATCAATATGCGGGTCACGCCCCTAGGTCACGCCCGTGACCTAGGGAATGTCTTGACCGAGTCAGGAAATGGCGGGAAACGGCGTGATCTGGAGTTAATCTGGCAGTTGCTGGAGAGGTCACGCCCCTTGGTCACACCCGTGACCTAGGGCGTGTAAGCTGGAACGGCTCGGCGGCGGAAACTGTTTGTATTGAATGCTTACTGGGCGAGTCACGCCCGTGATCTGAAGGTCACGCCCCCAGGTCACGCCCGTGACCTGGGGCGTGTAATAATAATCTGACGTGGCGGCGTGTTCTGGCAGCAGGAAGATGGCTGGACTGGGTCACGCCCGTGACATGGAGTCACGCCCCAGGTCACGCCCGTGACCCAGGGGCGTGTACTTTGTGATTTTGGCAGAAATGCTCCAGAATTTCACCTGAACACGGTTATGGGCTT
Source organism: Dactylorhiza incarnata (assembly GCA_033032865.1). NCBI lineage: Eukaryota > Viridiplantae > Streptophyta > Magnoliopsida > Asparagales > Orchidaceae > Dactylorhiza > Dactylorhiza incarnata. Next base: position 19,510,646 of record JAWHQI010000011.1, on the reverse strand, counting down.
GAAATTGCTAATAGCTGCACAAAGTCCCTGAAAACAAAAAACAAAGCAAATTAGATATATATTAAATTAAAATTATTTAAAAACTAATTAATTACTACTAAAATATTATATAAAAATTACTATAAATAATTCACTATCACCAGCTGAGAAAAATGCTGGTTGTTGTAGTGGAACAAACCCACATCAGAGCATTTCTGATGTTGTCAACAGTATGAGAGCTGAAAAGCTAAAATCTAGTGGTGACATAAAGAAATCCTCTCATGTGCACAATCCCTAAACAGCTGTCACACCTCCTCCAGCAGCAAAGCCTAAGAAGAAGGCTATCTCCTTCTCTGAACCTAAGTAGACTTCTGATCCTTCCAGGATGGTTCAGAAAAGGAGATACAACATTCATGAGTGTTGATGTTGTGGTAAAGTTGTAATATCCCAGTGCGCGCTAGGCCCCTATGATGAAAATATAAATCTGTGTCAACTCGGCGTGGTGTTGCCAGTTGAGTATGAATTTCTTTGATGCTCTTGCGACATTCGACAAATTTTAACGGGATATGAACTTTTCCTATATTGTTGCGTCTTCCTACATTCTACATGTTGACAACCTATATAAAGATATATGTGAATATTGTAAAGTTTTGGGAAGGCTTATGTGCTGCACCTTTCACTATACTTTGGTGTGCCAGTAGCATATTCGCTGCGTTGATATCGATGCTGATAGCGGATATTGGTAACCGCGATTGGCATACTGCTAGGCAATAGCAAGTTAGCAATTTTGAGTTGGCTTGATAATAGAGGCAGTGTAGTTGAAATAAGTATAATGAAATTGGTGTGCGATTAGATGTTGCCTCATGGTTACAATGGGATGCTATTATAAATTTTATGTTAGCTGATTTAACGAGGGCTTGGCTTATGTTTTGGTCTGTGAATAACTGAATTATTAGGCGGTGGAATTTGTATATGAGGTCTTCTCACTTATCCTTTTACCCGATCATTCACTTTGCCCCTTTCTCGACGGAGTCGCATTAGGGCACGGCGCCGATCTTCTCCTTTCTCCTTTTTTTTCTGAATCTCACGGAAGAACTGTACCTTTCGGGGTTGTTCAAGGATCGTGGGCAAGGAATCGCAGCTTGCGGCTTTGCTTGAGCTGGAGCTGTGTCGGATTTGGGTTTTTGGGGAAAATGGAATTTGGTCTTTTTGCCTCAAAGCACTGTGAGCTTCTTGATCCTTCTTCTCATCTTATATTTCTGCTAGGAGGTTGCCTGGTTGGAGAGAATTAGGGCCTTACTTTTTGGTTAGGCTTTTCTCCTGTAACTGTTCAGTGGTGGCTTGTTTTGGGATAAACCTGATTTTGAACTGCTATAGGAAATTATTATGGGGAGATTTATGTTTTCCTTCTATGTTGCCTCTTCATCTTTTGGGGGTTTAGTTGGCTTCTTGTTGGTCGGCTACTGCAGTCCCAGTTAACTGTTAGCTTAAATCCTGTTATATTGGCTGCTGCAGTTTCAGTTACCTGTGATGTTTCCCTCTGTCCAGTTAGAGATAGCTGCTAGCGAACTATTTTGGGATTTTAATTATCAGTTGGTTGTTGCATGAGTCAATTCAGTTTTGATGTTTAGCCCGGCTGCTTGTTCTTTAATGTTTGGATTGATACAGGGTGTTGTTGTTATCTTTATGTAGTCCACTCTCTTTTTCCCTTAATTCATTTGTTGCTGTCCCTGTTGGCCGGCTACTTCTGTCCTAAGCTATGGGATGTCATGATTGAACTCTTGCAATCCTTTATAGGCTATTTTCTACCCTTATGCAGTCCAGATTTTGTCAAGTTGTGATGATTTTGGTTTTGGCCGACTATTTCTAGTCCTGTCAAGTTCATTCTACTGCTATGCATTTATAATTTCGTGTTGGAATGGCTGTTAAGATTTGAGCCAAACTTGTCCTTACTTTTTGGGGCTTTTACCTTGATCGGCCGGTGCTGTTTCCCTATTAGTTGAATGAAATTGAATATGAGAAATTCCAGTGTTGGCCGGCTATTCCTAGTTTCTGTCAAACTATTGTTGTTGCTATAAAAAAATGTTAATTTCATGATTAGGGGAGGTTTTATTTTGGTTGGCCGGCTGCTACTTCCCCTTTTTAATGACAGTTGTTAGGTGAATTTGAAGAAGAGATTCATTACCTTGCTTAGTAGTTTTGCTGCCTTTATGCTGTTCAGAATATGGAGAGGAATAATGTTTGTAATAGATGTTTTGTGTGAGTGGCTATTGGGACTATTCATTTGGGCATGTTAAAAATCAAGTCAGGTGTTTATTTTTGGTTCAAAAGTTAGTTTTGTTGACTGATTACATATTGGATATTTTTGTGGATCAGGACCCTTTCATCAGTCTTGGCCAACTGTCGCCATGCCGCGGAGGAGACAACCGCAAACGTCAGCTAGAAATCAGGTGACTTCCTCCCCTCTCCCTTGGTGCTAGCCTCTTAGATCACAATTGGAGAGATGAAGGCTCAAGAGAGCTTCTCGTGTGAGCTTTAATGGAGTTTCCTTAGGAAGACCAAGCTGGAACCTCAAAATTAGGGCATTGTTCGACGCGAGGTTCTAGGGATCATTTCTTCTCTTCAAAAGGAAGAGATGAGATTTTATTTAGGGCAAACCCATGGTCGTTGTGGGAGAGTGAGGGAAATGATATTTAGTGATTTTAAAAGGGGGTGAAATGATCTTCATGTTTGGGGAAGATGATGAATAACCCTCTGCCAAATAGGGTTTCTATTTATGTATTACGTGATGTCTTCTGTTTAGTTTCTGAATTTTTGCGTAGATACACGGATTGTTTAGAAGGACTTGGATTAGAAGTCCTGGTGTACGTAGATACACTGATTATTTAGAAGGACTTGGTTTAGAAGTCCTGGTGTACGTTGATACACAGATTGTTTAGAAGGACTTGGTTGAGAAGTCCTGGTGTACGTAGATACACAGACTGTTTAGAAGGACTGGGTTTAGAAGTCCTGGTGTACGTAGATACACGGATTGTTTAGAAGGACTTGGTTTAGAAGTCTTGGTGTACGTAGATACACAGATTGTTTAGAAGGACTTGGTTGAGAAGCCCTAGTGTACGTAGATACACGGATTGTTTAGAAGGACTTGGATTAGAAGTCCCGGTGTACGTTGACACACAGATTGTTTAGAAGGACTTGGATTAGAAGTCCTGGTGTACGTAGATACACTGATTGTTTAGAAGGACTTGGTTTAGAAGCCCTGGTGTACGTAGATACACAGATTGTTTAGAAGGACTTGGATTAGAAGTCCTGGTGTACGTAGATACATAGATTGTTTAAAAGGACTTTGTTGGAACCTTAGATTTTTGATTTGAGTTAGGATCCATCCTTTTGTTAATAAGTCATCTAATAATTTAGATCAAAACTAAGTAAACATAAATTAAATATGATGCGATCGAATCGGATAAAATTAAATAAACAAAAATATTTATTCTCTGCTTTCGTCGAACGGAGCTCGACATTTGTCGAATGACGTTAGACGAATCTGTCATTTCATTAACCACTCACCAGACAGCCAGTCTCAGCTGTCAACAAATAATTCTCTGAACGTCGCTCAACAAAAAGTGGAAGAGGTCGACAAAGCCTCAGAAAGGCGCTCGACGAATCACGAAATGTGAAGAGCTCGACAAATAGCAAGACAGCCAGCGTTCGACAAATCCTCATAAGAACAGCGTTCGACAAATGGCAAAATGCGCTCAACGAATTCAGTCAGAAAAATCTCAGCGGTCTACGAATTCTAAGATAGAGAGAATTGCTCAGCACATCAGATGGCGAGCCCAGCCTCACATATGTAGAGCAGGGATCGACGAATTCCTTTCTAAACAGTTTTAATATTCTTTTTACTGTCTCTTAGCCGTTGCACATCAATCAATGGCATTAGCCGTTGCAATTGCTTTAATGAAAAGAAAACAACAGGTTATCCTCCTCGAGAGGATAACCTGCCGTTTTCTTTTCATTAAAGCAATTGCAACGGCTAATGCCATTGATTCTTTACATGCTAACACCTGAATCACAAAGATCAACCAGATCTTAATTTTTTTAAGAGTTTCCTTCTCTAAAATCTTATCCTATTTAAAACTCATGGCACAAAACAAGTAGTATTCCAGCACAAGACCTCCTATGTGCAATCTTAATAAGTTTGCACTATGGAAAGCAAGGATTAGGCTTTATATGAACTCCGTTGATGAGGAGATTTTTAATGTCATCCTTATAGGACCTCCAGCACCTACAACATCAGCTAGTACTGCTGCAACAACAGACAACACTGCTGTTCCACCTCCTGAGTGGACTGAGGCTCAGAAGAAGCAGAGAAATGCAAATGCAAAGGCCATGAACATTCTGGCCCTAACTATGTCTGATGACATATTCCAGAAAGTAGTTGAGTGCACCTCAGCAAAAGAAATCTGGGAATCTCTCAACAACATGGTGGCAGGCTCAGCAGATGAAAGAAAAGATAGAAGATCTCACCTGATCTCTCAATATGAGAACTTCAAGAAGGGAGAATCAGAAAATGTAGCTGACATGTACAATAGGCTCAGCCTCATAATAAATGAGCTGAAGTCTCTGGACAAAGTGATCTCACTCACAGAGATAAATGACAAAATTCTTATGTGCTTTCCCAGCACATGAGACTCCAGAATCTGGCCAATCAAAGAAGCCAGAAGTCTCAATGAGATCACCACTGAAGCCCTGTTGGGCAAGCTCAAATCTTATGAGCAGCTCATCAAAACCAGGGAAACTGAAGAATCCACTTCATCGCCAGCACCCAAGAAGGAAAGAAGCATAGCCTTCAAAGCTGTAGAAGATAAAGGAAAAGCTCCTGACAAAGAGGAGTTTATGAGTCTGTTAACCAAAAGATTCTATAAGATGGCCAAGAAAGACTTCAGAAAACAGCTATCCAGAAGTCATGACAAGCCAAGGTATGACAAAAAACATTCTAATGAAATCATATGTTTTGGCTGCAGGAAACCAGGACACATTGCTCCTGAATGTCCAGAGATTCAACACAAGAAGGACAAGAAGGAAAGAAGAAAAGAAAAGGAAGAAAAGAAGGGCTCCAGCAAATCTTCCTCCCACTCTCATAAGAAGAAGGGAAGAGGATTTGTAGCAACATCCTGGAGTGAAACAGAATCTGAATCAGATTCTTCATCTTCCTCCTCTGATGAAGAAGAAACAAAAGAAGATAGCCAATGCTTAATGGCTATTTATGACTCAGACAATGAGTCACAATCAACATCATCATCCAGCTCCAGTGATGATGAAGAAGAAAAAAGTTTTTGCATGATGGCAATCAATGCCTCAACTAACAATTCTGATGAAGAGAAATCAGAAGCAGAAGATGACATTGATCAGGTATTATCTGACTTTGATTTCACTTCTATTGAATTCAAAGATGATTTCAAAACTCTTTGCCAAGACTTAATAAAATCTGAGAAAGAAATAATCTCTCTCAGAACTAAGTTAGTTGAAATAAACAATATAAGTGAAGAGAATGGAAATCTTAAGAAAGATTTGGCTGCCTCCAGAGAACACATTACTACTCTTGAGAGTAAGTTATCTGAAGCCAAAAAGCTTGAAGAATCCCTCAATGGGAGAAGTATCAGGATGATGGACATCACAAGCACTGTAAATGCTAGATTTAATAATAGCAAACTGGGCTTGGGTGCCTCATCAAGAGAGCCATCTCTGATTAAGAAAAACATCCTCTCCACACCCATAAAATTCATTTCTGCTAAAAGCAAAGAAGCTGCAGAAAGAAATAAAGACATTTCAAGGAAGTTTGTTAAGGATAAAAGAATTCAGAAGAATTCGTCGAACGACACTCGACAAAAGGATTCAAATTTGTCGAACGAGGCTCGACGAAAACTGAAAACAGACTTTCAGTATAGTTATAAAATGAATAATGATCGACGAATTTATTCAAATTCTTCGAACAAGCACTATACAGAAAACTCTAAGAATTCTAATCCTAAACATACCAAAAATCCTTTTACTAAGTGGACTATACCTCCAAGGAGATATCATCCACAAGGCTACAAGGATCAGCCTGAAATGACATTTATGTGTGAATTTTGTGGTAACATAAAAGGACCCAAGGTAGTCTGGGTCAAAAACAACTAGTTTATGTTTTTGTCTTTGCAGGTACACAGCCATCCAAGATTAAATCAAAATGGTACTTGGACAGTGGATGCTCAAAGCATATGACAGGGAACAAGGCCAACCTGAACAACTACAAGGCAAAATTTGGAGCCAAGGTGATCTTTGGAGATTCCAACTATAGACAAACCAAAGGCTATGGTCAAATTAAAATTGGAAAAGTGACATTCAAGGAAGTAACCTATGTCAAGGGTTTAAAGCATAACCTCATCAGCATAAGTTAGTTATGTGATGAAGGTTATCAGGTAACATTTAATAAATCAGAATGCATCATCAAATCATCTGATAATGTTATTGTTCTATCAGGAATTAGACAAGGAAATATATATTTGGTAAACTTCAACTCATCTAAATCAGAAATTTGTTTATTTAATGAGTTAATCAAGTCTAGTGAATTATGGCATAAAAGATTAGGACATGTAAACCTTAGGACCATTGCTAAATTAGCTAAAGATAATCTTGTTAGAGGCTTACCATCAGGATCATACAAGAAAGAAGGTCTTTGTAGGGCATGTCAATTAGGTAAGCAAACCAAAAACAGCTTTAAATCATTATCTAAAAGTGATTCACCTAGAATCTTATACTTGCTACATATGGACCTTTTTGGACCTATTGCAATAAAGAGCCTAGGGGGGAAGTCTTACACTCTAGTTATTGTGGATGACTTCTCTAGATTCACTTGGGTGTTCTTTTTGAGAGAAAAGTCAGATAACTTTAAAGTTCTTACAGACTTTCTTAAGAGCATACAGATTGAGTACTCTACTGTAGTTGCATTGATCAGAAGTGATCATGGCACTGAGTTTGAGTCTCTTCTCATGCAAGAATTCTGTGAGATGGAAGGTATCAGGCATTGCTTCTCAGCTCCTAGAACTCCTCAACAAAATGGGGTAGTTGAAAGGAAGAATAGAACTCTAATTGAATCAGCAAGAACATTGCTTGCAGATGCTAACTTGCCCCTATCCTTTTGGGCTGAGGCTGTCAGCACAGCAAATTATGTTCTGAATAGAAGTTTGATACACAAACTTAAGGGTAAAACTCCCTATGAATTGCTTAAAGGGAAGAAACCCAAAGTTGATTATTTTAGAACTTTTAGATGTAGATGTTTTGTTCATAACAATGATAAGAAATATCTTAAGAAATTTGAACCAAAATCTGAAGAAGGAATCTTCTTAGGATATTCAATAGTTAGTAAAGCATATAGGGTATTTAATAAATCCTCTCTTAAAATAGAAGAGTCTATGCATGTTTCCTTTGATGAAACTAACATGTTTTACAAGGAGAAGAACTCTTCTACCAAGAACACTTTGCAGGTACCAGCTCTATGTGAAGAGCTTAAAGGACTAAATCTACAGACAGGAGATTCACTGCATCCATTACCTCAAACTCTTGAAGATAGTGAAGAAGAAGATCATCCAGATCTTGTTGATTACCTGAATCAAGCAACAACAGAACATCCTCCACAGGATGTAATAGCTGAACAAATTCCCAGTGAAAACACTGCTGCTGAACCAACTCCAACTGCTGACCATATCAAAGTCAGAGATCATCCAATTTCACAAGTGATTGGTGATATCACAGCAGGTGTTCAAACAAGGCATCAACTACACCAAAATCAGATGCATACTTGCTTTCTATCACAAGTTGAACCTCAAACCATAAAAGATGCAGAACAAGATCAAAATTGGATTCATGCAATGCAAGAGGAACTCAACCAGTTTGAAAGAAACAAAGTTTGGGATTTGGTTCCAAGACCAAGAGGCCATCCAGTTATTGGCACCAAGTGGGTCTTCAGGAACAAGCTTGATGAACAAGGAAATATTGTGAGAAATAAAACAAGATTGGTAGCTCAAGGATATTCACAGGAAGAAGGCATATATTATGATCAGACATTTGCCCCTGTTGCAAGGCTTGAAGCTATAAGGATTTTCTTGGCCTTTGCTGCATTCAAGAAGTTTAAGGTATATCAAATGGATGTGAAAAGTGCTTTTCTCAATGGAAACATCAAAGAAGAAGTCAATGTGGAACAACCACCAGGTTTTATCTCTCCAACTCATTTCTCCTATGTATTCAAACTTAATAAAGCTCTCTATGGTCTCAAACAAGCTCCCAGAGCATGGTATGAGACTTTAGCTAACTTTCTCTTGGAAAACAATTTCTGTAGAGGCATGGTAGACAAAACATTATTTTACAAAGTACATAAAAATCAAACTCTACTAGTTCAAATATATGTAGATGACATTAATTTTGGATCTGCTGATTCAAACTTGTGCAAAAGATTTTCCAATCTAATGCAATCAAGATTTGAAATGAGTAGTATGGGTGAATTATCATACTTTCTTGGTCTTCAAGTGAAGCAAACCCCATCAGGAATCTTCATCTCTCAATCTAAGTATGCTAAAGAATTAGTGAAAAGATTTGGAATGTCCGATTCTTCTACTATGAAAACACCCATGGCCTCTAATGTTGTTATTAATACTGATGAATCAGGGAAACCTGTTGATCAAAAACTGTACAGGGCAATTATTGGCTCTCTACTCTATTTAACAGCCAGTAGGCCATACATAATGTTTGCTACATGCATTTGTGCTAGGTTTCAAGTTGATCCTAAAGAATCTCATCTTACTTTTGTAAAAAGAATTTTAAGATATATAAAGGGTTGCCCTAATCTGGGACTTTGGTATCCAACAGCATCTGAATTTGAATTAACTGGATTCTCAGACTCAGATTATGCTGGATGCATGGTAGATAGGTAAAGCACATCAAGAACTCGCCAGTTTCTTGGTGATAGGCTTGTATCTTGGTTTTGTAAGAAACAAACATTTGTGTCTACATCAACAGCTGAAGCTGAATCCTTAGTTGCTGGCAGCTGCTGCTCACAGATATCGTGGATACAAAATCAGCTCCTAGACTATGGTGTTAACTTAAATAATTCTGTTATATTTTGTGACAACACTAGTGCAATATCTATAGCACAAAATCCAGCTCTCCATAGTAGGACTAAACACATAGAAATTAGGCACCACTTCCTCAGGGACAATGTGGATAAAAACAAAATTTGCCTACAATTCATTTCTACTAATTTGCAAAGAGCTGACATTTTCACCAAGCCCTTGGATGAAAAGAAGCACATCTTCTTTATAAATCAACTAGGAATGATAGATGGAGAATCAATCTGCCAAAAATTAAGTATTTCTACTTTTCTAACAAATTTGTCGAATGAAGAACGACAAATTTGAATCATTTGTCGAACGGTGGTCTCTGAAACCTCTTTAGAGCAGAGTCAGTTAACGCAAATTTTTTTTTGTCGAACGTCGGTCGACGAAAAAGATGCTCTCGTCGAACGCTTTCTGACAAAGAAATACAGCCTTTTCGACTTCTAATTTTATTAGGTTTTGTCGATCAGTGGTTTACGAATGCGCCGTCATTCTTCGACCCTTCTATATAAGCATTATTTTATCTTATTCTAAGCTTTGCGCCTACAGAAATCGTCTTTCCCTCCAGTTCCCCTCTGCACTTGATCTTCAACTTTCTTTGCAGGAACAATGGCGATTGCTCAGGCCTCTCTGCAACTAATGAAGTTTGACGCAGGTTTCGACGTTGACATGGACTCGTTTGCACAGTCAGACCAAATCTTCAAGGACATTCTTCAAACGCTGGATGAACAACATCTAAGAAAGATTCTAAGCACCAGGCAGAAGATAGCTGTTGCAGAGATAAAAGAATGGGTTTACACTACAAAACCAGTCGATGAAAGCTTGTCGGGAACAATCTCAGGTCATCATGTCTCTCTCTCTCCCACCATCCTTTCTGAAATCTTTGGTTTTGAAAATGGTGAAGATGAATTAGACATAAGCTCAAATGAATTTGATGAAGCTTTAGTCAAAATGGGGCATCTGACTGGAAACCCTAGCCACCTTTTGAAAAAGAATCTGTCTCAGGAGTACAAGTTCTTAGCAGATATTGTTGGAAAAGTCTTGCTGAGCAAGACTTCTGGGCATGACTATATCAGTAGGCACCAATTTCTGTTAATGGTGGCCTTAATGGAGAAGAAGAAAGTCAACTGGGGATCAATCCTTTTTGAATTGATTAAAAAGAAAAACTCTAAAGACAATGTATGCTTTGGAAGAATCTTAGGGATTTTTCTGCAGGAAAGGCATCCAGAGCTTCTGGTGTCACCAAAAGTAACAATAAATGCCAGCAAGAGGCTGATCTCAGCTCTCTTTGCTAAATGGGATAGAGTAATTCCCAGGAAGAATACATGTGCTGAGGCATCCAGAAAAAGGAAAGCTTCTGAGGACACAAGGACTAATCAAGTCACTCCCTCTACCCTTCTAGAAGATCCTTCCTCAGTTCCTCCTTCCTCTCATATTCTCTCTCCACCTGCTCAACTTTCTCCTACTCACTCTCATTCCTCATCCCCTCCTTCAACTGAAATAACACCCATCAATGATATCCCCCTCTCAACTGCCCATATCAGTGATGCTACACCTCCTCCTCTATCTTCAGAACCACTACCTACCACACCTCCCTCTCCAATACACAATGAATATCATTCACCTATTCATTCTCCTAGTCCAATCCATCTAGAAATTCCCACACATACCACTATCATCAGAAATATCTTTCCTCAAATATCATCTCCATCCACTTCATAACCATCTTCTAGTAATCCACCAGATTATTCATCCCTCAACCTCTCCTCTATTGCTGATCAAGTTTTTGATCTTATCCTTCCTAAAATAAGCCAGCTCCTGGATGCAAAACTTGCTCCAGTTATTCAGGCACTTTCTACTTTATCTGCTAAAATTGCTTCTCTTCCCACCTCCATTGCTGTCCCTTCTTCAAGGGGCCTAGATTCAGGCTGCCCTGAAGCTAGGCAGGGGGAGAAGTCCTATGAAGAAGCTCCAGGAACAGAAGAACCTCCAGAAGAAGATACAGAAGTTACAATTTTTGATACAGATATAATTGATTCAGCTACACAAGTTATAGAAGAAATAAATAATATATGCATTCATCCATCCTGTGATCTATATAGCCTATTATCAAAATTTGATGTCTCATATACTTCAAGGGTATCACCAAAGGTATACATAGAGGACATATCAAAGGCTCTAATATGCCTTCCACAGAAGACTCATTCTGATATCATACAAAATTACATCTCTTCTATTCCCTCATTCACTGTTCAAGACATTCAAATAAAGGATAACTCTGCAGAATATGAAGATGATCTTGCAGAATTTCTTGATGATACAACAGCCTCACAAATTACTTCTTCACCTCCAAATCCTGTATGGAATGAAGAACCAATGCCAAGCTTTGATGAAATTTGGAAAGAAGCAGATACAGAATTTGGCAAAGCTGATGAAGAAAGATTAAAGGCTCGTGAAGCAATCAAGAGAATTGATGACTTATACAATAAGCGAATCTCATCTTCTGACTCTGATGATGATGATGACAACAGTGATTCTGATGATACACTTTCAAAGAAAAGAAAGAAAAGAACAGCTAAGTCAAAAGCTGCTCCCAAGCCCCCAAATCCAAATAATGACATTCCTCTGTACATTTTGTATAATGTTCCTCTTGATGAGAAAACTCCTCACTGGATGAAGCTCTCCAGAAATGAGAACAATAGGAGGAAGAAATTCAAAAAGACTGGATACATCCCTGACAAACCAGTCAAGCACAATCATCCTCCTCCTCCTCCTCCTCCAGCAGCTGGTGCAACAGGATTATCAGGTGTTTCATCTTCCTCTCAGAAGCCAAGCTCTCAACATTCTAGGAGACCTGGTAGTTCTAGTGGTTCTCAAGCCTCTGGATCAACCAGTGCTCCTTTTTCTAAGAGATCAGCACCTATCCTTTAAGAAAGTCAAATCTTTTCCTCTTCTAAAATATCTTCAGAATACAAACTTCACATATCTGATGGATCTCTTCACAGAGATAGAGTACCTCAAAAGGTCACTCAAAACAAAAATGATCCAGAAGATACTTATTACTTTCCAGATCCAGAAGAAGAGAAAATCTGTCAGATGGCAAGACTGAAAGAAACAATTGCACATGCATAGATTAAAAAGGCTAAAGCAGAAGGCAAAGATTTTTCAGGTTTCTCAACCATGTCAGAATACAGAAGAAAAGAACTTGAAAAATACAAAACAGTTAGAGCATTCAATGCTGAGGAATATATTGATATGCACCCAGAAGCATTTATTCCTCATGTCTAAGAACAGAAAATCATTGGAGCTCAAGATTTGTATATCAGCAAAAAGAAATCATAAGACCCCAACAGGAAAATCATATTCAAGCCACCTTCTCAGGACAAAAATTCTTAAATAAATTGCTTGATTATGAATGTAAAGTTTCTAAACTCAGAGCATTTATTTTCTATCTTATCTGATGATCTATTTTTATCTATCAGATATATTTCATTTCATTGTTGCTCTGTTGTTTATACATTCTGCTGTATCTATTTAATTATTTGTCAAATAGTATCCTAACCCAAATAGGGGAAGATTGTTGGAACAACCCTATTACTAATTTGGGCTAGGATCACTATATGTTGATTATAATTTATATTGACCCCAGTGTATAGCCTAAGGGTCAAGTTTTAGGCTGATTAGATTGGCAGAACTTGGAAAATTCAAGATCAACACATGGCAAGTGATGCTCGACAAATGACTAGCAGCGGTCGATGAATTCTAAGCCAGCGCTCGACAAATAACTAGCAGCGGTCGACGAATTCTAAGCCAGCGCTCGATAAATGACTAGCAGCGGTCGACGAATTCTAAGCCAGCGCTCGACAAATGACAAGCGGCGATCGACAAATTCTAGCCAGCGTTCGACAAATTACTTTCTGACGTTCAAATTTATATTCTCAGTGGATATCAGTTCTTTGAACTCAAATCAGCAAAATAACAGATATATTTATTTCTCCTTGGACGTATTCAGACATCCAAGTAAGGATATCTTTCTCATTTATTATATCCTAATATTCCATCTATTCCAAGAAGAAGAATAGCCGTTGACATTTAATGCCAAAGGCATCTTTCTCGACAAACGGAATTAAAAGGACCTGCCAAAATCGTTTTGGGTGGCTGCCTGGTTCCAAGAAGGATTTAAGTCAGAAAAAGACATTCCTTACAGAGACAAAAGATTTGAATTTGAAAAGATATATACATACAGTTACCAGATGAAAAAGGATATAGAGAATAGCAAGAACTGAGATATTTGTCTTCTGTGAGAAAAACAAAGAAAAACTTGATTATTACTCTCTCTCATCTGTGATCATAGAACAAGGAGGATAGAAGAAGTCTTTTAGAAGAAGAAGAAGAAGCAAATACACTATTCTTTCTCAGTTTTCCTCTTCATCGAGATCATCTGTTACAAAGACTTCTATTTGAGAAAGCTCTGTCCAAAAATCTGTCATTAACTCTCATCAGACAGGGGGAGCTTTCTGCTTCAACATCTTTTGCCTTCTCTCAGATCATTGACAGAGAAGAACACTCTATACCTTTTTATCTCATTCTGTACAGGGATAATACTCCCTTCAAAAGTTTACCCAGTGCTGGCAAGACACCTTATCAAAAAATCCTAGTGTGGTTTTTAAGCACCTTATCAAAAGCTTATTGGTGTATGGACACCTTATCAAAAATCCCTTGGTGCCTGGGCACCTTATCAACCCTCCTAGTTGATTCCTACCAAAGGTGGTAGAAGAGTAGACGTACCCAGATTTATTGGGGAACTACTATAGCTCCTTGTGTCTTTTGTGCTTGATTATTTCTGTGTGCTTATGCTTGTGCTGTGTGTTCTTTTTATTAATTCTGTAGTTTTCTATAACTCACACTAAATACACATATACCTAAACAGTAGTTTAATTTCCGCTATAAAACGTATTAAAAAATTTCAATACTCTATTCACCCCCCCCCCCTCTAGAGTAATTTAAGATCTGACCTCCACTTTCAATTGGTATCAGAGGTAGGTTGATTTGTCACACAGGTTAACACCTGAAATCACAAAGATCATTTAGTTCTTAAATCTGTTCTAAAAAGTTTTTCTAAAAATGATACAAGTAGAATTTCTGTTTTCAGATCCACCTATATTTAATTTGGATAATTTTTCTTTATGGCAAGTTAGAATTAAGTTATATATGAATGCCATAGATGAAGAAATTTACAAATCTATCTTGACAGGGCCTGTTTATGTTGGCGCTGATATATCTTCTTCAAAGAAAACCACCGAAATAAAACGTGGCAACAAAGAAACTGATGTCACTGCCCGTGTTTGCAAAATGAAGCCAGATAAACTCAAAGCTGGTACTGATGATGGGCAGACTGATAAACATAAAGACCTTCCCCATCCTCAGATGCAGATGCCAAAGCCATGCAAATCTTGGCTCAGTCAGTGTCAAAAGACATTCTTCAAAAACATGAAGACTGCACTTCTGCAAGAGGAATCTGGAACTCCCTCTCTAGGATGGTAAATAAACCTACTTCCATTTCTTCAACTAACTATACTTTTGATGCAGAACCATCAACAAACCTAAGTGAAGAAGAACAGGAAGAAGAACTTAGAGCTAGAGCTTTCTGCATGATGGCCATATATGGTGGCTCATTTCAATCGGAAAAGCCTAAGGTAAGTGAGGTAACTCCAACTTATAATTTTACCTCTACTCAAGATAAAACTAATCATAAATTAACATTTACAGAATTAATAAAATATTAAAATAAATCTTTAAAAGAGTTAACAAATATAAATTTTCTAACTCCTGAGAATAATAAACTTCAAGAAAATTTGAAATCATCAGAAGAACAGACTAATTTTCTTAAAAACAAATCTTTTATGGCAAGCACAACTAATGGGAGAAATCTCAAAATGCAGGCCAAAAAGTTTGAACAACTTTCTAAAGAAAAAGAAATTAATCATGATCAACAAAAACCTTTAAATTTATATTTTAATGAAATAAAAAGGCTAATATACTTTAAGAAACTTCCTAATTAATTATTAATAAGTTTCTCACCATTAAACTCCATCCCAATTCAAACACCAAATCTAAATGGATTGTCTCTATTATAAAAACAATGTTAAGACAACTTTGTATTCTTACAGACTTCTCCAAGTCAGTTTGAGCATTCTACTGTAGTTGCACTGATCAGAAATGATCATAGCACTGAGTGTGAGTCTCTTCTGATAAAGGGATTCTATGAGAAAGAAGATTCTGGCAATGTTTTTTAATCTAAAACATTCCTTAAAATTCATTAACAGCTATAGCAACTCATATATTAAAATCCTTCTAGAATAATAAAATTAACCAAGTGAGAGAGAAAATGAGAAGCTCAAAACCCCAAAATAAAACTTAATCTCTCTAATTACAAAGGTAGCTGCAATTGAAAATTTTAATTCAGATCTTAAGAAATTAAAATCTAGGAGAGCAGAGTTGCTCAAATAATTTAAGAACAAAAATTATTAAAGCTCAAGTGAAAGAGAAAATGAGAAATCCAGAGAAACCAAGTGAGAGAGAAAATGAGAAAATCAAAACCCATTTCAATTGATATCAAAAATTTAATCTTTGCAATTGAAAATTTTAAACTTCAAGAAATGAGATGCGGCAACTGAAAATTCTAAAAGCCATTTTAAGATTACCAGGTCACTAGTTTTGATTTGATTAAGGATCCCAACTCAAATAGGGGGAGATTGTTGGAACCTTAGCTTTTTGATTTGAGTTAGGATCCATCCTTTTGTTAATAAGTCATCTAATAATTTAGATCAAAACTAAGTAAACATAAATTAAATATGATGCGATCGAATTGGAGAAAATTAAATAAACAAAAATATTTATTCGCTGCTTTCGTCGAACGGAGCTCGACATTTGTCGAACGATGTTAGACGAATCTGTCATTTCATTAACCACTCACCAGTCAGCCAGTCTCAGCGGTCAACAAATTATTCTCTGAACGTCGCTCAACAAAAAGTGGAAGAGGTCGACAAAGCCTCAGAAAGGCGCTCGACGAATCACGAAATGTGAAGAGCTCGACAAATAGCAAGACAGCCAGCGTTCGACAAATCCTCATAAGAACAATGTTCGACAAATGGCAAAATGCGCTCGACGAATTCAGTCTGAAAAATCTCAGCGGTCTACGAATTCTAAGATAGAGAGAATTGCTCAGCACATCAGATGGCGAGCCCAGCCTCACATATATAGAGCAGGGATCGACGAATTCCTTTCTAAACAGTTTTAATATTCTTTTTACTGTCTCTTAGCTGTTGCACATCAATCAATGGCATTAGCCATTGCAATTGCTTTAATGAAAAGAAAATGGCAGGTTATCCTCTCGAGGAGTCAAAGCATTGATGGAGACCTCACCTCTTTCCTTCTTCCCAAGAGAAGAATTCAAATTAAGAGTAAAGGCTCTCAGATTATAAAGTTACAGAGCAGTACACACCAAAAAAAAAGAAGAATATACACACGACAGAAAAGATAAAACTTATTTTGTTGTTCTTCAGTACTAACATATTCCTGCAGATTCAAAATATCCTGAGACACATACCACAATTACTTGCTCAGGATCATCACTGCAAGAGAAGGAAGAAGCAGTTAAAAGGAGAAGCTCTAGCCACAAGCTGTCATCAACTCTAATTAGACAGGGGGAGCCTTCTTCAACATCACATTCAGATCCATTCAACTTCAAATCAGGATCTTCAATAGTCTTCTTATACAGAGAAGAACAATATACTTTCTGCTTTTATTTTTTCCTTCCTTTACCCCATCCTGTACAGGGTTATAACTCCCTTCGAAAGTTAACTCTCGGTGACAGGGCACCTTAGCAAAAACCTGCAGTTTGGTTAGAGCACCTTATCAACCGCTCACCTGGTGAGAGGGCACCTTATCAACAACCTCATAGTGGATTCCTACCGGTGGGTAGAAGAGTAGATGTACCCAGTTGAGGGGAACTACTATACATCTTGTGTCATCTGGATTATGCTTCTTGTTTGCTTGTCTATTTTTGTTTTTATTTGTGCTGTTATTTATATGCACTCTAACTGTTTGATTTTATTGCTCATTCAGAAATCAGCAAACTCACCTATATATATATATATATATCATTACTTTGATAGTAAAGATTAAGCAAGAATCTTTTAATAAGATAAATAAGAACTAAACCTCCACTTTCAGACTTGGATTAGAAGTTCTGGTGTACGTAGATACACGGATTGTTTAGAAGGATTTGGTTTAGAAGCCCTAGTGTACGTAGATACACGGATTGTTTAGAAGGACTTGGATTAGAAGTCCTGGTGTACGTAGATATACGGATTATTTAGAAGGACTTGGATTCGAAGTCCTGGTGTACATAGATACACGGATTGGTTAGAAGGACTTGGTTTAGAAGACCTGGTGTACGTAGATACACAGATTGTTTAGAAGGACTTGGTTAGAAGTCCTGGTGTACATAGATACATGGATTGTTTAGAAGGACTTGGATTAGAAGTCCTGGTGTACGTAGATATACGGATTGTTTAGAAGGACTTGGATTAGAAGTCCTGGTGTACGTAGATACACGGATTGCATAGAAGGACTTGGAATAGAAGTCCTGGTGTATATTGATACACGGATACAAATGGACCCCGCTGGGGAGGATTATTTGTGGCGGGTCTACGGGCTTGCTAGTCGTGACACCGACAGAAGCCGGCAGTAGACTCTAGACCGGTTGGGTTGGAATCTTGGTGCTCACCTACCCAAGTCCCCTTCTGTGTCCTTGGAGGCTCCGCTGTGTGTTCTTAGCGTCGAGCAGTACGCAGGGTCTCCGCTGTGTGTTCTTGGCATTGAGGCGTACAGAGGCCTAGGACTGGTAGTGTTCATACCCTCCTAGTAGTGGAGGAGCTCGTTCCACTGTCTCCGTCTGGCCACGACGGGAGATGCCTGAGCGGTTAGCTACCACTCAAAAAGCGAGAACTAAAGGTCTATGTCGACATAGCAACTTTGCATGGGTGAGTCTTCATATCATAATCATTGCATTGCATTCATCCTTCATAATCATTGCATTGCACCGCATTGGATCCTCATCATATAAACTTGTATGGGCACCTTTATATGATGAGTTACCTTCATGTTTAGATCCTTAACTTATAAGCTTGTATGGGCATCCTTATAAGTTAAGTTCAATTCGGTTTATTGATACTCTGCTCATGCTTTCTTATTACTAGTACTTGCTTACTCCTTTCTGCTACTAGTACGATATTGATACTCTGCTTACTTCTTTCTGTTACTAGTACTTACTTGTATTTGTACATGTTAGTTAGATTTATTGCAAGTACTTGGGTACTTATACCACCGACATGTATATACAACCATTCCTGTCACCTGTTTGTATATATTATTGATTATATTGCAACTTTTCTTCCTTCCCTTCCGCCCGGTACCTTGGAGTCGTCGGGGGAGCAGATGTGAAGCCACTTAGTCTTTATGACTAACGGTTGCTACGTCCCTCTTTTTAGGAGTGTTCCTTAGTGCAGTAGTGCACGGTGCTGCAGGAGGCCAGACAGGTCAGGTGTGCAGGGTTGGTGACTATGGTACCTTGGTTGATGTTTGTGGCAGATGTGAGCACAGTTTGAGATGTAGCCCTTGGGGCATTTATCTTGATACTCTGATACTTTTGCAGGAGCTCTCGGAGCTCTTGTCTGTGTACTTATTTGGACTCTTACTTATGTGAATATCTTCTTATGGCTTCTTGCTCTTACTTTATTGATGGGTTGGCGCTGTTCAGTTGGTTTGGCCAGCAGGATAAGCGTCTTGTGGGGGAGGCTAGCTCGTGTGTTGGCGCTCCCGCAAGGCGGCTGTCCTGGGCATAAGACTCCTCTCGGCCGTGTCTTGTGTTCCGGGAGGCGGGGGGGGGGGGGGGGGGGGGGGGGTCTTACAAATGGTATCATCTTGCAACGATCCTGAGATAAAGAAGTCCATTAAACCACAAGGCCACCTTGTTAGCTAAATCAGTTTGAGGACAAACTGATGCAGCGGAAGCGGTGGTGTGCCCATGTGTGATTCACATTAAGTAGGTCCAGTTTTTCCTGTAGAAAGTGCCAACCTAAGACAAACTCGTACCCTTACGTATAGATGTTGGCTCATTCCGAGACAGTAATTGGTATTATCATTCCAACAATTAGAGTTGGTCTGGCATAGGATTATGCCAACCTAATTAGGATACCATTTTGGTCGACTTAGCAGGATATGTCGTGACATACCCTAACCATATACCGATCTCGGGGATGATGTGGCCAAGCAATAAGTGACCGCAAATGACTAAGGGAAGAGTTTAACGTGAGTGTAGATGCTAGAGACTCACACCCTGAGATTTCTATCTCAGATATGGAGTAATATTATCACCTTACCCAAAATATTAGGGCAATCTAAATGAGATTGGTGCCTGAAATCTATCATCAGCTTAGTAAGAGACCACCAAGCATGTCTTTTATACTGTATGGTAAGAATTCGGATCCAGAGAAGGCTCATTGTGGGACGAATGTGTTATATTGGTGGTAGAAGAATGTGTTATATTGGTAAGAGACCACCATTTTTGCTTCTTGTTGTTGTCTAATGTGTTGTGGGGGTTGTTGTACTGAAACCTGCTGTTGTTTTAGCTGGGGCTGCCTTATTGTTTTCTTTCTTTCTTGTGGGGCTGCTGCCGTTTGTTATAAGGGGCAGCTGTGCTGAAACCCACTGCTGTTTGTTTGTTGGGGACTGCTTCTATCTTCTCCTTGTCCAATTAAGGCTGCTATTTTATAATATGATTGGGGGCTGTTTTAATAGATTTACTAGGTCGGGGGCGGCCTTATAAAACTCTGTTCGGGGTATGCTTAAACTGCAGGAATTTCTTAAGCTCCTTTTTTTGATAATTAGGGGTTGCCTCTTATGTTTTTGTTTGGGTGCTGCTTCTATTACTTGGTTGAATTTGGGGCTGCTGGCTTATGATCTGAATTTTGGGTTGCTAGCAGTTTTTATTAGAGGGGCTGCTTTATATGGATTTAAAGTGGCTGCTTTATTTGAGTTCATTGGGGGCTGCTCTATATTCTAATGGCTCCTATAGCTTCATACTTATAGTGTTATATTTGCTATGTGGCAGTTAAACGCCTTGGTTATTCGGCCCTGGGTATAGGAGATTACGATGGTCAAGTTCATCAATCGTTTAAATGTTGGCTAAATTTCAAAACCATTCATAGCCTCGCTAGTAGTTTAACTGTTGAGCTCTTTATTTGTTTTTGTACTAAACCACACTGCGGCTTCAAATGATTTGGGTTAGTTTTGGTTGGCTTCAGCTTTGGTGGTTTGGAGGTGTTTAGACCCTAAATTCCCCGAAAATTTCGCTTCCTAACTCCCGATGGCTTAGGGAATTAGGTGTTAAATTTCCTGGGAATTTCCCCTGCTAGTTCTAAGGTGACTCAGCGAGGCTAGCAGTTGATCGAGAAGAGTATGTGTGGGATTCTTGTGGCTTCCTTTCAGTATTTTTGGAACTTAAGACCCTATTCCCCTATCTTAAACATAAGACCCCCCTAACCTCAACTTAAATTTCGAGGACGAAATTGTTTCTTCGTTTATTGGATTTGTAACATCCCAGTGCGCGCTAGGCCCCTATGATGAAAATATAAATCTGTGTCAACTAGGCGTGGTGTTGCCAGTTGAGTATGAATTTCTTTGATGCTCTTGCGGCATTCGACAAATTTTAACGGGATATGAACTTTTCCTATATTGTTGCGTCTTCCTACATTCTACATGTTGAAAACCTATATAAAGATATATGTGAATATTGTAAAGTTTTGGGAAGGCTTATGTGCTGCACCTTTCACTATACTTTGGTGTGCCAGTAGCATATTCGCTGCGTTGATATCGATGCTGATAGCGGATATTGGTAACCGCGATTGGCATACTGCTAGGCAATAGCAAGTTAACAATTTTGAGTTGGCTTGATAATAGAGGCTGTGTAGTTGAAATAAGTATATTGAAATTGGTGTGCGATTAGATGTTGCCTCATGGTTACAATGGGATGCTATTATAAATTTTATGTTAGCTGATTTAATGAGGGCTTGGCTTATGTTTTGGGCTGTGAATAACTGAATTATTAGGTAGTGGAATTTGTATATGAGGTCTTCTCACTTATCCTTTTACCCGATCATTCACTTTCCCCCTATCTCGACGGAGTCGCATTAGGGCACGGTGCCGATCTTCTCCATTCTCCTTTTTTTTTCTGAATCTCACGGAAGAACTGTACCTTTCGGGGCTGTTCAAGGATCGTGGGCAAGGAATCGCAGCTTGCGGCTTTGCTTGAGCTGGAGCTGTGTCGGATTATGGTTTTGGGGGAAAACAGAATTTGGTCTTTTTGCCTCAAAGCACTGTGAGCTTCTTGATCCTTCTTCTCCTCTTATATTTCTACAGGAGGTTGCCTGGTTGGAGAGAATTAGGGCCTTACTTTTTGGTTAGGCTTTTCTCCTGTAACTGTTCAGTGGTGGCTTGTTTTGGGATAAACCTGATTTTGAACTGCTATAGGAAATTATTATGGGGAGATTTATGTTTTCCTTCTATGTTGCCTCTTCATCTTTTGGGGCTTTAGTTGGCTTCTTGTTGGTCGGCTACTGCAGTCCCAGTTAACTGTTAGCTTAAATCCTGTTATATTGGCTGCTGCAGTTTCAGTTACCTGTGATGTTTCCCTCTGTCCAGTTAGAGATAGCTGCTAGTGAACTGTTTTGGGATTTTAATTATCAGTTGGTTGTTGCATGAGTCAATTCAGTTTTGATGTTTAGCCCGTCTACTTGTTCTTTGATGTTTGGATTGATACAGGTTCTTGTTGTTATCTTTATGTAGTCCACTCTCTTGTTCCCTTAATTCATTGTTGCTGTCCCAGTTGGCCGGCTACTTCTGTCCTAAGCTATGGGATGTCATGATTGAACTCTTGCAATCCTTTATAGACTATTTGCTACCCTTATGCAGTCCAGATTTTGTCAAGTTGTGATGATTTTGGTTTTGGCCGACTATTTCTAGTCCTGTCAAGTTCATTCTGCTGCTATGCATTTATAATTTCGTGTTGGAATGGCTGTATAGATTTGAGCCAAACTTGTCCTTACTTTTTGGGGCTTTTACCTTGATCAGCCGGTGTTGTTTCCCTATTAGTTGAATGAAATTGAATATGAGAAATTCCAGTGTTGGCCGGCTATTCCTAGTTCCTGTCAAACTATTGCTGCTGCAATAAAAAATGTTAATTTCATGATTAGGGGAGGTTATATTTTGGTTGGCCGGCTGCTACTTCCTCTTTTTAATGGCAGTTGTTAGGTGAATTTGAAGAAGAGATTCATTACCTTGCTTAGTAGTTTTGCTGCCTTTATGCTGTTCAGAATATGGAGAGGAATAATGTTTGTAATAGATGTTTTGTGTGAGTGGCTATTGGGGCTATTCATTTGGGCATGTTAAAAATCAAGTCAGGTGTTTATTTTTGGTTCAAAAGTTAGTTTTGTTGACTGATTACATATTGGATATTTTTGTGGATCAGGACCCTTTAATCAGTCTTGGCCAACTGCCGCCATGCCGCGGAGGAGACAACCGCGAACATCAGCCGGAAATCGGGTGACTTTCTCCCCTCTCCCTTGGTGCTAGCCTCTTAGATCACAATAGGAGAGATGAAGGCTCAAGAGAGCTTCTCGTGTGAGCTTTAATGGAGTTTCCTTAGGAAGACCAAGCCGGAACCTCAAAATTAGGGCATCGTTCGCCGCGAGGTTCTAGGGATCATTTCTTCTCTTCAAAAGGAAGAGATGGGATTTGATTTGGGGCAAACCCATGGTCGTTGTGGGAGAGTGAGGGGAATGATATTTAGGGATTTTAAAAGGTGGTGAAATGATCTTCATGTTTGGGGAAGATGATGAATAACGCTCTGCCAAATAGGGTTTCTATTTATGTATTACGTGATGTCTTCTGTTTAGTTTCCGAATTTTTGCATAGATACACGGATTGTTTAGAAGGACTTGGATTAGAAGTCCTGGTGTACGTAAATACACAGATTGTTTAGAAGGACTTGGTTTAGAAGTCCTGGTGAACGTAGATACATAGATTGTTTAGAAGGACTTGGTTGAGAAGTTTTGGTGTACGTAGATACACAGATTGTTTAGAAGGACTGGGTTTAGAAGTCCTGGTGTACGTAGATACACGGATTGTTTAGAAGGACTTGGTTTAGAAGTCCTGGTGTACGTAGATACACAGATTGTTTAGAAGGACTTGGTTGAGAAGCCCTGGTGTACGTAGATACACGGATTGTTTAGAAGGACTTGGATTAGAAGTCCTGGTGTACGTAGATACATTGATTGTTTAGAAGGACTTGGATTAGAAGTCCTGGTGTACGTAGATACACAGATTGTTTAGAAGGACTTGGTTTAGAAGCCCTGGTGTACGTAGATACACGGGTTGTTTAGAAGGACTTGGATTAGAAGTCCTGGTGTACGTAGATACACGGATTGT
Source organism: Dactylorhiza incarnata (assembly GCA_033032865.1). NCBI lineage: Eukaryota > Viridiplantae > Streptophyta > Magnoliopsida > Asparagales > Orchidaceae > Dactylorhiza > Dactylorhiza incarnata. The sequence continues at coordinate 19,486,968 of JAWHQI010000011.1, read as the reverse complement.
TTAGAAGGACTTGGATTAGAAGTCCTGGTGTACGTAGATACACGGATTGTTTAGAAGGACTTGGTTTAGAAGCCCTGGTGTACGTAGATACACGGATTGTTTAGAAGGACTTGGATTAGAAGTCCTGGTGTGCGTAGATACACGGATTGTGTAGAAGGACTTGGATTAGAAGTCATGGTGTACGTAGATGCACGAATTGTTTAGAAGGACTTGGTTTAGAAGTCCTGGTGTACGTAGATACACGGATTGTTTAGAAGGACTTGGTTGAGAAGTCCTGGTGTACGTAGATACACGGATTGTTTAGAAGGACTTGGATTAGAAGTCCTGGTGTACGTAGATACACGGATTGTTTAGAAGGACTTGGATTAGAAGTCCTGGTGTACGTAGACACACTGATTGCATAGAAGGACTTGGATTAAAAGTCCTGGTGTATGTTGATACACGAATACAAATGGACCCCGCTGGTGAGGATTATTTGTGGCGGGTCTACGGGCTTGCTAGTCGTGACACCGACAAATGCCGACAGTAGACTCTAGACGGTTGGGTTGGACTCTTGGTGCTCACCTACCCAAGTCCCCTTCTATGTCCTTGGAGGCTCCGCTGTGTGTTCTTAGCGTCGAGCAGTACGCAGGGTCTCCGCTGTGTGTTCTTAGCGTCGAGGCATACAGAGGCCTAGGACTGGTATTGTTCATACCCTCCTAGTAGTGGAGGAGCTCGTTCCACTGTCTCCGTCTGGCCACGATGGGAGATGCCTGAGCGGTTAGCTACCACTCAAAAAGCGAGAACTAAAGGTCTATGTCGACATAGCAACTTTGCATGGGTGTGCCTTCAAATCATAATCATTGCATTGCATTCATGCTTCATAATCATTGCATTGCACCGCATTGGATCCTCATCATATAAACTTGTATGGGCACCTTTATATGATGAGTTACCTTCATGTTCAGATCCTTAACTTATAAGCTTGTATGGGCATCCTTATAAGTTAAGTTCAATTCGGTTTATTGATACTCTGCTCATGCTTTCTTATTACTAGTACTTGCTTACTCCTTTCTGCTACTAGTACGATATTGATACTCTGCTTACTTCTTTCTGTTACTAGTACTTACTTGTATTTGTACCTGTTAGTTAGAGTTATTGTAAGTACTTGGGTACTTATACCACCGACATGTATATACAACCATTCCTGTCACCTGTTTGTATATATTATTGATTATATTGCAGCTTTTCTTCCTTTCCTTCCGCCCGGTACATTGGAGTGGGGGAGCGGATGTGAAGCCACTTAGTCTTTATGACTAACGGTTGCTACGTCCCTCTTTTTAGGAGAGTTCCTTAGAGCAGCAGTGCACGGTGCTGGAGGAGGCCAGACAGGTCAGGTGTGCAGGGTTGGTGACTATGGTACCTTGGTTGCCATTTGTGGCAGATGTGAGCACAGTTTGAGATGTAGCCATTGGGGCATTTAGCTTGATACTCTGATACTTTTGCAGGAGCTCTCGGAGCTCTTGTCTGTGTGCTTATTTGGACTCTTACTTATGTGAATATCTTTTTATGGCTTCTTGCTTTTACTTTATTGATGGGTTGGCGTTGTTCAGTTGGTTTGGCCGGCAGGATAGGCGTCTTGTGGGGGAGGCTAGCTCGTGTGCTGGCGCTCCCGCAAGGCGGTTGTCCTGGGCATAAGAATCCCCTCGGCCGTGTCTTGTGTTCCGGGAGGGGGGCTCTTACAAAAGTGGGTCACATTGCCATAGATTGTTGGCACAACTCAAGTCCCCCAAGTGCTAGGAGTAGATTTCCTCCTAGAAGTGCAGCCATCAGATACAATTACCCATTGACTAACTGTTTCCTAGGACACAATCCTTATTGGGGTCCTAAGGCTTACTAATTTTGTGGTAACAGGATAGTTCAAGTGCTAACATGATTTGGTACTTGGACAGTGGGTGTTCCAGGCATATGACTGGAAAAAGGAAGGTCCTTAAGGATTTCATTCCAGAACTCAAAGGAAGAAAGGTCATCTTTGGAGGCTCTGAACAGGGAAGAATAAAAGGTTTTGGTATGATTTCTAATGGCATATTCTCTATCACCAATATAGCTCATGTTGATGGGTTGAAACACAACCTGTTGAGCATAAGACAATTTAGTGACTTAGGTCATGTAGTAGAATTCACTAGTGAGAAGTGTCTGATAAAAGGAAAGAGTGACAACCAAGTCATTCTCTCAGGCACCAGGTATGGTAATGTCTATAGTTTAGAATTCATTAATATAAATTCCTCTATGCCTGTTTGCCTTGTAGCTAATGAGAATGAGTCTCTTTGTGTCCAATGGCACAAGAGACTTGCTCACATAAATTACAAGACTATGAACAAGCTCTTTTCCAAAAACCTTGTGAGGGACTGTCCCAAGATCAAGTGTATTAAAATCTGCCCTTGTCATGCTTGCCAAATGGGGAAGCAAACAAGGGACACTTTTAAAAGTATTGGCTCCAATGATACTGAAAGGTGTCTTTACCTATTGCACATGGATTTGTTTGGTCCTTTGTCAATTGAGAGCTTAAATGGGAAGAGGTATACCTTGGAGATTGTTGATGATCACTCAAAGTACACCTGGGTGCACTTCTTAAAGAAGAAGTATGATACCTTGGATGTCTTCAAGACATTTGTCAAGGCTATTCAGAATGAATTGCTGTGCTTAGTGGTCAGAATAAGATCAGACCATGGCACAAAATTCTAGTCTGAAGCCATGACAAGTTTCTGCCAAGAACTTGGTATCACTCAAGTGTTCTCCTCTCCTATAACTACACAACAAAATGGAGTACCTGAGAGAAGGAACAGAACTTTGATTGAGGCTGGCAGAACCCTACAGAGTGACTCCTCTCTCCCAAAATATTTCTGGGCTGAGGCTATCAACTCAGCTTGCCATGTCCTCAATAGGGCCTCCATCAATAAGGCTTTTGGTATCACCCCATATGAAATTCTCACGGGCAAACAACCAACCATCTCTTACTTTAGAATCTTTGGTTGCAAATGCTACATCCTGATCAATGGGAAACAACCCCTCACCATGTTTGCTGAAAAATGCAAGGTGGCTATCCTTGTTGGATACAGTTCTAATAGTAGAGCCTATAGGGTCTTCAACAACACAACACATGTTGTTGAAGAAACCATGCATGTAATCTTTGATGAATTTGACCTTGTTCATAAGGAATGGTCTAACCAACCTCCAAGTGCACGAATTTCAGAGAAATTGCAGAAAATGAGACTTCAGGACAGACCAAGCACAAGTCAGCCTCCATCTTTAACTGGAACTGACCATGAAGAAGCACAAGATGATGAACCTCAGCTGCATGAAGAAACTACTGCTTTGGAAGAAGTTCAGCGGGATGCAGTAAATGAACAGCAAATAGGAGCTGCCAGATTGCCTCCTTCTCTAAGGGTTGACATAAATCATCCCTTGGAGAAGATCAATGGGGATGTTCAACAAGGTGTAACTACTAGAAGCAGGGCTCACAATGAGGCTTTGTTCCTCAGTTTTCTGTCACAGGTAGAGCCCAAGAAGTTTGAAGAGGCCAACATGGATCCATTATGGATTCGGGCAATGCAGGAAGAACTCTTGAAATTCAAGAGGTGCAAAGTATGGAAGTTCGTGCCAAGACCACAAGGACACAATATCATAGGCACCAAATGGATCTTCAGAAACAAGATGGATGAAAATGGGACAATCATCAAGAACAAGGCAAGGCTTGTTGCAAAGGGGTATAGGAAAGAGGAGGGAATAGATTTTGACCAAACCTTTGTCCCAGTTGCAAGGTTGGAGGCCATAAGGTTATTCCTTGCCTATGCAGCCCACAAAGGCTTCAAAGTGTACCAGATGGATGTCAAATCAGCATTACTAAATGGAAATCTGAAAGAGGAGGTATATGTAGAGCAGCCATCCAGTTTTGTTCATCCAACTCTCACATCTCATGTTTACTTCCTTAGGAAAGCCCTTTATGGTCTCAAACAAGCTCCACGAGCTTGGTTTGAGACCTTGTCTAGCTTTATCATCAAGAACAAATTCTTCAGAGGAAAGATAGATAACACATTGTTTCTTATGGAAACAAGGGGCAAGTGTCTCCTAGTCCAAATCTTTGTTGATGACATAATATTTGGGTCTACTGATGATAACCTCTACAAGAGATTTGCTAATCTAATGCAGGGGGAGTTTGAGATGAGAAGTATGGGTGAGCTCAAATATTTCCTTGGGATCCAAGTGAAACAGTCTGATGATGGAATTTTCATTTCCCAGACTAAGTACACCAAAGAGCTCACCAAGAAATTTGGGATGGTGTCAGCCTCCACCATGAGAACACCCATGGGATCTAATGTATCACTAGACAAGGATGAAAAGGGGAAGGCCTTTGATGAATCCATGTACAGGTGTATCATTGGATCCTTGTTGTATTTAACTACTAGTACGCCAGACATTATGTATTCTACATATGTTTATGCTATGTATCAGGCTTGTCCTAAGGAATCTCACTACACCTATGTGAAGAGGATCTTGAGATACCTCAAGGGCAGCCTGAATCTTGGCATTTGGTGCCCTAAGAACAATGATTTTAAACTAACAGGATTTTTCGGATGAAGATTTTGCAGGCTGCAAAGAAGACAGGAAAAGCACAAGTGGCACTTATCAATTCCTAGGAAGAAGGTTGATATCAAGGAGCAGCAAAAAGCAGACAAGCGTGGCTATTTCCACTACTGAGTCTGAATACATTGCTGCAGGGAGCTGTTGTGCACAGCTATTGTGGATTCAACACCAGCTAGAGGACTACAACCTCAAGGTAAGTAACTCTCCTCTTTATGGTGACTCATCCAGTGCTATCTCTATTGCTAAAACTCCTGTCTCTCATAACAGGACTAAGCATATAGAAATAAGATATCATTTTATAAGAGAACATGTAGAATCTCAAGATATATGCCTTGAATTTGTCCCCACTGACAGTCAAGTGGCTGATACCTTCACTAAGCCATTGGATGAGGCCAAGTTTAATGCCTTCAAGATTGAACTAGGAATATTAAATGTAGAATAATGTAAAACACTTCATTCTTCCAATCTTGATTTGATATAACTTAAAATGTTGACACATCAACCCTATAAGAGACATGATTAGGCATTCAAGCAATCCTATCTCTAATGATTTTAAAGTAGGATGATCAGCTTAACCAGAACAATTTATTTCAGCTGAGCTTCACGTTGTACTTAGACAGCTGGGAAAAGTCTGGGTTCGACGAACTCTTTCCTGAGTTTGGCGAACATCGATTTTGTGTTCGACGAACTCAGCTTTGAGTTCAACGAACTCAGCTGTATGATATAGTTCGGATGAACTCAGCTTTGAGTTCGACAAACTCCAGTTTGAGTTCGACGAACTCAGTTGAGTTCGACGAACTCAGTTTTGTGTTCAACGAACTCAGTTGTATGATGTAATTCAGATGAAGTCAGCTCTGTGTTCGATGAACTCCAGTTTGAGTTCAACGAACTCAGCTTTGAGTTCGACGAACTCAGCCTTATGATGTAGTTTTAGATGAACTCAGTTTGTGTTCGACGAACTCAGTTTGATTTCTACGAACTCAGTTTGATTTCTACGAACTCAGCCTTATGATGTAGTTTTAGATGAACTCAGTGTGTGTTCGACGAACTCCAGTTTGAGTTCGACGAACTCAGTTGAGTTCGATGAACTCAGCCTTATGACATAAGTTTCATTTACACTTACAATTATAAGAACAATCAAATTCAATTACTAGGTTTAATTTTACCTAAGTCTTAAGCCATATAAATAGCTTAATGATTGATTAAAATATCACACTTTCCTTCAACCTAGCCGATGAGACTAACCCTTCTCCCCTACGTCCCAGCGCACTTCTCTTCGACAAATGGCACCCAAGACTGTGAAGGAGTTGCTTGAGGGATATGAGTTGGTGAGGGATGGCTTTCTCCATGCCTCACCAGAGATTCTCAGTGTCATCACCCTCGTCACTGAAGCTGGTATGGAGTTCCTGATTTCTGAACCTTCTCAGATATTCAAGAATGAAGTGCTAGAGATTTAAGCCAATGCCAAGCAGTCATCCTTTAAGGATGTTCTGTCTTCCAAAATTGGAGAGGTAAGGGTGAAGTTGACCCCTAAGAGACTAGAAAAGGTATTTCAATTACCTAGATTGGTAGGAGAGGACGTGTCAGATACTGATAAGGAGCAAGTCATGCGCTGGTGTGAATACAGTGATACCAAGACCTCATCTCTAAAAAAGAAATTATTCAATTAAAAGGGCAAGTTGTTATGTGATATAGTAGGGAAAGCTCTTCTGTGTAAACCAGACTCTCATGGCACCATTTCTCAACCAATGTTTGAGCTGGTTATAAGAATCATCATGAAGAAACGAACTGGGTGGGGGAATGTTCTTTATCAAAGACTAAAGGAATGTCTGCAGGCCCCTAACTTAGGAAGGATCCTGTCACTTTACCTACTGAAGGCATATCCAAGCCATTTCTCCTCCATCAAAGGTGTCAATATCCACTACTTGAAAAGATTGTATATCAGGAAATTGGACAGGTCAACAAGAGTCCTCCCCATGAGCCAACCCTCTGTGGTGGCTAAGCTGAAGGAGAATAAAAAGGAAAAGAAGATTGAAGAAGAAGGTGTTGAGAACTCTAGGAAGGATGATGAACCACAAGAGAATATGGAAGGTGTGGAAGGTGAAAATGTCCCCAGGTCAAATGTGGATACTGAACCCCAAGGAAGAGTTGAATCTCACTCTGAGCCAACTCCTATTATTACTGATCTAGCTGTCCCACAAGCTGAGCATGAACCAAGGAATTCACCTCTCCATGGTAACCTAGGATCATAGTTAATCTACACTCCTCAGACTATAGATGAGACTAGGTGTCTAACTAACACATCTTTTTCTTTTCAGGTTCCCCAAGACAAAGTCCTCCACACATGGATGCTCCAAGTGAGGGGGAGCATGACTCCAGGTCAGGAGGAGCAGATGCTTCTCCAAGAAGTGAGGGGGAGCAAAGTTCACACTGTGAAGAGGATGGTGGGGGTACTAGTGAGGGGGAGCACATCCCAGATGCTGGCAGAGCTCAAGCTCAGATTGAGGAAGAGGTGAACAAGATAATTGACAACATGGCAGTTGAGTTACAGCCAGACTATCTACTCCCCTCTGATGAGCTGCCAAGATCTGACCCTGCAGTGGAGAACGAAAAGGATAGTGCTGAAGAGGTAGTGGAGAAGGAAATTGCCCAAGAAAGGCCAGCAGCTGTGCTGAACACATCTGACCTACTAAGCTAAATAAAATCCATTATTATGGGTCATATGTTGTCTGTCAAGGAGCACATTGAAGAAAAAGTTCATGGTGCCACTGCCCAACTCAAAACTAAGCTAAATGCTACAAGGGCAGCATTGTCTCAAGAGATCCAAGCCAGTGAGCAGAGAATGGAATCCAGGGTGGATGCAGTAAGGACTGAGCTGAATTCTCAGGTCCAAGATGTCAACACAGCCTCTGCTCATATCCTCCAGCAGATGACCAGATGGTTTGAGAGGGCTAAAAGCACTGTTGCTACCCAGCTCACCATACTAAAGCAAATTGCAGACAAATAAGGGGACTCCACAAGGGACATTGCCTACGTATAACATCTAGTCTATAAGAATGAAAATGTCTAGGAAAGGGCAGTGGCCAGAATGGTACAAGTGGCCAATACATCCAGCAGCCATGTCATGTCCCACATTGACAAGGCCAAGGAGAACATACTGGATGATGTGGACAGTACTTTCCAAACTCTCTCCCAATCCATACTTGACCAACACTCTGAGATTGAAAAGAAGATATATGAAGAGAACAAAAAGGGGGAGGAAGAAATTGCCAAGCTAAGTACAAACCTGGAGGAGGCTCACATAAGGTTGGACACCAACCTGGAGAATGCCCACCAACTGTTTCACACTAACCAGGAAGAAGCCTACAAGAAAGTGGTGGAAGAAGTCAACAATTCCTCAAATGAAATTCAAAATCAACTTCTAAGAGTTGTTAAGATGGTAAATGATGATCATAGGGCCACAAGTCTGAAGGTGCTACAAGGAACCAGAATTGCCTTAAATCTTCCTGTACTGAACCCAGACAGACCTGAAGATTTTGACTTTCAAAGTCAATCTGAACAGATTCAAGATGAGAGGGAAGCAAAGAGGAGAAGGAGAGAGGGCATTCAGACTACTGAAGAGTACATGGCCCAGAAGAGGATGGAAAGGGAGAATGATCCATTTATTGTGGAAGATAATCTGGAACTGGATACCATAGTTGTCAACACCTGGGACAGTCATGGCAATCCACTCAAGGATATTGACCATGTCTACTCATCTGTTGAATGGATCAAGCATCTTGAGATGGAGTCTTGATGAGTCCCATTTATATACACATTTATGGACTCATTTGGGCCGATTATCTAGTCTATGCACTACACTTTAGGCATGTTTTCATCATATTTGTTATTCCTTGCTAGGTGCAATCTTAGGCCCATTTCGGTGTGCATTTGCGCTCCTTGTCATTGGGGGTAAGCACATGGTGCTCCCCTTCCATTTCTCTATGTTTATCTGGTGCTGGAGGTGTATTCCCAGCTATTTTATCTTGTATGCAGGTGGCCGAATTATCTTGTATCCAGTTTTCTCCCAGAATTCATGACTGTGTGGAATGCACGGTCGTGCGGTTTCCTTGACGCACGGGCTGTTGCAGTCGTGCGCTCTGATCTGGGCAGAAAATGATCGATCTAAATTTACTCGTGCGTTTTGACGCACGGGCGGAATCTCCCGTGCGTGAGTAAAACGCACGGCCTCCTGTTTCTTCCGTTTTTAGCTATTTCTGAATTTACCCGTGCGTTTTGAAGCACGGGCGGATTTGCCCGTGCGTGAGTAAATTGTACGGGCGGCGTAGCTTCGTCTTCACGCCAACTTTTATCTTTAATTAACGCACGGGCAACACACGGTCGTGCGTTCGACCGTGCGTGACCAAAATTCTGCCTGTTTAGTATTTAAAGCAGGAATTGCTGCTGCCATCGGAGGAGAGACGGAGAGCTCGATCCCCCTCACGGGAAAAGCTGAGAATCCCTCTATTTTCACCCCTTCCACCGTAGGAGACAAGAGGAGACCTTCCCGGCGATCTCCTTCATCATTCCTCCATCCGGGAGCATTTGCAAGCTTTCTCCACCACTAGCTCAAGCATTCCTCGCCAAGGAGACCATAAAAGCGCTGAAGATTGTTGGAGCGGTGACAGCTTCCTTCGAGTTAGCACACCATCTGAGGGTCGAGCCCGAAGAAAGCCCGACAACCTCTCATTCCGGCCGAGAACCCAAGATGCGGTGACATCTTCTTTGTGGTCCTCTCTAACCCTTGATGCTTGTACTTTCTTTGTGATGTTGTATTAACACATGTTAGGTTAATATTATGTATTGTTGCTTGTGTTCTTGTGCAATGATGATGTGGTGGCAAGAATAGCCCTTTTGTTGTTGTGATAGCCTAGGTTGTTTGTGCGTGAAGCCATCTAGCCATTGCTAGTGGTGATGTTAGCGAAGAGTTGAATACGACCCTCATAAAACCTCGCACTGTGGCCACTCCACCAGCTTACCGAAGCGCATCATCGCGGCCGCTGCACTCACCCACACCTTGCGAAGCGGTGCTTTTCGACCCGCATTTCTCTTCATTTTGCAATAGCATAGGAACCCAAATCACCCCCCCCCCCCCCCCCCCCCCCCCGTTGTTACTTATTTGTCCTTTCAACTAATTTCCGGTTTGAGCAAATCATACTACCCAACATGCGGTCCTTTGAGAACGATATTCGGGGAGTCTCTCCCTATTTTATTACTTGAGCAACCGGTGCACTGTTGTCGTATTGCATTTCGTGCTTGCTAATTAGCAGTGCTGAAATTGCGCATCAAGTTTTTGGCGCCGTTGCCGGGGACTGCAAGCGTGTATGATTTGTTTTTCTTTGGAAATTCGTTTTAAGGTATTTTTGTTTTTATTGTTGTGCGCTAATCCATTGTCTTGCAAGCAAGTCTATCATGACTTCTATCCAGCAACATATTTATCAGGGAAGTTTAAATGATTTAAGGAATGCAGGCGTGATAAAATGTTGGTTGTGAATCGATTGTTTTCGATTGAGTCTTTTAGTTTCTTTAATTTATTCTTCAGTATGCTATTTTCTTCTTCTGTATCATGTGGGCGCAATTGAATATCTGATGTCGTTGGTGTGTGGACACATCCCACGCTAGTGATAGGTGTCCCAAAGAGTATGGTGTTGTTCAGAAACTGTACGGAGCCCATAAGTCTTTTGGCTACTCTACTGCAACTCCGTTGTCGCACTCTTAGGCGGTTGCCGCACCCTGGGTGCCGGCTAAGCCGATGAAGCAGTGTTTATTTTGTAGAAGTAGAGAGCATGCCTTGAAGGACTGTGCCGATTTTCTTCGCCAATTGGAGGATGACGATGAGCCAGATATCCGGATCGTCCCATCTTCGAATTCTGCGAGCACAGCTCCTTCCTCTGGTTACGTATCCCTTCCACCTTCACTTCTTGAAGTCTCTGGAATCGACACGTGCATCAGTGTCCCTCATGACTCTGTTTCTGATGCAACCCCCCATACCTCTTCGGTTCATGTACCACTTTGCGTGGATTTGTGCCCTTGTGTGGAGAGCGAGCCCGAACTCTCAAGAAGCACATCTTCTCCCACTATGCACGAAACTACATCTATTTCTGACGTTATCATTGAGATCAATTTGCAGGATGGTGCAGACCTGCGCAGTGTCGTGCCCACTCTCATGGAGGCGGACAGTCTCGATTGTACTGAAGCAACCATTTCGGTTCAGTACGAGAAAGTCCAAGTTAGAGAGGAGGCCATTGTGTGCTCTGCCGAGTCTAGTGAGATCTTCGACGATGTCATCAGTTTGTCATTGCCGCACCCTATGGGGGATGAAGCCGGGATTATCCCCTCAGATGAGATTTCTCTTAGTTCTTCATCTATTTTATTTCCTAACCTTGCTCTTGTATCTTCTCCTCTGCAGGACCACATTGTGGAGCCAGTTCCGTTGGCGTATGAGCCTGTAACAAGGCCTAGCATTGAAAGGAATCAAGTGCAGGTGGAGCTAGATACGGTGAGCTTCACAACATATTTTGTGCCCTTGCCTGACATCCATATCAGGCATTATTTTGTCACTAGTATTTGGGCAACTGTTTTATCTTCATTTCGATACACACTGCCGAATCATGAGTGTGAACAATTACCTGACCATTTTCGCTTTCATTCACCTATTAGTTAACCTGCATTTTAAGTGCTTGAATAAGTCCCGTTGGGGGGACATGTAGCCCAACAGTTATCTAAGTATAGGAGTAGCTAATTTAGATTTTATCATCTTTAGTTTTAACTTCTTTTTGCTTTCGGCAATTGTTCTCTCTTGTTTGTGTGAGTTTTTCATGCACCGCGTACCCTGTGGAGTTCGTAGTTAGGCAATCGCTGTCGTCATGCTCTTCCCTGTTTTTTCCGTCCATGTTGAAGTGTGAAAATTTTTCTGATTCCGCCGACTCGCAAAAATTTGAGAAATTTTGCCTAGAAATACAAACGCACGACCAGGTTTTCCGTGCGCATTGGAATCGCATGACCGTGCGATATTCTTAAATTATAAAGCGGCTCTGCCCCGTCAAAAATCGCACTCCGGCCCTACTTCCTGAGTTCGCTCTCCCCCGTGCATTTTGCAAAACCCTTCTCTCCCGTGTGCGATCCCCCTCGTCCCCGTCCATCACATCTCGTTCTCTCTTCCTTTCCTCGTCTTCCTCCACTTCCGAGCTTTTTGGGCGCATCCATGGGTGTCAAGAGGGTTGTGAGCCTATTTCGCCGCAGAGGAGGAGTTCCGTCCTCAACTTCCAATGATCCTAGTGTAGAAGTAATGCTGCAGTTTGGGAGGCCAGAAATGCTGGAAAGGTACCACTTGTTGCGCCACAAAACTTTCCTCGATCATCGTTTTGTTTCAATTGCGGACCTTCGAATGGTCCAATTGGATGTAGAGGTGCAAAGGTTACTTAATGTGGGATCATGGGGAAACCTCTTCTCCATCACGGAGGTAGGCTACCGTGAACTCACGCTTGAGTTCCTTTCCACCTTCCGCATCTTTGACCAAGTCGATGAAGTAACTGGAGAGCCCACGGCGGTCTCATTCAGTATGAATGGCCACAACCATACTATGAGTGTTGGCCGACTGGCGGTTTGCGCTGGGATTTACACCCACGACGAACTCTTACAGACGGACGTTATCCACCGTCCGGATGAGTTCCCGGAGGCAGTGTCTCCCAGCGAATTCTGGCAGTCCATTACGGGACTGGATCAACAATATGAGGCTCGCATAGCAAAGTCTACCCACATCATCTCCCCCGCGCTCCATTATGTCCAGCACCTGATTGGGCACAGCATCAATGCCCGCACCATGAGCCAGAACGTTGCAGGGTGGCAGGATCTCCTTTATCTTTATAGCATGCACTAGGGTGTGCCTCTCCATCTCGGGCGAGTGCTCGACCAATATCTTCTTCGCCAGGCCACTTACCTCCCCCTGAAGTCGATTGGTGGCTCACAGTACATCACGAGGATCTCCAAAGGGCTGGGCATCTGGGACTCGCTTCCGCCCATGACTAATGTCTCTCGGGGTTTTCACATTAATGTGACCATGATGGTAGCATTTAAGCTCATCCAAAAGGTACGGGACGGTGACAACTGGCGCTACCAAGTCCGTGAAATCGAACCAGGACATGTGGAGCGTGCTGCTCATGCCGATGCTGCTGAGCCTAGCACCTCAGCCGGGACGTGTAGGCAGCCTTCTGATATCCCCCATTCCGCATCTCCTGCCTCCCAATGGAACGCACCGCGGTAGAGCATCGAGCAGCAGTATACTGATTTTTATGATAGGTTCGTGCGCATGGAGGATGCTAAGGCCATGCAATACGAGCTTTCTTCGCGGATTGGCGCCCATTTGGGAGTCGAGCCTCCTGTTGCCCCTGCCCGAGCTTCTACATCGTGATCTAGGCGGATGCGCAATCCTCCTCCTTCGTCGCAGCCTTCTCCGCCATCTTCCTCGTGATTGTTCTGATGCAGCTTCCTGGGTTCTTAGTTATTTTGTAGTTGTATTACCTTTATCCTATCTTAGATGTACTCTTGGTGGATCCTATGGCGGATATTATTCTACTAGGGCATCGTCCCTAGGGTGTGGTTTTGGACAGCTTCATTTTTCTGTTATATATGTTTATCCTTGTTGTTTTGATTGTCTCCACCGCCTATCCCTTTTCATGATGAATGTCAATGCTGGCTGTATTATTTTTGTCTTTGCGGGTTTGGAGATGTCAGTTTGCAGGTATGGCGACATTTGAAGATCTCGCGTGGAGGATGAGGAAAGTGAAAATTTTAATGTTGGAACTACCGCACTTCTGGCATGCTCTTCTATGAGCATAGGTCAACTCTACCCCTTTCCTACTTATTTTTGAATTGTTTATTCTAGTTGGTGTTGATCAAGTCTGGGGGAGAGAATGATCGGTGCACGTGCACACACTTTGCATGACATGTTAGAATGTGCTGAGTTAGGATTTGTATTTTGTTGCACACATTGCATACACTTGCACCTAGTTCACGCGCACTTGATCATGCGTGCTTTTTGGGTATCGCTGCGAGGTTCCCCGCTCGTAAGAATTGGATTGTTAGTGTATGAGTGAGGAGTAGAGAAAAATGTTGACTCGAGTAGTGCTCTAGTCAAGTTCCCCCGTCACGCCTAGAAATTCAATTAGAGTAGAATAAAATTCAGAGTTATAATTTAATTATTTCTATTATAGTAGCTGCAATTTATTTTACTTTAGTGGTGAATCCGGTGAATACAACGGTAGCATAAGGTCAAGTGTAGGTAGACTAGGAGTAGCTTATTACTAGGGTCGAAAGGAAGGAAAACCTTTCTCAGTGGCTAGAACTTGCACTAGGCGACTCTTGAAACGATTGCGTTGAAAGTACCCGTTATAAAATGTGATATAGGCCATTTCTTGATCCGTTTTGCGCTTTTGAAATCCTTACCTACGTAATCACCGTTGCAAGCCCACTTGAGCCTACCTTTCCTCCTTGTTTAGCTCCACTAAAATTTCACCAAAGCCATACGGTCGAACCTAATTTCGCACCAACCTTTGAGCTGAAAGAAATTTCTTTTTCGATCGCATTTGGTGTCATCTTTGTTGTGCATGGTAGATTTGAATTAGCTAAAGGAGCTGTTTTATTGAGCATATAAAAATTATTTTGTCGAAAAGAGAAAAGAAAAGAATGAATAGAAAAGAAAAGAAAAAAAAGTTGTGCAAAAATAATATTCTCTCGACAAATTCAATTTGTAATTGGCTTAGCACGCACCTAGTGTTCAGTTGAAGTCTGGGGGTGTTGTGTAATTCTTGAAAACATTGTATTGGTGATTGTAATTCTCTTGAGCGCTCAGGTTGTGTTGAATGCGATTCCCATCGTCCCTCTACTTACCTAGCCTAAACTCAACCTAAGCCTAATCCTAACCCATAAGTCCTATTGATTTTAGATACGAGTCATCTCATGCAGTAGAGAGAGTGCGAACGTGCAAGCCTATGGACACCGACTTTGATGGATTTCTTAGGAGTTTGTCCTGAGCTTCGATTCGAGTAATACTCTACTCATTAGTCACGCTATTTTCCCTTTTGCGCGACTGAAAGATTCACCGGGATTCACCATCCAAGTAAAGTAAATTTTGAACTACTGTTCTAGAAATAGTTAGATATAATCTTGAGTTTAATTCTGTTCTAATGTATTTCTATGCACGTGCGCACGCGACTTCGCATAGGTCTCTACCCCTCAAACTCACGCTAACATCCAATTGTTCCGACGGAGAGCTGAGTAGTTTGCCCGAGATGTGCAAATGGTTAAGTCTGGGGGTGTGATGAGACCCATTTATATTCACATTTATGGACTCATCTGGGCCGATTATCTAGTCTATGCACTACACTTTAGGCATGTTTTCATTCATATTTATTATTCCTTGCTAGGTGCACTATTAGGCCCATTTTGGTGTGCATTTGCGCTCCTTGTCATTGGGGGTAAGCACATGGTGCTCCCCTTCCATTTCTTTATGTTTATCTGGTGCTGGAGGTGTATTCCCAGCTATTTTATCTTGTATGCAGGTGGCAGGATTATCTTGTATCTAGTTTTCTCCCAGAATTCATGACTGTGTGAAACGCACGGTCGTGCGGTTTCCTTGATGCACGGGCTGTTGCAGTCGTGCGCTCTGATCTGGGCAGAAAACGATCGATCTGAATTTACTCGTGCGTTTTGACGCACGGGCGGAATCGCCCGTGCGTGAGTAAAACGCACGGCCTCCTGTTTCTTCTGATTTTAACTATTTCTGAATTTACCCGTGTGTTTTGACGCACGGGCGGATTTGCCCGTGCGTGAGTAAATCGCACGGGCGAACTTTCATCTTTAATTAACGCACGGGCAATGCACGGTCGTGCGTTCGACCGTGCGTGACCAAAATTATGCATGTTTAGTATTTAAAGCAGGAATTGCTGCTACCATCGGAGGAGAGACGGAGAGCTCGATCCCCCTCGCAGGAAAAGCCGGGAATCCCTCCATTTTCACCCCTTCCACCGTAGGAGACAAGAGGAGACCTTCTCTGGCGATCTCCTTCATCATTCCTCCATCCGGGAGCATTTGCAAGCTTTCTCCGCCACTAGATCAAGCATTCCTCGCCGAGGAGACCGTAGAAGCACTGAAGATCGTTGGAGCGGTGACAGCCTCCTTCGAGTTAGCACACCATCTGAGGGCGGAGTCCAGAGAGAGCCCGACAACCTCTCATTCCGGCCGAGAACCCAAGATGCGGTGACATCTTCTTTGTGGTCCTCTCTAACCCTTGATGCTTGTACTTTCTTTGTGATGTTGTATGAACACATGTTAGGTTAATATTATGTATTTTTGCTTGTGTTCATGTGCAATGATGATGTGGTTGCAAGAATAGCCCTTTTGTTGTTGTGATAGCCTAGGTTGTTTGTGCGTGAAGCCATCTAGCGATTGCTAGTGGTGATGTTAGCGAAGAGGTGAATACGACCCTCACAAAACCTCGCACTGTGGCCACTCCACCTGCTTACCGAAGCGTGACATCGCGGCCGCTGCACTCACCCACACCTTACGAAGCGGTGCTTTTTGACCCGCATTTCTCTTCATTTTGCAATAGCATAGGAACCCAAATCACACCCCCCCCCCCCCCCCCGTTGTTTCTTAGTTGTCCTTTTAACTAATTTCCGGTTTGAGCAAATCATACTACCCAACTTGCTGTCCTTTGAGAACGATATTCAGGGAGTCTCTCCCTATTTTATTACTTGAGCGACCGGTGCACTGCTGTCGTATCGCATTTCGTGCTTGCTAATTAGCAGTGCTAAAATTGCGCATCAAGTCTCTAAGGGAAAGAATCCACAAAGAAAATCTGGGGAGAAGGGAAATCCCTATAAGGGTACCCCCAAGATATCTTCCAAAGCCATTCCTGTACTTCAAAAGGAAGGAAAATATGAGGGCTGCTGCTGAAGTAAGGAAGAGAAAGTCTATGGAAACAGAAGAAAGCTCCACATCAACCCAGGGATCATCCAAGACAATTCTATACTTAGGAGCTCCTTAGGATGTTTGATGTAGCTATGTGATTTGAACTGATAGTGGATGTCTCTTTTGGACAATTGAATGAAATGATCATTTATTCCCTGAAAATTATGTTGTGTCATTTATTGTGTATGTATGTATGTTGCATTTGAATATCTATGCTTTACCTTAAATAGTTATTAAATATCCTGTGCACAGTTCATATAGCAATGAAGAAATGCTGAGTCATTATATAATAGAAATATATGTGATGTGTCTTCATGAGTTGTTGATATGTGTATCTAATGATGCTTGGTATAAATAAGAAACTGTTAATGTCCACGAAAATTTTTTCAAGCTATATGTATCATGAAATGTCATAACTCCGCTTATTTAATCAATTTTAGTAAAATGACATATTTCTGATTAAAAGGCTACTTAGCATTGGCAGGTGTTTTGCCCTCTTCAATTAGGGGGAGATTGTTGGGGATTTGCCCTAAAATTTCCCTTAATTTGAAGAGGGGGCACTTTGCAATGCTAAGTACAAGATGTATTTGATAAATCCATGTTTTTGTAAGATACACAGGCTTAAGTGACTCAAAGAGAAAGGGCCAATCATGATCTAAGATCAGGAGAAATTAACTCCTAAGAGATGGAGATTTGTCTCAGCTGAACCACTGAGACGATGGGTCAGATCCACTAAGACGAGGAGCCGTATCAGCGGAACCGCTATAAAGGAGTAGCTGTCTCAGCTTGCGCTAAACACTGAGAAGAAGACTGTCTCAGTTGTTAATCCGCTAAGACAAGGAACCGTCTCAGCGGATCCGCTGAGACAGAATCAAACATATTTCCCATTGACTGGCGCCGCCCAGAATTTGATAAAGGCGCAAAAAGTGATAAAGTAATGCCTTTACCGACATGGGCAACGGAGGTCGTGCTTATAGCCGTTGAAGACGTACAGTACTATAAAAGCTAAAGCTAGGGCAACAAAGAAAGCTCTCCTTCATCTTTGCAAAGTTGTTCAAGATGAAAAGAAAGTCGGCTGCAAATTCCTGAAGCTGCAACAACCTTCTTGCCTTGAACAGAAGTTGTTCTCTCTTGCAGAGACTCAAGCCTTCATCATCAAGAGAGATAAAAGTCTTCTTTCTTCCTTCTGAAGAAGAAGATAGTGGAGCTGCTCTGAACCAACCTGTCCAGGATCAGATCAAAATCAGCATCTGCTGAAATATTCTATTGATAAGATTGAATCAGTTGTAGAGGTTTTCATTCTATTATTACTTTATTTTGAAAGAGCTATTCAGCTTTGAGAAGGTTGAAAAAGGGTGTTGTCTGAAGTAGGACCAGGAGGTGGTCTGAGTTGTAGGAGGAGGATTCCTCTGAGTTGTAGGGTTACTGTGCCTAAAGTAGGAGCTAGTGATAGCTCTGAGCTGTAGGGACTATTGTCCTGAGGTAGGATCATCTGAGATCTGAGAAGTTCAAAGGAACTTGTGGTGTAAGCTCTAAAAGCTGAGAAGATAACTTGGAGGAGTATCTTTAACCCTATGTAACATTGGAGTTAGAGGGGTGTAGGGGGACAGTGGACTACCCATCACTTAGGGAACCACTAAAATCCTTTGTGTTGATGTGATTCTTTGAGCTTGAATTTATTGGTTGTGTAGGCATATTAGGCTACTAATAGCTCTAAACTTAAAAGAAATAAGAAAAACCTATTCACCCCCCTTCCCCTCTAGGTGAATTAATCAAAACCCCTAAGTTCTTTCAGACTATTCTCCAACGGCTCGTTTACTGCCAAGAATGGAATGAAGTATTCCAGAAATGAAACAAAGACATTCTTGGAAGTTTATTAAAATCAGATGGATGGGTCGGGAACAAAATTAGAAGGAAATATCAATTGTCCAATGGACATTCCATATAAGGATAGCCCAGAAGAAGAAAGAAAGTCAAACTCAAATGATGGAGAATATATAAGCTGAGAAAGAAAGAAAAAAGAAGAACAAGAACTGATTCATAATTTTGTCTGTCGATTAGGGCTTCTTCTTCCCCCTTCAACCCCAAGATAGAATAGAAGATCTCTCTCTGTACAGCAAAATAACAACACAATTGCTCTTTCTTCATCATCACATAGCAGTAAGTCTACAAGAGTGCATAGAGAATCAGGATCAAGCTCATAACCCATGCAATCATCACAATCACAAACATGGGTTCATCATATTCAGATCATGTGATAAACAGAAGCAACAGTTCAAAGAAATAGCTTCTGAAGAATTCTGACAGCAAAATTCTATTCTATTCTTTCTTTCTTCTCCTTCATTCACCAACTGTAAAAGAGATTTAAGAATCCCACTTTCAAAGGATTCAGTGGTTCTAAGAGTCTCCTTATCAAAAGACTCAATGGTTTTAAGAGTCTCTTTATCAAAAGAATTAGTGGTTCTGAGAGTCTCTTTATCAAAAGACTCAGTGGTTCTGAGAGTCTCCTTATCAAAAGACTCATGCACAGTTAGTGCAATCCTACCAGGGAGGTAGAAGAGTGGACTACCCACATTTTTGGGAAACACTATAAAAATCCTGTGACTTCTGGATTGATTTTTTGTGTTGTCCCAGTTCACTATTGTCTAAAATTTATATTTTTTGCATTTACTTTATTCTATTTTGGTACTGTTGATTGCATATTACTTAGTAGTTTTATTGTGTGTGCACATTTAGGGTATAAAATATTTAAAACTCTATTAACCCCCCCCCCCCCCCCCCCCCCCCCCCCTCCTAAAGAATACTCAGAGGCACACTATGCACTTTTAATTGGTATCAGAGGGAGGTTGATGTTTAAAAGGTTAACACCTTGATCAAAAGATCTCCTCACTCTTATTTCTTTAAAATTAACTAAAAGTATTTTCTAAAGAAAATGAGTTCTAAGGACTATGCGTCAACAGAACCACCACAAACTCTATTGATGAAATAAGACTTCTATCTCTCTAGAAGGGCAGAATGAAGCTATATATGAACTTTATTGATGAAGACATTTTTAATGTCATTATTTCAGGTCCCCCAGTCCTAGTGAGAAAAGATGCTAGTGGGATAGTAAAACAAACTGCAGTCCCCGGAGCATAGTGGACTGATGTTGAAAAGAAGGTGAAGGCATGTGATGCCAAAGCCATGAATATTCTGGTATCATCTATGTCAGATGACATATTTGAGATTGTGGTTGAATGCCTATCAGCTAAGGAAATCTGGGATTCTCTCTCAAGTATAATTGAGGAAGTCCAGATGAAAGGAAGGATAAGAAGAAAGAGAGAGGATTTATTGCTGAAACCTGGAGTGATACTGATCTAGCTCCAGTAGTTCCTCGAAAAATGAGAAGGAAACAAAGACTGAAGAAGCCTGCCTGATGGCTTTGGAAGATTCCGCTGAGGAAGATCAGTTATCTCCCTTTGATAATTTTGATTTCTCTTCAGATGAATTCAAAAAGTGTTTTAATGAATTTTGCAACGATCATCTAAAAGCTCAAAAAGAAATTAAAACACTTAGAAAAGAATTAGAAGATCTCAAGGAAGAAGATCTATATTCTGTGAATTATGAATTGAGTACTCAAGGTGTATAAAAAGGAAACAGAGATAGATAAATTAACTGTTGAAAATCAAACTCTCAAGGAAGAGCTCAAATAGACAAAAGCCGTTGAAGACTCACTCAATGGGAGAAGCCAAAAGCTAAGAGATTTCACCGATAACCTCTCTAAGAGATTCAAATATCTTGAATTAGGAGTAGATTTATCAATCAGTAATGGATCTTCCAGCAAACCTGTCTGGAAAAATCTAGTAGTATTTGTTAGATCTAGTGAGAATCAGGTAAATAAAAATAGTGAAATTTGTGAAGAATTGCATGATTATCCTGATAAAATAACTATCTTCAATAGGGTGAATAATACTAATCACATAGGAATTAGGTAAGAACCCTTCAGAAAATCTAATAAAAATTTATAAAATCCTTAATAAAAGAAATTATACGTCGAATAGAACTCGACGCACTTTTAAAGATGCGTTGAATAAAACACGACGGAGTTCTACATATGCTTCGACACCATCTTGAAGCAAGTATGAGGGTGCGTTGAATTCAATTCGATGCAACTAATATTCTGCATCGAACCTTTATCGATGTAACTATACAGACACGTCGAATTACACTCGACGTAACTCTAAAGATGCGTCGATTTCTTATCGACGCATATTTTCTGAAAGAAATCTTCAATCATCTAGACCTCTCTCTTTTATGTCTAATTACCATTCTCGATGCTCCAATTGTTTCAAATTTGGGCACAAATCTACAAATTGCTGGCATAATAAACCAACACTTCTTCACCTTAAAGGGTATACTGAAAGACCAACCTATTCTTTCATAACTCCATATGATGATAGTAGAAAGAGACCCCAGCAAGTGAGGGTCTATGCTAATGTTTGATTTACATGTGCAGAATGAATAACATAGGACAACCCAACTAAAGGAAGGGTAATGTAGATATAATGGACTTTAATTTTAGTTAAAGGAGTTATATGTGCAGGATGTACCTTTGATCTTATTTCTAGAGAAGTAGAAGCAGAGCTATCTGACAGAGAAATAAAAGAGATATTGTTGAGAAGATAAAGTTGTGCAAAGTCTCTGCACATAATGCCATGTCTAGAGCCCTCCATTTCATCAAACTAGGCAGTACAAATGGTCACTAACATAATCTCAGTATGGATGAGAATATTTCTCAAAAGTCAAACAATCTTTGAAACCATGCAAACACAGTTTGGTGAGGTCACTATCTCTATGCAGTCCTTATAGTCAAGAATGTCCTCCTCCTTTATGACTAGTTCATTCTTAACCTCTCATGCTGGTGAGGTTAAGAAGGGGGAGAAACATAAGGAGGACCAGGTTAATAAACAAGGGGGTGATTGAGATTGAGCATGCTGAATAGGTCAGGGTGCACATATTCAGGGGGAGATTGAGATTGAACATGCTGAGCAGGGTGCACTTATTTAGGGGAGGAAGATGCTAATCAAACTCCTAATCAAGTCACTGAATATGAAGATGATGAAGATGAGTCACCTCTAAAATTGCAGGAAGAGATATATGTGCTAGATATTCAGAAAGAGATCAAAAAGCCATTTCTTTCCAAAGTTTTAAAAGAATCTTTACAAAAAACAGGAAGTTTTCTTTTAAGGTAGTATCACAGTAAGTTGATACAAAAGCAAAGGTTGAATGTTAATGCTGAATTGGTAAAGGGCAAAGTCTAAAATTCAACATTGAAGACTAAAAGTTTTCACTTGCCTACTCATGGTTTCTTCTTTCTCCTTACAACCTTTCTCTCTCTCTTCTTCCATTATTCTGTGAAACCACTATAAACAATCTATAAAATTTGTTAAGATAAATATGGAGAGATTGTTGGGAAAAACTCCTTTTAATTTAACTTTACAAATTAATTATAGGTGATTTTACTCTCTTGGATAATTACCCATGTTGTATAGTAAGGGTAATTTAGTCATAAAATTCTTAGGAAGTAAGCTGAGCCAAAGTAAAGAGAAAGGCAAGCTGAAATCATGAAGAAAACTATCAAGAGTAATTATGCATCGACTAAAAGTCTACGCAACGTCGACTAGGAGTAGACGCATCAGTTGATGTCGACGCAAAGTCGAAATGATCTCGACGCAGAAGACAGAGCCTATCAAAGTTATATTAGAAGTTGACACAACTTTGAAATAAACTCAACGTAGAAGATAGAGCTCGTCAAAGCTATATCAGAAGTCGATGCAACTTCAAAATGAACTTGACGCAGAAGGAAGAGCCTGTCGAAGCCATCTTAGAAGTCAACATAACTTCGGCTTCAAGTAGACATGGAAGATGAAGTTCAAATTCAAGTCTTCAACTCGATGGATAAGTCGGAAAGAACTCGACGCAATGTCGACATCTGAGTTCAGCCAGGGCTAAGAAGGAATTCGAAGCGACTTCTATAAGAACTCAGAGGTGCATCGATATGATGAAAGATGAAGTCAACGCAGCGCCGAGTACAGTCAAAAATAGCAGTTTTTCTGCTATCCTTTCTAATACCTTTTCAGAAGGTCTACAAAGTTGAAGACTGTTCTCCAACGGCTCGTTTACTGCCAAGAATGGAATGGAGTATTCCAGAAATGCAGCAAAGACATTCTTGAAAGTTTATTCAAATCATATGGATGGGTCGGGAACAAAATTAGAAGGAAATATTAATTGTCCAATGGACATTCCTTCTAAGGACAACCCAGAAGAAGAAAGAAATTCAAACTCAAATGATGGAGAATATATATGCTGAGAAAGAAAGAAAAAAGAAGAATAAGAACTGATTCATAATTCTGTCTGTCGATTATGGCTTCTTCTTCCTCCTTCAACCCTAAGATAGAACATAAGAAGATCTCTCTCTGCACCAGAAAATAGCAACACAGCTGCTCTTTCTTCACCATCACATAACATCAAGTCTACAAGAGTGCGTAGAGAATCAGGATCAAGCTCATAACCCTTGCAATCATCACAATCATAAATAAGGGTTCATCATATTCAGATCATGTGATAAACAGAAGCAACAGTTTAAAGAAATAGCTTCTGAAGAATTCTGACAGCAGAATTATATTCTCTTATTTCTTTCTTCTCCTTCATTCACCAACTGTAAAAGAGTTTAAAGAATCCCTCTTTCGAAGGATTCAGTGGTTCTAAGTGCCTCCTTATCAAAAGACTCAATGGTCTTAAGAGTCTAGTTATCAAAAGACTCAGTGGTTCTGAGAGTCTCCATACCAAAAGATTCAGTGGTTTTGAGAGTCTCCTTATCAAAAGACTCAGGCACAGTTAGTGCAATCCTACCAGGGAGGTAGAAGAGTGGACTACCCACATTTTGGGGAACCACTATAAAGATCCCGTGTCTTCTAGATTGATTTTCTGTGTTGTCCCAATTCACTATTTTCTCTATTTATATTTTCTGCATTTACTTTATTCTGTTTTGGCAGTGTTGATTGCATATTACTTAGTAGTTTTATTGTATGTGCACATTTAGGGTATAAAATATTTAAAACTCTATTCACCCCCCCTCTTGGGAATACTCAGAGTCACACTATGCCCTTTCATGTATCCATCAATAATATTAAATACCTTGAGAAAGGGAGGTTTGGGATGTTAGCTCATCATATCTCCTAGTAGTGTTGCGAGCCCTTCACCAGGTAGCCTCAGGAAGTCCAAGATAAAACCTAAACAACTAGGTTTAATTAACCCTAAGTAAAGGTTAAAATGAATAAAGATATAAATGAAACTAGTTGCATCACTTTGGGATGGTGAGGTTTGAGTTGGACTGGATAGTCTGGGGAGCTAAGGCTCGGTTTGCTTGTGATATGGAGGACTGGATAGTCTTGAGAGCTGGAGGATTAGTTGTTTGAGGTTGAGGTGATACTAATGCATGTGTATATGATATGGTGGGTTTTTGGTACTGGTCAAGTCAGGACACCGATCGAAGTACATTGAATCTAGCAAGTGGTAGATGTTAGAGGTCTAGGTTGGTTTTCTGCGGTCTGAAATGACAAATCCCTAAAACCCTGCACTTGGTCATAAAATACTGGAGGACTCTAGCATAATTATGCAAAACTCAGGAGCACCTAGGATGTGTACCGAGGCATACGTAAGGTCTACTCATGGTAGTGTAGATACCCACCTAGTAGTGGAGGATCCCATTACACTGTCTCCGTTAGCCACGACGAGTGGTACCTGAGAGGCTAGCTACCTCCAAAAAGTGGGAAGGAGAAATTGCTATGCGTATAGAGTCGTGTGGGTGAGTTACATAGGTATGAAATCATAACATAAGCATTGCATAGCATACTCATCATTGCATATAACAAGATCCTCATCATATAAATTAGTATGGGCTCTTTCATATGATGAGTTATTTATACAACCCAAACTGTAGCTTATAAGTTTGCATGGACATTAATATAAGTTAAGTTACCTTTCTGTGATGATAGATAGTTGCTTTTACTTTAGTTATTGTTGCATCATACTATATTTACTTACTTTGCTTACTGCTCTTTACTTATGCTCTGCCTCATAGTAGAACTATAGAAGAAAGGAGGGGAGTTCAAGTAAACCAAGGACTGACAAAACTCCTAAACAAGAAATAATTTGTTTTTGTTGCATAAAGCCTGGGCACATTGCACCAGAATGTCCTAAAGAGAAAAGAGACAAAAGCAGCAAGAATGAGCACAAAAAAATCCCCCAGGAGGAAGGATGAGAAGAATGGTAAGACTTTCATTGCTGAAACCTGGAGTGACTTAGAGTCTGAGTCAAGTTCCTCTTCATCTCGCAGTGATGAAGAGAGTGCAGTTGAAGAAGCCTGTTTAATGGCTTTGGAAGATTCTACTGAAGAAAATCAGGTAACTATATTTGATGACATTGATTTCTCTTCAGAAGACTTTAAAGAATGTTTTAAATATTTTTGTCAAGATTATATTTACAGCCAAAAAGAACTTAACACACTTAGAGATGAACTAGAAGACCTTAGGAATGACAATCTGTATTCAATCAACTATGAATTAAGAAATCAAATATATAGGAAAGAAAAAAATAGATACATTAGTTAATGAAATTCTAATCTAAAAGAAGAGCTTACAAAAGCAAAAGCCTTGGAGGACTCACTCAATGGGAGGAGTCAAAAGCTTAAGGACATTACACAAAATCTCTCCATCATATTCAAACATCTTGGTCTAGGAGCAGATCCACCCACCAGCACACTAATCCCTAACAAACCTGCCTGGGAAAATCATATATTGTTCATTAGATCTAGCATAAATCAACCTAATAATAAATTAGAATCATGTGACGAACAAAGTAATAACCCTAATAAACTCGATGTATTCAATATGGTAAATACTACTAATTAAACAAGAATTCTATGTAAAAACCCCATAGAAAATCAATAAAAATTAAAAAATTCCTAATAAAAGGAATTATGCATTGAATAGAACTCGATGTAGTTTTAAATATGCGTCGAATGAAACTCGACAGAGTTCTGCATATGCATTGACATCAACTCAAAGCAAGTATGAGGGTGCGTCGAATTTTATTCGACTCAACCAATATTGTGCATCGAATTATTATCGATGGAACTATGCAGACACGTCGAATTATGCATCGAATTACACTCGATGCAACTCTAAAGATGCAACAATTTCTTCTCGACACATGCTTCCAGTAAGAAATTTCAAACATCTAGATCTCTCTCTCTCTCTTTTATTTCTATTTACAGCTCTAGATGCTTTTGTTGCTCTAAATTTAGGCACAAGGCCAAACATTGCGGGCATAATAAACTAGCATTTCTTCACCTTAAGGGGTATACTGAAAGACCAACTTACTCTTTCATAACTCCATATGATGATAAAAGAATGAGACCCCAGCAAGAGAGGGTCTATACTAATGTTAAATTTCATGTGCAGATTGGAGACTGCTCTACCATAAACTAGTTGTGGTATTTGGACAGTGGATGCTCCATGCATATGACTGGAGTAAAAGAATTGCAGGAAAACTATAAGGCTTAGGAAGGCCCTAAGGTAATTTTTGGGAACTCCCACTCTGACAAGATTAAAGGATATGGTCTGCTCAGGATTGGGGAAATCTCCTTCTCTAAGGTAGCTTATGTTGAAGGACTTCAACATAATCTAATTAGTATTAGTTAGCTATGTGATGGTGAATACAAAGTTGTACTCACTAAGTCCTTATGTCATATAGTTAGTTCTGTAACAAACCAAATTGTATTGACTGGACTTAGAAAGGGTAAGGTCTATGTAGTAGATTTTGAATATGCTAAGTCAGAGGTTTGTTTGTTTGTTTAACTCCCACCTAAAAAACAATGAATTGTGGCATATGAGACTTTGTCACCTGAATTTTAAGACAATAGCTAAGCTATCTAAGCTTAACTTAGTAAGTGGCTTTCCAAGTGGTAAGTTTAAGAAAGACCGTCCTTGTAGAGCTTGCCAACTAGGAAAGAAAACCAAGTCATCGTTCAAACTAATTGGTAAGAATGATTCCCCTAGAATCCTATATATATTGGGCATGGACCTATTTGGTCATATCTCCTCTCAAAGCTTAGCAGGCAAGTCTAATACATTAGTCATTGTAGATGATTTTTCTAGATTTAGCTGGGTGTTCTTTCTAAAATCCAAGTCAGACACCTTCAAGATCCTCTCAAGATTAATTAGACAGAGTCAATCTGAATTCAATACTCAGGTTGCTATGATCAGGAGTGATCATGATACTGAGTTTGAAAATCAGTTAATTTGTAAATTCTGTGAGGATGAAGGGATAAGGCAATGTTTTTCAGCTCCTAGAACCCCCCCAACAACAAGGGGTGGCTGAAAGGAAAAATAGAACCCTAATTGAATCAGGAAGGACATTATTGGCTGAATCCAATTTGCCAAAGTCCTTTTGGGCTGAGGTAGTGAATACTACCAAATATGTTCTGAATAGAAGTCTCATCCACAAAACTAAGTTGAAGACTCCCTATGACTTATTGAAGGGAAAGACACCTTTAGTCACATACTTTAGGATTTTTGGGTGTACTTGCTTCATTCTTAATAATGGGAAGAGTCATCTTGCCAAATTTGACAAGAAGGCTGATGATGGGATATTCTTGGGATATTCCTCATTAAGCAAGGCATATAGGTGTTATAATAAGGGTTCTCTCAAAATTGAGGAGTTAATACATGTTGTATTTGATGAAACTAACATGTTCTCCAAGGGGAGGGAAACTTCCACCAATACTATATTGCAGGTAGAAGAAGAACTAGCAGATTAAGTGGAAAGGCTCAGCATCATGGACCACCCATCAAATTTCCAGGACAAAGGAAAACAGAAAGTTGACAATGTTTCAGATAAAGACTCGTCTGTAGATGAGGATGACATTAGAGCACCAGCTTTACCAGATACATAGGTCACTCTAGTGAATGAAAATTATGCTCCCACAGTCAATGAACAAGAGGTAAATCATGAGGAGGTGAATCCACTTAACAGTTCAACAAGAACCAGGATGACTCAAAAGGATCAACCTCTAACTCAGGTTATAGGAGATTTGACAGTGAGAGTAAAGACAGGGAATCAAATAACAAATGAAACTAAGCTGTAATGCTTCCTCTCACAATATGAGCCAAAGAACTTTGAAGAGGCAAATAGTGACCCTCACTGGATAGCTGCCATACAAGAAGAGCTAACTCGGTTTGAATGGAACAAAGTCTGGACCTTACTTGAGAGACCAAGAAATTACCCAATAATTGGAACCAAATGGGTATACAAGAATAAGATGGACTCGACTGTAGTCATTGTCAGAAACAAGGTCAGGCTTGTTGCTCAAGGATATATGCAAGAGGAAGGAATTGACATCAACCAAACATTTGCTCCACAGGCAAAGCTGGAAGCAATCAAGATGTTTCTTGCTTATGATGCACATATGAAGATTAAGGTCTATTAGATGGATGTGAAGAGTGCATTCCTAAATGAAATTCTTCAGGAATAAGTATATGTGGAGCAGCCCCCAGGTTTTGTCAATCCATATTATCCCTCTTTTGTTTATAGATTAGATAAAGTAATATATGATCTCAAGCAAGCTCTAAGAGCTTGGTATGAGACCTTAATCACATTCCTTATAGAACACTCCTTTGTAATAGGAAAGGTGCATAAAACACTCTTCACTAGAGCACATAAAAATCAGCTACTTTTAGTACAGATATATGTAGATGATATCATATTTGGCTCAACAGATCAAAAACTTTGCAAAAGGTTTGCTGACCTAATGCAGTCTAGATTAGATATGAGTAGCTTGGGGGAACTATCCTACTTTCTTGGTCTTCAAGTAAAACAAACTACAGATGGCATTTTCATATCACAATCCAAGTATGCAGAGAACTTATCAAGAGGTTTGGGATGGAAAATGCATCTAACATGAGAACCCCCATGGCTACCAATATTGTTCTTGATAGAGATCAGAAGGGCAAGTCGTTTGATCAGAAGACTTACAGAGCATCCATTGGCTCACTCCTCTATCTAATAGCTAGCAGACTAGATATCATGTTTGCTACATGTATATGTGCTATATTTCAGGTTGACCCTAAGGAATCCCACATGACTTGTGTGAAAAGAATACTCAGATATCTAAGCTGTACACCTGAACTTGGCTTATGGTATCCTGTAGAATCTGGTTTGACTTAGTAGGCTATTTAGATGCAGATTATGCTGGATGCAGGCTTGATAGAAAAAGCACCTCAGGAACCTGTCAATCCCTAGGTGCTATACTGATCTCCTGGTTTAGCAAAAAGCAAACTTCAGTCTCCACTTCTATTGCTGAAGCTGAGTATATAGCTGCTGGGAGCTGCTGCTCACAAATATTGTGGATGCAAAATCAATTGTTAGACTATAAATTTTCTCTTGACAACTCCACAATATTCTGTGACATCTCTAGTGTTATTTCTATAGCTTTCAATCCTGTTCTCCACAGCCGAACTAAGCACATAGAAATAAGACACCACTTTCTCAGGGACAATGTAAAGAAGGGTAAGATCAATCTTCAATACATTTCCACTGATATTCAAAGGGCTGACATCTTCACTAAGACACTTGATGAAAGTAAGCACAAGTTCTTCATCAATGCACTGGGAATGTTTGATGGAACTCTCTATGACACCTTTATTATGTACTCAAACTTATTTTTCATAGAAAGGTATTGCTGGGAAAAAGATCGAAAATTTTAAGAAAAAAATAACTGTTTATTCAGATCTGCATCGAATACAAATTTTACAACCCACTATTCACCGACTCGCGAAGGAATCAATCACAGGTAATTCAGGGAGTGCTCGCAGACTCGCGGTGAGTACCTTGCCAAGGCGGGGTGAGGGGAACCAGAGATCCCACTCGCGAGTAGCGAGCGGCGATAGCGTGAGTGTTTCGAAGACCGCTCTGGGTGCATTTAGCCAGGGCGAGTCAGATGAGGTCTCGCAGCATTAGTCCGGCGAGGCGAGTGGGGGCTCGCCTCCACTCGCAAGAGGATATCTCGCGAGCCCAACTCACATCGAGACTGGCGAGTGGCATCTTCATGTGCCACTCGCCCAACAGAGGTTGCAGGTGAATTTACCCTGATCCCCATGGTGGGCTGCCAATAGCCCTCCAGAACAGCGGAGTTTAGTTGTTAGCAGACCAGTTTGGGGTGCGTATAGTAAAACCAAAAGGTGGAATCCCGTTATTGGCAGACTAGTTCCAAAAAGGCTATAAATAGACCCTTTGGGGCACCTTGAGAGGGCAATTCTATTCTAGATCTTTGCTCCTCCTCAAGAGTTCTTTGGTTAGCTCCTCCAGCTCTCCAAGGTGCCCGGCTTCAGCTTTGGCTTGGGAGGGGAAGCGCTCTAAAGATCTTCTGGGTGTTTGGTGGAACAAATGCAAAGGGAAAATTTTGGTTAAGTCCTACGAAAGGGGCGAGTAAGTGGGTATTCGATTGGTTTGCAGGTGCGCGGGGGGGGGGGTGCGTGTCAGAATGTGAATGCGTACGTATGTGAGTATTCGCGCACGAGTCAATAAGTGCATGAGCAAAGCGTAGGTGTGCGCGTGGTGCATGTCATTAAGACGCGAGCACATAAGCAATTGAAAGCGAAAAAAGCAAAAAATAAAGGAAAGACTTAGAGAGTAATTTTTCATTTCATTACACAAAAAATAGTTTACATAGTGTGGGGGGGGGGGGGGGTGAGTTTCGCCTTACAGAGAAAATTCAAAAGGGAAAATTTACATCTCAAGGCTCGCTCCCTATCTTCACGCCCTCGTCATCCGCGAAGGGAGGGATCATCTTGAACAGCTCTGAAACGACCTCTTCGATCGTGAGCTCCTCCACGTAGGCTGAGAGAAGACAAACCCCCTTTAGGGTGTCGAAGATGTGCCTCACCGCCAGGATCATGGTGTCCCACAGCGACTCCTCCTCCGCGCGCTTCATGTTCCTCGAGGTGCGGCAAGAGTGAGGAGGAGGTGGAAGGGCGGCCCGCACGAGCTCCTGGTTATGAGCTTTTAGCATGTCGACCTCCTTCTCCAGCTCCGTCTTGCGAGCAAGGAGCTGGTCGGCGGTCTCAGGGTCCTGCGAAAGGCAAGTGGGTTAAAAAGGAAAATGGCGAATGGTGATAAGCAAGTTCTCTGCAGAATTACCATCTCGCCCATGAGGCTCTCAAGGAGGCCATCGAAGATGACCTGCTTTTCCTTTAGGTCGGCGAGCTCCTTCTGCATCTCTTGTAGCCCGCATTTTAAGTCCTCGGAGTTCCACTCCATCGTAAGGCAGCGGCAACCCACCATGTGGGCGAGCTCCAGCCCATGAAGCTGAGCTCGCTCGCACTCATAAGTGAGCGCTCAGGAGGAGAGGGTGTGGAATTCCGCTGCATCCTCCCTCCCATAGAGGTTAAAGGACACGGTGAAGGCCTCTCCTCCAATGACCTCCCGCTCCACCCAGGAGGGATTGAGGGTGGAGATCGAGACCCGGTTAGAGTCTGAGTCCCACTCCAACACGGGCTCGCCGGCCGCGTACCGATGCTTGGTGTTGAGGCAAAAATTGCGGTTGGCACGCGGGCGGTCTCCGCATGGGCCTCCCCAACTCCATGGATGGCGAGAGAGTCTGATGGGGGATCGTCCCCAGATGAGCTTTCAGCGAGCCCCTTCCCTTTGACGAGGGTTGAGGCCTGCTTTTTCTTCTTTGATGGCGGAGGGTTAAGGGACGACCCGCGGCTCGCGGGTGTAGGCTGCTTTTTGGAGGCAGGAAAGGTGTCGGGGGCCTCGCGGCAAGCGTCGGCGGTGGCGGAAGCAAGCCTCAGGCCCGGGGTAATGGGTGCCATCTTTCCATAGGGGGGATGAAGCAGAAGGTCTCACTCCCCTGCGAATGATAAAAATGCGAGTTAGGAAAGATGGATAAGGTGTGCAGGCGAGACAGGAAGAGATCGCTATTCAAACCTGCTCTGGGCGGCATGGGGAGTAGTGAGTCCACATTCCTTTGGAGTTAACCGGCCTCGAAGGCGGTGAAAATGTACTTAAATAGGTCGGCCTCGAGACCGCCGAGCTTGGGGTGGGGGTGGGCGATAGGTGGACTCGCCCCGCTAGACAGGCGAGAAGGGGACATTGCTGAAGCGTCCCATGATGAACACAAACTTTTGCACCTAGTAGTGGCTTTTGTTCACCGCCTCCTGAACTTTGGTGTGCTGGCTCACAAAGAAGGCCGTCCCATCCTTATTCGCGCGAAAGGAGAACAGCTTGCGGCAGATCGGAAAGCTGAACTCAATGCACTCCTCACAGAGGTAGCACGCGAATCCCACCATGACCGCGATGGAGTTCAGGGTCATCTGGCCCGGGATGACACCGTAGTATTTCAGCAGCTGGAGAATTTGTGGGAAGCAGTTAGAATGAAATCCTACACTAATGCGAGAAAGGAATGCAAGGGGAAGGGTAGCGAGCAAGTTACCGGCTGATCCCCAGCCACAAGGGAAGCCGC
The DNA here is from genome assembly GCA_033032865.1 of Dactylorhiza incarnata. Classification (NCBI taxonomy): domain Eukaryota; kingdom Viridiplantae; phylum Streptophyta; class Magnoliopsida; order Asparagales; family Orchidaceae; genus Dactylorhiza; species Dactylorhiza incarnata. The sequence continues at coordinate 19,454,771 of JAWHQI010000011.1, read as the reverse complement.
GGGCCCACACCGAAGTGAGCCGCGGAGATGGCAAGCTCAAACGCGTGGAGGCCATTGATGGCCTCGATCTTCGCCGGATGGGGAGCAGTAAATGATGTCATGATGTAGTTGGCCACCACCGAGTGGTACTCTCTCTCTGTCAGCGAGCAAGTAAAGAATGAATGGTCGCAGAATGTGAAGGCGCGCATGGCCCAACCCTCCGCATCACCGTCACCGCCCATGGTTGCTAAATCAGAAAAGAGTGCTAAAGAGAGAAGGCGAAAGCTCACAAGAAAGAAAAAGAGGTCGAGAGAGTTAAATGAAGTGGTTGACTATTGATGGTTGGATTTATTTATAAGAAACTCAAGGCGGTGGGGACGAATCGAGGCGTCAGGGGCGCGGATAGCCGAATCCCTCGGTGACACACCATGGTACTTGAACCATCCCACCCCTAGAAAACTCGCAGCGATGCAGCGGGGACAGATCGTGGCAGGTGAAGCTAGTCCCAGATAAGCCACGAGAGAGGGGCGTTGAATAAAGGGGGTTAGCGAATACGATAGAAAGCAACAAAAAAGAGCGAGCAATAATGAAAGAAAAATCCCGCTATTATTCGAGAGGTGTCAAAGTGATATTATTGTTTACAAGTTGCCGCAGAAAATGAAAGCAATAATGAACAAGGGATTATTTCTGCGAGTTAGACATGCGAGTGCGATGAAGATCAATAGCGGGTCCACCTCCATTGACCTCATCCTCGCACCCCCGAGCTCGGCAGTACGTACGGGTAGTGATACACGCAAACCGCACGGAGCTCGCACTGTAGCAACTGGATTTGGTCCTCCCCCCACGTGAGGTGCACCCCGGGGGAGGTGGCCTCGTGGCAGGCATCTTATTGCATCTCGGCGAGAACTCAGGCTAACTCAACCTCGATCGTGGTGAACCGCTCCTCGCAGGATACTCTATCCTCTTGCGCTCGGTTATGCAAATCTTGCAGCATATACCCTTGCTTCTCGAGCACATCATTGACTCGCCGCTTCATTGCTTCAGGGTCCCAAGGGTCTCCAAGGAATTCAGCGATCTTATCCGGCGAAAGAACGGTCGACATCTCCTCCTCTCCAAGATCTAGCTCGATGGAGGACTCTGGGACACCTGCGAGAAAATATTTAACAAGCAGTGCGAGAGGTATTTTGTTAATTTGTAACTAACTAACCTGACAGGGCCACGACCGCTTTACCGGGTCGCTGGCAGGAGGAGCTCGGTTACCCCTAGAAGGGCTCTGAATACTATATCGTGACAGATTTCCCCAGACCAGAAATGCGGGGGAGGTTGCTCACGACCCAGATGTCGGTGGGAGGCGAGCTGGCGGGTCCTTGATGGCCCAGAAGATTGAACCCAGGGATGAGGATTATCCCATCCGGAGGGGTCCGCGAGCCCGGAGGAGGCTGCTAGACCGGCGGAGGGAGTGAATTAAGTGGGGGCTACGAATCCGGCGGGGGCAGAGAATCTGGAGGAGGTGGCGAACCCAGCGGGGTGGTGTTGTTGGAGCATGCGTTCCGCACTCGTCCGGTTTGAGAATAACAAATCCCGAATGTATTTGATCCTATTTTTTGGTGTGCAGATAACAGGTGCTAGAATAACATGACTTCAATTGGAGCAAAATGACATTTTCCAGAAATTTGAGCTATCGGATTTCCGACAGTGCTATCGGATTTCCGACAGCTCGTTTATTTAATCTCTGCGCAACGGTTTGGAGCTATCGGATTTTCGATATCGCTATCGGATTTCCGACAGCCCATGATCTGCCAATAACGCCAGGACGTGCAGCAGTTATCACACAGTGGTTAGGAGCTATCGGATTTCCGATATCGCTATCGGATGGCGACAGCCCACGATCTTCCGATAATGCCAGAACGTGCAGCAGTTACCTTGACTATCGGATATCCGACAGTGCTATCGGATATCCAACAGCCCACGTCTCAACCACGACCTCAACACGACGCAGAAACTTCGTTTTAGCGGGAAACGTGGCAGCCTCTGGAGCTATCGGATATCGGCGACAGCAGCTATCGGACGGCGACAGCTCCTTTTTATTAAAAGGGCTCAAAACTTCGTGGAATTCAATTCTTCAGATTTCTAAGCCTCCTTCCTGAGTGTTATTGTCCAGAGAGCTCCAGAGAACGAAAATCCCCATCCTTGAAGACCATCCAGAGAGAGAGCTTGTGCCACAATTCTATACCAGTTATGCTGCCGAAGATGGATCTCCCACAAAAAGCTTAAGGAGAATTCTAGAGGAGGACTACGTCACGCTACATCCGAAGGACGATCGCTTCCACCTCGCTTATGCTACAGCGATCCTTCATCCTCATCTTCAGAAATCTCATATAGGGAGTTTTTATTATTGTTTTCATTATTTCTATTCCATACATTTTATAACCGTTGTAGAAATCGTCGTCTTGCGTGCGACGTCTAAGTCCGTGTGAGGCTTAGGGGAAATCATCACCTTGTATGTGGTGTTAGATCCTTGTGTGGTCTAGGGTAAATCATCGTCTTATGTGCGGTGTCAAGTCCTTGTGTGGCTTGGGAGAAAATCGCCGCCGTGTGTGCTGCGTCTAGATCAAGATTTGATTTAGGGGGAGGCTAGTGTCTATATCTGGGAGATATAGGTTATAGCCAACCGGTTCGTGGGGATACGAGTCGGTATAGAAAAGGAAAAGATATTTTCATTTGTACGCCATCGATTTCTAGCGATATTGAAATCAAATTTATGTAAACACTTTTCTTTTATATAAATACAATCATGTCTCTATTTGTGTTTATTTGATTTCTCTCCTTTGGCTATATCTCTAAAATATTGGTTACAAAGTCTTAAATCCAAATTACTTTATCTAAATTGTTTATTTCAATCTCTTAATCATAAAACAATTTAGTACTTATTTCTAAACTTGAAAATTATGATATTCTCACAAATTAGCTAAATTTTCATTTTGCCTTTCTCATATTATAAAACAATTTAGTATTTTCCATAAAATTATAAAAAGATTTTTATTCCCTTATTCCCCCCCCCCCCCCCCCCTCTAAGGGCGCCATAAGATCCAACAAGTGGTATCAGAGCCAGGTTATTCCAAACGGTTTAAAAACCAGGAATAATGGCGTCTCATGATCTCGCTTCTACTAATAGGGGAAATTTTCTTATAAATGAAAAATCTTTAGCACCACCTTTATTTGAAGGGAAAAATTATAATGGGTGGAAATTTCTTATGGAAAAATTTCTTAAATCTTTAGATATGGAAGTATGGAATATTACAATTAAAATGCCCCCAAGTATTTTAAATAAAAATGAAATGTTCTTAAATGCCAAATCTATGAATAGTCTATATTGTGCATTAGATCAAAATATTTTCAAACTTATTTATACACTTCCTACTGCTTATGAAGTTTGGAAATTTCTTGAGAATACTTATAATCTTCCTTCTACAGATGATGAACAAGAGGAATTCCTTATGGATCCAAGAGAAGAAATCGACGAGGAATTCCTTATGGATCCAAGTGAAGAAATCGATGAGGACTCATGCTTGGAGGAAGAAAAATACAACGTCATAATGTTGGACTCATTTGTTGGCAACACATCAAGCAAAAGAGAAGACCTAAACAATTGCAAGGTAAGAAAATCAAAAACTTCTCTTTTTGTAACAAATTATATTTCTACATCTCGTATGCTTAAAATTGCTAAACGTAAAATTTTAAAATTAAAAATTGCTAATTCCAAATTACGTTTAGAAAATAAATCTTTAAAAGCAAATGCTAACGTAGAATCAAATATTGATGTGTTAAATTCTCTTTCATGCTCTTTAGTTACAATTCCCACTCTTTGTTTTGATTGCAATTTATTTAAAGAAAAATTCAAGGAAATTGAAAAAGGGCTCTTAGTTTCTAAAGAACATAATGAAAAATTGATAGTTGAAAATGATGCTTTAACTTGTAAGTTAATACAATTAAAATCTTTTGTTGAAAAATTTCAAATGTCATCTAATAAATTTCATCATAAGATTTTGAATAACAAGGATAAATTAACTTACAAAATCATTTCTAAAAAGGATCATTTTCACATATTAAATCAAAATGAGTTTAGTTTCAAAAAGAATTATGACCCTCACAAAATTCTTAAGAGTCATTATTATAAATCTCAATATATTTTCAATCATGACTCAAATTTAAAAACTCTTTTTCATGAAAATCAAAATATAAAGTATTATCCTTCATATTATAAGAGTATGTCTATAAGAAAGAGTGGAAATGAAAATCATCAAAATAATAATCAATCATTTAAAACATAATGTAACCCACTCTTTCAACAATCACTTCTAAATAAAGACAATCACTCTTGTAAACTTTCAAAGAATCAATATAATAAAATTCATGATGATTATCAACATCAATCTACTTTGAAAAATAATTTGAATAAACATACATCTCAAATGAATTATTTTTCAAACAAATATAATCATAACATGAATTTAAAAGACAAGCAACCAAAGTATGAATGGAGGCCCAAAATTAAAAACGAAACACTAACTCCACTTGTAAAGGCCCATTCATCACTTTCTCTTCAAAAGCCTACACGATGTATTTGGGTGCCCAAAGGAACCATTACACATGGTCAACTTTGGATACCTAAATCTCTTATTCATTAGTATCCTATCATTTGCATGAAGTAGAAACAATTAAAAATGAAATATCAATACTCTACTTCATGATATGCTTATTGTCTCTTTTTCTTTTATTTATTTTATATTTTTTAAACAAACATGCTATGATCACTTTATATATCTTGTAATATGACTTTCATATATTAAGCCTAATGTCTATCAAATCAAATTTGAATTAAAATTGAACATTAAGTCATATATTTTTCAAAAGTGATCTATCTCTCATTTTAAATTGTTTAAATATATCCTTTTAAATCCTTTACCCATCATTGTCTTGAATTTACATTATCATTTGAATATTGAAATTATTTTCAAGACTAATGAAATTATTTTTAAAAAAAATGGATTTAAATGGTTTATTTAAGTGCTAAAGCTAAAAATTAAAATGCGCAACGTTTTGATTATTTTTCTATTTGTTGCATTTGATATCCCTTATGATGAAAAATATTATCAAAAAAAAATTGAAAACAAAAATTCATCTAAACGCATGCTTAATCTTTCAAAAAGGCGAGTTTCTTGATCAAAACTTCAAATAGTCATATCTTATGATCCGCTCGTCCGATTTTCGCGTTTAATATATTTTCGGGAAAAGCACAAAAATCTCCATCCAATGGAAAACTAGGCTTGTTCATTTGAGTTGTCTTGGTGTTGTCAACTTGCCCAATTTTAACTCCATTTTAAAAAACTATCTTAGTTTGCTTGATTCGGAAATTTCTGTGCCTATGGATTTTATTTTCATCACATGATATCCTAAGTATAATTTTTTCATACATTAATTTAGATATTATGTGTGTGATGTGTGTCACCAATGTTTGCATGTAACTTAGACCTTAGAATCATCTTGTATCATTAAGATCAAATCAAAAGTTTAATCATTTCATTCTAGGTCTAAAGAAAATTAATTTGAAAACTTCTCATATTACATGCAACATAATCTCCATTAATCCTATGTAATAACATTGCATTCAAACTCATCATCCTAGCATTGCTTCTTGGTCTATGCTTATATATTTATGCTGGGTAGAACACTTACAATGTTATTCAACTTTCATGATAACTATGTGATTTTGAAATTATAATAGAATACCAAAATTCTAACAAACACATTGTTTATGGATTAATCATTAGTATATATATCATGAAACTATATATCATCATGGAAAACCAAAGATCAATAAATCTAATTGTCCAATGCAATTTTATTATAAATTTCAAAATGTTATATATGTGATCTTTGTCTTTGATATGATTACATGATCATCAATTTCTAGACTTAAAAATCAAACATGCTTATTCAAAAGAAAATCACATACATCATGATGATCTAACATATATTCTATGCAAAATTTTATATAATCATAAATCATAATTCATATTCTATCAAGAAAAATCTCAAAAACAAATTGGAATTATGAATTTTATGATAAAGATATGAATATTGTTTTCTTTACATTAGTTGGTGTATGAATATGCGTTGCTATTGATTGCATGTATCTCACATATATATAGATTCTAGAATCAATTGTGTAATAATAAGAATAAATTAAAATCATCACTTTATTCTAGATCTATAATTTGAAACTCTAGTTTGGAATACATGCAATATAAATGTTAAATCTTATGACATGACATTAAACTCAAAACTCATCATACTAGCATTGTCACTTATTGAATATTAGTAATTGTGCTAGTTATCTCATTTCATCATCTCATAATAAGTAGAAAAACTATGCGGCTTTATAACTCTTCACAAAAACCCATAGTTTACATATCAACCCATAGATTTAAAAAGCATAGGTTGTCCAAAAGATTATTCACCTATGACTTCATATCTCACAATAGCGAGGGCATAGGGTTGTATGCAGTAGAGACCTAACCTCTAAGTCATGTCTTGTCCTTAACCGGGGAGGGTTCCAGTGGGGCCTTGCGAGGCACTGGGGGGAAAGAGTGCTAGGTTGAGTGTTCTCTAGTGTGTGCATATGGGACTAACACCCCAACCTACGGCATGCGTGCAGCTCCTCATGCCCATCCGTCACTTAGTACGGGGCTAGGGTGTAGACATTTAGTCGGGATAGTTTTTAATCTTAGGACGTACTTATATTACTCTTTGCATAATCATTTTATTCACTTATCACTTAAATCATGCATATTTTGGGTTGTTTTAAAAAAAATGTCCTCTTGTGTTTGCATAATTTATCTTTTTGAGCTTAAATGTTTTTGTAAAACACATGAATTTGAAAAAGCCAAAGTTTCATGCAAATTTGATCCACCTAGAGATCTCCAAAAATTCTGAAATTACAGCATGAAACTACTCTAAGGACACTTAACCAATATCAAAAATAAAAAATTTGAAATTCTTGAAAAATCGTGTACTGTTTCCAGCGCTAGCGCTAGCGCCGGCGCTAGCGTGGGTGTTCGAATTGTCTGTTTTTTAAAATTTCTAAAAATCACCAAAAATATTTTTGTCTATATGTACTACTTTGTTTTTGTATTTCAGATATTTGCTATTTTTGTTTTATTCATATTATGAAAAATCAACTATAGAAGTTCAAAATTAAAAACTTACAAAAATATGTTTTTATGATTTTTCTGTTTTTATTTGATTTAAAAAAATGATAAAACAAAAAAAACTGTATGATCTTTATTGTCAATATCAAGCATGTATGAATTATATTATTTAGAATTATTTACAATGTTAAACCTTATTTCTTCAAATTACTATGAACATTGTTTTGCTTATCATGCTTTGATATATCTATTTAAAGTGCATCAATGGTATTGAAAAATGTGTAGATACAAGCTTAACATGCCTCTAAGTATGAGTAAATGTTTTATGATTGATAATGATACATTTCACTCACTTATTTTGGTAATCAACATGTGTGTCTAAATCTAAAAATGCTTGCTTGTGTATTGTATTTTGTACAATGAATTAAAACTTGCATAAGTTTATTACTTACACTACATTTGAATTGCACTAATGAAATTTAGAAAAGTGGTTTAGTTTAAAATTTTTGGTTTGCAAAACAAGTGTATTCGGAGAATATTGTCTCACAAATATGAACGAAAAAAAAAATATGTAGACAAATATAACTCCACCAAGCACTACTTGAACCTCCTGATAAGTCTTCATAAGCATTGTGAGGTTGAGCACCTTGGAAAGAATTGTAAAGTTACTTGTGCAAACCTTGGTTATTACACCACTTTGTTAAAAATTATGTGCATTAAAAGTGTGTGAAAGTAATTTACTTGTGTTTTATTGTGCACTGTACTCTACATATGTATTGTATTTTGATGATTTAAATCAATTGTTAACATTGCCCAACATACACTTATGTGCACATCATTATCTTTCATAACACTTCTTCTCATGAGTATTGGATTCTAATGCTTTATTCTATACTACTCTTTATGTAAAAATGCACTAGATAACCTAGCATGATCTCTACAATGTTTTAGTATTTCTTGAATTTAAAATTAAGTAACATTGTAGTATCATCTCTCTTTGATATGTTCATTTCATGCTTGGTATCTTTATAAAAAAACTTTGAGATTTCAAAAAGGTTACGACATCTTTACATTTTGAACTTAAACTCATATTTATAATTATGATCTTCATGCTTACCCAAAGATGTTTTCTATAATCTTCCGCTTACTTACAACTCTTATTCTTTTTATTTGAAATCTCTTATATACAATGCTTAAACTCTTTATCATTTCATATATTACAAAAGCTCGATCATGCTTTATTATTTCTAAGAAATGCCTCCTTACTACCCTCACCCCACCTTCTTTTGATAATACCAAAAGGGGGAGATTAATTGAAGAAATCTATATAGGTGAACTATAGAAGAATAAGGGGAGACTAATTCATGAATTCTATCATGAAGGGGGAGTAAAACATAAAATGCATTTATGTAGGGGGAGCATTAATTTAGGGGGAGTATGCACAATTTTATCATGCTAATCATATACTATAGTTGCACTTTTTATCATGCTTATCATATACTATAGTTGCACTTTTATCTTACTTATCTTATCTATAAACACTATTGTTGATTTCTAGCTTAGAGGATTTGTTATTATCAAAAGGGGGAGAAGATAATAAGAAATCAATTAAATCAATTAAATCCCTTAACACTACTAAAATTAATTTAGTAAGCATATATGTAGGGGGAGTTTATATGTAGGGGGAGTTTATATGTAGGGGGAGAATGTTTTAGATGGGATTATATTAAGGGGGAGCTCATATTAAGGGGAAGATCATGGAGATCTTAAGCTCACAACACTTGTACACACATAAGTATTTTTCACTATCTCAATAGGATTTATTCGATTTCTTTTTATAAGGATTTGTTATTATCAAAAGGGGGAGATTGTTGGAGCATGCGTTCCGCACTCGTCCGGTTTGAGAATAGCAAATCCCGAATGTATTTGATCCTATTTTTTGGTGTGCAGATAACAGGTGCTAGAATAACATGACTTCAATTGGAGCAAAATGACATTTTCCAGAAATTTGAGCTATCGGATTTCCGACAGTGCTATCGGATTTCCGACAGCTCGTTTATTTAATCTCTGCGCAACGGTTTGGAGCTATCGGATTTCCGATATCGCTATCAGATTTCCGACAGCCCATGATCTGCCAATAACGCCAGGACGTGCAGCAGTTATCACACAGTGGTTAGGAGCTATCGGATTTCCGATATCGCTATCGGATGGCGACAGCCCACGATCTTCCGATAATGCCAGAACGTGCAGCGGTTACCTTGACTATCGGATATCCGACAGTGCTATCGGATATCCGACAGCCCATGTCTCAACCACGACCTCAACACGACGCAGAAACTTCGTTTTAGCGGGAAACGTGGCAGCCTCTGGAGCTATCGGATATCGGCGACAGCAGCTATCGGACGGCGACAGCTCCTTTTTATTAAAAGGGCTCAAAACTTCTGTAGTTGATTTTTCATAATATGAATAAAACAAAAATAGCAAATATCTGAAATACAAAAACAAAGTAGTACATATAGACAAAAATATTTTTGGTGATTTTTAGAAATTTTAAAAAACAGACAATTCCAACACCCACGCTAGTGCCGGCGCTAGCGCTAGCGCTGGAAACAGTACACGATTTTTCAAGAATTTCAAATTTTTTATTTTTGATATTGGTTAAGTGTCCTTAGAGTAGTTTATATGTAGGGGGAGAATGTTTTAGATGGGATTATATTAAGGGGGAGCTCATATTAAGGGGAAGATCATGGAGATCTTAAGCTCACAACAGGTGTGCCTCCCAGGAGTCGGAGGAAATTCTCTGTGAAGAATGAAAAAGCTCAATAGGAGAATTCGCAAAAAAGACAATGTCAGAATCTTACCCGGTCGCGGCGAAGGCAACAGGTTGAGAACCTCCATGTGGGTGGCCAAAGAATTGTTTCCAGCGGGGGAAGGAAGGCGAGTACCTTCCAGGGTCTCGCTCACCTGGATTCCCGCCAGAGACGCGCTCTAAAGATTAAAAGGTCAGCACAGAAATGGGGGAGAAAAGGCATGCGAATCTGAGTACCTGTCTGGCTAGAGCGGGATCATCTAGTATATCCCGGAGGGAGGACTGCATCATCTTGAAGTATCGTTGCACCACTTGTGACCTCATCAAAATAGGGGGAGGCAAAATCTGCTGGGCGCCCCAGGGGGCGAGCCATTTGGTGACCAATTGCGCCCTCGCGCGGGACGCTGCTAAGCGAGCTTGAGCTTCTTCCGAGAGAGGCATCTTCAACAAACGCTGTTGCGAGTAGGAAAGAAAAAGGAAGGAAGAAAAGGGTCCATCATCGCCCAGAGACGTTGGTATTTATAGCACTGGGGGTGGGACCCACCAAAGATTCGTGCCAGCTCATCCTCATCTGGCAAACATGAAGGGTTGGATGTTTCTTCACGAGCTTAGCATAATCTCACGAAGAGCGGGAATTATGTACAACCCAGTGTTCACAGACTCGTGGAGGAATCAATCACAGGTAATTCAGGGAGTGCTCACAGACTCGTGACGAGTACCTTGCCAAGGTTGGGCAAGGCAAACCAGAGATCCCACTCGCGAGTAGCGAGTGGCTATAGTATGAGTGTTTCGAAGACCGCTCTGGGTGCATTTAGACAGGGAGAGTCAGATGAGGTCTCCCAGCGTTAGTCCGGCGAGCGACTAGGGGCTCGCCTCCACTTACAAGAGGAGATCTCGCGAGCCCAACTCGCAAAGAGACTTGTGAGTGGCGCCTTTATGGGCCACTCGCCCAGCAGGGGTTGCAGGTGAATTTACCCTGATACCCCTGGTGGGCTGCCAATAGCCCTCCAGAACAGCAGAGTTCGGCTGTTAGCAGACCAGTTTGGGGTGCGTATAGTAATACCAAAAGGCGGAATCCTACTATTAGCAGACTAGTTCAAAAAAGGCTATAAATAGACCCTTTGGGGCACCTTGAGAGGGCAATTCTATTCTAGATCTTTGCTCCTCCTCAAGAGTTCTTTGGTTAGCTCCTCCAGCTCTCCAAGGTGCTCAGCTTCAGCTTTGGCTTGGGAGGGGCGCTATAAAGATCTTTTGGGTGTGTGGTGGGACCTCCACGCTGCTGCCAAGGGTCGTTCCTCTTGTTCTAAGTATTCGGCCAGGTTCTTCCGCGTTATTAGTAAGTGCTCGTTGCCCCCCTTCTCGGGGGTCCAAACTCCTTGTTAGACCAAAATACCAGTTCCAACACGAATCGACGCACCATCGATTTATATTCAACGTTAGCCTCGAGAGCTGTCTGTGATAGTTCATTTGAATAGCACTCGACATAGCGTCTAATAAATATCGACGCTTACGTCAATATCATAGTTGCTGACTATATTTGGAGCCAAGTCGACTTCCACTCGACATTATGTTGACTTTGCAAAGCGCGCATAGACTGCTTCTAAAAGCGACTTTGACATTTTTTGCCACACTGAATTCACCTCTTTTCGACGTTGCTTTGAATACAACCCTATATTATGACAATTCATCTACTCAAAGCAACTCAGTCATTAGACTCTATTGTGCTTTCAAATTCTCTCCTTTTCGCACTCCTCCATTTTCCTCTCTACTTCTCTCTTTTATTTTCAGTGCAGGTATTCACAGGTATTCAATGGCTTCTCCTCCGAATCAAAGAGACCTTGATGAAGAAGTTGATCTATCTTTAGAGACACTATTGTTTCTGTTCAGCTATCTATATCTTGATTTTTTAAAAGATTGCTATCAAAACTGTGTGCTCAACATAGAAGGTTACAGAACCTCACTACTCAAATAAAAGCCTTTGATGAAGAAGTGAGGTTGTCAGTGCTGTCTGCTGATCTATTTATATCCTTTCTCAATGATATAAAGTAGGGGGAGAAGTGTGCCAGCAAGCCACTTCAAGATTCAGTATACACTACAGCTCTCCCCATTATTTTTGTTTATGAAGGAGAGTCAGTTATCACCTCCAAGCTTCTTCTTCTACCTGTATCATTATCTCCTCCAAGAATTCTTCCCTCAATCCAGGGGGAGCCATCAATATAGGGGGAGAGTGATCTATTCTCAGATCATAATGACTACCTGAAGAGTCTGCAAGAGTAGAAAGAATGGACTGTGTCACCTCTCCCTTAGACACCAGACTGCAGGCCCTATTCTAAAGAATTAACAACAACAACACCTCCAATTAAGCATGTTGCTCATATTCTTGAATCTGCTCCATCTTCTCCTACACCATCTCAGCTCCCTCCTGATCCTACTCTAGCACCCACTCTAGTAGTCTCAGTACCAGTCTCTAGAGGAAGACCACTATTTAGAGGAAGGGTACATGGAAGAAACTACAGAGGAAGGGGAAGAGAGCTTAGAGGAAGGGGATATGGAAGAGACATACTAGTTTGGGAGAGGTATACAAAAGAGCAAAGAAAACAGTTCAAGAAGGACAAATCCTATTACAAAACTTATGAGAAGGTTGAAATGCCTAAAAATAGAATGGAGGTATATACTGACCCAAAGCTTGATAAAGATCTAGATGAGATCAGAGAAAGGGATCAATATGAGTTTGAAGCATCTCAAAGAGAGCTGGAAAAAAAAGAGAAGGTTGTTCATTGAAAGGTTGAAGAAGGGAAAGGATGTTGTACAGAAAGAACAACTAAAGGAAGCAATTCAAATTTCAAGAACTCTGTTTGATCCTACAAAGTATGTTGCTAGGAATCCTCAAGCAAAACTTCTTGAAAATAAAGGGCAACTTCACAAAGGAGGCCTTGGATGTGATCAGGATGAAGAAGAACAACCACTTCAAAAGATAAAGAAGATTGTGTTCAAGTCAACTCCAACTCCTGGAGTCATACAGTCTACCTTTATAGTACCTGATCCAGAAAAGCTAGATCTGGAAGAATTCAATTTGATGACTGCTAAAGTCATTGGTCTGGGACTCAAACTCAGTGATGTCTATCTTGAAGCAGAATCTGATCTTGAGAAGCTTTTTAAGGGACATGAAAGAATTCAGAAAAATCCAGAGAAGGCCATCCCAACAAACTTCAAGTGTGTGGAAAGAAAATTCAGAAAGTTCTATGAGGCCTTATCTACTTTTCTCAAATAGAGAAAGTAGATCACTTCTTGGGTAATTAACTCTGATAAACATCTAATTATATTAATCAAAAGTTATCAGTTTATCATGTCATTTGCTCTATATCATATTTGTATGTACATTGTTTTTGTTCAACTGCATGTTTGAAATAACTTAAATTATTTGTAAAATTTGTTAAGATAAATAGAGGGAGATTGTTGGGAAAAACAACCTTTGATTTATCTTACAAATTATCTTAAAGTGATTTCATAATCTAGGATATATTACCCATATTGTATAGTGAGGGTAATTTGGTAATTAGATGGCCTAGCATATCACACTCACACTAGAGTGTCAAGACCTATCCAAAACAAGCACAAAATTCAGTTGAGTTAAACTTGCGTCGAATAGAAGCCGACGCAACTTCGATTGAAAGTCAAAGCAATCGAATAAAAGTAGAAGTAACTCAGACTGAAATTGAAGTATATGTGAAGTCGACAAAACATCAAAATGTTCTCGACGCAGAAGACAGCGCCTGTCAAAGCAATATCAGAAGTCGACCCAACTTCGATTTGATTTCGACGCAGAAGATGGAGTTCAAAGTCCAAGTCTTAAACTTGACGAATACGTCGATAAGTATTCGATGCAATGTTGACATCTGAGTTCAGTCAGTACTAAGAAGGATTTTGAAGTTGCTTCTATAAGAACTCAGTGGTGCGTCGATTAGAAGTAAGATGAATTCAATGCTAAGTCGAATACACACAGAAATAGTATGTTTTCTGCTGTCTTTTCTGATGCTTTTCCAGAAGGTATCCAAGGCTATAATCTGATTTCTAATGGCTCGTTTATTGCCAAGAATGGAATGGAGTACTCCAGAGAGACAACAAAGAAATTCTTGGAAGTTATTCAAATTAGATTGATAGGTCGGGAGACAGAAATAGAAAGAAATACTTATTGTCCAATGGATATTCCTTCTAATGAAAGAACAAAAGATGAAACAAATTCAAATACTATTCAACAAAGAATAAAGTTACAAACTAAGGAAGAGAACAATAAGAATTGAATCATTCAGTCTTCTGTTTGCTAAAGTTCTCTCTCAAAAAGAATAAAGAAGAACATATCTGTACAGGAATACAAAAAGGCTTTGCTTCTTCTTATTCTACATCTACAGCAGAAAGCCATCAAGAGTACAGATAGATTCTATGGATCACAAGCTAACAACCCTTGCATTCATTTCTATCTAAAGCAAGGGTTCATTCAAAACAGATCCTGAAGAACACCAAAAGAAGAAACAATTCAACAACTTCTTCTTCCTCTTCTTAATTTCTTCAATTATTCTGTAACTGTATAAAGAGTCCTTAGAATCCCACTCCAAAGAATTCAGTGGTTCTAAGAGTCTCCTTATCAAAAGTCTCAGTAGTTTTAAGAGTATCCTTATTAAAAGACTCAGTTATTGGTTCTAAAAGTCTCCTTATCAAAAGACTCAGTGGCTGGTTCTGGAAGTCTCCTTATCAAAAGACTCAGGCACTTATAGTGCATTCCTACCAACGTGGTCGAAGAGTGGAGTACCCGCATTTTGGGGAACCACTATAAATCTTGTCTTCTCTGTGTTGTCCCCTTTTATTTTTTCTGCTCTCTGTGTTTAAATTTATTCTGTGCTGGGTTTTTTTTATTGCATAGTTGTTAGAAGTTTTATTGTGTGTGCATATTTAGGGTAAAAGTTTTAAATCTCTATTCACACCACCTCTGGAGAATACTTAGAGGTTATAATGTGCACTTTCAATTGGTATCAGAGAGAGGTTGATCATAAAAAGGCTAACACCTTGATCAAAAGATCTCCTCTCATATGTCTTGACCCATCTTATGAATCTCCTGGCCAAGAGGTTGAACATCTCTTCCTCAGAGGTGGAGGGCTCTCCTTCAGCAGCCTTTAGAGCAATTGTCCTCTCTTTTGGAGTTGAGACCTTTCCTCCGGCTTCAGTCTCAGCTCTACTTTTTATAACTAGCTTATAGGATTTAAGATTATCAAGTAGAGCATCTGTAGGTATATCTCTATGGCATCTGGACTCTCTAATGGCCCAGATACTTGAATCCCAAGTGCTTAGGAAACACAAAAGGAGTTTGTCATTGATCTCTGCCAATGATATCTCTTTGTCTAATCCCTAGAGCTCATTTATGATCGGGCTGAACCTATTATACATCTCATCCATATTCTCTTCAGTTTCCTTTTGAAAGTTCTTATATTGGGATATGAGAAGAGACTTCTTATCCTTTCTTTCATCAGAGCTTCCTTCTACCAGTCTGGTCGGAGATTCCCAGATCTCTTTTGCTGAGTTGCAGTCATCCACTTTTTGGAAGATGTCATCAGACATTGTTGATACCAGAATATCCATGGCTTTGGCATCATATGCCTTTACCTTCTCTTTAGCATTTGTCCATTCAGCTCTAGGCACAGGTTCTTGTGTCACTGTCCCACTAGCATCCTTTCTGACTGGTGTTGGGGGACCTGAAATAATGACATTAAAAATGACTTCATCAATTGAGTTCATGTATAACTTTATTATGGCCTTCAAGAGTGTAAACTTATTAAGATTACACACTGGTGGTCTTGTTGATGCATAGTCCTTAGAACTCATTTTTCTGAAAATATTTTTTAGATATAGAAATATATGAGAGGAGAACTTTTGATCAATGTGTTAGCCTTTTTATGATCAACCTCCCTCTGATACCAATTATAGGATCAAGCGCATCCAACTATCCCAAAAACCCGGACTCAAACTCGCAACCTCCCTCTTATACCACTTGTAGGATCAAGCGCAACTAACTATCCTAAAAGCCTGGACAAATGGGAAGGGCGCTACTTTTTTTAAGGAAGTAGGAAAAGATGTTATGGGTCAAGTGAAGTAACACTGGACCCAACAATCGCCCCCCCCCCCCCCCCCCCAACATCCAACACAAACTGCAAGCTCAGAGGTACCCCACATGGCTCAGAGGTGGCGCACCACATGGCTCAGAGGTGATTTTTCACATGGTCACGACCACTTGACCCACCGGGACCCACACAGGTAGAGAAATGTTGGAATTTATCAGCGCCCCCCTCCCCTGCCCCCCCCCCCCCCCCCCCACACACACCCCGATCTCGAACCCGCAACCTCCCTCTGATACCACTAGTAGGATCAAGCGCAACAAACTGTCCCAAAAGCCCAGACTGATGGGAAGGGTACTACTTTTTCTTTAAGGAAGTAGGAAAAGGCACTACGAGTCAAGTGAAGGAACACTGGACCCAACAATTAACTTTCTGTGATGATAGATAGTTGTTTTTACTTTACTTATTGATGCCTCGTACTATATTTACTTACTGCTCTTTACTTACTGCTCTTTACTTATGTTATGCCTCATAGTAGAACTGCTAGTGTAGATTTACTTATTTATACACAGCTATACAGTACTCTACATATACTATGCTAGATAGAACCACTGTCACCTGCTTGTACTTTATTGCCTACTTTTGTTCTATTATATTCCATCCTCCCGCCCGGTGCCTAGAAGTCGCCAGGGGAGGGGAAGATAAAACCGCTTAGTCTTTTTGACTAACGATCGGATATGGCCTTAACAACCAGGAGCACATAGACCGGAGCAGCAACAGTATGTCCAGGATGAGCAGCATCCCAGGGTGGCAGAGAATGAGGAGCTGATATAGTGTACCATAACACTCCCTCAGACAGATTTGAATATAAGAGTTTAGTTTCTTCTGCAAGATGATTTTGAGAGATTTGATGTATCAGGCATAAGCCCTTACTTTTGTGCTCATTTTGTGGACATTTATCATTTGGATTATATACCATGCGTGATGTGGACTTATGGTCATTTGCTTTCTTCTTATGTTTTGTGGTTGGCTTGGGATGTTTGAATTAGTCGACAGGATTGGCGTCTTGTAGTAGTGACTAACCCATGTGTTGGTTTCACCGCAAGACGGCGTTTTTGGGCATAAGACTCCCCTCAGACTGGTGTAAGGACCGAGGAAAAAGTGGAAAAAGGAGTCTTATAACTGGTATCAATCAACACCTCCATAAGAGAAAGAAGTCCATAAAACACAGGCACACCCCGCTCGAGCTTAGTTTGAGGACAAACTAAAGCAGTGGAAGCATTGGTGTGCCCGTGTGAGGAACCACATAATTTTGTCAACTTAATAATGAAATTAGGCCGACCTGACTAGTATACCATCATGGTTTGACTTATTAAGAATTTTTAGGAGGTATCGTAGTCTAATATCGACCTCGGGTATAGATTGGCTGATGTGTTAGGATGCCCAAAGTGAATAAATGAAATATTTTAATGCAAGTGGAAGTGTTCAAGCCTTACACTCTAATACTCTCACTTCAATTCTTGGGTGATATTTCCACCCCTTACACGAGCTAATAGGTCATCTCAAGGAGATTTGATGCCTATAATATAGTGACGGATTAGAAGGAGACTTTAAATCTTAGCTTTTATCCCTATAAGTTTATACCTCCCACTTCCATTTATGTAAAAATCTATCACAAGGATAGGGCACCAAATTTCGAAAGAGAATTCTAACAGAGAAGACCACTTTATAGGATAACTCGCATATGACCCTTGAAATGGTTGTGGTAAATGGTAAATTTGAGGGAAAATAACTTTACTATATCCATAAGTCTCAGGGATTGTCGTACAAAGTGCCCTGATCCAAGGATTTCATGGTAGAGATCACAGACCTGCACGAGATCTGGTATGCGCCTTAGACCCATCTCTCATACCCGGTTATTATCCATACAGGTCATCAAGGCCCGCCGATAGGGAGACAAGGTGTTCATGATTATCTTTGAGATGAAGGGGGGTGGAGGCCGCCAAGCTGATATTTTGGTAGTTCATGACTTTTCTGATGCCTTTCCGAAGAAGATACATGGACTACCCTACACCAAGATATATATTAGACGCATATAAACCCATGCAGAGTTTACTTGAATGCTAAGGGTTCTGAGCATTCATTAAATCCATAAGTCTCAGAGGTTGTCATAAAAGTATTTTAATACGAGAACTTAGTTGGTGGGACTCTAAGCCGAGGATCTATGCCCCTAAGGATTATGCACATACATGGAATACCTATATCTTTGGATGAAAGAAACTCAACCGAGATTATAGGGGTGTATCCTATTTCTTTGTTTATTGGGCCAGTTATGTATCGACTTGGGCTATCCTAGAAATCTATTCTTCGGAATTGCCCCATTTATCTTTGTTGCAATGAACTTTTTGTCACCTAAATTGTCACAATTTTTCAAAACTAAAAGTTTTGATCCTAGAAATATTAATTCATCTTAACAATGTAGATTCTGAACGCCAAATTTTGATCGCTTTAAATTTCACTAGCAGGATAAAAGAATAGAGAAATTCAAGGATGATTATCCATTTTCTATATAGATCCAAGGCTATGCAGATAGTAAATGAGGAGATTAGCAAACTAATTCTTTTTAATATACTTTGATGTTGCCAAGTTATATACATACAACTTCTAAAACAAAGAAAGTCGACGTAAGACACTTGCATTTTTCTCAAGCTTTTGAGTTAGATGAAGTAAATAATTGCTTAACACACAAACTAAGGAGAGGTCGTGTTTCGTTAATGCATAATGACTTCATTTATGCAAATTATCAGCTAAGTCGTTTACAAATCCACAAGAATTTGAGCAAATTTGTCTTTCAAAAGATCTAAATTTGAGGCATCATTGGTAGTTAAAAGGAATAGACATACGATTAAGGCTACATGTTACATTATCGCCTTGACAAAATAGATTTCAAAATACCATAATTTCATAACCCACCCATTGTGACTATGTTTTAATGTCTATGATTGTCGGTTAATGAAGTTCATTAAATAAAATTACCTAGATCGCAAGAGAAAACCGACGTGAATTGTGAATTCAGTACAATGTCTAATTAAGATTTGGACTAGACAAGAGTAAGACTTAGTTATAGTCATCATACTTTTAAAGACAAATAATGATGTTATAATCCCATGTGAGGTGTGGTGTTATAGATTCACCTCCTTCTTGAGCCTAAGACATTGATTCGTAATATTGTCAGGGCAAATTGTTAAATGCCAATGTTCGAACAAAATTTTTTTTTTGAAGCATTAGAAATATATGGTTGTCAAGCTTGAATCTTGACACAACGACATTATGTTTGGAAAATTGTGGATTATAATGGGTTAGCATCACTACCAGTGAAATGGTATGATCGCGGAACTTGATTTTAAATTGAGTTAGAAGCCAAGAGGTAAAGATTTGGGAATTTTGAACGATGATAATTTGTGCCACGTCATGACCTTGGAAATATAATGACTCCAAGAAGGCATAAATATTAAGTGGTTGATATTCAAAGTTTAGGAGATCTGAATTATGCGTATGATCACTTGGACTTGACTCTGATGATCTCGAGAATTAAATCGCATGACCATAAAATCATCTTCAAAAGAATTCAAAATTTTGAGGAATCACGTTATCAACATATATATTTTGAAATGAGTTGTACATTTGGAATAAATGCCAAATCATAATCTTCCTTATGAAAGGATGGACTAGTGATAAATATTTGAAGTTTTGGAAATAATTTTACTTTATAAATCCAGCATTTTGGACAATTAACATGGAAAAAGAGTTATTGACATCAACTTTATATATAATAATGTGATGATCGGAGGATTTATAAATATGACTTATTAAAGAACATTGGAAATTGATGACCCACATTGCTCCGAATATAAAAATTAAGCTTGATTTTCACTATATTAACCTCGAGTGACCATATTATGGATCCTATAAGCATGATTAATCTTTGACACGAAACGACATATGGATGATGATGTCTTGAAATTAGAAGAACAAATATTGAATAAGCATTTATGATTTTAAAAGACAAGTCTAGATTTTATTTGCTAAAACTTATATCCTCATCAAAAATGAGAGATATTTAAGAACCCTCCATCAGATAATCTTGATTATAAATATCATATGAACCTAAAGGTATTGGGATTAGATTATATAGAGGCCATAGATGCTTGGGATCAGATGATTCGGGAGCGGATGCTGGAGGCCCAGAGTAGGTAGGCGAAGTACTATGATGTGAGGCTTCAGAAGGGGGAATTCCAGGTGGGAGACCAATTTTTCTTAAAGATTCGTCCAGTGCACGGTGTTTTGCAATGCAGAGGCAGAAGAAGCTCAGCCCACGATATATGGGGCCTTAAAGGATCCTTGAGTGGATCGGCCCATTATCTTAGAGGCTGGAGATGCCACCAGAGTTGGCGAACCTGCATGATGTCTTACACGTCTCTTCAGTCCACACAGCCTTACTTTGCATTGAGCAACATATCATGTCTACTTCAGGCCCAGCAACGTCCGACCGGTCTATTCGTCTAGAGCTAGCCCGAATAATTGATACTGATGTTCGGGTCTTGCGGCGAAAGAAGATCCCATTTGTCAAATTCATGTGGTCCAACCACAGACAGGAGGTGCATACATGGGAGCCCTTGGATCTCATGAAACAACACAACCTGGGACTATTCATCTCAGGTACAACCTAACCTAGTGTACTTTACTTTTCCTTTCATTATGCGTAGAACCCGGTAGAGCCAAACTTAAATTTTGGGAACGAAATTATTTTTGTGTTTATTGGGATTTGCATCATCCCCATTCCCACTAGACCCCTAATGTGAGTTAGGGCATGACATGTGCCATGACTTGTTCCATGACATGTGAATTAGGGCAAGAAGGTACCCAAAGTGACTAGTTGTTCTCACCTAGTGAACCCCAATGGACACAAGTCAACCTAGGTCAATTCACCTCAAATTGACTCATAAGCCCAAATTGACATCACCAATACTTTCCTGACCATAAGGGTGAGTCAATGGACCATAAACCATATGAATTGGTCTAACCAAATTAGGCAACATGACCAAAGTCAAACTTTGGTTAAACTATCCCAATCAAACCGTAATAACGCTCAACGGAATTTCAATGGACCAAATTGACCACACCACTAACCTCCTAACTATTAAGAGAGGGAATTAGGACAATAATAATCAAAGGGGATCAACCAATTTCATGAAAGTGTCCAAAGTCAACTTTGTGTCAACTTACCAATTTAACCCTAAATGAATCAATTATCCCAATCATGACTCCACCATGACCCAATCAACATTGGATGGTGTAATAGGGTGCATGACCATCATATGGGGGTAGCCACCTCTTCAATTTGACAAAGTCAACCTCTAAGTCAACCCTAGTCAAAATTGGCCTAATTAATAAAATCAAGGGGCTAACTCATTTCCAATGGGCTAAAGACCTCAATCCTAGCCCACTCTATACCCCCATTAGCAAAATGACCCCCATTCCCACTAATTTTAGAAGGGGAAGACATGCATGGGGGCAATTTTGAAATTTCCCCGAATTTTATATAAGACAAATGAGGAATTGGTGGAATGGAGGCCACACGGCCACCATTCCCTCTTCCAAAATCCTTCATTGAACCCCCTCAGTTATTCCTAGCGAAATTCCTGCAGGATTCAGGCCAAATGGCAGTTAGGAGGAGCAACCAAGGTTTGGTCGGCCCCCTCCCCAAAGGCACTTTCATATACACACCTACTTAGTTCAAATCGACCTCACCGTCATCTTCAAAGGCTGCAAGGAGCCAGAATAGACCATGGAAGTGGAGCATTGGCTGGAGGAACCTAATTTTGGCAACGAGCTCAAGTGCAAGGATCGTCCATGACACCTAGGAAAAATGCCCATCCAAAAGCTTCAAACAAGGCAGGTTTCTCCTCTCCTCCCTTGGTGCTAGCCCCCAAGATTAACTAGGATTTGATTCGAGCTCAATTGAGCTCAAATCCATAATTATCAAGGGAAATGTTTGTTGGAGTTGGGGAACACATCTAGTCAGTGTTCGTCGAACGGCGTTCAAAGAACGGAGACGAGTTCATTGAACTCCGCCTGCGCTTGACGATCGGAGAAGGGTTCGTCGAACGGCGTTCAACGAACAGAGAAGGGTTTTGTCGAACTCTGCCTGCATTTGACGAACGGGTCCTTGATTACTCCAATCTCAGCAGCTCATTGAACGGGAAAGGCATGCATTCGACGCTCAATGCCTGCGCTAGATGCTTGCGCTCAATGCCTGCGTTTGACGCTCGACGCCTGCACTCGACGCCTGCGCTCGACGCCTGCGCTCGATGCCTGCGCTCGACGCCTGCGCTCGACGCCTGCGCTCGACATCTGTGTTCAATGCTCGACGCCTGCGTTCATGCTGTCTCAGCAGGTTGCGTCTCAGCGGATGCTATTGAACCGTCTCAGCGGTTGTTTGGTCTGAGACCGGTTTGGTGCCCTATTTAAATGGTGCATAACACTGGTTTAGGGTTAAGGTCATTAAGTCCAAGAGAGTGCAATAGTGTTTTTGAGCGGTGCTCCTTGGCGGCGGTTCCTTCGTTCTTGTCTGAAGAAGGGTTAAGTGAGGTAGGATCAGATTTGATCCTTGTAACCTTGTAAGCTGTAATCCATCTTTGTGAATAGAAAGAAGAGAAGAGGAAGGGGAGAGGGGATGTAGCCCGGATTGGGGTGAACCTCTGTACATCTGTATGTCTTCTGTGATTTGCTGTATTTTTTGTTTTGATTTCTTTCGAATTTCTCATCTCGGCACACCCTGTTTTCTTTATATTTGGTATCAGAGGGAGGTTCTTGATCCTGGAAATAGGTTCTGGCGCCGTGCTGATTGAGATCATGAAGTTTGACGGAAGTCGATTTGATCTATGGAAGATGAAGATGGAAGATATGTTGATTGATCGAGATCTGTGGTCTGCGATCGAAGATGATCCTCCTGTTCCTAAGGTTGCAGAGAAGGATGTGAATGCATCGAAGGGAAAATCTACAGACGCGACTGCAGATGTTGCAGCGGAGGCTATGACCTGGACGAAAATCGATCGGAAGGCTAAGGGCCTGATCCGGTTATTCCTTGCAGATTCAATCTTGACTAATGTCGTGGAGGAGACTTCGGCACGAAGTCTGTGGCGTTAGTTGGAATCCCTCTACCAGAGCATGTCCATGGTAAACAAATTGCTGTTAAGGAAGAAATGGTATAAACATCGGATGCGTGAGGGCGATTCGTTTTCAGAGCACATGACTCAATTCAACACCATTGTGAGTTAGTTAATCTCTATTGGTGAGAAGATCTCGGATGAGGATAGATCCATCACCTTATTGTGCTCACTACCAGATTCATGGGACAATCTGATTGTCGTGATTGGGGGGAGTGGAGATAAGGAACTGTCATATGATACTGTATGTGCAGCTCTTTTATCTGAGGAGACCAGGAGAGGAGGTTCTGAGGTTACAAGCAAAGGTGCTTTGAGTGTGTCTAGATCCCGTCCTCAACAAAGGGAGAACAAGCATGGTGGATATCGAGATAAGTCTCTAGGTAGATCCAAGAGCTAGGAGAGGGAGAAGAGTAAGAAGCTCGTGCGGTGCTGGAAGTGGAATGAGACTGGTCATGTGAAGTCTCAATGTTCGAACAAGGCCATTCAGAACAAGGAGACACCGACAACTTCTGGTATGAACAAGGAGGGCGACGGCGGTGACATGTACATCGCTGCCGCGTGCGTTACTCAGAGAGATTCTGATTTGTGGTATATAGACACCGGAGCATCATACCACATGACCCCTCATAGGCACTAGTTCTGTGAGTATGAGAGGTTTGATGGTGGAGATTTCATGTTGGGTGATGATTCTGCTATGCATATTATTGGGCGTGGCAAGGTGATGTTGAAGTTGTTTAATGGGACCACAAGGTCTCTTCCAAATATGATGCACATTCCTGGGATGAGCAGGAATTTATTATCGGTGGGTTCCATGGCGGATGCAGGAGTGCACTTCAGCTGTGACAAACAAACTTGCAAGATGTCAAGGGGGCAATGGTGATTGCCAGTGGAGTGAGACATGGAACACTGTATACTCTGCTTGCTGATATAGTGGTTCCAAGTGGGGCTCTTATCTCTGAGAGCCAGGAGGTTGACCAGGAGGAGGTGTCCATGCTGTGGCATCATCGGCTTGGGCATATTAGTGAGAAGGGGATGTCGGCCATGGCATCTGGTCAGATGGTGGAAGGGGTGCCGGAGTGCTCCACAAGCCTTGGGTTCTGTGAACATTGCCTGCTTGGCAAACAGACCAGAGTAAGCTTTTGTGCGACGGGCACGAGGGCAACTGAAGTGCTGGTGCTGATACACAGTGATGTGTTTGGGCCAACCCCAGCTCCATCTCTAGGTGACGCAAGGTACTATGTGTCCTTTACTAATGGCCTCTCACGGTATTCCTGGATCTATTTTCTCAGGTCCAAGTCAGAAGTTCTGGACAGGTTTAAGGAATTTAAGAACCTGGTGGAGAACCAGTTGGAGAGAAAGGTGAAGGTCCTCCGTTCTGACAATGGAGGGGAGTACTACTCTGATGCTTTGAGCGGTACTGTACTGAGCAGGGGATTGCACGGCAGAAGACCACACCGTATACTCCACAGCAGAATGGAGTGTCGGAGAGGCTGAACAGGACCTTGATGGGGAAGGCCAGGTGCATGCTCAGTTGGGTAGGTTTGGGGAAGGAGTTTTGGGCTGAAGCAGTGGCGACTACAAATTACCTGAAGAACAGGTCCCCTACATCTGCTGTGGAGGGATGTACTCCCTTTGAAGCCATCTTCAAGAGAAAGACAAATTTGGCCTATGCTCGTGTGTTTGGGTGTGATGCATATGTTCACATTCCAATGGAGAAGAGGGGGAATCTTGATGTCAAATCTGAGAAGTGCATCTTTATGGGTTACAAAGATGGCATAAAAGGGTACAAGCTTTGGAACCCTGTGACCAGGACTGTAACATTCAGCAAGGATGTGGTGTTTCATGAAACCAGTCCACAGGCTATCTCACAAGCTGAGAAGGATAAAGAAGCAGAGAAAGAGATAGTGGTGGTGGAAGGAAGCTTTGAGAAAGGAGCTACCATTGTTGGGGCTGAATCTGATTCTGAATCAGATGATTTGGAGGTGGTTGGAAGTGATGATGAGCCAGAAGATGAAGCTGAGGAAATTCCACTTCTGAGGAGATCGACAAGGGAAAGAAAGGCACCAATGAGATATCCCCAATGTGTAGTGGCTGCACAATGTTGCCTGAGTATGCTTGGTGAAGATCCAATATCTGCCAGAGATGCTAGATCAAGGGCTGATTCAAATCAGTGGGAGCTAGCCATGGTGGATGAAATGGAGTCTCTGAGGAAGAATCAGACTTGGAATCTGTGTAAGCTTCCAAAGGGGAGGAAGGCCATTGGAAGCAAATGGGTCTTCAAGCAGAAGGTGAAGGGTGATGGCACTGTGGATAAATACAAGGCAAGGTTGGTTGCAAAGGGATTCTCCCAGGTCAAAGGTGTTGATTATGATGAGATCATCTCACCGGTAGCCAAGATGATGTCGATCAGACTGGTACTCTCTATTGCGGTAGCGCATGATCTAGAGATCGAGCAGATGGATGTGAACACAGCTTTTCTTCACGGTGATCTGGACCTCTGCCCTCCCTCTCTATCGGATGGAAGGGCTGAAGAGAGAGCCAAAAAAGGATCTTTCGTGAGGAGGAGATATACATGAAGCAGCCGGAAGGACTCGAAGCCAAGGGCAAGGAGGATCAGGTCCGCAGGCTGAAGAAGTCCTTGTATGGACTAAAACAATCTCCGAGCATGTGGTACCAGAAATTCGACACCTACATGCTGGAGTTAGATTTTGAAAGGTCGAATTTGGACCACTGTGTGTACATCCAGAGAAAGGGAGAGCAGTTCATCTTCCTGACACTTTATGTAGATGATATGCTACTGGTGGGCAATAATGTCAGGATGATCCAACATGTGAAGAAGCTGCTCTCAGCCAAATTCGAGATGAAGGATTTGGGGCCAGCAAGTGTCATCTTGTGAATGCAGATTTCTAGGGATCAAAGCAAGAAGAAGCATTGGTTGGGGCAACAGAGGTACGTTGAGGAGATGTTGAAGAAGTTCAATATGACGGACTGCAAGCCAGTGGGAGCACCAATGCCAATTGGGTGCAAGTTAACTGCATAGCTGAGCCCGAAGACACAAGATGAGGTCGAGGACATAGCGAAGGTCCCTTATGCTAGTGTTGTGGGAAGCTTGATGTACGACATGGTCTGCACTCGCCCTGACATTGCTCAAGCAGTGGGAGTGTTGAGCCGGTATAAGGCTACACCAGGAAAGGAACACTGGAACCCTGTGAAGCGCGTGTTCAGGTATCTCCGAGGCACTTCAAATTACTCCCTATGTTTTGAAGGAGCTGGTGAAGGAGGAGTCCTGGACGTGGTTGGGCACGTGGACTCGTATTGGGGAGGTGATCTGGATAGCAGGAGATCCACCAGTGGGTACGTGTTCACACTATTTGGAGGAGCTATCAGTTGGATGAGTCGGAGGCAATGCATGCTGGCACTCTCATCGACGGAGGGATAGTACATGGCTCTTACTCATGCGAGCAAGGAGTCCATATGGCTGCGGAGGCTATGTTTGGAGCTCGGGTTTGAGCAGGGGCCAGTGAAGCTGTGGTGTGACAGCCAAGGGGATATTCAGCTAGCCAAGAATCCAGCCTTCCATGCACGAACCAAGCACATTGACATCCAGTACCATTTCATCCGAGAGAGGGTGGAGAAGAAGGTAGTTCAACTGGAGAAGGTGGACACGATGGATAACAACTCTGATTTTCTTACCAAGGCGGTTCCTGTAGTCAAATTTCAGTGGTGTGCAACGGTCGTAGGGTTGAAGAGGAAGGTTGGAGGAGCATCTCTCGTCGGAGGAAGATGTTCAGCAAATGGGAGAATGTTGGAGTTGGGGAACACTTCTAGTCAGTGTTCGTCGAACGGCGTTCGACGAACAGAGATGAGTTCGTCAAACTCCGCTTGCGCTTGACGATCGGAGAAGGGTTCGCCGAACGGCGTTCAACGAATGGAGAAGGGTTCGTCGAACTCTGCCTGCGTTCCACGAACGGGTCCTTGATTACTCCCATCTCAGCGGCTCGTCGAATGGGAGAGGCCTGCGTTTGACGCTCGATGCCTGCGCTCAACACTAACGCTCGATGCCTGCGTTCGACGCTCGATGCCTGCGCTCGACGCCTGCGTTCATGCTGTCTCAGCAGGTTCCGTCTCAGCGGATGCTATTGAACCATCTCAGCGGTTGTTTGGTCTGAGCCCAGTTTGGTGCCCTATTTAAAGGGTGCATAACCCTTATTTATAGTTAAGGTCATTAAGTCTAAGAGAGTGCAATAGTGTTTTTGCGTGGTGTTCCTTGGAGGCGGTTCCTTCGTTCTTGTCTAAAGAAGGGTTAAGTGAGGTAGGATTGGATTTGATCCTTGTAACCTTGTAAGCTGTAATCCATGTTGGTGAATAGAAAGAAGAGAAGAGGAAGGGGAGAGGGGACGTAGCCCAGATTGGGGTGAACCTCTGTACATCTGTGTGTCTTCTGTGATTTGCTGTGTTTTGTGTTTTGATTTCTTTCGAATTTCTCGTCTCGGCACACCCTGTTTTCTTTACAATGTTTAGGCCAAAAATGTCCCCCCCCCCCCCGAAATCCCTGTTTCGGCCACCTCAGGCCACCAGACCACCTTCTTCTGATAGCCCCGACCTCAATGGAGGTGGTGTCAGTGGTGGATGGCCGTGGATGAGTGGTGGTGGTCGGGAAATCATCTTGGAAGTAGCTCCAAGTTGTGCTGATCTCGACTGTCAACTGGAGGAGGAAAAACCCACTAATCCATGATTTATGCTTCAAGATTCATGCTAGCTATAATGATAAGATTTTTAATATTATTTAATTCTGTCACACTTTATTCAATAACTTCAAGCTCAGGTTTAGGTACCTTTGTGGCTGATTCAACTTAAGTGGTAAACATAAAACTTGTAGCCCATAAAGAGACATTTTAAGATTGTGGTTAAACTCACCAAGAGGTTGAGTGTATCCCCCCCCCCCCCCCCCCCTCCCCCAATCCTCATTTTTGTGGAGGGTGTATTTTATGTGCATGCATGTATATTTTGTGTAATATTCTCAAAATACATATTGCATGTAGATGAAACTTTAAACCTAGATGTAACATAACTGAATACACCTCCCACACAAAAAACATAATTATTGAAAGACATTTTTCTATAATTTTATTGAAAATATGATTTTGTGTATAACACATATACATGTCTCGATGGCCTCAAAATTACTTAAATATGTTGTAGACTGTATTTTAGGTCATCAAATGTCACTGGTTAAAATTTGGGACCATTTGGACTTTTGCATATGGATTGTGTTCAACTTGCAAGAATTGTTTAGTATGAGAAATGGTGTGCAAGCAGCACAAATGATATTTTGTGAATTTGTACCAAAATAATTGATTAATGCCAAAGAATTTTGGGCATGCATGTTTTTTGATAATACGCACCACCTCGATCTGGTGAAATTAGGGTTTTTGATCTTAATTTTCCTAAAGTTTGTAATTATATTTGAATTGTCAAACTTTGATATTAATGAAATAAAAGTGGCTAAACAAATTAGAAAAAAATCCAAAACTCTGTCATATGCTTGGTTAGGTCAAGTATGCCTCTGAAAATTTATTGGGAATTTTTGAACATTTGTTCCCTTCTGTCTATCATTAAAAATGAATTGTCACATTTTGTGTAAAAGTGAATTAAACATGGTCAAATTAATTTAGAAAATGTGGTTCTTTGTCAAAACACTTTTTAGGGTATGACAAACCTCTGGAAATTTATTTGGGATTTTTGATGAAAAAATTCATGTAATTCCCAAGTTAATTTAAATTATCGCACAATAATATTTATGGAATTTTAATTGCCAAATAATCTTGGAAAACTAATTTTTTGTTAGAGCACTTTTTAGTGGAAAATATACCTCTGGAAATTTATTGGGAATTTTTTGCTATCATTTCCCGTACAATTTATCATTATATGGATTTGTCTCACTTATGTATATGTGAACAAAACCTGGACAAATTATTTTAGAAATTCCAATTTTCTGGCCAGGTACTTCTTAAAGTATGTTGGACCTCTAGAAATTTATTTAGAATTTTTGAGTGAGTAAATTATATAGTTCCTGTGTAATGTTGGAATTATCTTATAACTGTAATTGTGAAATTTAAGTGATCAAATAATTATGAAAAGTATTGATTCTATGATAGACACATCTTTATGACATAATAAACCTCTATAAAGTTTCTAGAAATATTTGGACATCATTTTTCTGTACTTAATGTGTAAAATTAGATATTGTCTCTAATTTAATGAAAATTATTAACATTGTCAAATTAATTAGAAAAATTATGAATCTCTGGTAGAACAAATTTATTGATATGATGAACCTATGGAAATAATTTTAGATTGATTTGCCTTGTAAACTTGATAGTTACTTCACACATGACATGAATAACACTATTTGGACATATTGGTATGCGTTTGACAATATCATGATTTAGTGATTAGACCAGCAATATCACTTTGAATTTAGAGGAAATCTAGAATATGACAGTAGGATAACACTTATATAAGCTCCAAAGATTAGTAGAATTTTTGGAGCACATTTCTCATATAGTCTTGATTTAAATTTAGAATTAAGTCACATATTGAATTACGGAAATATTTGAGACTTAATCATTTTAGAAAATGACAAATTTCTGGTAAAACATTAGTGTGATCATGTTGCATCTCTGGATCTAATGTTGGAGCATATAGATTACTATGGTTGAGGTTTTACACAATTCACCGTATTTATAGAGTTAGGAGTGAGCTGTGTTTAACAAAAACATTTGCTAATGGGTGAACCTTGAGGATGAACTTTGGACCTGGTCATAAGTGGGTTAGGGACATCTTTGGAGTATGTTAGACTTCTAAATTGAGTCCCATGATAATTAGCCAATATTCAGAGTTCAAGAGATAGATCAACTCTCCCCTAAAAGAGTTATAAATCTATTTTAATTTAATAAGAGTAACATTGTGAGAGGGCTTTAAGGAAAGGTATCCATCAATAATATTAAATCTCTTAAGAAAGGGAGGTTTGGGATGTCAGTCCAACATATCTCCTAGTATCGTTGTGAGCCCTTCATCGTGTAGTCCTCGGGAAGTCCAATATCCAACCTAAATAGCTCAGTTTAATTAACCCTAAGTAAAGATTAAAATGAATAAAGATATAAATGAAACTAGTTGCATCACTTTGGGAAGGTGAGGTTTGATTAGGACTGGATAGTCCATGGAGCTAAGGCTCAGTTTGCTTATGATATGGAGGACTGGATAGTCCTGAGAGCTGGTGGCTCAATTATGAGTGGTTGAGGTGATATGCATGCGTATACGATGTGGTAGGTTTTTAGTACTGGTCCAGTCAACACATCGATGGAAGTACATTGACTCTGTTAAGTGGTAGACATTAAAGGTCCAAGTTGGTTTTCTGCAGTGTGAAATGACAAATCCCTAAAACCCTACACTTGGACATAAAAGACTAGAGGATTCTAGCATAAGTACGCATAACTCAGGAGCACCTAGGATATATACCAGGGAATACGTAAGGTCTAAGAATGGTAGTGCGCATACCCACTAGTAGTGGAGTCTCCCATTCCATTGCCACCATTAGCCATGTTAATGGTACCTGAGAGGCTAGCTACCTCCGAAAAGTTGGAAGGAGAAATGTTTGTGCACATAGAGTCATGTGGGTGAGTTACACAGGTGTGAAATCATAGCATAAGCATTGTATTGCATAGCATACTCATCATTGCATACAACAAGATCCTCATCATACAAATTAGTATGGGTTCTTTCATATGATGAGTTATTTATACAACCCAAAATTTAACCTATAAGTTTATGTGGGCATTCATATAAGTTAAGTTACTTTTCTGTGATAATAGATAGCTGCTTTTACTTTAATTATTGCCGCGTCATACTATATTTACTTACTTACTTTACTTACTACTCTTTACTTATGATCTACCTTATAGTACAACTGCTAGTGTAGATTTACTCATTTATACACATCTATGCAGTACTCTACATATAATATACTAGACAGAGCCACTGTCACCTGCTTATACTCTATTGCCTATTATTGTACCTTTCTATTCCATCCTCATGTACGGTGCCTAGGAGTAGCGGGGTAGGGGAGGACAAAAACACTTAGTCTTTTTGTCTAATGATCAGATGTGGCCTTAACAAGCAGGAGCACATGGAACTAAAGCAGCAGTAGTATGTCCATAAAGAGCAGCAGCCCAGGGTGGCAGAGGATGAGGAGCCGATGCAGCGTACCATGGCTGTCCCTAGGATGGATGTGAGTGTGAGAGTTTAGTTGCTTCTGCAAGATGATTTAGAGAGATTTGATGTATCAGGCATAAGCCCTTACTTTTGTGCTCATTTTGTATCATTTGGATTATATACCATGCGTGATGTCGACTTATGGTCATTTACTTGCTTCTTATGTTTTGTGGTTGGCCTGGGATTTTTGAATTAGCCAGCAGAATTGACATCTTGTAGTGGCGACTAACCCGTGTGTTGGTGTCACCATAAGGTGGTGGTTCTGGCATAAGACTCCCCTCGGACCAGTGCGAGGCCCGAGGAAAAAAGTGGAAAGAGGAGTCTTGCAACAAGTATCAATCGACAAGATCCTAAGAGAAAGAAGTCCATACAATATAGGGACACCCTGCTCGAGCTTAGTTTGCGAGTAAACTAAAGCAGTGAAAGCATTGGTGTGCCCATGTAAGGAACCACACAATTTTGTCCACTTAACAATGAGATTAGGCCAACCTGACTATGAAAGTGCACAGTGTGCCTCTGAGATTCCTCTAGAGGGGGGTGAATAGAGTTTTAAGACATTTCTATCCTAACTGTGTTTAACAATAAATTACTCTAAGGAGTTATGCTTAACAATCCAGACAGAATAAAGAGTGCAGGAAATAAAGTGCAGAATAAAAGATTAGACAGCACAGAAAATCACAGCATAAACACAATGAATTTTATAGAGGTTCCCCAAAATGTGGGTAGTCCTCTCTTCTACCACCTGGTAGGAATGCACCACCTGTGCCTGAGCCTTTTGATCAGGAGACACTTAGAACCAATGATATTTTGATAAGGAGATCATGAACCACCAAATCTTTTGATAAGGAGATCTTGAACCACCAGAGCTTTTGATAAGGAGATCTTGAACCACTGAATCCTTTGAAGAGGGATTAATAAAACTCTTTTACAGAATGAGAAAGAAAAGGAGAAGAAAGAAGGTTAAAATAACTCTGTTCTGTGAATTCTTATGATGGCTGATTGAAGAACAACCAATGTAAAGTCCCACAGAATCTGCTCTTGATTAGCCTCTGCTATTGATGGTGATGATATGCAGAGACTTTGTTTGTCAGATCCTTTTTGACTTGTTCTAACTCAGATCCTGCTGCTATATGATGGTGATGAGAAGCAGTAGTTGGATCTTTTGGTCTATCAGATGAAGAACACCAGGTCCTTCTATTCTCTTTCGCAACTCTGTATTAGGGTTCCTGAGAGTGAGGGAGAAGAAGACTGGATACCCTAATTTGAGAAAAGATGGCTGATAGTGATTAATGCTGCTCCCTTCTCTTCCTTATCTATCCTTATATACCCTGTCTCTATTTTGAATTTGTTTCCTTATTACCTAAGACCTGAAAAGGTATATTTGATAGACATTCTCTTTCCTTCCTTAATTACTTCTCGACCTGTCTAACCAGAAGGTGTATCCTTCCAAGAAAGCCTTTTTCTCCTTCTTTAATGTTTCCTTCTTCTTTAGGCAATTATTAGGCCGTTGGAGATCGGTCTGAAAGATGTGGGCCATGATAGAAGCATCAGAAAGACAGCTATAAAGATTGAACTTTCACAGACTGTATTCGACGTAGCATCGAATTAACTTCCTCTCATATCGACGCTGCTTCGAGTTCATCTAAGAGCTGCTTCGATTTCTTCTGTGCTCTGACTGAACTTAGCTAGTCGACGTTGCGTCTATTCCTTATCGACGCACCCATCGAGTTGAATAGCATCCACTCTGACTTCCATTAACTGCGTCGAGATGAAGTTGACGCTGCGTTGACATTAGATGGCTTTTACATGTATTCCCTTCTGTGTCCAGTTTGAAGTAGAAGCTGCGTCGACTTCTCAAGTTCCTTCGACAAATCTCTGGTCTCTGCGTCGATATCTATTCGACGTTACGTTGACTTGAGTTACTTCGACAGAGTGCTTGAACCACTTGGACATCTAGTCAGAGCAGCGTCGATATAGACTCAATGTTGCGTCGAATTCTATTCGACGCAATTATTAACTTCTTCCCAAATTTGCAGCCCTTGAACTGGTCTTGACAATCTAGGTTGAGTGTGACATCCTAAGACATCTAATGACCAAATTACCCTCACTATGCAATGGGTAATTTAAATCCTAGTAGATAAAATCATGTTTAAGTAATTTGTTAAGTTAAATCAAAAATGGGGCCATCCCAACAATCTCCCCCTATTTATCTTAACAAATTTTACAGTTTGTTCAAAGTGATTTTATATAGTTTTTCATAGTATAATCAAACATACATGCAAGATAACATAGACACAAAGGGGAAAACAACAGAAAGCAGATTTCCATATCAAGAAATTCTATAGCATTGTTTTTCCACCAAATGTAATTCCACAAAACCTGATAATTTATCTGGTGACTGAAGTTCAAAACTACTTCTCAGGGTTTTTTCTTTTCCTTGAGAAGACCTTTAGAATTTTTCTTTTGCCACATGAAGATGCTCATCATCATCTGCTTCTTCAGCATTATCTTCCTTGAAAAACTCCCCCTGAGTGTGTGCATTTTGTTCAATTTCCTGGGCAACTTCCTGAGCAATCTTGACTACTTGATCTAGCTCTGTTTCAATCTGAAGTTTCTCCTGATCAGCTGCTGTTCCTACAACTGTCATTTCAGCTTCCAGATTCCTTTGAATGCTTAGAGCAGACTCCCCCTTAGAGCAGATTCCTTTGAATGCTTACTGCATCTACTTTCTCATTCACCATTTCTGGAGCAAACTCCCCCTGATCTCCTGGCTCCCCCTGGATCTGTGCTTGTTGGATTATAGTAGTTCTGTCAGGCGCTTCATTGGCATCACCTTTATTTTGTCCACCCAACTCTATAACAGGTCTTTCTTCCTCCAAAATGTTCTCCTCCTTCTTAACCTTGTCGGCCAGGGAGGTTAAGAATTCCTTTGTGACCATGGAGGAAGATATAAACTCTGTAAGGCTCTGAAATTTTTGTGAAATCTTAATAACTCACCCTCTAACTGTGAGTATTTCTTATCAAATTTCCTGGCCTGAGAGGCCACTTGATCTGCAAAAGTTGAGGAGGCAATGGCTACTATTTTGGAGATGATTTGCTCAATGCCAATGGGAGGATGAGCTGGAGGTGGTGGTGATGAAGGGAAGTCTTCTTGAATGGGAGAGAGAGGAGGTAAACTTCAGGTGAGAAATGAATTGGAGGTGGAGGTGGTATGGATGGAAGTAGATGGGTTTGTAAAGGAGATGGTTCACGTGGAGATGTGGAAGGGATCTGCTGTTGTTATTATTGAAGTGAGGCTGGTGTATCTTCTTGATGAGGCTCTGGAATAGTGTCCATTGGGGAGGGATCATCCCTTGGGGGATCTGGAATCTCCCTGTTTGACTCTAGAGGAGGAGGAGATACTGTAGCTTGACCAGTCTTCGAGATCTGCCTGGTCCATTTTGAGAATATCCCTATATCAATTCTTTTACCAGGAGGAATGGGCACTCCTTTGGACTTGCAGATGTTTGGATAATGTTTGAGGAGCACTTGGCTCATTACTCTCATATATGCATTTTCTTTATGGGCATACTTGTGCCCAATCATCTTTAGAGCAGTCTTCCCCAGTTCACCTTCTTCTTAAGCACCAGAATTCCCATTACTTGCAGTTGCTGCTTTGGTATTGCATCATGAGCAGAGACCTTGTAGAGCAGCACTTTTCCTACAATGTCAGCTAGGAATATGTATTCCTCTGCCAGGTCAACCTTTTTGAGGATAATTGGATTCTCCCTCCTGAACTGTATTATTTCTAGTACATTCTTTACTTCTTCTGCTGTTAGTTCATTTGAGTCATTCTCTGTGGGTAGATCAAATGTTTGGGAGAGAATTTCTTCAGACACACTGATGTCTTGGCCAGATATTATCCAGTGGAGAGCACCATCATCTGTCACTGAAATGGTATCCTTGAATTCTGTAAGTTCTATGTCTAGAATCTTACATCGTGTGGAGATGAGCTTTGTTAATCCAGCAGAATCAAATAGGCCAAGGATGGCCTTGAAACTTTCTGCGACCGCATTGAAGGAGTCAATGTCGACATCGAATCCTGAGTTCACCTTTGGTGGAGCCATTTGAATTAATGTACCTGCAAGTAAGAAGAAAACAAAAGACAGAGAGCATGAGGCACACAAGAGCAAGAGAGCTGGAGAGGAGGAGAGCAAGAGAATTTGAAAGCATAAATGTTTCGACGCAGTAATTGCTTAAAAGCTGATGAATCGCCGCTACTTAGGGTTTATGTCGACGTACCATCGATAATACTAATTATTTGGTGCGCAAAGCTGTGTTGATAATACTTATTCTAAAAGAAACTCTGCGCCCATTGATATGTCGACGTTGCATCGACAAGTACTCGACGTAGCTTCGAGATTATTCTGAGACCCTAAGGCGACATAGTCCTGTCGACGTTACGTCGAATTCCAATCGACGTGACTTCGGATTTAATCAGCAATTATTAAGTTGACGTATGCATCGATAAGAACTTGACGCTGCATCGAATTCTATTCGAATTGTCTGCTCTGTGTGCTTCTCGACACTGGCGTCGGGTAGAAGTCAATGGTACGTCGACTTCTATTCGGCGCATCTCTTAATAAATATATCTATTTCTTTTAGAAGATTCTTGTTGTTTTTCCCAGCAATTTTATTTAATGAAAATAGATCATAATATGATGTTATAAATGTTAAAGTGGATTCAAGATATAATTTATTCCCTTGAATGACTCTTGTTCCTTATTCATGACCTACATCATTCTTCCCACTCAATTTCTCTGAGTAGGACCCTACCTACACTTGCACAGGTAACTCAAACATTATAAGGGACCCAGTTACCTTGGGCCCTTTGCTTTTACCATTATACGGTTCAATGAAAGAATAGAAGGGTATTTCATGATACCCTTTGGGATGATAAGGAATGGATCTCCCAAACCTATTATGTTGATACTTGAAATGAGAATAAAATGTATCAAAATATAATAAATCAGCAGAATGTTTGATTATCCTATGTTTTGATTTATTCTTTTGGTTGTAGTTATTTGACCTCTCTAGATGACCCTGGCCTAGGGGTTTGTCCTTGTTATTCAGATTTGTCCTTTTAGGTTTGTCTAACCTGTCTGGATGATTGTTCTCTCCACCCTTGGGTGATGCACTCTTCTCTCTAGATTGGTATTCACTAGATCTAACAAATGGCACTGGATTTTTCCAGGATGGTTTCCTAGATGTTTCTGTGCTTGTGGAGGGCTCTGCTCCTAATCCTAGGTGATTAAATCTCATAGAGAGATTTTCAGTGATATCCTTGAGCTTCTGACTCCTCCCATTGAGTGAGTCCTCAAAGGCCTTTGCCTTTGCTAGCTCCTCTTTTAGATTTGTATTTTCCTCTCTAAGATTAATCAACTCTAACTCTTTATCATTAATTTCATTTGTTAGGTTTTGATTAGTTAGATGCATTTCATTTTTCTTAAGGTTCTCTAGTTCAGTTCTAGCTATGCCTAGTTCTTTTTCTACCCTAAGATGCTCAATGCAGAAATCTTTAAAACATGATTTAAAATCTTCTAAAGTAAAATCAAATTCATCAAAGATAGATGATACCTGATCATTTTCTTCATCTGATACCATCCCAAGAGCCATCATACAGGATGCTACTGCTTTTTCTTCATCATCACTTTCAGATGATGAGGAGTCTACTTCTGCTTCAGAATCACTCCAAGTCTCAACAATAAAGCCTTTTGCTTTCGTCTTGTCTTTTCCTCTGAAGGATTTCTTCTTCTTCTCATCCTTGCTGTTGCTTTTCTCCCTTTGCTCTTGTGGTCAGTTAGGAGCAATGTGCCCTGGTTTGTTGCAGGTATAGCAGATAACCTCCCTCTTTGGAGTTTTATCATACCTGGGCCTTGAGTCTCTTTATCTTCTCCTTGAGTCTTCAGTCTTGACCCACTTCTTGAATCTCCTTGCTAGGAGATTGAAGATCTCAACTTCTGGAGTGGAGGAATTTCCTTCAGCAGCTTTTAGAGTAAGGGACCTTTGAACAGGAGCTGGAGAGGTCTCCCTTTCTTCAGCATCTGCCCTATTTTTCAGTAGCATCTCATAAGACTTAAGCTTTCCTAGTAAAGATTTAGTTGAGATCTCTCTGTGGCATCCGGATTCTCTAATTGCCCAGATCCTTGAGTCTCATGAGCTAGGGAAGCACATGAGAATCTTATCATTAATTTCAGTCAAGGATATCTCCTTGTCTAAGCTTCTGAGCTCATTAGTGAGCAGACTGAATCTGTCATACATATTGGCAACAGATTCTTCAATTTTCTTTTGAAAGTTCTCATACTGGGATATGAGAAGGGACTTTTTATCCTTCCTTTCATCAACACTTCCCTCAACCATTGTGGTGAGGGAATCCCAGATTTCTTTTGTTGATTGGCATTCAGCAACTTTCTGGAAAATGTCATCAAACATTGTTGATACCAGAATATTCATGGCCTTGGCATCACATGCCTTGACCTACTTCTCATTCTCTATCCACTCCTTTCTTGGGACAGCCTCAGTTTTTGAGGTTTCTCCTTCCTTTTGCCTGACAGGAATAAGAGGACCTGTGAGAAGAACATTATATATGTCTTCATCAATTGAATTCATATAAAACCTTATTCTAGCCTTCCAGAGTGTGAACTTATTTAAGTTACACACTGGAGGTCTTGTTGAAGCATAATCCTTAGAGCTCATTTTTCCTTATAAAATATTTTTATAGAAAAATAAATGAGAGTAGGAGCTCTTTTTGATCAAGGTGTTAGCCTTTTATTGATCAACCTCGCTCTGCTACCAATTGAAAGTGCACAGTGTACCTCTGAGATTCCTCTAGAGGAGGGGTGAATAGAGTTTTAAAATATTTCTATCCTAATTGTGTTTAACAATAAATTACTCTAAGGAGTTATGTTTAACAATCTAGGCAGAATAAATAGTGCAGGAATAATAAAAGATTGGACAGCACAGAAAATCACAACATAGACACAATGAATTTTATAGAGGTTCCCCAAAATGTGGGTTGTCCTCTCTTCTACCACTGGTAGGAATGCACCACCTGTGCCTGAGTCTTTTGATCAGGAGACTCTTAGAACTAATGATCTTTTGATAAGGAGATCATGACCCACTAGATCTTTTGATAAGGAGATCTTCAACCACCAGATCTTTTGATAAGGAGATATTGAACCACTGAATCCTTTGAATAGGGATTAATAAAACTCTTTTACAGAATGAGAAAGAAACGGAGAAGAAAGAAGGTTAATGGAATTCTGTTCTCAGAATTCTTATGATGGTTGATTGAATAACAGCCAATGTGAAGTCCCATAGAATCTGCTCTTGATTAGCCTCTGCTTTTGATGGTGATGATATGCAGAGACTTTATTTGTCAGATCCCTTTTTGACTTGTTCTAACTCAGATCCTGCTGCTATATGATGGTGATGAGAAGCAGCAGTTGGATCTTCTGGTCTATCAGATGAAGAACACCAGTTCCTTCTATTCTCTTTCACAGCTCTGTATTAGGGTTCCTAAGAGTGAGGGAGAAGAAGATAGGAAACCCTAATTTTAGAAGAGACGGCTGATAGTGATTAATGCGGCTCCCTTCTCTTCCTTCTCTATCCTTATATACCATGTCTCTATTTTGAATTTGTTTCCTTATTAGCTAAGAACTGAAAAGGTATATTTGATAGACATTCTCTTTCTTTCCTCAATTACTTCTCGACCCATATAACCAGAAGGAGTATCCTTCCAAGAAAGCATTTTTTCCTTCTTTAATGTTTCCTTCTTCTTCAGGCAATTATTAGGCCATTTGAGAATGGTCTGAAAGATGTGGGCCATGATAGAAGCATCAGAAAGACAGCTGTAAAGATTGAACTTTCATAGACTGTATTCGACGAAGCATCGAATTAACTTCCTCTCATATCGACGCTAATTCGAGTTCATCTAAGACCTGCTTTGATTTCTTCTGTGCTCTGCCTAAACTCAGCTAGCCGACGTTGCGTATATTCCTTATCGACGCACCCATCGAGTTGAATTGCATCCACTCTGACTTCCATTAACTGCGTCGAGATGAAGTTGATGTTGCGTCGACTTTAGATGGCTTTGAGATGCATTCCCTTTTGCGTCGAGTTTGAAGTAGAAGCTGCATCGACTTCTCAAGTTCCTTTGACAAGTCTCTGGTCTCTGCGTCGATATCTATTCGACGTTACATCGACTCAAGTTCCTTTGACAAGTCCAAGTGCTTGAACCACTTGGACTTCTAGTCAGAGCAGCGTCGATATAGACTCGATGTTGCGTCGAATTCTATTCGACGCAATTATTAACTTCTGCCCAAATTTGCAGCCCTTGAACTGGTTTTGACACTCTAGGTTGAGTGTGACATCCTAAGACATCTAATGACCAAATTATCCTCACTATACAATGGGTAATTTAAATCCTAGTAGATAAATCACTTTTAAGTAATTTGTTAAGTCAAATTAAAAGGGGGTTTTCCCAATATATCACTGTGGTTTGACTTATCAGGGAGTTTTAGGAGGTATCTTAGTCTAATATCGACCTCGGGTATTGATGCGTGGATCTAACACACTGCTATAGGTGGTAGCAAGACTGCGGCACGAAACGGCATTGTACCGATCATTTAAGTAATATAAAATGATGAGTGAATCCCCAAGTATCGATCTCGAAGGAACACAGTAATATGGAGTTTACTTTTGAGGAAGGACTTGAGATCGAAGTCCTTTAGATCAGATGGATTGCGGGAAAGGTTGAATTGTTTATGGAAAGCAAAATAAAAGAAACTAAATTAACACTGCAATGCAGGCCGTTATGCACTGCTTCGCCGGGTGGATGGAAACTATGCAGGCCTTGAGCGCACTGCTTCGCTAGGCGGATGGGCGAGAAGGCAAGCGAATGGAGTAGTTCACAATGGCGGAATCGAGGTGGATTATATAGGTTGTTAGTACCGCTTAGCTTGGCGGATGGAAGAGTAGGCTCACGTAGTGGAAAAGTAGTCAAGCGGAATGGAAGAGTAGGCACACGGAATGGAATGGCGGGTTTGCGTAGTGGAATGGAGTGGGGGCGGAATGGATTTGTTGGCGCACCTCAAATACACATAAACAAAAGAGAAATTTCACATAGACATGAAATAATCAATACAAAGCAAGGTTTGCATGTGCCACATCATCAAATAATAAGGATTACATTCATAAACATCAACAAAAATAAGAGAAAAAGGCAAGAGATACGACTGAATCCGGCGGCTTGTTATAGATTCATGGCAGGAATCGTCGGGTTGTCACTTCCTCCCAATGTAAGCGTCTTCTCCGGTAAATTACAATATGGCCACGCCCGATGCAAAGAACTCCTAGCTTGGCGATGAAGATGAGGGTAGAATCCCCTCCTTGAAGTACATGGATGATGGAGGCGGCGAGAGGATGCTTCGACTTTCGATTTGCAAGGAAATGGTGGTCGGAGCTGCAACTTAAGGTGGGCGGTGATGGAGGGGCGAAAATGGTGGAATTGGAACCCTTCGCGCGCGGGAAAGATAATCTATCCGGTCTAGGGCGGATTCTACAGCTTTTATAGAAACATTCAGAAATTTGGTCACGCATGGTCGAACGCACGACCGTGCATGGACCGTGTGATATTAAGTGTTCAGCAGCCCGGGAAGATAAAGCAGATCGCCCGTGCAATTTTACTCACGTATGGTCGAAATCGACCGTGCATAAAAATGCACGGGAAAATCCAGATGGCTCGAAAACAGGCTAACAGGGGGAGATCGTGCATTTCCTTCGCGCACGGGCGAACTTCCCTTGTGTGAACAAAACACATGAGCTGGGGCAGATCACCATTATTAGGCACATGATGAATCGCACGATCACAGGGATCGTGCGTCAAGAAAACGCACGACCGTGCGATTTCTCCAGGTTGAAATTCCAAAAGAATGAAGATCTGCCCACCTGCAATATAAACCAACAAGCTGGGGCACATATCACCAGCACACAGAAATATATAATAACAACAAAATAAAGACATGGGGAGCACCATGTGCTTACCCCGAGCGGAATAGTGCGCAATTGCACACCAAAACGGGCCCAAACATTGCACTAATAGTGAAAGTGTGACCAAGTGAGATATCAGCAATTAAGGACTAAAAGTGTAGTGCAAAAGCAAGAAAATAAGCCCAGATGAGTCCACAAAAGGGTATATAACTTGGACTCATCACACCCCCAGACTTACCTGTTTGCGTGTCCCGAGCAAACAAATCTTAAGCAGGCGGGAAAATGGAATACCTAGCTTAAAAATTACAAAATGGAGTACCATGCGAAGTCACATGCTCATGTGCATAGAAAAATAATAGAGAAGATTTCTAATTATACACATAGTTTATAAATTTTTAATAGATTATATAAATATTACTACTTCTAAAAAAATGGGAGTCACGGTGAATCATCTGGTCACACATACAGAGAAAGTAAAATAATCGATGAGACGAGCATTGCCCAAGTTGGAATTCCGGACAAACTCCACCGAAATCCATCAGTGTCAGAGACCATAAGCTCACCCGGTCATATTCTCTCTATGACATTAGATTGGTTCATAGCGTGAGTCGGTAGGGCTTTTGGTTTTAAATGGGGCTTGGGTTAAGGCGAGGTAAACAAAGATAAAAATGAAGGCTGAGTACACCTAAACCCAAATGAGCTTTATTACAACTCCACGCATACCCACAACGAATGCAAGTGCACCACACCCCCAGACTTAAACTTTGCAACATGGGTGTGTGCACTACCTACTCCGAACACAACTATTTACAAAATTTTAAATTCAACTTTTTCATAACAATCTTTTCTTTTTCTTTTTCATTCTTCTTTTTCTTTCTTTTCTTTTTCAGTTAATTTTCAATAAACACACCCACAATTTCCACTATTAAAATCACCACATCAACACCCCAATAATGAAAATAAAACAAGACTA
Organism: Dactylorhiza incarnata; assembly: GCA_033032865.1. Classification (NCBI taxonomy): domain Eukaryota; kingdom Viridiplantae; phylum Streptophyta; class Magnoliopsida; order Asparagales; family Orchidaceae; genus Dactylorhiza; species Dactylorhiza incarnata. The sequence goes on along the minus strand of JAWHQI010000011.1, from coordinate 19,412,163 downwards.
AACCTCAGATTTTGGTGTGCTTCTAGGTTAGGCTTTTATGCTTTGGTGAGATATATGCGGAGCTGCATCAATGAAAGGGTAGGCATAAAGGGGCTAGCAAGGGTAGATGATATGCATGAAATAAAAAGTTCAACCGGGACAAAATAATGGCCTACGTCATTCTCACGCACTAGAACTTTCCTATGCCAATGCTTCAAGAATTGCTTGGGGCAAGTTCTAGCCACCGAGAAAGATTCTCCTTTCTCCCGACTCAAGCAATACGAGTCTAGTGATCGTTTACACACATCCCTTTGCTACTATTTGATTCACACCGGATTCACCATTTGAGTAGAGTAAACAACATTACACTAATAGAAAAATATAAAACCATAAGTATAAAAAGAAGTCTAATCTACACAAATTTCTATGCAACCGAGCATTCGACTAGGAGCACTACTGGAGTCAACATTTTACTCCGCTACATAGTCTTAAGCCAACACCTAGACTTTCCCAAATAAGCAGAAGAATTAAATTCAACTCAGAGCATGCATACAGATGAGTACGCGATCAAGTGGGTAATGTGGTGCTCAAAGAGAATGAACAACAATTTTCAATAAACTAAAATAATAGTACTTCTACCATGCTATGCAATAGTGCATGTGAACTCTCTCCCATACTTAAACTAGACAATACACACAATATATAGCTATGAAATTCAGAAAAGAGCTAGGGGAAGAGAGTACCCAATGCTCAGAAATGAGCATACCAGAAGATTGGCATTTAAATCTAGACCTAGCTGCAGCATCCATCCAGAAGAATACCTGCAGGGGTGAGTTCCGCCAAACAAATAGAAAATAGACAAAAGCAAAATACAATACAGCTAACTAAATGGACAAGATAAAAAGAAATTGCAGAAAAGAAAGATAACTACTGGGGTTATTGTCATCCCAGCATGACTTATTCAGAACTTTAAGAGTTCTAGCTAATGGGAGTATGAAAAAGGAAATGCACAGGTAACTGTTCTAATATCCGTGTCGGAAACGGGTACTGATACGGCGATAAAATAGTTACTCCCCTACCTAAATATAAATAATACCTGCTCGTCACAGGTAGAGGGAATAAAAAGTAAGAAGAGGAGGATGAGTACTCCTCACAAATCTCACTAAAAACATCCTTGCCCAGCAAGGTGTCGTCTTCAGGGAGGCGGCAGGAGGAAAAGGTAATGAGTGAGGCTTCCTCTAGGGAGTAGAGATCAACCTCCTCACATGAGAGGATACACTCATCATTGACCTGAGCAAAATGCTCCAAGTCCTCCTTGAGTACCTGTGAAGACTCAACTGCACAGGCTCAAATGATGAAGCGGGGTCAGGAAATAAAAGAGAAGAAAATTTTAAATAAACATCAATCGGGGGAGTGGTCCCGGTCTCACTCCCGATAGGTTGAAGCAAATGGATACTGTCGGCATCATCGACAATGTTGCAGGGATCGGTAGGATCATCTGTGGCCTCCTCCATGATTTGGACTTCCTCCACCGGTGCTGAGGTAGAATCCTCGTCACCTTGGAAAATATCCTCCATAGGAATAGTCAAAACACATAAATCACCTACCTTATCCTATGAAACATCCTCAATAATGTCGTCAGAGACAAATGTAGTAGTATGCATAATATTGGGAGGAATAGTGCTTGGATAAAAGTCAAGCACTGATTCCTCACAAAAAAACGGCTCCACGCACGGCAATATATGCATAGGGGAGATGGGCTCAGCTATGTCGGAACATACATCTGCCACAACTCTGATGAGCGTGTCTACATCATTACCATCAAAACTTGAAGGTGACACAACAATGTAATCAGAGGTAGAAGGTGTGCTGTCAGAGTTAGGAGTCGGGACGATCCGGATATCCGACTTGTCATCCTCATCCAATTGGTGAAGATAAGCAGCACAATCCTTCAAGGCATGATCCGTGCTCTAACAAAACAAGCACTTCCTTCCTGGATTCTTTGGCATAGCAGGTGTTCAAGCCACAAAGAAGTATATCGATAAAGGCACAGAAGAATAGCCATAGGACTTATACGCACCATATGGAGTACCAGACGAAGTTGGTGCTCCATATACTGGGCCTTGAGTGCTAGGGCTATTATCTCCCTTTGGACATCTATCACTAGCATGAGAGATATCTCCACACCAACGGCAACGAATATTAAATGAAACCCACATTACGTGAAGATAACTAAATTCAAAAGAAAAACACGATTGGGCAAAATACTACACCCAACAATAATTTATCTAAACAACCTATATAAAATAAGAAAATAGAATAAGAAGAACTGAAATAAAATAAAGGATGCAATTTACAAATGGAAGAACTTCTCTCGCAGGTTCTCCCTCTCCAAAAAACTCACACGACTGTGTTCCCCAGGAACAGCGCCAAAAACATGATGCGCGAATCTAACACACCGATATAGGTGGTCGCAAGACTGTGACACGAAACGGCAGTGTACCGATCGTTCAAGTAATATAAAATGAGGAGTGAATCCCCGAGTATCGATCTCGAAGGAACACAATAAGGTGGAGTTTACTTTTGAGGAAGGACTTGAGATCGAAGTCCTTTAGATCGGATGGATTGCGGGAAAGGTGGATTTGTTTGTGGAAAGAAAAATAAAAGAAACTAAATTAACACTACAATGCAGGTCGTTATGCACTGCTTCGCCAGGTGGATAGAAACTAGCAGGCCTTGAGCGCACTACTTCGCTAGGCGGATGGGCGAGAAGGAAAGCGAATGGAGTGGTTCACACTGGCAGAACGGAGGTGGATTATACGGGTCGTTAGCACCGCTTAGCTTGGCGGATGGAAGAGTAGGCTCATGTAGTGGAAGAGTAGTCAAGCAAAATGCAAAAGTAGGCACACAGAATGGAATGGAGGGTTTGCGGAGTGGAATGGAGTGGGGGGTGGAATGGATTTGTTGGTGCACATCAAATACGCATATAAACAAAAGATAAATTTCACATAGACATGAAATATTCAATACAAAGCAAGGATTACATTTGCCATATCATCAAATAATAAAGATTACATTCATATACATCAACACAAATAAGAGAAAAAGGCAAGAGATACGACCGAATCCGTGGGCTTGTTGTAGATTCACGGCAGGAATCGTCGAGTTGTCAATCAGTGTCCTAGCTTGGTCCCAAGTATCGTCCGGGGTAGAGGAGGGCTGTCACTTCCTACCAATGGACCCATCTTCTCCGGTAAACTACAATCCGGTCATGTCCGATGCGAAGAACTCCTAGCTTGGCGATGAAGATGAGTGTAGAATCCCCTCCTTGAAGTACATGGATGATGGAGGCGGCCGAGAGGATGCTCTGGCTTTAGATTTGCAAGGAAATGGTGGCTAGAGCTCCTCCTTAAGGTGGGCGGTGATGGAGCGGCGATAATGGCGGAACCGGAACCATTCGGGCGCGAGAAAGATGATCGATCCGATGTAGGGCAGATTCTGCAGCTTTTATAGAAACAGTCAGAAATTTGGCCACGCACGGACCGTGCGATATTAAGTGTTCAGCAGCCCAGGAAGATGATGTAGATCGCCCGTGCAATTTTACTCACGCACGGTCAAAACCGACCATGCGTAAATGCACGGGCAAATCCAGATGGCTCGAAAATAAGCTAACAGGGGGAGATCGTGCATATCCTTTGCGCACGGGCGAACTGCCTGTGCATGAACAAAACACACGAGCCGGGGTAGATCACCATTATTAGGCACAGGAGGAATCGCATAATCGTAGGGATCGTGCATCAAGGAAACGCACGACCATGGGATTTCTCCAGGTTGCAATTCCAAAAGAATGAAGATCTGCCCACCTGCAATATAAACCAACAAGCTGGGGCACATATCACCAGCACACAAAAATATATAATAACAACAAAATAAAGACATGGGAAGCACCATGTGCTTACCCCCAGCAGAATAGTGCGCAATTGCACACCAAAACGGGCCTAAACATTGCACTAATAGTGAAAGTGTGACCAAGTTAGATATAAGCAATTAAGGACTAAAAGTGTAGTGCAAAAGCAAGAAAATCAGCCCATATGAGTCCATAAAAGGGTATATAACTGGGACTCATCAGGTATAGATTGGCTGAAGTGTTAGGATACCCAAAGTTACTAAATGAAAAATTTTAATTCAAGTGCAACTGTTCAAGCCTTACACTCTAATACTCACACTTCAATTCTTGGGTGATATTATCACCCATTACACGAGCTAATAGGAGCATCTCAAGGAGATTTGAGGCCTATAATATAATTACGGATTAGTAGGAGACTTGAAATCTTAGATTTTGTGCCTATAATTTGATTCCTCCCTCTTCCATTTATGAAGCTATCACAAGGATAGGGAATTAAATGCCGAATGAGAATTCTAACCTAGAGAAGACCACTTTATAGGATAACTCGCATATGACCCTTGAAAAGGTTGTGGTAAATTGTAGTTCTGAGGGCAAAGAACATTATTGTATCCACAAGTCTCAAGGAATGTCGTACAAAGTGCCCTGGTCCGAGGATTTCATGGTAGAGATCATGGACCCGCCCGCATTTAGATCTTTGGTTTAGACCCATCTCACCAACCCAGTTATCATCCATCCAGGCCATCAAGGCCCATCGGCAGGGAGACAAGTTGTTCATGATTTTCTATGAGAAGAAGGGTGCGGAGGCCTCTATAGCTGATATTTCTGTAGTTCAGGACTTTCCTGACGCCTTTTCGGAGAAGATACCCAAACTACCCCCACACAGAGACATATATAAGCCACATATAAACTGAAGAAGAGTTTACATGAACGTTAAGGGTCCTGAGCATTCATTAAATCAATAAGTTTCAGAGGTTGTCATAAAAGTATTTTAATACAAGAACTTAGTAGGTGGGACTCTAAGCCGAGTATCTATGCCCCTAAGGATTATGCGCATACATGGAATACCTATATCTCTGGATGAAAGAAACTCGGTCGAGATTATAGGGGCGTATCCTATTTCTTTTTTTATTAGGCCAGTTATGTATCGACTTGGGTTGTCATAAAAATGTTATCTTTGCAATTGCCCCATTTATCTTTTTTACAATGAACTTTTTGGCACCTAAATTGTCACAATTTTTAGAAAGATTTGTTCATCCTAATAATGTAGATTCTCAATGCCAAATTTTGATTGCTTTAAATTACACTAGCAGAATAAAAGAATAGAGAAATTCAAGGATGATTATCCATTTTCTATGTAGATCTAAGGCAAAGCCGGCAGTAAATGAGGAGATTAGAAAACTAATTCTTTTGAATATACTTTGATGTTGCCAAGTTATATGCATGCAACTTCTAGAACAAAGAAAGTCGGCGTAAGACACTAGGATTTTTCTCAGGCTTTTGAGCTAGATGAAATAGATAATTACTTAACACGCAACCTAAGGAAAGGTCATGTTTTCGTTAATGCATAATGACTTCATTTTTGCAAAGTATGGTGTAAGTCGTTTATAATTCCACAAGAATTTGAGCAAATTTGGCTTTCAAAAGATCTAAATTTGAGGTATCATTGGTGGTAAAAAAGAATATATGTACAATTAAGGCTACGTGTTACATTATCGCCTTGACAAAATAGATTTCAAAATACTCTAATTTCATAACCCAACCATTGTGACTATGTTTTATTGTCTATGATTGTCAGTTAATGAAGTTCATTAAATAAAATTACCTAGATCGCAAGAGAAAATAGACATGAATTGTGAATTAAGAACAAAGTCTAATTAGGATTTGGACTAAACAAGAGTAAGACTTGGTTATAGTCCTCATACTCTTAATGATGAATAATGATGTTATAATCCCATGTGAGGTGTGGTGTCATAGATTCACCTCCTTCTTCAGCCTAAGATGTTGATTCGTAATATTGTCAGGGCAAATTGTTAAACGCTAATGGTCGAACAATTTTTTTGTGAAGCATTAAATATATATGGTTATCAAGCTTGAATCTTAACACAACGACATTATGATTGGAAAATTGTGAATTATAATGGGTTAGTTTCACTACTAGTGAAATGGTATGATTGCGGAACTTGATTATAAATTGAGTTAGAATTTAAGAGGTAAAGATTCAAGAATTTTGAACGATGATAATTTGTGTTGCATCATGACCTTGGAAATATAATGACTTTCAGAAGGTGTAAATATTAAGTGGTTGATATTCTAAGTTTAGGAGATCTGAATTATGTGTATGATCACTTGGACATGACTCTGATGATCTCGAGAATTGAATCATGTGACCATAAAATCGTCTTCAAGAGAATTCATAATTTTGGGGAATCAATCAAGATTATCAACATATATATTTTGAAATGAGCTATGCATTTGGAATAAATGTCAAATCTTGATCTTCCTTATGAAAGGATGGACTAGTGACAAATATTTGAAGGTTTCTAAATAATTGTACTTAATAAATCCAATATTTTGGACAATTAGCTTAGAAAAAGAGTTATTGAGATCAACTTTATATATAATAACGTGATGATCGGAGGATTTATAAATATGACTTCTTAAAGACCATTGGAAATTGATGACCCGCATGACTCTGAATATAAAAAAATATGCTTGATTGTCATTGGATTAGCCTCGAGAGACCATATGTTGGAGGCCCAGAGCAGGCAAGTGAAGTACTACAATGCGAGGCATCAGAAGGTGGAATTCCATGTGGGAGATCAGTTTATCTTGAAGATTCGTCCAGTGTATGGTGTTTCGCTGTGCAGAGATAGAAGAAGCTCAACCCATGATATATGGGAACTTAAATGATCCTGGAGTGGATCGGGCCCTTGGATTATAGGTTGGATCTACAACCAGAGTTGGCAAATCTGTATGATGTCGTCCACGTCTCTTCACTCTAGAGAGCCTTACTTATCCCTGATCAACATATCGTGTTTCCTTCAGGCCTATTTGCCTCCGATTGGTCTGTTCGTCTATAGCCAGTCTGGATAGTTGATACTGATGTTCGGGTCTTGCGGCGAAAGAAGGTCCCATTTGTCAAAGTCCTGTGGTCCAATAATGAACAGGAGGAGCATACAAGGGAGCCCTTGGATGTCATGCAACAACACTACCTGGGACTATTTGTCTCATGTACAACCTAACCCATTGTACTTTACTTTTCCTTTCATTATGTGTAGAACCCTATACACCCAAACATAAATTTTGGGAACAAAATTATTTCTTTGTTTATTGGAATTTGTAATATCCCCATTCATACTAGACCCCTAGTGTGAGTTAGGGCATGATGACATGTGTCATGACATGTGAATTAGGGCAAGAAGGTACCCAAAGTGACTAGGTATTCTCACATAGTGAACCCCAATGGATAGAAGTCAACCTAGGTCGATTCACCTCAAATTGAACTCACAAACCCAAATTCACCCCAACAATACATTCCTGACCATAAGGGTGAGTCAATGGACCATGGACCACATGTATTGGTCAAATCAAATTAGGCAACTTTACCAAAGTCAAAGTTAGGTTAAACTGGATCAATCAAACCATGATATATATTAATTGGACTTCAATTGACTAAATTGACATCACCGCTGCCCACTTAACCATTAAGGGAGGCAATTAGGTCAAATAATAATCAAAGGGGCTCAACCAATTTCATGAAATTGACTAAAGTCAATTTTGGGTCAATTAAGCCCAATTTAACACTAAATGAATCAATTATCACAAACATGACTTCACCATGACCCAATCAACATTGGATGGTGTCATAAGACCCATCACCATCATATGGGGCAGCCACCTCATCAATTTGACAAGGTTAACCCAAAAGTCAACCCTGATCAAAATTGGCCTAATTATGAAAATCAAGGAGCTAACTCATTTCCAATGGGCTAAAGCACTCAAACCTAGCCCACTTTGTAGCCCATTAGCAAAATGACCTTCATGCCCACTAATTTCAGAAGGGGAAGATAAGCATGGGGCAATTTTGGAATTTCCCCCAATTCTATATAAGAAAAATGAGGAATTGGTGGAATGGAGGCCACTTGGCTCCCATTCTCTCCTCCAAAAGCATTCACCGAACCCCTCAGTTATTCCCAAGTGAATTCCAGCAGGCTTCAGGCCAAATGGCAGCTAGGAGGAGCAACCAAGGTTTGGTTGACCCCTTCCCTAATGGCACTTCCATATACACACCTCCTCAGCTCAAATCGACTTCACCATCATCTCTAGAAGGTTACAAGGATTCATAATAGACCTTAGAAGTGGAGCATTTGCTGGAGGAACCCGATTTCGGCAAGTATCCCAAGAGCAAGGATCGGCCAAGGTACCTAGGACAACTGCCCATCGAAAAGCATTAAACAAGGCAGGTTTCTCTTCTCCTCCCTAAGTGCTATCCCCCTAGATCAACTAGGATTTGATTCAAGCTCAATTGAGCTCAAATCTATAATCATCAAGGGGAATTTTTCAGGCCAAAAATGTCACCCTTGAAATCCCTACTTTGATAACCTCAGACCGTCAGACCACCTTCTTTTGATATCCCCGACCTCGACGGAGGTGGTGGTAGTGGTGGCTGGTCATGGATGAGTGGTGGACAAGAAATCATCTTGGGAGTATCTCTAAGTCATGTTGATATCAGCCGCCAATTGGAGGAGGAAGAAACCCAGCAACCCTTGATTTATACTTCAAGATTCGCGCAGGCTATAATGATTAGATTTTTAATATTATTTCATTCTTTCACACTTTATTCAGCAACTTCAAGCTCATATTTTGGTACCTTAGGGGCTGATTCAACTTAAGTGGTAAACATACAACTTGTAGCCCCTAAAGAGACCTTTTTAGATTGTGGTTAAACTCACCAAGAGGTTGAGTGTATCCCCCACAATCTTCATTTTAGTGGAGGGTGTATTTTATGTGCATGCATGTATATTCTGTGTATTATTCTCAAAATTTGGATTTCATGTAGATGAAACTTTAAACTTAGTTGTAACTTGACTGAACTCCCACCCAAAAATTAGAATTTTTGAAAGACATTTTTCTATAATTTTATTGAAAATATTGTTTTATGGGTATAAGACATATACATGTCTCGATGACCTCAAAATGACTCAAATATTTTGTAGATTGTATTCTAGGTCATCAAATGTCTCTGGTTAAAATTTGGGACCATTTGGACGTGTGTATGTGGATGTGTTCAACATGCAAGAATTGTTTAGTTTGATAAATGGTGTGCAAGTAGCACATTATGATATTTTTGTGAATTTGTCCCAAAATAATTTATGAATGCAAAAGAAATTTGGGCATACATGTTTTATGATAATATGCACCACCTCTGGAGAAATTAGGGTTTTTCGACTTAATTTTCCTAAAGTTTGTAATTATATTTGAATTGTCAAACTTTGATATTAATGAAATAAATGTTGCTAAACAAATTAGGAAAAAACTGTCATATGCTTAGTTAGGTCAAATATGCCTCTGAAAATTTATTAGGAATTTTTGATCATTTGTTCACTTTTGTCCATCATTAAAATGAATTGTCACATTTGTGTATAAGTGAATTAAACATGGACAAATTAATTTGGAAAAATATGATTCTCTGTCAAAATACTTTTTAGGCTATGTCAAACCTTTGAAATTTTATTGGGGATTTTTAGATGAAAAAATTCATGTAGTTCCCTTGTTAATTTGAATTATCACACAATAATATTTTTGGAATTTTAATTGTCAAATAGTTTTGGAAAAACTAATTTTTTGTTAGAGCACTTTTTAGTGTAAAGATAAACCTCTGGAAATTTATTGGGAATTTTTTAATATCATTTCCCATACAATTTATCATTATATAGATTTGTCTCACTTATGTATATGTGAAGAAAACATGGACAAATTATTTTAGAAAATTCCAATTTTTGGCTAGGTACTTCTTAGAGTATGTTGAACCTTTAGAAATTTATTTAGAATTTTTGGATGAGTAAATTATATAGTTCCTGTGTAATGTTAGAATTATCTTATAATTGTAATTGTTGAATTTAAGTGAACAAATAATTATGTAAAGTATTGATTCTATGTTATACACATCTTTATGAAATAATAAACCATTGGAAATTTTCTAGAAATATTTGGACATCAATTTTTTGTACTTCATGTGTAAAATTGGATATTGCCTCTTGTTTAATGAAAAATATTAACATTGTCAAATTATTTAGAAAAATAATGAATCTTTGGTAGAACAAATTTATTGATATGATAAACCTCTGGAAATAATTTTAGATTGATTGGCCTTGTAATTTTGAAGTTACTTCACACATGACATGAATAACACTATTTGGACATATTGGTATGCGTTTAACAAAATCCTTATTTAGTGATTAGACCCACAATATCACTTTAAATTTAGATGAAATCTAGAATATTATAGTAGCATAACACTTATATAAGCTCCAAAGAATAGTAGAATTTTTGGAGCACTTTTCGCATATAGTCTTGATTTAAATTTAGAGTCAAGTCACATATTGAATTAAGGAAATATTTGAGACTTAATCATTTTAGAAAATGACAAATTTCTGGTAGGACATTGGTATGATCATGTTGCGCCTCTGGATCTAATTTTGGAGCATATAGATTACTATGGTTGGGGTTTTACACAATTCACCGTATTTATTGAGTTATAAGTGATTTGTGTTTAACAAAAACATTTGTTAATGGTTAAACCTTGAGGATGAACTTAGGACCTGATCATAAGTGGGTTAGGGATATCTTTGGAGTATGTTAGACTTCTAAATTGAGTCCCAGGATATTTAGTCAAGTAGTGATGAGTGAGAGAGTACATGGACACCGAGGGGAGTAGACAATATTCGGAGGTCAAGAGAGAGATCAACTCTCCCCTAAAAGAGTTATAAATCTATTTTAGGTTAATAAGAGTAACATTGTGAGAGGGCTTTAAGGAAGGGCAGCATCATTAATTTTAAATATCTTGAGAAAGGGAGGTTTGGGCTGTCAGTTATCATATCTCCTTGTACCGCTGTGAGCCCTTCACCGCTGCGAGCCCTTCACCGGAAGATCCAACCTAAACATCAGGAACACCTAGGACGTGTACCGGGGCATATGTAAGGTCTTTTCATGGTAGTGTTCATACCCACTTAGTAGTGGAGGCTCGCATTCCACTGCCACTATTATCCATGATGAGTGGTTCCTGGGAGGCTAACTAGCTCCGAAAAGTGGGAAGGAGAAAGGTTTATATGCATAGGGTCATGTGGGTGAGTTACATAGGTGTGAAATTGTAGCATAAGCATTGCATAACATACTCATCATTACATACAATTAGATCCTCATCATATAAATTAGTATGTGCACTTTCATATAATGAGATATTTATACAATCCAAACTTTAACTTATAAGTTTGCATCGACATTCATATTAGTTAAGTTACTTTTCGTGATGATAGATAGCTGCTTTTACTTTACTTATTGTTGCTTCGTACTATATTTACTTACTTACTTTACTTACTACTCTTTACTTATGCTCTGCCTCATAGTAGAACTGCTAGTGTATATTTACTCATATATACACAACTATACAGTACTCTACATATACTATACTAGATAGAGCCACTATCACCTGCTTGTACTCTATTGTCGACTATTTATTGGAATATGCATTCTACATCTCTTTAGTTTGACAATATCAAATCCCATACTGTACTTGATCATACATGTCTTGGGTATAGTGTGCAGGTTTACAGGTGTGAATACGTCGAAAATTAAGGGCATACTGTTACCTACCGAAGGACGCTAGCACTATCATATGGCGCTAGCCTTATCGACGTGACTCTCTTTGATGCAAAGGCGCATATCGATGCGTTGTCTCAGTTGTCATCGAGAAGCTATATTGGCTCAACGATGTCGTTGAGAAGACTACCGCCGCGCGGTAACCTACCGTGGGCCGTCAAGATGAAGACATACCGTCGAGATGAAATCATACCATCGAGACGAATGCATCGAGATGACATCAATGTGAATGCTACCGTGGGTGCTAGCCTACCACCGTGTGCTAGGTCTATTGATGAGAAGTTTGTGTCGACGGGGTGACTTGTGCTATCATAGAGAAGAAATCGACGTGATTGCTACCGCGTCGCATTTGCTATTGCGCATCGCTGTTTAAAAATGACAAGAGAATGTTTTTGTTCACCTTCCTGATTTGGTGTTGGACAGCTGGAAAAAAGCGTGTAAAGATACTACCTCTATGCGGTAACCCTACCGTCGGCGGTAACTTAAAGAATCAGTGTATAAGCATTCTTTTCTTTTCCCAACGTGTGGCTGCCAAAACCTAAAAGAAGAAGTCAGTTGTTTTGTCATTTCTACACCAAGGAGCCACTACCGAAAGTGAAGAACATGTTTCATCAAGCAATAATGAAGAAGTTCATCGAAGTGTGGATTAAGAAGGTGAATCAGAGCATCAACGTGCACATGCTAAATGAAGATGAAAAGCATCGTTCGCTCACCACAAGCGGAGATATACCTTGAGGGAGCACATTTTCTTCTCATCTCGTCTACTTCTTCTCTTTTATTGTTTTACATTTTGGTGTGTGAAATCATCCAGTGTGGACATCAAAATCCGATTTGGAATCCGTCTAAATCGATCGGGGAGGTCGTCGAAATCCGGGGAAGATTCTGTGTGAAATTGTCCTGGAAGGGCGTCGCGATCTAGGAGATCTCATGTGCTCTAAGACCCTTCTGGGAGAAAGGTGAAGAGACGGCTTGGAGACTTTTCCGGGTAGGAAAGGTAGAGAGCCAACCTGTCATTGGATTAGGGTCAGTATAGAAAACCAAAGATTTAATATTCGTCAACTCCGATCTCCAGCATCATGGAGATCTAAGTGTATTTGTATAAACAATGTTTTAATGCAATGATATGATGTTTGATCATTTTATATTATAACATGTTGTGTTCTTTTGCTGGAGAAAAATTGATTAGTGGAGTGTTATTCCCAAAACATTATCCTACAGTAAGGTTGCTGTTTCCAGAGCTAACGCCGCACAGTTGGGTTACTGCCCAGCGCTAGCTCCAGTGCGTGCATTCCTACAATATTTTATTTAAAACTCCAAGAATTATTTAAAAAACCTTATTCACCCCCCCCCCCCCCCTCTAAGGTTGGCCACCCGATCCAACAAGTGGTATCAGAGCTAGGTTATTCCAAAATGGTCTTACAACTGGGAATAATGACTCCTCTTGATGTCATATCTTCGAGTGGGGATGAAGCTATCTATATTGAAAACACAGTACCACCGACATTGTTTACAGGTGTGAACTATCTGGGATGGAAAGCTTTAATGAAAAGATTCCTTGTATCTCAAGGTATAAGTGCCTAGAATATAATGAATATAAACCTCCAAGCACGCTTAATAAGGAAGAATGCTTTGCTAATGCCAAGGCCATGAATAGTTTATTTTGTGATCTTGGCCAAGAAATTGTCAAACTAATCTATATGCTACCTACTGCATATGGAATTTGGAAATTTCTTGAGATTACTTGTAGTCCTCCTTTCACAGATACGGAATCCGAGCAATTTCTTGTGGATCCAAGCGAAGTACCGGATGAAGAAACTTGTTTGAAGGAAGACTGTGCAACCACATCCAGTGAAAGGGAAGATGAGCAGTTACTATTGGAAGAGGATCATCAAGAAGATACTAAAGGAACTTTATGTTCAACTCTTGCCTCTTCTGAAACCAATGTAAGAAATGATACCCTCCCTACTACATCCTCGTCACCTACACTACGTGTGATAGAATCTGCTAAGCGTAGGATTAAGAAACTAACTTGTATTAATTCAAATCTACATTTAGAAAATAAAAAGTTTAAAGCACTACTTAGTGTAGAAACCAAAACGGATGTGTCTTGCTCTCCACCAACCTCTTCGGTTGAAACTGTTAAACCATGTAATAATTTGAATGAAAAATACAAGGCACTTGAAAAGTTGCTTGTCATGTCAAAAGAAAATAATAAAAAACTTCGTCTAGAAATTTTATCATTAAAAACTGATTGTGTTGTGTGAAAATTACAAAACTGAAATTAAAGAAATGGATGAGACTTGAAGAATTCAGAAGTAAATATCAAGCTCACATCGAATCAATAGTCTCCACACTTAAAAACAGCACAATATCATATAACAAAACTAGAAAAAATCTAAAGAGTAAAAATGATGAATTGGAAACCAAAATCATCTTGCTCAAGGAAATTATAAAGAAAAATTCACAAAGTATAAACCTACGAAAACAATCTAAATTCAAGAGCAAGATGAATGAAAATTTCCAGATCTTAAGAAAACCGAACCAAAGGAGTAAGAAAAATTCAAAGCAAGTAAATGAAATCCCTAAACAGAAAAATCCTCTTCATTTACAACATAAATCCACTCTATTGGAAAAACTAACTGAAATTAAATTTCCAAAGAACAAATTTCAGAATAGTCAATATGGAAATTTGACACATGGAACCAATAAGCCACCAAGGTTTGAATGGAGACCTATTATAAAACTAGACTCACTGGCTCCTCCTGAAAATGTCCATTCAACCTTGTCTCCCCAAAAGCCAACACGTCAAGTTTGGGTACCCAAAGGAACCGTCGTTCTTGGTTCTCTTTGGATACCTAAAACAATTATCCATTAGTATCCTCGATTTGTGTGAAGTAGAGCAAAAATGAAAATTAAATCTTCTACTTCACGATATGCATAACGATTTCTTCTTCCTATTTTTTTCTCTTTTTGAGCTTATCTTTTATTTGAGCAAGCACGTTATGGTTACTGCATAAATTATAAGATATGACTTTCATATATCAAGTTTAATTAAAAAGTCATATTTCTTCAAGTGACCTAGTTATCTAGCTTCCAGCCTTATAAAATCCAATGCCTACAGCTATCGTATAATATCGTTAAAAATAAATTTAAATTCTAAACATCATAATTGATATTATAAAGATTAATGACATCATTTCCTCTTGGATTAAAAATGGGGCTACTAGGGGTCATAGTCAAAAATATCTAAGGTGCAACCTTTTTGATCAAATCAATGTTTACTTTGCTGCATTAGACAGCCCATAATATGCCAAAAACTTAATAATGAGCTAGTGCAATTTAAAAATCACGACAACCATGCCTTTTGCATGAAATTTCAAGTTTCTCTTGATACCGTCGTGCGTTACCTTACCGCCGGCGGAAACTTGTTTCTCTTGTATATCCCGATCTTCTCAAAATATAAATCTTCTGAATAAATACTCAACTGATCTGCTCAGTATTATCTTCTATTTTCAGAAAATCTAGATGTATCTCAGGATTGAGAAATTCAAAGAGAAAACCTTCAAATGAGTGTCAAATCAATATATCACACGTAACATAAGACTGCATTCAAAGTAATAATCATTGCATTACAACTACGTGGCATTGAAAATCTACTATAATTCTAAAAGAAAACAAACCCATAGTTTATGAATCAGTCTTTAAGATTAAATGCTTTAGTATGTCTATGAATATTAACCTATATTATATGTATCACATTAGCGGGAGCATAGGGTTGTGTTCATTAGAGATGCTAATCCATAAACCACATCTTGTCCTTAAACAGGGAAGTTCCAGTGGGCCTTGTGAGGCACTGGGGAAAAGAGTGTTAGATTATGCGGGCTCTCTTGTATGCATATGGGATTAACACCCCAACCTATGGCATGTGTGCAACTCCTCATGCCCATCCGTCACTTAGTATGGGGCTAGGGTGTAGACATATAGCGTTGGTATTTTTAATCTAGGATGTACTATCACTTATCCACTATATGAACATTATTATATATTATGATCATTTAAATCATGCATATTTGTGAGTACTCTAACGAGGTATCTTGTGTTGTCAAGTGTTTATCCTTTTTGAGCTTGCATGATATTTGGTTAACACAAGAAATCTAAATATCACTTTGACACTTAAGGGGAATTTGGTCAAAAATTATAAATTCGCAATTTCTTCAATATTCTTTAAACTTCCATGAGGAAATTGATGACCTCCCCTTATTAGAAAACAATAATCATAAAAATCTACTTATTATGATTGATGTTCAGCTTGCGGATATATTTTCCAAACCCCTTCCTGACATCTTAATATGCATTGGGGGTTTTTGGATCTTACTGCTTAATTTTCATATGCCGCAACTAGTGTTTTTGCTTACTATCATACTATGGCGTCACTAGAAGCAAAAACTTTCAAAATCTAGACCATCTTCCTCAGAAATCATGTTCTGTTACTTACCGATGCGCATTAGCCTTACCGTCGATGGTAGCTATCACTACAACAAACTGCACCTGTTGTAAGGACTGAAATTTAACTGAAACACAGTTTGTTACTAATAGTTATATTTAGTAACAAAGTTTTTTTGTTGTTACAAAAAAGAACGTTTTTGTAACGAAAATTTTAAATTTTGTTACAATAATAATTAATTCGTTACTATAACTGTAAGTATTTGTAACAACACTAATGTTACGTTACAAATAGAATACTTTTCTCACAATAAGTATCAATTGTAACCACATCATGAAAGTTTTTTGTGACAAAGACATTGTCCTTACTAACAGTAATATTTTATTATTAAAGTTTTGTTACAAGAAATATATTTTATTTTATTTTCAATTTTTGTACAATTTTATTATCAAAGTTTTGAATTATTATTTTTTTTTTTGAAAAAAAAAAATTTGTATGCGCGCGATAGTACCCCGCCTCGATAGTGCTCTAACGCGACGACAGTACTCCTACAGCTCGCAAACATCCGTGCGCGGCTGTCGCGGATATGTGGTACTATTGCGACATGTATTTTTGTGCGTACTGGGGTTTTTTATAAATCTTTAACTTTTTATAAAAAAAATTCTGTCTCTCTCCCATGCAGCTCTATCTCTCTCTCACATGAATGAATGAAATATACGGATGGAAATTTCCCTCCATAAAATTTTGAACAAAACAAAACTAAAAATTAAAAATATATTAAATGTAAAAATGAATGCAAATTAATATGACATTAATTTTTTAATATAATTTTGGAATTAAAATAAAATCACGCACGAACCCGCGTGCACGCAAATGCACTCTCGCGTGCACGCAAATGCACTCTCGCGCGCACGCAAATGCACTCTCGCGCGCACGCAAATGCACTCTCGCGCGCACGCAAATGCACTCTCGTGCGTGTAGTTTTCCTTTTTTTGCTTGAGAGCTAGCGCGTATTGCATGTGTCGCGCGGGGCTCAAACACAGACACATGCACACACATGCACAGACATGGACAACCAAACACACAAACATCCATTTGCGAGCTGTAGCAATGTCTTTCACGTACGGCCGTCGCGTCGTTGTCTCCCCTCTCTTCGACGGTCGTCATCGCCGCCATCGTCGTTCGCTTTCTCGGTCGTCGCCGCGCGCCGTTCTCTTCCTCTAGTTTATTAAGTTTTGTCAATTTCCTTCTCTCTCACATTACTGAAATATATAGAGGGAAATTTACCTCCATAAAATTTTGCACAAAACAAATCAAAAAATTTAAAATATATATATTAATATAATTTTTGAATAAAAATAACGATCGCACGTTTTTTCAGTCGCGCGCATTGCACTAGCTAGCTCTATCTTTTTTGCTCGGAAGCATAAATAAATTTGTCAGCGCACACGTTTTTTGCTCGGGAGCTATCGTTTTAATGAAAATATATGTCATATATATATGCAATTGTTAACCGCACCCCAGTTTTGGCTATACGCAACCCTTTTATATTAATTATTACGTGTTTTAATAGAAATACGCCTTGTACAAGCATTTTTAGGAAAAGTGTTCAACACAAAAGTTGTAGATATCGCCGAGATCTACAACTTTTGTGTTGAACACTTTTGCTAAAAATGCACGCACAAGACGTATTGCCGCCCGAATTGAAACATGGGTGTAACTATATATATAACGATTTTTTGGAAATACGCATTGTGCATGCATTTTTAGGAAAAATGTTCAACACGAAAGTTGTAGATCTCGACGATATCTACAACTTTCCTGTTAAACACTTTTCCTAAAAATGCTTGTACAAGGCGTATATCCAAAAAAATGCTTAATAATTCATATAAATCATGAGTTGCGGATAGCCAAAACTGGGGTGCGGTTAACAATTGCCTTTTTGATTGATGGATGACACGTGCTTTAATTTAATGAAAATAAATATGTAATGAAATTCATAAATACATGTCAAATCAATTCATAAATACAACGCGTTGTTCAATAAAATTTACTTTTTACATAAGATTTATGTTTTTTTTAAAATAAGAATTACCCCCGCTCAATTTTGTCCGCTCTCAGGAGCTCGATCAACTGACAGTACACATGAGGCCCCTGTTCCCTGCTCGACAATACCCCCGCCTCGACATTGCCTGACAGTGCACATGAGCTTTAAATAAAATTTATGTATTTTTAAATAAGGTTTATCCGTTTATGTATTTTTTAAAAGTAAGAATTATCCCGCTCAATTTCATCCGCTCTCAGAAGCTCGATCAACTGAATAAAAAATAATTGAATATTAATTTAATTTTCTCACCGGACACAAACACACACAAACACACACACACACACATACAAACACAGACATCAAACACAAACACAGTCACAGACATAGATACAGACTGGCATAGACACGGACATAGTCAAACACAAACACAAACACGCATAGACACGCAAGCAAAGACACAAACACGCACAAACACACAGACACAGACACAGACTGGGGTGTAACATATATAGATACGCAAAGACAGACACACACAAGCATAGACAAACATGCATAGACAGACAAACACTCTCACACAACCCAAATACACAGACACAGACAAGCACGACACACACACAAACACACACAAACAAAGACACACACAGACACGCACACACACACAAACACCAAAGACAGACACACACAGACATTTGTGTACACACACACACAAACACACACAAACACACACAAAGACACACAAACAAAGACACACACAGACACAGACACATGCAGATACACGTAAACACACAGACACACATACATACAGATACAGACACACACATGCACAAGCAAATATAGATTACGCACAGACACAAACACAGACCCCATGCAACATGCACACACACACACATATGCACAATCTCGATTTTGAGTCGAGCTCGAGTTCAATGAGCTCAATCTCGAACTCGAGTTCAATGAGCTCAATCTCGATTTTGAGTCGAGCTCGAGTTCGTTGAGCTGGAGCTCGATTACTACTTGAGCTTCAGCTAAGATATTTTTGATCATGATGGCGCGCGAGCCATCTCTCGAGATCGAGCAAAAAATAGTCACATATAGAATGTTGAGTCAACATATCAAATTATGTAATAAACTTGCATAAATGACCCCATTTAAAATTACGCACCTCCCAAATTTGATGCGCATACGTACCTAAATATTTATCTTAAAATTATGAGCTGAATTATTTGGAGGGAAATTTCTCTCCATAAACATATATTCTCTAACTTAATTATAACTCTGTCTCGAAACCGTCGACGACCCTGAAGCATATTCTCAAAACCCTTGACCCCCATCCCGTCCTTGATCGCGGATCGCTTCTTCCTCCTGCGAATCGGCACGACTCCTCACGATACCAACTCCGGCGTCTCTTCTCATGCATTTTTCTTGATCCAGCAATGTTCTTGATCCAGTGTTCTTCATCATCTCCTTGAGGTATACCTAAACTCGTAGAGTGAAAATGTCTGTGTAAGTGTGTGTGAGCGTTCTTCAGTCACTAAACGCATGGATTAGGGGTGCGGATATATGGATTAGGGGTGCGAATCTATGTGTAAGTGTGTGATGTGTAACCTTGTACTGCACTATGGAATAGGGGTGCAATCAAACAGCTGAAAAAATCCGCCAATGCAACCAACCCGCTTCTCAGAGCCCGTGATTTCTCCGTAGAACTCATCGGAAAACTCTGTCGCCATTTCCGTATAGAATACGAAACTAGAACGCGGTAAGCTTCCAAACCTGGAGAGAGGAGGTTGACTAGAAAAAGTATGTAGAGGGAGGGGAAATGAGTGTGTTGCTGCTCAGATGGGAATGATGAATTAAAGAGGAGTGAGAGGTGGGGTTTGTTATATGGGGGATTGAAGCTGTAAAGAGAATAAATTATTGTGGGGGGGGGGGGGGGGGGGGGGGGGGGGGAATGAGACAAAATCATTCTGATTCATACTCACCATGGTATGTAGGGGTGGAAGGGGGGATTATTGGGTGTGGGTCTGATGCTGTCTCAATTGTGCATGTGGTAGCTGTCAGAGGATGGAAACAATCCTTTTATGCTTTTTAAAGTATATATATCTTACCATTCACATGAAATTATTTCACTTCATTTCAATCATATGAATTATCATCTCCTTCCTTTTTAGTGTTTTCCTTCCTTTTTTTTCTTCTTCTACCATTTCATTTACTGTGTTTTCTTTCCTTCTTTATATTTCATCTATACGATAGGTAAAAAAAAGAAAAGTGAAATGCATAAATATTTATGCTAATTTAATTTCTTAAGCGGCATTAAAATCAAGCATGAATCAAGAATCTAGTCGATACAAAATTAATGGCAGGAGCATGATGTTGATTAATGATAGGTGTTGATATGTCCTGAAGGGTGATTATGTGCATGAAGTTACTTTCTTCTTTTCTGTGCATGAAGTTACTTTCTTATTATCGGTGTAGGTGGATTTTGGGCTGCCAAATTAGTTATCGGACGGTTGAATTTTAACGAAAAAAAGATATTATGGCCGGATTTTCAAAAACAAAAACCTCCTGCCGGATGATTTTAAAAAAAAATCATATTTTTAGGCAAATATGATCTTAGATTGTTTATAAAAATATGTTAATTAAAAATCAATATTTTTTTACTAGTTTTTTTAACCACGTGCTTGCTGTGAGTGTGATTTGGGCACAAATGTTGTATTCTCTAATCTTCTACTTTCTTTTGTGTTCTTCCATTTTTTATTTATATGTACTAGTTTTTTATCTTCATGATATTGTCTTATCCCATTCTTTTTTTGTTAGCTATGTATAAAAGCTGGATTTATGAACCAGATAGATTCAGTTCTACCTATACTAGTGGCGTGGATTTATTTTTAGAGTTTGCACGGGAAAATGCTATTTACTTTGAAGATAAAATTCTTTGCCCATGCAATGTATGTCGAAACACTAAAACAAAGAGCCTCATTAAAGTTAAAGCAAACTTGCATTTGAAAGGGTTTTACAAATATTATAAGGAGTGGATACATCATGGAGAAGCTAAACTGACTAGTTCTTTTGTGTTCAGTTCGAATAGTAATAATAGTGGACCTTCTCAAAGTCATGAAAGTAAAGATGATATTGAAGCCATCGATGATTTAGTTGATTTGATACATGAGATTGGAGATGCAGAACTTCCAGAACATTCTAACGAACATAGTATGGGAACTTTTTCAAGTCTATTATGTAATGTCAGGCGTGAACTATACCCAGGTTGCAAAAAATACTCTTTGTTAGCTTTCATTGTTAAACAGCTGCATATCAAAGTAATGAACAAGATGTCAGATAAGTCAGTTAACATGCTTCTTGAATTGCTAAAGGACGTGATGCCAGAAGGTAATCTTATTCCAAAATCTGTTTACTAGGCTAGGAAACTTCTTTCTGGTATAGGTTTGGGCTATAAGAAGATAGACGCGTGTAGACATGATTGTGCACTATTTTGGACAGAGAATGAGAAGAAAGATGTGTGTCCTGTGTGTGAAGAACCGCGTTGGAAATATAACGAAGGAAAAGGAAAATTAATTGCTCAAAAGGTTTTGTGGCATTGCCCCTTAACACCAAGGATACAAAGACTTTATATGTCTTCTAAAACAGCAACTGACATGAGGTGGCATACTGAGAAGCATATAGAGATAGAAGGTACGTTGAGTCATCCGGTAGATTCACTTGCATGGAAGAGTTTTGATGCACACTATCCCAGTTTTGCTGCAGATCCACGCAATGTTAGGCTTGGATTGGCTAGTGATGGGTTCAATCCGTTTGGAAATATGAGTACTTCTTATAGTATGTGGCCAGTTGTGCTAATTCCATATAATATGCCATTATACAAAGGTATGAAAGATGAGTTTCTTATGATGTCATTATTAATTCCTGGCCCACGTGCGCCTGGAAAAGATATTGATGTTTATCTTAGACCACTGATAGAAGAATTAAAAGAATTATGGAATGGTGTTGAGACTTATGACACATACACCAAAGAGACTTTTAAAATGCATGCTGCTCTTATGTGGACAATCAATGATTTTCTAGCTCTTAGTAATTTATTTGGGTGGACCACAAAGGGTTACGGGGCATGGCCAACTTGTTTATATGATACAGATTCTAAAAGAATTCGAAGTAAGATATGCTACATGGGACATCTTCGTTATCTACATAATGATCACCCTTATCGAAGGAGTAAATGGTTCGATGGAAAGTCAGAAAGACGTTCAAAACCAAGGGAGTGGAGTGGCGCACAATTGCTTTCAGATTTAACCAAACTCGAACATAACTTTGATAAATTTGGAAAACACCCAAGCAAGCGAAAGAGGAAGCGCAACAATGAAGAAGGGAATTGGGTAAAGAGAAGCATCTTCATTGAACTACCTTACTGGCATAAGCTTTTGATACGACACAACATTGATGTAATACATGTTGAAAAAAATATTTGTGATAGTGTTTTGGGCACATTGATGAACATTGATGGAAAAAACAAAGATACGGAAAAAGCGCGAGAAGATTTGCGAGACCTTAACATCCGGAAGGAGTTACACTTGATTAGAAATGGAAGTACTATATTTAAACCTCAAGCATGTTATAATCTATCTTCCGATGAGAAAAAAAGGTTTTGCAATTTTTTTAAAAATGTCAAGTTTCCAGATGGTTATGCGTCAAATATTTCAAGATGCATAAAGGATGGGAAGATTTATGGACTTAAATATCATGATTGTCATGTTCTACTACAACGGTTAATTCCTATTGGCATTCGTGGGTTTCTACGCGCAGATGTCGTTGAGGCACTATACGAGCTAGGAGATTTTTTTAAAATTTTATGCTCAAAGACACTAAAGGTAGAGCATATCGAGAAGTTGGAGAGTAATATCCCAATTATTTTGTGCAATTTGAAGAGAATATTCCCTCCAGCATTTTTTGATGTAATGATTCACTTGGCTATTCACCTTTCGAAAGAGGCAAAGATAGCAGGCCCAGTTCACTCACGTTGTTTTTTATGCATTTATACTTTATTATCTTACATAGCATAAATGAACAATTTTGTTATTATGATCATTGAGTTTTCCCTTTAGGTTTCTTAAAACTCTTAAAGGATACGTACGTAATAAAGCTCGTCCAGAGGGTTCTATAGCTGAAGGATATATTGTAAAAGAGTCTTTGACATTTGTGTCAATGTATCAAAATGAAATAGAAATAAGGTTCAATAAAGAAAATAGAAATGAAGATTCAGTGGAGCATCAACAAGAGTGTGAATTATCGGTTTTTGCATCAAAAGTGAGACCCTTTGGACCTCTTCGCCATTGCAAAGCACTTTCTAAAAAAGATCTAGATGCAGCTCTTAACTTCATATTAAACAATTGTAGCGAAGTAGATGATTTTCGAAGGTTCGATTCATGAAAGAGCTCAATTTCCTTACTTAATTTGTAACAAATTTTAATGTACTTTTTTTTAAATAGTAAGCACATGGAGGAGCTTAAAAGGGACGAAAATGAAAGAAACATTGACAAAACTCATCAAGAGCAGTTTTATTATTGGTTTCAAGCTCATGTAAGCTCCAAATACGAAGATACCCTTGAAGATTGTTAATTTATAGTATCATCTATCTAATTAGCTTCCTATTTTATTTTGTATAGATAAATAGAGTGCATCACACAAACTCGGGCGAAGTCTCCAAAGAATTATGGGCATTAGCAAATGGTCCACAATCATACTTAACAAAATTTTACTCTGGTTGTATTGTTAATGAAGTATGATTTCATACACATGATCGAGATGATCGCCGAACAACACAAAATAGTGGTTTACTTGTTGTGGGGGAACATCAAAATATCTTGGTAGAGTTTTATGGAGTATTAAGTAGGGTCGTTGAATTGACCTATCTTCATGGATATAAAGTAGTATTATTTTAGTGTGAGTGGTTTGACACTGGTGGGAAAAAGACTATGCATAAAGATAAATATTTTTTGAGCATCGACATAACTTCTCGTTGGTGTGAAGATGATCCATTCGTTCTTCCAAACCAAGTGCAATAAGTGTTCTATGTCGATAACACAAAACTCGGCGATCCTTGGAAAATTGCACAACTTGTATGTCATAGACACCTTTGGGACATAGAGGAACACGCTGACCTAGAAGTGGAGGAGATGCATGATAACATAGTTCAACAACACGAGTCCTCAGAAACTGAATTAATATATGCTACCGGAGATCAAAACTTGCAATTCCTAGAAGAGATGATACAGAACCTGATATTATAAATATAGAAGTTCTAACTAGAATCCACGAAGAGGAAGAAATTAATAATATTGTTGATGGAGATGAGTCAATAGATGAGGATGATGAAACACTAGTGCAATATTGTGATGACAATGATCATAACATGTAAAGCTAATCCAAATGGTACGTTGAGTTTTTTCTTATTCATTAGATCGAAACTGTAATGCAATTCTTCCTTTTTATGATTTCTCTAAATAATTTAATGTGATGTTTAACGTTTGCATCTTATTTACTTCGCAGTAATATGCCTCCAAAAAATGTTAATCTACGGCGCCCTACGACAAGGAGCAGAAAAGAACTGCTTGTTGCTGAAAAACCAACAAATACTGAGGTTGTTGAAATGTCACCTACACCAAATACACCTTCACCTACACCAAATACACCTTCACCTAATATGCAGCAATCACAAAGTGGATCATTTACCACCATTAATGATGATGATACCACTATTAATGAAGGAAATGATGAAAGTCCAATACAGGGTTATGATAATAGTAGTAAGTATACCTTATTTTATTTCACAAGTTTGTATCATTTACTTGAATCATATATTTATTAAGGGTTTTTAATTATGCAGTGGGAAGCTCATCTATAAGAAGAGGTCGTGGGGTGACCACCGGAAAGTTAATTGAGAAAGCAATACTAGAAAATGTATGCTTTATTTAGGTATATTAAAACTTACATACACTTACTATATGTTAACATACTTTTATTTGTTTTGTTGGTACAAGAAACTACTTGAGATTGAGTTTCCTGAAGGTTTTAAGAAGCCGCATCGCTATGCAAAGCACCTTGCAAATGGTATTGGTGTTACTGTAAGACACAGTGCGGGTTTGGATTTTTTGAACCCATGGAGTGAATTGGGGGAAGAGCTGAAACTTACTTTATATGCTACATTAGGTGTAAGTAATTAATATTTATATACCATATATGTGAATTTGTTTGGGATAACCAAATAATTTATTCTTTTGTAGCAATAGTTTGTGATAAAGAATTGGGAAACAGATAAAAGTGTGCAAGAGTTCATGGAGGAGATGTTTCAACGTAGCTACACACATTGGATAGGAAGATTATCTGCAAGGCATAGAGATTATATTGTGGCAAGAAAGAATCCAAGAGCTAGTAGCCCATTTGAGTGGATCTCAATCGAGAATTGGTGTCAGTTGTGCGATCTCTTTGAAAGTGAGACTTTTAAGGTGAATGTGACTACTTAAGTAAATTCTATTTAATACATATGTTATTAATCACACATTCAATGACTAGAATCCAATACTTTTGTTTTCTTGCAGAAAAGGTCCAAGACAAATGCTGATAATAGATCACACATGTCGTTTACTCATACGTCGGGTTCTAAATCCTACCATTCCCGACTGTTGGAAAGGGTAATGCAATAATTACATGTGAGTTATTGATTACTATGACATATTCTCAAATATTTTTTTGATATAAAGGTTAATCAAAGCCCGGTTGAGAACTTTGCGAACACCCATAAGAAGAATGGGGTGTTTGTCAGCGAGAAAGCAAAAGCAGCATACGTAAGTCAAAATATATTTGAAACTTTCGCAAAATTGATTGATAACATACGTTTCTATTATAACACTATATTTTACAGCGTGAAATGGAAAGGCTGAGGACAACAACAGATTCTGACAATGATCTCATAAGCTCTGAGAGAGAAATTATAAAGACTGCACTTGGAAACAAGTCTAGTTATGACAAAGGGCTAGGCTATGGTGTTGTGCCTTCAAAACGAATGAAGAAGACATTGAATGTGACTACTCAGTTGAAAGAGAAGTTGAATGTAGCGGAAGAAGAATTGCGCGATGCCACGACTCGTCTAACAGCACAAATAGAGCTTATAGATAAACGGGAAGCTTTGATTCAAATACACAATGCAGAGATTGCAGGATTAAAGGAGGGGCAAAATGATCTGAAATAGCAGCTGGCATTCGTTCTGCAAAAATTTGGGGCAATTCCTTGACTTTGATGCACACACCATTTACTTTTTGGTGCACTTTTTTGTTGTCAAATGGTTTATTACTGTTAGTTTTTAGTTTACTGCTTTGTGACTATTTTATTACTTTTGCTTGGTTTATGACTGTTAGTATTTTGGTTCCAAGCTTGGGAATCTGCTTGGTTTGTTGGCTTGGATGATTCTGTTTTGCCGATTATATACTGATTAGTAGGTTTTGTTAGTGGGGTGTTAGACTATTTGGCATTTTGCTGTTGGGTATTTATTGCAGGTCTTGCTTTGGCCAGAACAGTTTCTCCAGGTATGCATATTGTATTTGTTTTCACTGCCTGGTGTTGTGGTTGTGCACTAAATTTTCTATTTTTGGCCAATGATGGTTATGGTTATACACTTATACTTAGTGATTATTGCCGCCTTTAGGCCAATGATGGTTCTGTTATGCACAGCAGGTTTTAACTTTGGACAGCTTTCAGCATCTTGGACTTCTTATTCAGTTTACTAATAATGGCCATGAAGGAGTACCACTTAGTCAAGCTGTTCCCTTTTTTGAAAATAGTGATGCAAATATGTCTGTTGTTTCAGTTTCTGCCAGTAAGGTACTTGATTGGCTTTTGCAATGTATATCAACTTCATTGGAGCACATTGCAGCTGCAGATAAATCACCTACCATAGAAACTGGAATAGGAGGCATTAATGAAGTGGATGTCACCACGGAGGAAGCCTCAATAAACAAAGCAAAGCTGCAACTCCAAGGTTTACCTGGTGGATATTTTGGACAGAGTCAGACTGTAGTGGAGGGTATTTCTAAAGCTTCAGTAGTGAACCAAGCATCTGATACAATGGGACATCTTTTAAAGGTGAGGTTGACTTGAAAAACTAGCCCTTGTTTGTTTGTTCTCTGCACATACCTTATTATGTCTTGGTTGGATATTTCCCTTGTTATCATAACAGGCCCAAAAATTCTATGGATATGAATCTAGATCTATGTTTGGTGGCCATTTCTTTTTCACTTAACCGATGGTCTGCTTCGCTTCAGGTTTTGAATTGCCATGATTCAGTGATTTATATATTGACGTCGTTGAGTTATGCCACCATTTATGGTTGTTCTGATGCAACAATCGTCATTGGTGCTGTTTGTAAGGTATGCAGGATGCTATTATGACATTCTGATGCAACAATTGTCACTAATTAATTGTTTTGTAGACTTGATGAAATCGCTTTCAGCTTCCGTTTGACATAGAGTTGGACAGCTTCTTAGAAGAATGTTGATTAAATCTTGCACTAAAATGAATGCAAACTTGTAAGATTGTAGGAATCTGTAATTCATCTGACTCCGAACATTTTATCACATGAATAACAAATTTGTTCAATCTTGTTGTTGTTCTTCTGTGATTGTACTCAAATCCACCATCATAGATTGGCATTATCTTGAAGTGGGCTTGCTTTTACTTATTTTGCTGCGGTGCTTGTTCATTTAACACTTTTTTATGTGTTATATTCCTGTGTATAGGTCATATTTATCTGATTCTGTTTGAACGTCATTTATCTGACTGCTGATGTTATTGCTTTAATTCAAACTTGCAGGCCGCGAGGGTGGAGCATTGAAAGAGAGTGCAAATTATAACTGCTGTAAAGCGCATATGCATTGTCACTTGCCATGAATGTTTCTTTTTCTTGGGGATTAATCGAACTCCCCTTATTCTTGGAGATAATCATAAATTGCATGTGAGCCTATGTTTATGCGTCAATGATTGTATAGTCAATATTAATTCGAAGGAAGTATATGAGTCATGGATTTTGTTCCTCTGGTTTTCTCCTATAGGTGGCCCCGTTTAATACATTTTATCCACAACTGAAGGAGCACCTATCTCAAGTTGGAGTAAATGCAAATATTAATAGATGGAATGAGCCCCTTGTGCTGGGGATGGTGGATCCTCATGATTCGTTATCTCATCCTGCTGGATCCTCTGATGTCCAGTCCGAGTCTTCTATATGTCTTGATCCTGACCAGTTCAATAACTTTTTGGTACAAATTTATGTTTGGCATTTAGATTATGTCTTATATTTATCTGAATAATAGTATGAATGATATATTGACATCCTTAACTGGCATCCTCTTGTTGTTGTTTAGACTATGATCTAGTATATGTTAGAGGTTTCACATCGTCATTTATCTATTAGCGGTTATATTATTATGAGTCTTTAGGTATTGGAGTCAAATTGTATGAGTCGAGCCGTAGTTATGAGTTATTAGTATTAATGTTTTAGTGTTTCACGCATCTCTTTATATCGGGGTTATTTATGCTTATGACATCTTGTAATGTTATAAATAGACCCTTTGGGTCATGTATACAGAGAGGAATGAATTAATCCAAGTTTCTTTATCCCTCTCTAAGTTCATCTCTCTCTCTAGTTCCCTTTATCCTCAGCTAATAATCTCCTAGTGTCTCCCCCTTCGTTTCTTCTCTTTGGTGAACAGACCTGCTTAAAAAAAGATTTCTCCTTTTCGCAATTTCTTCTTCCATGGTTAGATCATGAAGAACAGATTCATGGCTTACGTTTTCTTTTTATATAAACTATGAATGCACCTGGGCCAAATGATGCGCTTGCCTTATATAAGAGCTCATAGTGTGGTCCTATAAGCATCTTTGCATTATATTTTTTTGAAAACAGCATCACATCTCTGCTGTAAAAATGTGGCTGAATTCTTTAATGTTCAATGTTTCCTTCTTTCGTTTAGGGTGATGTCAGTGATAATTGCTTTAGAATTTGCGTGTGGAGATTAAATTACATACTTTTAGTTCAATTTTTCCTACTTTTTTTGGGGCCAAACGTCTGCAGTTGCTACCTATTCATGTCAATTCAATTTCAATTTTTTGCATTGCAACCTTTTTGCCAAAAAAAATGGAAGATTTATGCTGAAATGAAATTGCCTATTGAAATTTAGTGTAGTGTTACTATGAATATTTTGCTTATCAGATTTTTGTTCTTGCGTCTGTGCCCTTGTAGGACTCTTCCAAAGGGGAGTCTTGCTCCAAAATGGCTGCTCCTGATGCAAAGGTAGTCGGGGAGCTTAGAATTTTTGAAACATTTGGTCGAGCATATCGCACAATTGTCAGAGGTGTATGTAAGGGAGAGAGGATTTTTCTCCATTGCTTTAACTGTTGGATCATTAATCAGCTTGATCAGGTATATTTTGTTATAAAAATTTCTCATATAGGTGCTTCTATAGCATTCTTCTAAGAACTCTATATCACATAATTTAGTTTATTGATGCAGTAAGCTTTCTGAAAATCCTTATAACAAGACTGTTGACTAGGCTTCTCGGGTTCAAAGCTGTTGAAATCAAGAGATCTTTCCGCAATGTTGATGATATTCTATATGATTGGACAAATGCGGCTTCCTCAGATTACTGCTCCTGGAGAGGAATCACTTGTGACAGCACGAATTTTGGTGTCATTTCACTGTGAGAATGATTTAGTTTGACCTTCATGTCATTAGTGAACTTCCTCATGACCTTAATTTCAGTGTGACCTAAACAACGAGCGGCAAGTGTGTGTTTATTGTATGCTTGTTTAATGGGGTGTGTATGGATTATGTATGTATGGATGTGAGTTTGAATGGATGTTTCTGCTCTCATTTATTTGTAGGGTGATCTTAATTGCTCTCTTTTATTTGTAGGGTGCTCGAGCACTGACCGACAAGTGACGAAAGATTCATTAGTCAGAAAGTGATGGACGATTCATTTTTCGAAAAATGACCGAAGATTTATTATAAACATGTTGATCTTGTAATGTAATATTGTATTATTTTAGAAGAGATGATAATAACTTGTACTCTATGTAATACTTTTTGGTGTGAATAAATACATGTTGATCTTGTTACTAAATATTAAATATATGTGTGTTTTCAAGATTATTATTTGTAATAAAATCTCAGGTACACAAAAAATAGAAATGGAATATTTTTGATATATAAATGAATTGGACGTAAGAAGAATGGAAAACAAATGTAACGATTTTTTCGTTACTATTGTTTAATCTATTGTAACGAAATAATGTTTATTATACTTTATTGTAACGAAGTTAGTTTATTTTTAGTGAGGAAAAAATAAAACATTTGTAACGAAATAGTTTTAATCGTAACTGTTTTTTTGTGAGAAAAAAAACATTCGTAACGAAATAATATTTATTGTGAGGAAGAATCTCTTTTTGCTGAGAAAGTATCATTTGTTACAATTAATTTATTTGTAACGACATGCATACATTCGTTACAAGAACTTTTAGCGTCGAGCTTTAGAGGAGGACTGTTACTTAAAGTTTTTTTCGTTACTAAAGAGTTTTTGTAATGATTTTTGGCACTTATTGTAACGATTTAGGTCCTTACTATAAGTGCAGTTTGTTGTAGTGTATTCTTCATGAATGATGTGATTTCTCTTCTGATTTTACTTTGTTTATTTCTCATGCACTTCTATCTATTTTTAATTTCTTTCCATTTTTTAATATCAAAATCACATAAAATTTGAAAACCCCAAAATCGCAAAAACATGCTTTTTCTTTTGTTTTCTATTGTTTTCTGTTTATGAGTGTTTGGTGTTAATTTATTTTTTAAAACTTAAAATAAAAAAAAACTAAAAATGCTCATGTTAAAGGGGCATACATGACATCAAATTGAATCTCCATGATTACATACATTGTTTGATTTATGATTTCTAATTGATGCATACATTGTATGTCTTCGTCAAGATATGTCCTAATCTAAAGGTAGCTACTACTGAGTGCTAAGTGATTAGTAATGTATGTTTGAAATGCCTCTAGGTATGTGTGAGGATTTAGGCTAGACAATGACTTTGCACAACCATACATCCTTAGAGATTGCACTCTAGTAGACATCCAAATGCATATATGCTATAACACGTGATATTGTGTCTAACACTTTAGGCATGACTTGATAAATCAATATCACGATACTCATCTTTACTATATAGGCATAGAATTTATGGGCACAAATTATATTGGAAAATGGGCTGTGTATACGAGTTAAAGTGTATCTATCTATGTGGGTAGATTTCGTTTGAATCGGGAACCTTGTCTAAAAGAAAGAAAATTAAAATAAAAGTTTAATAGTGCTACAAATAATGAAAATTATATACTATCAATCCTCTTGACAAGGATTTCCCCCAGGCACTACGCACTCCTCCTGATAAGTCTTCATGAGTGTTGTAAGGATGAGCACCTTGGTCAAAAGAATCATTACGATCTTGTGCCAACCCGGAACATAAATTAGTGCCCTAGTTCTATACTCGGTATCTGTGTAAGATTGACAAACATGACATAATTTATCACTTCATTACTCTTGTGTTAGCATGTAGAATTATTGAGATATAGATTGTACTAAAATTGATCCACTTGATGCTAATTCAATTGATGTCACACGAACACTTGTCATTGTTTAGTCTAACACTTCCATGCATAAGAATTAGACTTGAACTACATTATCTATCTCTTGCACATTTGTACTAATACATGATTGGCTTTCATGACACATGCGATGTTCCTTTGAATTAGTTTTCTAAATCTTGTGACATTGTGTGAAATATCATGTGTATTCAGTCTCGTGACATGCGTCCAATTCATATATGTATTACCAAGTTTGTAAATGCAAAACTGCTCAATCTTAAAGTGGTATTTTGTTTTCCCTGTGCATTTTGACCCATATTTTTTTTAATTCTCTGATTTTCTTTTGGTCAACCCTTATTCCTATCATGATTTACTTATATGTGTGCATTTATCCTTCAACACCGCTGCATCTCTCATATACCTATGTTAGTTTGATCTAGACTACCCCTTTTGCTAACATCAAAGGGGAAGAATAGTGAACATTCATGAGCTAGTCACACACTTGCCATCTAGGGAAGATCACTTATTGGGATAGATAATATTATAGAGTGCACATCGATAGGGGGAGCACGTATGTTAGGGGAGACATACTACTTTAGAGCTAGTTCACAAGTTCACACATTATGATTTTTCTTGATATATAAACTTGTTCATGTCCAATGATTACTGTTAACTACACTATACCATATTGTTAATCATAAGTAGTAATTATATATTGTTGAAACCGAGATCTCGGCTTCTGTGGAGTTCGGGGCCCTCAGCAAGCTGAGGGGCAACCAACACTTACTCCCCCCAAGGGAGAGCTCTAGGATGAAGGTTGAGTAACTATGAACTGGACCAAGGGCTTAGTGGGGAGGTCCCGCCACATACCCAGAAGTTCCCAAGGAACTTCCCCTCCCAAGCCACTACTAAGCTTGGGCACCACTGGAGGCTCTCCTCACCCACTAGAGAGACTTGGGGAGGGAGAGAGAGGGAGAGAGCTAGCCTAGAATCAGATCCCTCCAAATGGTGCCCCCTTGGTCCTATTTATAGGATTTCTGAAATTGGGCTGCAAATAGCCGAAAACTGGTCTGCCAGATTACCAAAATACCCTTGAACTGGGCTGCAGATAGCCAAATCCCGCTACTCTTGGGCGCTAAACGCAGACCGCCTACCCGGCTTGGAGCTGGGCGAGCCAGAGGCCTCCCGGCCTCCCCGGCTCGCCCCCACAAGGCTCTGGGCGAGCCGGAGGCCTCCCGGCCTCCCCGGCTCGCCCCCACATTGGGGTGCATTTAGACATCCCTCCTGGTGAGGTCTCGCTGGGGTGCATTTAGACACCCCTCCTGGTGAGGTCTCGTTGGGGTGCATTTAGACACCCCTCCTGGTGAGGTCTCGCTGGGGTGCATTTAGACACCCCTCCTGGTGAGGTCTAGCCTAGGTGCATTTAGACACCCCTCCTGGCTGCCGGACTAGGGAGCAGGGGCGAGTGGAGCTCGTCCCCTGCTATTGGGCGAGCCAAAGGCCTCCCCGGCCTCCCCAGCTTGCCCCCACAAGGATCTGGGCGAGCCGGAGGCCTCCCGACCTCCCCGGATCGCCCCCATAAGGCTCTGGGCGAGCCGGAGGCCTCCCGGCCCTCCCGTCTCGCCCCCACAGGGCTCTGGGCGAGCCGGAGGCCTCCCGGCTCTCCCAGCTCCCCCCCCCACAAGGCTCTGGGCAGGCCGGAGGCCTCCCGGCCCTCCCAGCTCACCCCCACAAGGCTCTGGGCGAGCCGGAGGCCTCCCAGCCCTCCCAGCTCGCCCCCACAAGGCTCTGGGCAAGCCGGAAGCCTCCCGGCCCTCCCAGCTCGCCCCCACAAGGCTCTGGGCGATCCGGAGGCCTCCCGTCCCTCCTAGGTCGCCCCCACAAGGTTCTGGGCGAGCCGGAGGCCACCCGGCCCTCCCAGCTCGCCCCCACAAGGTTCTGGGCGAGCCGTAGGCCTCCCGGCCTTCCAAGCTCGCCCCCACAAGGCTCTGGGTGAGCCGGAGGCCTCCCGCCCTCCCAGCTCACCCTCACAAGGCTCTGGGCAATCCGGAGGCCTCCCGACCTTCCCAGCTCACCCCCACAAGGCTCTGGGCGAGCCGGAGGCCTCCCGGCCCTCCCGGCTCGGCCCCACATGGTTCTGGGCGAGCCGGACGCCTCCCGGCCCTCCCAGCTTGCCCCCACAAGGTTCTGGGCGAGCCGGACGCCTCTCGGCCCTCCCAGCTCGCCCCCATAAGGTTCTGGGCGAGCCGGAGGCCTCCCGGCCTCTCCCGGCTCGCCCCCACAAGGCTCTGGGCGAGCCGGAGGCCTCCCGGGCCTCCCAGCTCGCCCCCACATGGCTCTGGGCAAGCCGGAGGCCTCCCGTCCCTCCTCGCTCGCCCCCACAAAGTTCTGGGCGAGCCAGAGGCCTCCTGGACCTCCCCGCTCGCCCCCACAAGGCTCTGGGCGAGCCGGAGGCCTCCCGGCCCTCCCAGCTCGCCCCCACAAGCCTCTGGGAGAGCCGGAGTCCTCCCGGCCCTCCCAGCTCGCCCCCACAAGGCTCTGGGCGAGCCGGAGGCCTCCCATCCTTCCCGGCTCGCCCCCAAAAGGTTCTGGGCTAGCCGGAGGCCTCCCGGCCCTCCCAGCTCACCCCCACAAGGTTCTGGGCGAGCCGGAGGCCTCCCGGCCCTCCCAGCTCGCCCCTACAAGGTTCTGGGCAAGCCGAAGGCCTCCCGGCCCTCCTGGCTCTCCCCCACAAGGCTCTAGGTGAGCCGGAGGCCTCCCGGCCCTCCCAGCTCGCCCCAACAAGGCTCT
The DNA here is from genome assembly GCA_033032865.1 of Dactylorhiza incarnata. Taxonomy (NCBI): domain Eukaryota; kingdom Viridiplantae; phylum Streptophyta; class Magnoliopsida; order Asparagales; family Orchidaceae; genus Dactylorhiza; species Dactylorhiza incarnata. The sequence goes on along the minus strand of JAWHQI010000011.1, from coordinate 19,377,432 downwards.
GGGCGAGCCGGAGGCCTCCCGGCCCTCCCCGGCTCGCCCTCACAAGGCTCTGGACGATCCGGAGGCCTCCCGGCCCTCCCCGGCATGCCCTCACAAGTGAACAGTCCAGGGATGCGCCCCTCTGACTCGACTCCCTCCAAATGCTCACCCCTCCTCCTCCCGGGGTCGCGCCCTTTGGAAATATTGGGCCTAAAAATATTTTGGGCCTCGGGGGCCCACTCGGCAAATATAGGGTTGTACACAATCCCCGCTGTTTTCGAGTGTGGCTCACGCTCGGAAAGAAATGTCCAACCCTGAATATTCGACAAGTGTCGCTGGGAATCCGGTTATTGGTGATATCTTGGAAAAGCCACAGCGTCTCCCCGAGAGGTCCCCCAACCTTGCCGGCTAGCGAGAGCCCGGCTAGCTGAGCCACCTCGGGGAAAAACACAGCCTCCGCGAGAGGCCTTCCTACCTTGCCGGCTAGTGAGAGCCCGGCTAGCGGAGCCACCTCGGGGGGAAAAATACTTAAGAAAATTTTTGGCCACTGAGCGGTTCCTGACCCTGCCAGCTAGGTGGGAGCCTGGTCAGCAGGTCAGCATGGGGACTAAGTACTTGGGACTTTCCTGCCACCGAGCGATCCTCAGACCTGCCAGCTTGTTGGGAGCCTGGTCAGCGGGCCAGCATCGGGACTAAGTACTTGGGACATTCCTGCCACCGAGCGATCCTCGGACCTACCAGCTTGACGGGAGCCTGGTCAGCGGGCCAGCATCGGGACTAAGTAATTGGGACTTTCCTGCCACCGAGCGATCCTCGGACCTGCCAGCTTGATGGGAGCCTGGTCAGCGGGCCAGCGTCGGGACTAAGTACCCTGAGACTCTCCTGCCACCGAGCGATCCTCGGACCTGCCAGCTTGATGGGAGTCTGGTCAGCGGGCCAGCGTCGGGGCTAATTACTTGGGGATTCCTGCCACCGAGCGATCCTCGGACCTGCCAGCTTGATGGGAGCCTGGTCAGTGGGCCAGCATCGGGACTAAGTACTTGGGACTTTCCTGCCAACGAGCGATCCTTGGACCTGCCAGCTTGAGGGGAGCCTGGTAAGCGGGCCAGCATCGGGAGTAAGTACCCTGAGACTCTCCTGCCAACGAGCGATCCTCGGACCTGCCAGCTTGATGGGAGCCTGGTCAGCGGGCCAGCATCGGGACTAAGTACCCTGAGACTCTCCTGCCACCGAGCGATCCTTGGACCTGCCAGCTTGATTGGAGCCTGGTCAGCGGGCCAGCGTCGGGGCTAATTACTTGGGACTTTCCTGCCACCGAGAAATCCTCGGACCTGCCAGCTTGATGGGAGCCTGGTCAGCGGGCCAGCATCGGGACTAAGTACTTGGGACTTTCCTGCCACCGAGCGATCCTCGGACCTGCCAGCTTGATGGGAGCCTGGTCAGCGGGCCAGCATCGGGACTAAGTACTTGGGACATTCCTGCCACCGAGCGATCCTCGGACCTGCCAGCTTGATGGGAGCCTAGTCAGCGGGCCAACATCGGGACTAAGTACTTGGGACTGTCCTGCCACTGAGCGATCCTCGGACCTGCCAGCTTGATGGGAGCCTGGTCAGTGGGCCAGCGTCAGGACTAAGTACCCTAAGACTCTCCTGCCACCGAGCGATCCTCGGACCTGCCAGCTTGATGGGAGCCTGGTCAGCGGGCCAGCGTCGGGGCTAATTACTTGGGACTTTCCTGCCACCGAGCGATCCTCGGACCTGCTAGCTTGATGGGAGCCTGGTCAGTGGGCCAGCATCGGGACTAAGTACTTGGGACTTTCCTGCCACCGAGCGATCCTTGGACCTGCCAGCTTGATGGGAGCCTGGTCAGCGGGCCAGCATCGGGACTAAGTACCCTGAGAGTCTCCTGCCACCGAGCGATCCTCGGACCTGCCAGCTTGATGGGAGCCTGGTCAGCGGGCCAGCATCGGGACTAAGTACCCTGAGACTCTCCTGCCACCGAGCGATCCTCGGACCTGCCAGCTTGATGGGAGACTGGTCAGTGGGCCAGCGTCGGGGCTAATTACTTGGGACTTTCCTGCCACCGGGCGATCCTCGGACCTGCCAGCTTGATGGGAGCCTGGTCAGCGGGCCAGCATCGGGACTAAGTACTTAGGACTTTCCTGCCACCAAGCGATCCTCGAACATGCCAGCTTGATGGGAGCCTGGTCAGCGGGCCAGCATCGGGACTAAGTACTTGGGACATTCCTGCCACCGAGCGATCCTTGGACCTGTCAACTTGATGGGAGCTTGGTAAGCGGGCCAGCATCGGGACTAAGTACTTGGGACTCTCCTGCCACTGAGAGATCATCAGACCTGCCAGCTTGATGGGAGCCTGGTCAGCGGGCCAGCGTCGGGGCTAATTACTTGGGACTTTCCTGCCACCGAGCGATCCTCGGACCTGCCAGCTTGATGGGAGCCTGGTCAGCGGGCCAGCATCGGGACTAAGTAATTGGGACTATCCTACCACCGAGCGATCCTCGGACCTGCCAGCTTGATGGGAGCCTGGTCAGCGGGCCAGCATCGGGACTAAGTACCCTGAGACTCTCCTGCCACCGAGCGATCCTCGGACCTGCCAGCTTGATGGGAGCCTGGTCAGCGGGCCAGCATCGGGACTAAGTACCCTGAGACTCTCCTGCCACCGAGCGATCCTCGGACCTGCCAGCTTGATGGGAGCCTGGTCAGCGGGCCAGTGTCGGGGCTAATTACTTGGGACTTTCCTGCCACCGAGAGATCCTCGGACCTGCCAGCTTGATGGGAGCCTGGTTAGCGGGCCAGCATCGGGACTAAGTACTTGGGACTTTCCTGCACCGAGCGATCCTCGGACCTGCCAGCTTGATGGGAGCCTGGTCAGCGGGTCAGCATCGGGACTAAGTACTTGGGACATTCCTGCCACCGAGCGATCCTCGGACCTGCCAGCTTGATGGGAACCTGGTCAGCGGGCCAGCATCGGGACTAAGTACTTGGGACTCTCCTGCCACCGAGCGATCCTCGGACCTGCCAGCTTGATGGGAGCCTGGTCAGCGGGACAGCGTCGGGGCTAATTACTTGGGACTTTCCTGCCACCGAGCGATCCTCGGACCTGCCAGCTTGATGGGATCCTGGTCAGCGGGCCAGCATCAGTACTAAGTACCCTGAGACTCTCCTACCACCGAGCGATCCTTGGACCTGCCAGCTTGATGGGAGCCTGGTCAGCGGGCCAGCGTCGGGACTAAGTACTTGGGACTTTCCTGCCACCGAGCGAACCTCGGACCTGCCAGCTTGATAGGAGCCTGGTCAGCGGGCCAGCATCGGGACTAAGGATTTGAAAACTTTCACTACATTAATCATCACATTACATGCAAGAAAAAACTAAGTAAACAACCTCGCTACATGAACTTAAGGGTGGAGAGAAGAAACTGAGCACTTATACAAACTTGGTCTCCTACTGCCGAGGGTGGTCTCCCTCGTTCCCAATTGGTTGTTGTTGTTGCCGCACCAGACCCCTCGCTTCCTTCAATTCCAAGAACTCAGGGCAGTTGATCATCGCGTGACCTTCCTCATCGTGGAGGTCACAATAGGGTAACTCCACCCTACCCCCTCTTCCTCTTCTTCCTGCTTTTCTGACTCTCCTCCCTTTTTCCCAGCCAATCGCCATGGCCTGTTGAGGCGGTGGAGGGGATGCCCTCGGACTCTGCCCCCACCTAGGGGGGTCAACCTCCTCTTCCTGGAAGTTGCCTTCCTCTTGGTCGAACTTTCTCTTGGGAGCCCCTACTCTTCCCCCCTGCTACCTTGCCTCTGGCTCACTCAGCTTAGCCAGCCTTCTTGTGAACTCCGGGTTGGCCTCCTCACTCTCAACTTCTTCTTCCACCCTTTCCATCAACTCTTCAAAGGACAAAGGAGCTCTTCTCTTGAGGTCCATCTGGAAGAAACCCTCCCACAGCCCTAACGTGAAGGCAAGCTTAAGGGTGTACCCGGGCACCTCTTGGACGAGGAGAACCTCCTCCCTCAACCGTTCTAGATAGTGAGCCAGCGACTCCTCTGGCTCTTGCTTGATCTTGAAAAATGCTTCGGCATCTTTCTTCCTCTTTCTTGACGTCGAGAAGCGTAGCAGAAAAGCTCGGCGCAAGTCTTCGAAAGCGAAGATGGATCCTGCAGGGAGCTGATGGAACCAGTCCCTGGCCTTCTCCTTAAGGGTGACGGCAAAGAACCGACACTTGAAGGCGTCCGACCTTGGCATGATGGAGGTCATGTCCTCAAACCACTGCAGGTGCAAGACGGGGTCATCCTTGCCAAAGTAGTGAGGCATCTCCGCCCCCTTGAACCCCTCCGGAATCGGGGCTGAGAGGATCAGCTCACAAAAAGGACCTCCGTTGCTCGCCCCCCTTGGGGCCTGGGCGAGCTGGGGCGGGGCGAGCTGGGAGGATGCCCCCCTCCGGAGCTCGCCCCCCCCCCCCCCCCCCCCCCCCCCCCGGGGCTGGGCGAATGGGGGTATGGGACTTCCCCACTCGCCCCCTTGGGATTGGGGGGGGGGGGGGGGGCGAGTGGGGGTATGGCACCTCCCCACTCCCCCCACCCCACTGGTACTTGCGTCCTGGCCTGCTGGCCAAGAGTGTTCTCACCCACCTACTGAGGTGAGGCCTCTGGACCATCTCCTCTCGCGCCTTGGACTATCGAGGTGATAGCTACCTGCAGGGTCTGCATGACCTCCTGCCTGAGATTCTCAAACATCTCCAACATCACTCCAGCCACCGGAGGTTGCGAGTGACCAGGGTCAGAACTTCCTCCACCTCAGTCCATGGAGCTCAACTTGAGGCTTTCTTGAATTAGTCACACTCCACGCTCACCGCACCATGTGTTGAAACCGAGATCTCCGCTTCTGTGGAGTTCGGGGCCCTCAGCAAGCTGAGGGGCAACCAACACTTACTCCCCCCAAGGGAGAGCTCTAGGATGAAGGTTGAGAAACTATGAACTGGACCAAGGGCTTAGTGGGGAGGTCCCTCCACATACCCAGAAGTTCCCAAGGAACTTCCCCTCCCAAGTCACTACTAAGCTTGGGCACCACTGGAGGCTCTCCTCACCCACTAGAGAGACTTGGGGAGGGAGAGAGAGGGAGAGAGCTAGCCTAGAATCAGATCCCTCCAAATGGTGCCCCCTTGGTCCTATTTATAGGATTTCTTAAGTTGGGCTGCAAATAGCCGAAAACTGGTCTGCCAGATTACCAAAATACCCTTGAACTGGGCTGCAGAAAGCCAAATCCCGCTACTCTTGGGCGCTAAATGCAGACCGCCTACCCGGCTTGGAGCTGGGCGAGTCGGAGGCCTCCCGGCCTCCCTGGCTCGCCCCCACAAGGCTCTTGGCGAGCCGGAGGCCTCCCGGCCTCCCTGGCTCGCCCCCACGTTGGGGTGCGTTTAGACATCCCTCCTAGTGAGGTCTCGCTGGGGTGCATTTAGACACCCCTCCTGGTGAGGTCTCGCTGGGGTGCATTTAGACACCCCTCATGGTGAGGTCTCGCTGGGGTGCATTTAAACACCCCTCCTGATGAGGTCTCGCCTGGGTGCATTTAGACACCCCTCCTGGCTGCCGGACTAGGGAGCAGGGGCGAGTGGAGCTGGATCGCCCCCACAAGGCTCTGGGCGAGCCGGAGGCCTCCCGGCCCTCCCGGCTGGCCTCCACAGGGCTCTGGGCGAGCCGGAGGCCTCCCGGCCCTCCCAGCTCGCCCCCGCAAGAATCTGGGCGAGCCGGAGGCCTCCCGTCCCTCCCAGCTCGCCCCCACAAGGTTCTGGGCGAGCCGGAGGCCTCCCGGCCCTCCCAACTCGCCCCCACAAGGTTCTGGGCGAGCCGGAGGCCTCCCGGCCATCCTAGCTCGCCCCCACAAGGCTCTAGGCGAGCCGGAGGCCTCCCGGCCCTCCCAGCTCGACCCCACAAGGCTCTGGGCGAGCCGGAGGCCTCCCGGCCCTCCCAGCTTGCCCTAACAAGGCTCTGGGCGAGCCGGAGGCCTCCCGGCCCTCCCGGCTCGCCCCCACAAGGTTCTGGGTGATCCGGAGGCCTCCCGGCCCTCCCAGCTCGCCCCCACAAGGTTCTGGGCGAGCCGGAGGCCTCCCGGCCCTCCCAGCTAGCCCCCACAAGGTTCTGGGCGAGCCGGAGACCTCCCGGCCCTCCCGGCTCGCCCCCACAAGGCTCTGGGCGAGGCGGAGGCCTCCCGGCCCTCCCAGCTCGCCCCCACAAGGCTCTGGGCGAGCCAGAGGCCTCCCATCCCTCCCCGCTCGCCCCCACAAGGTTCTGGGTGAGCCGGAGGCCTCCCGGCCCTCCCCGCTCGCCCCCACAAGGCTCTGGGCGAGACGGAGGCCTCCCGACCCTCCCAGCTCGCCCCCACAAGTCTCTGGGCGAGCCGGAGGCCTCCCGGCCCTCCCAGGTCGCCCCCACAAGGCTCTGGGCGAGCCGGAGGCCTCCCGGCCCTCCCGGCTCGCCCCCACAAGGTTCTGGGCGAGCCGGAGGCCTCCCGGCACTCCCATCTCGCCCCCACAAGGTTTTGGGCGAGCCGGAGGCCTACTGGCCCTCCCAGCTCGCCCCCACAAGGGTCTGGGCGAGCCGGAGGCCTCCCGGCTCGCCCCCACAAGGCTCTGGGCGAGCCGGAGGCCTCCCGGCCCTCCCAGCTCACCCCCACAAGGCTCTGGGCGAGCCGGAGGCCTCCCGGCCCTCCCCGGCTCGCCCTCACAAGGCTCTGGGCGAGCCGGAGGCCTCCCGGCCCTCCCCGGCTCGCCCTCACAAGGGAACAGTCCTGGGATGCTCCCCTCGGACTCGACTCCCTCCAACTGCTCACCCCTCCTCCTCCCGGGGTCGCGCCCTTTGGAAATATTGGGCCTAAAAATATTTTGGGCCTCGGGGGCCCACTCGGCGAATACAGGGTTGTACATATATCATGAACGAGAATTCATATTATCAAAAGGGGGTGTTTGTTGGAACGTGCGTTTTGCATCTCAAGAGTTTGACAATATCAAATCCCATACTGTATTTGATTATTATTTGTCTTGGGTATAGTGTGCAGGTTTACAGGTGTGAATACATCAAAAATTAAGGGCATACTGTTACCTACCAACGGGCGCTAGCACTACCGTCGGGCGCTAGCCTTATCGACATGACTCTCTTCGACGCAAAGGAGCATATTAACGTGTTGTCTCAACTATCGTCGAGAAGCTATATTGGCTCGACAATGTCGTCGAGAAGACTACCGCCGCACGGTAATCTACCGTGGGCCGTCGAGACGAAGCCATACTGTCGAGATGAAGTCATACCGTCGAGACGAATGCGTCAAGATAACATCGATGTGACTGCTACCACGGGCGCTAGCCTACCGCCGCGCGCTAGGTCTATCGACGAGAAGTTTATGTAGACGGGATGACTTGTGCTGCCGTCGAGAAGAAATTGATGTGATTGTTACCGCTCCGAGTTTGCTACCGCGCGGCGCTATTTAAAGACGACAAGAGAATGTTTGGGCACCTTCCTGATTTGGTGCTTGGCAGCTGGTAAAAGCACGTAAAGATACTACCGTCGTGCGGTAACCCAACTGTCGGCGGTAACTTAAGAATTAGTATATAAGCGTTCTTTTCTTTTCCCAATGTGTGGCTGCCAAAACCTAGAAGAAGAAGTCGGTTGTTTCGTCATTTCTGCACCAAGGAGCCACTACCGGAAGCGAAGAACACTTTCCCTCATGCAATAATTAAGAAGTTCATTGGAGTTCGGATTAAGAACGTGAATCAGAGTATCATCGTGCGCATACAAAATGAAGATAAAAAAGCGTCGTTTGCTCACCACAACCGGAGATATACCTTGAGGGAGCACATCTTCTTCTCAATCTACTTCTTCTCTTTTATTGTTTTACATTTTTGTGTGTGAAATCATCTGGTGTGGATGTCAAAATTCAGTTTGAAATCTGTGGAAATCGACATGGGAGGTCATCGAAATTCGGGGAGGATTCCGTAGGAAATCGTCCTGGGAGGGCGTCGAGATCTGGGAGATCTCGTGGGCTCTAAGACCCTTTCTGGGAGAATGGTGAAGAGTCGGCTCGAAGACTTTTCTGGGGAAGAAAAGTAGAGAGCCAACCGGTCCATGGATTAGGGTCGAAATAGAAAACAAAAGATTTAATATTCGTCGCCTCTGATCTCCGGTGTCATGGATATCTAAGTGTATTTGTATAAACAATGTTTTAATGCAATGATTTGATGTTTGATCATTTTATATTATAACTTGTTATGTTCTTTTGATGGAGAAATATTGATTGGTGCAGTGCTATTCCCAAAACATTATCCTGCGGTAAGGGTGTTGTTTGCAGAGCTAACGCCGCACGGTAGGGTTACCGCCCAGCGCTAGCTCCAGTGCGTGCATTCCTGCAATAATTTATTTAAAACTCCAAGAATTGTTTAAAAAACCTTATTAACCCCCCCCCCCCCCCCCCCCTCTAAGGATGGCCACCCAATCCAACTATATTGTACCTTTCTATTCCATTCTCCCTCCCGGTGCCTAGGAGTCATCGGGGGAGGGGAGGATAAAACTGCTTTGTCTTTTTAACTAACGGTTAGATGTGCCCTTAATAACCAGGAACGCATGGAGCCGGAGCAGCAGTAGTATGTCTAGGAAGAGCAGCAGCCCAGGGTGGCAGAGCATGAGGAGCCGATGCAGTGTATCATGACACTCCCTCAGATGGATGTGAGTGTGAGAGTTTAATTGCTTCTGCGAGATGATTTTGAGAGATTTGATGTATCAGGCATAAGACCTTACTTTTGTGCTCATTTTGTGGACATTTATCATTTGTATTAAATACCACATGTGATGTGGACTTATGGTCATTTATTTGCTTCTTATGTTTTGTGGTTGGCCTGGGATTTTTGAATTAGCCGTCAGGATCGATGTCTTGTAGTGGCGACTAACCCATGTGTTGGTGTCACTGCAAGACAGCGGTCCTGGGCATAAGACTCTCCTCGGATCGGTGCGAGGCCCGAGGAAAAAAGTGGAAAGAGGAGTCTTGAAACTATTATCAATTGACACGATCCTAAGAGAAAGAAGTCCACAAAATACAGGGACACCTTGCTCGAGCTTAGTTTGTGTACTAACTAAAGCAGCAGAAGCATTAGTGTGCCCATGTGAGGAACCACACAATTTTGTCCACTTAACAATGAGATTAGGCCGACCTGACTAGTATACCATCGTGGTTTGACTTATCAAGGAGTTTCAGGAGGTATCTTAGTCTAATATCGACCTCGGGTATAGCTTGGCTGAAGTGTTAGGATACCTAAAGTGACTAAATGAAAGATTTTAATTCAAGTGTAAGTGTTCAAGCCTTACACTCTAATACTCTCACTTCAATTCTCGAGTGATATTATCACCCCTTAAACGAGCTAATAGGATCATCTTAAGGAGATTTGATGCCTAAAATATTACAACAGATTAGTAGGAGACTTGAAATCTTAGCTTGTGTGCCTATAAGTTGATACCTCCCACTTCCATTTATGTAAAAGCTATCACAAGGATATGGAACCAAATGCCGAATGAGAACTCTAACCTAAAGAAGACCACTTTATAGGATAACCCATATATGACCCTTGAAAAGGTTATGGTAAAGTGTAGTTCTGAAGGCAAAGAACATTATTATATCCACAAGTCTCAGGGAGTGTCGTACAAAGTGCCCTGATCTGAGGATTTCATGGTAGAGATCACGGACCCGCTTGCAATCAGGTCTTCGCTTTAGACCGATCTCATGTACCTGGTCATCATCCATCCAGTCCGTCAAGGCCCATCGACAGGGAGACAAGGTGTTCATGATTTTCTTTGAGATGAAGGGGGCGGAGGCTTCCGTAGCTGATATTTCGGTAGTTCAGGACTTTTCTGACACCTTTTCGAAGAAGATACCTGGACTACTGATGAGCAAAGTTATGCCTGCAAATCACAATGGCAAGTGTACCGTGTCATGTGTAGAATAGGTTTAAAGAAACCAAGGTTGTATTAGACTTGGGGAGGTCGAGTAATTCTACTTTGAAAAATCATTATTATCTTATCAAATAGAAATTGGAGATTGGGCTGCGAATAGCAAAAACTAGAGTTGTTAACGGAATTAATTCGATGAGTTAAAGATAATGTACGATCAATGAATTACCTTGGATTTATAAATTTACAAAATGAAAATAACCATGCAATTCTCTTGTTGACGAGGCCTTGACCGCGGAAGTTCCTGAAGCATGAACACTCCTCTTTCGAGGATTGGGTTCAACTAAGCTTGGTGTATCGACCGAACTTTTGTTCTCAAATCGCTTCGCATAAGACTTGCTTTAGGTTATGAACCTCGCTATTGGATTTCACTCCAATTCAGAAGAGTTACGTTGTCCTCTCTCGAGGGTTGCGTTATACTCTTTTTATCGATGAGAGATCGATTCGCTTTACGAGACTTTCGCCCAACTAAAGAGTGAAAACAATTATGAAAACTATATAAAATATATAGCCTCAATGAAATGATCAATGGTAAATCGTAAGCGTTCAACAATTTGAGAAAGGCAAAATTAAAATCATAACAAAAATTATCTCATCCTTGGATCATCGCGACCGAGCACTGAAGAAATTAGTCGCTCATAGAGATGGGAAAATTATTATTATTAAACTGAGACATTATGAAACGAACAGCGTGACAAGAACACCAATTTGAAATATGAATAGTACTTCAAGTGAAAAAGATGTGAAATTTTATTGTTAGTGGAAAAAAAGGCTTACGAGAAATAGTGTGAAATAACACAAAAATTATAAATTAAAAGAGGAGAAGTATACGATTAAATCAGAGCTTCAAGAAAAAATAACCTTAACACTTCCTCGGTGAATGAATATCGTTCTTTTTTCTAAACCCAAAAACACTGATAAAAGCCTTTTCTTAAAAGCTTTTTTTTCAAGCCTCAATGCCCCCTCCTCCTTCCCGAGGAGCCATCTTTATAGGTGCTAGAAAAAATAGGATTTTTTTAGCAGGTACGGGGGTGGTGCCGGCATTACAATGGAGGCATAACGCCGGGCGGGATCTATGGAGGAGGCGCACATGGAGGAGCTCGGGATAGAGGCGGCATCCTTATGAAACGCTAGGGCTTGGGCGGAGGAGGCGCACATAGAGGAGCTCGGGCTGGATTGCTGACGTGGAGAGAGAATGGGTTCGGGCAGATCATTGACGTGGAGGAGCTGGAGGTGGCCGGCTATATGAAGGTGGAGGCCGGTGCTGTTGGATGGTGGTGGTATGAGCAGTTGCATGGAGGTGGTCGGAGCAGTTGCATGGAGGTGCCCGAAAGCTGCTTTGATGACGGTGGTGGCTGAGCATTATTTCCGGCGAAGCGGCAGCAGCGGCGGGCTCGTGCAATCCGACGTGGCTGCATTGCAAAGGTGGTGGACGGGTTGTACTGCTGCTGGATATATATATACATATATCAATATACATATATATGTACATATACATATGTACATAAAAATGGCAGCTTGCGAGCTTTGGACGTGACAGCGGGACATTGCACATAAATTTCCCCCAGTGCTGCCGAATTCCTATAAAATAGAAAATATGTGTATGAGACCTTAGAATATCATTTTTTATGAAATGTTTTATAAAGACCACGAACAAATGCAAATATCTAATAAGATATTGGCGCTAAATGATGACTAAATAACACCTCCATACTTACTCGTTGCTCACCCCGAGCAAACCATTCTTCATAATGGTAGGGAAAACTAATGCTAAATAAAATCTTGAAAGCTAGAGAGTAAAATGCAAAGTTTTATGCCGGCAAACGTAGATATTTTTGTAGAAAGGCGTTCTTGTAATTTAAAATGCGTTTTAATTATTTATTATCATAAATAATAAGTTATGTAATGGGAGAAAATAGCGTGATCGTTGAGATTTAAATTAATAGATGTTGACGCTCGGGGTAGCCTCCAAAGAAACCCATCAATATCGATGGTCATAGGCTTGTCAATTTGCACCTTCTCCACTGTACTTCATACTAAGTCAACTCTATGTGTTGAAACCGATTTCTCAGTCTTTTGTGAAGCTCGGGCCCTCAACAAGTTGAGGGACAGCTAGCCCTTACTAGTCCCTTGAAAGGAGCAGACCTGAGATTTGGAGACTGACTAAGACCTTAGTCACAGCGAGGAGGTCCCACCACAAACCCCGAAGATCGTTGAGCGCTTCCCCTCCCAAGCAAAAGCTGAGACTTGGGCACCTTGGAGAGCTAGAAAGCTGAACCAAAGTAACCAAGGAAGAAGAAGAAGCTCAGAGAACTGAGATTGGAATCCTCTCCCAAGGTGCCCTTTAAGGTCTATTTATAGTTTTCTGTTCCTGGTCTGTCAATAGCGGAATTCCGCCTTTTGGTTTTACTAAACGCACTCCAATTTGGCCTGCTAACAGCCAAACTCCGTTGTTTGGAAGGGCTACCTGCAGACCACCAGGGGAAGAGGAGTAACTCCACCTCTCTAGTCTATGGACAAGTGGTTTATGAAAGCATCACTCGCGAGAGAGGTGAATTCGTCGAACGGGTTTCGTCGAACGGAGAGGTGAGTTCGTCAAACGGGCTTCGTCGAACGGAGAATGGAATTCATCGAACACTGAACTGATTTCGACGATCTCCACAAATGCTCGGCGTTCGTCGAATGCAAGAAGGACCTCGTCGAACCCGAAGACATGGAAGAACTCCGGCTCGTCTGCCTACTCGCGAGCAGCCGGCGATTACCCGACTCGCCCGACTTCTTGCGAGCTGACCTTGAGGCTTGGGCTCGTGGGGATATGACTCACGCGCCTTCCTGTGAGTGACCCTTGAAGCTCTGGATCGCCTTCTTTGTCACCTCTTCCACCTGTTGGATCTAAAACCCCCTTTGGGCGAGCGGCCTGTGAAGACCCCGCTCGCACTCCTACCGGTGATACCCACCGATGCCGGGTCTTGCGCTTCCTCCTGCGAGTTCTCTCGCTGAAAAAGGGCCGATATCCGCTGAGAGACGCTTGTCGGGGCTAAAGCATGACGTTCGTCGAACTGAGAAGCAAATTCGTCGAACGGAGAACGGAATTCGTTGAACCCAAGACGGCTTTCGTCGAACTCAGGAGAAAACGACGAGGATCTGGCTCGCCCACCTTCCTCATGATCGGTCGGCGAGCGCTCGGCTCGCCCGCCTTCATACGGGCTCGCCAATCTGAAGCATGGCGTTCGTCGAACTGAGAAGCAAGTTCGTCGAACGTCAAAACTTGGAAAGGATCTGATTTGCCTAGAACATCGCTGTAAGCGGACCGCGGCGCCCTGGCTCGCTCCTCTCCCTCGCCAGCGGTCAGCAGGTGGCTAGCTCGCCTTCCTGTGAGCGTCCATAGAGATTCTGGCTCGCCTTCCACATTACTTTTACTTGTCGGTTATTCCTCAGTCTTCGTTCACCTCTAGGCAAATATCGGGGTTGTACACAATCCCCGCTCTTCGCGAGGCTTTTTAGGCTCGCGAAGAACCGTCCAACCCCTGGTATTCGCCGATCCCCTGGTGGTGTGGCGAGAATCTTTCGGTGGGCCCCATGCCCACTACTATAAATACCACCTTTCCCGGCCGGCATTCAGACTTTTTTATTCTTCTTCCCCTTTTCTTACTCGCCACGAGCCCCAACGCGATGTTTAAAAAAGAAGAAATGTTGGCTCGCCTAAAGGCCTCGCAAGCGGCCCAGAAGGGGAAAGCTGCCGCCATCGCCTCCTGGACTACTCTGCGGCGCTCTCCGCCTCCACCCTCCGTCAAAATGGCAAAGGCCGTTCGGTGCCCGGCCGGCGAGGGTGGGTCCTTTCTTTCGCCGCACTCCCCCCATGATGGGCTCGCCTCGCAGGTACTATCATCAAGTTCGCTGGTTTAATGTCTTTATCTTTCGACATTACATCTCCACTCGCGGAACGCTTCCCCGGGTGAGAATGCCCTGGGGAAAACAATCACCGAGACCCACATCCCTTCCATCGGTGGGGCTGATACTCTTCTCGTAGACGCGAGGGCCGTTGTCCTGCGGGACTCGCCTTCGCAACGAGGTGAGTGTTTTACCTTGTCTTCCTTCATATCTCTTGGCTCGCTAAATCACACTTACTCCTTGTGCAGTGTCCCCTCTCGCGGACCTGGAAGAGAGAGTTCCCCCTCCCGCGGACCTGCCTACCCCGCCAAATCAGACCATAATCACTCCTGGATTCGGCATTCTGGGACAAAGGAGCCCTGGAGGGACGTTGATTGTCGAGTCTGGGCTCGCTCCTGGTTTGGGTAAGGCCTTTACCACTGCCTTCATTGAGGCATTCCGAGGCCAACCGGGCACATCTCGCCAGTGGCCCAGCACTCAAATTCCTCCACTAGGTTAGACCGTCTCTATAAGGTGTCACTTCCCACCTCCTTGCTGATTTCTACTTCGCATGTGATTCCATGACCCCGCTCACCGAGTCATAGTATGGGGCGTTGGATATGTCTCCTGTTGAAACTGATTTCTTGGCCTCTTGTGAAGCTCGGGGCCCTCACCGAAATGAGGGGCAACTAGCCCTTACTGATCCCTCAGAGAAGGTAGACTGAAGCCTAGGAAAATGACTAAGACCTTAGTCACAGCGAGGAGGTCCCTCCACTAACCCGGAAGATCGTTGAGCGCTTCCCCTCCCAAGCCAAAGCTGAGACTCAGGCACCTTGGAGAGCTCTAAAAAATGCTAGCCAAGGAGAAACTAAGGAGAGAGAAGCTGAAGTGAAGTCCCCTCCAAAGGTGCCCTTCAGATCTTATTTATAGGTTTTCTGATCTAGCCTGCAAATAGCAGGATTCCACCTTTTGATTTTACTAAACGCACCCCACTTTGGTCTGCCAACAGCCAAACTCCGTTGTTTGAAGGGGCTACCTGCAGACCATCAGGAGCAAGGGAGTAACCCCACCAGGGGTGAATTCATCGAACGGGAAAACGAGTTCGTCGAACTGGCTTCGTCGAACGGTCTTCATCGAACGGAGAACGAAATTCGTCGAATGCTGAAATGGGTTCAACGATCCCGACAAATGCTTGGCGTTCGTCGAACGCACTTCGGCGTTCTGCCGAACCCTAAGACTTGGAAAGAATCGGATTCGCTTGCCCTCTCGCGGGCAGCCGGCGAGTACCCGGCTCGCCGACCTTCTTGCGAGCAGCCGGTGAGTACCTGGGTCGCTCGCCTTCTTACGAGTTGACCCTGAAACTCAGGCCCGCAGGGACACGGCTCGCGCCCCTTCCCGTGAGTAGCCTTTGATAGCTCTGGTTCGCCTTCTAACATTCTTTCTTCCTCTTTTGGATTTAAAAACCCCTTTGGGCGAGCGACCTGTGAAGACCTCGCTCGCGTTCTCGTCGGTGACGTCCATCGACACCAGGTCTCATGCTCCTTCCTGTGAATTCTTCCGCTGAGATAAGTGCCCATCCCAGTGGATCCGCTGGGATGAGATAGAGATAGCCGCTGAGACGGCCGTCGGACTGGGAAGTGAATTCGTCGAACGGACAGCGGGGTTCATCGAACTCAGGACTTCGTCGACCGCCGAGCTGGGGTACAAGCGTCGAGCGCTGAATTGCTCTGTTCGTCGATCGCTGATATATTGCTTCATTCGTCGACCGATGTTATAATGTAATTCGTCGATCTCCATTCGACATTCGCAGAGCGTCGTTCGTCATTCGCAGGGAGCATATGTCAATTTTGTCCTTTCTCTTATTTTCTGTCTATTAACAAATATCCCACCCGCATTACTTTTACTTGTTAGTTATTCCTCCGTCTTTGTTCACCCACTAGGTGAATATCGGGGTTGTACACAATCCCCGCTCTTCGCGAGGCTCTTTAGGCTCGCGAAGAATCATCCAACCCATGGTATTTGTCGGTCCCTTGGTGATGTGGTGAGAATCTTTCGGTGGGCCCCATGTCCACCACTATAAATACCACCCTTCTCTACCGGCATTCAGACTTTTCTGTTCTTCTCTCCCTTTTCTTACTCGCCGCGAGCCCCAACGTGATGTCGAAAAGAGACGAAATGTTGGCTCGCCTGAAGGCCTCGCAAGCGGCCCAGAAGGGGAAAGCCGCCGCCATCGCCTCCTAGAATTCTCTGCGGCGCTCTCCGACTCCACCCTCCATCAAAACGGCGAAGGCCGTTCGGCGATCGGCCGGCGGGGGTGGGTCCTCTTCTTCGCCGTACTCCCCCCATGATGGGCTCGCCTCGCAGGTACTATCATCAAGCTCGCTGGTTTTTTGTTTCCCTCTTTCCACTTGACTTATCTTACTCGCAGAATGCTTCCTCGGATGAGGGTGCTTTGTAGAGGCCAACCACCGAGACCCACCTCCCTTCTACGGGCGGGGATGATGCCCTTCTTGTGGATACGAGGGCCATCGGCTAATGGGACTCGCCTTCGCAATGAGGTGAGTGAGTTACCTTGTCTTCCTTTGCGTCTATCAACTTGCCAAATCACACCTACTCCTTATGCAGTGTCCCCTCTCGCGGCCCTGGAGGAACAAGTTCCTTCTCCGGCGGACTCGCCTATCCCGCCGAACCAGACCATCATCACTCCTGGATTCGGCTTGCTGGGTCAAAGGAGCCCTGGAGGGACGTTGATTGCCGAGCCCGGGCTTGACTCTAGGCCCGCGCCTGCTCCCGGTCTGGGTAAGGCCCTTATCCCCGCCTTTGTTGAAGCATTCCGAGGCCAGCCAGGCACCTCTCGACAGCGGCCCAGTACCCAAATTCCTCCACTAGTTTAGATTGTCGTTATTAAGTGTCATTTTCCACCTCCTTGCTGATTTTTCCTCCGCAGGTGACCATATGACCCCGCCCACCGAGTTGGAGTCTGGAGCGTTGGAGCTATCTCCACCCCCCTCGCCGAGTCAGGTCGTTGATTTTCTGGGGGATCCCAGTGATCCGATGCGAATGAAGAGGCGGGTCACTGAGATATTCCAGAAACATACCGCCCTGTTGAGGGATCTGCACGAACAGAATAGGCTGGATCGGCACGCTAACGAGGAAAGGTTTGCCGCGATGGAGGACACGAATGCGCGCATCCTTGTCGAGGTGCGGCCGACTGATCATGGTGACGCGACCTCCCCCGAGGTGTACATTGCTCGAATTGACGATTACATTCGGCTGATGAGCCAGGAGAACCGGTCGCTTCGCGAGTATCACTACCCGCGAGTCCCCCCTCACTCTGGTGTCCGGGGTCGCGGTCGCTGGAAGTGGCTACGATATTACGGATTCCTGCTTTGCATTTTATTGTTTTTCTTCCCCCTCCCCTTCGCTGGGAGGGGTCGTGAACAATTTTTATAAGACTGTAATAATGATACTTTGACTCGCTTGCGAGCCCTTACTTTCCCTATTTATTATCTTTTCTTTCGCCTTGCCCGACTCGCCCATTCATCGATTATGTTTGTGCTCCTGTTACTCGCACTCGCGTCCTGCCCTCGCATTTTGCTTCTTATTATTCAGCGCTCACTCGTCGATGATTAACGGGAGAAAGCTTCGACGAGGTATCGACTCGCCGAGAGCGAATAGGACCCCGAGGGGCGGAAGAAAGCCGCGCGAATCCGCTATCCGCAGACACCGACGCTTCAGCTTCTTCCCGCCGTTTTTATTTCTATAAATAGTCGCCCTTTTTTCTTTTCAACCACCACATTTACTATTTCTCCTTCGCGCTTCCTCTCTTTCTAACTTTCTCGCAAACCAAGCTCGCTCTCGCGGCTTTTGTGATTCGCAAGTTCCAGACATTATGGTCGGTGAGGTGGAAGCTGAGGGGCGATCCAAGTGTTCTGGGGCCTTGATGGCCTCTTCTTCTGCGCCAACCTCACAAAGGAGGAATACCAGGCTACCGTTGATCAATACATTCACTCTGGGTTTGTGGCTCGCTGCCCTACCGAGAGGGACACCATCGGCGACCCGCATCCTGATGAGCTCGCTATCCCCATCGCCCATTTCGAGAATGGGTTGCGACTCCCACTTTGGCCGGAAGTGTGCCAAGTATGTTTGTTTCTTGACCCTTATATTCCTGACTCGCTTTGCAAGTGACGCTATAACCCTTGTTGACTTCTCCAGGTGCTCAAGTACTTCGGCGTCCTGCCGAGCCAGCTAACGCCGAACGAGATCGTCGTGGTGGTCGCGTTCGCCAGTTATCTCAGGCCAGAGAAGATCGAGTTCAGCCTGCTCTTCTTCTGCAAGGTCTTCTCGTTCCGTACGTACAAGGACGGGACGGCTCACTTTGCGAGCCAACATGTCACCGTCTGCGAGATGGTGAATAAGTCTCATTATTGGATGCAGAAGTTCGTCCTAGTGAAGGGCCCTTTCGGCAATATCTCCTACTCCCCCACCCAGCGAGACGAGGCCGCCTATCGCCCTCCGGCCTCGCTAGGGGGTTGTGATCCGGGCCTGTACCAGTACCTCAAGGGAAAAAGCTTTGAGGTCGCCTTCCTCCGAGAGCGGGAGGACCTGTTGTTGTCTGTCCCCCCAGGAGAAGGTTTGACTCGCACCCGCCAATCTCCTCACTCTCTTTTCCTTCAACCAGATAACACTCTTAGTTATCTTTGCAGGAGAGCGTGAACTTCCACTCAATCCTCCGCACGCGCCTCCTTCATCTCTTACCTCTGGCTTGCTAGCGAGCGCGGCCGTCGAAGCCTTCTGCGACATACCGAGTTCCTCGTCGGGGAAGAAGCGATCCCTTCCTCCACGCCGGCCCGCCTTGCAGGGAGCGGCGAAGAAGACCAAGAAAGCCCCCTCCGCCCCCAAGGCGAAGGAGGTTGTTGACCTCTCCGAACCCGACCTCCACCCTTCTCCAACAGCGAGTCAGGAGCCTGCCAAAGAGGGTGGCGAGCCGGAGGAGGCGGCCGCCAAACCCAAGCCGACGAGCCATATGAACTTCGGGCTCGGTATGAAGCTTGCGGACGCGGTTGGCGACCCGGTGCTCACGTGGGACCCGGAGCAGAACAAGGTCATCTGCTCCTCTCTACTCCCTTCCTAGGTAGAGGATGACAAGGCTGGGGGTGAGGCATTCGCCCTCGCCTTCGGCCTTAATGGTCGCGAGGATGCCTCCCTCTTTTGGTCCTTTACGCCGAAGGGGGGCGTATATGAAGCTATGCGAGCCCAATTCAGGGCAATGGAGCTTACCCACATGGTGGGCCGCCGGTACTTCACAGCAGATAGGGAAATCAGGGAGCTCAACATTGAGCTCCAGAAATCTGCGGATGATGTCGCGGAACTCAAAGGGAAGGAGGCCTTGTCTGAGGGCCTCCTGCCAATCTTCAAGGCGGACTGGTAAGCAATGCTCTGCAATAGTCTTTTCCTGTGTCGCTTCGCTTTTCCTTTGCTAACTCGCTTTTCGCAGGATGCCGAGCCCGTCAGCCAGCTTCACGCGAGGATCGCAGACCTGGAGACGGAGAACACTTGCCTCAAGGCCCGGGTCCGCGACCTGACCTTGGGAGTGCTTCCTCCCCCTCCTCCGCAAGCTGGGACTCGTGGTCAGTCGCGAGAGGAGAAAGAAGCCGACCACAAAATATCGATGGAGATCGCGGAGCTCATCCTCGACACTCTCAAAGGGGCGGATATGATCGTTCCCGACGCCATGGAGTTCACTGCGGAAGAAGTCATTCCTGACTTGTTCGCGCCCATCTCCGAGGCAGAGGATCGAGAGAGAGACTAGAGGGCTACCTGGCGAGCCGCCTAAATTTTTGTTGTTTATAATGTAAAACTTTTCTTTTTGCCGGCGAGCCCGCCGTTGGATTGTAATTTTTGTGAAGAATGAAAAGAGTCATTTTGTCCTTCTTTCCAATATTATTGCCTTACTTATTATTCGCATGTGCTCTTTCATTCGTGCTTGCGTGATCTTGATTTCCTTATGCTCGTACTTTTAAAACATTTGTTTGATGCTCGCGCCCGCATCTCTTTAATTGACGATTCTCCCTTCACCATATTGTACCTAGGTCGCTCTCGCTCCCCTTTCTCCTGCGGCGATGGCAAGACCTAGGTTGTAGGATCTTATCCTTGTTTGGGATGTACCTCGTTGGGGAACCTTACGAGAGGGGGCCAGTATTAGACCGCCTCGCTCGCACTCGTCTTCTGCGAGTTCTTATCGTTATACATGGACCACCGTGGAGACGGGCCCTCTCTCGCTCGCTGTCTTTACTCGCACCACTGAAATTCATAAGTGACTTTGTGATGAGTACATTTTGTACTCATCTTTTAGTATAATTTTAATATAGTTTTAATAAAAATTTATATAATTTATATGTATTTTCTTATTTAATATGTTACTTTTAAATTTTATAACCAACTTAAGTCTTTTCTGTGTTTTTCAGGACTTCTGGGCAATTTTGAGCAGAATTGTCAAGTACACGCCCATGGTCACAGGCGTGACCATGGGGCGTGACAGCCTAGACGTGTTTCAGGCCCGATTTTGCCATCCCGGGAGCATTTTGTGAAGTTTCGCCAAGTACACGCCCCAGGTCACGGGCGTGACCAAGGGCGTGACCCAATGTCACGACCGCGACCCACTGAGACGAAGTAGAACCGCTGAGACCGCAGAGATCAAGCCTTACATGCCCCAGGTCATGGACGTGACCAGGGGGCATGACATCCAAGTCACGGCCGGGACCCCACCACCAGCTGCCAGCACGCTTGCCACGTAAATTAAAGTTACACGCCTGCCCCCCGCGCCTTCCCGCCAAAGATTTCCCGCCAGCAGCACATTCAAAGATTACACGCCCCAGGTCACGGGCGTGACCTAGGGCGTGATGCGCCCGAAACGCCTGCATTTAAGCCAGAACGCGCCCTCTCCGCACCAGCATCGATCACCCGCCTTACACGCCCTTGGTCACGGGCGTGTAACATCAAATTTCTGCCTATTTAAGGGGAGCTTCTCCAGATCTTCAGGGACGAATTTTTAGGACTTAGACTCTTCTTTTCATGTTTTATTTTCATGTTTAGCAGTTCTTGTATTTCCTTTTTCTTATTAGCATTTGCAGTTTTCAATTAAAATAGTTTGTAATTTTCAATTCCTAGCTTGTAACTTTCTTAGCAATCTAATAAAATAGTTATTTTGTTCTCTCATTTTCTCCCTCTTTTATCATGTGCTCTTTTATTTATTTTGATTCCTCAATCTCCATGAGTAGCTAATTTCTATTAGTACTCGACCGAGATGATCCAAGGGAAATATAATTCATGATTTAAATTCTAGCTTCTTTTTCGCTTCCTTAGATCGCTTAAGATTTATCCTTGAATTTTAATTGATTGAGATTATATTTTCGATATATAATTCTCATTCGTGTTTTCGTATATTAATAGCCGAGAGGTTTTGAATTCGAATCGATCACTTCAAGGATAAAGAGAGTTGAATGCACTCCTCAAGCGAGGATGACATAATTCTCCCAGATTGGAGTCAAATCCAATAGAGGGGTTCACTACGATAAAGCGAGTCATAGGGATTTCGATTCTAGAACGATAGTTCGATTGATCAACCTAAATTCAGTTGAGCGTATCCTCGAGAGAGGTATGTTCATTAATCGGGAACTTCCACGGTCAAGTAATTTATTAAAAGATTTAGAAGTTGTTCTTTTTACATTTTTTTCCCAAGGTGATTCAAGATCGAGTGCTAGCCTTTTTACTCATCGTTTTAATCTTATTTTTATTTTCTTTTTGCAAAATCAACCTCAAGTTTTATTTGATAAAACAATAGAGATCGTCTTGAGTAAGAGTAATCAACACGCCCGGATTTTTATACGACCTTGGTTTTTATAAAGCCTATACTACATCCGACACGGTACACTTGCCGTTGTCGTTTGCAAGCAAAGTTTTGCCCCCATCAAGTTTTTTGAGCCGTTGCCGGGGATCTGAGTTGATATTTCGAAAAGAATATCTATTGATTTTATCGTTCTCTTTCTCCTCCCCCTTCTCTTTAAATTTTTATTTTTATTTTAAAAACAAAATCTTGAAAAGTGTAATCTAAATTCTCGGAAAGGTCGCTTTGGGCTTGAATTCCCATCATAGCCTCTAGTACCTTGCAAACCCTTCACCAGGTAGATCTTGGGAAGTCCGGGACTAATTTAACCCGCTTTTTGAAAAAAAAATTTTAAAATTCCATTCATTTGAGTAAAGGTTGTTTCATTTTTATTTTTTATTATGCAATCGCTTGAATTGGCCGTAAAAGTTGTCGAGCTTCAAAGCCAAGTATATCTTTTGGAAGTGGCACAAAAACGCCAAAATTGCTGTTATTATTGTAATGCGTATCATCAAAGTGAGGAATGTTATTTACATTCATATGCTCAAAATAATTATTATGAAAAAACAATTTCTCAATATTATGCAAATAATTGAATAATAATTATGATCATAATTTTTCCTCTTTTAATGAAAATAATTTTTCAAACTTTGATGAGAATAATTTTTCTAATTATAATGAAAACAAATTTTTGGCATTCAATAAATGTTCTTCTAGCCCCGAAGTTGATTATTCTTGGTGGCAAGCTCACCAGGATAATTCTCGGAGCGACGAAGATAAATCTTTAGACACAAATTTTTGTTTTTCTTCTTATACACCGCAGTCTTCGTTCTCTAATTTGGGGGAAATTTCGCAGATCCAAATAGATACTTCCCCCAAAAATTTTGAGGAAAATATTATTTTGTCTAGTGCTTTTTCTAATCTTCACGAGAATAACTTTTTGGCTTCTAATAATTTTTCTTCTAGCCCCGAAGTAGATTATTCCTGGTGGCAAGGTCACCCGGATAGTTTTCGGGGCGATGAAGATAAATCTTTAGATCCGAATTCTTGTTCTTCTTCTTTTGCGCCGCAATCATCTTTCTCTAATTTTGGGGAATGTCCGTTTTTTCAATTTGATACTCCACCCCAGAATTTAGATGAAAATTTTATTTCTCCTAGTGCTTTTTCCTTGTCTTTGGAAAATTTAGTTATGGAGGAACATGATTGTTTATGTACTCCCATAATTTCTTTTTCCAAAGATGAAGAAAATTTCTCTTACCAAGAAATTCTTAATGTTTTGGGAACCCCGGATGAACTAGAAGAAGAACAAGTATCTTCCCCCACTTCACCCGGATCTTCTTTTCTTTATCATGAATTTTTGCAAATCTCTTCTATTTTAATTCAACCCGAAATTCATGAAATCTTAGTGTTCAAAAATCTTATTCCGCTTGGTACTGCACTAGATTTTTCTAAGGAAAATTTTATTTTAGAAAAGGAACAACCGGAGCTTAATTTTATATTTTCGCGAGCGCCTCCTCTTTGCAAAAAATTATCTGAATCGTTTATTTGTGATTCTTTATACACTAACAATTTTCAGGTTGAAGATGAGCCGTTACTACCCCAAATAATCGACGATCCATATGCCGCTCATCTGTATAATTTCAAATCACCTCAGGTATGTATAGGTGATTTGGATTTACATATTCGAGTTCAAGGACAAAAGGAGAATCACAAGATAAACGGAGGAGTAGTCGTGCGACTGACGCCGGCACATTCACCTACGCGTGAATTAAGGGAGTTGCCTGTTCACTTCTCTTTTTATTTTTCGTTTTCCTAACAATAACCGTCTAGCTTACAGACGGGAAAAAGAAAGCGCTTTTGGGAGGCACCCCTTGCTTATCTTTAATTTTTATTGCATTTTTCTTTTTAAAAAGTTTATTTTTCAAATGTTCTTCATACTTAGTTTTAAACATTGGGGACAATGTTTAATTTTAAGTATGGGGGTGTAGCTTAGAATTCATAGTATTTATATTTGAAAAAGAAAAAAAATTTAAAAATTATAAAAATCTAATTTCTTGGAAAGGGCGCTTTGGGCTTGAACTCCCATCATAGCTCCTAGTACCTTGCGAACCCTTCACTGGGTAGCCCTCGGGAAGTCCAAGAAATATTTTATTTAAAAAAATATAATAATAATAAATACGCCTAGCCTTGTTGTTTTTAATGTTCTAGAAATTTAGTTTGAGGTTTGATTATAAGTATTCTTTCATTTTTAATTTAGCTATATTTTGTTTTATCAGAATTTGTTAAATTTAAATTTGAGGTAATTTGGTTTTAAGAAACACCTTATGTTTTTAATTCGATTAGAGAATTAATTTAGCACTACTTCTCCGTTTAATTTTAAATAGCTTCACTTTTTGGTAAATTGGCTAAACATCTCTAGATTTCTATTATATTCTCTTTTAACTTTAAGATCTTAGGAAATTTCATTCCACTAAAACAATTGCTCTCAAAATAGTTTAATTTATAAACTAGAAGTATTTCTTCCCCCTCACCCTTTGTTGGCAAATAAAAAAAATGTGTAGAAAAAGATCATATGTCATGGGAATAAGAGGATAAAATTCATTATCCCCTAAACATATGCACCCAAAATCTTTTAAAAGATTATATGTCATGATGTAAGAGGATAAAATTCATTACATCTAAACATATACATTTTGGGTTTTATTTGAAGAGAATTTTTAAAAGATTATATGGCATGGAAAATAAGAGGATAAAATTCATTATTTTCCTAAACATATACAAATTCCTATTCAATTGAGGTGAGAGAATAAAATTCATCACCTTTATTCAAACTCTTCATTTGCCATTTCGTTAAAACCGATCCCTAGCCAATTTCATTGTTTCTAGTCCTAAACTAAATTATTAAGAGAGCAATATTTTGGTAGGTGTCTTTTCCTTAAGTTTCTTTTATGTTAGAGTGTTTATAATTTCAATCTAATTTTGTTTGAAAATTTCTATAATTTCGAATGCTAAATAGTTATCTTGAGAAGTAGTTAGTGATGCGTTAATTTCGGCAAGTGCACCGGTCGCGCAAGTAATAATAATGGGGAAAATCCCCGAGTGTCGGTCTCTCAAGGAACACAGTAAGGTGGAGTTAGGTTTCGAGGAAGGACTTGAGATCGAAGTCCTTGGTCGGGGTTACAATGGATGGTTGGTTTGGTTTGCGAATAGTAAAATAAAATATTACGACTACTCCTATGCAATGCCGCTATGCAATGCTTCGCTTGGTGGAATGGAGACTAGGCAGGCCTTGAGCGCGCTGCGTCGCAAGGGCGGATGGAAGAGTAGGCAAGCGGAGTCGAACTGTGCAGGCCTTGAGCGCGCTGCTTCGTTAGGCGGGATGGAATACATGGGCCGCTGTGCCACGATTCGGTAGGCGGATGGGAGAGTAGACTAATGGAATGGAATGGAGAGAATGGCGGAATGAGGGTCGCAAGCACCTCGTCAACAAGCACGCCACTAGCAATTGCTAGTGCGGCACCGAACACAATGACGAAATAGAAGTTAAATGGGGGCGCACCTCATTAAGCACAAGTGAACAATACAATCTCAAATAAATGAAATAAGCATTACATAACTAGAATCATTGTGCACATCATCAATAATGTAGAGGAGACTAACCTAAACAAACATCAACATAGAGAAAGAAAAAGAGAGTAAAGGAGTCGACCAAATCCGAAGCCTTGCCGAAGATTCACGGTTGGAATCGCAGGGTTGTCAATCCGCGTACAAACTCGGCCTTCAACTGCGTCCGAGGTAGAGGAGGGCTGTCACTTCCTCCCAATGGCTCGTCTTCTTCGTGTCATGATCCGATCTACTCCGATACGCAATCTCCTTGCTCGATGTGGGCGATCTTTGGGCTAGAAATCTCTCCTTGGGGCTCAAGGATGATGGAGGAGGCCTAGGGGGGTGAAAAACTAGCGGAAAGGGCGAAAACGGCGGACTGGACAGAGTTGCAAAGCGTGATCCCGCCCTAATTCACGAACAGGGCATTTTATAGGCGCTGGAATAAACAGTGTGCACGGTCGTTGGCGCACGACCAGTGGTCGTGCGCACTAGAATCCTGTGATCGTGCGCCTGACTGGACGGAGCCTGTAAGGGAAGAAAATTATAAAATTCAAAGTTCGCACGACCAGTGGCGCACGACCAGTGGTCGTGCGCACTGTCGTAAGTGGTCGTGCGATAATCCAGACAGAACTCATGAAATGGGCGTTAAGTGCGCACGAGCAGAGGCGCACGACCAGTGGTTGTGCGCGAAGGAGCCAGTGATCGTGCGCAGTATTCCTGTACAGAATTGTACCGGGAACACCTGCACGACTCCTGTTCCAACATACGACACCAGTCTGGCCACTGAAGGTGGCACTTAACACAGCATGACAACTAGTAACAAAGATGAACAAGAAATAACACCGAAACGGGCCTAGAAGTGCACTTAGCATGGAGTGTTAAATAAGAATGAAAACATGTCTAAAGTGACTTGCAAAGACTAGAAAATCGGCCCAAATGAGTCCGAAAATATGTATATAATTGGGACTCATCACACCCCCAGACTTACCTATTTGCGCGTCCCGAGCAAACATATCCGGCGGAGTAGGAAAAGCATAGCTAACCAAAAAATTGCAAACATGGAATAGAATGCGAAGTTTCCTACTAGTGTGCATAGAAGTTCATTAGAAGAAGTTTTTACATATGCTAGCTACTTTATAAAAGTGTAAATGCGTAAAAAGGAATTTATTTTTACTCAAAAATGGAATATTGGTGAATCTCGTGGTCTCGCGTAGTACGAAAGTAAGCTAGACGCGCAGGTGAATGTTACCCAAGACCGGAACTCGGAATTATCTCCGTTGAAATCCATCAACGTCGAGAACCATATGCTCGCCCGGTCACACTCTCTCCACGGCGCTTGTGAACTCACAAGACGAATCGATAGGACTTTAGGTATACATGAGGCTTGGGTTACGGTTTGGAATGCAAAGATAAACGTGAAGGCTAATCGCAACCCAAATGAGCACACAAAAGTGCTAAATCATAGCAGCCCCAATAATACACGTGTAACACACCCCCAGACATGACTTTGAAACCGGGTGTGCACACGGCCTACAACAATCAATACCAAAATATGCTTCAATTAAAGCGCTAGGGATAAATATATATATATATATTTTTTTCTTTTTCTTTTTCTTTTTCTTTTCTTTTTATCCCCAAATTAATTAGCACAATTCTCAGCACGAAGACATTTTTTTTTAAAACTTCCACATCAACACTGAAGTTACGCATCACCGCACCGCATTGAAAAATTACAATTCATAAATGCTCTTAGCTTAATTTTTGGTTGCGATAATAGGATTAGCTTTTAGGCCTTGGTGAAGTATGGTGGGGATGAATCAAAAGATCGGGTAGGCACAAAATAGGCTAGCAACGGTTAGTGTATAGGAGTGGTAGAACAAAGCTCAAGCTTGCCAAATAGATGGCCTATGTCACGCTCAACTTGCAAGTCATTCGCACCCATGCTTCGAGAGTCGCTTGGGGTAAGTTCTTAACCCCCGAGAAAGGTAATCCTTCCTCCCGACTTGAGCAACACGAACCTCACATTCGCCTACACACAATACCACGCTACCGCAATATTCAACCACATTCACCATTTTGAGTAAAATAAATTAAAATCTACGCAAATCTACAAATTATAAATTAGAAGCATAAACAAAAACTAATTCTACTCAAATCCCTATGCAAACACGAGTATTCAACTAGAGCACTACAAGAGTCAACATTCCACTCCATCTTGCAATTATTTTGGCTAATACAGCACTTCCTACATCACATCCAAGAATTGAATATACGGAAGCATACAAACAAGCGAGTGCGCGCTAAAGTGGGTGCAGTGGTGTACAGTGAAGATGAACAATACTAAATAATTGAAATTAAAATACTTCTAGTATGCAAATGAGATGTGCACGTGCAGTGGGTAACATATAACGGCTCTCCCCCAGACTTAATCTAAACAATACAACATAATGATATGACAGTGAAAATCAAAATCGAAAGCTAGGGAAGAAGTTACCCAATGCTCAGCAAGTGAGCATACCAGAAGGTGCGTGGAAATCTGAAGCAAACCCGCCATTCAGAATTTGCAATGAGTACCTGCAGGGGTGAGCTCCACAAAAACAAAAGAAAAAGACAAACTAAAATAAACTACAGCTAACTAAACATGATTAGAAGAAATAAAAAATGCAGGAAAAGTAAGATAACTACTGGGGTTATTGTCCTCCCAGCACGACTTATTCAAATTGAAAACAGTTCTAGCTAATGGGTCTATGAAAAGAGAAGTGCACAGGTAACTGTTCTAATATGCGTGTCGGTAGCAGGTACCGATACGGCAACAGAACAGTCACGCCTCTACCCGAATATAAATAATACCTGCTCGTCACAGGTAGAGGGAATAAAAAAATAAGAAGAGGAGGAATCCTCACTCAACTCACCAAAACTATCCTTGCCCAGCTAGGTATCATCTCCAGGGAGGAAGCAGGAGGAGAAGGAAATGAGTGGAGCTTCCTCTACGAAGGGGGGATCAACCTCCTCACATATGAGGATACACTCATCATTGACTTGAGCATCATGCTCCAAGTCCTCCTGAGGTACCTGTGAAGACTCAACCTGCACAGGCTCAGATAGAGAAAGGGGATCAAGAAATAAAAGAGAAGAAGGACAAAAATAATCAGAAATCGGGGGAGTGGTCCCGGTCTCACTCCCAGCAGGATGGGGAAGTAAAATAATGTTGGCATTGTCATCAATGCCGCAAGGTTCAGCGGGATCGACAGTGGCCATGCCCAAGGTTTGGACTTCCTCCACCGGTGTTGAGGAAAGCTCCTCTTCACCTAGTAGGTTGTCCTCCTCCATAGGGGCAGGCATAACACATAAATAGCCAGCCTCATCCCGCGACACATCCTCAACAATGTCGTCATAGACGAAAGTAGTATGCACAACAGGGGAGGAATAGTGCTCGGATAAAAGTCGAGCACCGATTCCTTACAAAGAATCGAATCCACTAGGGGTGGTGGATGCACTGGGAGAATAGGCTCAGCAATGTCGGTGCCCAGATCAGCCGCACATCCGGTGACCGTGTCCATGCCATACCCTTCAAGATGCGAAGGTGACAAAGACACATAACCGGATGTTGAAGGTGTGCCGCCAGAGTTAGGAGTTGGAACGATCCGGATATCCGGCTCGTCGTCTTCGTCCAATTGGCGAAGATACTCGGCACAGTCCTTCAGGACATGATCAGTGCTCTGACAAAACCGGCACTGCCTTGCGGGCTTCTTTGGCACAGCGGGAGCTGGAGCCGAAAAGAAGTACGACGGAAAAGGCTCAGCAGAGTAGCCATAAGACTAACGCGCACCATATGGAGTACCAGACGAAGTCGGTGCTCCATATGCTGGGCTATAAGAATTATGCCTACTATTCTCCGTAGGGCATTCATCACTAGAGTGGGAGGTAGCTCCACACCAACGGCAACGGAAATTGAGATGTGCCCACATAGTGTGAAGATAAAACGATTCAAAAAGAAGAACACTATTGTGCGAAATACTACACCTAACAAAAATTTACTAAAGCAACCTACTATAAAACAAGAAAATGGAATAAAGAGAACAGAAATAAAATAAAAGATGCGATAAACAAATGGAAGGGCTTCTCTCTCAGATTCTCCCTCTCCAGAAAACTCACACGACTGTGTTCCCCGGCAACGGCACCAAAAACTTGATGCGTTAATTTCGGCAAGTGCACCGGTCGCGCAAGTAATAATAATGGGGAAAATCCCCGAGTGTCGGTCTCTCAAGGAATACAGTAAGGTGGAGTTAGCTTTCGAGGAAGGACTTGAGATCGAAGTCCTTGGTCGGGGTTACAATGGATGGTTGGTTTGGTTTGCGAATAGTAAAATAAAATATTACGACTACTCCTATGCAATGCCGCTATGCAATGCTTCGCTTGGTGGAATGGAGACTAGGCAGGCCTTGAGCGCGCTGCGTCGCAAGGGCGGATGGACGAGTAGGTAAGCGGAGTCGAACTGTGCAGGCCTTGAGCGTGCTGCTTCGTTAGGCGGGATGGAATACACGGGCCGCTGTGCCACGCTTCGGTAGGCGGATGGGCGAGTAGGCTAATGGAATGGAATGGAGAGAACGGCGGAATGAGGGTCGCAAGCACCTCGTCAACAAGCACGCCACTAGCAATTGCTAGTGCGGCACCGAACACAATGACGAAATAGAAGTTAAATGGGGGCGCACCTCATTAAGCACAAATGAACAATACAATCTCAAATAAATAAAATAAGCATTAAATAACTAGAATCATTGTGCACATCATCAATAATGTAGAGGAGACTAACCTAAACAAACATCAACATAGAGAAAGAAAAAGAGAGTAAAGGAGTCGACCAAATCCGAAGCCTTGCCGAAGCTTCACGGTTGGAATCGCAGGGTTGTCAATCCGCGTCCAAACTCGGTCTTCAACTGCGTCCGAGGTAGAGGAGGGCTGTCACTTCCTCCCAATGGCTCGTCTTCTTCGTGTCACGATCCGATCTACTCCGATACACAATCTCCTTGCTCGATGTGGGCGATCTTTGGGCTAGAAATCTCTCCTTGGGGCTCAAGGATGATGGAGGAGGCCTAGGGGGTGAAAAACCAGCGGAAAGGGCGAAAATGGTGGACTGGACGGAGTTGCAAAGCGTGATCCCGCCCTAATTCGCGAACAGGGCATTTTACAGGCGATGGAATAAACAGTGCGCACGGTCGTTGGCGCACGACCAGTGGTCGTGCGCACTAGAATCCTGTGATCGTGCGCCTGACTGGACGGAGCCTGCAAGGGAAGAAAATTATAAAATACAAAGTTCGCACGACCAGTGGCGCACGACCAGTGCTCGTGCGCACTGTCGTAAGTGGTCGTGCGATAAGCCAGACAGAACTCATGAAATGAGCGTTAAGTGCGCACGAGCAGAGGCGCGCGACCAGTGGTCGTGCGCGAAGGAGCCAGTGATCGTGCGCAGTGTTCCTGTACAGAATTGTATCGGGAACACCTGCATGACTCCTGTTCCACATACGACACCAGTCTGGCCACTGAAGGTGGCACTTAACACAGCATGACAACTAGTAACAAAGATGAACAAGAAATAACACCGAAACGGGCCTAGAAGTGCACTTAGCATGGAGTGTTAAATAAGAATGAAAACATGTCTAAAGTGACGTGCAAAGGCTAGAAAATCGGCCCAAATGAGTTCGAAAATATGTATATAATTGGGACTCATTAGTTAGCTAAACAAATTTCTCTTTTAAAATTATCAACATAATTTATGACTTAATTCTTGAATTCCGAAAATTTGCTTTTGACTTATTCTTGGTTTAATAAAAGTTTAGTTAATTAGAAATAATATCGATGTCTTGTAATTCTTTCCTCACTCTTTTGCTCTGGAATAGCAAAAGCTGAAGTATGGGGGTGTTTGATGAGTACATTTTGTACTCATCTTTTGGTATAATTTTAATATTGTTTTAATATGAATTTATATAATTTATATGTATTTTCTTATTTAATATGTTACTTTTTAATTTTATAACTAACTTAAGTCTTTTCTTTGTTTTTCAGGACTTCTGGGCATTTTGAGCAGAATTGTCAAGTCCACGCCCATGGTCAAGGGCGTGACCATGGGGCGTGACAGCCTAGACGTGTTCCAGGCCCGATTTCGCCATCCCGGGAGCATTTCGTGAAGTTTCGCCAAGTACACGCCCCAGGTCACGGGCGTGAACAAGGGCGTGACCCAATGTCACGGCCGCGACCCGCCGAGACGAAGTAGAACCGCTGAGACCGCAGAGGTCAAGCCTTACACGCCACAGGTCACAGGCGTGACCAGGGGGCATGACATCCAAGTCACGGCCGGGACCCCACCACCAGCTGCAGCACGCCTGCCACGTAAATTAAAGTTACACGCCCCAGGTCACGGGCGTGACCTAGGGCGTGACTCGCCCGAAACGCCTGCATTGAAGCCAGAATGCGCCCTCTCCGCACCAGCATCGATCACGCTCCTTACACTCCCTTGGTCACGGGCGTGACCAAGGGCGTGTAACATCAAATTTCTGCCTATTTAAGGGGAGCTTCTCCAGATCTTCAGGGATGAATTTTTAAGACTTAGACTCTTCTTTTCATGTTTTATTTTCATGTTTAGCAGTTCTTGTATGTCCTTTTTCTTATTAGCATTTTTAGTTTTCAATTAAAATAGTTTGTAATTTTCATGTCCTAGCTTGTAACTTTCTTAGCAATCTAATAAAATAGTTGTTTTCTTCTCTCATTTTCTCCTTCTTTTATCATGTGCTCTTTTATTTATTTTGATTCCTCAATCTCCATGAGTAGCTAATTTCTATTAGTACTCGACCGAGATGATCCAAGGGAAATATAATTCATGATTTAAATTCTAGCTTCTTTTTCTCTTCCTTAGATCGCTTAAGATTTATCCTTGAATTTTAATTGATTGAGATTATATTTTCGATATATAATTCTCATTCGTGTTTTCGTATATTAATAGCCGAGAGGTTTTGAATTCGAATCGATCACTTCAAGGATAAAGAGAGTTGAATACACTCCTCAAGCGAGGATGACATAATTCACCCGGATTGGAGTCAAATCTAATAGAGGGGTTCACAACGATAAAGCGAGTCATAGGCATTTCAATTCTAGAACGAAAGTTCGATTGATCAACCTAAACTCAGTTGAGCGTTTCCTCGAGAGAGGTATGTTCATTAATCGGGAACCTCCACGGTCAAGTAATTTATTAAGAGATTTAGAAGTTGATTTTTTTACATTTTATTTTCCCAAGGTGATTCAAGATCGAGTGCTAGCCTTTTTACTCATCGTTTTAATCTTATTTTTATTTTCTTTTTGCAAAATCAACCTCAAGTTTTATTTGATAAAACAATAGAGATCGTCTTGAGTAAGAGTAATCAACACGCCCGGATTTTTATATGACCTTGGTTTTTATAAAGCCTATACTACATCCGACATGGTACACTTGCCGTTGTCATTTGCAAGCATAGTTTTGCCCCATCACTTTGCGAACCGCCGACTCAGTCGCTCTGCCGCGATCTATTCCAATATGCGAATGGCCTCTGGTCTCGCCTCGCTCGGGCCTAGAAGTGGTTCGCGAGCCAAGTCACTTGTCCTGAGTAACCTATTTATTCGCTTCTCCGGAGATCAACCTGACCCACCGTCTATGAGAGCCCGGCAGCAGAATCGATCTGCGGCATTCCCGCACCAACCACTTGAAACATTGTCAGCCTCTCCAGAGATCAACCTGTACCCCCCCCCCCCCCCCCCCCCCCGTCTAATGAGAGCCCAGGAGCGGAATCGATATGGGGCATTCCAGCACCAATAACTTGAAACATTGCCAGCCTCACCAGAGATCAACCTTTACCCCCCCTCTGGTGAGAGCCCGGGAGCGGAATCGATCTGGGGCATTCCAGCACCAATAACTTGAAACATTTCCAGCCTCTCCAGAGATCAACCTGTACCCCCCGTCTAGTGAGAGATCGGGAGCGGAATCGATCTGGGGCATTCCAGCACCAACCACTTGAAACATTTCCAGCCTCTCCAGAGATCAACTTGTACCCCCGACTGGTGTGAGCCCGGGAGCGGAATCGATCTGGGGCATTCCAACACCAATCACTTGAAACATTGCCAACCTCTCCAGAGATCAACCTGTACCCCCCGTCTAGTGAGAGCCTGGGAGTGGAATCAATCTGGGGCATTCCAGCACCAACCACTTGAAACATTGCCAGCCTCTCCAAAGATAAATCTGTACCCCCGCCTAATTAGAGCCCGGGAGCGGAATCGATCTGGGGCATTCCAGTACCAACCACTTAAAACATTGCCAGCCTCTCCAGAGATCAACCTGTACCCCCCGTCTAGTGAGAGCCCGAGAGCGGAATCGATCTGGGGCATTCCAGCACCAATACTTGTCACTTTTGTTATCCTCGCATAGAAGTTATATCCATCATACAAAAAAAAGGTAAGATATTCAACAGTCAATATAGTAAAATAGAAAGAACTTTCAAGGGTAGAATCGCTTCAGGTCATCTCCACTTATAGCTCGGCCGAGAGGTACCCCTTCCACATCTCGGAGGTGATACCCCCCCCCCCCCCCCCCCCCCCGCGACTTTAGCACTTCGCTTACAATGTATGGACCCTCCCAGTTGGGGTTAAGCTTACCCACCGCGGCCCCTCTTCCGGCCGCGTCGACCTTCTTCAGGACCAGATCTCCTTTTTGAAAGTGCTTTACTCGGATGTGCTTGTCAAAATATCGGGCCATTCGTCGCTTGCTTTCTTCCTGCCTGATGGTGGCCAGGTCCCGAAGTTCTTCTACCAGATCCAAGGACAGCCTCTGCTCCGCCTCATTAGCCGCTAGCCATTCTTCATCTCCCTCACCTACGGCGATCATCCTGGGGGTCTTTACTTCAAACTCTATGGGAAGGACTGCTTCGGATTCATGAGAAAGTTTGAATGGGGTCTCCCCTGTGGCGGTGTTTGGAGTGGTCCTCAGGGCCCAGAGGATGGATGGTAGCTGCTCCACCCAGTTCCCCTGGAGGTTCTCTACTTTCTTCTTTAATAGGTTGACGATTATCTTGTTCGCCGCCTCCACCTGGCCATTGCTTCTCGGATGGTGAACCGATGCGAACCTGAGGTCGATGCCGAGTTGGGTGCAGAAGCCAACAAACTCCTCGCTAGCGAATTGCGTCCCATTGTCTGTCACTATAGCCAGAGGGAGCCCGTGCCTGCAAATTATCTCTCCCCACACAAAATTCTTTACCACTTGAGATGTTACCTTGGCTAGGGCCTTTACTTCCACCCAGTTGGAGAAGTAATCGATCATGACCAACAAGAACTTCCTCTGGCCACTGGCTTGTGGGAAAGGGCCAACCAGATCCATTCCCTATATAACAAAAGGCCATGGGGCCATGATGGTCCGGAGCCTCTAGGCTGGGAGGAGTTGGAGAGGCGCATAGAGCTGAGACTTAGAACATTTTCTTGCGAACTCCGTCGTATCTTTGCTGAGAGTAGGCCAGAAGTAGCCTTGTCTCAACACCCTTCCCTCCAGAGTTTGGCTCCCAGAGTGACTCCCACACTCCCCAGAGTGAATTTCTCCTAGGACTCTCGGAACCTCCTCTTCGGAAACACAACGGGCCAGAAGTCCCGAGAGTGTCTTCCTATATAGCCCTCCTGCATGCAAAGAATAATAAGTTGGTTTATACCTGAAGCGTCGTTTGTCTATGTCTTCTTCAGGGAACTTCCCTGATGATAGGAAGGCGATGAAGGGATCCATCCACGAGACCCGCTGATCCACCTCCATCAGTTCTCCTTCCTCGATGGTAGGTCGGAAGAGTTCTGAAACTGTCCCCCCTGCTTGGGGACCGAACCTGGCTAGGAGGTCCGCGGGGGTGCTCTCTTCTCTTGGCACGTGTTTGATGGAGAAAGTGCGGAATTGCCAGATGACCCCTTGACCTCCTCCAAGTACCGCTGGAGGGTCGGGTCCTTTGCCTTAAACTCTCCCTTGACTTGGCATGCTACCACCATGGAGTCCGTCGAGACCTCCACATCCTGCACTCCCAGTTCCCGAGCCAACCCCAGGCCCGCTATCACCGCCTCGTACTCAGCTTGGTTGTTGGTAACCGGGAAGTGGATGTTCAAAGCTTGTTCGATCTTTGTCCATTGGGGGCTCATCAGGATTATTCCCCCTCCGTAGGAGCGCTTTCCTGATGCGCCATCCACCAACATCTTCCAGGCCACTGGGGGGCGATTCATGCTCACCCACTTCGGTTGCGTAGTCAGCCATGAAGTCTGCCACCGCTTGGGCCTTGATCGACGTCCTGGGCACGAACGTAACTTCGAACTCACTCAACTCCACTGACCACTTTGTCAACCTTCCTGAGTGCTCCACCCCTTCCTTGACTTTGCGAAGCGGGTAATCAGTCACTACCTTGATAGAATGTGCCTAAAAGTAAGGTCGTTTCCTCCGTGCCGCCACTACTAATGCGAAGGCCAACTTCTCCAGAATCGGGCACCGGAGCTCCTCCTTCCTCAGCACTCGACTGACGTAGTAGATGGGGACTTGCCTTCTACCCTCCTCCCGGACCAATACTGAACTTACTGCCTCCGATCCTACCCCCAGGTATAGGGATAGGTCCTCTCCCTGTCTCGGCCCTTGGAGTAAGGGGGGTTTGGGTGAGTTGCTCTTTCAAAGCCTGAAAGGCTCCCTCACATTCCTGGGTCCATTCGAATTTTTTGTTTCCCCTTAACACCTTGAAAAAAGGTGCACAATTGTCTCCCGCCTTGGAGAGGAACCTGCTGAGTCCGGCCAGCTTTCCAGTGAGGTTCTGAACCTCCTTCGAGTTTCTTAGTGATCCCTGCTCCATTATCGCTTTGACCTTATCCGGGTTAGGCTCCACCCCCGCCGGGGTAAGCAGGTGACCCAGGAATTTTCCTCGGCTTGCCCTAAAGACACACTTCAGGGGGTTGAGCTTCATCTTATACTTTCACAAGGTCCTAAAGGTCTCTTCAAGGTCTCGGAGGTGGGATTCAAGGTCTCGACTTTTTACCATGAGATCATTGACGTAAACCTCCAAGTTTCTCCCCTTCTGTTCTCGGAAGACCCTGTCCATCATTCTTTGGTACGTGGCACCTGCATTCTTGAGCCCGAAGGGCATCATCTTGTAACAATAACACATGTCCCCTGTGATGAAGGAAACATCTTTGATGTCCGGGGGGTGCATGCGAATCTGATGATAACCTGAGAAAGCATCTAAAAAAGATATTATAGGGAAATCAACGGTTGAGTCAACCAGCGCGTCGATTCTAGGAAATTGGTAGCAATCATTGGGGCACGATTTATTAAGCAAGGAAAAGTCGATACACATTCTCCACTTACCTCCTCCCTTCTTTACCATGACCACGTTAGAGACCCAGCCTGGATACTGGATCTCTGATACAAATCCTGCCTGAATGAGCTTACCTACCTCCTCTCGGATGGGTCCTTCTAGCTTGTCTGCTATGGCCTTCCTCTTTTGGCGGATGGGGCGGGTGCCGGGGTTGAGATAGAGGCGATGGCAAGCCACATCTGCGTCGATCCCTGACATCTCCGCGGCGCTCCAAGCGAAGACATCCACGTTCTCCTGAACGCAGATGAGAATCTGTTTCTGCTCCTCCAGGCTAAGCTCCCCGCTGATCCTAACTTTCTCCACCACTCCGGCTCGGGTGGTGACTTCGAGCTCCACGACCTCCTCCACGGCCTCCAGCCGAGATTGTTCTCCCTAGTCTCCTCCTTGCTCCTGTCCTTCTTCCTGGACCTCCATCACCTCCTCCGCCCCTTCCTCCTAGGCTCGGCCCTCTACCTCTTCCTCCTCCATCGGCTCCTCCGGCCTCTGCTCCATCTCCTCCTTCTGGTCCTCTCCTCCAAGTCATGCCAGCTCACCCATCTCCTGGTCCCATTTCTCTGCCTTGGCCATCCAGGAGATGGTGTTGACCGCTGTCACGTAGCATTGCCTTGCGGCCTTCGGATCTCCTCTGATTCGGACTTGGACTCCTCCGTCATTGAACTTAAGTCACTGGTGGAATGTGGAGGGGACACAGCACAGCGCGCTAATGAGCGGCCGCCCGAAGATGGCACTATAGCTGCTGGGAGCATCCACTATGACAAAGCGGCAGTTCCTGGACTGCCCCCCAAGACCACGTGGAGTCCTACTCCTCCCTCCACTTCCTTCCTCTCCCCGGAGAATCCGAACAACGGACCATCCGAGGCCAACACCCTTCGCGCATCCACCTCCATCCCATCGAAAGCCTTCTTGAAAATAACATTGACTGAACTTCCATTATCTACAAGGATTCGAGAAACAGTGAAGTTCTCGATCGCCGTCTGAATGACCAACGCATCACAGAATGGGTTCTCATAACCCGGCATGTCCTTCTGGGTGAAAGAAATCTTTTCCGCCGGGGGCGGGGTTAGGGACGTCGAAGCTACGCTACGATGATAGATGGTATGGAGGCTTGCCTTCCGGGTTGCCTCAATCCCCCCCCCCCCCATGGATCACCCCGATCCCCCCTCGGGACCCCAAATCGGCCCGGTCCTCGCACCTCTCCTCCTCTTACTCCCGAGGCTCTACCTCCTCAATCCTCACCGGCTGCTGCTGTCACGGCATGGGCACTCGGGCCCTTTTTGTCTCCAGGAACTCCGGGCAGGTGGCCGTCGCGTGACCTTCCTCATCATGAAAGTCACAATACGGCAACGTCACCTCCCTCGTCTCGGCATCCTCCATCCTATTCCTCCTTCTCCTTCCTGTCCCTGCTTCTTCTCTCGCCTCTTCTCTCCTTACTATTCCTCCCCTTCCCCGCCTGATTTCCATGGCTTGCTGGGGTGGAGGAGGCATCGGCCTCGGACCCTGCCTCCATCCCAACTGATGGGGTCTTCCTTGACCCCCATTGAAGTTACCGCTCCCCGGGGTGTAACCCCTTCCCTGGCCTTGCATTCCTTCGCCATGCTGCCTCCACTCCCCCTCCGGGGCCCTATTCTCTTCCCTTCTCCTCACCTCTTGCTGTCTGAGCTCCTGCTCACTGATATTTGCTAGCCTCTTGGTGAGTTCCAGGTTGGCCTCCTCACTCTCGACTTCCTCCTCCACCCTCTCCATCAGCTCCTCGTAGGAGACGGGGGGTCTTCCTCTTCAGAGCCATTTGAAGAAACTTTCCCTCAGCCCGACCGTGAAGGCGAGCTGGAGTGCAAACCCAGGCATCTCCTGAGTGAGCAGCACCTCCTCCTGGAACCGGTCCGCGTAGCGAGCCAACTACTCCTTCGGCTCCTGCTTCACTTTGAAGAGAGACTCGGTGTCTTTCTTCCTCTTCTTTGAAGTTGAGAATCGCAACAAAAAACTTCGGCGCAAATATTCAAAGGCGTAGATCGATCCTGTAGGGAGTTGATGGAACCAGTCCCTGGCCTTTTCTTTAAGGGTCACGGCGAAGAGCCAACACTTGAAAGCATCTAACATCGGCCTGATAGAGACCGAGTCCTCAAAAGACAGGAGGTGCTGGACGGGGTCATCCCTGCCGTTGTAGTACACCCTATCCCACTCTCCGAACCCTACCAGGATGGGCGCAGAAAGTACCAACTCACATAAGGGGCTTCCTCCTCCTGCCACCCTTTCTCTCTCTACACGCCCTCCGAGCTCTCTCGCCTGACTTGAGATCGCGGGGACCGCACTCGAGAGAGTGGTGCTCGCCTGAACCACTCCCACAGTCGCTGCATCCTCCGGGCGTGCGCTCGCCTGCACCGCGCTCGCCGGTACAGAGCTCGTCAGCACAGAGCTCGTCGGGCTGGCGAACATCACTCGCCCCTCTAGGTCTTATACTGACCCTCCGGCGACTTCCTTTTCGGCCCTTCCCCCTGGAGCATTCTCGCCAACCGCCGCTGGGGGAGGGGTCGCCTGAGGTACTAGGGTCGCGAACTCACTTTGCAGCGCCGTGACCGTGAGTCCAAAAGTGTCAAGCACCTCCCTCCTGAAATCCGCGAACATCCTCGGTGTCACCTCTTGGGGTGACCCACTGAACTCCTCACCTTGCTCTTCGTCTCCTGCCATATCTTCTCCTTGGAACTTTCTTGGACCAGCCACGCTCCACGCTCAATGCACCAAAATGTTGAAACCTATTTCTCAGCCTCTTGTGAAGCTCGGGGCCCTCACCGAAATGAGGGGAAGCTAGCTCTTACTGATCCCTCAGAGAAGGTAGACTGAAGCCTAGGAAAATGACTAAGACCTTAGTCACAGCGAGGAGGTCCCTCCACTAACCTGGAAGATCGTTGAGCGCTTCCCCTCCCAAGCCAAAGCTGAGACTCGGGCACCTTGGAGAGCTCAAAAAAATGCTAGCCAAGGAGAAACTAAGGAGAGAGAATCTGAAGTGAAGTCCCCTCCAAAGGTGCCCTTCAGGTCTTATTTATAGGTTTTCTGATCTGGCCTGCAAATAGTAGGATTCCGCCTTTTGATTTTACTAAACGCACCCCACTTTGGTCTGCCAACAGCCAAACTCCGTTGTTTGAAGGGGCTACCTGCAGACCATCAGGAGCAAGGGAGTAACCCCACCAAGGGTGAATTCGTCGAACTGGAAAACGAGTTCGTCGAACGGGCTTCGTCGAACAGAGAATGAAATTCATCGAACGCTGAACTGGGTTCAACGATCCCGACAAATGCTCGGCGTTCGTCGAACGCACTTCGGCGTTCTGCCGAACCCTAAGACTTGGAAAGAATCTGATTCGCTTTCCCTCTCGCAGGCAGCCGGCGAGTACCCGGCTCGCCGACCTTCTTGCGAGCAGCCGGTGAGTACCTAGCTCGCTCGCCTTCTTACGAGTTGACCCTGAAACTCGGGCCCGCAGGGACACGGCTCGCGCCTCTTCCCGCGAGTAGCCTTTGATAGCTCTGGTTTGCCTTCTAACATTCTTTCTTCCTCTGTTGGATTTAAAAACCCCTTTGGGAGAGCGACCTGTGAAGACCGCGCTCGCGTTCTCGCCAGTGACGTCCATCGACACCGGGTCTCGTGCTCCCTCCTGTGGATTCTTCCGCTGAGATAAGTGCCCATCACAGTGGATCTGCTGGGATGAGATAGAGATAGCCGCTGAGACGGCCGTCGGACTGGGAAGCGAATTCGTCGAACGGACAGCGGGGTTCGTCGAACTCAGGACTTCGTCGACCGCCGAGCTAGGGTACAAGCGTCGAGCGCTGAACCGCTCTATTCATCGATCGCTTATATATTGCTTCATTCGTTGACCGCTGTTATAATGTAATTCATCGATCGCCATTCGACATTCGCAGAGCGCCGTTCGTCATTTGCAGGGAGCATATGTCAATTTTGTCCTTTCTCTTATTTTCTGCCTATTAACATATATCCCACCCGCATAACTTTTACTTGTTGGTTTTTCGTCCGTCTTTATTCACCCACTAGGCGAATATCGGGGTTGTACATCTCCACCCCCTTCGCCAAATCAGGTCGCAGATTTTCTGGGGGGGGGGGGGCCCAGTGATCCGGCGCGGATGAAGAGGCGGGTCACCTAGATATTCCAAAAGCATACCTCCCTATTGTGGGATCTACACTAGCAGAATAGGTTGGACTGGCTCACAAATGAGGAAATATTTGCCGCGATGGAGGACGCGAACGCCCGCGTCCTTGCCGAGGTGCGGCCAATCGATCACGGTGATGCGACCTCCCCCGGGGTGTATATTGCTCGGATCGAAGATTACACACGGCTGATGAACCAAGCGAGCCAGTCGCTTCGCGAATATCACTACCTACGAGTCCCCCCTCACTCTGGTGTACGGGGTCGCGGCCGCTGGAAATGGTTGCAATATTAAGAATTCTTTCCTCGCAGTTTGCACTTTGTTGTTTTTCTTCCCTCTCCCCTTCATAGGGAGGGATCGCGAACAATTTTCAAAAGTCTGTAATAATGATACTTTGACTCGCTTGTGAGCCCTTATTTTCCATGTTTATTATCTTCTCTTTCGCTATGCCTGGCTCGCTCATTCGTCAGATACTTTTATGCTTCTATTACTCGCACTCGCGTCCTGCCCTCGTGTTTTGCTTTATTTCATTGTCCAGTGCTAACTCGCCGACGATTAACGGGAGGGAGTTCGGCAAGGTGTTGACTCGCCGGGAGCGAATAGGACTCCTGGAGGCGGAAAAATACCGCGTGAATCCGCTACCCGCAGACACCGGCGCTTCGACTTCTTCCCGCCTTTTTATTTCTATAAATAGTCGGTCTTTTTTCTTTTCAACCACCGCATTTACTATTCTTCCTTCGCGCTCCTCCTCTTCTAACTCTCTCGCAAATCTAGCTCGCTCTCGCCACTTTTGTGATTCGCAGCTTCCAAACACCATGGTCGGCTATGCGGAGGCGGAGGGACGGGCCAAGTGCTCCGGAGCGTTCCTCGAGGGCCTTTTCTTCTGCGCCAACCTCACAAAGGAGGAATACCAAGCTACCGTCTGTTGGAGCATGCGTTCCGCACTCGTCCGATTTCTTCCGTTCTCCGATCTCTACTCAACGTTTTAGAGCTATCGGATTTCCGACAGCAGTAACGGATTTCCGACAGTGCACGATATTCCCGTAACTCTACGACGTGCAGCTGTTACGCAAGCTAACGGATATCCGATAGTACTATCGGATATCCGACAGCCCACGTCTCAACCATGACTCAATCGCGATCGCCACTCTCCGCAAAAATGTCGAATACGTGGGAAACGTGGCACCTCTGGAGCTATCGGATTTTGGCGATAGCTAGCTAACGGATGGCGTTATCTATCTTTTATACAAAAGGGCTCAGAACATTGTTTAATTCATGCTTTCAGACCCCCAAGCTTTCTTCCTAAGCGTTATCGTCCAGAGAGCTCCAGAGAATGAAAATCCCCATCCTTGAAAAAGAAAAGAGAGAGCGAAGTCGAAGATTGTACACGCGTTCCAAGGAAATTTTCTCAAGGATTCTTCGCTACTTTGTTCCAAAAATTTTAAAGGGGGTTTTTATTTTGTATTTCATTTACATTTACATTCATCTTGTAATCGTTGGAGAAATCATCGTCTTGCGTGCGACGTCCAAGCCCTTGCGTGGCTTGGTGGGAAAATCACCTCCTTGTGCGTGGCATCCAAGTCCTTGTGCGGCTTGGTTGGGAAAGCGTAGTCTTGTGCACTACATCTAGATCTTGAGAAGATCTAGAGGATAGGCTTGGGCTTGGTCTAGGGAGAGACAAGTGATAGCCTTCCGATCCTTGGGAGAAGGATTGGTAAACTCAAATTGTTAAAAGTTTATTATCATATTTGTGCCTTGATCTTAAGCATTGTTGAGATCATTTTTATTGTATGTGAATTTCATGATTAAAAAATTGGGACTTTTTCTTTAATTGCAAATTTGGTTGCTTAATCTTTAACTTAGAAATTTGTGTTTGAATTAATTTAAAAATTACATTGGTTTGAAATTTTTTATAAGTAATTTTTAGAAAAGTAAAATTTGTTTAAAAATTCTTAAGTTAAAAATTATAATTTAAACACACCCTTATTCACCCCCCCCCCCCCTCTAAGGGCGTCACACGATCCAACACGTGGTAGTAGAGCGAGGTTACTCCAAAATGGTTTTACCACCGGGAGTAATGGTGCACAATGATCACGCGTTCGTTGAGGGGCAAGGAATTAGTAGGCCACCACTTTTTACGGCACAAACTATAACTATTGGAAAACCCGAATGCGGTGTTTTCTAATAGATCTCGACATAGAAGTTTGGAATATGGTCGAGACGAGTTATACTTCCCCAATAATTGTTGTAGGAGATGTAACTATGGACAAACCCAAAGACAAGTGGGATGACAGTGATAAATTAAAATGTAAGAACAATGCAAAAGCCATGAATGCTTTATTTTGCGCACTAGATCGCACTAAATTTAATAGAGTTTGTGCTTGTGATACTGCATTTGAAATTTGGAATCTTTTTGAAATTACTCATGAAGGTACTTCGCAGGTAAAGGATTCAAAGCTATTTCAACTGGAGTCAGAGTTCGAAAGATTCAAAATGGACGTGGATGAAGAAATTGATACAATGTACACACGATTCACTAAAATCATGAACGATTCAAAGGTGCTGGGTAAGGTCTTCTCCAATAGAGATTTAGTAAGGAAAATCTTAAGATCACTTCCCCCGAAGTTCAATCCTAAAGTGACTGCATTTTTTGAG
This sequence comes from Dactylorhiza incarnata, assembly GCA_033032865.1. Taxonomy (NCBI): domain Eukaryota; kingdom Viridiplantae; phylum Streptophyta; class Magnoliopsida; order Asparagales; family Orchidaceae; genus Dactylorhiza; species Dactylorhiza incarnata. The sequence goes on along the minus strand of JAWHQI010000011.1, from coordinate 19,333,888 downwards.
TCACATGATCTTAAGACCTTACAATTGGAGAGGCTCATTGGGAATATAAAAACCCATGAAGTGGAGTTGAAGATTCAAAGCCAAGAGTACAATTTGGAGCCCAAAAAGAAGAGCTTGGCGTTGAAATCTAAAAAGGAAATTGAAAGTGAGACTGAAGAAAGTGAGGAAGATGAAGAAGGACTGTTTGTGAGGAACTTTAAGAAGTTTATGAGAAATCCTGAGAGGAGAAACTCATTTAGAAAAATTTTCAAAAAGAAAGATTTTTCCTACAACAAAGGCAAAGGAAAAATGGATGATGAAGAAGAACGTCCTCTACCGGAATGCTATCATTGCAAAAAGTTTGGACATATAAGAAGCAAGTGCCCAAAATATCTGAGAGAGCAGAAAGAGAAGAGGCACGATAAGAAGTTCAAAAAGAAGGTTCTGAAGGCTGGGACTTGGGATGACACAACTTCTGAAGGCTCAAGTGAAGCAAGCGATGAAGATAAAGAAGAAGCAAATGTATGCTTGATGGGGAAAGAAAATGCGTCATCTGACGATGATTGCAGTGTCCAAAGCGACACTGAGGTAACTCCTCCATCTTATGATGATTTATATTTTGAATTTATGAAAACTTGCAAATTTTTGGATAAAAGCCTAAAGGAAATCGATTTTTTAAAATATGAAAATAAAGATCTTTTGAAAGTAAATAAAAAGTTATCAAATGAGTTGAAATCTATTGGGAAAGAGAAGGTAATTTGCCAAGAGTGTGATCACTCTTTGACAAGGATAAAAGAACTTGAAAACACTATTTCTAAGTTCGATCAAAAAATTGATCAACTTCTAAAAGAGAAAAAGGACTTAGAAAAGGTTGTCAAAACTTCTCATTCTCAATTAGAGAATTACAAGAAAAATTTTGCAAATCGATGTGGCATGATAGTAAAAGAAAATTCAATTTTAAAGTCCAAAGTAAATGAATTGAACATGGCAATTGGAAAATTTGGTGTTGGGAAAAATTCTCTGGATATAATTTTAGGCAACCAATGCCATGGGTCAGCAAAATTTGGACTAGGACACGTTTCTGGAAGCTCTGGAAGCTATCGAAAAATTCTGACAGGTGTTGTCGCCAGCGACAGCTCCAGGTTCAGAAAACCTCTTTTTCAAAATAAAAATTTTTCTAAGTCCACACATAAAGATGTTTCCTCCAGCAAAAGTCCAGAGACCATTAAAGAATGGTTCATCACTATTCATTGCATGTGCCAAATGTCATCAATTTGGTCACATCTCGGACTCATGCTGGAAGAAAGGAAAAGTTAGTGTTAAACAAATCTGGGTACCTAAGTCTTCCACCTATACCATGGGAGGGACCACTTGGGTAACCAGATCTTTACTCTCATCATCTTTATAGATGTCCGTGCAGGCTAGGAACAAGGAAGATGTGTGGTATTTGGCCTCTGGATGTTCAAAACACATGATGGGCGATAAATCAAAGTTCTTTAGCCTGGAGATGAAGAAAGGTGGAACATTGACATTTGGAGATAATGGCAAGGGTAAAGTCAAAGGCATTGGAGTAGTAGGTAACGAAGAATTTAAAATTTCAAATGTTTTATATGTTAAAGGTTTGAAACATAATTTAATTTCTATTAGTCAACTATGTGATAAAAATCTAAATGTTTTATTTGACTCTAGCTCAAACCTTTGCAAAATTATTGATTCTAAGACAAACGAAATCGTACTTACTGCACCAAGAATAAACAATGTCTATACAATCACTTTTCATGATTTATCTCATTCTACACTTAAATGTTTTATTTCAAAGAATGATGAACTTGAATTATGGCATAGGCGACTAGGACATTCTAGTGCTAAACGAATAGTAAAGCTTTCAAAGAATAAAATAATTAAAGGTTTACCGAATTTAAATGGAAAGCTTTCATCATTGTGTTCACCATGCCAAAAAGGAAAGCTTACTAAATCATTGTTTAGGAGCAAAAATGTTATTTCTACTTCTAGACCTTTACAGTTAGTACATATGGATATATTTGATCCAATTACACAAAGTCTAGGAGGTAGAAAATATACATTTGTTATTATTGATGATTATTCTAGATTTTGTTGGACACTATTTTTAAATTCAAAATCTGATGCCTTTGATGAATTTGTAAAACTAATTTCACGTATTCAAAATGAACTTGATTTAAAAGTAAAATGCATTAGATCAGATCATGGAGGAGAGTTTGATAATGAAAATTTTATTTCATATTGTAATGAATTTGGGATAAAACACGAATTTTCCGCTCCTCGCACACCACAGCAAAATGGTGTAGAGGAGAGGAAAAATAGAACACTTCAAGAATTAGGACGTACTATGCTTTGTGAATTTAAATTGCCAAAATATTTTTGGGCTGAAGTGGTTAGTACTGCATGCTATATTATTAATCGTGTCATGATTCGTCCTACATTACAATTAACTCCTTATGAAATTTATTTTCAAAGAAAATCAAATGTATCTTACTTTAAAGTTTTTGGTTGTAAATGCTTTATTTTAAATACAAACGATAACTTAGGTAAATTTGATGAAAAATGTGATGAAGGAATTTTCATTGGTTATTCTTCAACTAGCAAGGCCTATAGAGTTTATAATAAATGTACTAAAGTGGTTGAAGAAACTATTCATGTAAAATTTGATGAAAACATTTCTTGTGTAGAAAATACTAAAGTTGCAGGTAAAGAGAAAAATGAAGAAGATGTGGAACAAAATCTGAGGAAAATGATGATGATGATGAAGAAAAAGTAGAGAAAGAAGATGAAAAAGATGGTGAAGAAGAAGAAGAACAAGGATATGTACCTCCAACCAAGCTAAGGTTCTTAAAAGATCGTCCACAAGAATTTGTTATTGGATAACCATTAAGTGGGGTACGTACACGTTCTAGTTTACATGAAAGTTTTTCAAATTTATGTTTTGTCTCTAATATAGAACCAAAAGATGTTGCCACCGCTTTAAATGATGAATCTTGGTTTATAGCTATGAATGAAGAACTTAACCAATTTGAAAGAAATAAAGTTTGGACTCTTGTTGATAGACCTAGTGATCATCCAGTGGTAGGAGTCAAATGGGTTTTCAAAAATAAATTAGATAATGACTCTAGGGTCACTAGAAATAAAGCTAGGCTTGTAGCGAAAGGATATAATCAAATTGAAGGGGTAGATTTTGATGAAACATTTGCACCCGTAGCACGATTGGAAGCAGTTAGAATTTTTGTTGCATTTGCTAGTCATAAAAGATTCAAATTGTTGCAAATGGATATTAAAACTGCATTTTTAAACGGGATGATTAAAGAAGAAGTTTATGTTGAACAACCCCCAGGCTTTATAAATAAAAAATTTCCTAATCGTGTGTATAGATTACTAAAAGCTTTGTATGGTTTAAAACAAGCACCACGAGCATGGTATGATAGATTGACCTTATATTTATTACAAAATGGTTTTAAAATGGGTGGTGTTGATTGTACACTCTTCATTAAGCAAGTTGATGATGATTTAATTGTTTTACAAATTTATATTGATGATATTATTTTTGGAGCCACTAATGAAGAGTTATGTAATTATTTTGTTAAAATGATGGAAAGTGAATTTGAGATGAGCATGGTAGGAGAACTAAAATATTTCTTAGGATTTCAAATTATTCAAAAACATGATGGAATTTTTATAAACCAATCAAAATATATACATGATGTTTTGAAAAGATTTGGATTTGAAAATCTTAAACAAGCTAGTACTCTTATGAGTGTCTCTTTAAAATTAGGAAAAGATGAAAGTGGAATATCCATAGATCAAACTTTATATAGAGGCGTGATAGGTTCACTTTTATACTTAACCGCTTCTAGACCAGATATTATGTTTTCAGTTTGTTTATGTGCTAGATTTCAAGCCGATCCCAAAGAATCACATTTAAAAGCGGTAAAAAGAATTTTTAGATATTTAATTGGCACATCTAAACTTGGTTTGTGGTATCCTCATAGCGATGATTTTACACTTTTTGGCTATTCTGATTCTGATTATGCCGGTTGTTCACTAGATAGGAAAAGGACTAGTGGCACTTGTCACTTTTTAGGCCCTTCACTCATTTCATGGTCGAGTAGGAAACAGAATTCTATTGCCCTCTCAACCACCGAGGCCGAATATATCGCACTTGGTAGTTGTTGTGCAAAAGCTCTTTGGATGAAACAAACATTAGAAGATTTTAATATTAAACAACAAACTATTGAATTATGGTGTGATAATAAAAGTGCAATTGATTTAATATACAACCCGGTCCATCATTCAAGGTCTAAACACATTGATGTGAGAAATCATTTTATTAGAGATCAAATTAAAAATAACCACATTATAATTTCATTTATAGGCACGGATAATCAACTAGCGGATATATTCACTAAATCATTACCGGATTCCCATTTTTCTATGCTTAGGCTAGAATTGGGAATCCTAGACATTTCATAATGATTATATCACTAATTATAACCTATAAAATTAAAAACATCACAATAGCTATACATTTTAAAAAGAAAAACTAAATCTTAAACGATCAAAACATAGACATTCACCAACATAAATCATGTCCAAATATTAAAAATTATTACAGAACTTTAATAAAAGAGTACTTAAAATGTCTCATAAAAGAAGTTCACAAAATTAAGGAGAGATCTGGGCTGGGAAGCTATCGGATGGCGACAGTAGGATATCAGATGGCGTAGCTCCCAGAAGTCATTTTTAATCCGAATCCTCCTCATTTCGACTGCCTGCTCCACTGCTTTCTGGAAGATCATAAACTACTCTCCTTACCACTACATTCTTACGTCGAGCCTGACAAACTGATTGGCGACGCGGCTCCTCCTCCGTAGGCACTTCCCATTCAGCGGTTTCAGCCAGCGTAGGTTTTAATTTTAGTCCCTTAACAAGGAACTTCATGAACTTCTGCATCCGTGTCCGATCCTTCTTCACCTCCACTTTGTGTTCCTCAAAAGACTTTCTATGCTCTTGAAAATCATCATGTGTCTATCCAACTTTGTTTGAAAAGAGTCGAGTACCTCCCGCATAGACCCTCCACGTGAAATAGGAGGCTCTCTCATCTCCGTAGTAGGCGGCTTCTGTTGATTTTTCTTACTCTTTATACCCGCCGTTTGATATATATCCGGGACACAATCTCCAACATAAAAGTCTTGATCTATCCATGCGTATTTCTTGAATAGAATACGCTGGATAATCGCACCCAAATGGAGGGAATGTGCCTTTTTCCACTCAGGATTTTTGAGGCAGAATGTATAGCGAATCATAGACAAAAGAAGATCGGCCACATCAAATAATTCTTTCTCCACTATATAATATGTCACAAGACTAAGTTGAGCCATAATACTATGAGTATCACCGGACTTCAACATAATCGTGTGCCTTAGTATGTCTTGAACAAGACGAGCATCGTCTGACAATGTCGTCATAGTGGTTATAAGGTTCTTTGTAGAATTTCCATGCAAAGACATGTTCATTAAGGTCCAATCTCTCTCTAGTCTATAGTTCTCAACTATGTCCAAAACATTCCTACTTTCCACTATTCCAAATTCACTCCTTAAATCAAAGGGAGTGATCTCCACATATTGGCCTGGGATTTTCGATCCAACTCCTCCATTCAAATCAGTATATGTAGGGTCCTCAAGATGATTATAAAACTCTCGTACTAAAAATGAGGAGAACAAGTCTTGGATAATGACAGAAATTATACCTGCCTCGGCAAGCATAAAATACACACGTTCATGACGCGTGAGATCAAATTCCACAAATTTAGAAATTCCAATTTGGGCTTTCTCTATGCCCGGATAACTTTGGTAGGAAGAATGAGCATCTCCTGAATCACTCCTTCGGGATCTCCAACTGGATGCCATATCTGTATAAGAAATAAGAAATTTTTAGAAACTGGAACTGTTAGATATCCGATACGCTTCTGTCGGATATCTGATAGCTAAAAATCATACTTCCGAAAATTCATCTCACAAACATTCTTACTATCACAAATTCAAAACTTTGGTGAAAAACACTATTCATCATCTTCTTCCTATACAAAAAAAATTCAAAGTTTTAATTTTTATTCTCTATATCAACATCACAAGATCTAAACCCTCTTTTGAAAACCAAGATCTAAAATGTCTAGATCTCCTAAAACTTCTACATTTTTTCTTCACAAAAACTCAATGAAAACCAAGAGGAATATCAAAATCACAAAAAATTTGAAAAATTTTAATCAAAACTTGAAAAATCAAAGTTCCTCACCTTAGATCTAAAGTTTTTTCGGCGACCTGGAGCTCTAGATCTCAGAAAATGTCCTAAAAGTGAAGTGAGGCGTCGGTGGAAAGACGAAACGATTCTTTTTATCTTTTTAGAGGTGTCGGATGGCGACATCTAGCTGTCGGATATCCGACAGCTCCCAAAAATAAACTTCTATTCTTCTCTAGCTTTTTCATTCCTTGTTTCTATTAATGTTCATATGAGAATTTTTTAATCTTGCATAAATGATTCTTCATGTGTCATTTTTCGTAAAAATAGCTTAACACATGATTACGATGTTCAATCTTAAGTTATCATTATAATGACACTTTCATATAGGAATTAAGAACTGTTTTCGCATGCCTCTAAGTATAAGAAATCGTTTATCTATGACAATGAGCAATCACAAACACTTACTTTGCAAATACATGTTAATAAAATTTATTTTGTACATACATCATGATTGATCGAACATAACAAAATACATTTCTTAAATGCTACCTTCAACTTTGCTACTTTGCATTTATTCAAATTATACCATTTCTTGCATGCAAGTGAATTCGGAGATCCTTTACATACATAAATATTCAAAAAAAACAAATTCAAATGCAAAACATATATTTTGCCAAAAAATTTGAAAGAAATAAATTAAAAAAATTGAAAAGAATCCTCCACCAAGCACTATTTAGCCTCCTGATAAGTCTTAATGAGCATTGTGAGGTTCAGCACCTTGGAAAGAATTGTAAAGTGTCTTGTTATGCAAAACCAAAATGGTCCTTTTATGTATACTTGCAAAGTTTCTATAAGTTCATAAGTTTGGCTTTATGTATATTTATGTTATGTTTAACAATTCCATGATCATGTATATTTTAAATATACGCATATATATTCTTTCTCAAAGTATCACTACTACACTTCATTGTTATTTATAAAATTTATTCTTATGAGAATTGGACCGAAATGATTCAATATTCTATCTGCTACTATGTCTTTCTCTGATAATTGACCTTGAATCTCATAAGGGTTAAGTATATTTGCTTTATGTATATTGATAACAGATAACTAGAATGCTTGGCCTCATCTCTAAGGTTTCCTATCTCGATATCATATCACTTACAAAGCTTCCGCTAGTGTACTCCAACTTTCCCTATATTCTTTCTTATTTTCTACGATAACTCTATGATACTCCTTCCTCGTCTCTATTCATTACTTTTGATAATATCAAAGGGGGAGAAGATAATAAGAAATCACTTAAATCACTTAAAATACTTAATTACTACACGGAGCATACATGTAGGGGGAGTTTATATGTCGGGGGAGAATATTTTTAGAAGGAGATAATATTAAGGGGGAGATCATATTGACGGGGAGATCATGGAGATCATATGTTCACACTTGTAGACAGATGATATACTTTTCAATATCTCTATAGGATTTATTTGATTTCTTTTTATTAGGATTTGTTATTATCAAAACGGGGAGATTGTTGGAGCATGCGTTCCGCACTCGTCCGATTTGAGAATAACAAATCCCGAATGTATGTGATCCTATTTTTGATTAATGGTGTGCAGATAACAGGTGCAAGAATAACATGTTTGCAATTGGAGCAAAATACCGATTTTCCAGAAATTGGAGCTATCAGATTTCCGACAGCGCACGATTTCTTCCATTCTCCGATCTCTACTCAACGTTTTAGAGCTATCGGATTTCCGACAGTAGTAACGGATTTCCGACAGTGCACGATCTTCCCGTAACTCTACGATGTGCAGTAGTTACGCAAGCTAACGGATATCCGATAGTACTATCGGATATCCGACAGCCCACGTCTCAACCACGACTCAATCGCGATCGCCACTCTCCACAAAAATGCCAAATACATGGGACACGTGGCACCTCTAGAGCTATCGGATTTTGGCGATAGCTAGCTAATGGATGGCGTTATCTATCTTTTATACAAAATGGCTCAGAACTTCATTTAATTCATGCTTTCAGACCTCCAAGCTTTCTTCTTGAGTGTTATCGTCCAGAGAGCTCCAGAGAATGAAAATCCCCATCCTTGAAGAAGAAAAGAGAGAGCAAAGTCGAAGATTGTACACGCGTTCCAAGGAGATTTTCTCAAGGATTCTTCGCTGCTTTGTTCCAGAAATTTTAAAGGGGGTTTTTATTTTGTATTTCATTTACATTTACATTCATCTTGTAATCGTTGGAGAAATCATCGTCTTGCGTGCGACGTCCAAGCCCTTGCGTGGCTTGGTGGGAAAATTGTCTCCTTATGCGTGGCGTCCAAGTCCTTGTGCGGCTTGGTTGGGAAAGTGTAGTCTTGTGTACTACGTCTAGATCTTGAGAAGATCTAGAGGATAGGCTTGGGCTTGGTCTAGAGAGAGACAAGTGATTGCCTTCCGATCCTTGGGAGAAGGATTGGTAAACTCAAATTGTTAAAAGTTTATTATCATATTTGTGCCTTGATCTTAAGCAAATTTGGTTTCTTAATCTTTAACTTAGAAATTTGTGTTTGAATTAATTTAAAAATTACATTGGTTTGAAATTTTTTATAAGTAATTTTTAGAAAAGTAAAATTTGTGTAAAAATTCTTAAGTTAAAAATTATAATTTAAACACACCCTTATTCACCCCCCCCCCCCCCCTAAGGGCGTCACATGATCCAACATCGTCGACCAGTACATTCATTCTGGTTTCGTGGCTCGCTGCCCTACTGAGTGAGACACCATCAGCGACCCGCATCCCGACGAGCTCGCTATCCCCATGATGAGTCCTGATCATATACACTTTTATGGACTCATCTGGGCATTTATTCAGTCATTTCACCGCACTTTAGCCTTGTTATAGTTTATATTTGATATTCCATGCTAGGTGCACTTCTAGGCCCATTTTGGTGTGATTTCATTGCTTTTCTTCATTAGTAGTTTTCATGCGCTGTTAGGTGCCACTTTCAGTGGCTGGATTCGTGGTTGTGCTGGAATTGGAGTCATGCAGGTGTTCCCGGTGCAATTCTGCATAGGAACACTGCGCACGATCACCGGTTCTATTGCGCACGACCACTGGTCGTGCGCCACTGATCGTGTGCACTTAACCCTTTTTTCATGAGTTCTGTTTGGTGCAGTGCGCACGACCACCTACGATAGTGCGCACGACCACCGGTCGTGCGCCACTGTTCGTGCGCACTTATCATTAATTTTATGAGTTCTGTCTCAACCAGTGCGCACGACCACCGATGATAGTGCGCACGACCATCGGTCGTGCGAACTTTGTATTTTATAATTTTCTTCCCTTGCAGGCTCCGTCCAGGCGGGCGCACGATCACAGAATAATAGTGCGCACGACCACTGGTCGTGCGCCACTGATCGTGCGCACTGTTTATTCCAGCGCCTATAAAACGACCTGCTCGTGAATTAGGTCAATACTCCGCATTTTTCCGCCGTTCTTCCGCCGTTCCGCGCCAGTTTCGCCCCTCCACCGCCGCCCACCATCTGGAGGTGCTCCGGGCTTGTTCTTCACGCCAATCTTGAGCCGGAGTTTCCTCTCGGCCTCCTCCTTCATCCTAGCGCTCCAAAGGAAGACCTAGCCGCCATTACCATCAAGCAAGGGGAAGTTTGCAACCTCTACCGGATCGTGACACGAAGAAGACGGGCTCATTGGAGAGTAGTGACAGCTCTCTCTATCCCGGATGTAGTTGTGGACCGAGCTTGGACGCGGATTGACAACCCGGCGATTCCAACCGTGAATCTACAACGAGCCTTTGGATTCGGTCGATTTCTTGCCTTGTTCTCCTCTTATTGATTGTTGTAATAGTTAGATCTTTTGTATTTTGATGAAGAACACTATAGACCTTGCTAATTAAAGTTATTTCATGTCTATGTGAAATACCCTTTTTGTTTATTTGTGTGCTTGAGGTGCGCCCCATTCCATCCTCCATCCCGCCGTCACGTCCGGTGCCGCACTAGCAATTGCTAGTGGCGTGCTTGTCGAAGAGGTGCTTGCGACCCTCATTCCGTTAGCCTACTCGCCCATCCGCCTACCGAAGCGTGGCATCGCGGCCCGTACTCCATCCCGCCTAACGAAGCAGTGCGCTCAAGGCCTGCACAGTTCGATTCCGCTTGCCTACTCGTCCATCCGCCCTTACGACGCAGCGCGCTCAAGGCCTGCCTAGTCTCCATCCCGCCAAGCAAAGCATTGCATAGCGGCATTGCATAGGAGTAGTTGATAGCTTTTATTTTATTTTCCAAAAGCCAAATCACCCCGTTTTCGCATTCCATCCGACTCAAGGACTTCGATCTCAAGTCCTTCCTCGAACGTTAACTCCACCTTACTATGTTCCTTGAGAGATTCGATACTTGGGGATTTACTTCCTCATATTATTACTTGACAACGACCGGTTCACTGCCGTTCGGATCGCAGTCTCGCTACCGCCTATAGCGGTGTGCAGGATTTGCGCATCAAGTTTTTGGCGCCGTTGTCGGGGAACACAGTCGTGTGAGTTTTCTGGAGAGGGAGAATCTGAGAAAGGAGCCCTTCCATTTGTAAATCGCATTTCTTTGTTTTATTTCCTCATTTTCTGTTTTCTTGTTTTTTATTAGGTTGCTTTAGTGATTTTTGTTTGGTATAGTATTTGCACAATAGCATTTTTATTTTGAATCGTATTATTTTTACACTATGTGGGCACATCTCAATATTCATTGCCGTTGGTGTAGAGATACCTCCCACTCTAGTGATGAATGCCCTACGGAGAATAGTAGGCATAATTCGTATAGCCCAACATATGGAGCACCGACTTCGTCTGGTACTCCATATGGTGCGCATAAGTCTTATGGCTACTCTGCCGAGCCTTTACCGTCATACTTCTTTTCGGCTCCAGCTCCCGCTGCGCCAAAGAAGCCCGTAAGGCAGTGCCAGTTTTGTCGGAGCACTGATCACGCCCTGAAGGATTGTGCTGCTTTTCGTCGCCAATTGGATGAGGATGACGAGCCGGATATCCGGATCGTCCCAACTCCTAACTCTGGCGGCACACCTTCAGCATCCGGTTTTGTGTCCTTGCCACCTTCACATCTTGAAGGGTATGGCGTTGACACAGTCACCGGATGTGCGGCTGATCTATGCACCGACATTGCTGAGCCTATTCTCCATGTGCATCCACCACCCCTAGTGGATTCGATTCTTTGTGAGGAATCGGTGCTCGACTTTTATCCGAGCACTATTCCTCTCCCTGTTGTGCATACTACACTCGTCTCTGACGACATTGTTGATGATGTGTCGCAAGAGGAGGCGGTTGATCATAGTATTGTGCCTACTCCTATGGAGGAGGACAACCTTCTAGGTGAAGAGGAGTTTTCCCCAGCATCGGTGGAGGAAGTCCAAATCCTAAGCTTGGCCACCGTTGATCCCGCCGAATCTTGTAGCATTGATGACAATGCAAACATTATTTTACTTACCCAACCTAATGGGAGTGAGACCGGGACCACTCCCCCGATTTTTGATTATTTATGTCATTCTTCTCTTTTATTTCCTGACCCCCCTTCTTCATCTGAGCCTGTGCAGGTTGAGTCTTCACAGGTACATCAGGAGGACTTGGAGCATGATGCTCAAGTCAATGATGAGAGCATCCTCTCATGTGAGGAGGTTGATCCTCCCTCCGTAGTGGAAGCTCCACTCATTGCCTTCTCCTCCTGCGGACCTGCTGTGGGCGATACCTTGCTGGGCAAGGATAGTTTTGGTGAGATGAGTAAGGACCAGGCCTCCTCCTCTTCTTACTTTCTTTTCCCTCTACCTGTGAGGAGCAGGTATCTATATTTAGGTAGAGAGGTGACTGCTATGTCTCCGTATCGGTACCCGCTACCGATGCGCATATTAGAACAGTTACCTGTGCACTTTTCTTTTCATAGGCCTATAAGCTAGAACTGTGCAAAACCTAAATAAGTCGTGCTGGGATGACAATAACCCCAGTAGTTATCTTAATTTTTCTTGCATTTTCATTTCTTTTCTAATTTTATTTAGTTAATTGCACTTTATTTCAGTTCTCTATTTTCTTTTGTTTCTGCGGAGCTGACCCCTGCAGGTATCTCTTCTGGATGGCGGATGCTGTAGCTTTTTCATGGTTTACACGTGTCTTCTGGTATGCTCACTTGTTGAGCATCGGGTACTCTCTTTCCCTAGCTTTATTCTGAATTCTGTAGTCATATTCTGCATTAGATTGTTTAGTTTAAGTCTGGGGGAGAGTAGTTCTGTGTGCCCACGCACGTGCACTATTGCATTGCATGCTAGAAGTATTTCTATTTCATTTATTTAGTATTGTTCATCTTCATTGCACACCACAACACCCACTTGAGCGCGTACTCATCTGTTTGCTTGCTCTGTTGTGAATTTAATTCTTCTGCTTATTTGGGAAAGTCTAGGTGATGGCTTAGGACTATGTAGCAGAGTAAAATGTTGACTCTAGTAGTGCTCCTAGTCGAGTGCTCGGTTGCATAGAAATTTGTGTAGAGTAGACTTCTCTTTATACTTATGGTTTTATATTTTTCTTATTAGTGTAAATGTTGTTTACTCTACTCAAATGGTGAATTCGGTGGAATCAAACGGTAGCATAGGGATGTGTGTAAACGATCGCTAGATTCGTATTGCTTGAGTCGGGAGAAAGGAGAATCTTTCTCGGTGGCTAGAACTTGCCCCAAGCGATTCTTGAAGCATTGGCATAGGATAGTTCTAGTGCGTGAGAATGACGTAGGCCATCATTTTGGCCCGGTTGAGCCTTTGTGCCTATCCCTACCGCTATATCCTCGCTAGCCCAGTTGTGCCTACCAGTTCTTTGATTCAGCCCCACTTTTATTTCACCAAAGCCCAAAAGCCAATCCTAGTCGCACACCCAAATCTGAGCTTTAGCTGTTTATTATTTTCATGAGTTGGGTTGTTGATGTGGTAATATGTTTGTGAAGATGTGGATGTGTCCTTTTGTTTATTTGCTGAAAATGATAAGAAAAGAAAAAAAATGAATGAGAAAAAGAAAAGAAGTTAAAAAGAAAGGAAAGAGAAGGAGTGTTTAATTGAAAATCTTTTTGTTTAGATTTATGTTTGGGAGTAGGCGGTGCACGCACCCATGCTGTTAAGTCCAAGTCTGGGGGTGTTGTGTACTCGCGTGTTTGTGTGGTGAATGAGGATAGTTTCCTGCATTAGCTCATTTGGGTTTTGTGTTTAAGCCATTTTGTTTATCATCGTTTACCTCACCGTAACCCAAGCCCCATCTCTAACCTAAAGTCCTACCGACTCACGCTATGAACCAATCTAGTGTCGTGGAGAGAATGTGACCGGGCAAGCCTATGGTCACCGACACCGATGGATTTCGGTGGAGTTTGTCCGGCATCCCAATCTTGAGCAATGCTCATCTCAGCGTTTAGTTTACTTTCTCCGTATGCATGACCGAACGATTCACCGTAGTTCACCATTTTGAGTAGTTGTAATATGCTTTTACTCTTTTAGAAATATATAGACTGTTTATATAATCAGAAATCTTCTCTACTATTCTTCTTATGCACGTGAGCATGCGACTTCGCATGGTACTCTGTATTGTAGTTTTAAGCCATCTACTTTACATTCCCCGTTCGCTTAGAATTTGTTTGCTCGGGACGCGCAAACAGGTAAGTCTGGGGGTGTGATGAGTCCTGATCATATACACTTTTATGGACTCATCTGGGCCTTTATTCAGTCATTTCACCGCACTTTAGCCTTGTTATAGTTTATATTTGATATTCCATGCTAGGTGCACTTCTAGGCCCATTTTGGTGTGATTTCATTGCTTTTCTTCATTAGTAGTTTTCATGCGCTGTTAGGTGCCACTTTCAGTGGCTGGATTCGTGGTTGTGCTGGAATTGGAGTCGTGCAGGTGTTCCCGGTGCAATTCTGCACAGGAACACTGCGCACGATCACCGGTTCTATTGCGCACGACCACTGGTCGTGCGCCACTGATCGTGTGCACTTAACCCTTTTTTCATGAGTTCTATTTGGTGCAGTGCGGACGACCACCTACGATAGTGCGCACGACCACCGGTCGTGCGCCACTGTTCGTGCGCACTTATCATTAATTTTATGAGTTCTGTCTCGACCAGTGCGCACGACCACCGACGATAGTGCGCACGACCACCAGTCGTGCGCCACTGGTCGTGCGAACTTTGTATTTTATAATTTTCTTCCCTTGCAGGCTCCGTCCAGGCGGGCGCACGATCACAGAATGATAGTGCGCACGACCACTGGTCGTGCGCCACTGATCGTGCGCACTATTTATTCCAGCGCCTATAAAACGACCTGCTCGTGAATTAGGTCAATACTCCGCATTTTTCCGCCGTTCTTCCGCCGTTCCGCGCCCGTTTCGCCCCTCCACCGCCGCCCACCATCTGGAGGTGCTCCGGGCTTGTTCTTCACGCCAATCTTGAGCCGGAGTTTCCTCTCGGCCTCCTCCTTCATCCTAGCGCTCCAAAGGAAGACCTAGCCGCCATTACCATCAAGCAAGGGGATGTTTGCAACCTTTACCGGATCGTGACACGAAGAAGACGGGCTCATTGGAGAGTAGTGACAGCTCTCTCTACCCCGGACGTAGTTGTGGACCGAGCTTGGACGCGGATTGACAACCCGACGATTCCAACCGTGAATCTACAACGAGCCTTCGGATTCGGTCGATTTCTTGCCTTGTTCTCCTCTTATTGATTGTTGTAATAGTTAGATCTTTTGTATTTTGATGAAGAACACTATAGACCTTGCTAATTAAAGTTATTTCATGTCTATGTAAAATACCCTTTTTATTATTTGTGTGCTTGAGGTGCGCCCCATTCCATCCTCCATCCCGCCGTCACGTCCGGTGCCGCACTAGCAATTGCTAGTGGCGTGCTTGTCGAAGAGGTGCTTGCGACCCTCATTCCGTTAGCCTACTCGCCCATCCGCCTACCGAAGCGTGGCATCGCGGCCCGTACTCCATCCCGCCTAACGAAGCAGTGCGCTCAAGGCCTGCACAGTTCGATTCCGCTTGCCTACTCGTCCATCCGCCCTTGCGACGCAGCGCGCTCAAGGCCTGCCTAGTCTCCATCCCGCCAAGCGAAGCATTGCATAGCGGCATTGCATAGGAGTAGTTGATAGCTTTTATTTTATTTTCCAAAAGCCAAATCACCCTGTTTCCGCATTCCATCCGACTCAAGGACTTCGATCTCAAGTCCTTCCTCGAACGTTAACTCCACCTTACTGTGTTCCTTGAGAGATTTGATACTTGGGGATTTACTTCCTCATATTATTACTTGACAACGACCGGTTCACTGCCGTTCGGATCGCAGTCTCGCTACCGCCTATAGCGGTGTGCAGGATTTGCGCATCACCCCATCGCTCACTTCGAGAACGGACTGCGACTCCCCCTCTGGCCGGAAGTGCGCCAAGTATGTTTGTTCTTTGACCCTTGTATTCCTGACTCACTTCGCGAATGACGCTCTAACCCCTGTCGATTTTTCTAGGTGCTCAAATACTTTGGCGTTCTGCCGAGCCAGCTGACGCCGAACGCGATCGTCGTGGTGGTAGCTTTCGCAAGTTACCTTAGGGCGGAGAAGATCGAGTTCAGCCCGCTCATCTTCCGCAAGGTGTTCTCATTTCGCGCGTACAAGGACGGGACGACTCATTTCGTTAGCCAGCATGTCACCATCTGCGAGACGGTGAACAAGTCTCATTACTGGACACAGAAGTTCGTCCTGGTGAAGGGCCCTTTTGGCAACATCTCATATACCCCCACCCAGCGAGACGAGGCTGCTTATCTCCCTCCGGCCTCGCTAGGGGGTTATGACGTGAGCTTCTACCAGTACCTCAAAGGAAAGAACTTTGAGGTCGCCTTCCTCCGAGAGCGGGTGGACCTGTTGCCGCCTATCCCCCAAGGAGAAGGTCTGACTCGCGCTCGCCAATTTCCTCACTCCTCTTTCCTTCGATTAGCTAACGCTCTTAGTTATCTTTCCAGGAGAGCGTGAACTTCCCCTCAACCCTCCACACGCGCCTCCTTCCTCCCTCACCTCTGGCCCGCTTGCGAGTGTGTCCGCCGAGGCCTTCCGCGACGTCCCGGGATCTTCGTCGGGAAAGAAACGGTCCCTTCCTCCACGTCGGCCCGCCTCACAGGGGGCGGCGAAGAAGACCAAGAAAGCCCCCTCCGCCCCCAAGGAGAAGGAGGTCATGGACCTCTCCAAACCCGACCTCCCCTCTTTTCCTACAGCGAATCAAGAGCCCGCAAAAGAGGATGGCAAGCCGGAGGAGGCGGCCGCCAAGCCCAAGCCGACGATCCATATGAACTTCGGGCTCGACATGAAGCTTGCGGACGTAGTTGGCGAGCCTATGCTCCCGTGGGACCCCGAGCAGAACAAGGTCATCTGCTCCTCTCTACTCCCTTCCTGGGTGGAGGACGACAAGGTTGGAGGTGAGGTGTTCGCCCTCGCCTTCGGGCTCTACGGTTACGAGGACGCCTCCCTCTTACGGACCTTTATGCAAAAGGGGCTCGTATATGAAGCCATGTGAGCCCATTTCCAAGCGACGGAGCTTACCCACATGGTGGGCCGCTGATACTTCACCGCAGACAGGGAGATCAGGGAGCTCAACGTTGAGCTCCGGAAGTCTGCGGATGAGGTCACGGAACTTAAAGGGAAGGAAGCCTTTTCTGAAGGCCTCCTTGCTAGCCTTCAAGGCGGACTGGTAAGCAATGCTTTGCAAGATTTTTTTCTTATCTCGCTTCGCTTTTCCTTTGCTAACCCACTTTTCGCAGGATGCCGAGTCCGTTAGCCAGCTTCACGCGAGGATCGCTGACCTAGAAATGGAGAATACTTGCCTCAAGGCCTAGGTTCGCGATCTGACCCTGGTGGTGCTTCCCCCCCACCCCCCCCCCCCCCCCCCCCCCCCCCCCCTCCGTGAGTTGGAGCTCGCAGCCAGTCGCGAGGCGAAAAGGAAGCCGACCGCAAAAGGTCAATGGAGATCGCGAAACTAGTCCTTGATACCCATAAAGGGGCGGACATGATCGTTCTCGACGCCATGGAGTTCACTGCGGAAGAAGTCATCCCCGACTTGTTCGCGCCAATCTCCGAGGTAGAGGATCGCAAGAGTGACTGAAGAGCTACCCGGCGAGCCGCCTCAACTCTTTCACTGTTTATAATGTAAAAAAATTTCTTTTTGCCGGTGCGCTCGCCGTTGGACTGTAACCTTTTGTGAGGAATGAAAAATAAACATTTTGTCTATCTTTCTGATGTTATTGCCTTATTTCTTATTCGCATGCGCCCTTTCATTCATGCTCGCGCGATTCTGATTCTCTTATGCTCGCGCCCTTAGAACTTTCGTTTGATGTTCGCGTCCGCGTCTCCTTAATTGACAATTCTCCCATCACTGCCTTGTACCTAGGTCGCTCTCGCCTCATTCTCTTCCGCGACGACGATAAGACTCAGGTTGTAGAATATTATCCTTGCTCAGAATGTACCCTGTCCTGGAACCTTGCGAGCGGGGCTAGCATTAGCCTGCCTCGCTCGCACTCGCCTTTTGCGAGCTTTTGCCGTTATCCATGGGCCACCGTGAAGACGGGCCATTTTTGGTTCGCTGCCTTTACTCGCTCCACCAAGATTCATAAGTGACTTTGCGAACAGCCGGCTCAGTCGCTCTACCGCGATCTATTCTCTTATGCGGGCGGGCCTCTGGTCTCGCCTCGCACGGGCCTTGAAGTTGCCTGTGAGCCAAGTCTCTTACTATGAGTAACCTATTTGCCTGCCTCCCTAGAGATCAACCTGACCTACCGTCTATGAGAGCCCGGCAGCAGAATCGATCTGGGGCATTCCAGCACTGAACCACTTGAAATACTGCCAGCCTCTTCAGAGATCATCCTGACCCACCGTCTATGAGAGCCCGCAGCGGAATAGATCTGGGGCATTCCAGCACCAAACCATTTGAAACATTGCCAGCCTCTCCAGAGATCAACCTGACCCACCGTCTATGAGAGCCCAGCAGCGAAATCGATCTGGGACATTCCAGCACTAAACCATTTGAAACATTGCCAGCCTCTTCAGAGATCAACCTGACCCATCGTCTGTGAGAGCCCGGCAGCGGAATCGATCCGGGGCATTCCAGCACCAAATCACTTGAACATTAATAGCCTCATAAGAGATCAACTTGACTCACCATCTATGAGAGCCCGACAGCGGAATCGATCTGGGGCATTTCAGCACCAAACCATTTGAAACATTGCCAGCCTCTCCAGAGATCAGCCTGACCCACCGTCTATGAGAGCCCGACAGCGGAATCGATCTGGGGCATTCCAGCACCAAACCATTTGAAACATTGCCAGCCTCTCCAGAGATCAACCTGACCCACCGTATATGAGAGCCCAGTAGCGGAATCGATCTGGGGCATTCCAGCACCAAACCATTTGAAACATTGCCAGCCTCTCCAGAGATCAACCTGACCCACCGTCTATGAGAGCCCAGCAGTGGAATCGATCTAGGGCATTCCAGCAACAAACCATTTGAAACATTGCCAGCCTCTCCAGAGATCAACCTGACCAACCGTCTCTGAGAGCCCGGCAGTGGAATCGATCTGGGGCATTCCAGCACTAAACCATTTGAAACATTGCTAGCCTCTCCAGAGATCAACTAGAGTCACCGTCTATGAGAGCCCAACATCGTAATCGATCTGGGGCATTCCAGCACCAAACCATTTGAAACATTGCCAGCCTCTCTAGAGATCAACCTGACCAACCGTCTATGAGAGCCCGGCAGCGAAATCGATCTGGGGCATTCCAGCACCAAACCCTTTGAAACCTTTCAGAGAATTATTCTAAAATACATGTATTGAGTAGGAAATATTCAAAAGTCAGTTACGAAAGATTGTTAAGGATAAAATCTCTTCAAATCATCACCACTCCTGGCTCGGCCGATAGATACCCCTTCCACATCCTGGAGGTGGTACCTGTTGGAGCTTGTGTTCCACATCTCTTAGTTTGAGAAAAACAAATCACACTATGTATTTGATCTTGCTTGTGTTTATAAGTGTGCAGGTACTATTATTAAATAACCCTATGAACAGGATGCTGTTTGATGAGAATTCTCTGGAAAGAGAGCTAACGCCTCGCATTAGTAGTTAACGCCCCGCATTATCAACCGCTGAGAAGGAAACTGCTGAGACAAAACCGCTGAGAAGATCTGAAAGCTCTACCACGCCGCGTTATTCCTACCATTGGCGCTAACAACTGCTGAGAAAGAATCCCGTGCTCGACGAAATTCCCTGCGCTCAACGTATTTGCGCTCGACAAGCTGCGTTCGATGAACGAAAATCTCCGATCGACGAACTGATTCTGCATTCGACGAAATTCCCTGCGCTCGATGAATTTGTGCTCGACAAGCTGCATTCAACAAATGAGAATCTCCGATCAATGAACTGAGTCTGCGTTCGATGAATTTGAAGCTCCGTTCGACGAAAGTGTTTCCGTTCGATGAAAGTGTTCCGTTCGACGAAAGTTTGTTCTTTCACGTTCCTAGCGGTTTGCACGATCCAGATGGTTACGATTTTTCCGTTCGACGAAGGGTGCATTCGACGAAGGCGCATTCGACGAAATGTTTTTTCATTCGACGAAATTTGTTCAGCCATGCTCCCAAGTTTATACACGATCTCAGCAACTGCCTCACTAACACCGAGCGTTAACCTTAACGCACGCTTTAGCTTCCAAGGCTATTTAAAGTACAGCTCCTCTCATTCAAATTGACAAGAGATGATTCCAGAATTCTGATACTTTGGAGAGAGGTTTGTGTACAGCAAATTAAGATACCTCCCTTGGGCTAACATGAAGATCTAAAGAAGATTTTGAAGGAGAAGGTCTACAACGCATATTCCATACGAAGGATGATCGTTTCAAGAACGCCAACATCTACATTAACTTCGTCTTCACCTTCAAAATTTCTTGGGGAGTTTCTCTTTACTTATCTTGTAATCTTTTATTTTTCCTTTTGTAATTTGTGTGGAGAAATCGTTCAGTGAAAACGTCGGATTCCGGGAAGGATTCTGTGGGTAAATTCGCCTTGTGTTGGCGACTAGGTCCTTGTGATGCTTAGGGGGTAATTCACTGCCTTGTGCGTGGCGACTAGGTCGAGGGTAGATCTAGGGGGTGGCTAGAGGCCTTATCTAGAGATAGATAGGCTATAGCCAACCGGTCCTTGGGAGAAGGAC
Organism: Dactylorhiza incarnata; assembly: GCA_033032865.1. Classification (NCBI taxonomy): domain Eukaryota; kingdom Viridiplantae; phylum Streptophyta; class Magnoliopsida; order Asparagales; family Orchidaceae; genus Dactylorhiza; species Dactylorhiza incarnata. The sequence goes on along the minus strand of JAWHQI010000011.1, from coordinate 19,313,378 downwards.
TGGTGAAACAACAAAAAGTGTTTTTACATATTTTCGCCTTGATTTCTAGCGTTATAGAAATTAAACATTTGTGTATTCAATTTATTATGAAATAAAATCATGTCCTTTAATGTTTTATTCAATTGATTTTATTTCATCTTCAAGAATGTTTTAATTTCTATTTTCATCAATGTATTAAAACTAACATTTGTATAATTATCTTTGAAATACAATAATTATTTTCATTATCTCTGATTTTCTGGAATTGTATTTCATTTAAGATTTCATAAGTAAAATCACTGTGGCAATCTTTTTGTTCTGAGGAATATTCTCTGGAGATCTAACGCTCAGCGTTAAAACTTAACGCCAGGCGTTAGCAACGGCCAACAAAAAGTTTTGTTTCAATTATTTAAAAAGGAATCTTCATAACAATCCTATCTGGAATATTAAAATATATTTTTCTATAAAATATTCTGAAACTTCAGTCTCAAACTTTGATAAATTTAATTAAGATTCAAATTCCATAAAACCCTTATTTCACCCCCCCCCCCCCCCTCTAAGGGCGCTGTAAGATCCAACACGTGGTATCAAAGCAGGTTATTCCAATACGGCTTTAGAACCGGGAATAATGGTGCTTCATGATCTCGCATCTTCTAGAGGGGATAATTTTTATGAAAATGAAAAATCATTATGTCCACCATTTTTTATGGGTGAAAATTATAATGGGTGGAAAACACTTATGGAAATATTTCTTAAAACTTTGGATATTTAAGTTTGGAATATTACAATTAAAAAGCCCCCCAAGTATTTTAAATAAGAACGAAATGTTTTTAAATGCCAAATCTATGAATAGTCTATATTGTGCTCTAGATCAAAATATTTTCAAACTTATTTGTACGCTTCCTACTGCTTTTGAAGTTTGGAAATTTCTTGAGAATACATATAATCTTCCTTCCACATATGATGAACAAGAGGAATTCCTTATGGATCCAAGAGAAGAAATCGACGAGGACTCATTCTTGGAGTAAGATCAATCTAAGAGAAAAACAATATTGAACTCAATTGATGGCAAAACATCAAGCAAAAGAGAAGACGGAAACTATAGCAAGGTGAGAAAATCTAAATCTTCTCTTTTAGTAGCTAATTCTATTTCTACATTTCGTGTGCTTAAATTTGCTAAACATAAAATTTCAAAGTTAAAGCATGATAATTCCAAATTACGTTTAGAAAATAAAACTTTAAAAGCAAACGCTAAAGTAGAATCTTATATTGATGTTTCAAATTCACTTTCATGCTCTTTAGTTAAAATTCCTACTCCTTGTTTAGATTGCAATCTTATAAAAGAAAAATTCAAGGATATTGAAAAAGGGCTCTTAGTTTCTAAAAAGTATAATGACAAATTGATAATTGAAAATGATGCTTTGACTTGTAAGTTAAGACAATTAAAATCTTTTGTTGAAAAAGTTCTAATTTCTAGTAATGACTTTCATCATAAGATTTTGAATAACAAAGATAAATTAACTTACAAAATCATTTCTAAAAAGGATCATTTTCGTACATCAACTCAAAAGGAGTTTAGTTTCAAAAAGAATTATGACCCTCACAAAATTCTTAAGAGTCACCATTATAAGTCTCAATATATTTTCAATCATGACTCAAATTTAAAAACTCCTTTTCATGAAAATCAAACTTCAAAATATTATCCTTCATATTATAAGAGTATGTCTATAAGAAAGAGTGGAAATGAAAATCATCAAAATAAGAATCAATCTTTTAAAACATATTGTAACCCACTCTTTCAACATTCAATTCTTAAGAAAGACCATCACTCTTATAAACTCTCAAAAAATCAATATAATAAAATTCATTATGATTATCAACATCAATGTATTTTGAAAAATAATTTGAATAAACATAAATCCCAAATGAATTATTTTTCAAACAACTTTCATTCCAAAAAGATGTCAAATAATCATAATATGAATTTAAACGATAAATAACCAAAGTATGAATGGAGGCCCAAAATTAAAAATGAAACACTAACTCCACTTATAAAGGTCCATTCATCACTATCTCTCCACAAGCCTACACGATGTATTTTGGTACCCAAGGGAACCATCACACATGGTCCCCTTTGGATACCTAAATCTCTCATTCACTAGGAATCAGTGTATTGCATGAAGTAGAAATAAATTAAAAATGAAATATCATTACTCTACTTTATGATATGCTTGATTGCCTTTTCTTTTGTTTATTTTTTTTATTTTTTGAGCCAGCACACTATGATCACTTTATATATCATAAGATATGACTTTTATTTTAAGCCTAATGTTTAACAAATTAAATTTAATTAAATTGAATATAAAGTCATAATTTTTAAGTGATCTATCTTCCTTTTTATATATTTTATCCTTTTTAAATCCATTGCCTATAAATGTCTTATATTATCATTATAAATTGAATGCTAAATTTTCTAAATGATATTATCAAGACTAATGAAATTACTTTCAAAATTGGATTTAAATGGATTTTTAGGGGTCTTAAGCTAAAATATTAAATGCGCAACTAATTGCATAATTGTCTATTTTCTATGTTGCATATGATAGCCCCTATAATGAAAAATCATAATTGAAAATTTACAAAAATGATGAATATGATTTCACACACTCCATCTTGATCTATTAATATCCTATGTTAAAAATTCACTATAATCATATATCACAATTCATGATCTATCAAGACATATCTAAAATCAAATATTTCTATCAACCTTAGGAATTATGAAATATATGATTGTTATTGGTATTATAGTTTCATATCTTGTTTTGTGGGTGTGATGTGCATCTTTATTGTTTGCATGTATCTCATTATCTTTAGACCTAAGAATTAACTTGATATAAACAAGATGAAATCAAATAGAATTGTCACTTCATTCTAGGTCTATGAAAATTTAAAACTCTATGTTTGAATACATGCAATTCAATTATATATTTGTCCAATTTTACTTAGCTTTGCAGCTTGTAATTCATCATACTAGCATCATCACTTACCATTGGTAGAAATCAATGTCCATGCTAGTTATATATCTTGCAATGATAAAGTAAATTATAGTACTAAAATATGAAAATCATAATTTCTTTTGTAGTTATTTGCATGAATAAAATGTATTCTAAATGGATTTAAAATAAACAATCTTCGATAAAATTGTAAATCCAAAACTAATCATGCAATTATAACACAGTTAATATATTTAAGGCTTACACGCTTAGTATGTCCATAATCAATAAACCTATAACATGTGTCTCACAATAGCGAGGGCGTAGGATTATGTGCATTAGAGACCTAACCTCTAAGTCATGTCTTGTCCTTAACCGGGGAGGGTTCCAGTGGGGCCTTGAGAGGCACTAGGGGGAAAGAGTGCTAGGTTGAGCGTCGTCTTTTATATGCATATGGGATTAACACTCCAAACTACGGCATGCGTGCAGCTCCTCATGCTCATCCGTCACTTAGTACGGGGCTAGAGTGTAGTCATGTTGTTGAGGTATCTTGATCTTAGATATACTTATATTATATTCATTGCATGAACATTATCTCACTCTTTATACATAAATCATGCATATTTGTTTTTGTTCTAACATTACATCTTATGTTTGCATATTTTATTATTTTGAGCTTTAATGATTTTACAAAACACAAGTACTTGAAAATCACCAAAAACATGCTAAAAGAGCCTTCAAATCTAATCAATATACTCTGAAATTTCAACTGAAGGAAGGCCTCTTTATAATACAAATGAATTTTGAAAAACATTTTTCAAAAATTCAAGAAATGCAGTTCTATTTTGGCGTTAAGAAGTTAACGCCTGGCGTTAGCTCCTTTACTCCAAATTATTTTTTTTTTTGAATTATTTCTGGTATTATTTTAATATTTTGTGTGTGTTTTATTTCTCTGTTTGTAAAAAGTTTTCTATCTTTTTATTTCCTTTAAAACAAAAATTTATTTTTAACAAAAATATTACAATATGTATTTTCTTATGCATTATTTCTCTGGCATAGAATATCATTTACTGAAAGGGCTATTAAAGACTTCTATGTTTTCCAGAGAATATATATAAAAAAACAAATACAAAATTACAAAACAATTTCAAAGAACAAAAATATGTTTTTCTTTATGTGTGTTTATTGTTTTGTGCATATATAAAAAATTTATAAAAACTGATTGTTATTCATTGACATTGTCAAGGATGATTAATTATATCAATTAAAGATTAAATACAATGTTTAATTTAACTTTCAAGTTTCTTAAAAGACATTGTTTTGTATTTATCATGCCTTGAATATTATCTTGTTATGTGCAATAAAATTGATTGTAGATAAACATGTGTAGAAACGCTTAGCATGCCTCTAAGTATGAGTAATGTATTACGTTTGATAATGATTCATTCACTCACTTATTTTTGATAACCTACATGTGTTTACAATATTATTCTTACATGATTGTTTAGTGTAATAACATAAATGATTAAAATGCATAAATAGATTACCTACACGACATTGAATTGGTTATTACAATTCTTTATCTTTCATGCACTTATTCTTTAGAGAAATGTGGTTTAAAAAAATGCTATGTTTGCTAAACAAGTGAATTCAGAGTCCTTTGTCACTAAGTCTAAAAAGCAACAAATGAATGACAAGGATAACTCCACCAAGCACTACTTGAACCTCCTGATAAGTCTTAATGAGCATTGTGAGGTTGAGCACCTTGGAAAGAATTGTAAAGTGTCTTGTGCAAACAAAATTTTTTTTTTCACCACTTCTCATAAAAAAAATATATAGTGCATTGAAATTTGTGAACGTAAAGTTGTTTTTGTTCAATTCAAGTTATGCTCTTACATTACATAGTTTCATGTGGTTTGATTTCTGCACATGTATGCTTTATCAAAACACATTTATTGTACACATCATTATCAATTATAATACTTACACTCATGAGAATTGGACTTAAAGTTTACCTACATTGTTCTGTACAATCATAAGTAAATGCACTAGATAGCAAAGCATGATCTTTACAATGTTTATGATTTCTTGAAATGCAAATTATTTTACATTGTAAACCTATCTTCCATTGATATTAAATATTCTTGCTTGCTAACTTTAAATATTCCAAATTTCAAATGTATTTGCAACTTTAGTATTTCAATTCAAAACATCTATGTATTTGACTTACAACGCTTATTATGTTTTGTTCTTACAAATTCTTAACGATGTTCAAATATTGCTTTCGCTGTGTTCTCTTTCAAAAAGTTGAAATTATCTCTATAGAGTGCACAAAAGAACAAATTTCTACTACTCATCCCTATCTCCTTTTGATTTAACAAAAGGGGGAGAAGAGACTAACTTCAAGAAATAACTTAGAAAAATCTATTATTTAGGGGGGAGTACATTATGACATGCATTCATGTAGGGGGAGTATCCACATAGGGGGAGTATGCATGATTATCACGTTTATCATATACTATAAACACTACTCTATTTTTATTTCTTATTAGTGGATTTGTTATTATCAAAAGGGGAGATTGTTGGAGCTTGTGTTCCACATCTCTTAGTTTGAGAATAACAAATCACACTATGTATTTGATCTTGCTTGTGTTTATAAGTGTGCAGGTACTATTGTTAAATAACCCTATGAACAGGATGTTGTTTGATGAGGATTCTCTGGAAAGAGAGCTAACGCCTCGCGTTAGTAGTTAATGTCCCGCATTATCAACCGCTGAGAAGGAAACCGCTGAGACGAAACCGCTGAGATGAAACTGCTAAGACGAAACCGCTGAGACGAAACCGCTGAGATGAAACTGCTGAGAAGATCTAAAAGCTCTCCCGCGCCGCGTTAATCCTATCGCTGGCGCTAACAACCGCTGAGAAGGAATCCTGCACTCGACAAAATTCCCTGCGCTCGATGAATTTGCGCTCGACAAGCTGCGTTCGACGAACGAAAATCTTCGATCGACGAATTGAGTCTGCGTTCGATGAAATTCCCTGCGCTCGATGAATTTGTGCTTGACAAGCTGCGTTCGACGAACGAGAATCTCCGATCGACGAACTGAGTCTGCGTTCGACGAATTTGAAGCTGCGTTCAACGAAAGTGTTTTCGTTCCACGAAATTGTTCCGTTCGATGAAAGTTTGTTCTGTCACGTTCCTGAAGGTTTGCACGATCCAGACAGTTGTGGTTTTTCCTTTCGGCGAAGGGTGCATTTGACGAAGGCGCGTTCGATGAAATTTGTTTTCGTTCGACGAAATTTTGTTCAGCCACGCTCCCGAGTTTATGCACGATCTCAGCAACTGCCTCACTAACGCTGAGTGTTAAACTTAACGCACGTGTTAGCTTCCAAGGCTATTTAAAGTACAGCTCCTCTCATTCAAATTGACAAGAGATGATTCCAGAATTCTGATACTTTGGAGAGAGTTTCGTGTACAGCAAATTAAGAGATCTCCCTTGGGCTAATATGAAGATCTAAAGAAGATTTTGAAGGAGAAGGTCTGAAAGTGCACAGTTATCCTCACTAGAATTCTCTAGAGGGGGGTGAATAGAGATTTAAAATATTTTTGTGCAAAGTTAATAATTATATATATATATATATGTGTGTAGTGATCACAGATTAGTGCTTCCCACACACCAATAAGAATTAAACAAGTAAAGAAAATAAATGCAAGAAGAAAAAATCACAGCACAACACAAAGAAATATAGTGGTTCCCCAAACTTTGGGTAGTCCACTCTTCTACCCCCTTGGTAGGAATTCACTATCTTGCACTGAGTCTTTTGATAAGGAGACTCTTAGAACCACCCTGAGTCTTTTGATAAGGAGACTCTTAGAACCAACTGAGTCTTTTGAAAAGGAGACTCTTAGAACCAGTACAACTGAATTTTTTGAAGAGAGATTCTAAAAACTCTTTTACAGTATTTGAAAGTGAAATAAATGTAGAGAAGAAAGAGAAATAATATAAAGACAAGAAGGAATCTTCTTCCTAGCAAGAAGATTGGAAGCACAAGAAGTAGTGAATGAAATCTCTCTTCTATAGGGAGAAGGAGATTGTAGGCCTTTTCTCTCTTTTGTGAGAGCTATCAGAGTATGCAGCAGAGTGGCTTCAGAAGCAGGAGAAGATGGAAGCTTGATGGTTGTTACAGAATTATTTCTCAATTCTCTCTGTTTTTCTCTTGGGAGCTTTTCCTCTTTTTCAAAATGTAAAATGGTGGATCACTTCTCTCTATATCTTGTTCTCTGCTCTGTCCATTCAAATAATACTATAGGAGGATAATTGATTAGTAAATAGAGAAAATAGAAAGATAGAAATATTTCCATAATAATTATATCAATAGAAGGAAAGAATTCATTCTGATTTCAAATAATGTCCATAATGGTTTTAATCAAATTAGCCAAGAATCTATTAGAGGAAAAGAATTATTCAGAACGGCTAATAAGAATAAATTGATTCCATATAAATCAGATCTATAAAAGAAAGAAAGAGATCTGGCGATTTTTGAATTAATCGTAGAAATCGATGTGCGTCGATTACTATTCGACGTAAGCGTCGAATTCGTCCTGGCTGGACGTCGAGAGGAGAATAAGGAAGGTGCGTCGACTTCTCAAGATGCGTCGACTAGAAGTCAGAGCTACGTCGACATAGGATACGTAGAATTCTTCTAAAAGTTACTTCGACTCATTCTGAAAGAAACGTCGATACCACTTCGACGTTGCGTCGAATACTATTCGACGCATATTTACTTAACCTTGATTTTCCTTTCTTAGAATTCATATTCAACTCATTTTCAGGGGTTAAGAGAAATCATTTTCCCAACAAGGTCTACAATGCATATTCCAAACGAAGGACAATCGTTTCAAGAACGCCAAAATCTACATAGACTTCATCTTCACCTTCAGAATTTCTTGGGGAGTTTCTCTTTACTTATCTTGTAATCTTTTATTTTTTCCTTTTGTAATTTGTGTGGAGAAATCGTTCGGTGAGAACGTCAGATTTCGGGAAGTATTCTGTGGGTAAATTCACCTTATGTTGGCGGCTAGGTCCTTGTGAGGCTTAGGGGGTAATTCGCCGTCTTGTGCGTGGCGACTAGGTCAAGGGTAGATCTAGGGGGTGGCTAGAGGCCTTATCTGGAGATAGATAGGCTATAGCCAACCGGTCCTTGGGAGAAGGACCGGTGAAACAACAAAAAGTGTTTTTTACATATTATCGCCTTGATTTCTAGCGTTATAGAAATTAAACATTTGTGTATTCAATTTATTATGAAATAAAATCATGTCCTTTAATGCTCTATTCAATTGATTTTATTTCCTCTTCAAGAATGTTTTAATTTCTATTTTCATCAAAGTATTAAAACTAACATTTGTATAATTATCTTTGAAATACAATAATTATTTTCATTATCTCTGATTTTCTGGAATTGTATTTCATTTAAGATTTCATTAGTAAAATCACTGTGGCAATTTTTTTGTTCTGAGGAATATTCTCTGGAGAGCTAACGCTCAGCGTTAAGACTTAACGCCAGGCGTTAGCAACAGTCAACAAAAAGTTTTGTCTCAATTATTTAAAAAGGAATCTTCATTACAATCCGATCTGGAATATTAAAATATATTTTTCTATAAAATATTCTGAAACTTCAGTCTCAAACTCTGATAAATTTAATTAAGATTCAAATTCCATAAAACCCTTATTCACCCCGCCCCCTCTAAGGGCACTGTAAGATCCAACAGCACCCCCCCCCCCCCCCGCCTACCGACTTGAGCACTTCACTTACAATGTAAGGCCCCTCCCAATTGGGCTCTAGCTTACCGACCGCGGCTCCTCTTCCGACCGTGTCAACCTTCTTTAGTACTAAATCTCCCTTTTCGAAGTGCTTGATCCTGATGTGCTGATCGAAGTACCTGGCCATCCGCCTCTTGACTTCCTCCTGTCGGACAGTAGCGAGGTCTCGGAGCTCTTCTACCAGGTCCAGGTACAACGTTTTCTCTACATCATTCTCTATTAACCATTCTCCATCTCCTTCGCCCGCGGTGATCACCCTGGGGGTTTTGACTTCGAACTCTATCGGGAGAATGGCCTCGGACCCGTGGGATAGTTTGAAAGGGGTCTCCCCAGTGTCCATGCTCAGAGTGGTTCTCAAAGCCCATAGGACCGAAGGTAGCTGCTCCACCCAATTGCCTCTGAGATTCTCTACCTTCTTCTTTAGTAGGTTGACGATTATCTTGTTCGCCGCCTCCACCTGGTTGTTGCTCCTTGGGTGGTGGACCGACGCGAACCTGAGGTCTTTGCCGAGTTGGGTGCAAAAACTAACAAATTCCTCGCTGGCGAACTGGGGTCCGTTATCCGTCACGATGGCTAGGGGGAGCGCATGCATGCAAATGATTTCACCCCAAATGAAATTTCTCACTACCTGGGATGTTACCTTGGCCAGCGCCTTCACCTCGACCCACTTGGAAAAGTAAGCTATCATCACCAGTAGGAACTTCCTTTGGCCGCTTTCCTGGGGGAAGGGTCCCACCAAATCCAATCCCCATATAGCGAAGCGTCATGGAGCTGTGATGGTCCGAAGCCTTTGAGCTGGGAGGAGTTGGAGTGGAGCATAGAGTTGGCACTTTGAACACTTCCTTGTGAATTCTGCTGCAACCTTGCTGAGGGTAGGCCAGAAGTAGCCTTGCCTCAGCACTCTCCCCTCCAAAGTCCAGCTCCCGGAGTGACTGCCACACTCCCCCGAGTGGATTTCTTCAAGGACCCTTGGGACCTCCTCCTCAGACATGCAATGAGCCAGGAGCCCCGAGAGTGTTTTTCGGTATAACAACCCTGCATGTAAGGAGTAATATGCATATTTGTACCTGAACCGCCGCTTGTCAACATCTCCCTCAGGGAACTTTCCCGATGTTAGGAAGGTGATGAAGGGATCCATCCATGATGCTCGTTATCCACCTCCATCAGCTCCCCTTCTTCAATGGAAGGTCGAAAGAGTTCCGACACTGTTCCCCCTGCCCGAGGACCGAACTTGGCTAGTAGGTCCGCCGAGGTGCTCTCCTCCCTTGGCACATGTGTGATGGAAAAAGTGCGAAATTGGCCGATGATCCCCTTGGCCTTCTCTAGGTAGCGTTGGAGGGTCGGCACCCTTGCTTCAAATTATCCCCTGATTTGGCACGCCACCACCATGGAGTCCGTTGAGACCTTTATGTCCTGCACCCCTAACTCCCTAGCCAGCCGCAGGCCCGTTATTACTGCCTCGAACTCGGCTTGGTTGTTGGTAATGGGAAATGGATGCACAGGGCCTGCTCAATCTTTGTTCCTTGGGGGCTTATCAGGATGATTCCTCCTCCATAGGAATGCTTCCCTGATGCACCATCCACTAGCTTCTTCCAGGCGACCGGGGAAGGTGATTCATGTTTCCCTATTTCAGCTGTGTAGTCCACCATGAAGTCCGCCACCGCTTGAGCCTTGATTGACGTCCTAGGCACAAACGCGATGTCGAACTCGCTTAGCTCCACGGACCATTTGGCTAGCCTCCCCGAGTGCTCCACCCCCTCCATAACTTTGCGAAGCGGGTGGTCGGTCACCACTTTAATTGAGTGCGCTTGGAAGTATGGCCTGAGCTTCCGGGCTGATACCACCAGGGCGAAAGCCAGCTTTTCCAAAATTGGGTAGCGGAGCTCCGCCTTCCTCATTACTCGGCTGACGTAATAGATGGGGAACTGCCTTCTCCCTTCTTCATGGACCAACACCGAACTGACTGTCACTTCACACCTCCTTGCTGATTTCTACTTCGCAGGTGATTCCATAACCCCGCTCAACGAGTCAGAGTATGGGGAGTTGGATATGTCTCCACCCCCTTCGCCGAGTCAGGTCGCAGATTTTCTGGGGGACCCCAGTGATCCGGCGTGGATGAAGAGGCGGGTCACCGAGATATTCCAGAAGCATACCTCCTTGTTGCGGGATTTACACGAGCAGAATAGGTTGGACCGGCTCGCAAATGAGGAAAGATTTGTCGCGATGGAGGACGCGAACGCGCGCATCCTTGCCGAGGTGCGGCTGATCGATCACGGTGTTGCGACCTCCCCCGGGGTGTATATGGCTCGGATCGAAGATTACACGTGGCTGATGAACCAAGCGAGCCAGTCGCTTCGCCAATATCACTACCTGCGAGTCCCCCCTCGCTCTGGTGTATGGGGTCGCGGCCGCTGGAAATGGTTGCGATATTAAGAATTCTTGCCTCGCAGTTTGCACTTTGTTGTTTTTCTTCCCTCTCCCCTTTGTAGGGAGGGATCGCGAACAATTTTCAAAAGTCTATAATAATGATACTTTGACTCGCTTGCGAGCCCTTATTTTCCTTGTTTATAATCTTCTCATTCGCTATGCCTGGCTCGCTCATTCGTCGGTTACTTTTATGCTTGTATTACTCGCACTCGCGTCCTGCCCTCGTGTTTTGCTTTATTTCATTGTCCAGCGCTAGCTCGCCGACGATTAACGGGAGGGATTTCGGCAAGGTGTTGACTCGCCGGGAGAGAATAGGACTCCTGGAGGCAGAAGAATGTCGCGTGAATCCGCTACCCGCAGACACCGGCGCTTCGACTTCTTCCCGCCCTTTTTATTTCTATAAATAGTCGGTCGTTTTTTCTTTTCAACCACCGCATTTACTATTCTTCCTTCGCGCTCCTCCTCTTCTAACTCTCTCGCAAATCTAGCTCGCTCTCGCCACTTTTGTGATTCACAGCTTCCAAACACCATGGTCGGCGATGCGGAGGCATAGTGGCGGGCCAAGTGCTCCGGAGCATTCCTCGAGGGCCTTTTCTTCTGCGCCAACCTCACAAAGGAAGAATACCAAGCTACCATCGACCAGTACATCCATTCTGGTTTCGTGGCTCGCTGCCCTACTGAGCGAGACACCATCAGCGACCTGCATACCGACGAGCTCGCTATCCCCATCGCTCACTTCGAGAACGGACTGCGACTCCCCCTCTGGCCGGAAATGCGCCAAGTATGTTTTTTCTTTGACCCTTGTATTCCTGACTCACTTCGCGGATGATGCTCTAACCCCTGTCAATTTTTCTAGGTGCTCAAATACTTTGGCGTTCTGTCGAGCCAGCTGACGCCGAACGCGATCGTCGTGGTGGTCGCGTTCCCTAGTTACCTTAGGGCGGAGAAGATCGAGTTCAGCCTTCTCGTCTTCCGCAAGGTGTTCTCATTTCGTGCGTACAAGGACAGGATGGCTCATTTCACGAGCCAGCATGTCACCATCTGCGAGACGGTGAACAAGTCCCATTACTGGATGCAGAAGTTCATCCTGGTGAAGGGCCATTTTGGCAACATCTCTTATACCCCACCCAGCGAGACGAGGCTGCTTATCGCCCTCCGGCCTTGCTAGGGGGTTATGACGCGAGCTTGTACCAGTACCTCAAAGGAAAGAACTTTGAGGTCGCCTTCCTTCGAGAGCGGGTGGACCTGTTGCTGCCTATCCCCCAAGGAGAAGGTCTGACTCGCGCTCGCCAATTTCCTCACTCCCCTTTCCTTCGATTAGCTAACGCTCTTAGTTATCTTTGTAGGAGAGCGTGAACTTGCCATCAACCCTCCGCACGCGCCTCCTTCCTCCCTCACCTCTGGCCCGCTTGAGAACGTGGCCGCTGAGGCCTTCCGCGACGTCCCGGGCTCTTCATCGGGAAAGAAACGGTCCCTTCCTCCACGCCATCCCGCCTCGCAGGGGGCGGCGAAGAAGTCCAAGAAAGCCCCCTCCGCCCCCAAGGCGAAGGAGGTCATAGACCTCTCCGAACCCGACCTCCACTCTTCTCCTACAGCGAATCAAGAGCCCGCCAAAGAGGGTGGCGAGCCGGAGGAGGCGGTCGTCAAGCCCAAGCCGATGAGCCACACGAACTTCAGGCTCGGCATGAAGCTTGCGGACGCAGTTGGCGAGCCGATGCTCACGTGGGACCCCGAGCAGAACAAGGTCATCTGCTCCTCTCTACTCCCTTCCTTGGTGGTGGACGACAAGGTTGGAGGTGAGGCATTCGCCATGCCTTCGGGCTTTAAGGTCACGAGGATGCCTCCCACTTTCGGACCTTTACGCAGAAGGGGCTCGTATATGAAGCCATGCGAGCCCAATTCCGAGCGACGGAGCTTACCCACATGGTGGGCCGCCGATACTTCACCGCTGACAGGGAGATCAGGGAGCCCAACGTTGAGCTCCGGAAGTCCGCGGATGAGGTCGCGGAACTTAAAGGGAAGGAGGCCTTGTCTGAAGGCCTCCTTGCCAGCCTTCAAGGCGGACTGGTAAGCAATGCTTTGCAAGATTCTTTTCTTATCTTGCTTCGCTTTTCATTTGCTAACCCGCTTTTCGCAGGATGCCGAGTCTGTCAGCCAGCTTCACACGAGGATCGCTGACCTGGAGATGGAGAATACTTGCCTCAAGGCCCAGGTTCGCGATCTGACCCTGGCGATGCTTCCCCCCCCCCCCCCCCCCCCCCCCCTCCTCCGCGAGTTGGAGCTCGCGGCCAGTCACAAGGCAAAAAGGAAGCCGACCGCAAAAGGTCGATGGAGATCGCGGAACTAGTCCTCGATACCCTTAAAGGGGCGGACATGATCGTTCCCGATGCCATGGAGTTCACTGCGGAAGAATTCGTCCCCAACTTGTTCACGCCAATCTCCGAGGTAGAGGATCGCGAGAGTGACTGAAGAGCTACCCTGCGAGCCGCCTCAACTTTTTCACTGTTTATAATGTAAAAATTTTCTTTTTGTCAGTGCGCTCGCCGTTGGACTGTAACCTTTTGTGAGGAATGAAAAAGAAACATTTTGTCTATCTTTCCGATGTTATTTCCTTATTTCTTAATCACATGCGCCCTTTTATTCGTGCTCGCACGATTCTGATTCTCTTACGCTCGCGCCCTTAGAACTTTCGTTTGATGCTCACGTCCGCGTCTCCTTAATTGACAATTCTCCCGTTGCCGCGTTGTACCTAGGTCGCTCTCGCCTAATTCTCTTCCGCGGCGATGATAAGACTCAGGTTGTAGAACATTATACTTGCTCGAAATGTACCCTCTCGGGGAACCTTGCGAGCGGGGCTAGCATTAGCCTGCCACACTCGCACTCGCCTTTTGCGAGCTTTTTCCGTTATCCATGGGCCACCGCGACGACGGGCCCTTTTTGGTTCGCCGCCTTTACTCGCTCCACCAAGATTCATAAGTGACTTTGCGAATAGCTGGCTCAGTCGCTCTACCGCGATCTGTTCTCTTATGCGAGCGGGCCCATGGTATCGCCTCGCCCGGGCCTTGAAGTTGCTTGCGAGCCAAGTCTCTTACTATGAGTAACCTATTTGCCTGCCTCCCCAGAGATCAACCTAACCCACCATCTATGAGAGCCCGGCAGCGGAATCAATCTGGGGCATTCCAGCACCGAACCACTTGAAACACTGCCAGGCTCTTCAGAGATCATCCTGACCCACCGTCTATGAGAGCCCGCAGCGGAATCGATCTGGGGCATTCCAGCACCAAACCATTTGAAACATCTCAAACCTCTCTAGAGATAAACCTGACCCACCGTCTATAAGAGCCCGGCAGTGGAATCAATCTAGGACATTCCAGCACTGAACCATTTGAAACATTGCCAGCCTCTCCAGAGATCAACCTGACCCACCGTCTATGAGAGCCCGGCAGCGGAATCGATCTGGGGCATTCCAGCACCAAACCACTTGAAACATTGCCAGCCTCTCCAGAGATCAACCTGACCCACTGTCTATGAGAGCCAGGCAGCGGAATCGATCTGGGGAATTCCGGCACCAAACCATTTGAAACATTGCCAGCCTCTCCAGAGATCAACCTGACCCACCGTCTATGAGAGCCCGGCAGCGGAATCGATCTGGGGCATTCAAGCACCAAACCATTTGAAACATTGCCAGCCTCTCTAGAGATCAACCTGACCCACCGTCTATGAGAGCCCGGCAGCGGAAACGATCTGGGGCATTCCAGTACCAAACCATTTGAAACATTGCCAGCCTCTCCAGAGATCAACCTGACCCTCCGTCTATGAGAGCCCGGTATCGGAATCGATCTGGGGCATTCCAGCACCAAACCATTTGAAACATTGCCAGCCTCTCCAGAGATCAACCTGATCCACCATCTATGAGAGCCCGACAGTGGAATCGATCTGGGCATTCCAGCACCAAACCATTTGAAATATTTCCAGCCTCTCCAGAAATCAACCTGACCCACCGTCTATGAGAGCCGGCAGCGGAATCGATCTGGGGCATTCCAGCACCAAACCATTTGAAACATTGTCAGCTTCTCCAGAGATCAATCTGACCCACCGTCTATGAGAGCCCGGCAGCGGAATCGATCTGGGGCATTCCAGCACCAAACCCTTTGAAACCTTTCAGAGAATTATTCCAAAATACATGTATTGAGTAGGAAATATTCAAAAGTCAGTTACAAAATATTGCTAAGGATAAAATCTCTTCAAATCATCACCACTCCTGGCTCGGCCGAGAGATACCCCTTCCACATCCTGGAGGTGGTACCTGTTGGAGCTTGTGTTTCACATCTCTTAATTTGAGAATAACAAATAACACTATGTATTTGATCTTGCTTGTGTTTATAAGTGTGCAGGTACTATTGTTAAATAACCCTATAAACGGGATGTTGTTTGATGAGGATTCTCTGGAAAGAGAGCTAACGCCTCGCGTTAGTAGTTAATGCCCAGTGTTATCAACCACTGAGAAGGAAATCGCTGAGACGAAACCGCTAAGACGAAACCGCTGAGATGAAACCGCTGAGACGAAACCGCTGAGAAGATCTGAAAGCTCTACCGCGCCGCATTAATCCTACCGCTAGCGCTAACAACCGCTGAGAAGGAATCCTGCGCTCGTGAAATTCCCTGAGCTCGACGAATTTGCGCTCGGCAAGCTGCGTTCGACGAACGAAAATCTCCGATCGACGAACTGAGTCTGCGTTCGACGAAATTCCCTACGCTCGACAAATTTGCACTCGACAAGCTGCGTTCGACAAACGAGAATCTCCGATCGACGAACTGAGTCTGCGTTCGATGAATTTGAAGCTCCGTTCGACGAAAGTGTTTCCGTTCGATGAAATTGTTCTGTTCGACGAAAGTTTGTTCTGTCACGTTCCTAGCAGTTTGCACGATCCAGACAGTTACGGTTTTTTTCGTTCGACAAAGGGTGCGTTCGACAAAGGCGCATTCAACGAAATTTGTTTTCGTTCGACAAAATTTTGTTCAGCCATGCTCCCGAGTTTATGCACGATCTCAGCAACTGCCTCACTAACGCCGAGCGTTAACCTTAACGCACGCATTAGCTTCCAAGGGTATTTAAAGTACAGCTCCTCTCATTCAAATTGATAAGAGATGATTCCAGAATTCTGATACTTTGGAGAGAGGTTCGTGTATAGCATATTAAGAGATCTCCCTTGGGCTAACATGAAGATCTAAAGAAGATTTTGAAGGAGAAGGTCTACAACGCATATTCCATACGAAGGACGATCGTTTCATGAACGTCAGCATCTACATCGACTTCGTCTACACCTTCAAAATTTCTTGGGGAGTTTCTCTTTACTTATCTTATAATCTTTTATTTTTCCTTTTGTAATTTATGTGGAGAAATCGTTTGGTGAGAACGTCGGATTCCGGAAAGGATTTCGTGGGTAAATTCGCCTTGTGTTGGCGACTAGGTCCTTGTGAGGCTTAGGGGGTAATTCATCGCCTTGTGCATGGCAACTAGGTCGAGTGTAGATCTAGGGGGTGGCTAGAGGCCTTATCTGGAGATAGATAGGTTATAGCCAACCGGTCCTTGGGAGAAGGACCGGTGAAACAACAAAAAGTGTTTTTACATATTTTCGTCTTGATTTCTAGCGTTATAGAAATTAAACATTTGTGTATTCAATTTATTATGAAATAAAATCATGTCCTTTAATGTTCTATTCAATTGATTTTATTTCCTCTTCAAGAATGTTTTAATTTCTATTTTCAACAAAGTATTAAAACTAACATTTGTATAATTATCTTTGAAATACAATAATTATTTTCATTATCTCTGATTCTCTGGAATTGTATTTCATTTAAGATTTCATAAGTAAAATCACTGTGGCAATCTTTTTGTTCTGAGGAATATTCTCTGGAGAGCTAACGCTCAGCATTAAGACTTAACGCCAGGCGTTAGCAACAGTCCACAAAAAGTTTTGTTTCAATTTTTTAAAAAGGAATCTTCATTACAATCCTATCTGGAATATTAAAATATATTTTTCTATAAAATATTCTGAAACATATTAAGCCTAATGTTTAACTCAAATTGAATTAAATTGAATATAAAGTCATAATTTTTAAGTGAACTATCTTTCCTTTTTATATATTTTATCCTTTTTAAATTCATTGCCTATAAATGTCTTATATTATCATTATAAATTGAATGCTAAATTTTCTAAATGATATTATCAAGACTAATGAAATTACTTTCAAAATCGGATTTAAATGGATTTTTAGGGGTCTTAGGCTAAAATATTAAATGCGCAACTAATTGCATAATTGTCTATTTTCTTTGTTGCATATGATAGCCTATATAATGAAAAATCATAATTGAAATTTTACAAAAATGATGAATATGATTTCACACACTCCATCTTGATCTATTAATATCCTATGTTAAAAATTCACTATAATCATATATCATAATTCATGATCTATCAAGACATATCTTAAATCAACTATTTTTATCAACCTTAGGAATTATGAAATATATGATTGTTATTGGTATTATAGTTTCATATCTTGTTTTGTGGGTGTGATGTGCATCTTTATTGTTTGCATGTATCTCATTATCTTTAGACCTAAGAATTAACTTGATATAAATAAGATGAAATCATATAGAATTGTCACTTCATTCTAGGTCTATGAAAATTTAAAACTCTATGTTTGAATACATGCAATTCAATTATATATTTGTCCAATTTTACTTAGCTTTGCAGCATGTAATTCATCATACTAGCATCATCATTTACCATTGGTAGAAATCAATGTCCATGCTAGTTATATATCTTGCAATGCTAAAGTAAATTATATTACTAAAATATGAAAATCATAATTTCTTTTGTAGTTATTTGCATGTATAAAATATATTCTAAATGGATTTAAAATTAACAGTCTTCGATAAAATTGTAAATCCAAAACTAATCATGCAAATATAACACAGTTAATATATTTAAGGCTTACACGCTTAGTATGTCCATAATCAATAAACTTATGACATGTGTCTCACAATAGCGAGGGCGTAGGATTATGTGCATTAGAGACCTAACCTCTAAGTCATGTCTTGTCCTTAACCGAGGAGGGTTCCAGTGGTGCCTTGAGAGGCACTTGGGGGAAAGAGTGCTAGGTTGAGCGTCGTCTTTTATATGCATATGGGATGAACACCCCAACCTACGGAATGCGTGCAGCTCCTCATGCCCATCCGTTACTTAGTACGGGGCTAGAGTGTAGTCATGTTGTTGAGGTATCTTGATCTTAGATATACTTATATTATATTCATTGCATGAACATTATCTCACTCTTTATACATAAATCATGCATATTTGTTTTGTTCTAACATTACATCTTATGTTTGCATATTTTATTATTTTGAGCTTTAATAATTTTACAAAACACAAGTACTTGAAAATCACCAAAAACATGCTAAAAGAGCCTTCAAATCTAATCAATATACTCTGAAATTTCAACTGAAGGAAGGCCTCTTTATAATACAAATGAATTTTGAAAAACCTTTTTCATAAATTCAAGAAATGCAGTTCTGTTTTGGCGTTAAGAAGTTAACGCCTGTCGTTAGCTCCTTAACTCCAAAATATTTTTTTTTTTGAATTATTTCTGGTATTATTTTAATATTTTGTGTGTGTCTTATTTCTCTGTTTGTAAAAAGTTTTCTATCTTTTTATTTCCTTTAAAACAAAATTTAATTTTTTTTAAAAAATATTATTATATGTATTTTCTTATGCATTATTTCTCTGGCATAGAATGTCATTTACTGAAAGGGCTATTAAAGACTTCTATTTTTTCCAGAGAATATATATAAAAAAACAAATACAAATTTACAAAACAATTTCAAAGAACAAAAATATGTTTTTCTTTATGTGTGTTTATTGTTTTGTGCATATATAAAAAATTCAAAAAATTTATAAAAACTGAATGTTATTCATTGTCATTGTCAAGGATGATTAATTATATCAATTAAAGATTAAATACAATGTTTAATTTAACTTTCAAGTTTCTTAAAAGACATTATTTTGTATTTATCATGCCTTGAATATTATCTTGTTATGTACAATGAAATTGATTGTAGATAAACATGTGTAGAAATGCTTAGCATGCCTCTAAGTATGAGTAATGTATTACGTTTGATAATGATTCATTCACTCACTTATTTTTGATAACCTACATGTGTTTACAATCTTATTCTTACATGATTGTGTAGTGTAATAACATAAATGATTAAAATGCATAAATAGATTACCTACACAACATTGAATTGGTTATTACAATTCTTTATCTTTCATGCACTTATTCTTTAGAGAAATGTGGTTTAAAAAATATGCTATGTTTGCTAAACAAGTGAATTCGGAGTCCTTTGCCACTAAGTCTAAAAAGCAACAAATGAATGACAAGGATAACTCCACCAAGCACTACCTCCTGATAAGTCTTAATGAGCATTGTGAGGTTGAGCACCTTGGAAAGAATTGTAAAGTGTCTTGTGCAAACAAAAATTTTTTTCACCACTTCTCATAAAAAAAAATCTATAGTGCATTGAAATTTGTGAACGTAAAGTTGTTTTTGTTCAATTCAAGTTATGCTCTTACATTACATAGTTTCATGTGGTTTGATTTCTACACTTGTATGCTTTATCAAAACACATTTATTGTACACATCATTATCAATTATAATACTTACACTCATGAGAATTGGACTTAAAGCTTACCTACATTGTTCTCTACAATCATAAGTAAATGCACTAGATAGCAAAGCGCTAAGAAGGAATCCTGCGCTCGACAAAATTCCCTGCGCTCGACAAGCTGCGTTCGACGAACGAAAATCTCCGATGGACGAATTGAGTCTGCGTTCGACGAAATTCCCTGCGCTCGACGAATTTGCGCTCAACAAGCTGCGTTCGACGAACGAGAATCTCCGATCGACGAACTGAGTCTGCATTCGACGAATTTGAAGCTCCGTTCGACGAAAGTGTTTCCGCTCGACAAAATTGTTTCGTTCCACAAAAGTTTGTTCTATCACGTTCCTGGCGGTTTGCACAATCCAGACGGTTGCAGTTTTTCCGTTCGACGAAGGGTGCGTTCGACGAAGGCGCGTTCGACGAAATTTGTTTTCGTTCGACGAAATTTTGTTCAGCCACGCTCCCAAGTTTATGCACGATCTTAGCAACTGCCTCACTGACGCCGAGCGTTCACCTTAACTCACGCGTTAGCTTCCAAGGCTATTTAAAGTACAGCTCCTCTCATTCAAATTGACAAGAGATGATTCCAGAATTCTGATACTTTGGAGAGAGATCCGTGTATAGCAAATTAAGAGATCTCCCTTGGGCTAACATGAAGATCTAAAGAAGATTTTGAAGGAGAAGGTCAATAATGCATATTCTATACGAAGGACGATCATTTCAAGAATGCCAACATCTGCATCGACTTCGTCTTCACCTTCAGAATTTCTTGGGGAGTTTCTCTTTACTTATCTTGTAATCTTTTATTTTTCCTTTTGTAATTTGTGTGGAGAAATCGTTCGGTGAGAACGTCGGATTCTGGGAAGGATTCTGTGGGTAATTTCGCGTTGTGTTGGCGACTAGGTCCTTGTGAGGCTTAGGGGTTAATTCGCCGCCTTGTGCGTGGCGACTAGGTCGAGGGTAGATCTAGGGGGTGGCTAGGGGCCTTATCTGGAGATAGATAGGCTATAGCCAACCGGTCCTTGGGAGAAGGACCGCTGAAACAACAAAAAGTGTTTTTACATATTTTAGCTTTGATTTCTAGCGTTATAGAAATTAAACATTTGTGTATTCAATTTATTATGAAATAAAATCATGTCCTTTAATGTTCTATTCAATTGATTTTATTTCCTCTTCAAGAATGTTTTAATTTCTATTTTCATCAAAGTATTAAAACTAACATTTGTATAATTATCTTTGAAATATAATAATTATTTTCATTATCTCTGATTTTCTGAAATTGTATTTCATTTAAGATTTCATAAGTAAAATCACTGTGGCAATCTTTTTGTTCTGAGAAATATTCTCTGGAGAGCTAACGCTCAGCGTTAAGACTTAAGGCCAGGCATAGCAATAGTCAACAAAAATTTTAGTTTCAATTATTTAAAAAGGAATCTTCATTACAATCCTATCTGGAATATTAAAATATATTTTTCTATAAAATATTCTGAAAATACAGTCTCAAACTCTGATAAATTTAATTAAGATTCAAATTTCATAAAACCCTTATTCACCCCCCCCCCCCCCTCTAAGGGCGATGTAAGATCCAACAGTACCCCCCCCCCCCCCGACTTGAGCACTTCACTTATAATGTAAGGCCCCTCCCAATTGGGCTCTAGCTTACCGACCGCGGCTCCTCTTCCGGCCGCGTCAACCTTCTTTAGTACTTAATCTCCCTTTTCAAAGTGCTTGATCCTGATGTGCTGATCGAAGTACCTGGCCATCCGCCTCTTGACTTCCTCATGTCTGACAGTAGCGAGGTCTCGGAGCTCTTCTACCAGGTCCAGGGACAACCTTTGCTTTGCATCATTCTCTATTAACTATTCTCCATCTCCTTCGCCCGTGGTGATCACCCTGGGGGTTTTGAACTTGAACTCTATCGGGAGAATGGCCTCGGACCCGTGGGATAGTTTGAAAGGGGTCTCCCCAGTGTCCGTGCTCGGAGTGGTTCTCAAAGCCCATAGGTGTAAGACCTCAAAACAGAAAGTTGGATTTCTGGAATCCAACGTTATCGCTGGCGATAGTGATATCGCCCGACGATAGTGGTTTGTCGACACCAAGGGCTGGCTGGCGGCTCAGGTGGTTGGCCGACCAGAGGGCTCGGAATTCATCGAGTCGGCGCTATCGCTGGCGATAGCGACTATCGCCCGGCGATAGCGTTCTGTCGAGAAGGCCTCTATCGAGAGGCTATTGCGCGGCCGTAAGTCTAACGCTGGCGACACCGTGACACGTGTCATACACTGTTCAAAGTGGTGGCGTTGACTAGTCGGGGTCGGTTCATTACCGCTATCGCCAGGCGATATCGCTATCGTCGGGCGATAGCTGCAATTTGTACTTGGCGGCCGAAAACGTGGGCATTGATGGCCAATTGACTTTTGGGTCGGTTTTGGACGGACTTGGCTCGGGAGCTGGCATAGGGTGGCCGAAACCCTCTTGATTTCTTTAATCCCCTAAGGGTTTTATTCCTAAGTGAGAGAAAGCTTTGGAGAAGAAGATCAATAGTAAACCCTAGCCTAGACCTCATCTTTGTAGGAGCTCTACTACTCCGAAATCGAAGGCATTGGTGGCTACGCGTAGAGGAGGGCTATACGCTCCTTCCCATCTGTGCCAAAAATCGAGGAATGGCTCCGAAGCGGCGTCCAAGGGTAACGATCCTTTCTACCCTCTTTTGGACATGTGTTAGTCCATTTCCGTGCATCTTTGAGGTCCCTACCCAAAAGGGTGAGGTCGTGACCTCCGACGGGTGGATTCGTGTTATCCCCGTCAGATCTTACATACATGTAGAGTCCATGCGTGAAATGGACGTAGGCGCGCTGTGTGAAGCCCATCCGAGACGGTTCGTCCGGATTGGTGATGCTTTTTGATATTATGCGTGCCAGGGAAAACTCCATGTTGATATCCTGCTTTGTAGGACTAGAGGGTGCTACTGCATGCGCAGCAATGCCTGGGGGTGTGCCCCGGGAAGCACCCAAAGTTAGAAGCAGAAATGGAGTTTCTGTTCACTACCGCTGGCGTTAGCGTTATCGTCGGGCGGTAGCTCCCAGACTTGGTTCTGGTGATTTTGTGCGTTCTGAGGCAGTGGGAGTGCTACTGCATATGCAGCAATGCCTGGGGGTGTGCCCCGGGAAGCACCCACAGCTAGAAGCCAAAATGGGGTTTCTGTGCACTATCGCCAGGCGTTAGCGTTAACGCTGGCGATAACTCCTAGACTGAGTTCTGGTGATGTTGTTGTGCCCACCTGTTGAGAGGACCTGAGGCCTGTGTACCCGACCTGTGAGGGTGTCCTGGTGGATGACTTAGCGGCCCGTAGAGCCGGCTAATTGAGAATACCTGGGTTGAGGGGACACCATACCCGCTTTTTGTGTTGTACAACGAGAGCTGTGAACAACGGGCATTTGGCAAACCTGAAACCGCACCATTGCAGCACCTGATTAGTAAGTCTCGTACAGAATGTCGGGAAGCAATGGGAAAGAGTCTTCGGACTACGGGATGTTCACAATTAAAGCACGGGAGAGCCCTGGTATTCGGGCCACTGACTTTAGCCTCGAAGGGAAAAGCCATCAAGAGTGGATGGTGGTGGAAGGCGGAGTACACCAAAGAGTGCCTAAGAGCACGAGACGTGGAGGCCATTCCCACGTTTGTGATTGATGCATATGTATGAATTGTTGTGGGTCGTGTCAGCCGCTTCATTCTGTTATATATATATATGCTGTGATGCTCTTGCAGGGACGGGAAACTGCCACCCCCTCGAAGGGGTGGGGTCGCTATAATTTGGTCAGCCATTGCTGACCGTTGCCCTGTTTTTCCACCGTTTTTGGTGGGCTTGTTGTACAGGTGCTGGACCGAGCGGGAACACAGCGGGCTCATAGCGGGCTGAAGCCTCTGCGCTGTTGCGGCCCTTGAAGGCCTTTTTAATGTTCTCTTGCTTTCATGTATGGCCGGCCTGCGCGCCGATGTTGGTAATTTGTAAGGCCGTTGTGCCTAAATTTTGTTGTATAAAACATTTCATTCCAAGTAATAGAAGTGGACATACCCGGGTTCGGGTTTTGTGGTTTATATATCTTGTCTCTCTCTTTTGCTTCCGCATAGAATGCTCTGAGTTAGGTTCGATGTTTAGAGTCGTTCGATATTTCAATTAAGTGACGTTCCCATTTGTTTTGTAGTATATGGCGTGGGGCCCCGGCCGGACCCTCTGTTATATGTTCCCGAACGGATGGGGATGTTACAAATTGGTATCAGCTTCTAGGGTTTTGTGTCCTTCTAAGGAATTCGTGGACGAATTCTATTAAGGGGTGGTGAGCACGTGTGTGCGCTGCCGTCGAGACGTAAAGTAAACCCAAAAATGTCCACTTAGGAATAAAATGTAACAACAAACCAACAATTATTGCATGATTTTGGAACCTGAGTGTTCCTTTTGTTGTTAGTTGCGACTGTGTTGTCGCCTAACTATGTGATGCACTCGTGTAGGGCACTCGAAGTGCAGCGGGACCGTCGCGTCCCCATGACGTGGTTGAGAGTAGCGGGTCTGCTGAGGCTCCTACACCTCCGTCTGCTGAGATGGTTCGGCGAATTACAGAAGCCGTTCTAGCTGCGTTGAATGGCCAGCCTGGAAGGCAAGGTCAACCGTCGCTGCAGGAAGTGGCCCCAGAGCCACTAAGAGTGGAGCAAGTCCCCGTGAGGCGTGTTGCTGAGCAACAACAGAAGCACTTCCTCGGATTTCGACCTCCTCCGTTTACCGGGGTTGAATCCCCAGCTGAGGCCGAGGACTGGCTATCACATATGGAGCAAATTCTGACAGCGACACAGTCGGATGAAGCGCAGAAAGTGACCTTCGCTACTTTCTTGTTGGAAAAGGAAGCCATACGGTGGTGGGATGAGGTAGAGAGGCGCCAGTTTGCGGGAAGGCGACTGGTTGATGTGCCGATGGAAGAGTTCTCGAGAATCTTCCTGGCAAGGTATGTGCCTCCGTCGCAGCAGATCGCGATGGAGAACCAGTTCCTGGCTCTGACGCAGGGTGATAGACTGGTTGATGACTACCTGTATGAGTTCACCCGCCTCGGGCGTTTTGCTGGAACTTCTTTTGATGACGAGGGGAGAAGGGTGAACAGGTTCTACGGAGGCTTGCGTAGTGAGTTGCGGTACCTTCTGACAGGGTCGTTGACGCAGGGTTTCACGACCCTCGTTAGTTCAGCCCAAGCGCTTGAGCAGGACATGCTCAGGGAGAAGGGCAAGGTGGTTGTGGTCGAGGCAGTGCCGGAGGGCAAGGCGCCGAGTGCGGCGAAGTTGCGGAGGTTGAATCGCTGGAAGAAGGCTCGATTATCTGGGCCAGCTCCCTCTACTTCGGGCGCGTCGTCTGAACGTGGCCCTCTTATTTGTTTTACTTGTGGCAATCCTGGCCATTTCTCTCGGGATTGTCGTAGTGGGCTTCCAAGGTCAGAGAAGAAGACTGGGCCATCTTATTCTGAGAAGGGGAAGGCGATTGAGTCCACTGCCTCCTGTATGGCTCCCCCGTAGCCCAGAGTCTTCAGTCTTGGTCAGTAGGAGGCTATCAAAGCCAAGGACGTCGTGACAGGTATAATTTAAGATACAGTCCTTACTGTTTTATATACCTATTTTCGTGTTCATGCTAACCTTGTTTGGCAGCGTAGGCATTGTAAATGTTTTAGGCGTTCCTGCGAGAGCGCTTTTCGATACTGGAGCTTCACACTCCTTCTTATCGTCGGACTTCGTCCAACGTATTGGTGCGCCATCGATTGCTTCTGCAGATGGACTGGAGGTCCTACTGCCGAATGGATATTCGATGCGTGTGGAGAGGAGTTGTTGCGTGAAGGTTCTAGTTGGAAGCCAGGAGTATGACCTGAAAGCATCGTTACTCCCCCTGGTTGAGTTCGATGTAATCTTCGGCATGGACTGGCTGTCGGAACAGTGTGCGTGCATCGATTGCACCACCAAGGAGGTGAGGTTTGGGCAGTGTGCTGATCGTGAGACGGTCTTTGCGGGCATGCGTGGATCGAGCAAGATGCTGATGTCTGCTCTCCAGGTGTCCAAGGCAGTGCGACAGGGAGCAGAGTTATTCTTTGCTCTAGTGGAGGCTTCAACGCCGAGGCCCGGCCTAGTGGATGTTCCGGTAGTTTCAGAGTTCCCCGATGTGTTCCCGAGCAATCTCCACGGTGCTCCACCGCAGCGGGAGATAGATTTCACGATTGAGTTGGTGCTAGGCGCTAAGCCTGTGGCCCGCTCGCCGTATCGTATCGCTCTGAAGGAGTTAGCGGAGTTGAAGCTGTAGTTGCAGGAGCTGCTTGAGCAGGGCTACGTGCATCCGAGTTCCTCACCTTGGAGTGCACCGGTCCTCTTTGTCAAAAAGAAGGACGGTAGCCTGCGGCTTTGCATCGATTATCGGGAGCTGAACAAGCTGACTGAGAAGAACAAGTATCCCCTTCCGAGGATAGACGACTTGTTCGACCAGCTCATTGGTTCGACAGTATACTCGAAGCTGGACTTGAAGTCCGGCTATTATCAGGTGCGGATCAGGGAGTGCGACATCCCGAAGACTGCCTTCAATACAAGGTACGGGCAGTATGGGTTCACCGTGATGCCGTTTGGGATGTCTAATGCGCCTTCGGTGTTTACAGACTTGATGCACCGGACTTTCCAAGAGTACCTCGACCGGTTTGTGATTGTCTTCCTTGACGACTTACTGGTCTACTCTCAGTCCGAGGAGGAGCACGGTGATCACCTGCGAGTAGTCTTGGAGGTTCTGAGGAGGAACCAGCTGTATGCCAAGTTCTCGAAGTGCGAGTTCTGGCTACCTTCCGTAGCGTTCTTAGGCCATGTGGTTAGTGGAGCGGGTGTGGCGGTAGATCCGGTGAAGGTTGCGGCCATCAGGGAGTGGCATGTTCTTTCTACTGTAGCGGAGGTCCGTAGATTTCTCGGGCTGGCCGGCTATTACAGGCGCTTCGTGGAGAACTTCTCACGGATCGCGCTGCCTCTTACGACGCTGACACGGAAGATGCAGGAGTTTATTTGGATGCCCGCGTGTGCGCAGGCTTTCAAGGAGTTGAAGTGGCGGCTTACCACGGCTCCGATCTTATGTTTGCCTTGCGGCACGGAGGGCTACGAGATCTACAGCGACGCTTCTGGGAGCGGCCTTGGCTATGTTCTGCAGCAGCATGGCAAGGTAGTAGCGTACGTCTCTCGCCAGCTGAAGGTGCACGAGCGGAACTATCCGGTCCACGACTTAGAGCTGGCGGCCGTTGTGAAATTTTCCGGACCTTGTGAGAGCAAGCAGGAATAACAACTAGAGATGCAAGCCAAACAACCAGAGACAATCTTAGGCAAACAAGCGATCTTTATTGATAGCAACACTTCAATTACAAGGCAAGACATGCTCGACGAGACATGATTTCGTCAGCACAAAACTTCAAAGAGAAAGAACAGAAACTGAAGATAACTGAGACCGCACGGTCTCTTGCCGAACTCAGCAGCTCGCCAGACCGCTGCTGCCAGACCGCAACCGCTCCCGATCTCGAAACACCACCAAACCGCTGCACCAGACCGCTCCTTTGCCGACCTCCTGATTCCCGAACTCCAACACCACAACTCCAAGCCGCAAACCGCCCGAACACTTTCAGAGGAAGAGGTGATCGCTGCTGCCTGCACTATCCGCAGAAGCTGCACAAAGAAGAATTCAATCAGAGACCGCTCGGTCAGATAAACAAGACCGCAGGAACTAGGCAAACTCGGCTTACACTTGGTGTGTTGTTATTTGCTGCAACAGTGGCTCCCTATTTATAGGCGTGAGACCTGATCCAGTCACCACCCTATGAGATAGAGTCACCACCCATCAGATCGCGCGACCTTACCGGTCAACCCGCGCGATCACTGCAACCCTCCTGCTTCATTTTGGTGAGCGCCGACTTCACACCAGACCGCGGGAGATCGCTACTCCCTTGGTCTGAACACGACTCCACACGGAGATCGCCAGACCGCCTAGAAGTCACCCACCACCTGTGTTCGCTCGAGACCGCGAACACAGCCAGTCCGCCATCAACCCGCGAACTCCTGTCCGTATGCCGATCTCCTCCTGAGACCGCGAACAGCAACCAGCTCGCATACCAGTCTCCTCCTGAGACCGCGAACTGAGACCGCGCGACTAAGAGCCTTAGTCCGCGAACTCCTTCAGAACCCTCTGGAAAGCCACCAGACTGGATTCAAGAGCCAACCCGTGCGGTCACGCCAGACCGGCACGTCCTTGAAGAGAACAACTTGTCACGCGGTCAAAGACAGACCGCGCGACCCTGAGGATGACCAGCCGTCATGCGGTCACAGCCAGACCGCACGACCTCCTCCTCCAGCAGCCCTTGGACCAGACCAGCGGTCAACCCTGGAAGCCGCAGCTGACCAATAGAACAGATCGCCATTGTCAGACCGCCAGACCGTGCGGTCACGCCAGACCGCCCGGTCTCTTCCCAGACCGCCCAGGTCCAAAAGCCTCCTCCACTTCCACTTCAATAATTTCAACACTCCCCCTTGAAGTGGGAAGTGGAAACTAGCCCAAGTAGCTCCCTTAGCCGTGTGAACGGCCCCTTTGCCAGCGCCTTTGTGAAGATGTCTGCGACATTGTCCGTACTCCGCACATGCTCGACCGAAAGAGATCCCTCCAGCACCTTCTCCCGTATGAAGTGATGCTCGATCTCAATATGCTTCGTCCTCGCGTGACAAACTGGATTGGTTACCAGTTTGAGAGCACTCTCGTTGTCACCGCGTAGCAGAGTCGGCTCCCGAACCTCCTTGTGGACATCTCCTACCAACCTCCTAAGCCAGATGGCTTCCTGAGCTGCCAAGGCCGAAGCCTTGTATTCCGCTTCCGTGGTAGAGACCGATACGGAATCCTGCTTCTTGCTGCACCATGATATAGCCGTAGGGCCCGCCATGAAGACGAATCCAGATGTCGACTTCCGATCATCCGAATCTCCCCCGTAATCAGCATCCATGTATCCATGCACTTCGAAGCCCGCATCCCTCCTGTATAGGAGACCCATGTCCGAGGTCGCCTTGACATACTTCAGAATGTTCTTGGCCGCTAGCAGATGAGGTACTCGTGGTTCCGCCATAAACCGACTCACCCTGCCTACTGCATATGCAATATCCAGCCTTGTGATCGTCAGATAAATCAAGCTCCCAACCAGAGCTCGGAACACCAACGGATCTTGCATGATCCTCCCCTCATCCTTCCGAAGCTTCATAGCCTTCTCCAGAGGTGTGGAAGTGCACTTCCCTTCCTTCATGCCGAACCGCTCCACGATCCACTCCGCATATCCGGCTTGGGTCACCAGCACTCCACCTTCCTTCCGCTGCACCTCAAGTCCAAGGAAATGGTGAAGCTCACCTAAGTCCTTCATCTCGAACCTGATAGACAGCTCGGCCCGAAGCTGTGCTACCTCCTCCTTCGAGTTCCCCGTCACGATCATATCGTCAACGTATAGCAGCACGATGACCTGAAGCTCCCCGCTCTTCTTGACGAACAAGCTCGAGTCTGAGTCTGAAGCAACAAATCCACAGAATAGGAGATATTCTGCGATCTTCCCATACCACGCCCTCGGCGCTTGCTTCAACCCATACAGGGCCTTCTTCAGCTTGCAGACATGCTCCGGAAGATCTTCAGACACAAAACCTGGTGGCTGGACCATGAAGATGTCCTTGTCAATCTCGCCGTACAAGAAAGCGTTCTTGACGTCGAGCTGCCAAATCTCCCATCCACTGAACGCCGCCAGGGCAATGATGAACCGAACTGAAGTCATTTTTGCCACCGGACTGAATGTCTCATCATAATCTTCACCGTATTGCTGCGAGAACCCCCGAGCTACAAGACGAGCCTTGTAACGCTCGATACTGCCGTCAGCTTTCTTCTTCAATTTGTAGACCCATTTGCATGTCACGGGAGTAATGCCCTTGGGCTTGGGCACAAGAGACCAGGTCTCGTTCTTCTCGAGAGCTGCCATCTCTTCTTGCATCGCAACATCCCACTCCTTCACGCCTTGGGCCTTCTCAAAGCTCGACGGCTCCCTCTCATCCAAGGGACCAGCGAAGAAACATGAGACGAAGCTCACTGCGTTTCCTCCTGTATAGCGATCAGGGGCAATGATCGCTCGCTTCGACCTCCTCAGCTCCTTCCCTTGAACTGCAATGTCATCCGCTGCTTCTTCCCTAGCTCCCCTTCCAGACGTGCTAGGAGCATCGCTCCCCCTGCTTCCTGAACCAGAAGCCCCCGTCTCGGAACTAGAAGGAGATGGACCACCTGATGACACAGGTAGCTCCACCTGAAGATTTTCCACAGCTTTCTCCGGCACTTCCACCCTGCTTTCTGGTAGCTCTATATCAGAAGACCCCTTGTAAGATGTCACCTCATCGAACACGACGTCGCGAGATACAACAAATCTCCGCGTCTCCGGGTCCATGCACTTCCACCCTTTCTTCCGCTCATCGTATCCCACGAAGACTAGCTTCCTTGCTTTCGCATCTAGCTTCGTCCGAAGAGCATCTGGAACATGCACGTAGCAGGTGGAACCAAACACCCTAAGGTGTGCCACACTTGGCTTCTCCTTGAACATCATCTCATGTGGAGTCAGCATGTTGATGGGGCTCAGAGGCATCCTGTTGATGACGTAGGCGGCACAAGACATTCCCTCCGCCCAGAAGGACTTTGGAATACTCTTGGCATGCAGCCAACACTTGCAGGTCTCCGTCAGATGACGGATCTTCCGCTCTGCAACTCCGTTCTGCTGTGGAGTATGAGCACAAGTGAGCTCTCTCCGGATGCCCGCCTTCCTACAAAAAGTAGAGAACTCAGCAGAGGTGAACTCCCCTCTGTTGTCCGTCCTCAGCTTCTTGATCTGCAGATTCAGCCGACCCTCCACGAGCTCCTTGAACTCCACAAACTTGGCAAACGCCTCCGCCTTCTCCTTCAGGAAAAATACCCAGACATATCTGGTGTAATCATCGATCAACACCAGCATATACCTGCTGCCTCCGAGGCTTGGGGTAGCAGTTGGTCCCATCAAGTCACCGTGGATGCACTCCAACGGCACACTACTCCTTGTCTGCGACTTGTCAAACGGTAGTCGATGAGACTTGCCGAACTGACATCCTGCGCAAACATGACCTTCTCCGTAGGAAGATAGACTTGGCAGGCCCTTGACCAGACCTCTCACCGCCATAGCTTTCAGCTTGTCCATACCTACGTGCCCCAACCTCTCATGCCATATAACGGCACCATCATTCGTCTTCATCTTGTCAACGTAGGAACTTGTCGACAAAACGAACAAGTCCTTCGCCCTTCTCCCGACATGGACGACCTTGGCCTTCACGGCCTCTACATTTCGTAGAAATTTCACTTCTGTTGGGCCGAACAGAACGTGATACCCAGCGTCAACAGCGTTGGTCACGGAGAAGAGGTTTTTCTTCATTCCGGGCACATGATAGACACTCTTCAAAGTAAGTGGCCCTCTATCACTGCCCAAAGAAACAACCCCCACCTTCTCCACTGGATGCACGGTATTATCAGCAGTAATGATTGCATTGTTACCTGTATATGGCTCTGCTGAAGAAAGCTTCGACTCGTCCCCGGTGAGGTGATGACCACACCCCGAGTCCACGATCCAGTCCTCCTGATAATTGATAGTAGCCGAGGCTCCAATAGAAGCCGAGAAGGCTCCTCCCCATCCTCCATCAAGGTGTCTGGCCGGTGCTTCCTCTTTCTCAGCAGCATGCCCTGCTTGAGTGACCACTCTGCAATCCTTCTTGAAGTGCCCAACCTTCCCGCATTTGTAGCATTTGAGACCTTCCTTCTTCTTCTTCTCCTCAGCCTTAGGAGGATAGCCCCTCTCCTGCTGTCCAGAAGTTGAAGGCCCATAGCCACTTCCAGCGGTCTTCTTCTTCTTGTCCCACTTCTTCTTCTTCCCTGAGAAGAGAACTTCGCCATCTCCCCCAGTCACTGACAACCCCGCCATCTGTCTTGCCAAGCTTTCTTGCGATGCAAGCAAGTTCTCCAGCTCCAACAGAGACGGCTGATTTGCCCATCCCTGCACCGACGTCACAAATGCCACATATTCCTTCCGCAAGCCGCGGATGATGTGCCTCTTCAGCTTCGCCTCAGAAATTGGCTCATCAGGATCCAGTGCTGAGATTTCAGCGCATAAATTCTTCATCTTCAGAAAGAAGTTTGAGATAGAAAGATCACCCTGAGCCGACCTTGCCAGCTCATTCTCCAAGAACTGCAGCCTCGCTACATTCTTCTTGTTAAACAGCCCATCCAGGGCTCTCCAGATCTCAGCAGCTGATCCACACCCCAAGATGTGATCAAAGAGATCAGGTGAAATGGCACGCTTCAAGGTGAACTCGGCCTTGGCGTTGGTCTTCCTCCATGCCCTCACGGCCGGTCCATTATCACCTCCTACTACTGCCTTCACCTCTTCTGTTTCATCTCCTCCTACCACCTCCCAGAGGTCCTCACCCAGAAGATAGCTCTGCATACACGACTTCCACTTCTTGAAGTTAGTCGATGTAAGCATCTCAATACCAAGACCTCTTGCAAAACCACCTTCCATTGCTCTTCCTCTGGTTCCTTCTTCACAAAGGCGATGGCTACTCTAAGTTATTCACTGCTCTTTCAACTCCAACCTCCCTCTGATACCATGTGAAATTTTCCGGACCTTGTGAGAGCAAGCAGGAATAACAACTAGAGATGCAAGCCAAACAACCAGAGACAATCTTAGGCAAACAAGCGATCTTTATTGATAGCAACACTTCAATTACAAGGCAAGACATGCTCGACGAGACATGATTTCGTCAGCACAAAACTTCAAAGAGAAAGAACAGAAACTGAAGATAACTGAGACCGCACGGTCTCTTGCCGAACTCAGCAGCTCGCCAGACCGCTGCTGCCAGACCGCAACCGCTCCCGATCTCAAAACACCACCAAACCGCTGCACCAGACCGCTCCTTTGCCGACCTCCTGATTCCCGAACTCCAACACCACAACTCCAAGCCGCAAACCGCCCGAACACTTTCAGAGGAAGAGGTGATCGCTGCTGCCTGCACTATCCGCAGAAGCTGCACAAAGAAGAATTCAATCAGAGACCGCTCGGTCAGATAAACAAGACCGCAGGAACTAGGCAAACTCGGCTTACACTTGGTGTGTTGTTATTTGCTGCAATAGTGGCTCCCTATTTATAGGCGTGAGACCTGATCCAGTCACCACCCTATGAGATAGAGTCACCACCCATCAGATCGCGCGACCTTACCGGTCAACCCGCGCGATCACTGCAACCCTCCTGCTTCATTTTGGTGAGCGCCGACTTCACACCAGACCGCGGGAGATCGCTACTCCCTTGGTCTGAATACGACTCCACACGGAGATCGCCAGACCGCCTAGAAGTCACCCACCACCTGTGTTCGCTCGAGACCGCGAACACAGCCAGTCCGCCATCAACCCGCGAACTCCTGTCCGTATGCCGATCTCCTCCTGAGACCGCGAACAGCAACCAGCTCGCATACCAGTCTCCTCCTGAGACCGCGAACTGAGACCGCGCGACTAAGAGCCTTAGTCCGCGAAC
The DNA here is from genome assembly GCA_033032865.1 of Dactylorhiza incarnata. Taxonomy (NCBI): domain Eukaryota; kingdom Viridiplantae; phylum Streptophyta; class Magnoliopsida; order Asparagales; family Orchidaceae; genus Dactylorhiza; species Dactylorhiza incarnata. The sequence goes on along the minus strand of JAWHQI010000011.1, from coordinate 19,279,774 downwards.
TCCTTCAGAACCCTCTGGAAAGCCACCAGACTGGATTCAAGAGCCAACCCGTGCGGTCACGCCAGACCGGCACGTCCTTGAAGAGAACAACTTGTCACGCGGTCAAAGACAGACCGCGCGACCCTGAGGATGACCAGCCGTCATGCGGTCACAGCCAGACCGCACGACCTCCTCCTCCAGCAGCCCTTGGACCAGACCAGCGGTCAACCCTGGAAGCCGCAGCTGACCAATAGAACAGATCGCCATTGTCAGACCGCCAGACCGTGCGGTCACGCCAGACCGCCCGGTCTTTTCCCAGACCGCCCAGGTCCAAAAGCCTCCTCCACTTCCACTTCAATAATTTCAACAGCCGTAATATTTGCCCTGAAGCTTTGGCGGCATTATGTGTATGGCGTGAAGATCAACATCTTCACGGACCATAAGAGCCTGAAGTACCTTCTGACGCAGAAGGGGCTGAATATGCGACAGCAGAGGTGGATGGAGTTCCTTGGGGACTACACCTTCGAGATTCATTACACTCCCGGGAAGGGGAATGTTGTCGCGGATGCGCTTAGTCTCAGGGCTCCAACGCAGGCCAACTGGATTCAGATGCATGATGCGTACCTGATGTGTGACCTGGAGGCCTTGGATATTTCGTGCGTGGAGAAGAGGAGCAGTGTTAATGCTTACCTCTTTTGGACTGAGGTGCAGTACGACCTCGCAGATAGAGTCCGCCAGGCTTTAGAACTCGATCCAAGTTTAAAGCGCTACGCGGAGGAGGCTGGTAGTGGGTCGGATGCCCAGTTTCAGGTGCATGATGGGTTGCTGTGGAGAGGCGACCGTTTGTGCGTCCCCAAGGTGGGTGAGCTGCGCGATGAGTTGATGTACGAGGCGCATCGTACCAGGTATTCAGTTCATCCGGGGAGCACGAAGATGTACAAGGACATGAAGGTCCTTTTCTGGTGGTCGGGTATGAAGAGGGACATCGCTCACTACGTGGCCAAGTGCCACACTTGTGCACTGGTGAAGGCGGAATGTCAGAAGCCCGGTGGCTTTTTGAAGTCATTACCGGTTCCGGAGTGGAAATTCGATGACGTTTCCATGGATTTCGTGCATGGGCTGTCGAGATCGCAGCGCGGGAACGATGTCATCTGGGTAGTCGTAGACCGGCTGACGAAGTTGGCGCACTTTATCCCCAACCAGAGGGATGACTCAGTGGAGAAGTTGGCGAAACTGTATGTTGATACAATAGTATGATTGCACGGTGTGCCCCGTAGCATCGTTAGTGATCGAGATGGACGCTTTACTTCGAGCGACTGGAGGCTAGTCAACCGTCTATTGGGTACGAAGCTGCAATTTAGCACGGCCTTTCATCCTCAGACGGATGGCCAAACTGAGCGTACCAATAGGACGATGGAGGACATGCTCCGGATGTGCGCCCTGGATTTCGGCAAGGGGTGGGAAGATCAACTCTTTCTTGTTGAGTTCGCGTACAACAATAGCTACCAGGCGAGTATTCAGATGGCGCCTTTCGAGGTCCTCTATGGCAGGAAGTGCCGCACTCCCTTAGCTTGGGCGGAAACGGGCGAGACGAAGCTCTTCAAGAGGAAAGACGTCGAAGAGGTGACTTCGACGGTGCGTATGATCCGGGAGAGGCTTTTGGTTGCGCAGGATAGGCAGGCGAAGTACTATAATGCGAAGCACCACGACGTCCAGTTCGCCGTTGGCAATTGGTTTACTTGAAGCTCAGGCCGTTCAAGGGTGTATCCAGGATTCGACGCTTGAAAAAGTTGAGTCCGAGATACCTTGGACCGTTTGAGATCATCGAGCGCGTCGGCGAGGCGGCTTATAGGCTTGCACTATCGGCGGAACTGAGCGGGCTACATGATGCATTCCACATCTCCGTGTTGCGGAAGGCAGTGCAAGAGCCTACGCATGTGGTCGCGGCGGATCAGGTGCCCGTGGATAGTGGGCTTAAGACGGCGGTCAGGCCCGTTAGCATTGAGGATGCTGAGGTGCGTCAGTTGCGGAACAGGGCGATCCGTATGGTAAAGGTCCGTTGGGACAACTGCGGTCGCGAGGAACTCTCATGGGAGCGTGAGCAAACCATGATGGAGGAGTTCCCCGAGCTGTTTCGGTGACGTTTATCTCACTTTTTTTCCCTTTTGTAAAGACCTTTTTGGATATATATATATATATATATATATGCCAATTTTTACAAATTTCCGGACGAAATTTTTATAAGGAGGGGAGGGTTGTAAGACCTCAAAACAGAAAGTTGGATTTCTGGAATCCAGCGCTATCACTGGCGATAGTGATATCGCCCGACGATAGTGGTTTGTCGACACCAAGGGCTGGGTGCGGCTCAGGTGGTTGGCCGACTAGAGGGATCAGAATTCGTCGAGCCGGCGCTATCGCTGGCGATAGCGACTATCGCCCGGCGATAGCGTTCTGTCGAGAAGGCCTCTATCAAGAGGCTATCGCGCGGCGGTAAGTTTAACCCTGGAGACACCGTGACACGTGTCATGCACTGTTCAAAGCGGTGGCGTTGACTAGTCGGGGTCGGTTCATTACCGCTATCGCCAGGCGATATCGCTATCGCCGGGCGATAGCGGCAATTTGTACTTGGCGGCCGAAAACGTGGGCATTGATGGCCAATTGACTTTTGGGTCGGTTTTGGACGGACTTGGCTCGGGAGATGGCATAGGGTGGCCGAAACCCTCTTGATTTCTTTATTCCCTTAAGGGTTTTATTCCTAAGTGAGAGAGAGCTTTGGAGAAGAAGATCAATAGTAAACACTAGCCTAGACCTCATCTTTGGAGGAGCTCTACTACTCTGAAGTCGAAGGCGTTGGTGGCTACGCGTAGAGGAGGGCTATAAGCTCCTTTACATCCGTGCCAAAAATCGAGGAATTGCTCCGAAGGACTGGCTCCAAAGCGGCGTCCAAGGGTAACGATCCTTTCTACCCTCTTTTGGACATGTGTTAGTCCATTTCCGTGCATCTTTGAGGTCCCTACCCAAAAGGGTGAGGTCGTGACCTCCGACGGGTGGATTCTTGTTATCCCTATCAGATTTTACATACATGTAGAGTCCATGCGTGAAATGGACGTAGGCGCGCTGTGTGAAGCCCATCCGAGACAGTTCATCCAGATTGGTGATGCTTTTTGATATTATGCGTGTCGGGGAAAACTCTGTGTTGATATCCTACTTCGTAGGACTAGAGGGTGCTACTGTATGTGCACCAACGCATGGGGGTGTGCCCCGGGAAGCACCCGAAGTTAGAAGCAGAAATGGAGTTTCTATTCACTACCGCTGGCGTTAGCGTTATCGCCAGGCGGTAGCTCCCAGACTTGGTTCTGGTGATTTTGTGCATTCTGAGGCAGTGGGAGTGCTACTGCATTTGCAGCAATGCCTGGGGGTGTGCCCCAAGAAGCACCCACAGCTAGAAGCCAAAATGGGGTTTCTGTGCACTATCGCCAGGCGTTAGCGTTAACGCTGGCGATAACTCCCAGACTGAGTTCTGGTGATGTTGTTGTGCCCACCTGTTGAGAGGACCTGAGGCCTGTGTGCCCGACCTGTGAGGGTGTCCTGTTGGATGACTTAGCGGCCCGTAGAGCCGGCTAATTGAGAATACCTGGGCTGAGGGGACGCTATACCCACTTTTCGTGTTGTACAACGAGAACTGTGAACAACGGGCATTTGGCGAACCTGAAACCGCACCATTGCAGCACCTGATTAGTAAGTCTCGTACAGCATGTCGGGAAGCAATGGGAAAGAGTCTTCGGACTACGGGATGTTCACAATTAAAGCACGGGAGAGCCCTGGTATTTGGGCCACCGACTTTAGCCTCGAAGGGCAAAGCCATCAAGAGTGGATGGTGGTGGAAGGCGGAGTACACCAAAGAGTGCCTGAGAGCATGAGACGTGGAGGCCATTCCCACGTTTGTTATTGATGCATATGTATGAATTGTTGTGGGCCGTGTCAGCCGCTTCATTCTGTTATATATATATGCTGTGATGCTCTTGCAGGGACGGGAAACTGCCACCCCCTCGAAGTGGTGGGATCGTTATAATTTGGTCAGCCATTGCTGACTGTTGCCCTGTTTTGCCACCGTTTTTGGTGGGCTTGTTGTACAGGTGCTGGACCGAGCGGGAATATAGCGGGCTCATAGCGGGCTGAAGCCTCTGCGCTGCTGCGGTCCTTGAAGGCCTTTTTAATGTTCTCTTACTTTCATGTATGGCCGGCCTACACGCCGATGTTGGTAATTTGTAAGGCCGTTGTGCCTAAATTTTGTTGTATAAAACATTTCATTCCAAGTAATAGAAGTGGACATACCCGGGTTCGGGTTTTGTGGTTTATATATCTTGTCTCTCTCTTTTTCTTCCGCATAGAATGCTCTGAGTTAGGTTCGTTGTTTAGAGTCGTTCGATATTTCAATTAAGTGACGTTCCCATTTGTTTTGTAGTATATGGCGTGGGGCCCCGGCCGGACCCTCTGTTATATGCTCCCGAACGGATGGGGATGTAACAATAGGACCGAAGGTAGCTGCTCCACCCAATTGCCTCTGAGATTCTCTACCTTCTTCTTTAGTAGGTTGACGATTATCTTGTTCGCCTCCTCCACCTAGTCGTTGTTCCTTGGGTGGTGGACCGACGCGAACCTGAGGTCTTTGCCGAGTTGGGTGCAAAAACTAACAAATTCCTCGCTGGCGAACTGGGGTCTGTTATCCGTCATGATGGCTAGGGGGAGCCCATGCCTGCAAATGATTTCACCCCAAATGAAATTTCTCACTACCTGAGATGTTATCTTGGCCAGCGCCTTCACCTCGACCAACTTGGAAAAGTAATCTATCATCACCAGTAGGAACTTCCTTTGGCCGCTTGTATGGGGGAAGGGTCCCACCAAATCCAATCCCCATATAGCGAAGGGCCACGGAGCTGTGATGGTTCAGAGCCTTTGAGCTGGGAGGAGTTGGAGTGGAGCATAGAGTTGGCACTTTGAACACTTCCTTGCAAATTCCGCTGCATCCTTGCTGAGGGTAGGCCAGAAGTAGCCTTGCCTCAGCACTCTCCCCTCCAAAGTCCGGCTCCCGGAGTGACTGCCACACTACCCCGAGTGGATTTCTTCAAGGACCCTCGGGATCTCCTCCTCAGACACGCAACAAGCCAGGAGCCTCGAGAGTGTTTTTCAGTATAGCAACCCTGCATGTAATGTGTAATATGCAAATTTGTACCTGAACCGCCGCTTGTCAACATCTCCCTCGGGGAACTTTCCAGATGTTAGGAAGGTGATGAAGGGATCCATCCATGATGCTCGCTGACCCACCTCCATCAGCTCCCCTTCTTCAATGGAAGGTCAAAAGAGTTCCGACATTGTTCCCCCTGCCCGAGGACCGAACTTGGCTAGTAGGTCCGCCTGGGTGCTCTCCTCCCTTGGCACATGTGTGATGGAAAAAGTGCGAAATTGGTCGATGATCCCCTTGGCCTTCTCTAGGTAGCGTTGGAGGGTCGGCTCCCTTGCTTCAAATTCTCCCCTGATTTGGCACGCCACCACCATGGAGTCCGTTGAGACCTCCATGTCCTGCACCCCTAGCTCCCTAGCCAGCCGCAGGCCCGCTATCACTACCTCATACTCGGCTTGGTTGTTGGTAATGGGGAAATGGATGCTCAGGGCCTGCTCAATCTTTGTTCCTTGGGGGCTTATCAGGACAATTCCTCCTCCATAGGAATGCTTCCCTGATGCACCATCCACTACCATCTTCCAGGCGACCGGGGAAGGTGATTCATGTTCCCCTATTTCAGCTGTGTAGTCCACCATGAAGTCCGCCACCGCTTGAGCCTTGATTGACGTCCTAGGCACAAACGCGATGTCGAACTCGCTTAGCTCCACGGGCCATTTGGCTAGCCTCCCCGAGTGCTCCACCCCCTCCATATCTTTGCGAAGCGGGTGGTCGGTTACCACTTTAATTGAGTGCGCTTGGAAGTATGGCCTGAGCTTTCGGGCTGACACCGCCAGGGCGAAAGCCAACTTTTCCAAAATTGGGTATCGAAGCTCCGCCTTCCTCAGCATTCGGCTGACGTAATAGATGGGGAACTGCCTTCTCCCTTATTCACGGACCAACACCAAACTGACTGCCTCCGATCCTACCCCTAAGTATAGGGATAGGTCCTCCCCTTGCCTTGGCCCCTGGTGTAGAGGGTCTGGGTGAGCTGCCCTTTCAAGGCTTGGAAAGCTTCCACACATTCTGAGGTCCATTCAAACTTCTTGTTTCCCTGTAACACCTTGAAGAAAGGTGCACACTTCTCACCTGCCTTGGAGAGGAACCTGCTGAGCCTGGCCAATTTTCTCGTGAGGCGTTGAACCTCCTTCACATTTCTTGGCGACCCCAACTCCAAGATTGCTTTAACCTTATCGGGGTTAGGCTCCACCCCTGCGGGGGTGAGCAAGTGGCCTAGGAATTTTCCCCTGCTATCCCCGAAGACACACTTCAGGGGGTTGAGTTTCATCTTGTACTTCCGCAAGGTCCCAAAAGTCTCTTCAAGGTCTTGGAGGTGAGACTCGAGGTCTCGGCTCTTCACCATGAGGTCATCAACATATACCTCCAGGTTTCTCCCCTTATGCTTGCGGAAGACCCTATCCATCATCCGTTGGTATGTATCCCCTGCATTCTTGAGCCAAAAAGGCATCATTTTGTAACAATAGCATCCGTCCCCTGTGATGAAGGACCACGTTGTCTTGGACGCAAGCCGAGACCTTCCTCTGATCCTCCGGGCTGAGCTCCCCGCCAATCCTGATCTTTTTGATTGTTCCGGCCTTCGTGGTCACCTCCACCTCTACCACCTCCTCCATGGCTTCCAACCTGTATTGCTCCCCTAGGTATTATTCTCCTCTCCGCCGCCCGAGCCCCCTGTCTCCTTCCTCCATCTCTTCCTCTTCCACCATCATCAACTCCTCCGCCCCCTCTCTCGGGGTCTCTTCTTCTTTCTCTTCCTCTTTCCCCTCCTCCGCCCTAGGCCCCTCAGCGACCCCTTCCTGGGCATGAACTACTCCTTCACCCCTCTTTCCTTCCACCCGCTCCTCTTCTTCGGCCTCGGCCACCTATTTCATGACCTTGTCCCACTCCTCCGCTTCTTCCATCCAAGATATGGTGTTGACGGCAGTCACATAGCACTGCCTCGCCACCTTGGGCTCTCCCCAGACCCGAATCTGGATTCCTCCGGTGCTAAACTTGAGACACTGGTGGAAAGTGGATGGGATGCACCGGAATGCGCTGATGAGAGGCCTTCCAAAGATGGCGCTGTAGCTGCTGGGGGCATCCACTATCATGAAGCGGCAGTTCCGGGACTGCCCCCCCCCCCCCCCCCCCCCAAGGTCACATGGAGTCCCACTCCGCCTTCCACCTCCTTTCTTTCCCCTGAGAATCCGAACAACGGACCGTCCGAGGCCAACACCCTTCTGGCCTCCACCTTCATTTCGTCGAACGCCTTCTTGAAGATGACGTTGACCGAGCTCCCGTTGTCCACGAGAATTCGAGACACCATGAAGTTCTCGATGGCGGTTTGGATGACTAAAGCGTCGTAGAAGGGGTCCTCATGACCCGGCATATCCCTTTGGGAGAAAGTAATTTTTTCTTTTCGGGGTGGAGCCGTGGATGTCGAAGCCATGCTCCGGCGGTAGATGGTATGGAGGCTCGCCTTGCGGGTTGCCTCTACCCCTACTCCCCCGTGGATCACCCCGATCCCTCCTCGAGTCTCCACATCGGCCCGATCCTCGCACCTCTCTTCCTCATCCTCCCTAGGCAGGACTTCCTCGATCCTCACCTGCTGCTATCGCAGCATCGAAACTCTGGCTCTTTTTGTCTCTAAGAATTCGGGGCAGGTGGCCGTTGCGTGACCTTCCTCATCATGGAAGTCACAGTATGGCATTGCCGCCTCTCCCCTCTCGGCCTCTGCCTCCATGTTTCCTCTTCTCCTCCCCGCTCCTGCTTCCACTACTTCTCTCCTTCCTCTTCCTCCTCCTCCTCCTCCTCTTCCTCATCTGATCGCCATAGACTGCTGAGGCGGGGGAGGCATCTGCCTCGGACCCTGCCTCCATCCTAACTGTTGGGGTCTTCCTTTCCCTCCATAGAAGTTACCCACCCCCCCCTGGGGCGTAGCCTCTTCCCTGACCTTGCATCCCCCCACGATGCTGCCTCCATCCCCCCTCCGGGGCCCGGGGCTCTTCCCTTCTTCTCACCTCTTGATGCTTGACCTCCAGTTCAGTGAGCTTTGCTAGCCTCTTGTTGAGCTCCGGATTGGCCTCCTCACTTTCAACCTCTTCCGCCACCCTCCCCATCAACTCCTCGTAGGAAACAGGGGCTTTCCTCTTCAAATCCATCTTGAAGAAACTCTCCTTCAGCCCCAACGTGAAGGCGAGCTGAAGAGCAAACCCTGGAATCTCCTGGGTGAGCAGAACTTCCTCCTGAAACCGATCTGCGTAATGAGCCAGCAACTCCTTGGGCTCCTGCTTCACCTTGAAGAGGGACTCATCATCCTTCTTCCTCTTCTTCGAAGTTGAAAACCTCAACAAGAAACTCCTACGCAAATCCTCGAATGCATAGATCGATCTGATAGGAAGTTGGTGGAACCACTCCCGAGCTTTCTCCTTCAGGGTGACGGCGAAAAGCCGACACTTGAAGGCGTTCGACATTGGCCTGATGGAGACCGAGTCCTCGAACGACTGCAGGTGTTGGACTGGGTCGTCTTGACCATGGTAGTAGACCCTGTCCCACTCCCCGAACCCTTCCGGAATGGGTGCGGAAAGCACCAACTCGCAGAATGGACTTCCCCTACCTGCTTCTTTCTCCTGCTCCACTCGCCCCCCGAGCTCCCTCGCCTGGCTTGAGCTCGCTGGGTCACACCCGCCTGTGCCGCACCCGCCTGTACTGTGCTCGTTGGCGCCGAGGTCACCGGACTGGCGAATAGCACTCGCCCCTCCAGGTCCGGTACTGACCCTCCAGCCACCTCCTTTCCAGCCCTTCCTCCCGGGGCTCCCTCGCCAACCGCTGCCGGAAGTTGGGACGCTTGAGCCACTGGGTTCGCGAACTCGCTACGAAGCACTGCGACCGCGAACCCGAGGGAGTCGAGGACTTCTCGCATGAAGTCCGAGAACATCTTCTGCACCGCCGACGGGGGTGACCCGCGGAGCTCCTCGCCTTGCTCTTCATCTCCTGCCATGTTCCGTACTCAGAATCTTCCTGGACCAGTCGCGCTCCACGCTCACCGCACCAAAATGTTGAAACTGATTTCTCGGTCTCTTGTGAAGCTCGGGCCCTCAACAAGTTGAGGGGCAGCTAGCCCTTACTAGTCCCTTGAAAGGAGCAGACCTGAGATTTGGAGACTGACTAAGACCTTAGTCACAGCGAGGAGGTCCCACCACAAACCCGAAAGATCATTGAGCGCTTCCCCTCCCAAGCCAAAGCTGAGACTTGGGCACCTTGGAGAGCTAGAGAGCTGAACCAAAGTAACCAAGGAAGAAGAAGAAGCTCGGAGAACTGAGATTGGAATCCTCTCCCAAGGTGCCCTTTAAGGTCTATTTATAGTTTTATGTTCCTGGTCTGTCAATAGTGGAATTTCGCCTTTTTGGTTTTACTAAATGCACCCCAATTTGGCCTGCTAACAGCCTTGCGAGATAAGAAAAGAATCTTGGAAAGCATTGCTTACCAGTCCGCCTTAAAGGCTGGCAAGGAGGCCTTCAGACAAGGCCTCCTTCCCTTTTAAGTTCCGCGACCTCATCCGCGGACTTCCGGAGCTCAACGTTGAGCTCCCTAATCTCCCTGTGCGCGGTGAAGTATCGGCGGCCCACCATGTGGGTAAGCTTTGTTGCTCGGAACTGGGCTTGCATGGCTTCATATACGAGCCCCTTCTGCGTAAAGGTCCGAAAGAGGGAGGCATCCTCGCGACCGTAGAGCCCGAAGGAGAGGGCAAACGCCTCAGCTCCAACCTTGTCGTCCTCCACCCAGGAAGGGAGTAGAGAGGAGCATATGACCTTGTTCTGCTCGGGGTCCCACGCGAGCATCGGATCGCCAACTGCGTCCGCAAGCTTCATGTCGACCGGAAGTTCGTGTGGCTCATCGGCTTGGGCTTGGTGGCCGCCTCCTCCGGCTCGCCACCCTCTTTGGCGGGCTCTTGATTCGCTGTAGGAAAAGAGGGGAGGTCGGGTTTGGAGAGGTCCACGACCTCCTTCTCCTTGGGGGCAGAGGGGGCTTTCTTGGTCTTCTTTGCCGCCCCCTGCGAGGCGGGCCGGCGTGGAGGAAGGGACCGTTTCTTTCCCGACGAAGAGCCCGGGATGTCGCGGAAGGCCTCGGCGGCCATGCTCGTGAGCGGGCCAGAGGTGAGGGAGGAAGGAGGCACGTGCGGAGGGTTGAGGGGAAGTTCACGCTCTCCTGCAAAGATAACTAAGAGCGTTAGCTAATCGAAGGAAAGGGGAGTGGGGAAATTGGCGACCGCGAGTCAGACCTTCTCCTTGGGGGATAGGCGGCAACATGTCCACCCGCTCTCGGAGGAAGGCGACCTCAAAGTTCTTTCCTTTGAGGTACTGGTACAAGCTCGCGTCATAACCCCCTAGCGAGGTCGGAGGGCGATAAGCGGCCTCATCTCGCTGGGTGGGGGTATAAGAGATGTTGCCAAAAGGGCCCTTCACCAGGACGAACTTCTGCATCCAGTAATGGGACTTGTTCACCGTCTCGCAGATGGTGACATGTTGGCTCGCGAAATGAGTCGTCCCGTCCTTGTACGCGTGAAACAAGAACACCTTGCGGAAGACGAGCAGGCTGAACTCGATCTTCTCCGCCCTAAGATAACTGGCGAACGCGACCACCACGGTGATCGTGTTCGGCGTCAGCTGGCTCGGCAGAACGCCAAAGTATTTGAGCACCTAGAAAAATCGACAGGGGTTAGAGCGTCATTCGCGAAGCGAGTCAGGAATACAAGGGTCAAAGAATAAACATACTTGGCGCACTTCCGGCCAGAGGGGGAGTCGCAGTCCATTCTCGAAGTGAACGATGGGGATAGTGAGCTTGTCAGGATGCGGGTCGCTGATGGTGTCTAGCTCAGTTGGGGAGCGAGCCACGAAACTAGAATGGATGTACTGGTCGACGGTAGCTTGGTATTCCTCCTTTGTGAGGTTGGCACAGAAGAAAAGGCCCTCGAGGAACGCTCCGGAGCACTTGGCCCTCCCCTCCGCCTCCGCATCGCCGACCATGGTGTTTGGAAGCTGCGAATCACAAAAGTGGCGAGAGCGAGCTAGATTTGCGAGAGAGTTAGAAGAGGAGGAGCGCGAAGGAAGAATAGTAAATGCGGTGGTTGAAAAGAAAAAAGACCGACTATTTATAGAAATAAAAAAGGCAGGAAGAAGTCAAAGCGCCGGTGTCTGCGGGTAGCGTATTTGCGCGATATTCTTCCACCTCCAGGAGTCCTATTCGCTCCCGACGAGTCAACACCTTGCCGAACTCCCTCTCGTTAATCGTCGGCGAGCTAGCGCTGGACAATGAAATAAAGCAAAACACGAGGGCAGGACGCGAGTGCGAGTAATAGAAGCATAAAAGTAACCGACGAATGAGCGAGCCAGGCATAGCAAAAGAGAAGATAATAAACATAGAAAAAAAGGGCTCGCAAGCGAGTCAAAGTATCATTATTACAGACTTTTGAAAATTGTTCGCGATCCCTCCCTACGAAGGGGAGAGGGAAGAAAAACAACAAAGTGCAAACTGCGAGGCAAGAATTCTTAATATCGCAACCATTTCCAGCGGCCGCGACCCCGTACACCAGAGTGAGGGGGGACTCTCGGGTAGTGATATTCGCGAAGCGACTGGATCGCTTGGTTCGTCAGCCGTGTGTAATCTTCGATCCGAGCAATATACACCCCGGGGGAGGTCGCATCACCGTGATCGATCGGCCGCACCTCGGCAAGGACGTGCGCGTTCGCGTACTCCATCGCGGCAAATCTTTCCTCATTTGCGAGCCGGTCCAACCTATTCTGCTCGTGTAGATCCCGCAACAGGGAGGTATGCTTCCAAAATATCTCGGTGACCCGCCTCTTCATCCACGCCGGATCACTGGGGTCCCCCAGAAAATCTGCGACCTGACTCGGCGAAGGGGGTGGAGACATCTCCAACGCCCCAGACTCTGACTCGGTGAGCGGGGTCATGGAATCACCTGCGAAGTAGAAATCAGCAAGGAGGTGGGAAGTGACACCTTATAGCGACGGTCTAACCTAGTGGAGGAATTTGAGTGCTGGGCCGCTGGCGAGAGGTGCCCAGCTGGCCTCGGAATGCCTCAACGAAGGCAGGGGTAAAGGCCTTACCCAAACCAGGAGCGAGCCCGGACTCGGCAATCAACGTCCCTCCAGGGCTCTTTTATTCCAGAATGCCAAATCCAGGAGTGATGATGGTCTGATTCGGCGGGGTAGGCGGGTCTGCGGGAGGGGGAACTCGCTCTTCCAGGTCCGCGAGAGGGGACACTGTACAAGGAGTAAGTGTGATTTAGCGAGCCAAGAGATATGAAGGAAGACAAGGTAAAACACTCACCTCATTGCGAAGGCGAGTCCCGCAGGACGACGGCCCTCACGTCTATGAGAAGAGTATTAGACCCACCGGTGGAAGGGATGTGGGTGTCGGTGATTGTTTTCCCCAGGGCATTCTCACCCAGGAAAGCGTTCTGTGAGTGGAGAAGTAATTTCAAAAGCTAAAGACATTAAACCAGCAAACTTGACGATAGTACCTGCTAGGCGAGCCCATCATGGGGGGAGTGCGGCAAAAGAAAGAACCCACCCTTGCCGGCCGGGCACCGAACGTCCTTTGCCATTTTGACGGAGGGTGGAGGCAGAGAGCGCCGCGGAGAAGTCCAGGAGGCGATGGCGGCAGCTTTCCCCTTCTGGGCTGCTTGCGAGGCCTTCAGGCGAGCCAACATTTCTTCTTTTTTAGACATCGCGTTGGGGCTCGCGGCGAGTAAGAAAAGGGGAAGAAGAATAAAAAAGTCTGTATGCCGGCCGGGAAGGGTGGTATTTATAGTAGTGGACATGGGTCCCACCGAAAGATTCTCGCCACGTCACCAGGGGATCGGCGAATACCAGGGGTTGGACGGTTCTTCGGGAGCCTAAAAAGCCTCGCAAAGAGCGGGGATTGTATACAACCCCGATATTCTCCTAGAGGTGAACGAAGACTGAGGAATAACCAACAAGCAAAAGTAATGTGGAAGGCGAGCCAGAATCTCAATGGCCGCTCACGGGAAGGAGAGCTAGCCACTTGCCGACCGCTGGCGAGGGAGAGGAGCGAGCCAGGGCTCCGCGGTCCGCTTACAATGATGTTCTAGGCAAACCAGATCCTTTCCAAGTTTTGACATTCGACGAACTTACTTCTCAGTTCGACGAACGTCACCCTTCAGATTGGCGAGCCCGCATGAAGGCGGGCGAGCCGAGCACTCGCCGACCGATCATGAGGAAGGTGGGCAAGCTAGATCCTCGCGGTTTGCTCCTGAGTTCGACAAAAGCCGTCCTGGGTTCGACGAATTCCATTCTCCGTTCGACGAATTTGCTTCTCAGTTCGATGAATGTCATGCTTTTGTTGAAATTATTGAAGTGGAGTGGAAGGTGGCCAGCGGTCTGAATTTGGGTGACCGCAGAGACCGCGCGGTCTGTGTTGGTGATCTGTCAGTTTGGCTCTGTGGTCTGGTTCTGTCGGTCTGCTGGTTGGCCGGGTTATTCCTGGTTGTTGTGGTCTCTCTCCGAGTTGTTCTGCTTGGTCTTTCTATCTTCTTTGTAGAAAACCGGGCGGTCTGTTCTTATGTGACCGCCTGACCGGGCGGCTTGTGCTGGTCGATCTAGCAACTTGTCTGAAGTCGGCCAGATGGTTCTTGGTTTGCTCCTGGTGATCTAAGGAAGGAGTGTTCTTGTGCTCGCACGGCTTGTGCACGGTCTCGTGTTCGCGCGACTTGTGCGCGATCTGTCTGCTGATCTGCGGTCTTGGACAGAAGGTTGTCCAAGTGGTCTAATCGCGCGGTCTACTTTGTGAGACCGCTGGCGATCTGACGGGTGGTGATTGTATCTCTCCTGTGCGGTGACGACATCTGTCTACCCGCCTATAAATTGGGGTGCATGGCCCGTCATTCATAACGAGAATTGTTTGCGGTCAGCAGGTTGCGGTCTCCTTCCTTGGTGATTCCCAGCGGCTTGAATAAACAGTTCGGCAGCGGTCTATCTGCGAGATGGTTTATGGTGTTCTTGTGCTGTTCGCATCGAGCTCAGCGGTTAGGCGATCTGAGTTGCGGTCTGGGGACAGCTTATGTTCTTCGTTCAATTCAATAAGCTCTAGTTCGTGCGGTCTGAGGTGGCGGTCTTGCAGTGCAGGCGGTTTGTCTATTTTCTGTTCGTGCGTTCTCAGGTCAAGCCGGGCGATCTCTGGAGTTGTGCAGTCTGTGCGGTCTCTACTTTGTCAAGCCGCCAGTTTTACTTTTTGGTGTTTTGTTCTTCTCTCCTCCGTGATTCTTATGAATCATGTCTCGCCATGTATACCTCGCACTGTAATCAAGTATTGTGATTCAATAAATTTTTGTGTTGCTGTGTGGCATATTGTGGTTGTTTGGCTATAATTCAGTTGATGCAACTCCTGCTTACTCCTAAACGATTCAAATTCAAAATTTTAACATGGTATCAAAGCGAGGTTGTTGGAGTGGATAAGCAGTGATCAACTTGAGTTGCCATCGTCATTGTGAAGAAGAGACCACATAGATTGCCATGGAAGGTGGATACGCAAGAGCGCTTGGTATTGAACTTTTCACATCGACTAACTACAAGAAGTATGGAGAGTTACTTACTTGGCGAGGATCTATGGGAGATAGTTGGAGGAGAAGACACACAAGAGGTGTTTCTAGCAGGAGATAATATGGCAGAGGTGAGACTTTGGAGGAGGACTAATGCTAAGGCAGAGTTCACACTCAAGAGGGCTATCTCACCAGAGCTATTTGATCACAACATTGGATGTAAATCTGCTGCTGAGATTTGGACGTCTTTGGACGGGCTGTTTAATAAGAAGAATGTAGCTCGGCTACAGTTTCTTGAAAATGAGTTGGCGAAGGCCTCTCAAGGTGATCTTTCTATTTCTACCTTCTTTCTCAAGATGAAGAACCTTACAGCAGAGATTTCTGCATTGGACCCTGATGAGCCCATCTCGGAGGCAAAACTGAAGAGGCATATCATTCGCGGGTTGCGGAAGGAGTATCTTGCCTTTGTGACGTCAGTTCAAGGTTAGTCAAATCAACCATCTCTGTTGGAGCTAGAGAACTTACTTGCTTCGCAGGAAAGTTTGGCAAGACAGATGGCGGGGACTTCTATCTCTGGGGGAGATAGTGATGTGTTGTTCTCTGGAAAGAAGAAGAAGAAGTGGGAGAAGAAGAAGCCAGGTCAGGATGGACCCTCTACTTCAGGTCAGCAGGATAGAGGTTATGCTTCTAAGTCTGATGGGAAGAAGAAGGGAGAGGGACCAAGGTGCTTCAGGTGTAATAAGACCGGCCACTTCAAGAAGGATTGTCGGGTTAATCTTCAGTCAGGACAAGTAGCGGAGAAGGAGAAGCCAAAGTCTGATGAAGCTGGATGGGGAGGAGCCTTTGCAGCTAATCTGATGGTGATGCCCGTTAAGGCCTTGGCTGCCATCAACTTCGAAGAGGATTGGATCGTGGATTCAGGGTGTGGGCCTCACCTCACCGGGGATGAATCAAAATTCTCTTATTTGGCGCCTTACTCAGGTAACGATGCTATCATTACGGCTGATAATTCTGTTCATGCAGTCGAACAAGAAGGTGTTGTCTCCCTGAGCAGTGATAAGGGTCCACTCACATTGAGGAGTGTTTATCACGTGTCTGGTATAAAGAAGAATCTCTTCTCTGTGACCAATGCGGTCGATGTCGGTTATCAAGTTCTGTTTGGCCCAACAGAAGTGAAGTTTCTTAAAACTCAACCGGAGATAAAGGGAGATGTTATCCATGTTGGAAAGCGGGTTAAGGACTTGTTCATTTTATCGACAAGTACCTATATTGATAAGATGAAGACCAACGATAGCGCGGCTATCTGGCATGAAAGGTTAGGGCATGTTGGCATGGACAAATTGAAGGCTATGGCGGTAAGGGGCCTTGTCAAGGGCTTGCCTAGCTTGTCCTCTTATGGAGACGGTCATGTTTTTGCGGGATGTCAGTTTGGTAAGTCTCATCGACTTCCATTTGATAAATTGCAAACAAGATGCAAAGCGTCGTTGGAGTGCATTCACGGTGATTTGATGGGACCGACTACCACCGCAAGCCTTGGGGGCAACAGATATATGTTGGTGTTGATTGACGATTACACCAGATATGTCTGGGTGTATTTTCTGAAAGAGAAGTCGGAAGCCTTTGCGAAGTTCGTGGAGTTCAAGGAGCTGATGGAAGGTCGGTTAGGCCTGCGGGTGAAAAAAGTGAGAACTGACAATGGTGGGGAGTTCACCTCTGGTGAGTTCTCAAGTTTTTGCAGGAAGCACGGCGTCCGGAGAGATCTCACTTGTGCCCATACTCCACAGCAAAATGGCGTTGTGGAGAGGAAGATCCGTCATCTGACAGAAACCTGCAAATGCTGGCTTCATGCAAAGAGTATTTCAAAGTCCTTTTGGGTGGAAGGAATGTCTTGTGCAGCATACGTCATCAATAGGATGCCTCTAAGTCCTATCAACATGAAGACCCCTCACGAACTGATGTTCAAGGAGAAACCGAGTGCTGCACACCTTCGGGTGTTCGGGTCAACCTGTTATGTGCATATTCCTGATGCTCTTCGGACAAAGCTAGATGCAAAAGCAAGGAAGCTAGTCTTTGTTGGGTATGATGAGCGGAAGAAAGGATGGAGATGCATGGATCCTGAGACACGGAGATCAGTGGTATCTCGGGATGTGGTGTTCGATGAGGTGACTTCCTACAAAGGGAGTTCAGGAGTTGAATTACCGGAGAGCAGGGTTAATGAAGAAGGGAAAGCTGCGGGAAGTCTTCAAGTGGAGTTGCCTGTTTCACCAGGAGCTCCAGCTGTGTCAAGCTCTGAGATGGAGGCTTCAAGTTCTGGAAGCAGGGGGAGCGATGCTCCAAGTTCGTCTGGAAGAGGAGCTAGCACAGAAGAAGCAGCTGAGGAGGTGGTTAGTCAGGAGCAACCTCTTAGGAGGTCGAAGAGGATTATCAAGCCACCGGATCGATACACGGGAGGAAACATGGTGAGCTTTGTCTCATGTTTCTTCGCTGGTCCCTTGGATGAGAGGGAGTCGTCGAGCTTTGAGAAAGCCAAAGGCGTGAAGCAGTGGGACATTGCTATACAAGAGGAGATGGATGCTCTCAAGAAGAATGAGACTTGGTCTCTAGTGCCCAGGCCCAAGGGCATTACCCCTGTGACATGCAAATGGGTTTATAAGCTCAAGAAGAAAGCTAACGGCACGATCGAGCGATACAAGGCTCGCCTTGTGGCTTGCGGGTTCTCACAGCAGTATGGAGAAGATTATGACGAGACGTTCAGTCCAGTGGCAAAGATGACCTCGGTGCGGTTTGTTATTGCTTTGGCGGCATCTAGTGGATGGGAGATTTGGCAGCTCGATGTGAAGAATGCTTTCTTATACGGAGAGATTGATAAGGATATCTTCATGATCCAGCCGCCGGGTTTCATCTCGAAGGATTGTTCGGACTACGTCTGCAAACTGAAGAAGCCCATGTATGGGTTGAATCAAGCGCCTCGGGCGTGGTATGGGAAGATCGCAGAGTATCTTCTATTCTGCGGGTTCTTTGCTTCAGACTCTGATTCTAGCTTGTTCGTCAAGAAGGAGGGGGCGCTTCGGGTTATTGTTCTGTTGTATGTGGATGACATGATTGTCACCGGGTACTCGAAGGATGCAGTAGCGAGGCTGAGAGCTGAGCTTGCTATCAGGTTTGAGATGAAGGATCTGGGTGAGCTTCACCATTTCCTTGGACTCGAGGTCCAGAGGCGGGAGAGCGGAGTGCTCATTTCTCAGGCTGGATATGCAGAGCGGATCGTTCAACGATTCGGCATGGAGGAAGGGAAGAGCAGCTCTATACCTCTAGAACAGCATCATAAACTTTGGAAGGATGAGGGAAGAGTTCTATCTGATCCATTGGTGTTCCGAGCTCTGGTTGGGAGCTTAATTTACTTGACCATCATGAGGCAAGATATTGCTTATGCAGTTGGCAAAGTGAGTCGGTACATGGCGGAGCCACGGAAGCCTCATCTTCTAACGGCGAAAGGAATTTTGAAGTATGTGAAGTCGACCTCTGATTTGGATCTCCTATATAGGAGAGGGTCGAGCTTGGAGTTGCATGGATATATGGATGCTGACTATGGGGGAGACATGGATGATCGGAGATCAATGTCTGGTTTTGTCTTTATGACGGGCCCCACAGCTATTTCTTGGTGCAGCAAAAAGCAGGACTCGGTGTCCGTATCTACCATAGAAGCGGAATACAAGGCTTCGGCCTTGGCAGCTCAGGAAGTCGTTTGGCTCAGGAGGTTGGTGGAGGATGTTCATAAGGAGGTTCGAGGTCCCACTATGCTACGCGGGGACAATGAGAGTGCTCTCAAGCTGGTTAATAATCCAGTTTGTCACGCGAGGACCAAGCATATTGAGATTGAGCACCATTTCATTCGTGAAAAGGTGTTGGGAGAATCTCTTATGGTCGAGCATGTTCGGAGTGCGGATAATGTTGCAGACATCTTCACAAAGCCGCTGGCGAAGGGACCGTTTACTCGGTTGCGGAGTTTACTCGGGCTAGTTTCCACTTCCCACTTCAAGGGGGAGTGTTGAAATTATTAAAGTGGAGTGCAAGGTGGCCGGCGGTCTGAATTTGGGTGACCGCAGAGACCACGCGGTCTGTGTTGTTGATCTGCCGGTTTGGCTCTGCAGTCTGGTTCTGTCGGTCTGCTGGTTGGCCGGATTGTTCCTGATTATTGCGGTCTCTCTCCGAGTTGTTCTGATTGGTCTGTCTATCTTCTTTGTAGAAGACCGGGCGGTCTGTTCTTATGTAACCGCCTGACTGGGCGGCTTATGCTGGTCGATCTGGCGACTTGTCTGAAGTCGGCCAGATGGTTCTTGGTTTGCTCCTGGTGATCTAAGGAAGGAGCGTTCTTATGCCCACGCGGCTTGCGCACGGTCTCGTGTTCGCGCGACTTGTGCGCGATCTGTCTGCTGATCTGCGGTCTTGGACGAAAGGTTGTCCAAGTGGTCTGATCGTGCGGTCTACTTTGTGAAACCGCTGGCGATCTGATGGGTGGTGATTGTATCTCTCCTGTGCGATGACGATATCTGTCTACCCGCCTATAAATAGGGGTGCATGGCCCGTCATTCATAACGAGAACTGTTTGTGGTCAGCAGGTTGCGGTCTCCTTCCTTGGTGATTCCCAGCGGCTTGAATAAATAGTTCGACAGCGGTCTATCTGCGAACTGGTTTATGGTGTTCTTATGCTGTTCGCATCGAGCTCAGCGGTCAGGCGACCTTCAGCGGTTAGGCGATCTGAGTTGCGGTCTGGTGACAGCTTCTGTTCTTCGTTCAATTCAATAAGCTCCAATTCGTGCGGTCTGAGGTGGCGGTCTTGCAGTGCAGGCGGTCTGTCTATTTTCTGTTCGCGCAGTCTCAGGTCAAGCTGGGCGATCCATGGAGTTGTGCGGTCTGTGCGGTCTCTGCTTTGTCAAGCCGCCAGTTTTACTTTTTGGTGTTTTGTTCTTCTCTCCTTCGTGATTCTTATGAATCATGTCTCGCCATGTATACCTCGCACTGTAATCAAGTATTGTGATTCAATAAAGTTTTGTGTTGTTATGTGGCATATTGTGGTTGTTTGGTTATAACACAGTTGATGCAACTCCTGCTTACTCCTAAACGATTCAAATTCAAAATTTTAGCAGCTTTAGCCCCGACAAGCATCTCTCAGCGGATCTCGGCCCTTTTTCAGTGGGAGAACTCGCAGGAGGAAACGCAAGACCCAGCATCGGTGGGTATCGTCGGTAGGAGTGCGAGCGGGGTCTTCACAGGCTGCTCGCCCAAAGGGGGTTTTAGATCCAACAGGTGGAAGAGGTGACAAAGAAGGTGAGCCAGAGCTTCAAGGGTCACTCGTAGGAAGCGCGCGAGTCATATCCCTGCGAGCCCAAGCCTCAAGGTCAGCTCGCAAGAAGGCGGGCGAGTCGGGTAATCGCCGACTGCTCGCGAGTAGGCAGATGAGCCGGAGTTCTTCCAAGTCTTTGGGTTCGACGAGGTCCGTCCTACGTTCGATGAACGCCGAGCATTTATGGAGATCGCCGAACTCAGTTCAGCGTTCGACGAATTCCGTTCTCCGTTCGACGAAGCCCGTTCGACGAACTCACCTCTCCGTTCGACGAAACCCGTTCGACGAATTCACCTCTCTCGCGAGTGATGCTTTCATAAACCACTCGTCCATAGACTAAAGAGGTGGAGTTACTCCTCTGCCCCTGGTGGTCTGCAGGTAGCCCCTCCAAATAGCGGAGTTTGGCTGCTAGCAGGCCAAATTGGGGTGCGTTTAGTAAAACCAAAAGGCGGAATTCTGCTATTGACAGACCAGGAACAGAAAACTATAAATAGACCTTAAAGGGCACCTTGGGAGAGGATTCCAATCTCAGTTCTCTGAGCTTCTTATTCTTCCTTGGTTACTTTGGTTCAGCTCTCTAGCTCTCCAAGGTGCCTAAGTCTCAGCTTTGGATGGGGAGGGGAAGCGCTCAACGATCTTCTGGGTTTGTGGTGGGACCTCCTCGCTGTGACTAAGGTCTTAGTCAGTCTCCAAATCTCAGGTCTGCTCCTTTCAAGGGACTTGTAAGGGCTAGCTGCCCCTCAACTTGTTGAGGGCCCGAGCTTCACAAGAGACCGAGAAATCGGTTTCAACACTATGGATCCTTAGGAATTAAATAGGATATAATTTAAGGCTTGGGTTTAATGGCGAGGTAATAATGATAAACATGAAGCCGCATTCCACAAAAGGTTTTGAGCTGGAAAAAATGACAACCATAAAATTAATAAGCTACACCCCCATACTCATGTTTTGCAAAGGGGAGCACTCCTTTTTTTTTGTAAACTTTTACCATTTTTGTATAGTTGGGATCATTTCAAGTATGCATATGCATACCTAGGCTGCATATCACTATGAAATTTTGCTTTTTGAATCAACGCCTATTTTTTTCCAATAATTAAGCTCAAAATTTAAGTGTACATTTGGGTTTGGTCTTTTTAGTTTTGGTGGTGAAACGGTGGGGGTGAATCCGATAAAAGGTAAAAGGCACAAATTTGTGTGATAAATGATAGTAATTTGGGGGTTGTGTGCAAAGGCTCAAACTGTCCAAAGAAAGGCCTAAATTATTTACATAAGGTTAATTATTCTAAAGTGCAAATTGAAGATAGCTAAGGGCAAGTTCTAGACATCGAGAAAAGACACCCTTCCGTTCGAATCGAGTAATAGCTTTCTAACAATCTTCTGCACACTCACCAAAACAACTTTTAGATAATCACGATATTCATTTTAAAAGTAAGATAAATTTTTACTGCGCAAATTAACAAATCATAATTTTAGATCTATGCCAAGAATTTAATTCTACACCAATACTACTCAAACACAGGCATTTGACTAGAAGCACTACATGAGTCAACAATTTTACTCAAAAGTTTCAACGAAACCTATTCTAGTACAAAAAATTCTTAGCCCACATGAAAAAAAAATTAAGTCTACTCTTGGAACTAATCAACTGAGTAAGAGCTAGAAATTGTTTGATGAAAACTTAAAACAGAAAAAAGTTATCTAATTTTTTTTTTCAAAAAGTTTATTAAATTAGGTTACCCCTCCATACTGAGAAGTAAGCATTGTCCCCAATGTTTAAAACCAAATATGAAGTTTGAAAATTTCAAACTACACAAACACCTCCGTACTTAAGATTAAACATTGTCCTCTTGTTTAAAAATAAGTAAGAAAATTAAACTGTATTAAAATAAATGCTAAAAAAATTATAAGAAGACTTCCCTGATTGGTCGTTAGGGTTGCCGCCCATATCATAAAAAATCCTGCAAATCATGTTAAGACAGGAGAAACAACAAACTAAGAAAAGATAATTATGGGGTGTCTCACATGAGCGCTTTGTATGCCGTCACGTAGCTTGACTAATTGGCAATTTATTAAAAGTTTGGTAGGTTAAGCGATTCTATTTTTCCGGTTGAGGGGTCGCTGGGGTAATATAATTTTAATCGGTGCCCATTAACTTTGAATGAGCCATTTTCCGGGTGTTCTATGGTACCATATGGCCAAACCTCTTTTACTATAAAGGGGCCGGACCATCGGGACTTCAGTTTTCCGGGAAAAAGCCTTAAACATGAGTTATAAAGAAGGACTAAATCTCCCGGTGAAAAATACTTCGGATTTTTAATTCTTTTGTCATGATAATACTTAGTGCGCTCCTTGTAAAATTTATTATTTTCATAGGCGTTTGCACGTCATTCGTCTAATTCATTCAATTGAAATTTCTGGTTTTCTGAGGCTAAGTTTAAATCTAAATTTAAAAATTTAAGCGTCCAATATGCGCGATGCTCTAATTCTACCGGTAAATGACACATTTTTCCATAGACTAACCGGTATTGTGTACAACCGATGGCGGTCTTGTACATCATCCGATAAGCCCATAAGGCGTCATCTAATTTAAGTGACCAATCCTTCCTATTAATAGATACTATTTTTTCTAAAATTCTTTTTAATTCTCGGTTTACCACCTCCACTTGGTCATTTGTTTGTGGTTGATAGGCAGTGAAGAGTTTGTGTGTAACGCCATATTTAGCTAAAATTTTAGCAAGTTAGCTGTTACAAAAATGTGATCCCATATCACTCACTAGTGCGCGTGGTGTGCCAAATCTTGAAAATATTTTTTTTTTAAAAATGTATGATGACTCTTGCGTCGTTGGTGGGAAGAGTTTGTGCTTCCGCCCACCTCGACGTGTAGTCAACCGCAACAAGAATAAATTTATTATTGTTAGAGGGAGGTAGGGGACCTATGAAATCTAAGCCCCATAAATCAAAATTTTTGCATTCTATGAATATATTTTGTGGCCTCTCATCTCGATTAGAAAGATTATCTGTCCGCTGGCAACTATCATATTTACTCACAAGAGTGTGAGCGTCTTTGAATAAGGTGGGCCTATAGAAGCCCGCCTCTAGCACCATTCATGCGGTTCGGTTTGCTTGATAGTGACCACCGGTTGGTCCTTCATGGCAGTGCCGTAATATTTCGATGTCTTCCTCGCCCGAAATAAACCTTCTTACCACTTTGTCTGCACAGATCCGAAATAAAAAAGGGTCTTCCCGAAAGTAAATTTTCATGTCTGAAAAGAATTTCTTCTTTTGTTGACAACTTGAATAATTCTTTGGAAGGACCGAGCCACTAAATAATTGGCAAGATCCGCGTACCAAGGGGTGGAAGAAGTTGTTGGAGCATGCGTTCCGCACTCGTTCGGTTTGAGAATAACAAATCCCGAATGTATTTGATCTTATTTTTGATTAATGGTGTGCAGATAACTGATGAGTCCTGATCATATACACATTTATGGACTCATCCGGGCCGTTATTCAGTCATTTCACCGCACTTTAGCCTTGTTATAGTTTATATTTGATATTCCATGCTAGGTGCACTTCTAGGCCCATTGTGGTGTGATTTCATGCTTTTCTTCATTAGTGGTTTTCATGCTACGTTAGGTGCCACTTTCAGTGGCTAGATTCGTGGTTGTGCTGGAATAGGAGTCGTGCAGGTGTTCCCGGTGCAATTCTGCACAGGAACACTGCGCACGATCACCGGTTCTATTGTGCACGACCACTGGTCGTGCGCCACTGATCGTGTGCACTTAACCCTTTTTTTCATGAGTTCTGTTTAGTGCAGTGCGCACGACCACCTACGATAGTGCGCACGACCAC
The DNA here is from genome assembly GCA_033032865.1 of Dactylorhiza incarnata. NCBI lineage: Eukaryota > Viridiplantae > Streptophyta > Magnoliopsida > Asparagales > Orchidaceae > Dactylorhiza > Dactylorhiza incarnata. Next base: position 19,255,807 of record JAWHQI010000011.1, on the reverse strand, counting down.
CGGTCGTGCGCCACTGTTCGTGCGCACTTATCATTAATTTTTTGAGTTCTGTCTCGACCAGTGCGCACGACCACCGACGATAGTGCGCACGACCACCGGTCGTGCGCCACTGGTCGTGCGAACATTATAGTTTATAAATTTCGCATCTTGCAGGTTCCACCCAGGCAGTGCGCACGATCGCAGAATTCCAGTGCGCACGACCACTGGTCGTGCGCCAATGACCGTGCGCACTATTTAAATCAGCGCCTATATAAATACTTGTTCCGATTTTAGGTTAGATTGAGCCACCGGGAGCGGATTGCCTGTTCCGTACGCCGCCGACCACCATCCTGGGACGCCTCCACTTCATCTCCTACGCAAGGGGAAGTCTCCTCCATCCATTCCAAGCCTTCCTCCATTGTCCGGGAGCATTCTCCATCATCCGCAAGCCTCCAAGCAGCTATTTCCCCACTACGACCCGGTGAGAAGAAGAGAAAATCTGAAGTCGAGGACGACGGAGCTACGTAGGGAGATCGTGACAGCTCTCTGCGCCGGAAGCATAGTCCGCCCGAGTCCGGAGGTAGCCCGACAACCTACCATTCCGGCCGTGAACGGCCGCTAGTCTTCACCCATCGGTTATCTCTTTCTTCTTTCCTTCATTGTACTCGTTGAATCGTGTAAACTGGAATATTGTGTTGTTTGGGTTGTTTGAAATGAATGTTTCTTTACTTTCATTCATCGCTTGCTTGTGAATCATTCCGTTTCTACTCTCTCACTCACGCACACACGCAAGGTGTTTGATCCGCGTTGGCAAGAGCTAACGGCGGTTGTGAAGAGGTGTTCGCGACCCTCACCCTCTCGCACTAGAGCACACTCCATCCGCCTCACGAAGCACGGCATCGCGGCCGTTGCATCCATCTCGCCTAGCGAAGCGGTGCCTTCGACCCGCATTTCTTTTATTGTTGTTAGGATTAGGACAAATCAACCAAAAATCCCCTTTTTATGTGTGTTGCGCTTGTGTAACAAGAGTCACGCAACGCGATTTGTTCACCTAACTTGCATTCCTCAAGAGACCGACATTCGGGGATTCCACTCTCCACATTTATTACTTGACAGCGACCGGTGCACTTGCCGACACGCATCAAGTTTTTGGCGCCGTTGCCGGGGAATGCAGGCGTGCAACGTCCCGTGTTGTGACTTTCGTTATACGAGCAGTTGTTTTTGATTCTCTTTGTTTTTCTTTTTGTTTGTGATAGTGCATGCAGAGACAAACCGCAGGCGAACTCGTACCCTTTGATCCTGAGATTGAACGGACCGCTCGCGCACGAAGGCGCGCTGCTGCCGTATAAGCGGCAATGGGTGATCAGGTAGACCCAAATGATGTTGATGCGAGAGTGCCCGGCGTGGGGCAACACCAGCCTGGAGACGAGCAGGAGGCGGTTAGGCCTCGGCCCCGCACGATGAGAGACTACACCACTCCAACTGCCGGGAGTGTGTATCCGAGGTTTGGGCCCAATATTATGAATAATCAGTTTGAGATCAAGCCTGCGATCTTGAACATCATCCGGAACAACGCTCAGTTCTCTGGAATGGCCAGCGAAGACCCGCATCTGCATCTGGCAGAATTTTCTGATATTTGCGGAACCTTCCGCTACGCGGGGATTGCTGACGACACGGTCAAGCTTAGACTGTTTCCTTTTTCACTCCGCGACAAAGCAAAGGTGTGGCTCCACTCCATTCCGGCCGGGACTGCTGCGACTTGGGATGCCCTCGCATCCAAGTTCCTTGCTAAATTCCACCCTGTGGATAAGATCGTGAGCTTGCGGCGGGAGATCGCCACCTTTCGCCAACTTGATCAAGAGACCCTTGCTGAGGCGTGGGAGCGCCTTAACGATCTCCTTCGCCGTTGTCCGAACCACGAGCTGCAACCGTGGAATGTGGTCGAAACATTTTACTTTGCAATCGAGCCCAACTACAGGGCAATGATCGATGCTGCGGCGGGTGGTACCTTGATGAACCACACTCCTGAGGAAGCCCTTCGGATTCTGCGCGACACTGCCTCCCACAGTACATTCTGGACTGCAGGGAGAAATGCTCCAAGAAGCGGCCGTGGTCTCTTTATGGTCGACTCACTTCCTTCTACACCCGCGCCTGCTGCTATCATTACCTGCGAGGGATGTGGAGGCGGAGGGCACCACGCGTATGAATATCCGGGGAACAACGTGGCAGGTGACTTCGCACACTTGACCTTGAACGAATCTGTTAATTATATAGGAAATCAGCCTAAGGGGGCGCCTTTCAATAATGCTTATAATCCGGGAGCGAGAAGTCACCCGAACTTCTCTTGGAATCCAAACACACCTGGCCAACGATGGGCACCGGGGCAGCATCAAAATGATGCTTACGCCTCCGGGAGCCAACCGAGGCCACCACACCCGGATTATAACCAAGCGCCCCCTACCCTAAAAAGAGTAATCTAGAAGAGATGATGGAGAAATTCACGCAAGTAGCTAATTTGAATATGGTGAACCAGACCGCATCCATGCGAAACTTGGAAACGCAGTTGGGCCAATTGGCCCAAGTGCTAACCGAGCGATCGCAGGGGACCCTTCCCAGCAACACGGAAAAGAACCCAATTGATCAAGGGAAGAGTCTTGGGGATGTGGTAGAGGCTGATCCGAGTGAGCTGGTAATTTCCTGTTCCATCAACAAGTTTGAAACAAAAGCTTTGTGTGACTCTGGTTCCTCCCGCAACATCATTGCGTTGCAAGATGTAGCTAAATTACAACTGGAAATGAACACGGAGGAAAGGAAATCGCTGGTGCTTGCTAATGGGACTGTTATACAATCCGAGGGGGAAGTGAAAAATGTGGAGGTGACAGTCGAGGGGACAATTGTAGTTGCTGATTTTCAGGTTTTGGGCCCCCAGGAAAATCATTCTATCCCTATCTTGGGCGTTCCGTTCTTGAAAGAGAGCGGTGCCACCCTTGATTTTGCTACGGGGTGCGTTGTCCTACCCAATAAGGTGCAGCAGCCCACTTCCCCGAAGCTGTAGCTGAAACATCCACTCCTCCCCCTCTTTTTAATTTTGATGAATCATTGAGCTGTGCAGGGCATGAAGAAGTTAAAGAAGCAATGGAAGGGGAAAAGGAGGAGCACCTGTCTAGTGAAGAAGAAGAAGTTGATCTTCGGCGAGAGTTTGGTTCCGAGACGGAAGAAGACCACAATTCGAAGAACTTTGACGTGAATTTGGTTCGGGACAATGTCCCATTATCCTCTTATTGTGATTCCTGTAATAAACTATCTAAGCGCTCCATCTCCTGGGCCGATCCGGTAGTCACCACGATGCTGGAAGTGACGCCACCCGCCACTAAGGCGGAAAAATCTGAAAACTCTCAACGGTGGCAGTCCCCGACTGTCACTAAACTTAAACAGGAAAAACTTCTACGCGACACTCGCGCTGCCGCTCTCCGTGGCAAGAGGGCGGAGGTTAGGGGAGCAGTGGGTGACACCAGTGTTGGCCCTAAAGCCTTCACCTCCCGCCTACGCGCTACGGGGGACACGCACCATAAGAGCGCTTTTAGCTGATTTGTGTGATCTGAATTTGTGAAACTGCTTTTGAGAACTTCTCTTTTAATTCCTGCATTTTATAAACAATGTTAATACAGGTATTTGGTCCAGCTTAAGGATGTTAAATAAAAGCGCTACTGGGAGACAACCCAGATTTCCTGATTTTGTAGTTTCTATCTAACTTTCTTTTAGTCAGCTTTTGCTTATGCTTTTGTTGTTTTGAGTTTTGTGCTTGCAGGTTTTGTGTTCGTTGGTGCGGATGTTGCGGACTGTTCTTGATCGTAAACGCCAATCGTCTGGTATGCTCAATTCTGAGCATTGGGTAACACTTCCTCCCCTCTTTTTTCTTCAATTTCTGGATGTATTGTTTAGACTAAGTCTGGGGGAGCGTATGTGTCATCCACTGTGCACGAGTTGCACTGCATATTAGAAGTTTGTTTCTTATTTATCCTTGTCATTATCTTTGTTTTCATGCTTCCACACCACTTCACCCACTTGAGTGCGCGTTTATCTTTTTGTTGTTGTTCCGGTTAAACTATTTTGGTTGGAATGTGAAATAGGTTGTTAACTTAGAAATTATTATTTGGAGTGCGATGTTGACTCGTGTAGTGTTCTAGTCACTTCGCATGATATGGTAGAATTTGAGTAGAACTAGATTGTCTCTATGCATCTAATTTATGTTTAGTATTTCTGCGTAAATTTAGATTTGTTATACTCAAGTGGTGAATTTGAATGAAATTGACGATAACCCGGTGTAGTGTGTGTACGAGTGCTAGTCGTGTGTTGCTCGAGTCAGGAGGAAGGTTTACCTTTCTCGTGGGCTAAGAACTTGCCCCATGCGACTCTTGAAGCATGGGTGAGAGCGACTCGTCAAGTTAAACATGATGTAGGCCACCCTTTGGCTAGTTTGAGCTTTGTTATTCCATGTCCTTTTCGCTCACCTTTGCAAGCCAAATTTGTGCCTACCATTCCTTTGTTCAGCTCCTCTTCATCCACCAAAGCCTGAAGCTTATCCTACACCCGCAACCAAATTGCTTTTTAACTGCGCTCATAATTCTCAATTTGTGTGATGTTTGGAATCGTTGTGTTATGAAGGGGAAATAAAGTCTATTTGCTGATTTTGAACCAACCGGAGGATACATAATAGAAGCAAAGTTTGTTAAAAGAAAAAAAAATATCTAGAAAAAAAAAGAGCATATTGAAAAGAAATCCTTCCGAGCTAAATAGAAAATCTGTTGGTATTTGTGAAGTAGGCCGTGTGCACACCTAGTTTTCATGATAAGTCTGGGGGTGTGTCACACGTGAATAGTTTGTTGGTTTTGTGAGGTGCAGCATTCTGTTAGCTCACTTGGGTTGCGTAGCCATCGTGTTTAACTTTGAATATCATACCGTAACCTAAGCGCCAACTTAATCTTAAAATCCCTATTGATTTGACTTGTGAGTTTGCTAGCGCCGTGGAGAGAGTGTGACCGGGCGAGCATATGGTTCACGACGTTGATGGATTTCAGCGGAGTTATTCCTAAGACCCGATCTTGTGCAACGCCCGCCTCAGTGTCTCGTCACTTTCATACCGGGCATGATCTTTCAAATTCTTCATAATTCACCAACTGAGTATAACTAAATCTTTACTTACGCTTTAATACTTATGTAAATTAGTTAGCATAGTTAGAATCTCCTTCTACTAGAATCTCTACTCGCATGCGTATGTTACTTCGCACCGTACTCCTTTGTGTAATTCTCTATGTTAACTATCGTTTTCACACTCCGCCGGATTCGTTTGCTCGGGACGCGCAAACAGTTAAGTCTGGGGGTGTGATGAGTCCTGATCATATACACATTTATGGACTCATCCGGGCCGTTATTCAGTCATTTCACCGCACTTTAGCCTTGTTATAGTTTATATTTGATATTCCATGCTAGGTGCACTTCTAGGCCCATTGTGGTGTGATTTCATGCTTTTCTTCATTAGTGGTTTTCATGCTCCGTTAGGTGCCACTTTCAGTGGCTAGATTCGTGGTTGTGCTGGAATAGGAGTCGTGCAGGTGTTCCCAGTGCAATTCTGCACAGGAACACTGCGCACGATCACCGGTTCTATTGCGCACGACCACTGGTCGTGCGCCACTGATCGTGTGCACTTAACCCTTTTTTTCATGAGTTCTGTTTGGTGCAGTGCGCACGACCACCTACGATAGTGCGCACGACCACCAGTCGTGCGCCACTGTTCGTGCGCACTTATCATTAATTTTATGAGTTCTATCTCGACCAGTGCGCACGACCACCGACGATAGTGCGCACGACCACCGGTCGTGCGCCACTGGTCGTGCGAACATTATAGTTTATAAATTTCGCATCTTGCAGGTTCCACCCAGGCAGTGCGCACGATCGCAGAATTCCAGTGCGCACGACCACTGGTCGTGCGCCAATGACCGTGCGCACTATTTAAATCAGCGCCTATATAAATGTCTGTTCCGATTTTAGGTTAGATTGAGCCGCCGGGAGCGGATTGCCTGTTCCATACGCCGCCGACCACCATCCTGGGATGCCTCTACTTCATCTCCTACGCAAGGGGAAGTCTCCTCCATCCATTCCAAGCCTTCCTCCATTGTCCGGGAGCATTCTCCATCATCCGCAAGCCTCCAAGCAGCTATTTCCCCACTACGACCCGGTGAGAAGAAGAGGAAATCTAAAGTCGAAGACGACGGAGCTACGTAGGGAGATCGTGACAGCTCTCTGCGCCGGAAGCATAGTCCGCCCGAGTCCGGAGGTAGCCCGACTGTGAAATTTTTCTAAGGACCTTGTGAGAGCAAGCAGGAATCGATTATGCAACTTAGAGATACAAGCCAAACAACCAGAAACAAACTTTAGGCAAGCAATTGATCTTTATTGATAGCATAAACTTCATTACAGGGCAAGGCATGCTTGGCGAGACATGATTTCGCCAGCACAGATACCAAACAGAAATACAGGAAGATGAGGATAACTTGAGATCGCTCCAGACCGCGTGACCTCCTTGTGACTTCAACACACTGCCAGACCGCAGAGCCTTGCCGATCACAGCGCACCACCAATCAGCTGATCAGACCGCACCCTTCTTCCGACCTGTTGATCCTCCCGAACTCCAGCACCACAACTCCAAGCCGCAGACCGCCCGAACACTTTCAGAGGAAGAGGTGATCGCTGCTGCCCACACTATCCGCAGAAGCTGCACAAGAGGAATTCAATCAGCAGACCGCACGGTCAGAATAAAACAGACCGCAGGAAACAAGCGAACTCAGCTTACACTTGGTGTGTGTATATTGCTGCTACAGTGGCCTCCTATTTATAGGCACGGGACCTGATCCAGTCACCACCCTATGAGATAGGATCACCACCCTCCAGATCGCGCGACCTGATCGGTCAACCCGCGCGATCAGCAACATAACTCCTGCTTCATTTTGGTGAACCCACCAGCTTCAATTCTCCACCATGAGAGACCGCCACTCTCACAGCAGACCGCGACTCTCCAAAGAGATCGCCAGACCGCCCGAAGCTATTCACCACCTGTGTTCGCTCGAGACCGCGAACACAGCCAGTCCGCCATCAACCCGCGAACTCCTGTCCGTATGCCGATCTCCTCCTGAGACCGCGAACAGCAACCAGCTCGCATACCAGTCTCCTCCTAAGACCGCGAACAGAGACCGCGCCCTAAGAGCCTTAGTCCGCGACAACTACCAGAGAACCTGGAACACCCTGTGCGGTCACACCTGACCGCCACAGCCTTGAAGAAGACAACCCGCCGCACGGTTATAGACAACCCGCGCGGCCTTGGACCAGATACCAGCGGTCACTCTAGGAGACCACAGCTAGGCTACTACCAGCCAGACCGCAGAGGCAGACCGCCAAGCCGTGTGGTCATGCCAGACCGCCCGACCTCCTCCCAGACCGCCCAGGTCCAAAACACCTCCAACTTCCACTTCAATAATTTCAACACCGACAACCTACCATTCCGGCCGTGAACGGCCGCTAGTCTTCACCCATCGGTTATCTCTTTCTTCTTTCCTTCATTGTACTCGTTGAATCAGGTAAACTGGAATATTGTGTTGTTTGGGTTGTTTGAAATGAATGTTTCTTTACTTTCATTCATCGCTTGCTTGTGAATCACTCCGTTTCTACTCTCTCACTCACGCACGCACGCAAGGTGTTTGATCTGCGTTGGCAAGAGCTAACGGTGGTTGTGAAGAGGTGTTCGCGACCCTCACCCTCTCGCACTAGAGCACACTCCATCCGCCTCATGGAGCACGGCATCGCGGTCGTTGCATCCATCTCGCCTAGCGAAGCGGTGCCTTCGACCCGCATTTCTTTTATTGTTGTTAGGATTAGGACAAATCAACCAAAAATCCCCTTTTTATGTGTGTTGCGCCTGTGTAACAAGAGTCACGCAACGCGATTCGTTCACCTAACTTGCATTCCTCAAGAGACCGACATTTGGGGATTCCACTCTCCACATTTATTACTTGACAGCGACCGGTGCACTTGCCGACACGCATCAATAACAGGTGCAAGTATAACATGTTTGCAATAGGAGCAAAATACCGATTTTCCAGAAATTGGAGCTATCGGATTTCTGACAGCTAGCTAACGGATTTCTGATAGCGCACGATTTCTTCCCAGCGGTTGAGAGCTAACGGATTTCTGATGGCGCACGATATCTTCCCAGCGGTTTAGAGCTAACAGATTTCTGATAGTGATATCAGATATTCGACAGCCCACGATCTTCCCGCAACTCTACGACGTGCAGCAGTTACATAAGCTAACGGATTTCCGATAGTGATATCGGATATCCGACAGTGCACGATCTTCCCGCAATAATACGACGTGCAGCAGTTACGCAAGCTAACGGATTTCCGATAGTGATATCGGATATCCGACAGCCCACGTCTCAACCACGACCTCAACTCCGCGTAGAAACGTCGAATTAGTGGGACACGTGGCAGCCTCTGGAGATATCAAATTCTGGCAATACCTAGCTATCGGATGGCGACAGCTCTTTTTTATTTAAAGGGTCCAGAACTTCATGGATTTCATGCCTTCGGACTTTCAAGCCTTCTTCCTGAGTGTTATCGTCCAGAGAGCTCCAGAGAACGAAAATCCCCTTCCTTGAAGAAGAAAAGAGAGAGCGAAGCTGAAGATTGTACACGCGTTCCAAGGAGACTTTCTCAAGGGTTCTTCGCTGCTTTGGTCCAGAAATTCTAAAGGGGGTTTTTAACTTGTATTTCATTTATATTTACATTCATCTTGTAATCGTTGTAGAAATCGTCGTCTTGCGTGCGGCGTCTAAGTCCGTGTGAGGCTTAGGGGAAATCATCACCTTGTGTGTGGTGTTAGATCCTTGTGTGGTCTAGGGTAAATCATGGTCTTGTGTGCAGTGTCAAGTCCTTGTGTGGCTTGGGAGAAAATCTCCGCCGTGTGTGCTGCGTCTAGATCAAGATTTGATTTAGGGGGAGGCTAGTGTCTATATCTGGGAGATATAGGCTATAGCCAACCGGTCCTTAGGAGAAGGACCGGTGAAAAGAGACAAGAGATTTTATTAATTGTAAGCCTTTGATTCCAAGCTTTATTGGAATTATTTCTATGAAATAAAATCTTGTTTTTAAATTCAATTATTTGTCTCTATATACATATATTGTTTCGTTTGTTACAAAAATTATCAAAGTTTTAAATTGCCCTTATTCCCCCCCCCCCCCCCCCCCCCTCTAAGGGCGCCACAAGATCGAACAAGTGGTATCAGAGGGTAGGTTAATTCCTTATAAGGTTTAACCACCTGGAATTATGGCGCACCATGATCATGCATTTTCCGAGGGGCAAGGAATAACTAGACCACCATTATTTACGGGTTCCGATTATAATTATTGGAAAACTAGGATGAGGTGTTTTTTAATATCATTAGATATTGAAGTATGGAATATGATAGAAACAAATTATACTCATCCTACTTTTACAATTTGTGATATTGTCATGGAAAAACCCAAAGATAAATGGGATGACCAGGACAAATTAAAATGCAAAAATAATGCAAAAGCAATGAACGCATTATTTTGTGCTCTTGATAAAACTGAATTTAATAGAACCTGCGCATGTCAAACTGCATATGAAATTTGGAATTTATTGGAAATTACTCATGAAGGTACCTCGCAGGTGAAGGATTCAAAGCTTTTCCAATTGGAGTCAGAATTCAAAAAGTTCAGGATGGAGGTAAATGAGGATGTGGATACCATGTACACAAGATTCACTAAGTTGGTAAATGACTCAAAAGTTTTAGGAAAATTTTTTTCAAATGGTGATTTGGTGAGAAAACTTCTTAGATCTCTCCCCCCTAAATTCAATCCCAAAGTGACGGCTATTTCTGAATCTCATGATCTTAAAGCTCTTAATATTGAAAGCCTGATTGGGAACTTGAAAACTCATGAAGTTGAATTGAAAATTCAACAACAAGAGTATATGGAGCCAAAGAAGAAGGGATTGGCTCTAAGATCTAAGAAGGAGGAAAGTAATGATTCTGAGGAGGAAGAAGAAGATGAGGAAAGTTTATTTGTTAGAAAGTTTAGAAAATTTATGAAAAATCCAGAGAGGAGGAATTCATTTAAGAAGTATTTTAAGAAGGAGACGTTTAGAAAGAAAAAAGGAAAGGAAGACGATGAGGAGGAAGAGAGACCGCCACCGGAGTGCTATCACCACAAGAAATTAGGACACATCCGAAGCAAGTGTCCAAAATACTTAAAAGAACTTAAAGAAAAGAAGCACAAAGGGACGAAGAAGGTGCTGAAGGCAGAAACATGGGATGATACTACTTCTGAGGATGCAAGCATTTCAAGCTCAAGTAAAGAAGAGGAGGCCAACATGTGCTTAATGGGAAAGAGCGTCATATCTGATGATGAATGCAGTGTCCAAAGTGACACTGAGGTAACTCCTCCAACCTACGATGAATTATTTTCTGAATTTTTAAAGACTTGCAAATTTTTTGAAAAGAGTTTAAAAGATAATGATCTTCTTAAATCTGAAAATGAAATTTTGTTTAAAGAAAACAAAAATTGTTTAATGAAATTAAGACTATTGGAAAAAGAGAAATTTCTTGCCAAGAGTGTGATCACTTTTTGGGAAGAATTAAAGAACTTGAAGAATCTCTTTCCAAATCTCATTCTACAATAAAAATCCTTACCAAAAAGAATGAGATTTTAGAGAGAGATCTGAAATCTTCAATTTCCAAAGTTCATGAGGGTAAGAAATCTTTTGAACGTAGATGTGTAAATCTAGTATCCGAGAATACAGAAATGAGAAACCAGATTCATGACTTAACGCTAGCCATGAAAAAATTTGGAATGGGCCGAAGATCACTGGATATTATCTTAGGATACCAACGCCATGGATCTGGAAGGTTTAGACTCGGATACACGTCAGGAAGCTATCGCCCGATGACAACCACTGTCGCCGGCGACAACCACTGTCGCCGGCGACAACCACTGTCGCCGGCGACAACCACTGTCGCCGGCGACAGCGAAAAATCCAGAAATTCTGTTTTTAAAAATTCTGAAGTTAGTAAATTGTCTAATATTGCATCCTCATCCAGCAAAAGTCCAGAAAAGTTATACTCTTCTCAATACATTACATATGCCAAATGCAATAGATTTGATCACACTACGGACTCTTGCTGGAGGAAAGGTAAAAGTAAAATTAAACAAATCTGGGTGCCTAAGGCTTCTACCTATACTATGGGTGGAACCACTTGGGTAACTAGATCTTTACTCACCTCTTCTTTCTAGGTGTGTTGGCAGGCTAAGGACAAAGAAGACGTGTGGTACTTGGACTCGGGTTGTTCAAAGCACATGACGGGCAATAAAGAGAAGTTCCTTAGCCTGGAGATGAAGAAAGGAGGAGTTGTTACATTCGGAGATAATGGAAAAGGAAAAATCATCGGCATCGGAGTTGTGGGTAACAAAAAAATTTCAATTTCAAATGTCTTATTTGTTGAAGGATTAAAGCATAATTTAATTTCTATTAGTCAATTATGTGATAAGTGTTTAGATGTTTTATTTGAATCTTCTACAAATTTGTGCAAAATTATTAATTCTAAAACAAAAGAAATTGTTTTTACCGCACCTAGATGTCATAATGTATATATGATTAAATTTCTTGATTTTTCAAATTCTACTTTAAAATGCTTTTTATCAAAAAAATGATGAATTAGAATTATGGAATAAGCGACTTGGACATACTAGTGCCAAGTTAATTACAAAACTTTCAAAAGATAAATTAATTAAAGGTTTACCATTGTTAAATGGAAATTTATCTTCTTCATTTTGTGTGCCTTGCCAAAAAGGAAAATTTTCAAAATCATCTTTCAAAAGTAAAAATATTATTTCTACCACTAGGCCACTTCAATTAATACATATGGATTTATTTGGGCCAATTGGAATTCCTAGCTTAGGAGGTAGAAAATATACATTTGTATTGATTGATTATTATTCTCGTTTTTGTTGGACTTTATTTCTAACCTCCAAATCCGATGCATTTTCAGAATTTTCAAAATTATGTTTGCGTATTCAAAATGAATTTGAGTTAAATATTAAACGCATACGATCGGATCATGGAGGAGAATTTGAAAATGAAAAGTTTATCTCTTTTTGTACGGAGTTAGGAATTAAACATGAATTTTCCGCTCCACGCACACCACAGCAAAATGGTGTAGTGGAGAGGAAAAATAGAACTCTTCAAGAGTTAGCCCGTACGATGCTATCTGAATTTAAATTACCAAAATCGTTTTGGGCTGAAGCGGTTAGTACGGCATGTTATGTAATTAATAGAGTAATGCTTCGCCCTATTTTAAAATTAACTCCTTATGAATTAATTTTTAGTAAAAAACCAAATGTTTCTTATTTCAAAGTTTTTGGTTGTAAATGTTTTATTTTGAATTCTAAAGATTCTTTAGGAAAATTTGATGAAAAATGTGATGAAGGTATTTTTATTGGCTATTCTTCAACTAGTAAAGCTTATAGGATTTTTAATAAAAAAACAAAAATAGTTGAAGAATCTATTCATGTTAGGTTTGATGAGTTTGTTTCATGTGTAGAAAAGAAAATTACAGGAAAAGAAGATGAACCCCTTCCTTCAGTGGAGAATGATGATGAAGAACTTGGAGAAAATGAAGAAGAAAAAGAAGAAGAAAGAGAAGGAGAAAGAGAAGAAGATGATAGAGAAGAAGAAGAAAGAGAAGAATATGTGCCTCCAAGTGAATTGAGATTTTCAAAGGATCATCCAAAGGAGCTTATCATTGGAGATCCGCAAAAAGGGGTTAGTACTCGTTCATCGTTACATGTCTTATTTTCAAACCTTTGCTTTGTCTCTGAAATAGAACCAAAAGATGTTTCCATCGCTTTAAATGATGAATTTTGGTTTTTAGCTATGAATGAAGAACTTAATCAATTTGAACGTAATAAGGTTTGGAATCTTGTAGAATGACCCAAAAATCATCCTGTCGTTGGAGTAAAGTGGATTTTTAAAAATAAATTGGATAATGAATCTAGAATTGTTAGAAATAAAGCCAGATTAGTTGCAAAAGGTTATGCACAAATTGAAGGGGTAGATTTTGATGAAACTTTTGCACCCGTAGCAAGATTAGAAGCGGTTAGGATATTTCTTGCATTTGCTTGTTTTAAAAGATTTAAATTATATCAAATGGATGTCAAAACCGCATTTTTAAACGGGTATATAAAAGAAGAAGTTTATGTAGAACAACCCCCTGGCTTTATAAATGAGAAATATCCAAATTATGTTTATAAATTAGATAAAGCGCTTTATGGATTAAAACAAGCGTCTCGTGCTTGGTATGATCGATTAACTCAATATTTATTAAAGCACGATTATAAAATAGGAAGTGCGGATTCTACACTCTTCATTAAGCAAATTGATCATGATTTAGTTATTTTGAAAATTTATGTTGATGATATTATTTTTGGAGCCACTAATGAAGAGTTGTGTAATGTAGTTCAAATTATGAAAAATGAATTTGAAATGAGCATGGTAGGAGAACTTTCATATTTTCTAGGTTTTCAAATTACACAAAAACATGATGGTATTTTTATATGTCAATCCAAATATATTCATGATATGTTAAAAAGATTTGGATTTGAAAATCTTAAGCATGCAAACACTCCTATGAGTGCTTCACTAAAATTAGGAAAAGATGAAAGTGGAGTTTCAATTGATCAAACCCTTTATAGAAGCACGATAGGATCTTTATTATATTTAACCGCATCTAGACCTGACATTATGTTTGCCGTTTGTTTATGTGCTAGATTTCAGGCTAATCCAAAAGAGTCACATTTAAAAGCGGTGAAACGCATCTTTCGATATCTTATAGGAACATCTAAATTAGGATTATGGTATCCTCATAATGATTCCTTTATTTTATATGGCTTTTTGGATTCAGATTATGCGGGATGTTCTTTAGATAGGAAAAGCACTAGTGGCACTTGTCATTTTATCGGCCCTTCACTTATTTCTTGGTCGAGTAGGAAACAGAATTCTGTTGCCCTCTCTACTACCGAGGCCGAATATATTGCACTAGGTAGTTGTTGTGCCCAAGCTCTTTGGATGTCACAAACATTAGAAGACTTTGGCATGCAACAAAGTAGTGTAGAATTAAAGTGTGACAATAAAAGTTCTATAGACTTAACTAATAATCCTGTATTACACTCTAGATCTAAGCATATAGATGTCCGACATCATTTTATAAGAGATCATATTAAGAAGGGTAATGTAAAAATCAATTTCATTGGAACGGATTCACAACTAGCGGATATATTCACTAAACCGTTACCGGATTCCCGCTTTTCTATGCTTAGGCTAGAATTAGGAATCCTAGACATTTCACAATGATTATATCACTATTTATAAACTATAAAATTTAAGCCAAAAAAAAACCATCACGATAGCTATTCATTCAAAAAAATGGGGGAGAAAAATTCAATCTTAACATAGACATTCACCATCATATAACATGTCCAAATATCAAAAATTATTACAGAATTTTAATAAAAAGGTACTTAAAATGTCTCATAAAAGAAATTCACAAAATTAGAGAGAGATCTGGACTGGGCAGATGTCGGATGGCGACAGTGGGATGTCGGATGGCGATAGCTCCAAGAAGTCTTTTTCACTCTGAATCCTCTTCATTTTTACTGCCTGCTCCACTACTTTTTGGAATATCATAATCTCCTCTCCTTATCACTGTCTTCCTCCGCCGACCCTGACTAACTGATTGGCGACGCGGCTCTTCCTCCGTCGGCACTTCCCATTCCGCGGCTTCAGAAGGCGTAGGCTTTAATTTAAGTCCTTTCACAAGGAACTTCATGAATTTCTGCATTCGCGTTCGATCTTTCTTCACCTCTACTTTATGTTCTTCAAAGGACCTTCTATGCTCTTGAAACTCATCGATATGTCTATCCAACCTAGTTTGGAAAGAATCGAGTGCCTCCCGCATAGACCCTCCACGTGCAATAGGAGGCTCTCTCATTTCCGTAGTAGGCGGCTTCCTTTGATTTTTCTTACCCTTTATACACGTCGTTTGATATATTTCCGGGACACAATCTCCAACATAAAAGCTTTGATCTATCCATGTATATTTCTTGAATAGAATATGCTGGATAATCGCACCCAACGGGAGGGTGTGTGCCTTTTTCCACTCGGTACTTTTAAGGCGGAATGTATAACGCATCATAGACAAAAGAAGATCGGCCACATCAAATAACTCGTTCTCCACTATATAATAAGTCACAAGACTAAGTTGAGCCGTAATACTATGGGTATCATCGGACTTCAACATAATCGTGTGCCTTAGTATATCTTGAACAAGACGAGCATCGTCTGTCATTGTCGTCATTATGGTTATAAGGTTTTTTGTGGAATTTCCATGCAAAGACATATTCATTAGGGTCCAATCTCTCTCAAGTCTATAATTTTCCACTATGTCCAATACATTCTCACTCTCCATTATTCCAAATTCACTTCTTAAATCAAATGGAGTGATCTCAACATATTGGCCTTGAATTTTGGATCTAACTCCTCCATTCAAATCGGTATATGACGGATCCTCAAGATGATTATAAAATTCTCGGACTAAAAAGGAGGAGAAAATGTCTTGGATAATGACCGAGAGTATACCTGCATCAGCAAGCATATAATAGACTCGTTCATGCCGGGGGAGATCAAATTCCACGACTTTTGAAATACCGATTTGGGCCTTTTCTATGCCCGGGAAACTTTGATAAGAAGAATGAGCGTCTCCTGACTCACCCCTTCTCGATCTCCAACTGGAAGACATATCTGCATGAGACATAAAAATTTTTTTTTTTTAAAAAACAAACAACAACAAAATAGAGCTGTCGGATATCCGATACCCATCTGTCGGATATCCGATAGCTAAAAGTTAATGCTTTCGAAAATTTTTTACAAAAAATCTTCCTATCACAAATCCACACAATTTTCACACAGAAAATATTCTTCAACATTTATATAATATTTGAAAAATCAAAATTTTGGTGAAAATCACTATTCATCATCTTCTTCCTATCACACTTCAAAATTTTTTTTTGTCATCATCTTTTTCCTATAAAGCTGATACCTATAAACTTCTAGATCTCCACACAAACAATAGGAAAGAAAGGAAAATCATGTTTCAACACAAAAATACAACAAAAATTTCTAATTTTACTTCAAAATCACATGATCTAAATCTCTTATAAACACCAAGATCTAAAATGTCTAGATCTCCTAAACATTCTACAAATTATCTTCACAAAACTCCATGAAAACCAAGAGGATAATCAAAATCACAAAACTATTGGAGAAATTTTAAACAAAACTTGCAAAATCCACATATCTCACCTTAGATCTGAAGTTTTCCGTCACCTGGAGCTCTAGATCTCGGAATTTTGCCTAAAACTGAAGTGAGGTGTCGGTCAAATGACGAAACTCGTCTTTTTATCTTTTCTGAGTTGTCGAATGGCGACATCTAGCTATCGGAAATCCGACAGCTCCCAAAAAAAATTAAATACCTATTTTTCCCTAGCTTCTTCATTACCTGTTTCTATAAATGTTCATAAGGAAATTTTTTTTTAATCTGGCATAAATGCTTCTTCATGTGTTATTTTTCGTAAAAATAGCTTAACACATGCTTATGATGTTCAATCTTAAGTTATCATTGTAATGACACTTTCATATAGGAATTACAAATTGTTTTCGCATGCCTCTAAGTATAAGAAATCTTTTATCTATGACAATGAGCAATCACAAACACTTACTTTGCCATTACATATAAATAAAATTTATTTTATACATACATCATGATTGCTCGAACATAACAAAATACATTTCATAAATGCTACCTTCAACTTTGCTACTTTGCACTTATTCAAATTATACCATTTTTGCATGCAAGTGAATTCGGAGATCCTTTACATATATGAATACTCAAAAAAAGGGAGGCAAATTCAAATGCAAAACATACATTTTGCCAAAAATTTTGCAAGAAATAAAAAAAAATTGAAAAGGATCTTCCACCAAGCACTACTTAGCCTCCTGATAAGTCTTAATGAGCATTGTGAGGTTAAGCACCTTGGAAAGAATTGTAAAGTGTCTTGTTATGCAAAACCAAAATGGTCCTTTTATGTATACTTGCAAAGTTTCTATAAGTTCATAAGTTTGGCTTTATGTATATTTATGTTATGTTTAACAATTCCATGATCATGTATATTTTAAATATATTCATATGTATTCTTTCTCAAAGTATCACTACTACACTTCATTGTTATTTATAAAATTTCTTCTTATGAGAATTGGACCGAAACAATTCAATATTCTATATTCTCATGTGTCTTTCTCTGATAATTGAAATTGAATCTCATCATGGTTAAGTATATTTGCTTCTATACATAATAACACATTACTAGAATGCTTAGCCTAATCTCTACGGTTTCCTATCTCATATCATATAAATTCCAAGGCTTCTGCTAGTGTACTCCAATTTCCCTATACTCTTTCTTATTTTTCTTCCATTACTTTTGATAATATCAAAGGGGGAGAAGATAATAAGAAATCATAAGTAATCATGTAGGGGGAGTTTATATGTAGGGGGAGTTTATATGACGGGGGAGAATATATTAGGGAAATTATATCATATTAAGGGGGAGATCATGAAGATCAAACGTTCACATTTGTACAGACATGATATACTTTTCAATATCTCTATAGGATTTATTCGATTTCTTTTTATAAGGATTTGTTATTATCAAAAGGGGGAGATTGTTGGAGCATGCGTTCCGCACTCGTCCGGTTTGAGAATAACAAATCCCGAATGTATTTGATCCTACTTTTGATTAATGGTGTGCAGATGACAGGTGCAAGGATAACATGTTTGCAATTGGAGAAAAATACCGATTTTCCAGAAATTGGAGGTATCGGATTTCCGACAGCTAGCTAACGGATTTCCGATAGTGCACGATTTCTTCCCAGCGGTTGAGAGCTAATGGATTTCTGACGGCGCACGATATCTTCCCAGCGGTTTAGAGCTAACGGATTTCTGATAGTGATATCGGATATCCGACAGCCCATGATCTTCCCGCAACTCTACGACGTGCAGCAGTTACACAAGCTAACGGATTTCCGATAGTGATATCGGATATCCGACAGTGCACGATCTTCCGGCAACAATATGACGTGCAGTAGTTACGCAAGCTAATGGATTTCCGATAGTGATTTCGGATATCCGACAGCCCACGTCTCAACCACGACCTCAATTCCGCGCAGAAACGTCGAATTAGTGGGACACGTGGCAGACTCTGGAGATATCGGATTCTGGCGATACCTAGCTATCGGACGGCGACAGCTCTTTTTTATTTAAAGGGTCCAGAACTTCGTGGATTTCATGCCTTCAGACTTTCAAGCCTTCTTCCTGAGTGTTATCGTCCAGAGAGCTCCAGAGAACGAAAATCCCCTTCCTTGAAGAAGAAAAGAGAGAGCGAAGCCAAAGATTGTACACGCGTTCCAAGGAGACTTTCTCAAGGATTCTTCGCTGCTTTGGTCCAGAAATTCTAAAGGGGGTTTTAATTTGTATTTCATTTATATTTACATTCATCTTGTAATCGTTGTAGAAATCGTCATCTTGCGTGCGGCGTCTAAGTCTGTGTGAGGCTTAGGGGAAATCATCACCTTGTGTGTGGTGTTAGATCCTTGTGTGGTCTAGGGTAAATCATCATCTTGTGTGCGGTGTCAAGTCCTTGTGTGGCTTGGGAGAAAATCGTCGTCGTGTGTGCTGCATCTAGATCAAGATTTGATTTAGGGGGAGGCTAGTGTCTATATCTGGGAGATATAGGCTATAGCCAACCGGTCCTTAGGAGAAGGACCGGTGAAAAGAGACAAGATATTTTATTAATTGTAAGCCTTTGATTCCAAGCTTTATTGGAATTATTTCTACTCATTATCTTTGATGAAATAAAATCTTGTTTTTAAATTCAATTATTTGTCTCTTTATACATATATTGTTTCGTTTTTTACAAAAATTATCAAAGTTTTAAATTGCCCTTATTCACCCCCCCCCCCCTAAGGGCGCCACAAGATCCAACAGAAGTTGTTACCTTTTCAATGGCGAGGAGACGCTCTTTAGGGAATTTATCATCAATTTTGGCCTCCACTAGTTCTCATGTCGTCGGGTTCTCCAATCTTGAGAAATGGTCTCCGCTCCTTTCTTATCTCGGATCTCCAAATCAAATTCTTGCAAGAGGAGAATCCATCTCAATAGTCTGGGCTTGGCGTCCCTTTTATCTAGCAAGTACCGAAGAGCGGAGTGGTCTGTAAAAACAATAATCTTTGATAGTGTTATATACGAACGAAATTTATCAAATGCAAAAACATCCGCTAAAAGTTCTTTATCCATTGTTGTAAGCATTTTGCTTGCGTAATAAATTGGATGAAAATATTTATTCAACTGTTGGCCCAAGACCGCAGCTACGGCAAAATCGCTTGCATCGCACATGATTTCGAACGGAAGAGACCAATCTGGCTCAATTAAAATAGGCGAGTTGATAAGTTCATTTTTAATTTTATTGAGCGCCTTAGAACATTCCTCATCAAAAAATGGTTTCTTTTTCTAATAGATGTGTTAACGATTTTGTAATTTTTGAAAAATCTTTAATAAACCTTCAATAGAAACCCACATGTCCTAAGAAACTCCTAATATATTTAACATTAGTAGGCAGAGGGAGTTTTTCTATGACCTCGATCCCTTTACTTGAAACTTTATGTCTGAGGACTAATCCCTCTTAGACAATAAAGTGACACTTCTCCCAGTTGAGTGTCAGATTCGTTTCTTCGCAGTGTTGAAGAACATGATCAAGATTATTTAAATAACTTTTAAAAGAATCGCCAAAGACTAAAAAATCATCCATAAAAACTTCAATGACGTCCTCTACTAATTCGTTAAAAATTGCAAACATACATCTTTGAAATGTAGTCGGCGCGTTGCAAAGACCAAACGGCATCCTCCGATAGGCGAAGGTGCTGAAAGGACAAGTGAACGTGGTTTTCTCTTGGTCTTCGGGCGCGATTGGAATTTGAAATTATCCCGAAAGACCATCAAGAAAACAATAGTGTGAGTGACCGGATGGACGTTCTAAGATTTGGTCAATGAAGGGTAATGAAAAGTGATCCTTACAGGTGACATCATTTAATTTTCTATAATCGATGCATACCCGTCAACCCATAAGAGTACGGGTTCGTATTAACTCATTATTTTCATTGGAAACTACCGTTATCCCGCCCTTCTTAGGCACGGCTTGCACCGGGCTAACCCAAGTACTATCAGAAATTGGGTAAATAATCCCCGTGTCTAATAATTTTATAATTTTAGCCTTAACGATGTCCTTCATATTGAGATTAAGGCGTCATTGAGGCTGAATAGTGTTGGATCGGTAGGCGCCCTTAGAGGGGGGTGAATAAGGGTTTTTAAAAAAAACTTATATTGTATTTTGATATATTTGAAAATATAAGAGATTAAGATAAGAAATCAAACAAATAAAAATGAGACATCATTTTATTAATATGAAAAGAAGAGTTTACAAAACTTGATTTCTTATAACGCTAGAAATCCAGGGCGAATAATAATAAAACTCTTTTTTGTTTTCTATCCCGACTCGTATCCCCACGAACCGGTGGCCCTAGCCTATCCTTCCCCGTATACAGCCTCAAGCCGCTCTAGCCAATCCTTCCCCGGATATGGCCTCGAGCACCCATAAACCTAACCTAGATCTAGTCGCCAACATGAGGCGAATTTCTGCCCTAAGTTCTACCCAGACCTAGTCGCCAACATGAGGCGAATTCACTAAATGATTACAAGAAAATATGTGAAATTAAATGACAATAATATTAAAATCTCCCTCTTGAAGAACTTCTGAAGTTGGAGACGAAGGACCACTGTAGTATAAGTGTTGATGAAGCGATCTTCGGTCAGATCCGGCGTGAATAAATCCTCCTTCAGAAATTCACAGAACTTTGGTTGGGGTCACTTTTCAGCAGAATAAGGCTCTGGAATTCTAGCACTTAACCCCTCTTAAACTTGTGTGTCAAAAATCAGAGAATAAGCCTCCTTTTATAGGAGTGAGCGCTACCGCCAGCGTTATCCCGGTATAACATTATTCTGCGCGTGCGTATCTTTCATTCCAGGGAAACTCTCCCGTCTTGCCTCTTGTGCTCCGTTCTACCGCCTGCGCTATCCGCTACAGCATGGCGCTAGCGCCTTCTAAAGATTCTCCCAAAATTGCACTAATCATAGCTAGCGCCTGCGTTAGGTGCTACCGTCGGCGCTAGTAGGCATGTTGGAATTATGGGATCAAATCTGGGGGCAACCTTCTTATGTTATCCTTGAGTCATATGGACTTGTTTCCTGTACACTTAAGCACACAAGATCAAATACACATAGGATTTGTTATTCTCAAACCTAGGAGATGCGGAATACCATGTTCCAACAAACTCCTCCTTTTGATAATAACAAATCCATTAATGATAAATCAGAGCATTAATATATAAGCATAATGAAACCTACTTGTGTGTGTGTGTGAGTGATGACTTAGGATAATCGTCGATTTTCGTATTTAGAATTGCTCCCCCTAAATACATGATCCCCCTATGTGAATGCTCCCCTAATATGTAAGCTATCAACTTAATCATTAGTCGTGTTAGTTTTCCCATTTGATAGCGATTAATATTTATCATGTTAGTTCTCCCCATTTTGTTATTAGCAAAAGTGGGCATGGAAGCAACAGACATAAAAAGAGGATTTTTTTGATAAAAAGATAAGGCATGATCGAGCCCTATGAGGGGTACTATAAGATGTGATGGGATGATAGCCCAAATTTCTCTTTCGCAAGATACATGTAAATAAAAAAGTTAAGTTCAAAAAATATCTTTAATAATTTTTATGTTTTATATTTTTGTATTTGATTTTTGCATATAGGAATAGAAATCAGACACATAAACAAAGAAAGGGAGTGAAAAAAATTTGTAATTTGGCTTTTGTATTTTTTTGTTTTAATATTTCAAAAATCAATCAAAAACAGAAATGCAGAAATAAATAGTACATATAATAGAGCATATTTTTAGGGATTTTCCAAATTTTAAAATTACAGAAAATCATACAGGTGCACTAGCGTCGACGCTAGCGCTAGCGCGGGAAACAGTACACTAAATTTTAGGATTTTGAAATATCTAATTTTTTATATTGGTTAAGTGTCCAAAGGATAGTTTTATGCAGAAATTTCAGAAGATTTGAAGATGTTTAGATATGTAAAAATTGCATACAACCATTGCGTTTAAGAGTGTGATTTAGCCTAAAAGATCTAGGACACCTAATTCAAGTCGTAATAGTCGAAATCTTGTATCGGGGAGAAGTTTAGTGAATATGTCAGCAAGTTGGGAGTTCGTACCAATGAAACTTACTTTTACATGCTCTTTCTTAATATGATCCCTAATGAAATGATGACGAACATCTATGTGTTTGGATCTAGAGTGGTGTACGGGATTTTTTGTAAGATCTATAGCACTTTTATTGTCACATTTTAGATCAATGTTTTTGAGATAGAAACAAAAATCCTCTAGAGTTTGGCTCTCATCCATAAAGCTTGTGCACAACAACTCCCAAGAGCGATGTATTCGGCCTCCGTGGTGGAGAGGGCAACCGAAGATTGTTTTCTACTAGACCATGCAACTAATGAGGGTCCTAAAAAGTGACAAGTACCGCTAGTGCTATTTCGATCTAGCGAACAACCGGCGTAATCCGAATCAGAATAGTCGTGAAGTGTAAATGAATCATTGTGTGGGTACCATAATCCTAATTTAGATGACCCTAGATAACGAAAAATACGTTTTACCGCTTTTAAATGAGATTTTTTGGATTGGCTTGAAAGCGAGCACATAAACATATGGCAAACATTATATCTGGTCTAGATGCACTTAAGTAAAGAAGATATCCAATCATACCTCTATATAAAGTTTGATCAATAGAAATTCCAAATTCATCTTTTCCTAGTTTTAAAGAAGCACTCATAGGTGTAGAAGCTTGTTTAAGGTTTTCAAATCCAAATCGTTAAATCATATTGTGAACATATTTTGTTTGGCAAATAAAGATACCATCATCTCGTTGTAAAATTTGAAAACCACGAAAATAAGAGAGTTCTCCTACAAGACTCATTTCAAATTCATTTTTCATTACTAAGACTACTTTATTACACAACTCTTCATTAGTGGCTCCAAAAATGATATCATCGACATATATTTGTAAGATAAATAAATCGTTATTATTATGCTTAATGAAGAGTGTGTTGTCAGCACTTACCATGACATAACTATGCTTTAACAAAAATGATGTAAGTCTATCATACCATGCATGGGGCGCTTATTTTAAATCATAAAGCGCTTTTTCTAATTTATAAACATGATTTGGAAATTTTTCATTTATAAATCCGGGGGGTTGTTCTACGTAAACTTCTTCTTTTATAAACCCGTTTGAAAATGCACTTTTAACATCCATTTGAAATAGTTTTATCCTTTTACAACTCGCAAATGCCAAGAATATTCGTATAGATTTTAAGCGAGCAACGGGTGCAAAAGTTTCTTCAAAATCTACCCCCTCGATTTGAGAAAAGCCTTAAGAGACTATGCGAGCTTTATTTCTTGTAATCCAAGATTCACCATCTAATTTATTTTTAAAGATCCATTTTACACCAACAACGGGATGATTAGATGGACGTTCTACTAGGTTCCAAACTTTATTTCTTTCAAATTGATCTAACTCTTCATTCATAGCCAAAAACCAAAAATCGTCATTTAAAGCGATTAAAATATTTTTAGGTTAAATTTCGGAAATAAAGCAAATTTTGAAAACATTTTATGAAGAGAAGATCGAGTTCTTACCCCAATAGATGGTTCCCCAATAACTAGCTCCTTTGGATGATTTTTTGATATGTTTAAGACTCTTAGGGGCAAATATTCATCTTCCTTGGCCTCCTCCTCCTCTTCTTTGGAAGGTTCCTCTTTATCGTGCTCCAAAGATGGCAAAGGTTCATCATCTGTACCTGTAGGAAGTCTTTATACACTAGGAATAAATTCATCAAATTTTACATTAATAGACTCTTCATCCTTACTCATTATTTTGTTAAATATTCTATAAGCTTTACTAGTTGAAGAGTATCCAAGAAATATTCCTTCATCACATTTTTCATCAAACTTTCCTAAGGCATCTTTTGTATTTAAAATAAAATATTTACAACCAAATACTTTAAAATATGATACGTTATGTTTCATTTGATAATATAGTTCATATGGTGTGAGATTTAAAGATAGACGAAGCATGACTCTATTCATTACATAACATGATGTGCTTATGGCTTCGGCCCAAAAGGACTTAGGTAATTTATACTTAGATAGCATGGTACGTGCTAGTTCTTGGATAGTCATATTCTTTCTTTCTACAACACCATTTTGTTGAGGTGTGCGTGGAGCGGAGAACTCATGCTTAATACCTAACATTTCACAAAAAGATTTAAATTTTTCATTTTCAAATTCTCCTCCATGATCTGAGCGAATGCGTTTTATTTTTAAATCTAGTTCATTTTGAATACGAGTGCATAATTTTGAAAATTCGCAAAACACATTAGATTTGGAAGAGAGAAATAAAGTCCAATAATATCTAGAGAAATCATCTATTAGAACAAAAGTATATATTCTACCACCAAGACTTGCGGTCCTAACGGGACCAAAGAGATCCATATGAATTAATTGCAAAGGTTTTGAAGTAGAAATTTCATTTTTGCTTTTAAAAGAGGATTTTGTAAATTTTCCTTTTTGACATGGAGAACATAGTGAAGATAAATTTCCATTCAATTTAGGCAATCCTCTAATTAATTCCTTTTTGGCTAGTTTTAAAATGAGTTTTGTACTAGCATGACCTAAATGTCTATGCCATAATTCTAACTCGTAATTTTTAGTTATAAAATATTTTATAGATGATTTGGAAAGATCATGAAAGGAAACTATATAAACATTGTGAATTTTAGGTGCAGTTAGTAAAACATCTTTTGTGTTAGAATTAAATACTTTGCAAAGATTTGTGGATGACTCAAATAAGACATCTAATCCTTTATCACACAATTGACTAATAGATATTAAGTTATGTTTTAATCCTTTTACATAAAGAACATTAGAGATAAGAAAGGATTCGTTACCCACTGTGCCTACTCCCATGATCCTTTCTATACCGTTATCTCCAAAGGTTACGATCCCTCATTTCTTCTTTTCTAGGCTAAGGAACTTTGCTTTGTTGCCCGTCATGTGCTTAGAGCATCCCGAGTCCAAGTACTACATGCCCTCCGTTTCCTTAGCCTTCCTGCAAATCTAGAAAGAAGATGAGAGTAAAGATCAGGATACCCAAGAGGTACCACCCATTGAATAGGTGGATGCCTTAGGTACCCAGATTTGCTTTAAAGATCCCCGTTTTATTTTCCTGCAAGAGCTAGACGTGTGACCAAACCTATGACAGTTTGCACACAAAATAAAGGGGGCTGAGACCCTTTTCTGAAATTCTGCACTGCTCTTACTGGATGAGGTTTGATTTTTAGAAACAATAGAAGAATTTTTGAATGATGGGCTACTGCCAGCGTTAGTGGCTAGTGTCGGGCGGTAGTGGTCATTTTGATATCCGAGCCCAAATTTTCTAGAACCATAACATTGGTTTCCCAAAATCATATCCAGGGATTTTTGACCAATTCCAAATTTTTTGATGGCCATATTGAGGTCATGAGTTTGTTTTTTAAGAGATGAATTTTCTTTAACAAGCATGACACATTTATTTTCAAAGTCCTTTTTGTTATTTTCAATTTGTAAGAGAGGTTTTTAGTTTTCTTTCTAAGTCCCCCTTTTCTTTTGTAATAGTTTTGATTTGTGAGAGGGACTTAGAAAGAGAAACTTTAAGTTCTTTTGCCTTACATAAGGAGTGCTCACACTCTTGACATGAAACCTTTCTCTTTTCAAAGGAAATTATTTTTTTGTAAGCTTATGATTTTCTTTGAAGATATATTCATTTTCATGATTTAAAATAATATTATCTTCTATACTTTTATCATAGGCTTTGCAAGTTAGAACAAATTCATTACAAAGTTCTTCGAAGGTGGGAGGAGTTACCTCAGTGTCACTAAGAACACTAGTGTCGTCGTCGTTGCTTTTTTCCATTAAACATAAGTTTGCTTCCTCCTCGCTGCTTGACTCAGATCCGTTTGATTCTTCAGAGGAAGAATCATCCCAAGTTGCAGCTTTCAACACTTTCTTTTTCTCCTTCACTTTGTATCATTCTTTTTGCTCCTTTTGATACTTTGGGCACTGGCTCTGAATGTGGTCGATCTTTCTGCAGTAATAGCACTCCGGTAGTTGTCTTTCTTCTTCGTCTTCACTTCCTTTTTCTTTCTTTGATGAAGAGGCAGACCATTTTCGTCGAGCATCTTTCTGGAAATATTTCCGGAAGGTGTTCCTTCTTTCCGGATTTCTAATGAACTTCCTAAAGTTTTTCACCAGGAGTCCTTCTTCATCTTCATCATCATCTTCGATGCTCTCCTTCTTTGACTTTAGTGCCAGCGCCTTTTTCTTTGGCTCCTTGTTGTATTCATCGTGATGAATTTGGAGTTCTACCTCCTGGGTTTTGAGATTCCAAATAAGGTTCTCGATCTTGAGTGTTCTTAGGTTGTGTGACTCAGAGATGGTCGTCACCTTTAGATTGAACCTCAGTGGTAGAGAGCGAAGAAATTTTCTGACCAAGTCCTCGTCT
The DNA here is from genome assembly GCA_033032865.1 of Dactylorhiza incarnata. Taxonomy (NCBI): domain Eukaryota; kingdom Viridiplantae; phylum Streptophyta; class Magnoliopsida; order Asparagales; family Orchidaceae; genus Dactylorhiza; species Dactylorhiza incarnata. Next base: position 19,228,863 of record JAWHQI010000011.1, on the reverse strand, counting down.
GAGTAGGTCTTTCCAAGAGCTTTTGAAGCATTGACGATCTTGGTGAAGCGTGTGTACATCTAGTTGATGTCTTCTTTAGTATCCATCCTAAATTTATTATATTCCGATTCCAGATAAAATAGCTTTGCATCTTTTACCTGCGATGTACCTTCATGAGTAACTTCTAATTGGTTCCAAATATCATAAGCAGTAACACATTTAGAAATTCGGTTAAATTCAGTTCGATTTAAAGCACAATATAAAGCGTTCATTGATTTTGCATTATTTTTGCACTTTAGTTTAGCGTTGTCATCCCATTGATCCTTAGGTTACTGAATCGTAGCATATCCTAGTACAATTGTAGGAGGAGAGTACCGAACTTCTACCATATTCCAAACCTCTACATCCATGGTCATAAGGAAGCACATCATACTATTTTTACAGTAGTTAAAATCTGACCCAGTAAAAAGAGGTGGTCTACTAATACCCTGATTCTCTAGAAAAGTGAGATCATGAGACACCATTATTCTGGTTGTTAGACTGTTTTGGAATAAAACTGCTCTGATACCACTTGTTGGATCGGTAGGCGCGCCCTTAGAAGGGGGGTGAATAAGGGTTTTAAAAAACTATATTGTATTTTGATATATTTGAAAATATAAGAGATTAAGATAAGAAATCAAACAAATAAAAATGAGACATCATTTTATTAATATGAAAAGAAGAGTTTACAAAACTTGATTTCTTATAACGCTACAAATCGGGGGCGAATAATAATAAAACTCTTTTTTGTTTTCTATCCTGACTCGTATCCCCATGAACAGGTGGTCCTAGCCTATCCTTCCTCGGATACGGCCTCAAGCCGCTCTAACCAATCCTTCCCCGGATATGGCCTTGAGCACCCCCTAGACCTAACCTAGATCTAGTCGCCAACATGAGGCAAATTTCTACCCTAAGTCCTACCCAGACCTAGTCGCCAACACGAGGCGAATTCACAAAACGATTACAAGAAAAGATGTGAAATTAAATGAAAATAATATTAAAATCTCCCTCTTGAAGAACTTCTGAAGTTGGAGACGCAGGACCGTTGTAGTATAAGCGTTGATGAAGGGATCTTTGGTCGGATCCGGCGTGAAGAAATCCTCCTTCAGAAATTCACGGAACTTTGGTGGGAGATCACTTTTCAGCAGAATAAGGCTCTGGAATTCTAGCACTCTACCCCTCTCAAACTTGTGTGTCGAAAATGAGAGAAGAGGCCTCCTTTTATAGGAGTGAGCTCTAGCGCCAGCGCTAGCGCTACCGTCGGCGCTATCCCGGTATAGATTTTTTCTGCACGTGCGTATCTTTCATTCCAGGGAAATTCTGTCGCCTTGCCACTTGTGCTCCGTGCTACTGCCAGCGCTATTCCCTACTGCATGGCGCTAACGCCTTCTAAATATGCTATCGGAATTGCACTAATCATAGCTAGCATCTGCGCTAGGTGCTACCGCGGGCGCTAGTGGGCATGTTGGAATTCTGGGATCAAATCTGGGGGAAATCTTCTTATGTTATCCTTGAGTCATATGGATTTATTTCCTACACACATCAGCACGCAAGATCAAATACACATAGGATTTGTTATTCTCAAACCTAGGAGTTGCGAAACACTATGTTCCAACAAATAGTTTCGCGAGAATTATTTTCTAAATTTATTTTATGCGTGCAAAATGAGGGGCTAATTCCTTTGATATCTGAAATTTGTCATGCAATTGCATGGCGGTGATTATTTAAAATTTTTGTTAATTCAAAAATTTCTGAATCGTTAAGCGCGGAAGATATTATTACGGGCAATTTTGAATCTTTTTCTAAAAATATATATATTTTAAATGTTCCGGCAATTGTTTTAATTCTAAACTCGGCGGCTCCTCGTAAGATGTTTTTACATTGAAGTTTTTTAAATTTATTTGCGCAAACGGTAACGGCCGAGTTACTTCTTTTAGATAAAACTAATTTGCCAACTTCGAATCTTCAAAAAATTTTAAGATTAATTCAGAAAATGACGATAAATCATCATCAAAATTTGTTTCTAAAGTATAACAAGAATCGTCATTAGAAAAAGCATTTTTCATAGAGTTGTTTATACTAAAAATAACCTCTTCATCCCCAACTTGTGTGAGATGTTTGCCATTACTAACGTCAATTATTGCCCAGGAGGTGGCGAGGAAAGGACATCCGAGTATAATAGGTACTTCGACATCTTCCTCAATGTCTAGGATGACAAAGTCTACCGGAAAGGTAAATTTGTCAATCTTAACAAGCACATCCTCAATAACCCCAATTGGGTATTGTATTGATCGGTCTGCTGGCTGGATGCTAATTTTTGTAGGGTTTGGATTGCCTAAACCAAGCTTTTTAAATAAAGAAAATGACATCAAATTAATACCAGCGCCCAAATCTGTCAGGGCGTGTTTTATTAATAAATTACCAAAAAGCATGGGATGGAGAACAACCCCGGGTCGTTTAATTTTTGTGGTAATTTGTTTAACAAAACCACCGAGCATTCTGCGTTTAGAGATATACGTGAAAAATTTTCAAACTTCTTTTTATTTGAAAGTAAATCTTTTATATATTTAGCATACTTGGGCATTTGGGCTAACTCCTAGCAAAATGACACATTTATTTGGATTTGTTTTAAAATTTCAATAAATTTTGTATATTGCTTCATCTTTAAATTTCAAAGGATAAGGAAGAGAAGGATTTGTAATAATACGCTGAGCTAAAGTAGAGAAGGTAAAGTAGCTGAAGAAATAACTTGCGGAGATGAAGTTGAAACATTTACCTCTCGTCGAGCCAAATTTGTTGAAGTTTCCTCCTTTTCGTCACGGAGGGTTATTGCATTAGCACTCTCCCTTGGATTGGGCTCAGTGTTGCCCATCAAAGTTCCTTGTTGGTGCTCGGAGATTAATTTGGCTAACTATCTAACTTGATTTTCTAAATTTTTTTATAGATCCGGTAAGATTCTGGATGTTGGACTCGTTTGTGGCAACGTATTTAGTGAAGACCTCTTCTAGTGAAGAGGGCTTGTGTGGTGGTGGTGGAGCGAATCCGGGAGGATTCACTTATGGTGGACGTTGAGCATTATTAGGTTTGCTCCATGAAAAGTTTGGGTGATTCCTCAAACCCGGATTATAACTATTGTTAAACGGAAGATTATTATTCGGGTTATAAGGAGGACGATAGGAGTTCCCCATATAATTTACTTGCTTTTGAATAAAATTATTATTAAAATTATTATTATTTTTATTATAAGCCGAATTTATGGCGGAGGAAGCAGACATCTCCGCCACTTGCTTTGTGAGCATTTATACTTGCGTGCTAAATTCGGGGTGGCCTCGACTTCAAATAGTTCAGTCGGTATGTTAGGACGCGACCGTGGTGCATTCCACTAATATGCATTCTTGAACATCTCCTCAAAAAGCTCGTGAGTAGTCTCGGGGGTTTTGTTATTAAGGGTTCCCCCCGCGGCCGCATCAATCATCTGCCTCGTTTGGAGATTCTAACCATTGTAGAAAGTTTGAACTTGTTGCCATACAGGAAGGGCATGATGAGGACATCTCCATAAAAGTTCCTTGAAGCACTCTCATGTGTCATAGAGAGACTCCGGGTCTATTTGTGTGAACGAGAGAACGTCAGTATGTAATTTAGTGGACTTTGCCGGAGGAAAATATTTCGTTACAAATTTCTCCGTCATTTTGGCCCATGTAGTGATGGAGCCTTTAGGAAGAGAACTCAACCACTGTTTGGCCTTAGTTCGCAAAGAAAAAGGAAATAAACGCAAACGGATGGCGTCATCGGTGAAGCCATTTATTTTAAATGTATCGCAAATCTCCAAAAAATTTAATAAATGTAAATTTGGATCTTCATCTGGTAAGCCATCGAATACAACTGTTTGTTGTACCATCTGAATGATACAAGTTTTAATTTCAAAATTAGTATTTGCCACCGCCGGGCGAATAATACTAGATTGTGCCCCCTCCAAATTTGGCCTCGTATAATAGGACATGGTTCGTAGAGGGGCCTCATTATGGTCGGGATCTTCCATTATTCCCTTGTTAGTTTCTCCGATTGACTCTTCGTGAATTATTGGTAGATCACTAAATTGAAGACGTCGCCGCAAGGTGCGCTCGATTTCCAGATCAAAACACAATTCAAGATTAATTGAAGAGTTCCCTCGGGTCATAAACCAAAAGAAAAGAAAAAAGAAAAAGAGGCGAAAAGAATAAAAAGGTGAAGAAGGAAAAAATTAAAATTATTATAATATTATTATAATATTTTAATTAAAAATATATATATAATTTTTTTCCAAAAAGCGGGTTAAGTTAGTCCCGAACCTCCCGAGGTCTACCCTGTGAAGGGTTCACAAGGTACTAAGAGATGCGATGGGATGACAAGCCCAAATCTCCCTTTCTGAGAATTTAAGTTGCGCCTTTTAAGATTTTTAAATTTATTTTAGAGAAAAAGGGGTGAGAAGAAAGAGAACGATAAAATTAATAACTATTTCTTTTTCAAATTATTGACCAAAGTTCCCCGGCAATGGCGCCAAAAACTTGATGCGCAAAACTATGCCTACAAATGACAACGGCAAGGGTACCGTGTCATGTGTTGAATAGGTTTAAAGAAACCAAGGTCGTATTAGACTCGGGGAGGTCGAGTAATTCTACTTTGAAAAATCATTATTATCTTATCAAATAGAAATTGGAGATTGGGTTGCGAATAGCAAAAACTAGAGTTGTTATCGGAATTAATTCGATGAGTTAAAGCTAGTGCACGATCTTTGAATTACCTTGGATTTATAAAAATTACGAAATGAAAATAACAATGCAATTCTCTTGTTGACGAGGCCTTGGTCGTGGAAGTTCCTGAAGCATGAACACTCCTCTTTCGAATTAGGTTCAACTAAGCTTAGGTGTATCGACTGAACTTTTGTTCTCAAATCGCTTTGCCTAAGACTTGCTTTAGGTTGTGAACCTCACTATTGGATTTCACTCCAATTCGGAAGAGATACGTTGTCCTCTCTCGAGGGTTACGTTCTACTCTTTTTACGGATGAGTGATTGATTCGCTTTACGAGCCTTTCGGCCAACTAAAGAGCGAAAAACATTATGAAAACTATATAAAATATATAGCCTCAATGAACTGATCAACGGTAAATCGTAAGCGTTCAACAATCTGAGAAAGGCAAAATTAAAATCATAACAAAAATTATCTCATCCTTGGATCATCGCGATCGAGCACCAAAAAAATTAGCCGCTCATGGAGATGGGGAAATTATTATTTTAAACTGAGACATTATGAAACGAACTGCGTGACAAGAACACCAATTTGAAATATAAATAGTACTTCAAGTGAAAATGAAATGAAATTTTATTGCTAGTAGAAAAAACGCTTACGAGAAATAAAAGTGCAAGACTACACAAAAATTTTAAATTAAAAGAGGAGAAGTACACGATTAAATCAGAGCTTCAAGAAAAAAACAACCTTAACACTTCCTCGGGAAATGAATATCTTTCTTTTTCTAAACCCAAAATCACTGGTAAAAGCCTTTTTCTTAAAAGCTTTTTTTTCAAGCCTCAATGCCCCCCTCCTTCCCGAGGAGCCATCTTTATAGGTGCTAGAAAAAAGGATTTTTTTTAGCAGGTTCGGGGGTGGTGTCGGCATTACTGTGGAGGCATAATGTCGGGCGGGATATGTGGAGGAGGCGTACATGGAGGAGCTCGGGCTGGAGGCGGCATCCTTGTGAAACACCAGGGCTTAGGCGGAGGAGTCGCACATGGAGGATCTCGGGCTGGATTGTTGATGTTGAGAGAGAGAGGGTTCGGGTGGATCGTTGATGTGGAGGTGCTGGAGGTGGCCGGCTGTATGAAGGTGGAGGCCGGTGTTGTTGGATGGTGGTGGCCGGAGCAGTTGCCTGGAGGTGGCCGGAGTAGTTGCATGGAGGTGGCCGAAAGCTGCTTTGAAGGCGGTGGTGGCTGAGCATTATTTTCGGCGAAGCGGCAACAGCAGCGGGCTCGTGCTATCCGACGTGGCTTCATGATGGTGGTCGGTAGCTCCATGCAAAGGTGGTGAATGGGTAGTTGCAGGGTGGTGGCATGCATACATGGCGGCAGCAGTGATGTTGGATATGTACATATACATATGTGCATATACATATGTACATATACATATGTGCATATACATATATACATATACATATGTGCATATACATATGTGCATATACATATGTACATATACATATGTGCATATACATATATACATATACATATGTGCATATACATATGTGCATATACATATGTACATATACATATGTACATATATATGTACATATACATATGTATATACATGAATACGTATATAAATATACGTATATAAAAAATGGCAGCTTGCGAGCCTTGGACGTGACAGCGGGACATTGCACATAAATTCCCCCAGGCCTGTCGAATTCCTACAAAATAGAAAATATGCACGTGAGACCTTAGAATATCATTTTTTTATGAAATGTTTTATAAAAACCACGAACAAATGCAAATATCTAATAAGATATTGGCCCTAAATGATGACTAAAATACTAGTCATCAACTACCCCCGCACCGAGACATATATTAGCCACATATAAACCCATGAAGAGTTTACATGAACGCTAAGTGTCCTGAGCATTCATTAAACCAATAAGTCTCAGAGGTTGTCCTTAAAGTATTTTGATATGAGAACTTCGTTTGTGGGACTTTAAGTTGAGGATCTATGCCCCTAAGGATTATGCGCATACATGGAATATTTATATCATTGGATGAAAGAAACTCAGCAAGATTATAGGGGCATATCCTATTTCTTTATATATTGGGCCAATTATGTATTGACTTGGGCTGTCATAAAAATCTAATCTTCGCAATTGCCCCATTTATCTTTGTTGCAATGAACTTTTTGTCACCTAAATTGTCACAACTTTTCAAAACTAGAAGTTTTGATCCTAGAAAGATTAGTTCATCTTATCAATGTAGATTCTTAACACTAATTTTTTATTGCTTTAAATTTCACTAGCGGAATAAAAGAATACAGAAATTCAAGGATGATTATCCATTTTCTATATATATCAAAGGCTACGCTGATAGTAAATGAGGAGATTAGCAAACTAATTCTTTTGAATATACTTTGATGTTGCCAAGTTATATACATGCAACTTCTAGAACAAAGAAAGTCGGTGTAAGATGCTAGGATTTTTCTCAGGCTTTTGAGTTAGATGAAGTAGATAATTACTTAACACAACCTTAAGAGAGGTCGTATTTTTGTTAATGCATAATGACTTCATTTATGCAAAGTTTAGTGTGAGTCGTTTACAAATCCACAAGAATTTGAGCAAATTTGGCTTTCAAGAGATCTAAATTTGAGGCATCATTGGTGGTAAATCGGAATATATGTACAATTAAGGCTACGTGTTACATTATTGCCTTGACAAAATAGATTTCAAAATACTCTAATTTCATAACCCAACCATTGTGACTATGTTTTATTGTCTATGATTGTCGGTTAATGAAGTTCATTAAATAAAATTACATAGATCGCAAGAGAAAACCTACATGAATTGGGAATTCAGCACAAAGACTAATTAGGATTTTGGACTTGACAAGAGTAAGACTTCGTTATAGTCTTCATACTCTTAAAGATGAATATTGATGGTATAATCCCATGCGAGGTGTGGTGTCATAAATTCACCTCCTTGTTGAGCCTAAGACGTTGATTCATAATATTTTCAGGGCAAATTGTTAAACGCCAATGGTCGAACAAACTTTTTTCAAGCATTAAAAATATATGGCTGTCAAGCTTGAATCTTGACACAACGACATTATGTTTGGAAAATTGTGGACTATAATGGGTTTGTTTCATTACTAGTGAAATGATATGATTGCGGAACTTGATTATAAATTGAGTTAGAAGTCAAGAGGTAATGATTCAGGAATTTTGAATGATGATAATTTGTGCCATGTCATGACCTTGAAAATATAATGACTCCCTGAAGGCATAAATATTAAGTGGTTGATATTCTAAGTTTAGAAGATCTGAATTATGTGTATGATCACTTGGACATGCCTCTGATGATCTCGAGAATTGAATCAGTGACCATAAAACTGCCTTCAAAAGCATTCATAAGTTTGCGGAATCAATCATGATGATCAACATATATATTTTGAAATGAGCTATACATTTGGAATAAATGTCAAATCTTAATCTACCTTATGAAAGGATGGACTAGTGACAAATATTTGAAGTTTTGGAAATTATTTAACTTTATAAATACAGCATTTTGGACAATTAACTTGGAAAAAAGAGTTATTGACATCAACTTTATATATAATAACGTGATGATCAGAGGATTTATAAACATGACTTCTTAAACAACATTGGAAAATGATGACCCACATGACTCCGAATATAAAAATTAAGCTTCATTGTCACTAGATTAGCTTCGAGTGACTATATTATGGATCCTATAAGCATGATTAATCTTTGACATGAAACGACATATGGATGATGATGTCTTGAAATTAGAATATCCAATATAGCATAAGCAATTATGATTTTAAAAGACAAGTCTAGATTTTATTCTAAAACTTACATCTTCATCAAAAATGAGAGATATTTAAGAACCCTCCATAAGATAATCTTGATTATAACTTTCATGTGAACCCGAATGTTCTGGGATCGGAGTATATAGAGGTCACAGAAGCTTAGGTTTGGATGATTCGAGAGCGGATGCTGGAGGCCCAGAAAAGGCAGGCGAAGTACTACGATGTGAGGCATTAGAAGGTGGAATTCCAAGTGGGAGACCAATTTTTCTTGAAGATTCATCCAGTGCACGGTATTTCGCGGTGCAGAGGCATAAGAAGCTTAGCTCACGATATATGGTGCCTTAAATGAACCTGGAGTGGATCGGCCCCTTGGCTTAAAGGCTAGAGCTGTCATCAGAGTTGGTGAACCTACACGATGTCTTCCACGTCTCTTCACTCCAGAGAGCCTTAATTCTCCCTAAGAAGCATATCACGTCTACTTCAAGCCCAATGGCGTCCGACTGGTCTGTTCATCTAGAGCCATTTCAGATAGTTGATACCGATGTCCGTGTCTTGCGATGGAAGAAGGTCCCATTTGTCAAAGTCCTATGGTCCAACCACAGACAGGAGGAGCATACATGGGAGCCCTTGGATCTCATGCAACAACACTACCTGAGACTATTCATCTTAGGTATAACCTAACCTAGTGTACTTCACTTTTCCTTTCATTATGCGTAGAACCCCATAAACCCAAACTTAGATTTTGGGGATGAAATTATTTATTTGTTTATTGGGATTTGCAACATCCTCATTCCTACTTGACCCCTAGTGTGAGTTAGGGCATGACATGTGTCATGATATGTGAATTAGGGCAAGAAGCTACCCAAAGTGACTAGGTGATATCACCTAGTGAACCCCAATGGCCACAAGTCAGGTCAATTCACCTCAAATTGAACTTACAAGCCCAAATTGACCACACCAATACATTCCTGACCACAAGGGTGAGTCAATGGACCATGGACCACATGGATTGGTCAAACAAACTTAGGCAACTTGACCAAAGTCAAGCTTAGGTCAAACTAGCACAATCAAACACTAATAAGGCTCAATTGGACTTAAATTGACCAAATTGACCTCACCACTACCCTCATAACCATTAAAGGAGGTCATTAGGTCAATAATAATCAAACGGGCTCAACCAATTTCTTGAAATTGACCAAAGTAAATTTTGGGTCAACTTAGCCCAATTTAACCCTAAATGAATCAATTATCCCAATCATGACTCCACCATGACACAATCATCATTGGATGGTGTCATGGGAGCCATTAACAACATATGGGGGAAGCCACTTCATTAATTTGACCAAGTCAACCTCAAAGTCAACCTTGGTCAAAATTATCCTAATTATGAAAATCAAGGGGCTAACTCATTTCCAATGGGCTAAAGCCCTCAAACCTATCCCACGTTGTAGCCCATTAGCAAAATGACCCCCATGCCCACTGATTTCAGAAGGGGAAGACATGCATGGTGGCAATTTTGGAATTTCCCCCAATTCTATATAAGACAAATGAGGAATTTGTGGAATGGAGGCCACTTTGCCCCCATTCCCTCTTCCAAAAGCCTTCACTGAACCCCCTCAGTTATTCCCAGCCGAATTCTGGCAGGATTCATGCCAAATGGCAGCTAGGAGGAGCAACCAAGGTTTGGCCCTTTCCATATTCAGCGAGGCTCTTCTTCTCACTACAACAAAATCGTTATACGGTGACATTTTTTATGTCTTTAGTGACGATTTTTAAGCATCGCGATAGTTTTCGTGACGCTTATAAAAATGTCACAAAATCATTGTGTTTGCGGTCGTTGTCGTAGCTCTTTGTGACGCTTTCACACAAAAAACATCACGGTTGGTAGTTGTTCTATCGTGACATTTTTTTGAAAAAATATCATAATTGATAATTGATCTATCGTGACACTTTATAATAAACGTCAAGAAAAATACTAACTCTATCACTATGTTTTTTGCAAAATGTCACTGTAGTTAAAACTCTACAATAATGTTTTCTGAAAAAAATGTCGCAACTTTTTACATTTTAAGAAAAATAACTTAAAACAAATAAAAGTTTATGCTAATCTAAACTCTAAAAAGTAATTGTGCATCTAAAATCTTAATTAAAAAATATAAATATTATTTTCTTATAAAATTAATTTTGATAAATATTTCAAATATTTTTTGATCAGAGTGATATTAAGATATGTCAAGAGATTTTTTTGCAACTTATTGTTCCAAATATTATATCTCTAATTATAACAAAAAGAATTAAAAATTAATTATAATGCCAACATAATACATCATCACTGGAGTTAAAGAGTATAAACTTGCAAAAAATTACATTAATAATAAACAAAATGTGTTTCAAATAATATAAACTTGCAAAAAATACATATAATCATTCAATACATTCCCTCTCACAATGCTCCACCTACTCTCACAATGCCTCCATCTATTCTTCCCACATTCCCTCTCTTCCAATGTCCTCTTCCATTCTCTGAGTACTTCTCAACTGATTGATCAACGTCCTAAAAAAGTAAAAAAACATTAGCAGCAAATTGTATGCTGAAATAAACTAAATAAAAACTACCTTAACTTGTGTGTCATATGAAAGAGTGTGTTGATTTATTTGAGGACTACGACCAAGGTAAAAATAGCAACTCTGCACTTCTCCATTTGATTAAATGCTAAAGAAGTCAACATTAAACAAAGGCCAGTATATTAAATCATAAATGAAATTTATGCTTGCCAAAATCTGAAAGCATCAAAGAGAAGAAAGAGAAAATTCAATAGCTCAAACGGTTGGCTCTTCCAAGTTGAGTACTGAAGAGAAAAAATTATCTGGATGTCCTTAAATATAATAACAGACAATCAAACATATAGAATTTGCGATATATTTGTTAACCAATTACATAAAGTGAAAGCAACTATAAGAAGAACACACACAAAAGTAAATAAGAAAATGTAAAACTTCAAGCAAAAACCCCAGGTATAAAGCCATCGAAACCATCAGAAATAATTTAAATGATGAGTATAAATGAATCCATGAAAAAACTTACCTTAGGTAGTAAGCCATAAATGAAGAGGGGCGCCTTAGCAAAGACACTGCAAAGGACAAATAAAAGAAAGAGAATGGTCATAGAAAGAAAATGGGTACATGTATATAAGATCAAGCATATGCACATAAAGAAATTTTGATCAATTCATGTTCTATTAATCTGTCCTCACGTTATTCAATAAATACTCTAATACAATATTTTTGTAAGAAAATTGATAGAATAATTACCAAAAAGGGAAGTCGGCGATGCAACTATTGGATGATGCGACGATGATCGTATGCTGCCCGACATCTATGACACGATGAATGAGTCCTCGGTGGAGGTCGGAGCAGTTGAGGATGAGCAGGAGACCTAATTTGTTGGTCATGTGATCACAAAGTTACAGAAAGGGTTCAAGAAAATGAAATGTACTCACAGTATGGACACATCTAAAATCAGTAAAAAACATGAAACATTGATTCCATGACATACACAAACTCACAATATTGTAGGTTGTTAGTCGGAATGAGAGTACCGACCAGTTTTTGTAAAGGCCAAATGGAAGTGAAGCCTCAACTGATATGGAGCTTACCCAGAGGCTTTGAAGAATGCAGGTGCTCAAGAATGACTTAGCCTGATGGGGGAAATCGTTGAGCAATCATTTCTTCCTCCAGGAAAATGAGAAGCTTAAACAGTAAAGTGAGCTCAAAGAAATTGAGAAAAGATAGTAAAGTGAGAGAAACTATAATGGGATAAAGAACCTAGTTTGGATGGCAGTGATTGAAGAGAGCAGGTGGAGTAGATGCAGGCAATGTAGTAGGAAGAAGGTTGAAGATGCCATCTTTGCGGGCTGAGCCCGCATCTCAATGGGAGCAAGATCTTACGAATCTGCTCGACTACTCTCCAGCGGGTTGCGTGCGCATTAAATAGGGCAGCTCAATTGCAGGAGAATTGCACCCACATGCAAGAGGGCCACTCTTTTGCAGGCGGATTTCACTCATCTCCATCTCTGCACTTGCTCTTAGTGGGCTATTCTTATACCAGATTAGTTGCAATTTGAATGCATACACAATAAATTAAATATAACACAGAAAAAGTTAAGCATGACTTAATTCTGTTATGTTGGTTTATGATATGAATACCACATCAACATGCAAAAGTAAATTTTGCATAATATACATTATGCTGAACAGAGATGGAGTACTATCCTTTTATATGGTATGCATCATCAAGGAATGAAATACAATAAAAACCAAGGTAAAACAAAAAATTAAGCATCATCCATGAATGAAATAACTAAACATAGAGCGCACATAAATGATTCCATCCTTCCATCCAATTAACCCTGAAAAAGTTTAAAATAAAAAAGTCATAAACCCAGGTTAGGAGGACTCGACTTGTCAAACATGTGAGCTGGAATGAAAAGCATGGCAGATCTGGAATGAAATTATAGAGGGTTAAGCAACGAAAGCTATAATTACAGAACCTGCAAGCTGGAAGCATACCAAAAACAATCAGAAGTAACCCATGGAATTCCCACAAAAGCACATTCACAAAATTGGAAGAACTCCAGAAATGCGTAGAAATGCCCTAGGAGGAAGAGGCGCACATGATAGTGTTTAAATGAGTGAGTAAAAGAAATGGTGTTGGGGCTTGGTATACAATGAAGATCCATTGGAAGAGCAGGGAGGCGGAAGTAGAGTGGCTTGGAAATACCTTGGGATGATTTGATGGTGCCCCTCTCCTTGCAGAAACTTCGATGAACGGCTAGGTCGAGCAATCTGAACATATTAAGGACTCTAAACTAAGATAATTAGTGGCAATCAACATATGACGCAATAAAAAATCAAGAGAAAGCAAAAGAAATTTAAAACTAGAGTCAAAACATGTTATGATGTTGCCTATTGTTGTATGAAGTTCATGACTACTAAATTATTGAAGCCTGGAGATTGATATGAATTTAAAGTCAAACTATTTCTATACTTAAGGAAAAAAGAGTTTGATAATAATTAATAATATCCAACCATGCTTCAATACACGTTAGTGTAAGATATAAATGGATTATCTTTTACAATGGCAATATTTCTTAAGACCATGTTTCTCTTAGGCATTGTAACAAACAACATGTATGCACTACAAATGCACATACAAATAAAATTACTATCCAAAAATGTATTCCCAAAAGTACAGAAGGAAATAAAAAATAAACAGGAAAAATCATGTGGCAGTGTTAGCGGCGTTGATATCTTTGGCGGCATCGATGGTGTTAGCAGTTACGGCGGCTAAAAGCTCAGGCAATGACTTCTTTGTTAAGTAAGTAATGGGATTCTTAGGCAAGAACTTACACTTCTTCTTCCCAGAAATAGCTTCAGCTTCTTACTACGTACAGATACACATATATCTAGTTATATATCAGTACAGTAAAGTTTTGGCTTAAGCGGTTACATTAAAGAACAAAAAATAAAAGCCTTATTTAAAGGCTGCAGATAGGGTCTTGACTTCATGCGACTTGGAGGTTATGCTTCAACATTTCCCCTGGTGACCTCTAGGGCTTGAATCCTGAGTTGTGTTCATAATTCTTCAAATCGCCCTTGCGCTAATGGCTTTGTCATTAGATCTGCCAGTTGCGCTTCAGATCTGCAATACATTAGAGAAATAGCATTTGATTGAACTAATTGACGTATAAAATGATGTTTTAGGTCAATGTGCTTTGTTCTCTGATGTTGCGCTGGGTTATTTGCAATTGCTATTGCAGATTGATTATCGCAATGTAAGATCACTGGTTTTTCCCTTCTCTCTGCATCTTCTTCTTTGTTCACTTTCTTCATTGGAGAAATTTCGGATACCATTCGTTGAAGCCATAAGGCTTCTGATGCAGCATGAGCAATGGCCACATATTCCGCCTCTGCAGATGATAAGGCCACTGATTTTTGTTGTTTTGTACTCCATGCAATTAGATTAGTGCCATGGAAGAAAAGATATCCGCTGGTGCTTATTCTATCATCTAAGCAACCTCCCCAATCACTATCACAATATCCTTCTATGTCTGTTCTTGCATCTCTGTCGTACACTAGACCCATATTCACGGTCCCCTTTAAGTATCTTAAGATACGTTTTGCAGCTATCATGTGCATTTGAGATGGTTTGCTCACAAAATGAGATAAATTATTGACTGCATTATGAATATCTGGTCTTGTTGCAGCTAGATAACTTAAAGTGCCTATAATTTTTCGATAGAGCATTTCATCAGTAGGCTGAGATGCATCCCTTTTCATCAATTTTGCATAAGTCACCATTGGGGTATTCACAGGTTTTGCATCAAACATGTTGAAACGTTTCAACATGTCAATGAAGTATTTACCTTGACTGATAACTATTGATGTTGGCCTTTGCATTATTTGAATGCCAAAAAAGTATTTCATCTTCCCTAAATCAGTCATTTCATATTGCTGACGCATGTTGGTTTTGAATTCATATACAACATTCTGATTTGTTCCTGCATATATGATGTCGTCTACATAAACGGCCAAAAATAGGAATTGTCCACTGTCATACCTTCAAAAATAAAGTGCAGGTTCAGATGGACACTTCTGGTATCCTTTTTGATGTAGATAATTATCCAAATGCGCATGCCAAGCTCTTGAGGCTTGTTTCAAGCCATATAATGCTTTCTTTAGCTTGCATACCTTTTGTTCATCCTCTTGTTTTTCAAAGCCGTCTGGTTGGGTAACAAAGATATCTTCAGTAATTGAGAAATTTTCCGAATCTTTATGGAGTGAGCAGGAAAGATACAACTTAGAGTTCACAAGCCAAACAACCAGAAGCACATGAAGGAAAAAGAGTCTTTATTGATAACAACAATCTTCATTACAGGGAGAGGTATACATGGCGAGACATGATTTCGCCAGTACACAAAACCAAACGGAAAAATACAATGCTGAAGAGAAAGATAACTGAGACCGCAGACCGCGCGGTCTGCTTGCCGATCTCTAATAGTTGCCTGACCGCAAACTCTACCGGTCACCGATCAACACTCCTGACCGCTGAGCTTCCGCGACCTCCTTCTAAACTCCACTGATTCTCCCGAACTCCAGCAACCAACACTGCAAGCCGCGAGACCGCCCGAACACTTTCAGAAGAAAGAGGTGATCACTGATGCTCGCACAATCCGCAGAAGCGGCACAAGGAAAATTTAATCCGCAAGACTGACCGGTCACAAGAATTGAGACCGCACGAATTAGACGCGAGCTCAGCTTACACTTGGTGCGATATTAATGCTGCTACAGTGGCTCCTATTCATAGGCGTGAGACCTGATCCAGTCACCACCCTATGAGATAGAATCACCACCCTCCAGCTCACGCGACCAGAACCGGTCAACCCGCGCGATCAGCAACAGATCATTCTGCTTAGGTGAGATCGCCGGCTTCAACAACAGACCGCGGGAGATCGCCACTCCCACAATGAAGTCGTCCACCACCAATGTTCGCCAACGAGACCGCGAACACAACTTTTTCTCCAACGTTACATCGAACACAATCTGTTTGCCTGCCAGCCTCCTCCTGAGACCGCGAACAGAGACCACTCGACTAAGATGCCTTAGCCAGTGAAAACAACCAGGAACCTGGATAGCCATAAGACCGGCTTCTGGAAACCTGAACCAACCTGTGCGGTCACACCAGACCGACACAGCCCTGAGGTAGACAGCCCGCCACGCGGTCACAGACCAGACCGCGCGGCCTTACCCCAGCACCTTGGACACAGAACGGCGGTCACGTCAAGAGACCGCAGCTAGACTAAGACAAGTCAGACCGCAGAGTAGATCGCCAGACGTGCGGTCTCACCAGACCGCGCGATCACCCTCCCAGACCGCCAACTCCCAAAACTTCCACTTCAACAATTTCAACACTCCCCCTTGAAGTGGGAAGTTGAAAACAGCCCAAGTAGACTCCTCAGCCTAGTGAACGGCCCCTTCGCCAGCGCCTTTGTGAAGATGTCAGCAATGTTGTCCTGACTCCGAACATGCTCGACCGAAAGAGACCCCTCCAGCACCTTCTCATGAATGAAATGATGCTCGATCTCGATATGCTTGGTCCTCGCGTGACAAACTGGATTAGTAACCAGTTTGAGAGCACTCTCGTTGTCGCCGCGAAGCAGAGTCGGACCCCGAACCTCCTTATGGATGTCTCCAACCAACCTCCTAAGCCAAATGGCTTCCTGAGCTGCCAAGGCCGAAGCCTTGTATTCCGCTTCCGTGGTTGAGATCGACTCGGAATCCTGCTTCTTGCTACACCATGATATAGCCGTGGGGCCCGCCATGAAGACGTATCCAGACGTCGACTTCCGATCATCCGAATCTCCCCCGTAATCAGCGTCCATGTACCCATGCACCTCGAAGCCCGCATCCCTTCTGTAAAGGAGACCCATATCCCAAGTCGCCTTGACATACTTCAATATACTCTTGGACGCTAGAAGATGAGGCATTCGTGGTTCCGTCATATACTGACTCACCCTGCCAACTGCATATGCAATATCCGGCCTGGTGATCGTTAGATAGATCAAGCTCCCAACCAGAGCCTGGAACACCAGCGGATCTTCCAGAATCCTCCCCTCATCCTTGCGAAGTTTCATGGCCTTCTCCAGAGGTGTAGAGATGCACTTCCCTTCCTTCATGCCGAACCGCTCCACGATTCGCTCCGCATATCCAGCCTGGGACACCAGCACTCCGCTCTCCTTCCTCTGCACCTCGAGTCCAAGGAAGTGGTGCAACTCACCTAAACCTTCATCTCGAACCTGATGGACAGCTCAGCCCGAAGCTGCGCTACCTCCTCCTTCGAATTCCCCATCACGATCATATCGTCGACGTATAGCAGCACGATGACTTGAAGCTCCCTGCTCTTCTTGACGAACAAGCTTGAGTCTGAGTCTGAAGCCCCAAACCCGTAGAATAAGAGATACTCTGCAATTTTTCCATACCACGCCCTCGGCGCTTGCTTCAACCCATACAGGGCCTTCTTCAACTTGCAGACATGCTCCGGAAAATCTTCAGATACGAAGCCTGGTGACTGGACCATGAAGATGTCCTTGTCAATCTCGTCGTACAAGAACGCATTCTTTACGTCGAGCTGCCAGATCTTCCACCCCCAACACGCCGCCAAGGCAATCACAACCCGAACTGAAGTCATTTTTGCCACCGGACTGAATGTCTCTTCATAGTCCTCGTCGTATTGCTGCGAGAATCCCTGATCCACAAGGCGAGCCTTGTACCGCTCGATACTGCCGTCAGCCTTCTTCTTAAGCTTGTAGACCCACTTGCATGTCACAGGGGTGATTCCCTTGGGCTTGGGCACCAGAGACCAAGTCTCATTCTTCTCAAGAGCACTCATCTCTTCCTGCATAGCTGAATCCCACTGTTCTACGCCTTTGGCCTTTTCAAAGCTCGACGGCTCCCTCTCATCCAAGGGACCAGCAAAGAAACATGAGACAAAGCTCACCATGTTTCCTCTTGTATAGCGATCAAGGGCAATGATAGTTCGCTTCGATCTCCGCAACGGCTTCCCCTGACTCGCAATATCCTCAGCTGCTTCTTCCCTAGCTCCTCTCCCAGACGTACTAGGAGCATCGCTCCCCCTGCTTCCTGAACCAGAAGCCTCTGTCTCAGAACTAGATATTGATGGACCACCTGGTGACACAGGTAGCTCCACCTGAAGATTTTCCACAGCTTTCTCCGGCTCCTCCACCCTACTTTCAGGTAGCTCACCACCAGAACTCCCCTTGTAAGATGTCACCTCGTCGAACACGACGTCGCAAGATACAACAAATCTCCGCGTCTCGGGGTCCACGCACTTCCAGCCCTTCTTCCGATCATCATAACCCACGAAGACAAGCTTCCTTGCTTTCGCATCTAGCTTCGTCTGAAGCGCATCTGGAACGTGCACATAGCAGGTGGAACCAAACACCCGAAGGTGCACCACGTTTGGCTTTTCCTTGAACATCAATTCATGCAGGGTCTTCATATTGATGGGACTGAGAGGCATCCTGTTGATGACGTAGGCAGCACAAGACATTCCCTCCGCCCAGAAGGACTTTGGGATACTCTTGGCATGCAGCCAACACTTGCAGGTCTCCGTCAGATGACGGATCTTCCGTTCTGCAACTCCGTTTTGTTGTGGAGTATGCGCACAAGTAAGCTCCCTCCGGATGCCCGCCTTCCTACAAAAAGTAGAGAACTCACCAGAGGTGAACTACCCTCCGTTGTCAGTCCTCAGCTTCTTAACCCGCAGTCCAAGTAGACCCTCCACAAGCTCCTTGAACTCCACGAACTTGGCAAACGCCTCCGACTTCTCCTTCAAGAAATATACCCAGACATATCTGGTGTAATCATCGATCAACACCAGCATATATTTGCTGCCTCCGGGGCTTGGGGTAGCAGTCGGTCCCATCAAGTCACCGTGGATGCACTCCAACGGCACACTACTCCTTGTCTGCGACTTGTCAAACCGTAGTCGATGAGACTTGCCGAACTGACATCCCGCGCACACATGATCGTCTCCGTAGGAGGATAGACTAGGCAGGCCCTTGACCAGACCTCTCACCGCCATAGCCTTCAGCTTATCCATCCCTGATGCGTTATTCCAGCATTGCTAATTAGCAAGCACGAAATGCGATACGATGGTAGTGCACCGGTCGCTCAAGTAATAAAATAGGGAGAAACTCCCCGAATATCGTTCTCAAAGGACCGCAAGTTGGGTAGTACGATTTGCTCAAACAGGAAATTGGTTAAAGGGATTATTAAGTAACAAAGGGTGGTTGTGATTTGGGTTCCTAAGCTATTGCAGAATGAAGAGAAATGTGGGTCGAAAAGCACCGCTTCGCAAGGTGTGGGTGAGTGCAGCGACCGCGATGCTGCGCTTCGGTAAGCGGGTGGAGTGGCCACAGTGCGAGGTTTTGTGAGGGTCGAATTCACCTCTTCGCTAACATCACCACTAGCAATCGCTAGGTGGCTTCACATACAAACAGCCTAGGCTATCACAACAACAAAAAGGGCTATTCTTGCCACCACATCATCATTGCACATGAACACAAGCAAGAATACATCATATTAACCTAACAAGCGTTCATACACAACACAAAGGAAGTACAAGCATCAAGGGTTAGAGAGGACCACAAAGAAGATGTCACCGCGTCTTGGGTTCTCGGCCGGAATGAGAGGTTGTCGGGCTCTCTC
The DNA here is from genome assembly GCA_033032865.1 of Dactylorhiza incarnata. Taxonomy (NCBI): domain Eukaryota; kingdom Viridiplantae; phylum Streptophyta; class Magnoliopsida; order Asparagales; family Orchidaceae; genus Dactylorhiza; species Dactylorhiza incarnata. The sequence goes on along the minus strand of JAWHQI010000011.1, from coordinate 19,208,999 downwards.
CGGGCTCGGCCCTCAGATGGTGTGCTAACTCGAAGGAGGTTGTCACCGCTCCAACGATCTTCAGCGCTTCTATGGTCTCCTCGGCGAGGAATGCTTGAGCTAGTGGCGGAGAAAGCTTCTGAATGCTCCCGGATGGAGGAATGATGAAGGAGATCGCCAGAGATGGTCTCCTTTTGTCTCCTACGGTGGAAGGGGCGAAAATGGCGGGATTCCAGGCTTTTCCCGCGAGGGGTCTCCAGCTCCCGATGGCAGCAGCGATTCCTGCTTTAAATACTAAACAGGCAGAGTTTTGGTCACGCACGGTCGAACGCACTACCGTGCGTTGCCCGTGTGTTAATAAATGAGAAAAGCTAGTGTGAAGACGAAGCTGCGCCGCCCGTGCGATTTACTCACGCACAGGCAAATCCGCCTATGCGTCAAAACGCACGGGTAAATTCAGAAATGACTAAAACAAGGAGAACACAGGTCAATTGTGCGTTTTACTCACGCATGGGCAAATCCGCCCGTGCGTAAAACGCACGACTAAATTCAGATCGATCGTTTTCTGCCCAGATCAGAGCGCACGACCGCAACAGCCCGTGCGTCAAGGAAAACGCACGACCGTGCATTTCACACAGTCATGAATTCTGGGAGAAAACTGGATACAAGATAATCCGGCCACCTGCATACAAGATAAAAATAGCTGGGAATACACCTTCAGCACTAGATAATTATAGAGAAATAGAAGGGGAGCACCATGTGCTTACCCCCAATAACAAGGAGCACAAATGCACACTGAAACGGGCCTAAGAGTGCACCTAGCAAGGAATAACCAATATGAATGAAAACATGCCTAAAGTGTAGTGCATAGACTAGATAATCGGCCCTAATGAGTCCATAAATGTGTATATAAATGGGACTCATCACACACCCAGACTTAACCATTTGCACGTCTCGGGCAAACTACTCAGCTCTCCTGTCGGAACAATTGGATGTTAGCGTGAGTTTGAGCGGTAGAGACCTATGCGAAGTCGCATGCGCACATGCATAGAAATACATTAGAACAGAATTAAACTCAAGATTATATCTAACTATTTCTAGAACAGTAGTTCGAAATTTACTTTACTTGGATGGTGAATCCCAGTGAATCTTTCAGTCGCGCAAAAGGGAAAATAGCGTAACTAATGAGTGGAGTATTACTCGAATCGACGCTCGGGACAAACTCCTAAGAAATCCATCAAAGTCGGTGTCCATAGGCTTGCACGTCCGCACTCTCTCTACTGCATGAGACGACTCGTATCTAAAATCAATAGGACTTATGGGTTAGGATTAGGCTTAGGTTGAGTTTAGGCTAGGTAAGTAGAAGGACGATGGGAATCGCATTCAACACAACCTGAGCGCTCAAGAGAATTACAATCACCAATACAATATTTTCAAGAATTACACAACACCCCCAGACTTCAACTGAACACTAGGTGCGTGCTAAGCCAATTACAAATTGAATTTGTCGAGAGAATATTATTTTTGCACAACTTTTTTTTCTTTTCTTTTCTATTCATTCTTTTCTTTTCTCTTTTCGACAAAATAATTTTTATATGCTCAATAAAACAAGCTCCTTTAGCTAATTCAAATCTGCCATGCACAACAAAGATGACACCAAATGCGATCGAAAAAGAAATTTCTTTCAGCTCAAAGGTTGGTGCGAAAATAGGTTCGGCCGTATGGCTTTGGTGAAATTTTAGTGGAGCTAAACAAGGAGGAAAGGTAGGCTCAAGTGGGTTTGCAACGGTGATTACGTAGGTAAGGATTTCAAAAGCACAAACGGATCAAGAAATGGCCTATATCACATTTTATAACGGGTACTTTCCACGCAATCGTTTCAAGAGTCGCCTAATGCAAGTTCTAGCCACCGAGAAAGGTTGTCCTTCCTTCCGACCCTAGTAATAAGCAACTACTAGTCTAGCTACACTCGACCTTATGCTACCGTCGGATTCACAGGATTCACCACTAAAGTAAAATAAATTGCAGCTACTATAATAGAAATAATTAAATTATGACTCTGAATTTTATTCTACTCTAATTGAATTTCTAGGCGTGACGGGAGCACTTGACTAGAGCACTACTCGAGTCAACATTTTTCTCTACTCCTCACTCATACACTAATAATCCAATTCTTACGAGCGGGGAACCTCGCAGCGATACCCAATAAGCACGCGTGATCAAGTGCGCGTGAACTAGGTGCAAGTGTATGCAATGTGTGCAACAAAATACAAATCCTAACTCAGCACATTCTAACATGTCATGCAAAGTGTGTGCACGTGCACCGATCACTCTATCCCCCAGACTTGATCAAAACCAACTATAATACCCAATTCAGAAATAAGTAGGAAAGGGGTAGAGTTGACCTATGCTCATAAAAGAGCATGCCAGAAGTGCGGAAGTTCCAACTTTAAAATTTTCACCAACCACATCCTCCATGCGAGAGCTTCCACCTATGACGTTAGAAAAAAGGGAATAACAAAACATAAAAGGAATTAAAAGGCAAACGGAACCAGGTGGTTCCCATGGGTTGTCTCCCAAGAAGCCCTTTTGTTTAACGTCCTTAAAGGTGGACCAAATACCTGTATTAAGCATTGTTCAGAGACAAATAGTTCTCACAAAGTTGTTAGGAATTTGCTCAGAATATCTCAGAAATACAACATATAACCAAAGGCAAAGAGATAAAAATTAAGTAAGATTATACAAATCACGTATTCGAATACAGCATAGAGACAAAAGAGAAAATCACCCTAACACATTTGACTCCGCTAGATACAATTTTTTACAGTCCTTCAAAACTGTGCCGCCCTCATAGATTTTCAATCGATGACCATTCACCTTGAACGTCCCTTCTTTTTCTCCAGAAATTTCAATTGCGCCGAACGGAGAAACACCAGTCACAGTGAACGAGCCACTCCACCGTGACTTCAGCTTTCCAGGGAATAAGCGCAGACGAGAATTGTAGAGGAGAACGCTATCTCCCGGATTGAATTCTTTTGGCCTAATATGCCTATCATGCCACTGCTTTGTCTTTTCTTTATATCTGCGAGAGTTCTCATAGGCAAAATGCCGCAGTTCTTCAAGTTCATTCAACTGAGAAAGACGTCATTCCGCCGTTGCTGCGATGTCCATGTTTAGGAACTTGGTTGCCCACAAGGCTTTGTGTTCTAATTCCACTGGTAGGTGGCATGCCTTTCCAAAAACAAACTGGAAAGGTGTCATTCCTAAAGGGGTTTTGAAGGCAGTACGGTAGGCCCACAAGGCATCATCCACTTTCGTCGTCCAATCCTTTCTGTTCGAGTGGATCGATTTTTCTATTATTCTTTTGAGTTCTCTATTCGAAACTTCCACTTGTCCACACGTTTGCGGGTGGTAAGCTAAAGAGACTTTATGATGCACGCCAAATTTTTTTAGTAATTTCAAAAATAGTCGGTTGCAAAAATGACTACCACCATCACTTATGATTGTCCGCGAAGCTCAGAATCTAGAAAAGATACTTGTATGAATAAATTTCAAGACTGTACGGGCATCATTAGCAGCAACAGCCTCCGCCTCCACCCACTTTGAAATGTAATCCACTACCACTTTTATATAATGTTTTCCGTGAGACATTGGGAATGGACCCATGAAATTGATTCCCCAAACGTCGAACGGTTCACAAACTAACATATTATTAAGCGGCATCTCGTCTTTCCGCAAAATGTTGCCAGTTCTCTGGCATTCATTACATTTTGAGACGTACGTGTGAGCATCCTTGAATAGCGTGGGCCAAAATAATCCACTTTGCAGCACCTTGCGTGCTGTCCTAGCAGCGCCCATGTGTTCTCCAGCCTCCCTATCGTGGCAATGTTCGAGAACGGATCTGTACTCAGATTCCGGGACGCAACGTCTGATTATACCATCGCTACAAGTACGAAACAACAATGGATCTTCCCAGAAATAATACTTTAAGTCCGAAAAAAGCTTGTTCCTCTGCTGAGGCGTAAGATTGGGCGAGACAGTTTTACACGCAAGATAGTTTGCGATATCGGCGTACCATGGGGTTGTTGACGGAAGTGTAGTGATGGTGAATAGCTTCTCGTCTGGAAAATAATTAGTCATTTCCTCCTCTTTGTTGTTGGAAGCATCAGCCGTCACGTCGTTCTCCAGCCGCGATAAGTGATCTGCGATTACATTCTCTACCCCCTTCTTATCTTTGATTTCCAAATCATACTCTTGCAGCAGTAGGATCCAGCGGATTAAACGCGGCTTGGCCTCCTTCTTGCTGAATAGGTACCTCAGTGCGGCATGATCTGTGTACACTATTACTTCGGAAAGCACCAAGTAGGAGTGAAATTTCTCGAAGGCGAAGATCACGGCTAGCATTTCTTTCTTCGTGGTGGTGTAGTTCGCTTGAGCGTTATTTAGAGTTCGACTGGCATATGCAATGGTGTGAAAGGTTTTGTCTTTCTTTTGACCAAGCACTGCACCTACGGCTACATCACTAGCATCGCACATGATCACAAAAGGTAAACTCCAGTCAGGTGCCACCAAGATCGGAGCAGCGATAAGTTGCCCTCGTAGGGTTTCAAACGCTTGCATACAAGCTTTATCGAAATAGAATGGGACATCTTTGCCTAGTAAGTGAGAAAGAGATTTTGAAATGGATGAGAAATCCTTAATAAATCTCCGATAAAATCCCACGTGTCCGAGAAAGCTGTGGATACCCTTCACAGAAGACGGCGGAGGAAGATTCTTGATGACACTAATTTTCGCCTGATCCACCTCAAGCCCCTGGCGGGATACCTTATGCCCCAACACGATTCCTTCGCGCACCATAAAATGGCATTTTTCCCAATTTAAGATGAGGTTGGTGTCCTCACACCGCTTCAAAGTCTTATCTAGATTGGCAAGGCACGAATCGAAGCTGCTGCCGAATAACGTGAAATCATCCATGAATACTTCGAGAAAATCGCCCACCATGTCAGCGAAGATTGCAAGCATGCATCGCTGAAAAGTTGCAGGAGCATTGCAAAGTCCAAATGGCATTCGCTTGAACGCAAAGGTACCGGAAGGGCAGGTAAATGTCGTCTTGTCCTGATCAGCAGGGTCGATTAGGATTTGATTGTACACGGAGTACCCATCCAGGAAACAGTAGTAGTCTTTCCCTGCCAACTTTTCCAACATCTGATCAATGAAAGGAAGTGGAAAGTGGTCCTTGTGCGTAGCATCATTTAGTTTGCGGTAATCGATGCAGACCCTCCATCTGGTGATCACACGGGTAGGTAGTAACTCATCTTTCTCTTTGAGGACAATGGTAATCCCTCCCTTCTTTGGCACAACCTGAACTGGGCTGACCCACTTGTTGTCGCTAATTGGATAGATGATGCCTGCATCCAAAAGCTTTATCACTTCTGCCTTCACTACCTCTTGCATCTTCGGGTTCAGCCGCCTTTGGGGTTGAACTGATGGCTTGTACTTATTTTCAAGAAGGATCTTATGCATGCAGACGGTGGGGCTAATTCCTTTAATATCGGCAAGGGAACGTCCAAAGACTTTTTGGTATCTTCTTAGCAACCTCACCAACGCAGCTTCGTCGTCCACAGACAGAGTTGCAGAAATAATCATCGGATTCGTGGTATTTTCCCCCAGGAAGACATATTTCAGAGAGTTTGGTAATTGTTTGAGAGCTGGAGAGGTGTTTGAATCCGATGGCACAATAATTGATTCTCTGATCGGATGCAGATCCTCAGACTTGTCCGAGGATGAACCTCCATTGCCCAAAAGGCTTTCTTGCTGCCAAAAAGTCTCGCAATCCCCCGGGCTCATATCAAACTGACTATCCAATTCTTCGGTTGGCTCCGCTAGTCTGCCGTCTGTGATCTCAAACAGCTGCGCCGGATTGCGAACATTAAAAGATATGGCATCTTGCCCCAATCTGAGAGTGAGCTCTCCCTGATCCACATTAATGATGGTGCGTGCTGTCGCGAGAAAGGGGCGCCCCAAGATAATAGGGACTCTAGCATCGGCTTTCATGTCAAGGATGATGAAATCAGCTGGAAAGGCGAGGTCATTTACCACTATGGTAAGGTCTTCCACAATCCCGACCAGTTTCTTGATTGTTCTGTCGGCTAGCTGCAGCATCACTTGTGTCGGCTTCAAAATCCCTGCACCTAACTCTTGAAAGATGGAGAGCGGCATTAAATTGATGGAGGCTCCTAGATCACAAAGTGCCTAACCGAATCGGTGGTGACCGATTCTGCAAGGGATAGTAAAGCTGTCAGGGTCCTTTCGCTTTGTAGGGACGTCGGTGATGAGGGCGGAGCACTCCTCCGTGAGATCAATGGTTTTGAGGTCCTCCAGGTCCTTTCGCTTTGAAATCAGCTTCTTCAAGAATTTTGAGTAACCCGGTATCTGGGAGATGGCCTCAATCAGCGGTATGCTAACTTGTACTCCCTTCATCATTTCCAGGAATCTGCGAAATTGCTTCTCTGACTTCTCATTCCGTAACCTGTGAGGAAATGGAGGGCTAACAATACTTTTCGAGGGTTGTGCCACGCTCGCCGAATCCGGCACAGTAGGGATAGGAGTCGGCTCCCCTGTCACATCTGCATCAGGCCTGTCTGTAGGATTCGTAAGTGGTTCCTGTAGTGCAGGTGCTGGAGGTGTTTTCTGACGTGGGGGTTTTTTACACTCCTGCCATGTTGGAACCATAGCTTTTGATTTGAGTTAGGATCCATCCTTTTGATAAATCTAATAATTTAGATCAATCTAAATTAACACAAATTAAATATGATGCGATCGAATCGGAGAATATACTTAAGCAAATAACATAAGTTCTCTAAGTTCGACAAATGTCGAACGGCGCTCGACAAATGTCGAACGGCGCTCGACAAATGTCGAACGGCGCTCGACAAATAGCCAGACAGCGCTCGACAAATATTCATCAGAACAGCGTTCGACAAATAGCGAACGGCGCTCGACGAATCCAGTCAGAACAATTGGAGCGGGCAGGCATTCTCTGAACGGCACTCGACGAACTGGATCATCCAGACTTAGCAGGTCGACGAGATAAATCAAGATCGACAAAATATCTTATTTGCAGAGAATTGCTCAGCACATCAAAAGGCGCTCGACAAATGCCGTTCAGTGCTCGACAAAATTCTAGCCAGAGCTCGACTAATATTTTATTTTGTTATCTTTCTTTATAATATTTAATCTAGCCGTTACAGCATTAAAAGCATATTGCCGTTACTGTATTGTCAAATCGGCAACTCCTCTTTCCAAGGAACAAAATTAAAGAGATTTTATCTCTTTCCATTTTTCCGAGCAAGGATTCAAAAGCTTTCTTCAGACTATATATTCATGAGAAGAGCAGAAAGAAAGTGATAGATATAGGAGAGACAGAGAAGAAAATACATAGAAGCAAATCTATTTCTCTTGCTAATATTCTCTTGCAGATCTCATACATCCTGAGACAACAATCACGACCAATTGCTCAGGATCATCACTGCAAAAGAAGGAAGAAGCATTTGAACAATCAAAAGGAAGAGACCTCCAGAACTGTCATTCATCTATACCAGACAGGGGGAGCTCTTCATCATCTGATCCTTTCAACACCATATCAGGATCATCAAGAGTCTTCTTATACAGAGAAGAACAATTTAATTTCTGCTTTTATTTTTCCCCCTCTTTACACCATCCTGTACAGGGTTATAACTCCCTTCAAAAGTTAACTCTCGGTGACAGGGCACCTTAGCAAAAACCTGCAGTTTGGTTAGAGCATCTTATCAACAGCTCACCTGGTGAGAGGGCACCTTATCAACAACCTCATAGTGGATTCCTACCAGTGGGTAGAAGAGTAGATGTACCCAGTTGAGGGGAACTACTATACATCTTGTGTCATCTGGATGTTTGCTTTTGTTTTTATTATTATACCCTTTTAGTGTTTGTTTAAATTACTCACTCAGCAAATAGATATACTTTATATATATCATTACTTTAAAGTAAAAATTAAACAAAAGAGCCTTTAACATAATAAGAACTAAAACACTCCACTTTCAATTGGTATCAGAGGGTGTTGATCTCTTTACAGGCTAACACCTGGATCACAAAGATCACTTTAGTTCTTTCATATGTTCAACACAGTTTTTCAAAATGGCTCCATCAGTTTTCTCTATTACAGATCCACCTTTATGTAACTTGAATAGATTTGAGCTATGGCAAATTAGAATTAAATTATATATGAATGTCATAGATGAGAACATTTACAAATCTATTTTGACAGGACTTCCCCTCATGTCATCAAAGGCAGTTACACCTGCATTACCTAGTTCCATGGGTATCAAGTCTCCTTCGAGAGCAATGAAAGGGCCTGTTTACAAAAGAAAACGTGGCAACAGAGAGACTGATGTCACTGCCCGTGTTTGCAAAATGAAGCCAGATAAATTCAAAGCTGGTACTGATGATGGGCGGACTGATAAACATAAAGAACCTTCCCCATCTACAGAACCTTCTCCATCCTCAGAAGCAGATGCCAAAGCCATGCAGATCTTGGCTCAATCAGTGTCAAAAGACATTCTTCAAAAGCTTGAAGACTGCACCTCTGCAAGAGGAATCTGGACCTCCCTCTCCAAGATGGTAAATAAACCTTCTTTCATCTCTTCAACTAATTGTATTTTTGATGCAGAACCATCAACAAACCTAAGTGAAGAAGAACTTAGAGCTAGAACTTTCTGCATGATGGCCATATATGGTGGTTCACATCAAATCCCCGATGCAGAAGCTAAATTAGAAAAGGTAAATGAGGTAAAATTAACTTCCAACTCTACCTCTATTACTTTCAAATCTAATTTTAAAATAATCATTTCTAAAAAGGAAATCTTAAAAGAAATAACAGAAATAAAAATTTTAAACAAATCCTTCAGGGCAAGCACAACTAATGGGAGAAATCTCAAAATGCAAGCCAAAAGGTTTGAACAAATTCTTAAAAAATCAAATTTATATTTTAATGAAATAAAAAGGCTAAAACTGCTAAACCTTTCAACTCTAATTCAAAGAAGTTTTCTAATCAATTTCTCATTATTAAACTTCATCCCAATTCAAACAGCAAATCTAAAATTTACATGGATTGTTTCCATCATAAAAACTATGTTAAGACAACTTTGTATTCTTACAGACTTCTCCAAGTCAGTTTGAGCATTCTACTGTAGCTGCATTGATCAGTATTGATCATAGCACTGAGTGTGAGTCTCTTCTGATAAGGGGATTCTATGAGAAAGAAAATGTCTGCAATGTTTTTATAATCTAAAGCATTCCTTAAAATCCATTAACAGCTGTAGCAATTCAAGATATTAAAAACATATTAACTCAAATCTAGATCAAATGAGTTGCTTAAAATAAAATAATTTAAAGAGTCTACAGAAGAAAATTGAAAACTAAAACCAAGTGAGAGAGAAAAGGAGAACATCAGAGAAGCCAAGTGAAAGAGAAAATGAGAAACACAAATCTCAAACTAAACTTAAATCTGTATAAAAGCTGTTGCAACTGAAAATTCTAAAAACCATTTTAAGATTACCAGGTCACTAGTTTTGAAATGATCCCAACTCAAATAGGGGGAGATTGTTGGAACCATAGCTTTTGATTTGAGTTAGGATCCATCCTTTTGATAAATCTAATAATTTAGATCAATCTAAATTAACACAAATTAAATATGATGCGATCGAATCGGAGAATATACTTAAGCAAATAGCATAAGTTCTCTACGTTCGACAAATGTCGAACGGCGCTCGACAAATAGCCAGACAGCGCTCGACAAATATTCATCAGAACAGCGTTCGACAAATAGCGAACGGCGCTCGACGAATCCAGTCAGAACAATTGGAGCGGGCAGGCATTCTCTGAACGGCACTCGACGAACTGGATCATCCAGACTTAGCAGGTCGACGAGATAAATCAAGATCGACAAAATATCTTATTTGCAGAGAATTGCTCAGCACATCAAAAGGCGCTCGACAAATGTCGTTCAGTGCTCGACAAAATTCTAGCCAGAGCTCGACTAATATTTTATTTTGCTATCTTTCTTTATAATATTTAATCTAGCAGTTACAGCATTAAAAGCATATTGCCGTTACTGTATTGTCAAATCGGCAACTCCTCTTTCCAAGGAACAAAATTAAAGAGATTTTATCTCTTTCCATTTTTCCGAGCAAGGATTCAAAAGCTTTCTTCAGACTATATATTCATGAGAAGAGCAGAAAGAAAGTGACAGATATAGGAGAGACAGAGAAGAAAATACATAGAAGCAAATCTATTTCTCTTGCTAATATTCTCTTGCAGATCTCATACATCCTGAGACAACAATCACGACCAATTGCTCAGGATCATCACTGCAAAAGAAGGAAGAAGCATTTGAACAATCAAAAGGAAGAGACCTCCAGAACTGTCATTCATCTATACCAGACAGGGGGAGCTCTTCATCATCTGATCCTTTCAACACCATATCAGGATCATCAAGAGTCTTCTTATACAGAGAAGAACAATTTAATTTCTGCTTTTATTTTTCCCCCTCTTTACACCATCCTGTACAGGGTTATAACTCTCTTCAAAAGTTAACTCTCGGTGACAGGGCACCTTAGCAAAAACCTGCAGTTTGGTTAGAGCACCTTATCAACAGCTCACCTGGTGAGAGGGCACCTTATCAACAACCTCATAGTGGATTCCTACCAGTGGGTAGAAGAGTAGATATACCCAGTTAAGGGGAACTACTATACATCTTGTGTCATCTGGATGTTTGCTTTTGTTTTTATTATTATACCCTTTTAGTGTTTGTTTAAATTACTCACTCAGCAAATAGATATACTTTATATATATCATTACTTTAAAGTAAAAATTAAACAAGAGCCTTTAACATAATAAGAACTAAAACACTCCACTTTCATGCCACTTCTTAACTTCATGGCGTTCACAGACTCGGGCTGCTGACCCACAATCCCAGAGACAGCATCTGTGAGAGTATTAATAGTAGAGTCGAGTTGCTGGATTGCTGCGGACTGTTCATTCATTCCGTGCAGCATATCGCCCACGATAGTAACTAACCGCTCTGTTTGATCTGAAGTAAGGCATTCCTCTGCTCCATTCAGTGTTATTGCGTTAACTTCGCTAGTACTCGGAGGATGAGTAGAGTGGCTCCAATATTGGCTGGTCTGCACTATATTCACCACTATTTCCCAGGCGTCCTTCCCTGACTTATTAAACAGGGCGCCTCCAGCTGCGACATCAAAAAGCAAACGGAACCTGTCCATTACGCCAAAATAGAAAATCTGAATTAAAGTCTTCTGACAAATCCTCACGGTAACAGTCCCTGTGTAAGGATTGAAAACGCTCCCATGCGTCTACTAATGTCTCGTCCTTTCTCTGACCGAAGGCAATAAGTTCCTTATGCCCATTCATACCTCGCATGCGATGTTGAAAATCAAACAGGAACTTCCCTTCAAATTGCTTCCAAGAAGTTATCTCACTCTTTCGGGTATCTCGGTACCATCTTTTAGCTTTATCATGCAGAGAGAATGAAAATGCCAGGATCTTTTGTTGATCGTTTTCAACTCCATTGAATATACACGTATAATAGACTTCTAAGAATCCCTGCACGTGATGTACTGCATCTTCATGTGTATCCCCGCTGAATTTGCAATTCTCAGATATAAACTCAATAATATCAGTGGAGATCTCGGACGCAAGATTGTTTATTCGTGCCTGATCTCTAAGATTGTTTAAACTTCCCTGATAAATATGTTGCTGGATAGAAGTCATGATAGATTTACTTGCAAGACAATGGATTAGCGCACGACAATAAAAACAAAAATACCTTAAAATGAATTTCCAAAGGAAAACAAATCAAACACGCTTGCAGTCCCCGACAACGGCGCCAAAAACTTGATGCGCTATTCCAGCATTGCTAATTAGCAAGCACGAAATGCGATACGACGGCAGTGCACCGGTCGCTCAAGTAATAAAATAGGGAGGAACTCCCCGAATATCGTTCTCAAAGGACCGCAAAGTGGGTAGTACGATTTGCTCAAACCAGAAATTAGTTAAAGGGATTATTAAGTAACAAAGGGGGGTTGTGATTTGGGTTCCTAAGCTATTGCAGAATGAAGAGAAATGCGGGTCGAAAAGCACCGCTTCGCAAGGTGTGGGTGAGTGCAGCGGCCGCGATGCCGCGCTTCGGTAAGCGGGTGGAGTGACCACAGTGCGAGGTTTTGTGAGGGTCGAATTCACCTCTTCGCTAACATCACCACTAGCAATCTCTAGGTGGCTTCACACACAAACAACCTAGGCTATCACAACAACAAAAAGGGCTATTCTTGCCACCACATCATCATTGCACATGAACACAAGCAAGAATACATCATATTAACCTAACAAGCGTTCATACACAACACAAAGGAAGTACAAGCATCAAGGGTCAGAGAGGACCACAAAGAAGATGTCACCGCGTCTTGGGTTCTCGGCCGGAATGAGAGGTTGTCGGGCTCTCTCCGGGCTCGGCCCTCAGATGGTGTGCTAACTCGAAGGAGGCTGTCACCGCTCCAACGATCTTCAGCACTTCTATGGTCTCCTCGGCGAGGAATGCTTGAGCTAGTGGCGGAGAAAGCTTCTGAATGCTCCCGGATGGAGGAATGATGAAGGAGATCGCCGGAGATGGTCTCCTCTTGTCTCCTAAGGTGGAAGGGGCGAAAATGGCGGGATTCCAGGCTTTTCCCGCGAGGGGTCTCCAGCTCCCGATGGCAGCAGCGATTCCTGCTTTAAATACTAAACAGGCAGAGTTTTGGTCACGCACGGCCGAACGCACGACCGTGCGTAGCTCGTGCGTTAATAAATGATAAAAGCTGGTGTGAAGACGAAGCTACGCCGCTCGTGCGATTTACTCACGCACGAGCAAATCTGCCCGTGCGTCAAAACGCACGGGTATATTTAGAAATGACTAAAACAAGGAGAACACAGGTCAACCGTGCGTTTTACTCATGCACGGGCAAATCCGCCCGTGCGTAAAACGCACGACTAAATTCAGATCGATCGTTTTCTGCCCAGATCAGAGCGCACGACTGCAACAGCCCGTGCGTCAAGGAAAATGCACGACCGTGCGTTTCACACAGTCATGAATTCTGGGAGAAAACTGGATACAAGATAATCCGGCCACCTGCATACAAGATAAAAATAGCTGGGAATACACCTCCAACACCAGATAATTATAGAGAAATGGAAGGGGAGCAGCATGTGCTTACCCCCAATAACAAGGAGCGCAAATGCACACCGAAATGGGCCTAAGAGTGCACCTAGCAAGGAATAACCAATATGAATGAAAACATGCCGAAAGTGTAGTGCATAGACTAGATAATCGGCCCAGATTAGTCCATAAATGTGTATATAAATGGGACTCATCAATCCCTACATGCCCCAACCTCTCGTGCCATATCACGGCACTATCATTCGTCCTCATCTTGTCGACATAAGAACTTGTCGATAAAACGAACAAGTCTTTTGTCCTCCTCCCGACATGAACGACATCAGCCTTCACTGCCTCCACATTCCGAAGAAACCTCACTTCTGTTGGGCCAAACAGAACGTGATACCCAGCGTCTACAGCGTTGGTCACGGAGAAGAGGTTTTTCCTCATTCCGGGCACATGATAGACACTCTTCAAAGTTAGTGGCCCCCTATCACTGCCCAAGGAAACAACCCTCACCTTCTCTACAGCATGCACGGTATTATCAGCAGTAATAATGGCATCATTACCTGAGTAGGGCTGCGTAGAAGTAAGCTTCGACTCGTCCCTGGTGAGGTGATGACCACACCCTGAGTCCACGATCCAGTCCTCCTGATAGTTGATAGGAGTCGCAGCTCCAATAGAAGCCGAGAAGGCTCCTCCCCATCCTCCATCAATCCGCCGGCTTCAGCTTCTCCCTTTCCTGCAGTAGCATGCCCCGGCTAAAGATTCGCCCGGCATTCCTTCCTGATGTGACCAACCTTTCCGCACCTGAAGCACTTGGGACCTTCCCCCTTCTTCTTCCCTTCAACCTTAGGAGCATAGCCCCTCTCCTGCTGTCCAGAAGTTAAAGGCTCATTGCCTCCTCCAGCGGTCTTCTTCTTATCCCACTTCTTCTTCTTTCCCATGAAGAGAACTTCGCCATCTCCCCCAGACACTGACACCCCCGCCATCTACCTTGCCAGACTCTCCTGTGAAGCAAGCAGATTTTCCAGCTCCAGTAGAGACGGCTGATTTGCCCAACCCTGCACCGATGTCACAAAGGCAACATATTCCTTCCGTAAGCCATGGATGATGTGCCTCTTCAGCTTCGCCTCAGAAATTGGCTCATCAGGATCCAGCGCTGAAATCTCGGCGCACAAGTTCTTCATCTTCAAGAAGAACGTAGAGATAGAAAGGTCACCTTGAGCCGATCTGGCCAGCTCATTCTCCAGGAATTGAAGTGTTGGGAAAATGATTTCTCTTAACCCCTGAAAAAGAGTTAAATATGAATTCTGAGAAAGGAAAATCAAGGTTAAGTCAATATGCGTCGAATAGTATTCGACGCAATGTCGAAGTTGTATCGACGTTCCTTTCAGAATAAGTCGATGTAGCTCCAAGCAGAATTTGACGTATCCTATGTCGACGTAGCTCTGACTTCTAGTCGACGTATCTTGAGAAGTCGACGCACCCTAGTCAACGCACCTTCCTTATTCTCCTCTCGACGCTCTGCCAGGATGAATTCGACGCCTACGTCGAATAGTAATCGACGCACGTCGATTTATATGATTAATTCAAAAATCGTCAGATCTCTTTCCCTCTTTTATAGATCTGATTTATATGGAATCAATTTATTCTTTATAGCCGTTCTGAATCATTCTTTCCTCTAATAGATTCTTGGCTAAATTGATTAAATCCTTTATGGACATTATTTGAAATCAGATTGAATACTTTCCTTCTATGGATATAACTGTTATGGAAATTTCTCTTTCTTTCTAATACTCTACCTGCTAATTGATTACTCTCCTACAGTGTTATTTTAATGAACAGAGCTATAAATAATTAAGGAGATCGGCAGAGAAAGACAACAAGTGATTCACCATTTTTACATTTGAAAAAGAGGAAGAGCTCCCAAGTGAAAAGAGTAAATTGAGAAATAGTGCTGCAGCAAAGAACAAGCTTCCTTCTCCTTCACTACTCTGTATCCTTTATCCTTCTTGCTCCTCAGTCTGGCGATTCTTTTTCCCTCTCTCACTGATCTACAATGGCTCCCAAGATAAATTCTGGGTTCGATATCGACCTCGAATCCTTCCAAGCAGCAGCAGAGAACTATAAGAACATCATAGCTCTCTTCACTGAATCCGGATTGGACAAACTCATCTCAACAAGATGCAAGCTCCTGGAAACAGAGCTCACAGAGCTGATAACTCATGTTCAAATATCTGAACAAGGAGAAATCCAGGGAACAATCTATGAGACACCAGTCTCAATCTCTGCAGAACATATTAGGACCACCTTTGATCTTCCATCAGGTATATCCTAATATAATCTTTGTTCAACTAAAATAGGGAAAGGAAATCAATTTCTAAAGAGTAACCTCATAAGTCTTCATCATCTCTTTATTAGGTGATGAATCAATAGACCTCACACCTGATGAAATCAAGCATCTGCTAACCATCATGAAGTTTTCAAGGGATAAACCAACTCATCTAAAGAAAATAGACTTTTCTGAGGAGTATAGACTACTAGCAGATATAGTAGGAAAGATACTACTATGTAAGATATCTGCCCATGATGCAGTGCCCAAGCAGCAACTGAACATCATGGGGGCTCTTGTATTGAAGAAGAAAATAGACTGGGTCAGCTGTCTGCTCAAGATGATAGGCTCTAGATATTCTCACAAAGAGAATGCCTATATGAGGATTATGAGTCAAGTACTCTTCCACTCTCCTTCCCTGACCTCTGTAGGTCAAAAGGAATTACTATCCCTCCTGGAAAGAGGATGTCCATTGCCCTCTTCTCCAAATGGACTAGGCAAATCCCCAAGCCTGGTTCCATTCCTGAAAGGACTCCCTCTCCTCCTAACTCTCCTGCTCATCCATCTCCTCCTCCTTCTCCTCAAAGAGACAATTCTTCTCTACCACCATCATCCACTCAAATAGTCTCTACCACCCTCACAACTCCTACTCTACCTACCTCTTCTCAAACACCTGCTCCTCAAACAGCAGTTTCTCCACCTCCTCCTCCTCTTACTTTCTCATCCTCTCCACCTCCTTTATCACCCATACCTCATGTATCAACTAACTTCTCTCCAGCCTCATCACCACCTTCACCACTCTCTCCTCATCCCCAACCACAACATGAACCATCTGCATCCACTGAAGCTCTCCCCACTCAGTGCATTGCATCTGCAGCTCAAACATTCCAAGCAATGCTGGATGAGCACTGCTCCCAGATTCATTCCTCAATCCTACACATGCACACCCAAATAGATGGGGTCAGTGCCTCTGTGCAAAGTCTGAAGAACTCTCTCTCTCTCTTCCTCAAGAGTTAACAAGTCTTTCTTAACCTCCTTGGCCAAGAAGGTCAAGAAGGGGGAGAAGCTAGATGAAGAGCAGCCCTCCAATCTTAAACCTCCCTCACACAAATCCCCTCCTTCTTCAAAATCTGACAGTCTTGCACTGCTCAAGACAATTGGAAATGAGATAGTACCTGAGCTACACAATGATGAACAAACAATAGAGGTACTCAACATAGCAAGAGAGCTGCAAATCAAGTGGCACTACTACAAGGGGAGGGAAGCAGAGCAGAAAATGAGGCTGAAAAGGAAGAAGGTGAGAAAGAGCTGAATATTGCTATAAATCAAGAAGAAAATGAACCAGCTGCTGGAACTGAAAAAGGAAATGAAGCTGATGCTGGAAAAGAGAAAGAGTCAGATGTTGTGATGGCTGAAGAAGGGGCTCAGGAGTCAGGGGCAGGGGGAGTTGAGACTCAGGGGGAGCAAATGGCTGAGACCCAGGGGAGCTGAGGGAGTCACCTGCTACTGGGAAAGAGCAATCCACAATAGTATTCAAGAGAAAAAGAAAGACTCCTCCTACCCCTTCTGAATAATACTTGAAAACAATGCTTCATATACTTTATGATTGGTCTGAACATGAAGTTTGCTTCTGATTGTGTGAAATCTTCATTATCTGTACAAATGCTTTGCTATGTTAATTATATGCTAAATACAATTTCTCTCTAAATAGGGTTAAGACAAATAGGGGGAGATTGTTGGGAAAATGATTTCTCTTAACCCCTGAAAAAGAGTTAAATATGAATTCTGAGAAAGGAAAATCAAGGTTAAGTCAATATGCGTCGAATAGTATTCGACGCAACGTCGAAGTTGTATCGACGTTCCTTTCAGAATAAGTCGAAGTAGCTCCAAGCAGAATTTGACGTATCCTATGTCGACGTAGCTCTGACTTCTAGTCGACGTATCTTGAGAAGTCAACGCACCCTAGTCAACGCACCTTCCTTATTCTCCTCTCGACGCTCTGCCAGGATGAATTCGACGCCTACGTCGAATAGTAATCGACGCACGTCGATTTATATGATTAATTCAAAAATCGCCAGATCTCTTTCACTCTTTTATAGATCTGATTTATATGGAATCAATTTATTCTTTATAGCCGTTCTGAATCATTCTTTCCTCTAATAGATTCTTGGCTAAATTGATTAAATCTTTTATGGACATTATTTGAAATCAGATTGAATACTTTCCTTCTATGGATATAACTGTTATGGAAATTTCTCTTTCTTTCTAATACTCTACCTGCTAATTGATTACTCTCCTATAGTGTTATTTTAATGAACAGAGCTAAAAATAACTAAGGAGGTCGGCAGAGAAAGGCAACAAGTGATTCACCATTTTTACATTTGAAAAAGATGAAGAGCTCCCAAGTGAAAAGAGTAAATTGAGAAATAGTGTTGCAGCAAAGAACAAGCTTCCTTCTCCTTCTCACTCTGAAGTCATACTGCTGCAACCTCTGATAACTCTCACAAAAGAGAGAAAAGGGCTACAATCTCCTTCTCACTATAGAAGAGAGATTTCATTCACTACTTCTTGTGCTTTCAATCTCCTTGCTAGGAAGAAGATTCCTTCTTGTCTTGATATTATCTCTCTTTCTTCCTTACCTTTATTTTCACATATTGTAAAAGAGTTTTTAGAATCTCTCTTCAAAAAATTCAGTTGTACTGGTTCTAAGAGTCTCCTTTTCAAAAGACTCAGTTGGTTCTAAGAGTCTCCTTGTCAAAAGACTCAGGGTGGTTCTAAGAGTCTCCTTATCAAAAGACTCAGTACAAGATAGTGAATTTCCTACCAGGGGGTAGAAGAGTGGACTACCCAAAGTTTGGGGAACCACTATATCTCTTTGTGTTGTGCTGTGATTTTTCTTATTGCATTTATTTTTCTTTACTTGTTTAATTCTTGTTGGTGTGTGTGGGAAGCTCTAATCTGTGATCATACACATATATATATATTAACTTTGCACAAACTATTTTTAATCTCTATTCACCCCCCCTCTAGAGAATTCTAGTGAGGTTAACTGTGCACTTTCATGAAGTCTTGCCACATTCTTTTTGTTAAACAGCCCATCCAAGGCTCTCCAGATCTCTGCAGCTGATGCATTAAGCCGCCTCCAGTTCAGGTGATATTGCCCTCTTCAGGGCGAACTCTGCTTTGGCATTAAGCCGCCTCCAGTTCCTCACCTCATGATGGTTATCTCCAACCAGAAAAACTTCCTCCGTACTCTCTCCTCCAACCACCTCCCAGAGGTCCTCACCCAGAAGATAACTCTGCATACAAGACCTCCACTTCTTAAAGTTGGTCGAGTTTAGCATCTCAATTCCAAGACCCCTCGCTTCCATAGCTCTATCACTGGTTCCTTCTTCACAAAGGCGATGGCTACACTAAGTTGTTCACTGCTATATCCACTCCAACCTCCCTCTGATACCATGTGAAATTTTTCGAATCTTTATGGAGTGAGCAGGAAACATACAACTTAGAGTTCACAAGCCAAACAACCAAAAGCACATGAAGGAAATAGAGTCTTTATTGATAACAACAATCCTCATTACAGGGAGAGGTATACATGGCGAGACATGATTTCGCCAGTACACAAAACCAAAGGGAAAAATACAATGCTGAAGAGAAAGATAACTGAGACCGCAGACCGCGCAGTCTGCTTGCCGATCTCTGATAGCTGCCTGACCGCAAACTCTGTCGGTCACCGATCAACACTCCTGACCGCTGAGCTTCCGCGACCTCCTTTCAAACTCCACTAATTCTCCCGAACTCCAGCAACCCACACTACAAGCCGCGAGACCGCCCGAACACTTTCAGAAGAAGAGGTGATCACTGCTGCCCGCACAATCCGCAGAAGCTGCACAAGGAAAATTCAATCAGCAAGACCGACCGGTCACAAGAATTGAGACCGCACGAATTAGACGCGAGCTCAGCTTACACTTGGTGCGATATTAATGCTGCTACAGTGGCTCCTATTTATAGGCGTGAGACCTGATCCAGTCACCACCCTATGAGATAGGATCACCACCCTCCAGATCGCGCGACCAGAACCGATCAACCCGCGCGATCAGCAACAGATCATTCTACTTAGGTGAGATCGCCGGCTTCAACAACAGCCCGCGGGAGATCGCCACTCCCACAATGAAGCCGCCCACCACCAATGTTCGCCAACGAGACCGCGAACACAACTTGTTCGCCAACGTTACATCGAACACAATCTGTTCGCCTGTCAGCCTCCTCCTGAGACCGCGAACAGAGACTACTCGACTAAGATGCCTTAGCCAGCGAAAATAACCAGGAACCTGGATAGCCATAAGACCGGCTTCTGGAAACCTGAACCAACCTGTGCGGTCACACCAGACTGGCACAGCCCTGAGGTAGATAGCCCGCCACGCGGTCACAGACCAGACCGCGCGGCCTTACCCCAGCACCTTGGACACAGAACGACGGTCACGCCAGGAGACCGCGGCTAGACTAAGACAAGTCAGACCGCAGAGCAGATCGCCAGACGTGCGGTCTCACCAGACCGCGCAATCACCCTCCCAGACCGCCAACTCCCAAAACTTCCACTTCAACAATTTCAACAGTAATGTCTCCATTTAGAAATGCCGATTTAATATCTAATTGGTATATTGGCATTTGATGGTGAAGATCTATTGATAAAAATAATCTTACTGTCTCCATTCTTGTAATAAGAGCATAAGTTTCTGTATAGTCTCGTCCAGGGATTTGAGCATATCCCTTAGCTACTATATGAGCTTTATACTTGGCAATTTGACCCTTTTCATTATACTTGATCTTATACAACCATTTAAGGCCAATAACTTATTTATCAGAAGGTTTATCAACTAATTCCCAAGTATTATGCTTTTCTATCATTCTCATCTCTTGTTTCATAGCTTCAACCCAAAGGGGGTTATTTTTGGCTTCAGCAAAAGTATGTGGCTCACTGGCAACACAAGCAACATATGGTTCTTCATATAGTTCTAGCACTTTTCTATATTTCTTTGGAGGAAGTGATGAATCATAAGAATCATCAGACAATCGATGAGAACTGGACGGAATACTTGGACTGGATGGTCGAGGCAGTTGAGTTTCCTCATCAATTGGGGATAATTCCTCTTCGACAACCGTGGGTATTTGTGAATGAGTTTGATTCTGATCCTTCACATCTTTCCATATCCACTCTTTATCTTCTTGAAACATAACATTTCTGGATATTACAACCCGTTTAGTTGAAGGGTTGTACAGTTTATATGCTTTGGACTCATGACTATAGCCCACCATGATACAGGGTTCACTCTTTGTATCAAGCTTATCTCTTTTAAATTGAGGTACATACACATATGCTAAGGATCCAAATGTCTTGAGATGAGCAACAAAAGGTTTATATTTGTACCATGTTTGAAATGGTGTGCTTTCATTTAGAGCTTTAGTTGGAGCTTTATTAAGTAGATAGACTGCACAGTTTGCTGCCTCTGCCCAGTTTTCCTTTGGTAGATGTTTTGCTGTCATCATTGTGCGTGCCATCTCTATAATAGTGCGGTTTCTGCGCTCTACAACACCATTCTGCTGAGGAGTCATGGGAGTTGATAATTGCCTATGTATTCCTTCTGCTTTGCAGAATTCAATGAACTCCTTGCTTAAAAATTCTCCACCCTTATCACTTCTTATTCCTTTTATCTGATGATTACTTTGTTTTTCTACATACACTTTGAACTGAGTAAATATGCTAAATACTTCTGATTTATGTGTTAGAAAGTAAATCCATTGCATACGTGAGTAATCATCAACTATAAGGAGGAAATACCGATTACATGAAATAGATGGAGTGCTGGATGGTCCCCAGACATCTAATTGAAGCAATTGTAGAGGATAAGTTGCTCTCCAGGTAGACTCCTTTGGTACCCCTATTTAATTTTGTTTTCCCAAAATGCAATTTTCACATTTGTTTACTTGTAGGGATAGCTTTAGTAACCCTTTAACAAGAGATTGCTTAGATAATATGCTTAAGTCTCTCATATTCAGATGTCCATACCTCCTGTGCCAAATCTCAGAGGTCTTTGTCTCAGCATTGCATATGTAGGAGACATGATGTCTAAGCAAGCATGGAAATATTTTGTTATGTGTCATTTGAACTGTCAACAAAGTTTGCTGAGTTGCAACATCAATTCCTTGGCAGTGATTGTTTTCAAATACAACTTTATTTCCATTTTGTATCAACTGACCAATGCTCAAAAGATTGTGTTGTAATTGAGGCACATAAAGAACATTAGTGATTGTTTTGGGAATGCCTTGAGGATTGAGAATGGTCACATCTCCTTGACCCTCAATGGTCATTGTATTCCCATTTCCTATCATCATTGTTGCCTTAAGAGTTGTATTGACATACTGAAACATCTCTTGAGTGTTGCTCATATGGTTTGAACACCCGCTATCAAGTAACCATACATCACTTGACTGGCTTGTTTCTTCATTATCAATACAAAACATATGTTCAGGAGGTGCAAACTCAGACAATGTAGTTTCTGAGGTTTGTCCTCCTTTATTTTTATGCCAACAATCTTTGTCGAGATGATTTGCACGCTTGCACGTCTTACATTTATAGAAATAGTTCTTCATGTCAAGATTTGTCCTTTTGCATAGCACACAATATTGTTTTTTGTATTCTGTTTCTTGATTTTCATCCCTCTGCTTATATGCTTCACTTCTTTCTTTACCTCTACCTCTGTTACGTCCTCGGAATGAACCTCTGCTCTCCTTTTGTGATGAGTACATCTTCTGATTTTTATCAGATTGAAGATTATCCTTTTTCAAAGTCCACTTAGACTGCAGGGCATGCTCAATAGGAGGGCTCTCAGCATTAGTGAACCTTTCTTCATGTGCTAAGAGAGTTCCTCTAAGCTCTATCAAAGAGTAGTGCTTTAAATCCTTGGATTCCTCCACAGCAGCCACTATGTAGTTGTATTTTGGTGGTAATCTTCGTAAAACTTTCATAACAATCTTTTGTTCCTCAATTATATCTCCATATGTTCGAATATCATTAACCATGATATTAATTCGAGAGAAATAGGAAGACATACTTTCCCCTTGCTTCATATTCATGTTCTCAAATTCAGTCCATGCTGCCTGTAATTTAAGAACCATAATTTTGTCATTACCTTTATATTCTGTTTGCAGAATTTGCCAGGCCTGTTGAGCTGTTTCAGCTGCTATGATTCGGGGAAAGATGGCTTTACTCACTCCTTGCTGTATATTAAGAAGTGCTTTAGCATCTTTCTTCAAGTTATCATTATATTCCTTAACTGCTGTAGCTTCCCAAGTAGTTAAGGGGAGCTTCTCTGTTGGTTTTGTGAATCCATCAGTGATTAAATTCCACAAACCTTGGGATTGAAACAAAGTTTTCATTTGTACTTGCCATAATCCATAATCCTCTCCATCAAAGATGGGTACACCAGTTTGGGAATACACAAAATGAATGGATGAGGAAGGTGATGCCATATGATGAGAAATAAATCACTTATCCGCTGTGCAGATACTCACTTCTCTGATGGCTGATTAGCTCTGATACCAATGTTAAGTAAGTAATGGGATTCTTAGGCAAGAACTTACACTTCTTCTTCCCAGAAATAGCTTCAGCTTCTTACTACGTACAGATACACACATATCTAGTTATATATCAGTACAGTAAAGTTTAAGCACCGCTTAAGCGGTTACATTAAAGAACAAAAAATAAAAGCCTTATTTAAAGGCTGCAGATAGGGTCTTAACTTCATGCGACTTGGAGGCTATGCTTCAACATTCTTAGACCTCACAACTTCAGTAGTGGGAGAAGAAATGCACAGGTCTTCCCTAGGAAGAAGTCATTACCTGGCAGGGAGAAGAATGCACATGTCGACCTAGGATCGCTGGAGTCCAGGAGGATTGTTGTAGTTGAGCGGCTGGATTCGAGGAGGATCCCTGGAGGCGAGCGTGGTATCGGAAACGAAGAGCGAAGGAGAAGCGGTAGTGTTGATTATGATATAAGAACGAACATATTTATGGTGATTGAACTGCCAGGATCCATCCCATGGCATTGGATGGGCGATAACCTCGTGGAGGGGCGAGCGCGAACGGCGAGCTGGAGATCGGGGTCGCCGCCATCAACATTTCTCTTTGATTTTCAAGCATTCCTCATGAAGACGAATAGGTCGGGGCAATAGGTGGAAGTCCGCGAAGGTTTAGGGCAGAGCTTCCACTCAGATTCAAAATAAAGTTAGATGGATGGCCTAGATGGAAGAAAGGGATGTTAGATGGATGGTCAAGATTAGATGTAGAGACATTTTAGAGACAAATGGGCTCAAAATATTACCTTTTAATATAGTATATATATTATATTTTGGGTCTGCAAATAGTCATAGAAATTTGTAGGAATATTTTTAATGTATTGCAAAATATTATTTTAAAAGGTTATACCGTATAATTGTTGTTTAAATAACGTCGACAAATATAACATTTCAAAATTATTTCAAATAATGGAAAAGGAAACATTTATTCAATGTTGCGTCACAAATATTGTCTAAATCTACTATGTACAACCCTGTATTCGCCGAATGGATTCCCGAGACCCAAGAGGTCTTTTAGAACATCATTTTTTAGTATGTTCCAGAGCAGGGAGAGAGGAGGGAGAGCGGTGGAGGTAGAGACCTCCCACTCGCCCAGCTTGTGTAGGAGGCGAGCAAGAGGGGGGCGAGCTCCTCTCGCCCCCGCTCCTAAGGAGGGGGCGAGCTCCTCTCGCCCCGCTCCCACCAAGGGAGGCGAGCTCCTCTCGCCCCCGCTCCCAAGGAGGGGGCGAGCTCCTCTCGCCCCGCTCCCAGCAGGAGGGGGCGAGCTCCTCTCGCCCTGCTCCCAGCCAAGGGGGGCGAGCTCCTCTCTCCCCCGCTCCCAAGGAGGGGGCGAGCTCCTCTCGCCCCGCTCCCAGCAGGAGGGGGCGAGCTCCTCTCGCCCCGCTCCCAAGGAGGGGCGAGCTCCTCTCGCCCCGCTCCCAGCAGGAGGGGGCGAGCTCCTCTCGCCCCCGCTCCCAAGGAGGGGGCGAGCTCCTCTCGCCCCGCTCCCAGCAGGAGGGGGCGAGCTCCTCTCGCCCCGCTCCCAAGGAGGGGCGACCTCCTCTCGCCCCGCTCCCAGCAGGAGGGGGCGAGCTCCTCTCGCCCCCGCTCCCAAGGAGGGGGCGAGCTCCTCTCGCCCCGCTCCCAGCAAGAGGAGGCGAGCTCCTCTCGCCCTGCTCCCAACAAGGGAGGCGAGCTCCTCTCGCCCCTGCTCCCAAGGAGGGGGCGAGCTCCTCTCGCCCCGCTCCCAATAGGACGGGGCGAACTCCTCTCGCCCCGCTCCCAGCCAAGGGTGGCGAGCTCCTCTTGCCCCGCTCCCAGCCAAGGGGGGTGAGCTCCTCTCGCCCCCGCTCCCAAGGAGGGGGCGAGCTCCTCTCTCCCCGCTCCCAACGGGAGGGGGTGAGCTCCTCTCGCCCCGCTCCCAACAAGGGGGACGAGCTCCTCTCGCCCCCACTCCCAAGGAGGGGGCCGAGCTCCTCTCACCCCGCTCCCAGCAAGAGGGGGGGAGCTCCTCTCGCCCCGCTCCCAACAAGGGAGGCGAGCTCCTCTCACCCCCTCTCCCAAGGAGGGGGCGAGCTCCTCTCGCCCCGCTCCCAGCAGGATGGGGCGAGCTCCTCTCGCCCCGCTCCCAGCCAGGAGGGGCGAGCTCCTCTCGCCCCGCTCCCAGCCACAGGGTCGAGCTCCTCTCGCCCCCGCCCCAGCCCAGTGAGGGGGGCAAGCAGGGGAGGAGGTCAGCCCCCTCTCGCCCGGCCCCGGGAGGGTGTTCTGGACTGTGTTTAGCGCCTCGGAACAACGGGATTTGGCTATTCGCAGGCCAAATCCTGGGGTATTTTGGTAATCTCATAGGCCAGATTGTGGTTATTGGCAGACTAAGTTCAAAATCCTATAAATAGACTCAGGGGGCACCATTTGGAGGGATCTCTCTTTTGGTTATCTCTCTCCCCAAATCTCTCTAGTGGGTGAGGAGAGCCTCCAAAGGGTGCCCAAGCTTAGCATTGACTTGGGAGGGTAAGCGCTCTAAAATCTTCCGGGTGTGTGGTGGGACCTCCTCGCTAAGCCCTTGGTCTCATTTCTAGTTTCTTAGCCTTTTAGCTTAGAGCTCTCCCTTGGGAGAAGTAAGTGTGAGGTCACCCCCCAACTTGTTGAGGGCCCGAACTCCACAGAGGCCAAGTTATTGGTTTCAACATTATGGTGCGGTGAGCGTGGAGAGTGACCAACTCAAGAAACTCTCAAGATGAGCTCCATGGCTGGAGGTGGAGGATCCGACCCAAGCCACTCGCAGCCCCCGGTGATTGGAGTGACGTTGGAGATGTTTGAAAGTTTCAAGCGGGAGGTCCTGCAGACCTTGCAGCTAACCTTCGCCATGATAAGCGAAGGTAGGAGAGGAAGTGGTCTGGAGGTCTCGCCTCAGCAGGTGGGCGAGAACACTCTCGGCCAGCAATTCGGGAAGGAGGTGCCAGTGGGGGGGAGTGGGGAGGCATTCGGCCCCCACTCGCCCAGTCCCCTAGGAGGGGCAAGTGTGGAGGTCCCAGACCCCCACTCACCCAGCCCCAAGGGGGCGAGTGGGGAGGCAGCCAGCACCCACTCGCCCAGCCCCAAAGGGGGGCAAGCATAGGAAATCCTTTGTGTAAGCTGATCCTCTCGGCCCCAGTTCCAGAGGGGTTCGGAAGGTTGGAGATGTCTCACTACTCCGGCAAGGATGACCCCATCCTGCACCTGCAGTGGTTTGAGGACATGGTCTCCATCATGCCCATGTCGGACGCTTTCAAGTGTCGACTCTTCGCGACAACTCTGAAGGAGAAGGCTAGAGATTGGTTCCACCAGCTCCCTGCGGGATCCATCTATGCCTTTGAAGACTTGCGCCGAGTTTTCCTGCTACGCTTCTCGACGTCAAGGAAGAGGAATAAAGTTGTCGAAGCACTTTTCAAGATCAGGCAAGAGCTAGGGGAGTCACTGGCTCACTATGATGACCGGTTCCAGGAGGAGGTTCTCCTCACCCAAGAGGTGCCAGGCTGCACCCTCCATCTCGCTTTCATCGTGGGGATGCAGGGGGGATTCTTAAAAAGGGACCTCAAGAGGAGAGCTCTTTTATCTTTTGAGGAGTTGATGGAAAGGGTGGCGGAAGAAGTTGAGAGTGAGGAGGCCAACCTAGAGTTCGCAAGAAGGTTGGCCAAACTAAGTGAGCTGGAGGCAAGGCAGCAGGGGGGAGGGTAGGGGCTCCCAAGAGGAAGTTCGACCAAGAGGACGACAACTTCCAGGGAGAGGGACCCGACCTCCCCGGGTGGAGGCAGGGACTGAAGGCACCCTCTCCACCACCTCAGCAAACCATGGCGATCGGCTACAGAAGAAGAAGAAATCGTAAGTGAGGAAGAGGGGGCATCCGGGTGGAGTTACCTTACTGTGACTTCCACGATGAGGAGGGTCACGCGACATCCACCAGCCCTGAGTTCTTGGAAATAAGGGAGGATAGGCGTCCGAAGTCGCAACGTCAGCAACCAGAGGAGGTCGAGGAGGACCATGCCTGGGAGTAGAAGTTCAAGTCCCGGTCTCCATGCTTAGCTTTTTCTTTAAATCCATGTAATATGATGGTCTATTTCCTTACTTAGTTTTTCTTGCATGTAACCGGATGACTAATGTAATAAAAAGTTTTTCTGAGTTCTCTTCCCCTCGGATGGTTCCGCTGACCTGGCTCTCCCTAGCCGGCAGGGCAGGTTGACCTCCCAGGGAGGCAAAGTTCTCTTCCCCTCGGATGGTTCTGCTGACCGGGCTCTCACTAGCCGGCAGGGTAGGTTGACCTCCCAGGGAGGCAAAGTTCTCTTCCCCTCCGATGGTTCCGCTGACCGGGCTCTCACTAGCCGCCAGGGCAGGTTGACCTCCCAGGGACGCAAAGTTCTCTTCCCCTCGGATGGTTCCGCTGACCGGGCTCTCACTAGCCAGCAGGGCAGGTTGACCTCCCAGGGAGGCAAAGTTCTCTTCCCCTCGGATGGTTCTGCTGATCGGGCTCTCACTAGTCGGCAGGGCAGGTTGACCTCCCAGGGAGGCAAAGTTCTCTTCCCCTTGGATGGTTCTGCTGAGCGGGCTCTCACTAGCCGGCAGGGCAGGTTGACCTCCCAAGGAGGCAAAGTTCTCTTCCCCTCAGATAGTTCCGCTGACCGGGCTCTCACTAGCCGGCAGGGCAGGTTGACCTCCCAGGGAGGCAAAGTTCTGTTCCCCTCGGATGGTTCCGTTGACCGGGCTCTCACTAGCCGGCAGGGCAGCTTGACCTCCCAGGGAGGCAAAGTTCTCTTCCCCTCATATGGTTCCGCTGACCGGGCTCTCACTAGCCGGCAGGGCAAGTTGACCTCCCAGGGAGGCAAAGTTCTCTTCCCCTCGGATAGTTCCACTAACCGGGCTCTCAGTAGCCGGCAGGGCAGGTTAACCTCCCAGGGAGGCAAAGTTCTCTTCCCCTCGGATGGTTTCGCTGACCGGGCTCTCACTAGCCAGCAGGGCAGGTTGACCTCCCAGGGAGGAAAAGTACCTTCCCCTCGGATGGTTTCGCTGATCGGGCTCTCACTAGCCGGCAGGGCAGGTTGACCTCTCAGGGAGGCATAGTTCTCTTCCCCTCGGATGGTTCCGCTGATTGGGCTCTCACTAGCCGGCAAGGCAGGTTGACCTCACAGGGAGGCAAAGTTCTCTTCCCCTTGGATGGTTCCGCTGACTAGGCTCTCACTAGCCGGCAGGGCAGGTTGACCTCCCAGGGAGGCAAAGTTCTCTTCCCCTTGGATGGTTCAGCTGACCGGGCTCTCACTAGCCGCCAGGGCAGGTTGACCTCCCAGGGACGCAAAGTTCTCTTCCCCTCAGATGGTTCTGCTGACCGGGCTCTCACTAGCCAGCCGGGCAGGTTGACCTCCCAGGGAGGCAAAATTCTCTTCCCCTCAGATGGTTCCACTAACCGAGCTCTCACTAGTCGGCAGGGCAGGTTGACCTCCCAGGGAGGCAAAGTTCTTTTCCCCTCAGATGGTTCCGCTAACCGGGCTCTCACTAACCGGCAGGGCAGGTTGACCTCCCAGGGAGGCAAAGTTCTCTTCCCCTCGGATGATTCCGCTGACCGGGCTCTCACTAGCCGGCAGGGCAGGTTGACCTCCCAGGGAGGCAAAGTTCTCTTCCCCTCGGATGGTTCCGCTGACCGGGCTCTCACTAGCCGGCAGGGCAGGTTGACCTCTGATGAGTCTGGTTTATACAGTGATTTCCGGCCTCATCTGGGTTTGTTTTAGTGTCATTGCACTTCAATTGCTGTTCATATATGCTTATATTGATATCACGACATATCTGCGCCTTTTGTGCAATCCTTCCCTCTTTGTGGGATGTTTTTCTTATATATTACTGTATGCCTGTGTTATGGATCCGGTGGTGTGCACGGATCGGGGTCATATGTATTTTTCCTGCAGGTCCTGGGATCGCGTGAACGTTCGGGATGGTGCGGGGCAATTTTTTGCATAGAAAGCCTCTGATCGTGCGCATTCCTTCGCGCACGATCAGGCGCACGACCAGTGGTCGTGCGTTAATTCCCTTCCCAGATAGAGCGTCGGTGCACGATCAGAGGATTCCTTCGCGCACGACCACTGGTCGTGCGCCCCTGACCGTGCGTTATTTGCCATCTTTTTCTTTGCTATAGGTTGACTGCACACGATCACAGGCATTCCTTCGCGCACGACCAGTGGTCGTGCCTGACCGTGCGCAGTGTTTATTCTGCTCCGTATTTAAACCGCTGCTCCGCGAAATTAGGGATTCAGCACTATTTTGGGGGGCGATTTCTCCGCGCCAGTCCGCCGTTTTCACCTCTCCAAGTTCCTCTCATCCTTTCCCCCTTTGGGAAGGCTTCATCAATTGATCCTAAGGTCCATCTAGGATCCCGGGAGCATTCTCCGCCATCTACAGCCAGCATTCCATGAGGAGGACATCTCCATTGGGCGAAGCAGAAGTGACCCAGCTCTGAGAAGAAGACGGGCAACGGTTGGAGGTAGTGACAGCCTCTAAGCCCCGGAAGCAACCAAGGACTGAGCTCGGAGGAGGCGTGACGACCCCCATTCCGACCAAGATCCACGGCGAGGCTTCTCATCTCGTGGTTCCTTCTACCCCTTCTCCTTTTTGATATGTACTCTTCATTGTTGTAATGAACTAAGTGAACCTCTATTTGTCTATGAATGGGAGTTTGTTTATGATCTTGTTCTTTACTTGATGCTGTGTTGTGATGCGCTCCGCCCCCGCTCCACTTACACACACGTTCTAGCACTCGCTCTAGCAAAAGCTGGAAGCGATAGCGAAGAGGTGCCTTCGACCCTCAACTCTCGCATTTGCACTCACCTCATCCATTTGCTCACCGGCCATCCGCTAAGCAAAGCACGGCATCGCGGCCTGCACTAAATCCATCCATCAAGCGACGCGGTGATTACGACCCGCATAGTTTGTTTAGTTTTCTCATTCCCGTTCTATAAAACCAATCAAAATCCCCCTGTTTTTGTTTAACTTAGAAACCCTCATAATTAATCTCCTAACAAGCAAATCGTACTACCCAACTTGCGGTCCTTTGAGAACGATATTCGGGGAGCTACTCCCTACTTTTATTGCTTGACAACGACCGGTGCACTGCCGTCGTACCGCATTTCGTGCCCGCTAATTAGCGGTGTGGAAATAGCGCGTCAAGTTTTGGCGCCGTTGTCGGGGACTACAAGCGTGTATGATTTGTCTTTCTTGGGAAATTAGTTTAAGGGTATTTTTGTATTTGATATTTCTTTTTTTGTGTAGTGTGTGCATGCATAGACAACATCCTGGTGAATTTGCAGCATTTGATCCTGAAATAGAGCGTACCCTACGGGCGCGTCTCCGTGCTGCCGCCACCATGGATGTCAATGGGAACCAGATCAATCCCGGGATGGGAGATGCACCAGGCGTTGGTCAGACGGCCGACGAGAATGAAGTGGTTAGGCCGAGGTCGAGGACCATAAGAGATTACACCACGCCCACTGTGGGGAGTGTGTACCCCGGATTTGGCCCGACTATTACTAACAACAATTTTGAGATAAAGCCGGCCATTCTGAATATGATCCGCAATAATGCCCAATTCTCCGGGTTAACCAGTGAAGACCCCCATCTTCACCTAGCTGAATTTGCAGAGATTTGCGGTACATTTCGGTACGCAGGAATTGCTGATGAGACGGGGAAACTCAGGTTGTTTCCATTCTCCCTCCGCGATAAGGCGAAGGCTTGGCTCCACACAATACCACCCGGCGCAGCTACCACCTGGGACGCTCTGCAGACAAAGTTTTTGGCAAAATTCCACCCGGTGGACAAGGTTGTAAACTTGCGGAGAGAAATCGCAACCTTCCGACAACACGATCAGGAGACCCTTGCGGAAGCATGGGATAGGTTCACGGACCTCCTACGGAAGTTCCCTCAGCATGAGCTACAACCTTGGAGCTTAGTGGAAAATTTCTATTTTGCAATCGAGCCCAATTATCGAGCCATGATTGATGCTGCTGCAGGCGGGACCCTGATGAACCATACTCCCGAGGATGCACTGAGGATTCTCCAGGACACTGCCATTCATAGTTCGTTCTGGACTGCTGGTAGAAACGCTCCAAGGAATGCTCGTGGACTCTTTGAGGTGAGCACGTCGGGCGCATCTGCCGAGGTGGCATCGGTGCCTTATGACAACGTCGTGCTACTTAAGAGGCTTGCCCTCCCTCCTGCCCCAGTAATGGCCATTTCGTGTCAAGGATGTGGAAACCCTGGGCATCATGCATATGAGTGCCTCTCAGGTGAGCAACCTGCTGAATTAACTTTTGATGAAAGTGTAAATTATATGAATGATCAAAATCGGGGAGTATCATTTAACAACGCTTATAACCCGGCCGTAAGGAGTCACCCGAACTTCTCATGGAAACAAAACGTTCCTAGCCAACGATGGCAAGGAGGCTTGCATCAATTTGATGCGCAAGCCTCCGGTAGCCAATCGAGGCCACCACAACAGGGGTTTGCTCAAAATGCACCACCGCAGAGGAAGAGCGCATTGGAAGAAATGATGGAAAAGTTTATTGATCTGGCTCAAACAAATATGGCCAATCAAACTGCTTCAATGCGAAACTTAGAGACACAGCTAGGCCAATTGGCCCAGGTGCTCTCCGAGCGTACGCAAGGTGCTCTTCCAAGCAATACTGAAAAGAACCCGCGGGAGCAAGGTAAAAGCATTGCTGACGCGGATGGTGGTCAAGTGAGCCCTTGCGTTGTTGAATGTACTATCAATAATATTGAGGTTTCCACGCTTTGCGACTCTGGGGCATCTCGCAACATTCTTGCTCTGCAAGATGTTGAGAGATTGCACCTAACAATGAACTTTGAGGACCGGAAGTCGCTGGTGTTGGCTAATGGAGTGACTGTCGAAACTGAGGGTGAGATTCGTGAGGTCGTAGTAAATCTTAATGGGACGGCTGTAGTCACCGACTTTCAGATTCTAGGCCCCATGGAAAATGATTCCATGCCAATCCTGGGGGTTCCTTTTCTAAAGGAGAGTGGCGCAACCCTCCACATCGCCACGGGTTGCGTCACCCTACCTTCCAATGCGACAAATCTGTCAGGATCATCTTATCTTCCTAACCTCTCGGTGAGTAAAAGTAAGTGCAGGTCCAATGAAGAAAAATCAGACTTTGACGTGAAGGATCCTAGAGAGGAGGAAAGTATCACTCTGATGGAAGAAAAAGCAAAGCAGCTCACAAATAAAGAGTTGGAGATAGAGAGGAAAAGCAGTAAGACCAAGGAGTGGGAAGACATGGGAGAAGGCGGAGCGATGAGCCTTACAAACAATGTTTTTATTCAAAACAAGAAATGTAAACAATCTAAATAGGTTCATTGGGCCGATCTACCCCCTTTTGAGGGTGCAGAAATGAAGCCCCCGGCTGATCCCAATCCGACAAACATTATAACCCCTCCCGCACATGGTGCTCGGTGGCGCTCTCCTTCAGTGGAAAAACTGAAGCGGGAAAGAATCCTGCACGCAGCTCGCTTTGCAGCCCTCCGGCGCAAGAAGGAGGAGGTTAGGGGCAAGGGAGAGACATCTTCTTTGGGCCCTAAAGCTTTCACCTCCTGCCCATCTCGCGTGACTGGGGAGAACCACCACAAATCAGCATATAGCTGATGCGTGCCGGGATCTCCGGGCTGTGCTGTGTGCCATCTGTTATGTTTCTGTACTTCTCTGTTTCAAGTTATTTGTTGCGTCGTACTGTCTCTTTAGTTTTTTTGTTATTATAAGACTATTGCTATCAAACTCTAATACAGGTATTTGGTCCACCTTCAAGGACGTTAAACAAAAGGGCTCTTGGGAGACAACCCATTGGGGACCATTTGGTTCCGTTCTTTCTTGTTATCTTCTTTGCTATATTTTTGTTGTGCTTGGGATCTCTTTAATCGCAGGTCCGCATCTATTGGAGCACGGCGGAATCACTGCATTCTGAACAAAACGCCATATCTTCTGGTATGCTCATTTCTGAGCATGGGGTAATCTCTCATCCTAGCCCTCTTAGCTTATGCCGCTATCAAACATGTTTTTTTGCATAGTGTAAGTCTGGGGGAGTGTGAGTTATCGTTACCACGT
The DNA here is from genome assembly GCA_033032865.1 of Dactylorhiza incarnata. NCBI lineage: Eukaryota > Viridiplantae > Streptophyta > Magnoliopsida > Asparagales > Orchidaceae > Dactylorhiza > Dactylorhiza incarnata. The sequence goes on along the minus strand of JAWHQI010000011.1, from coordinate 19,175,700 downwards.
GCACATGCACAGTGCACAGCATACTAGGATCTACAATCTGTGTTATATTGTAGCATTGTTCATCTTATGGCACACCACGACACCTACGTGAGCGCACTTAACTGTAGGCGCGCGACGAGTCTAACTCGTCTCGGTTGTGTGAATGGGAAATCACGGTGCTGGGTTAGGATTGCGAGACAAAGTACTTTGTTGACTCGTGTAGTGCTCTAGTCATTTATTCATGTCTCGCATAGAAATTGGTGTAGATTAAACTTTTCTTTATGCTTTTAGTTTTACATTTTATTCTTTCAGCGTAATTCTAGTTTATTCTACTCAAAAGCGGTGAATCCGGTGCGAATCAATCGGTAGTGTAGGGATGTGTGTAGAGGGGTGCTAGGCTCGTATTGCTCGAGTCGGGAGGAAGAATCATCTTTCTCGGTGACTAAGAACTTGCCCCAAGCGACTCTCGAAGCATGGGTATGAGTTAGTTCAGTGCGTGAGCGTGACGTAGGTCATCATGTTGGCCAGTTTGAGCTTTGTATTCCGGTCCTAACATCTTATCCTTGCTAGCCCCTTGTGCCTACCCGATCCCGTTGATTCAGCTCCACCTTCAATTCACCAAAGCCAAAATGACTATCCTAATCGCACACCAAATTCTGAGCTCAAGCAATTTGTGCATTTAAAAATTGGGTGTTGATGCGGTGTATATTTGTGATTGTGGTGGAAATGCGTTATTGAAGATATAGCTGTTTTGTATCTAATTGTGCAAAGTTATGAAATTTGAAAAAATGAGAAAAGAAAAGAAAGAAAAAAATGTATAAAGAGATATATTTGGGAATAAGTGGTGTACACATTTTTATTATTGCTGGGATAGTGTTTCTTTTGCAAGCTCATTTGGGTTATGTGTGCTAAGCCCCCGCATTTATCATTGTTTACCGCACCGTAGCCTAAGCCTAAATCATAACCTAAAGTCCTATTGATTTGCGCATCGAATCGTACGAATGCCGTGGAGAGAGTGCGAACGGGTGAGCTTATGGTCATCGACACTGATGGATTTCAGTGGAGGTTGTTCCGAACTCCGGTGTTGAGTAATGTTCGCCTCAGCAGCCTTTCTACTTTCTTCCTACGCATGACCGAGTGATTCCCTATGATTCAACTTTTGAGTAGAAATAATATATAGTTACGTTGTTAGAATTATGTAAACTATTTTGCATAACTAAAAATTCTTTTTACTAGATTTCTATGCACATGTGTATGAGACTTCGCATATTACTCCGTCCTTGCAATTTCTAACCCAGTTATGTCTTTTCTCGCTCCGCCGGATTTGTTTGCTCGGGTCGTGCAAACAGGTAAGTCTGGGGGTGTGATGAGTCTGGTTTATACAGTGATTTCCGGCCTCATCTGGGTTTGTTTTAGTGTCATTGCACTTCAATTGCTGTTCATATATGCTTATATTGATATCACGGCATATATGCGCCTTTTGTGCAATCCTTCCCCCTTTGTGGCATGTTTTTCTTATATATTAGTGTATGCCTGTGTTATGGATCCGGTGGTGTGCACGGATCGGGGTCATATGTATTTTTCCTGCAGGTCCTGTGATCGCGTGAACGTTCGGGATGGTGCGGGGCAATTTTTGGCCTAGAAAGCCTTTGATCGTGCGCATTCCTTCACGCACGATCAGGCGCACGACCAGTGGTCGTGCGTTAATTCCCTTCCCAGACACAGCGTCGGCGCACGATCAGAGGATTCCTTCGCGCACGACCACTGGTCGTGCGCCCCTGACCGTGCGTTATTTGCCATCTTTTTCTTTGCTACAGGTTGACTGCGCACGATCACAGGCATTCCTTCGCGCACGACCAGTGGTCGTGCGCCACTGACCGTGCGCAGTGTTTATTCTGCTCCGTATTTAAACCGCTGCTCCGCGAAATTAGGGATTCAGCACTGTTTTGGGGCGCTATTTCTCCGCGCCAGTCCGCCGTTTTCACCTCTCCAAGTTCCTCCCATCCATTCCCCCCTTTGGGAAGGCTTCATCCATTGATCCTAAGGTCCATCTAGGATCCCGGAAGCATTCTCCGCCATCTACAGCCAACATTCCATGAGGAGGACATCTCCATTGGGCGAAGCAGAAGTGACCCAACTCTGAGAAGAAGACGGGCAACGGTTGGAGGTAGTGACAACCTCTAAGCCCCGGAAGCAACCAAGGACTGAGCTCGGAGGAGGCGTGACGACCCCCCATTCCGACCAAGATCCACGGCGAGGCTTCTCATCTCGTGGTTCCTTCTACCCCTTCTCCTTTTTGATATGTACTCTTCATTGTTGTAATGAACTAAGTGAACCTCTATTTGTCTATGAATGGGAGTTTGTTTATGATCTTGTTCTTTACTTGATGTTGTGTTGTGATGCGCTCCGCCCCCGCTCCACTTACACACACACGTTCTAGCACTCGCTCTAGCAAAAGCTGGAAGCGATAGCGAAGAGGTGCCTTCGACCCTCAACTCTCGCATTTGCACTCACCTCATCCATTTGCTCACCGGCCATCCGCTAAGCGAAGCACGCCATCGCGGCCTGCACTAAATCCATCCATCAAGCGACGCGGTGATTGCGACCCGCATAGTTTGTTTAGTTTTCTCATTCCTGTTCTATAAAACCAATCAAAATCCCCCTGTTTTGTTTAACTTAGAAACCCTCATAATTTATCTCCTAACAAGCAAATCGTACTACCCAACTTGCGGTCCTTTGAGAACGATATTCGGGGAGCTACTCCCTACTTTTATTGCTTGACAACGACCGGTGCACTGCCATCGTACCGCATTTTGTGCCCGCTAATTAGCGGTGTGGAAATAGCGCGTCAACCTCCCAGGGAGACAAAGTTCTCTTCCCCTCTGATGGTTCCGCTGATCGAGCTCTCACTGGCCGGCAGGGCAGGTTGACCTCCCAGGGAGGCAAAGTTCTCTTCCCCTCGGATGGTTTCGCTGACTGGGCTCTCACTAGCCGGCAGGGCAGGTTGACCTCCCAGGGAGGCAAAGTTCTTTTCCCCTCGGATGGTTCCACTGATCCGGCTTTCACTAGCCGGCAGGGCAGGTTGACCTCCTAGGGAGGCAAAGTTCTCTTCCCCTCGGATAATTCTGCTGACCGGGCTCTCACTAGCTGGCAGGGCAGGTTGACCTCCCAGGGAGGCAAAGTTATCTTCCCCTCGGATAGTTTCGCTGACCGGGCTCTCACTAGCCGGCAGGGCAGGTTGACCTCCTAGGGAAGCTAAGTGTTTTTCTCCCGAGGAGGTCTCGCTAGCCGGGCTCTCTCTAGCCGACAGGGTGGGAGGACCACTCGGGGAGGCTATATGTTTTTTCTGAGGTAGCTCCGTTAGCTGGATTTTCAGCGCCACTCGTCCAATATGCAGGGTTGGACGTTTCTTTCCGAGCGTGTACCTCGCTCGAAAAGAGCGGGGATTATGTACAACCCTGTATTCGCCGAATGGATTCCCGAGAACTAAGATGTCTTTTAGAACATCATTTTTTAGTATGTTCCAGAGCAGGGAGAGAGGAGGGTGAGCGGTGGAGGTAGAGACCTCCCGCTCGCCCAGCTCGTGTAGGAGGCAAGAAAGAGGGGGGTGAGCTCCTCTCGCCCCGCTCCCAGCAAGGGCGGTGAGCTCCTCTCGCCCCCGCTCCCAGGGAGGGGGCGAGCTCATCTCGCCCCGCTCCCAGCAAGAGGGGGCGAGCTCCTCTCGCCACGCTCCCAACAAGGGAGGCGAGCTCCTCTCGCCCCCGCTCCCAAGGAGGGGGCGAGCTCCTCTCGCCCCACTCCCAGCAGGAGGGGGCGAGCTCCTCTCGCCCCGCTCCCAGCCAAGGGGTGCGAGCTCCTCTCGCCCCCGCTCCCAAGGAGGGTGCGAGCTCCTCTCGCCCCGCTCCCAGCAGGAGAGGGGAGCTCCTCTCGCCCCGCTCCCAACAAGGGGGGCGAGCTCCTCTCGGCCCCGCTCCCAAGGAGGGGGCGAGGTCCTCTCGCCCCGCTCCCAGCAAGAGGTGGCGAGCTCCTCTCGCCCCACTCCCAACAAGGGAGGCGAGCTCCTCTCGCCCCCGCTCCCAAGGAGGGGGCGAGCTCCTCTCGCCTCGCTCCCACCAGGAGGGGGCAAGCTCCTCTCGCCCCGCTCCCAGCCAAAGAGGGTGAGCTCCTCTCACCCCCGCTCCCAAGGAGGGGGCGAGCTCCTCTCGCCCCGCTCCCAGCAAGAGGCGGCGAGCTCCTCTCGCCCCGCTCCCAACAAGGGGGGCAAGCTCCTCTCGCCCCCGCTCTCAAGGAGGGGGCGAGCTCCTCTCGCCCCGCTCCCAGCAAGAGGGGGCGAGCTCCTCTCACCCTGCTCCCAACAAGGGAGGCGAGCTCCTCTAGCTCCCGCTCCCAAGGAGGGGGTGAGCTCCTCTCGCCCCGCTCCCAGCAGGAGGGGGCGAGCTCCTCTCTCCCCGCTCCCAGCCAGAAGGGGGCGAGCTTCTCTCGCCCCGCTTCCAGCCAAGGGGGGCGAGCTCCTCTCGCCCCCGCCCCAGCCCAGTGAGGGGGGCGAGCAGGGGAGCAGGTCAGCCCCCTCTCGCCCGGCCCCGGAAGGGTGTTCTGGACTGCATTTAGCGTCTCTGAACAGCGGGATTTGGCTATTCGCAGGCCAAATCCAGGGGTATTTTGGTAATCTCGTAGGCCAGATTGTGGTTTTTGGTAGACCAAGTTCAAAATCCTATAAATAGGCCCAGGGGGGCACCATTTGGAGGGATCTCTCTTTTGGCTATCTCTCTCCCCAAATCTCTCTAGTGGGTGAGGAGAGCCTCCAAAGGGTGCCCAAGCTTAGCATTGGCTTGGGAGGGAAAGCGCTCCAAGATCTTCTAGGTGTGTGGTGGGACCTCCTCGCTAAGCCCTTTGTCTCATTTCTAGTTCCTTAGCCTCTTAGCCTAGAGCTCCCCCTTGGGAGAAGTAAGTGTGAGGTCACCCCCCAACTTGTTGAGGGCCCGAACTCCACAGAGGCCAAGTTATTGGTTTCATGCTACTTGATGATAACATTTATTAACTTTCTCTATTCAATGTTTAGACAACATTTTATAAATATTGTCAACTAAAATATTGTTAAAGATCAAAAATATTGTGGTGAAAGTAAAATGTACTCTTATTAAAAAAATATTCAATCATACCTCATATGTCATATTGATGTGTTTTGGGTCAATAACTTGGATTGTGAATTTACGTATACTTAAAATATCTGATAGGTTTTGGGTCATAATCGAGTAAATTAGTCACGTGAGCCCAACTAGACCGCTCACCGTGGGTCAAGTGAATTTACTGGACCAATTGAAAATGGGATGTTACAGGAGAAAAAGGTTCTTTCTACACATCATAATCATCTTTAGATTGTCACACTTAAGAAGTTTAGCTCTCCTTTTCTACCAACACTCAAACATTGTAATATATGTGTCTTGTTTGAAAGTTATTTTGTAAATATATAAATAATTATGATGATCATAACACATTAATTGATCGAATTATATGTTACACAGATTAATTAAGTATGATAATTAATGTTTTTTAACATTTTATTAATAAAAATAGATAAATTTTAATCAATTATCTCATAATAATTTTTTTCACGACCCAAAACCGTGGCTAATACTTTCTTTTTAGCCATTGATTAAGAAATGTAACTAAAATAATAGTCACGAATTATGCAGCTGTGGCTAATACTATCATTTAGCCATGAATTAAGCAAACTGTGGCTAATGCTTTTTTTGCCATAAATTAGATATCCGTGAATAATACTTTCTTATTAACCACGAATTGTGGGTCGTGACTAATACTTCATTATTAGTCACAAATGTTGACCCGTGGTAAAAAAAGTGTGACTAAAAGTCACTTTTCTAGTATTGTATTTTGGTAACATTTTAAAAATAATCGTCACAAAAGCTAAACATATATGTTGATGTTTTTCATAGAAAACATGGCAAATGCTTAATTTTTGTATTAACGACATTTTTTTAAAAAAATGTCACTAAATGGAAAACTTACGATGATGCTTTAAAAAATGTCACAATAAAAACGTCATTATAAAGCATATATCTTGTAGTGTCTGTTGGAGCATGCGTTTCGCACTCCTCCGGTTTGATAATAACAAAGTCCCGTTTGTATTTGATTCTATTTTCATTAATGGTGTGCAGATAACAGGTATGCGATGTTCACATTTCTGCTGGAGCTAAAATTGAATGTGGGAAAATTTCACTGTCGGAAAATTCCGACAGCCACTATCGCCCAGGCGACAACAGAGAAGTTACAACTGCTTCCCTCCATGGCAGATCGACGAAAGGCAGTTTTGAGCTGTCGGAAATCCGACAGCGATGTCGCCCAGGCGACAGCTCGGAGGTTACAACAACTGCCCACGACTCCACCCACGACCGGCAGTTTTGCGCTGTCGGAAATCCGACATCGATGTCGCCCAGGCGACAGCTCGACGGTTACAGCAACTGCCCGCACGACGGCACTCCAGCGGCAGTTTAGCGCTGTCGGAAAATTCCGACAGTCACTGTCGCCCAGGCGACAGTGACTTTCTATAAATTGGTTCTTTTGGTTTGCATAAAAAGCTTTTGAGAATTCCAGTCCCTTCCTGAGTGCATACGAACCAGAGAGCTCCAGAACCTCCTCAACTCCCATTTGTGCAAAGAAGGATTGAAGATTGAAGACGAGATCGGGCGCGCTTCTACATCATCAATCATCTCGAGGCTTCAACAATCCGTTCAGAGATCTGATTTTTTAGGGAGTTGTTCTTTTCATATTGTATTCTCATTCACATACTTTTCATTTTGTATTGGTAGAGAAATCGTCGTCTTGCGTGCGGCGTCTAAGTCCTTGCGCGGCTTAGGGGAAAATCGCTTCCTTGTGCGGAGCGTCCAAGTCCTTGCGTGGCTTGGTGGGAAATCGTGGCCTTGTGTGCTACGTCTAGATCTTGGGAAGATCTGGAGGATAGGCTTGGGCTTGGTCTTGGGAGAGACAAGCGATAGCCTTCCGATCCTTGGGAGAAGGATTGGTAAACAAAAATTTTAGAATTTTTTATTAATATAATTGTGCCTTGATCTTAAGCATTGTTAAGATCATTCTTATTGTACTCAAATTTCATGATTAATATAATTATGTCTTTTTCTTTAATTACATATTTGGTGGCATAATCTTTATCTTAGAAATTTGTGTTTTGGTTTAATACTAAAATTGCATTGGTTTGAAAGTATTTAGAAGTAATTTTTTTAGTAAAGTAAAATCTCTTTAAAGATTACTAAGTAAAAATTAATTTTTAGACACACCCTTATTCACCCCCCCCCCCCCCTCTAAGGGCGCTATACGATCCAACAAGTGGTATCAGAGCTAGGTTACTCCAAAACAGTTTTACCACCGGGAGTAATGGCGCACAACGATCACGCGTTCGTTGAGGGGCAAGGAATTAGTAGGCCACCACTTTTTACGGGCACGGACTATAATTATTGGAAAACACGTATGCGTTGTTTTCTAATTGCTTTAGATATAGAAGTCTGGAATATGGTAGAATCTAGTTACACTTCTCCAACATTTGTTGTAGGAGATGTAACCATGGATAAGCCCAAAGACAAGTGGGATGACAACGATAAATTAAAATGTAAGAACAATGCAAAAGCCATGAATGCTTTATTCTGCGCACTAGATCGCACTGAATTTAATAGAGTTTGTGCTTGTAATACTGCATTTGAAATTTGGAATTTATTAGAAACCACTCATGAAGGTACTTCGCAGGTAAAGGATTCAAAGCTATTTCAACTGGAATCTGAATTTGAAAGGTTCAAAATGGAGGTAGATGAAGAGATTGATACGATGTACACACGATTTACAAAAATCGTGAACGACTCAAAGGTGCTAGGAAAGGTGTTCTCAAATGGAGATTTGGTAAGGAAAATCTTAAGATCACTTCCCCCGAAGTTCAATCCTAAAGTGACTGCAATTTCCGAGTCACATGATCTTAAGACCTTACAATTGGAGAGCCTCATTAGGAACTTGAAAACTCATGAAGTTGAATTGAAAATTCAACAACAAGAGTATATGGAGCCAAGGAAGAAGGGATTGGCTCTAAGATCAAAGAAGGAAGAAACTAGTGATTCCGAGGAGGATGAAGAAGATGAGGAAAGTTTATTTGTTAAAAAATTTAGAAAATTTATGAAAAATCCGGAGAGAAGGAATTCGTTTAAGAAGTATTTTAAGAAGGAGACCTTTAGGAAGAAAAAAGGAAAGGAAGGCGATGAGGAGGAAGAGAGACCGCCACCGAAGTGCTATCACTGCAAGAAGTTAGGACACATTCGAAGCAAGTGTCCAAAGTACTTGAAAGAACTTAAAGAAAAGAAGCACAAAGGGTCGAAGAAGGTGTTGAAGGCGGAAACCTGGGATGATACTACTTCTGAGGATGCAAGCAGTTCCGACTCAAGTAAAGAAGAGGAGGCCAACATATGCTTAATGGGAAAGAGCGTCATATCTGATGACGAATGCAGTGTCCAAAGCGACACTGAGGTAACTCCTCCAACCTATGATGAATTGTTTTCTGAATTTTTAAAGACTTGCAAATTTTTTGAAAAAAGCTTAAAAGACAATGATCTTCTTAAATCTGAAAATGACATTTTACTTAAAGAAAACAAAAAATTGTTAAGGGAAATTAAGACTATTGGAAAAAGAGATATCTCTTGCCAAGAGTGTGATCACTTTTTGGGAAGAATTAATGAACTTGAAGAATCTCTTTCCAAATCTCATTCTACAATAAAAATTCTTACTAACAAGAATGAGATTTTAGAGAGAGATCTGAAATCTTCAATCTCCAAAGTTCATGAGGGAAAGAAATCTTTTGAACGTAGATGCGTAAATCTAGTATCCGAGAATACACAAATGAAAAACCAGATTCATGACTTAACACTAGCCATGAAAAAATTTGGAATGGGCCGAAGATCACTGGATATGATCTTAGGATACCAACGCCATGGATCTGGAAGGTTTGGGATCAGATACACATCTGGAAGCTGTCGCCCGGCGACAACCACTGTCGCCGGCGACAGTGAAAAGTCAAGAAAATTCACTTTTAAAAATTCTAAAATTAATGAACTGATAAATACTGCATCCTCATCCAGTAAAAGTCCAGAAAAGTTATACTCCTCTAAATACATTACATGTGTCAAATACAATAGATTTGGTCACACTACGGACTCTTGCTGGAAGGAAGGAAAAACTAAAATTAAACAAATCTGGGTGCCTAAGGCTTCTACCTATACTATGGGTGGAACCACTTGGGTAACCAGATCTTTACTCACCTCTTCTTTCTAGGTATGTTGGCAGGCTAAGGACAAAGAAGACGTGTGGTACTTGGACTCGGGTTGTTCAAAGCACATGACGGGCAATAAAGAGAAGTTCCTTAGCCTGGAGATGAAGAAAGGAGGAGTTGTTACAATCGGTGACAATGGAAAAGGAAAAATCATCGGCATCGGTGTTGTGGGTAACGAAAATTTTTCAATTTCAAATGTTTTATTTGTAGAAGGATTAAAGCATAATTTGATTTCTATTAGTCAATTATGTGATAAGGGTTTAAATGTTTTATTTGAATCTTCTACAAATTTGTGCAAAATTATTAATTCCAAAACAAATGAAATTGTTTTTACCGCACCTAGATGTCATAATGTATATATGATTAAATTTCTTGATTTTTCAAATTCTACTTTGAAATGTTTTCTATCAAAAAATGATGAATTAGATTTATGGCATAGGCGACTTGGACATGCTAGTGCCAAGTTAATTTCAAAACTTTCAAAAGATAAATTAATTAAAGGTTTACCTTTGCTAAATGGAAATTTATCTTCTTCACTATGTGTGCCTTGCCAAAAAGGAAAATTTTCAAAATCATCTTTCAAAAGTAAAAACATTATTTCTACCACTAGGCCACTTCAATTAATACATATGGACTTATTTGGGCCAATTGGAATTTCTAGCTTAGGAGGTAGAAAATACACATTTGTTTTGATTGATGATTATTCTCGTTTTTGTTGGACTTTATTTCTAACCTCCAAATCCGAAGCATTTTCAGAATTTTCAAAATTATGTTTGCGTATTCAAAATGAATTGGAGTTAAAAATTAAACGCATACGATCGGATCATGGAGGAGAATTTGAAAATGAAAAGTTTATTTCTTTTTGTACGGAGTTAGGAATTAAACATGAATTTTCCGCTCCACGCACACCACAGCAAAATGGTGTAGTGGAAAGGAAAAATAGAACTCTTCAAGAGTTAGCCCGTACGATGTTATCTGAATTTAAATTACCAAAATCTTTTTGGGCTGAAGCGGTTAGCACGACATGTTATGTAATTAATAGAGTAATGCTTCGCCCTATTTTAAAATTAACTCCTTATGAATTAATATTTAGTAAACAACCAAATGTTTCTTATTTCAAAGTTTTTGGTTGTAAATGTTTTATTTTGAATTCTAAAGATTCCTTAGGAAAATTTGATGAAAAATGTGATGAAGGTATTTTTATTGGCTATTCTTCAACTAGTAAAGCTTATAGAATTTTTAATAAAAGAACAAAAATAGTTGAAGAATCTATTCATGTTAGGTTTGATGAGTTTGCTTCATATGTAGAAAAGAAAATTACAGGAAAAGAAGATGAACTCCTTCCCACGGTGGAGAATGATGAAGAAGAACTTGGAGAAAATGAAGAAGAAAAAGAAGAAGAAAGAGAAGGAGAAAGAGAAGAAGAAAGAGAAGAAGAAAGAGAAGAATATGAGCCTCCAAGTGAATTGAGGTTTACAAAGGATCATCCAAAGGAGCTTATCATTGGAGATCCGCAAAAAGGGGTTAGTACTCGTTCATCGCTACAAGTTTTATTTTCAAACCTTTGCTTTGTTTCTGAAATAGAACCAAAAGATGTTTTCACCGCTTTAAATGATGAATTTTGGTTTTTAGCTATGAATGAAGAACTTAATCAATTTGAACGTAATAAGGTTTGGAATCTTGTAGAACGACCCAAAAATCATCCTGTAGTTGGTGTTAAGTGAATTTTTAAAAATAAAATGGATAATGAATCTAGAATTGTTAGAAATAAAGACAGATTAGTTGCAAAAGGTTATGCACAAATTGAAGGGGTAGATTTTGATGAAACTTTTGCACCCGTAGCAAGATTAGAAGCGGTTAGAATATTTCTTGCATTTGCTTGTTTTAAAAGATTTAAATTATATCAAATGGATGTCAAAACCGCATTTTTAAACGGGTATATAAAAGAAGAGGTTTATGTAGAACAACCCCCTGGCTTTATAAATGAGAAATATCCAAATCATGTTTATAAATTAGATAAAGCGCTTTATGGATTAAAACAAGCGCCTCGTGCTTGGTATGATCGATTAACTCAATATTTGTTAAAGCACGATTATAAAATAGGAAGTGCTGATTCTACACTCTTCATTAAGCAAATTGATCATGATTTAGTTATTTTACAAATTTATGTTGATGATATTATTTTTGGAGCCACTAATGAAGAGTTGTGTAATGAAGTAGTTCAAATTATGAAAAATGAATTTGAAATGAGCATGGTTGGAGAACTTTCATATTTTCTAGGTTTTCAAATTACACAAAAACATGATGGTATTTTTATATGTCAAACCAAATATATTCATGATATGTTAAAAAGATTTGGATTTGAAAATCTTAAGCATGCAAACACTCCTATGAGTACTTCACTAAAGTTAGGAAAAGATGAAAGTGGTGTTTCAATTGAACAAACCCTTTATAGAAGTATGATAGGGTCTTTATTGTATTTAACCGCATCTAGACCTGATATTATGTTTGTCATTTGTTTATGTGCTAGATTTCAAGCTAATCCTAAAGAGTCACATTTAAAAGCGGTGAAACGTATCTTTAGATATCTCATAGGAACATCAAAATTAGGTTTATGGTATCCTCATAATGATTCTTTTATTTTACATGGTTTTTCGGATTCGGATTATGCGTGATGTTCCTTAGATAGGAAAAGCACTAGTGGCACTTGTCACTTTATCGGCCCTTCACTTATTTCATGGTCGAGTAGGAAACAGAATTCTGTTGCCCTCTCAACTACCGAGGCCGAATATATTGCACTAGGTAGTTGTTGTGCCCAAGCTCTTTAGATGTCACAAACATTAGAAGATTTTGGCATGCAACAAAGTAGTGTAGAATTAAAGTGTGACAATAAAAGTGCTATAGACTTAACTAACAATCCCGTATTACATTCTAGATCTAAGCATATAGATGTCCGACATCATTTTATAAGGGATCATATTAAGAAGGGTAATATAAAAATCAACTTTATAGGCACGGAAAATCAACTAGCGGATATATTCACTAAGCCGTTACCAGATTCTCGTTTTTCTATGCTTAGGCTAGAATTGAGAATTTTAGACATTTCACAATGAATATATCAATATTTAAAGCCTATAAAATTAAAAAAAAAATTTATCACAAAACCTAAACAATTTAAAAAGAAAAATCCTAATTTTTAAAAATCAAACAATAAAATTTCAAAAGACTTAAAAAATATTCAAACATCATTAATATTACATCAATATTGTTCAAATAAAAACAGTAGAAAACCACATAAGGATAAAGTTCATTAAACAGAAATAGATCTGAAGAAGTTCACTGTCGCCCAGGCGACAGTGGATGTCGAAAATTTCCGACATCTCCCAGCGGCAGCATCCTGCAGAAACTACTCTGAATCTTCATAACCAGCCCCGCTGCTCTCTGGACAATCTTCTGGAGGTCCTCGTCTCACGGCTATACCACGGCGAGTCCGCCTCACCGATTGGCGTGGCGATTCTTCGTCCGGAACCTGCCATTCGGCCTCTTCCTCCGGAGTTGGCTTCAACTTCAGACCTTTGACGAGAAACTTCATAAACTTCTGCATTCGACTACGGTCCTTCTTCACTTCCCTCTTGTGATCCTCTAATGAATCACGTAGATCATCAATGGACTCCCTTAGTGAACCTCCCCTAGAAATGGTCGGCTCTCTAATCTCAATCCCCGGATGGGCTTTTCTCTGCGGCTTCTTCACTTTCATTGAACCCGTATAATATATCTCCAGATAACAATCATCCAAATAAGAACCTTGCACTATCCATCCGTACTTCTTATAGAGTACACGCTGAATTACCGCCCCTATTGGCAGCGTATGAACCTTCACCCATCTTGGATGCTTTAATCTATACGCATACCTAATCTGGGAGAGTATGAAGTCCGCCACATCAAAAAGCTCATCCTCCATAATATAGTATGTAAAGAGGGTCAACTGAGCCGTAATACTTCTTGTATCTCCACTCTTCAACATCACTGAATTCCTTAATATAGCTTGAACTAAGAAAGCTGTTGGGTTTTTCTAGAACCATACATCAAATGTAGGCGCAGCGGAAATGAAGAGAAACAACCCAAAAGATTCGGATCGACCATGAATATTGAATCAAGAAGTTAATCAAAATGCTAGGTATGAAATTACCTTGGCGGGATTGGATCAAATCCAACCTAGATGCTCCACGAGTTGATTCCTGTCGTCGGCTATGCGAGTCCTCACGTAGAATAATGTCTACGTCTCTACAGTGATCCACACGAGCCGAGAGAAGAACGACTACTCCTTGCGCTTCCACGGATTGCTAGATCCGCTTCAGGAAGAACAACACCGGCGACAATCGTCGGAGAGGAGGTCGGCGGAGGCGATTCAGACGGCGGAACTCTTCCGTCGGCTAGGGCGAGAGGCGGAACTCTTTCCGTCGGCTCAAGTCTTCGTTATGTTATGAGAACCCTAAAAGAAGTCCTATTTATACCCAAAGGATAAACAACTTCTAGAAGAATCGCTATCCGCAGACCACACAGCAGAATAGGGGCTTCTGTTACAATTCGTCGGGATTCCACGGAACAGCATTCGTCGAGTTTTCACGGGACAATCCGACGAATCCGACGAATTCTATCCGTGTAAACCCGACGAATTCAGACAGCAACATTTGCTGGACTTCCCCCATTCTATATGGTGATTGGTAACCTTTACCAACATAGTCAATCTTCCAACTTCTCCACATGCTCTTATGTGCGACCCTGCAGGCTCATATCGCGTTGGCAGTGACATTACATGTTTGACCACTTCTAGATCACAATGGTAACTCCAACAAAAGCATCCGGAGTGAGTGACGTAACTTCAGTGGTAAGAGTCTTCTTTTGATTCCCATGTAAACTCATGTTTACAAGGGTCCAATCTCTATCCTTTCGATAATTCTCCACTATATCAGGCATATTTTCACTCATCACTAGTCCGAATTCCTCTCTTAGATCAACATGTGTTATTTCCACATGTTGACCTTGGATCCTTGATCTCACTCCTCCATCCAATTCAGTGAAATTTGGGTCTTCCAAATGGTTATAAAATTCACGAATGAAAAAGGAAGAAAACCCCTCTGGTGTGATTATTGAAAGTATACCTGCATTCGCAAGCCGATCATAGATATGATCATGCTTCGGCGATTCAAATTCAATATATTTCGCAACTCCAACAATAGCTTTCTCCACCCAGGAAAAACTTGATATGAACTATGTGCATCTTCCGAAGTACTCCTTCGAGCTTTGGAACTGGAAGCCATTCTGCAAATAACAAAAAATTTAGATCAAACATGTGTTGTGCACTGGAATACTGTCGCCCAGGCGACAGTGAATGTCGGAAATTTCCGACAGCTCTCCAAGTGAACTTCTCTCAAAATTTGTTACATACACTTCTAGATCTACTCAAAATCAAGGTTATTTCTACAACAAGTTTAAAAAAAAAATTAATATGTTTTTAAATCAAAATCTTCTTCATATCCTTACTATTCATCATCTTCAACCTTCTTTATAAATGAAAATCTTCCATTTTCAAAATTAAAACTATGAACAAAAGCAAACCCTCAACCACAAGCATCAAACAATCATAACATTTTTAACAAAGATCCAACAAGATCCACTTGTTTTAAACTAGATCTACATTTTTAAAAAAAAAAAAAAATTCAAAACCTACACCATTCATCAAAAATCAAAATGAAAACTACATTTTCCTTCTTCTCTACTATCAAAATCACAAATCCCTAAAAAATTTTGAGTTAAAAACATCAAAATAAAAAATCCATACCTTAGATCTAGGGATGTCGCCGACTTCCGACAGCCTTCCTCTCGTTTTTAACTCCAGGAAATGATGCACAATAGGGTTTGACTCGGTCCACAGCCCTATTTATATTTTTGGCTGTCGCCCAGGCGACAGTGACTGTCGGAAATTTCCGACAGCTCTCATTTTGACAAAACTTCAATTTTGGGTCCCTTTGATGATTTACAATAGTTATATGTCATTATTAATGCTTCACCTCATGACTTGATGACAAACCATGTGCTATTTATTTAAAAAAATTGACTTACATGTTTATATGATTTCATTTCCAAGCTATCATCGTATTGACACTTCTACTTAGTTGTTTAGACCATTGGAAATTGTTTTCGCATGCCTCTAAGTATGAGAAATTGTTTATCTATCATAATGAACTATCACGTTCACTTCTTTTGATCAATACATATGTCTTCTTCTTTAATATATACATGGATCATATTTGCTTTAACATAATAAAATAGCACTTCTTAAATACAACTTTCACCCTTGATTTGTTAGCACAACAAAATTACACCATCTTTTGCGATTCAAGTGAATTCGGAGATCCTTGGTCAATTACAAAAAAAAAATATCAATATATCAAAATTAAGATATCACATCTGTGATCAAAAATTTAAAATAAAGACAAGGATACTCCACCAAGCACTACTTACCCTCCTGATAAGTCTTAATGAGCATTGTGAGGTTAAGCACCTTGGACAGAATTGTAAAGTGTCTTGTGCAAAAGAAAAATGGTTTTCTAATCATCTTGTGCTATATCTTCAAAGTCAAAGTTGACTTTATATGCTTTTATTATGTTCTACATTTCAATGATCATGTAAATTAAATAACTTCATATGTTTGATCTAAGTATCACATGTACACATCATTATGTTATATAAATATTCATCTCATGAGAATTGGACCGAAAATATTCCATAATTCTATACATTATTGTGTCTTTCTATGATACTTTCAAATGATCTTACTCATGTTTAAGTTATTTTCTTTCATTACTTCATATGGCTATACCGTCATTTCATGAGTTTATTCATACTATGGCATATTCCTATTATTTCATGGACTTCAATCATTTCCACAAAAAAGTGCTTCCGCTTACTCTTTCTTTCTATATCCTATATCCATTCCCTTAAGAACTACTCTTTTATCTAATATTAACTTTTGCTAATATCAAAAGGGGGAGAATTAAAAGTATAAAAAGAACAATCACAAATCTATTACACCTAAATATTCCACCTACACAATACATCATATTTTTAGGGGGAGCATATATTTAGGGGGAGCATATATTTAGGGGGAGCATTCATTTAGGGGGAGCTTTCATCTAGAGGTAGATCATTTATTTTTAAGAAAAATATATCATGTTATTTTTGTGCACACACCAAAGGTTAAAATCAACAATCTAAATAGACATGATTTCTTTTTATACGGATTTGTTATTATCAAAAGGGGGAGATTGTTGGAGCATGCGTTTCGCACTCCTCCGGTTTGATAATAACAAAGTCCCATTTATATTTGATTCTATTTTCATTAATGGTGTGCAGATAACAGGTATGCGATGTTCACATTTCTGCTGGAGCTAAAATTGAATGTGGGAAAATTTCACTGTCGGAAAATTCCGACAGCCACTGTCGCCCAGGCCACAGCAGAGAAGTTATAACTGCTTCCCTCCACGGCAGATCGACGAAAGGCAGTTTTGAGCTGTCGGAAATCCGACAGCGATGTCGCCCAGGCGACAGCTCGGAGGTTACAACAACTGCCCACGACTCCACCCACGACCGGCAGTTTTGCGCTATCGGAAATCCGACATCGATGTCGCCCAGGCGACAGCTCGACGGTTACAGCAACTGCCCGCACGACGGCACTCTAGCGGCAGTTTAGCGCTGTCGGAAAATTCTGACAGTCACTGTCGCCCAAGCGACAGTGACTTTCTATAAATTGGTTCTTTTGGTTCGTGCATAAAAAGCTTTTGAGAATTCCAGTCCCTTCCTGAGTGCATATGAACCAGAGAGCTCCAGAACCTCCTCAACTCCCATTTGTGCAAAGAAGGATTGAAGATTGAAGACGAGATCGGGCGCGCTTCTACATCATCAATCATCTCGAGGCTTCAACAATTCGTTCAGAGATCTGATTTTCTAAGGAGTTGTTCTTTTCATATTGTATTCTCATTCACATACTTTTCATTTTGTATTGGTAGAGAAATCGTCATCTTGCGTGCGGCGTCTAAGTCCTTGCGCGGCTTAGGGGAAAATCGCTTCCTTGTGCGGAGCGTCCAAGTCCTTGTGTGGCTTGGTAGGAAATCGTGGCCTTGTGTGCTACGTCTAGATCTTGGGAAGATCTGGAGGATAGGCTTGGGCTTGGTCTTGGGAGAGACAAGCGATAGCCTTCCGATCCTTGGGAGAAGGATTGGTAAACCAAAATTGTAGAATTTTTTATTAATATAATTGTGCCTTGATCTTAAGCATTGTTAAGATCATTCTTATTGTACTCAAATTTCATGATTAATATAATTATGTCTTTTCTTTAATTACATATTTGGTGGCATAATCTTTATCTTAGAAATTTGTGTTTTAGTTTAATACTAAAATTGCATTGGTTTGAAAGTATTTAGAAGTAATTTTTTTAGCAAAGTAAAATCTCTTTAAAATTTACTAAGAAAAATTAATTTTTAGACACACCCTTATTCACCCCCCCCCCCCCCCCCCTCTAAGAGCGCTATACGATCCAACAGTGTCTATCTGTCTTCTCCTCCAACGATTAGGGCAGGAGCCGCACGATGCACTAAGATGAGAACGAGCGGAGCAGTAGGCGATAGTTCAATTACATAGGTATTTTTTGCGCTGGGATTCTGATTCTTCTCCTCCAGGCTCCACCAATTGCGTTGATTCCTATAATTACAGAAGGTTGTCGGCAAGGATCAATGCCCTTATGCGCGCGTCCCCGCGGAAAGCAAATTCCTCAACAAAATGCATCTGTGTTTCCAATTCATTGTCTTATCTTCGAAAGCTAGTGGAACACTGTCAGGATGTGGTGTCCACGAAAAACTAAAGTTTGAGAGTGGAGTTCATAGGGTTCAAGTTTTTGTTGGACCGAATTTCCGAATCTTTTTCATCAAAACTCTGAAATATTGTAAGTTTTCAGACTCAAATTATTTTGACTTTTGTTGTTTGCTAGCGAGTACCTGTCACGAGAAGTCGGGGCATGTTCATACTATAGGTGTCTGTTGCTATTCTTTCAATTATCCTAATCATGACTCCACGAAGACCCAATCATCATTGGATGGTGTCATAGGAGCCATGCACATCATATGGGTGCAGCCACTTCAATAATTTGACCAAGTCAACCTCAAAGTCAACACTGGTCAAAATTAACCTAATTATGAAAATCAAGGGGCTAACTCATTTCCAATGGGCTAAAATCCTCAAACCTAGCCCACTCTGCAGCCCATTAGAAAAATGACCCTCATGCCCACTGATTTCAGAAGGGGAAGACTTGCATGGTGGCAATTTTAGAATTTCCCCCAATTCTATATAAGACAAATGAGGAATTGGTGGAATGGAGGCCACTTGGCCCCCATTCCCTCTTTCAAAAGCCTTAACTGAACCCCCTCGGTTATTCCCAGCCGAATTCCAGCAGGATTCATGCCAAATGGCTGCTAGGATAAGCAAACAAGGTTTGGCCCCTTCCATATTCAGCGAGACTCTTCTTCTATCCCGTCTTCTCCTCCAGCGATTAGGGTAGGAGATGCACGATGCGCTGAGACGAGGATGAGTTGAGCAGTGAGCGACGGTTCAATTACATAGGTATTTTTTGCGCTGGGCTTTTGATTCTTCTCCTCCAGGCTCCAGCAATTGCGTCGATTCCTATAAATTTAGAAGGTTGTCGACAAGCATCAATGCCCTTCTGCGCGCGTCCCCGCAGAAAGCAAATTCCTCAACAAAATTCATCTGTGTTTCCAATTCATTGTCTTATCTTTGGAAGCTAGTGGAACACTGTTAGGACGCGGTGTCCACAGAAAACTCAAGTTTGAGAGTAGAGTTCATAGGGTTTAGGTTTTTCTTGGACCCAATTTTTGAATATTTTTCATCAAAACTCTGAAATATTATGTTTTTTCAGACTCAAATTATTGTCTTTTGTTGTTTGTGTTGGAGTTTCTGAGGTGATCTCAAAGCAATCAATAGTTAGTCTTGCTGCCAACGCAATATGAGCCTATAGGGTCGCACATAAAAGCGTTTGGAGAAATTGGAGAAAGGATTGTGTTGGCCTTACTCATATTGGATATGAGTGAAGGACCAATCCTGTGATTGCTTGGAATCAAGTTGAGAATGTGTCAAAAGGGAAATCGTTTAAACGAACGGATTTACACTAGATAATTCGGCTAAAGGCATTAACCGAATTCGGCTAAAGGGTTTAGACGAATTCGGTTAATGACAAATTCGGCTAATGGCAAATTCGGCTAAAGAGTTTCGCCGAATTTATATAGCCGAATTTATATATAGTCGAATTCGTCGAAATGGTTAAGCCGAATTCGGTTATAGTGAATAGCCGAATTTATATATAGTCGAATTCGTCGAAATGGTTTTGCCGAATTCGGTTATAGTGATTAGTCGAATTCGGTTAATGTGATTAGTCGAATTCGGCGAATGTAAATCTGGACAGTTTTTCCTCTGGTCTGCGGATAGCCTATTTTATACCTTGCCTATAAAAGGGAATGCGATTAGGTCTTCGGTATGACTTGATCCTTCCGCAAAGACGAGAACTGTCGATCGGAACCGTTTCGCGTGAGGGCACGTTCTTACCGTCCACCGATCGTTTTCCCGCCGCCGCTAGTCGCCGCCGTCGGTCGCCGCCTCCCCTGGATTGGATCTAGCAGTCCGTGGGGACGTTGAGAGCATCCTTCTCCGACCTAGTTCTTGTGTGACAAGAAGCTAGGGTTCTCCATCATTCGTGTGGACTTCCGTATAGGGATCGATCCATTTCTATTCTTGAAGAACTCAAAGACAGAAATTTGGATATCTCTTGGGAGCACCTTGGTTGAGTATTGACTCAATCCCGCAAAGGTACATTGTACTTAGATTTGCTTATTCTCTTGAATCATGAAAAATGCAAGATCCGTTGATCTCTTTTTGGGTTGTTCTTGTTATTTCCGCTGCGCATATTTGATATGTCATCCCTTATGAAGGGGTATAGAAAACCCAACAGTGATATCAGAGGGAGGTTGCGGTCAAGTGCGTGTAAATTGGGACATTTAGAAGCGTTCTAAAAGCCCTAATTTCTTTTTGGAATATCATATTTGATGTGATTTTGTGAGGTTTCTGGCTCTGCCCCTTGGACCCCGTTAGGGGCTCTGCCCCTAAGACCCCTCCAGGGGCGCGGCCCCTTGGAACCCCGCCAGGAACGCATGTGACTGCGTTGCGATTTTCATGTTTCAGAGGTTGTTCCTCCTCTACAGTAACCGTCCCTCAAAATGGTTTGTGAAACCAAATGTTTAGATTATTGAATCTGACAAGAGAGACGAGCTTGTCTACTGCACTTGTGGACTTGTTGTTCATATGTCCAATGCATGTAAATCTGGAGATTTAGAAGTGTTCTAAATGCTCAGATTTAGCCCTGTTTTGTCAAAGTGTTGATAGACTTTTTTTGTGCACATCTGGGATGTATCTGGAATATGAATATTGTATTTTATTTTCTGCTTGTGCACTGTGATTAAATGTTAATTATGATTAAAATGTTAATCACTTGAAATAAAAATCCCTTATCTAATATTAAGTATTCGGATGCCTTCCGATGGATGACACTCTTCCTGCCTTGATCGATGAAGTGTGGGCTTGCCAAAGCAAGGTGCATTAATCTATCTTGGTAAGGGTGCGAGCGGATAATTGTGATATCCCACTGTCGACATCGGGTCAAACTTAACTAGGTGACCTCAAAGGTTGAGTGCCTAGAGGCATAGGGTTGGCATGCTCCATATGATGGATGCGAATAAAGAGTTATTCACCAACCATACAAGAGTTGCATAGTGATGCAATTGACAAGTGTTGTCTACCTAAATAACCGCATTATGAGAGGAACGCCAAAGCGGACTCGTGGTGTTGGTGAAATATGGATCTTGTCCAATAAGAGAGTAGCTCGCATAAACTCTCCGAATCAATATCAAGGGTTGTTGATTTGATTAAAATAGTGGGAGCTTTTTAATAAAAGTCCTTATTAAAATATATAAAATGTATTTTGAAATATAGTACTAAAATTTTACTTTGCAAAATTCCTTGTAGAATATCCATGGCAAGTGGATCTCACTCCGCCTTGTCCCTGAGATCGATCCTTGAGAAGGATAAGCTTAATGGGACAAATTTCCTTGACTGGTATAGAAACCTGAGAATTGTTCTCAGGCAAGAGCGCAAGCTCTATGTCTTGGAAGAAGATCCCCCTGAAGAGCCAGCCTCTAATGCACCACGTGCAGATAAAGATACTTATAAGAAGTATGGAGATGACTCCTTGGATGTTGAATGTCTTATGCTCGCGACTATGAACTCTGAGCTTCAGAAGCAACATGAGAACATGAGTTGTTATGAGATGGTTGAGCACCTGAAGAAAATGTTTCAAGGGCAAGCTCGCCAAGAGAGGTTCGATATATCCAGGACGTTATTTCAGTGTAAGATGGGAGCTCGAGACCCAGTAGGAACTCACGTACTCAAGATGATTGGGTATATAGAGAGCCTTGAAAGACTGGGGTTTCCTTTGAGCCAAGAGTTGGCCACTGATCTAATCCTGCAATCGTTGCCGGACAGTTACGAGCAGTTTGTCTTAAATTACAATATGAATGAAATTGACAAGACACTGCCCGAGCTCCTAGGCATGTTAAGAACTGCCGAGATCAACATGAAGAAGACCAAGCCTGCTAGCCCCATACTGATGGTGCATAAAGGCAAGGGCAAGGTCAAGGGAACCAAGAAGACTATGGTAGGACCTAAGTCACATCTTGATCCCAAGTCTTCAGCACTGAAAAAGAAAGGATTGGCTAAGGAAGGGAAGTGCCACCATTGTGGTAAGGCAGGGCACTGGAGGAGGAACTGTCCTCAGTATCTAGAAGATCTACAGAAGAAGAAGGGAAGTATGACTTCCACTTCAGGTATTTTCGTTATAGAAATAAACCTTTCTGCTCCTTCATCCTGGGTATTGGATACCGGATGTGGTTCTCACATTTGTATAAATGTGCATGAACTGAGAAGGAGAAGAATGCTGGGTAAAGGGGAGGTAGACCTGCGCGTCGGGAATGGAGCAAGAGTTGCTGCCATCGCCGTTGGTGTTTACTGTCTTTCTTTGCCCACAGGGCTTGTAATAGAACGTGATAATTGTTATTATGTTCCGGCCATAACTAGAAACATTATTTCTATTTCATGTTTGGACATGATTGGTTTTTCTTTCTTAATTAAGAACAATTGTTGTTCTATTTATAAGAATGATGTTTGTTATGGCGTTGCCCAAATGTTTAATGGTTTATATGTTTTGAACTTAGATCATCCGATCTATAACATAGAAAATACTAAAAGACTAAAAACAAATGACTTGAATCCTACGTAGCTTTGGCATTGTCGTTTAGGCCATATAAACGAGAAACGCATATCCAAGCTCCATAAAGATGGACTACTGGACTCATTTGATTATGAATCATTTGAGAGATGCGAGTCATGTTTGTTAGGCAAGATGACGAAAGCTTCTTTCACTAGTTATAATGAGAAGGCTAATGATCTCTTGGGTATAATACATAGTGATGTATGCGGACCCATGAGTTCTATGGCTAGAGGTGGGTTCTACTACTTCGTTACATTTACTGATGATTTCAATAGATTCGGATACGTGTTTCTTATGAAGAACAAATTCGAGACCTTTGAAAAGTTCAAAATGTTTAAAAATGAAGTGGAGAACCAACTGGGAAAAAGGATAAAAGCACTCCGATCTGATCGAGGTGGCGAATATCTGAGTCATGAGTTTCGTGATCATCTGAAAGAGTGTGGTATTGTATCACAGCTCACTCCGCCCGGAACACCTCAGCATAATGGTGTTTCTGAGAAGAGGAATCGTACCTTGTTAGACATGGTGCGATCGATGATCACTACTAAAAAATTGACTTTTAGCCAGGGCAAATATCTGTGGCTAAAAGTCCAAAATTGTTGCAAAAGTCTTTTAGCCACGGACTGCCGTGGCAAATGGGCGTGGACAATACGAGCGTGGCAAAAATGTATTTGCCATGCTCTTTCTGTGGCAAATACCCCTTTTCTATGACTTTTAGCCACGATTTTAGACTTTTAGCCACGATTTTAGACTTTTAGCCATGATAATTTGACTGTTTTCCATGGCAAATGGCCGTGGGCAATACGAGCGTGGCTAAAAGTCAATTTTCTCGTAGTGGATGAGTCATGCAGATTTGCCCGTTTCCTTTTGGGGTTTTGCTTTAGAGACTGCTGCTTTCACACTAAATCGAGTTCCAACGAAAACGGTTCTAAAGACACCATATGAGATATGGACTGGGAAGCCTCCTAGTATGTTGTTCATCAAGATTTGGGGCTGTGAGACATACGTGCGACGTCAAATGCCTGACAAGCTGGAACCCAAATCAGATAAATGTTATCTGGTGGGGTATCCTAGGGAAACCAAAGGATACTACTTCTACTTACCGTCTGAGGGCAAAGTGTTTGTCGCAAGGACTGGTGTCTTTTTGGAGAAAGAGTTCTTATCCAGAAAGACTGCAAAGGTAGAACTTGAAGAAGTTCAAGAGCCACAAACAATGAACGAACCGGAATTGGAACCTGAGCAAGGACTACAAGAAGTTGTAGCTGGAGAGCCTGCGCAAGAAACACAATTCCTACGTAGATCTGGTAGACCAAGATTTGAGCCTGAGAGATATGGATTTCTCATGACTCAAATAGGTAATGTGTTTCTTATGGATCATGATGATGAGCCTGCAACCTACCAAGAGGCTATGAATGGACCAGACTCCGAGAAGTGGCTTGAGGCCATGAAATCTGAAATGGACTCCATGTACACAAACCAAGTTTGGACCTTGGTGGAACCACCTGAAGGGGTACGACCCATAGGGTGCACGTGGGTCTTCAAGAAGAAGACCGACATGGATGGGAATGTACAGACATTCAAAGGCCGGCTGGTGGCTAAAGGTTTCAGGAAAATTCATGGTGTTGACTATGATGGAACCTTTTCCCCTGTAGCAATGGTCAAGTCCATCAGAATTCTACTTACTATTGCTGCGTATTATGACTACGAGATCTGGCAAATGGACGTCAAAACGGTTTTCCTTAATGGAAACCTCCTTGAGGAAGTGTATATGACACAACCTGAGGGTTTTGTATCTCCAAGTGAAGCCACTAAAATATGCAAGTTGAATCGATCCATTTATGGATTGAAACAAGCTTCTCGAAGTTGGAATCTACATTTTGATGAGAAAATCAAAGAGTTTGGTTTCATCAAGAACGAAGATGAGCCTTGTGTTTACAAGAAGATTAGTGGGAGCATTATTGTCTTCCTGATATTGTATGTAGATGACATACTGTTGATCGGGAATGACATTCCGACCCTGCAAGTTGTTAAGAACAACCTAGGGAAGTGCTTTTCTATAAAAGACTTGGGTGAAGCGACTTAAATACTTGGTATTAAGATCTATAGAGATAGATCGAAGAAGTTGCTGGGTTTGACCCAGAGTACATACATTGACAAGGTGTTGAAACGGTTCAACATGCTTGAGTCCAAGAAAGGATTCTTACCCATGTCACATGGTGTGAGTCTCTCTAAGGACCAGTGTCCAAAATCTTTGGAAGATAAGGACCGCATGAAGTTGATTCCATATGCTTCGGCAATTGGATCAATCATGTACGCAATGTTATGTACTTGACCCGATGTCTCATATGCTTTAAGCATGACTAGTAGGTATCAGTCTGATCCGGGTGATGGTCACTGGATCGCAGTCAAGAATATCCTAAAGTACTTGAGAAGGACTAAGGATACATTCTTGGTGTTTGGTGGAGAGGAAGAGCTCGTTGTAAAGGGTTACACGGATGCAAGCTTCCAGACTGACAGAGATGACTCAAAGTCACAGTCAGGTTTTGTGTTTTGCCTTAATGGAGGAGCTGTAAGCTGGAAGAGTTCCAAGCAAGAGACAGTTGATGATTCTACGACTGAGGCCGAATATATCGCTGCAGCAAATGCGGCGAAGGAGGTTGTATGGATTAGGAAATTCCTCAGCGAGCTTGATGTAATTCCTAGCATTGTTGATCCCGTAGTTCTCTACTGTGACAACAACGGTGCAATTGCACAAGCTAAGGAACCTAGATATCATCAGCGCTCCAAGCACATACTTCGGCGCTTCCATCTTATTCGAGAGATTGTCGATCGAGGAGATGTGAGCATATGCAGAGTACCGACTGAAGAAAATATAGCGGATCCACTGACAAAGCCTCTTGCGCAAAAGAAGCATGATGATCATGTTAGATCAATGGGTATTAGATACCTGAATGA
This sequence comes from Dactylorhiza incarnata, assembly GCA_033032865.1. NCBI lineage: Eukaryota > Viridiplantae > Streptophyta > Magnoliopsida > Asparagales > Orchidaceae > Dactylorhiza > Dactylorhiza incarnata. The sequence goes on along the minus strand of JAWHQI010000011.1, from coordinate 19,149,985 downwards.
TTATCTTTAGTGGGAGCCTTGTGGATTGCATATTTGTTGGTTGTTTGTTCATTGGATGAATTATAAAATGTACTATGTATTTCATTTTATATTTATGGAAAGTTCTTTTATTATGTCATTTATATCTATCTGATAAGATTAATTAGCATAATAAATGCCCTTAGAGTGTTTGCTTCCATAGGAATTCAAGTACATGACTTGAATGTGAGAGCCTATGTTTAAATGAAGCTTCATTCTTAAATGGTCCCTGGTCGAGGTATCGTCCTAGAAATTTAGGGCGAGGATGAGACCATAAGACTAGCATGTGCGTTGACTGATGACCGGTTCTCACAGGTCATGATATTGTGATATCAAGTCATCACATGGGTACTTGTTAAGAACAAGTTGTACTGGACAGACCCCCCATGAGACTACTTTGTGGATTGTTATATGAACGTGTCACAAGTAGGTCTCAAGTGACAATGGTGTTTGTGGTCCTTTGACCTGAAGTCATAGCATTCATCAGGTGAGGAAGAGCATACTTTGATGCCATCTAAAGTTTTCTCTTGAGAAAGGTTGACGATAAGGGTGGTTGTTGGGTATGTTACGAATTATTTGGATGTTTGTGTGTGAGCAGAAATGGGATTTGTCCTCCTGTATGACAGGAGTTACATCCATGGGCCCCTTGATGGAATGAGACTGAGAAATGCATGGCCATGCTTGGTTGAGTCAATATATGATATTGAGCTCACCAATTTTCAGACAGTTTATTTTAGATCAGGAAACTAGGATTGAACCATTATGAGGGTGACACGGTCCATGCCTCTAGTTCTATCCGGATGTAAAGGACAAAGGGACATGACAACACTGATACATTGGTCATGACAGACTTGTTGAGTTATGAACTCTTATTGCTTGGGTAGCAATGATGTATTGCTAGATGTCGCTCATTGTTTGTGAGACTTTTGTTGATACTTTGTGATCAAGTGGGAGACTGTTGGAGTTTCTGAGGTGATCTCAAAGCAATCAATAGTTAGTCTTGCTGCCAACGCAATATGAGCCTATAGGGTCGCACATAAAAGCGTTTGGAGAAATTGAAGAAAGGATTGTGTTGGCCTTACTCATATTGGATATGAGTGAAGGACCAATCCTGTGATTGCTTGGAATCAAGTTGAGAATGTCTCAAAAGGGAAATCGTTTAAAGTGTTTAAACGAACGGATTTACACTAGATAATTCGGCTAAAGGCATTAACCGAATTCAGCTAAAGGGTTTAGACGAATTCGGCTAAAGGGTTTAGACGAATTCGGCTAATGGCAAATTCGGCTAATGGCAAATTCGGCTAAAGGGTTTCGCCGAATTTATATAGCCGAATTTATATATAGTCGAATTCGTCGAAATGGTTTCGCCGAATTCAGTTATAGTGAATAGCCGAATTTATATATAGTCGAATTCGTCGAAATGGTTTTGCCGAATTCGGTTATAGTGATTAGTCGAATTCAGTTAATGTGATTAGTCGAATTTGGCGAATGTAAATCTGGACAATTTTTCCTCTGGTCTGTGGATAGCCTATTTTATACCTAGCTTATAAAAGGGAATGCGATTAGGTCTTCGGTATGACTTGATCCTTCCGCAAAGACGAGAACTGCCGACCGGAACCGTTCCGCGCGAGGGCACGTTCTTCCCGTCCGCCGATCGTTTTCCCGCCGCCGCTAGTCGCCACCGTCGGTCGCCGCCTCCCCTAGATCGGATCTAGCAGTCCGTGGGGACGTTGAGAGCATCCTTCTCTGACCTAGTTCTTGTGTGACAAGAAGCTAGGGTTCTCCGTCGTTCGTGTGGACTTCTGTAGAAGGATCGATCCATTTCGATTCTTGAAGAACTCAAAGACAGAAATTCGGATTTCTCTTGGGAGCACCTTGGTTGAGTATTGACTCAGTCCCGCAAAGGTACATTGTACTTAGATTTGCTTATTCTCTTGAATCATGAAAAACGCAAGATCCGTTGATCTCTTTTTGGGTTGTTCTTGTTATTTCCGCTGCGCATATTTGATGTGTCATCCCTTATGAAGGGGTATAGAAAACCCAACAGTTTGCTAGCGAGTACCTGCCACGTGAAATCGGGGCATGTACATACTATTGTGGTAACTGTTGCTATTCTTTCTCAGGCTGACGAGGTGAAGATCATTTTCCTTTGACTTCCTATTTAAGGCCATTATATTTTGGCATCATGGATGTGTTTCTTCCTTAACATGGACTCCCACTTGTTAGGAACATAGTTCTTTGACTACAGTTAATTTACATAAACTCATTCCTTGGAAACTTAATTCATGTGTTTACTTGTATTGTAATTAATTTCATAGAAAGGCTAAAGTGAAATTTTGATAGGTAATTAAATTTTTATCCTTATTAATAAGAAAATTATGTATATATGAAGTTCCAAGATTAATTTCATAGAAGATGTTGGATTCTTATTTTCCTAAAAGTTGTCGAAATTTATTAAGTATTATATTTGATATTTCTAGTATGCATCCAATATATATGATATTTCCCATTTTCATTTTTGCTATGTTTGAATTTTTCGTCAAAGGGGCTGGGAATTGCCTCCAACGGCCATTGGACTTATTATTTACTGACTGATATTAGTTATAGTTTATTATTAAGAGTTGGCTGAATTGGATTTTAAAGTGGTTGAGCCCGATTTCTACTTCCTATAGGTTATGAGAATTAATTACTTTTGTTGGTTTCCCTTCATCTCAGGAAGATATTTGGTACTTAATTTGATTGTTTTGAGATTTTTAATAGTGATGTTGCTTGAGGTAATTTCATGAGTCCTTTTGAAGGAGAACCTTGAGGTTTGGAGCCAATTAATGTTACCATTTAATATTCTAAATAGTTGATGTAGATGCTACATTGACCATCTTTAGTGGTGGTTATTTCCTTCCATCATTCCATCACCACCTTAGATCACTCTTATTATACCTATAATTATTCTCTCTGTGTTTCAATTACAACTTATGATATTATCTTTTTTATCTGTTTAAGAATTTGTCGAAGTCCATAAAAGTTTATCTTTTGTTGATTTTCTTGGGTTGACAATGAATGTGAGTAAAGTATTCTTTCTTTTATTTTTTGTTTGACTAATAATGTAGTTGGTGTCACTAATTTTATCTTGTGTATAATAACCCTTAAAATATAAGAATCTGTTTCTTTAATTTATATTATGGGATCAAACTATGCCTTGTGTTTTTATTTGATTAAGGTATAATAACCCTTAAAATATAAGAATAAGTTCCATCCATATGCTTGCATTTTGCCATCCAAGAATGAGTGCCCTGGTTCCATTGGATTCAAATGGATGCTCAATCGGGTATTAGCTTAAACATATATAGTTTTTTTAGAATATAGTCATTGTTTAGGCATGGTCCTAGTAGCAACTTTGTTTTTTCAAGTATAATTAGAACAACGTGTTGCAAATTACCTTTGTTTGCAGTGAGCTTAAAGGGAGAGAGGAGTATGTGGAAGCTTCAAGTTGAGTTGGCTTTGTTTGGCATGCTTATTATAACTGATATAGTTCTAAACTTCTAATTGATTGTCTTTTGTTATAATAAATGAAGAATTAACAATATTTTACAAGAAAATACCTTAGAGTCCTCAAAATGATCACTTCTTGTTAATGATAAATGAGATAATTGATGATGTATTAGTTATAATCAAGTTAACTTGGTTTTGCCTGAAGCTGTCATGATTAATGGGATTGAGAGGTTTGAATCCAACACTCTATGTAATGTCTTGCAAAGGATTCTATACTATCTAGTATTTGTTGTTCTTAGAATTCTCTCGCCAAACTAACTTTTATTTTCCTCCTACTGCAGAGAGTCACTTATCAGTAATTGCCCTGTATGTGGACAGACTCTTGAAAAATATTATAGGATGAAGGATAAAATTCACTTGAATTTATGCTTTGATAAGGGAATTGGAGCTCAGATCACGACAGGGGGATTTCTAACATATATGCAGGCTTCTTATGTGTGAGAATCCAGTTCTTATGATATAAGATACTTTCAACTAATAGTACAGAATCTTTTGTAAATGGTTATTCAGGTGTTTGTTTGAGCTCATATCAGTACAGATATGCAAGCTTCTTATGGGCCTAGATGTTTCATGATAAACTCAGCCTTTATGAGCTTCCTGTATGTCTGTACTTTTATTTATTTGTGCATTATATGTTTACTTGTAATTAACTAATTTTAGGTCGGATGCTTGTATTCCAACATGGCATCGGATTAGACTAGGCCTAACCACCCATTTCATACCTCATTTTGTGAATTATTTCATAATTATATGCATTGATTTATGGGGCGGCTCATATTTATGTTCACCTAACCAGGTTTCCCTAAGTAGATAAGTACCACCCTTCATGAACCTCCCCTCTCTGTTTCAAATTTACCAAAATCTCCTCTTTAAATGTACATTGTTAACATACATGTGCAAAAAAATAGAACTTAGAAGACTAGAAGTTGTTAGAGGAAATATTTTTGTAATTATTCTTTTGCTTTGTAAGCCACCAAAGGAAAGACTAGAACAAGTTACTATTGGAGTATGGAGCATTAATTACTATGGAATTAAGCATAAGGAATATGTTGTTTTACAAGAATAAGTGGCCACTTGCCAATTTTATTGATGAAACCTATCTGCATAATATTGGAATTGTCTGGTGCTAAAATGTGATTGGTAGTGGAGTTCTTTTGCAAGTGTGCATGGGCAGTAGAGTGTTTTTGCCTTGTTGTTTCCTGCTTATCTAAATGCATTGAGGCGTTGCTTGAAACTATTCCTTTGTTTCACAATGGCTAAAAGTTTTCACTTAATTTCCTTCGGTGTTCTAAAATCAACATCATAGTCAACTATGATACATAATTTTGTACACTTGCAGTTTATCTTGGGAGTTACAGATGCTGAGCTATATGTAAGTATCTGACTTATTCCTTGACTTTGAATGCGACATAGTCGTTCTTATGAGTTATAGATTCTTTTTTTCTTTTCTTCTTTCAAGGTTTTCAACATAAGTTTATAATCAGTAGAAAGGGTTTTGGTTAGACTAAAGGTGTACTATGACAACTTTTTTGTACCATTTATGTAATTTAAACTTGCAGAGCATGCAAATTTTAATAGGACTGATATGGAAGTGAAGCCCGCTGAAAATAATCCCACATATGAAAACTAATAGATCCTTATGCACTTAATATAGCTATTGAGCTCCTCTATCTTCAATCAATTATAGAAGGCTATGCCCTAATGACTCACTTGCATGTCAGTTGGTCTAAAATAAGTCCATATGCTAGAGGGGAAAACCCTACATGTGAATGGACATGTTAAAAATATGTCCTTCATCAGGAAACTCGCTTAACAATTTGCATTTAATATAAATTCAGAGCCTCTTGACCTACAACAAATTGACTTTAGGTTGGAAGCATTGGTTTTAATGTGGCTCACAAAAATTGTTCCCAAATAATTGGTAAGGCTTTTGTGGTTATGAAGATAATGCAGAATTCTTTATGACGAGCCACTCCTGTTGGAGGTTTTGATGAAGATAATGAAGAATCCTTTATGATGAGCCACTGCTACTCTTGGAGGTTTTGATGAAGATAATGTAGAATCCTTTACTATGGAATTGGCAACCAATTTGTACCGATAGGGCTTTATATTACTAGAATTGTATTAAAACCGAGTGTCATGAATGTATACACTTAGGTTTGTTTGGTCATGTGTTAGAGGCCAAAGACCTCTTCTCATATGACTCATGTAGCCTTGTGCACCATCGGATCTAAACTACTTTAACAGTAGAAATAAAGTGATTTTCATCTGATGCTTTGCAGATGAAATAGAAAGAGCTGAGCGGCAAAATAGCTAGAGAAGAGCCTTCTCTTCACTTCAATAGAATAGAACAGTCTTCTCTTCACTTGAGATGATAGTATGATTAAATATACTTTTCAAAATGTTGTTAATGTATCTAAGCATTAATATGCTCTTCTTGTAAGTTCACGTGATTGAGCAATTTTTTGAGAGTAATTATCTATAAATCAACTAATAGTTCTGCAATAGTGATTTGTAGTTTAAACCTTTTTTTTCATAAATTTAATTATTCCTAAATTTGACAACAAAAAGGTCAAAAAGTTTTTTACTGAATATTATATAGATAGAAATGTTTACACAGCAGTGATATTTAGATAGTAGTATTATCCATCAAATGCAGCTTATTTGGTTCGGTGTCATCTTATTCGTGCAAGTTAGAAAAGTTAGCAATGATACTTTTCTAAGACGAAACTATTTAGGTACGTATGCGCACCTTCCGGAGGTACGCGAGCAGATCTGATCGTAGGATCTCGAGATCTAATGGTGCAGATTAATATTCAGATCGTATTGCGGGAAAATGATAGTAGTATTAGAGGAGTAATTCAGATGTATTGCATCTCGGACGTTGACCGCGAGATCCTACGGTCGGATCTGCTCGCGCACCTCCCAAATTAGATGCGCATACGTACCGAAAATGAATTCTTTCTAAGAAGAGTTGTCTTTTTATTAAAAGTTCTATACCTCTCCCACCGGTACAATTTTTTGTCAGCGACAAGGATTTCTCACCAACGGTCAAAGATTCTCTAATGAAATGTTTACATAGCAGTGAAATTTAGGCGTGTATTTAAAAAAAAACTATTATTTGTCACAGTTTGAAATTGTGGCAAATAATTTTTTAAAAAATATTGAATTCACTATTAGCCAGAGTTTCAAACCGTGGCTAATAGTTAGTTATTTTCCACGGCCGAAAATCATGGCAAAAATTCCATTTTAACGTTATTTATAACTTTTTGCCGGTGCCTAAAATCGTGGCAAAACATGAATGTATTAGCCACGACAAATTTTTTGTGGATAATAATATTTGTCACGGTCAATCCATGAATAAAAATCTTTTTTCACGCGACCTTTAGCCACGAATTTTTTCTGTGGCTAGATCGTGGCAAAAGATCTTTAGCCACGATTTTAGACCATGCCAAAACTCTGTTTTCTTGTAGTCATTGGTTTTTCTGCAGTCTGAAAGGACAATTCCCTAAAACCCTACACTTGGCTATACAAGACTGGAGGATTCCAGCATAAGTACGCAAAATTCAGGAGCGCCTGAGACGTGTATCGAGGCATACGTAAGGTCTAGGCATGATAGTGTGCATACCCACCTAGTGTTATGTGGAGGCTCTCGTTCCACTATCACTGTTAGCCACGACGAGTGGTACCTGAGAGACTAGCTACCTCCGAAAAGCGGGAGGAGAAAGATATATGCGCATTGAGTCGTGCAGGTGAGTTACACATGCCTGAAATTAAAGCATAAGCATTGCAATGCATTGCAAAGCATACTCATCATTGCATACAACAAGATCTTAATCATATAAATTAATATGAGCTCTTCTATATGATGAGTTATTTATACAACTCGAACCTTAACATATAAGTCTGTATTGACATTCATATAAGTTAAGTTACTTTTCTGTGATGATAGATAGTTGCTTTTACTTTACTTATTGCCGCGTCGTACTGCATTTACTTACTTTACTCTACTACCATATAGTACTTTACATATACTATGCTAGATAGAGCCAATGTCATCTGCTTGTACTCTACTGCCTACTATTGTACCTTTCTATTACATCCTCCCGCTCGGTGCCTAGGAGTCGCCGGGGGAGGGGAGGACAAGACCGCTTAGTCTTTTTGACCAACGGTCGGATGTGACCTTAACAATCAGGAGCACATGGAGCTGGAGCAGCAACAGTAAGTCCAGGAAGAGCAGCAACCCATGGTGGTAGAGCATGAGGAGTCGATGCAGTGTACCACGACACTCCCTCAGACGGATGTGAGTGTGAGAGTTTAGTTGTTTCCGCGAGATGATTTAGAGAGATTTGATGTATCAGGCATAAGCCCTTACTTTTGAGCTCATTTTGTGCACATTTATCGTTTGAATTATATACCATGTGTGATGTGGACTTATAGTCATTTACTTGCGTCTTCTGTTTTGTGGTTGGGCTGGGATGTTTGAATTAGCTGGCAGGATCGACGTTTTGTAGTGGTGACTAACCCATGTATTGGTGTCACCGCAAGGTGACGGTTTTTGACATAAGACTCCCCTCGGACCAGTGTGAGGCCCGAGGAAAAAGGTGGAATGAGGAGTCTTACAAAATGTACATTCAGTGACGAAAATTAGTTGTCACTAAAAATGTACATTTAGTGACGAAAATTAGTTGTCACTAAAAATGAGAATTTAGTAACGAAAATTAGTTGTCACTAAAAATTACATTTAGTGACGAAAAGTGATTTGGTCACTAAATATATTTAGTGGCGAGTTTTTGCAACCGCCTTGTGATAGGTTAAATTTGGTCAATAAATGTCTTTAGTGATCAACCTGCAATATTTAGTGACCAAAATATTAGTCACTAAAAGTCAAATTTTTTGGTCACCTAATCTTATCATGCAAGGAGGAATATCAGTTCAGATCACACCGAATGAAAGAAGATAAAAACTATCTTTTGGGATCCGTGATAATCAGTTATATCATTATTATTTTAATGCAACTAGTCCTGAACATAAAGCCCGATCGGGCCGGCCTGGACCGGGCCCGATCGGGCTTTTTCTTGCATCGGGCCGGGCCGGCCCGGTCCTCCCCTGGAATCGGACCGGCCCGGGCCGGGCAGGCAGCACTGATATGCTGCCTGCTCCGGCCCTTCAGGCCGGGCCGGGCAGGACCGGGCCGGTCTCGGGCCCGATCCGGGCCGGCCCAGTTTTTTCTTTTTTTTAATTAAATTATAATTTTTTTAATTTTTTATTTTTATAAATAATAAATAATGACATTTTATTAATATTGAACTAAAATTTGAACTAAAATTTGGAACAAAAAATTTTATTAATATTGAAAATTTGGTACAAAAAATTTAAAATATTACAAAATTTAAGTCGTACATTTGTACAAAATACAAAATTGAAAATACAAACCTATAAAAGCTATGATTCTTATAAAATTTAATTAAAAAATTTACATATTTTAAAAAAAGTACATTTAGATTGGACTGCGGATTTAATCATCCTGTAGATTCAAGTTCAACGCGTCCATTTCGTCTTCTATCTCCTCCGAGCTATCCTCCAAAGTTGTTATGTGTTGCTTCATCAGTAGTCCTTGTAGCATATGCAAACCTCCAGCGAATCTTCGTTAAGCCGGCTCCTCCGCTCGTTCAAAACCCTGCCACTAAGAGAAAAAGTAGACTCCGAAGCTACTGTACTAGCTTGGACAGTTAATAAATCACGGGCCATACAGGCCAAAACAGGATAGGTATTAGCTTTACCTTTCCACCAATTTAAGATATCGAAGTTTTCGATCTCGTCCGAACTCATAAAATCGCTAAATTGAGTTTTTGTGTATAATCCTAATTCATCTAAACTACCAGATGTGCGCGCTTTTTTCCTAGAAGTTAAATCTAAAATTTTATTTTTAAGACTATCCTTCGTTTTGGGTTGCGTTATTTCTTCGCGGGGTCGTGACCCGTATAAGTTATTGTAATAATTATAACTTTGCGTAAAAAAATTAGTAAAACTTGTACTATTAACGGGGTCAGCATCATCACAATTTATATTTAAGGTTAGATTAATATTGATTTCGTCGATCAAATTTTCTACGCCTTCTACGTTAAGTAGCGGATTCAAAGCGGCGGCGCACGAAAACATAGACGGTATTTCTCTATAATATTTTAAAAAAATTTCTTACATTACTTTAATTAAAGGAGCCCAACCTTGGTGTTTTCTATAATAACTAAATCTTTCTGTGATATGTACGAAATGTTCAATCACTAATGCGCTCGTTGGATAATACACTCCAGATAAAGCAACGGTGGCCCTATAAAAACATTTTAGTAAATCTACATAATATTCTATTATGGTCCAATCAGTTTCACCTAAACCGTGTTCAATATTAAGTAAACTATAATATTCCATTAGAAGATCTTTTTGTAGAAGAGCTCTTTTTAACATTTTATAGGTTGAGTTCCATCTAATAGGCATATCTAATTGTAGTTTCAAATATTTCTGATTTTGTGCTTTACAAAATTTTCTAAAATCTTGAGCTCGTTGTTTAGTACAATAAATAGCTTTTAACATGTCGCGAATTTTATTAATATATGTTGACATTGCCTTTAAACTATCCTGTACCACTAAATTTAGGACGTGACAAACACATCTAGTATGAAAAAACGCGCCGTTGAGAAATGGTTTTAAATCTCGTTTTAACAATTCAATTGCGGCGCCATTATTGGAGGCGTTATCAAGAGAAAAACTAAGTATTTTATCGTTAATTTTAAATTCCCGCGCACATTTCATAATAACCTTATATAAAGCTATAGCCGTGTGCGGGAATTCAAAACCCGTAAAACATATTACGCGTTTATTTAGCTCCCACGAAATGGGATCAATCCAATGACAAGTGATGCAAAGATAAGCTAATCCTAAATTTAAATTACTCGTCCAAACGTCGCTCGTTAGACTCACACGTCCTTCGAAATTTTCAAAACACGTAATTAATTCTTGTTTTGCTTCTAAATATAACCTAATCATGTCGCGCCTTAAAGTAATTCTACTAACCTTTTGGTATTTGGGCTGAAGCCCCCCATGTATGTACTCTGTGCCGTCGTCATTATCGAAGACGCTGAATGGCAGCCCACGTTTGATGACGAACTTCGCCTGCATCTCTCGCTGTCGCATTTGATCGTACGTCCAAATCTGTCCTGCTCCAGAAATTTGAGCTTGACTTGACTCGGGAGGAGCTTGTTTCGACTCGCAAGATTTTTGGTGTCTAACGAGCGTCGAGTTGCCGCTGATGGATAACAACTTCGAGCACATCTTGCAGCGCGCTTTTCTTTCGGTGCCGACTTGGACCATGTCGAAATGCTCCCAAATACCCGCTCTACGATTGTGCTCCACCACCGAAGCCGTACTTTGGGAAGACGACGCTGGAGCTGAGGAGGACGACGCCATTGGGAGAGCTGAGAGAGAGAGAGAGGGATGAGGTGTGAGAAAAGAGAGAGGGGAGGGGGGGTATTTATAGGATTTTTTAGTTTTTTTTAATTAAAATAATAATAATAATAATAATATATTATATATTATATATAAAGGCAGCCAACGGCTCTAAGAAGAGCCGTTGGCTGCCAGCATGGCTGCCACATGGCAGCCATGCTGGCAATGAGCCTAACGGCTCTAATAAGAGCCGTTAGGCTCAATCGGGCTAGCCCGAGACCGGATCGGGCTTTGCCCGGCCCGGTCTCGGGCTAGCCCGATTATCGGGCTCTACCCGGCCCGGATCGGGCCGGGTACCGGGCCGGGTAGTGCGGCTAAACCGGGGCCCTTTTAGGGCCCCGGGTAAGAGCTCGGCCCGGTTCGGGCCTGAACCGGGCCGGGCTTGACCGGGCCTTGACCGGGCCGGGCTCGGGTCGGCCCGTCAGGGCCGGTTTTTTGTTCAGGACTAAATGCAAGTGTGCCTTTTATTTTATTATATTTGTAAGGCTAATAAAAACACTAAGTAAAGTTATGTGTGTAACTCTCTTTTGAAGCAATGTAATCCGCAAGATTTTCACTTGACTTCTCCCCGCCTCTCTTGTTTTCGTTTAATTTCTTCTTAAAATCCAAGGAGCAATGTAATCCGCAAGATTTTGGAGTTTTTTTTTTTGCTTTATTTATTTTATTAATATCATTGTTATATGGATACAAACCATTAATCATAAATGTATTTGTGCAATATGTCTATTTTAGTTATAATTATTAACAGACCTTTAAATAAGAAACACCCCATGCTCGCGAGTAGTAGAACTCATGCAGAACTTGCACAACAGAACATACAGCTACTGGGGTAAATAGTACTGACAGCTCAGCAAATTCAGATAACATTGAAGCGTGTGCAAAGGCAAAATATTACAGACTGATTGCGACAACTTTTCTATTCTTTGTTGCTGGAATAATGCAAGCAATTTGTGATCCCCCAGAATACACATAATTCCATATATAAAGATTGTGCATTTTCACTTTTTCATATAAAAGATAACTATTGTTGCGGGTCGCTCGACGCTCTCGTTACACCGGTCGAATTGAATCGTCTCAGCTTTAGAGTTAGCCGAGCCCGCAATCAGTTAAAGAAAAGTGAGACAGGTGACAAGAAAACTTTTTACATGGAAAACCCGGAAAGGGAAAAATCACGGGGCCGGACCGGTGCCGACCAAATTCACTATCTCTTATGGTGTTACAAGTTGTAGAATGCAAGAAGGTGACATGTCACCGCTCATTGCAGGGGGTGCAGAGAATAATGATAGAGAGAGAGAGAGAGAGAGAGAGAGAGAGAGAGAGAGAGAGAGAGAGAGAGAAATCTCCAAGAGCCTAAGGGAGATCTTCAAATCGCCTTCGAAGGAGATCTTCGAAGGATTCTCACTACAAAAAAATCATGCATTACCGACGTTTTTATATACCTTTAGCGACGTTTTTCAAACGCCGCCAAAGTTATAGTGGCGTTTTTATAAACGACGCTAAGGCGTCGCGGAACACATCGTCGCCCATTACATCGGCGACGTTTTTTTGTAAAAACGTAGCCAACATTGGCCGCACTTTTATAATAAACGTAGCTAGCATTGGCCACATTTTTCTGAATAAACGTAGTCAGCATTGGCCATGTTTTATTGGAAAAAATGTGGCCAATGTTAGCCACGTTTATTCAAAAAACATGGCCAATGCGGGCTACGTTTATTCAGAAAAACACCGCCAATATTGGTCTAATTAAAAAAAATTATTTTGTAATAAAAGACTATAACACCAACTACACATATAATTTCTATTTTAATTTTAAACTGAAGGCAAGCATCAATTTAACACCTATTGTAATAAAGACTAATTTATACAAGTATAGCACCGAAATGATAAAAAATAGGCACATTTTGAGAGCAAATTAATCATGATTTGCAACCATATCAAAAGAATACAAAGCTTGGAAGCTAAAGTATTTCCAACCAGAAGTTTAATTTGAAAAAAAGTCTACAAGTTTTTTCATCTTACAGCACCACACACTTCTCCATATACAAACATTTATAATCTTTGCATGCAACATAAAAACTCCCAACAAGCAATTAATACAAACTAAATTAAACTTCTAAATTAGAAGTTATACAAAGGAAATCAAGCCAAAAATTTTGTTGCAGTTTTGGACTCTGGAGTGCCCCTTTTGTGATGAATCGGTCGCTGGATTCAGGGATTTTTGCACCGATCGATTTGGACTCCAGGAAGTAGTGGATGCTGAAAGGACAGCCAAAAGATGGAACACCGCTGACAAAGTTTTGGAGGGCTGGAAACAGAGGACTTGTCGGCCAGGGGTGCAGCCTGCTTGGGGAAGTCACTGGTTGGATTAAACCCTAGCATGATCATGAAGCAAAATATAGGAAGAAGAAAGGTATTAGAAATATGCAGATTACCTCTCAAAGATCTGATCTTTCTGTTGACACAGCAAATGTCTGTCAACATAAAAAAAAGTTTAATTCGGCTCAGTAAAGCTCCACTAAATCTACAAAAAGTTACAACAGAACAGGAAAGCAGTAATTTTTTAGGTAAATAATGATACCACTTGGATATTTCTGTAGGGGCTACATCTTTACAGTGTACTGTAAATAGATTCTATAGAAAAGCACAGCTGCTGGGATTTTTACTGGATTAGTAATCAATATTTCCATATAGTAACTTTTTCAACAAGTCATGTGAATAATAAAAAAAAGTGAACATTTTCTATCTTGTTTCCTGAAAAAATTCCCTCAGAGACAAATTTGATGCATATATTTACAATTGCAAGAGTTAATTGATTGGTAATCCTTCGTCCTTGTTTGCCCGGAAAGCCCGCGATCTTGTCTTTACGGCGCAAGTTGGCGTTCCAAGCGGTCTCCAATATTTGTGATCGCCCAGATCGCCAGCCTTCAGCCTGGCCTAATTTCCTAAGTTCCAAGCAACCAAACCACTCGAGATCGCCGTTCTTTGCGGTCTGGGCCTTTTGCTTTATTTTTACTATCTGTACCCCATTTCACTGCCCCGGCTCTCCTGTACCCCGGGCAGCCCGTAGTTTTTCAATTCTGCCCGTTTGGGCAGCCCCCTCGTCTATAAATAGAGGGGTAGGGGTACCTGAAAAAAGGACTTTTGGCTCCGAGGCTCCAGCTTACAACCTGTGTAAGCGGTCTCATTTTTTCGTGATCGCCTTTTTGTGATCGTTTTCCCTCTCTTCCAGCATCTTGTCTTAGTAACTTGCACTTCGCAGTTTTCTCCCATCCCCTTGTTAGTGTGAATTTTGGAGGTACCATTTTTGGCACCAACAGAACGAACACGCGACCTTCAGATCCGAAGTGTCAGGTGAAATCCAGACTTTCAAGATGGCTGATCGCCGTAGAGGTCGTCCCTTGCGATCTCCCAGCGTTCCCCTTCCAATCACAACCCGTTAGAAGCGCTTGAGCGCCGCTTCGAGCTTCGTGTTGAACAAGCTCTCCGTGAGGCCGCCCGAGCTAGGCAGGACGCCACCTCTGTTCAGCAGGAGATCGCGCGGTCTCAGCAAGAGGCCGCTCGAGATCGGCAAGAAGTCGTCCGGGCTCAGCAGGAGTCTGCGAAGCAGATTGAAGCTATGAACCAGGTTCTAGCCGCGATCTCCCAGAAAATCCTTCCTCAAACCTCTCAGGTCGCCACTCCAGACCGCATGGCAGGCGATCACCCGAGCGATCACCCCGTCTTCCAGCCCGCAGCTCCTCAGCGATCTCAGCATGAGGAGTTCGCCGCCCGTCGTAATTCTGTCCGAGTTGCAGCCCAGGGACCTCCGGCCCAAACCCTGAATTTTGAAGAAGGGTTTGCTTACCCTCAGGATCCTCCTGCTTCTTTCCTTCCTCCTCCAGGACCTTCTGTTTTTGGGGAGCCTTCCCCCTTTACCGATGAGATTCGTCGGGATCCAATTCCTCATGGATTCAGAGAACCTCGCCTTCCAGTGTATACAGGAGAAACCGACCCAATGTGCCATCTTCAAGCCTTCGAGTCTGCTGTGGCTCTCAGGAACATTTCAGATGGAGTGAGGTGCAAGCTGATGATCACCTCCTTCGATGGGTCAGCCATGGAATGGTTCTATAAGCTGCCTTGTCAATCTATCTCGAGCTTTGCCGCCCTGAGGCAAGAGCTCCTTCTAAGATTTGCCACTGCGAAGAAAAGGAAGAGTGGTCCTGCGACCCTCTTCAAGATCAGGCAGGGGGACAACGAAACTGTAGCGCATTTCGTTGATCATTTTCAAAAAGAGATCTTGGGAGTTAGGGATATGGACCCCGAGCTCTACATGGTAGCTTTGATCAGTGGTCTGCAGGAGGGTCCTCTGAAGTTCAAAGTCACAACCAAGGAGCCTAGCTCCTATCAGGAGCTGATCAGCATTGCCAATCGCTACATAGAAGGGGAGATCAACAACCCCACCTATGTGAGCAATTTGACAAACAGGGCCACTCAGAAAGGCTCTGCGGGATTTTATCCGGCTCCGTCTTCCTCTAAGCCCCGACAAGAGCTCCCACCTTCGGCTCCGAGAGGTAAGAATTACCGCAACAGCCGCTTCAACCGAGGTAATCAATCCTTCCCACTTCAAAATTCATTTCTTCAAACTCCCGCTACTCCTGCTCCGCAAGTCACCCCCATCCACCAGATCCAGCGTGTTCAACCTCCTCTTCTACCCATTCCTTCACTTTACAATGAATCCCAAGAGTCCTTCACGGATTTTGGAGTTTCTATGAATGAAGTGCTTCAAGTACTTCAGAAGCAGCCCTTTTTTAAGAGGCCAGCTCCGCTAAATTCTGACCCGAAAACCAGAAATCCAACTCTCTATTGTGAATATCACAGAGATAGGGGTCATTTGACAGAGGATTGTAGAGCTCTCCGCCTGTTCTTAGAGAAGCTTCTGAAGGAGGGTAAGCTTCGAGATCTCATCCAGAAGAATGATTCTTCCAAAGCCTCAACCTCCAAGGCTAAGGAAGTAGCGGATGTCCATTGGGAATGCGAAGAAGTGGACGATATTGGCCATCTCGGCAATATCGGCTTTCCCAATGAATGCGTGGATGCTGATGACGAAGGCGCCTTGGGCAATCTCTTCTGCATCCACGGAGGTGCAGGTCCAGAATCTTCAAGAAAGGCGAGTCTGAAAAGGGTTTATCAATCAGAGGTTGTTGCCACCTCTTCAGCTCCGGTCCGAGGAACGGTCACTTTCGGTGACGAAGACCTTCCTCAGACCGCGAATCCTTTTGACGACGCGGTCGTCATCAAAGATGTAATTGAAAATTATACAGTAGAGAAGATTCTGATTGACACGGGAAGTTCAGTCAATGTGCTCTTCAAACCCGCCTTCGAGGCGTTGAAGACAGGTAAAACCCTCCTTTCATCTGAAGGCCCCCTTTATGGTTTTTCAGGAGAGAAGAAAGAAGTAGAAGGGCTCGTCACCCTTTCTGTGATTCTGGGGGGGATAGTGAAGCTGGTCAAATTTATAGTCGTTGATGCTCCCAGTAGCTACAACGCCATCTTTGGAAGACCCTTCTTGAATGCCTATCAAGCCATCGTCTCCACCTACCATCAAGCGGTGAAGTTCGCCTTGAACGGCAAACAACACCGAATAAGGAGCGACCCAAGGAAAGCCAGGGAATGCTATGTAAAGACAGTCAACATGATCGTATCCTCTCCTCCCCAAGAAATCATGATGGCTGAATCAATCGAAGCTCCTGAACAAGTCCAAGTTGCAGAGGAAATTGAGGAGGATGCAAGAGATGGAGTTCGCTTGGAACCTGCCCAAGCAACTCAAGAGGTCCGGATCAGCGAGGAAGATGAGAGCAAGAGCCTCTCCATCAACGCTGAGTTATCCGAAGCTGACAAGGGTCAGCTCATCTCTTGTCTTCTGCAAAATCTAGATATCTTCGCTTGGTCGGCAGATGATATGCCCAGAGTGGATTCGGATGTTGCTTGCCACCATCTCAATCTTGACCCAAACTTCATCCCGACCCAGCAGAAGAAGAGGTCTGTTGCAACTACTCTAGCACAGCCTATCCGTGAAGAGGTAGAGAAGCTCCTGAAGGCGAAGTTCATCCAACCAATTCAATACCCGGAATGGGTGTCAAACGTTGTAATGGTAAAGAAGTCGGGTAGAAAGTGGAGGATGTGTGTGGACTTTACTAAACTCAATAAAGCTTGCCCCAAGGATTGCTACCCCTTGCCTCGGATAGATTCTTTAGTAGATTCTGCGGTAGGTTATTCTTTTATGAGTTTTTTAGATGCTTTTTCAGGTTACCATCAAATCAGAATGCATAAACCAGATATACCCCATACTTCATTTATCACAAATGATGGTTGCTTCTGTTATCTCGTAATGCCTTTCGGGCTAAAGAATGCTGGAGCAACCTATCAGAAAATGATGGACACAGTGTTCAGAAGTCAAAAAGGAAGAAACCTCGAGGTATATGTTGATGACCTCTTGGTAAAAAGTAAACTGTTCTCTTCTCATCTAAGAGACCTCTCGGAAACTTTTGCAACCCTTTGAACTTTTAATATGAGGTTGAATCCGTTGAAGTGTGTTTTCGGGGCAAGTAGAGGAAAATTCCTGGGTCACCTCCTTACTCCAGAAGGGTTGGAACCCAATCCTGACAAAGTGAAAGCTATTCTGGAAATGCCACCTCCCAAGTCCCCAAAAGAAATTCAGCAGCTGGGAGGGAGAATGGCAGGCTTAAGTCGCTTTATCTCCCGTTCAGGAGATAAGAGTGCACCTTTCTTTAAAACTCTCCGGGGAGGGAGTAGGTTCGAGTGGACAAAGGAATGTGATGATGCTTTCATTCAGCTTAAGAAGCAATTGACATCAACCCCTTTGCTCCAAAGCCCGCGAGAGGGAGAAAATCTTTTCCTATATATGGGAGTCGGAGCTGATGCCATAAGCTCTGTTTTGGTCCGAGAGGAGAAAAAGAAGCAATTCCCAGTCTATTACGTAAGTCGAATCTTGAAGAGTGCAGAGACTCGTTATCCTATCCTTGAAAAGTTAGCTTTAATACTTATAACTTCAGCAAGAAGATTAAGACCATATTTCCAAGCTCACTCGATTCTAGTCGTTACTGATCTTCCATTAAAGAGTGTCTTGGAGAAGCCAGAGCATTCAGGCAGGTTGGCAAAGTGGGCAATAGAGCTCGGTGAGTTTGACATATCCTATGTTCCAAGGATGGCAATCAAAGCTCAAGTCTTAGCGGACTTCATGGTGGATGCCAAAGAAGTTGAGTCGCAGAAGGGGGTCGGAGTGCCCCTTGCCTGGAAAATCTTCGTGGACGGAGCTTCAGGGAAAAATTCTTCCGGAGCAGGAGTTATCTTAATCAACCCAAATGGAGTAAGACTGGATCAAGCGCTGAAGTTCTATTTCCAAGTAACAAACAATCAGGCGGAATATGAGGCTTTGCTAGCCGGTCTCAAGTTTGCTAGGGAGCTGGGGATTGATGATGTCGAAGTTTTCACAGATTCTTTGGTGATGGCTTCTCAAGTAAATGGGACTTTTGAAACCAGAGATAGTATTTTAAAGCAGTATCTAACTCTGGTAAAAATTGAGGTGGGGAAGTTCAAAAGCTTTGCTATCAATCATATTCCAAGAGGTGAGAACGTGGAAGCAGATGAGTTGGCAAAATTTGGACTTCTCTCAGGAGGAACAACTTCGGAGTTGTTTCGCCCGGCGATTGAAGAAGGAGAGGTCATGGAGATTGATCAGCATCCGTCTTGGATGGATCCGTTTGTTCTATACCTCTCAACTGGAGAGCTCCATTCATCAATAAAGGATAGGAAAAGGTTTAAACAGAAAACGGCTAACTATTATCTTATTGCAGGAGTACTTTATAGAAGAACTTTCCTTTCACCATTAGCACGGTGTGTTTCGGAGGAGGAGATTCCAGCAGTCCTTCAGGAGGTCCATTCTGGAGAATGTGGAAGTCACTCTGGAGCCAGAACTTTGGAAAAAAGAATTCTAAGGCAAGGCTATTTTTGGCCTCAAATGAGGAAGGATGCGGAAAAATTTGCCAAGAAATGCGTGAAGTGCCAGAAGTTTGCCCCTCTCCAAAATCAGCCGGCTCAACAACTCAAGTCGATAGCAACTCCATGGCCGTTTGCAGTTTGGGGAATGGATTTGATTGGGCCTTTTCCTATGGCAAGTGGGCAACGTCGATATATTATAGTCATGATTGACTACTTCAGCAAATGGATAGAAGCAAAGGCATTGGCCAAGATTACGACTCAGGCCGTGAAAAATTTTATTTGGGGAGAGATAATATGTCGGCACGGAATCCCAATGGCAATCATCACGGATAACGGTTCCCAGTTCAACAATTCAATTCTTATTAATTTCTGTAAGCAAATTGGCGTTGAGCTACGTTTCGCTTCCGTACATCATCCAAGAAGCAATGGGCAGGTAGAGGCCGCCAACAAACTCATCATAAATCTCTTGAAAAAGAAGGTAGAAAATGTCAGGGGCAACTGGGCAGAACAACTACCTTCCGTCTTGTGGGCCTTGAGGACAACTCCAAGTTCTGCTACTGGAGAAACTCCATTCAAATTATCACACGGTTCCGAAGCCCTTATTCTGGTGGAATTTGAAGTAAAAAGCCCAAGAGTATTATTGGCACAACAGAATCAAATTGACTGGATGGAAGGAAATGACGAGGAGCTAAAATGCAGTCTTGATTTAATTGAGGAGTTGAGAGATACAGCAATCATCAGGCAAGAAGAGGTGAAGAGAAGAATGGCGAGGTTATTCAACAAAAATGTAAAAACCAAAGAGTTCACTGTTGGGGATCTAGTCCTGAAGAAAATAGATTCAGCAGCAAGAGCTGGTTCAGTTGGAAAGCTTAACCCAAATTGGGCGGGGCCGTTTGTGGTGAAGAGCGTGCTTAAAAATGGCGCTTATCATCTCCAAACTTATGAAGGGAAAGAATTGTCTCATTCATGGAGCGGAGATGATCTCAAACTCTTCTTTTCCTAAATGTTCGTATCCAATTCACTCATTCTTTTTCTCACTTTTTCCCTCTCAAATGTCATGCAGGTATTATCAAAGCATTCGCAATATTAGTGATGGGTGACAAGTTTTAAGAATGTTATTTTTTGAAAATCCAAAAACCTGTCAAGTGAGACATCGACGGATCCTACTATCTTCCCCCTCGACTTGTTAGCTCGACGTGTAATTCTGCCGGGACCACAGATGTCGGGGAGATTTCGAATCTGTGTAGCAGTAGCTCGCCAAGCTTGAGCGGTGGAAGTTTAGGATACCGGGTCCTTGCTGACATCTGGCACACCTCAGCATTTCAAAGGGGTCTAGGTGGCTGGCCCAGCTCTGTCAAGCATTAAGAAGGGCATTGTTACGATCTTAATGATCTTTCAGGGAAAGCAATGTCGGTATAGCCTCCGCGACATGACCACACCTGCCCTACCGATCATTTTGATCCGTAACTCTCGAATACTCGTTGAAGCATGGTTAAGTAAGGGACGGCCAGAAACATCTATGACCGTCGCCTGAACCTTAGATTGGCAAGTTTGAAGTAAACTCAGTAATCCTTTAAGAAAAACAATGTCGGTATAGCCTCATCGGCATGACCACACCTCCCCTGCGGATCATTTAGGAATTCTCCCTCTCTCCTCTTCCCTCTTCTCTTTTCTACAAGGGCCCCCTTTTTTCCTTAAACTGTGATCGAGCGGTCAGAGTTTTTAAGACCGCATGTCTCTTCTCTTCAAAGGATGATCTACATTATTCATAATTAATAGCTTGATCTTCTCCAGGACCTGGATAAAAGTGATCGCCAATATTGATTCTTTGAAGGAAGAATCGGCCTTAGTTTGTTGTGATCGCCAGGCATGGTTTTTCTATTAAAGGAGAAAGAAATTTGAACTTCTTGTGATCGCCAGGCATGATTTTCTAAAGAGCC
This sequence comes from Dactylorhiza incarnata, assembly GCA_033032865.1. NCBI lineage: Eukaryota > Viridiplantae > Streptophyta > Magnoliopsida > Asparagales > Orchidaceae > Dactylorhiza > Dactylorhiza incarnata. The sequence continues at coordinate 19,128,977 of JAWHQI010000011.1, read as the reverse complement.
TTTGGTTTTCAGAAATTATTGGAAGGTCTGAGTTATTTGTGATCGCTGGCTTCATCTTCTCTAGGACTTGGGAAGAGTTGATCGTTGTACAAGTCTTTCCGAAGGATTGAAATTGCTTCAGGGATCTTGTTGGTTTGATAGTGATCGGTTTGATCATAATGGGATCGCAATCTATATCTCTTATTATTCAAAATTATATGAGAATGTTCTTAATCCTTCATTTCCCATCAAATGATAGATGGATTTTCTTCAAAATGACGCGGTCTAATTATGCGGAGATCGCAGAATTGTCTTTCTTATGCGAAGTTCCGAATCTGTCAAGTTTTCAACATCCTCATAAACCAGAGATCGAAGAAACCTAAAGCATTGAGATCGAATGCTAAATTTGTTACGCTGTGATCGCATACGATGGAAGCCGTGATCGGTTAATGTGAATAATAAAGCAAAAATTAACACGAGAATCATTCATGAACAAAAATAACTTTCTATTCATTTCAAAAAATTACAATGTTTGGTGCGGTCAACGACCGGAGATTACATCATTTTTCTAAAAACAAACTATTTCTTCTGCTTCTTTTTTCGGGGAGATCGCTCCTCTGACGAAGAAGCTGATCCATCTGAAGATTCACTACTATCAAATTCATCTTTTCCAGAATCTGAGACCGCCTCCGAGATCGTCTCATCACCCTGGATAGAAGAAGTGGGGTCATCTTTATCTGGACTTCCCATGATCTCGATAGACTCATCTTCGGTAGCCTCCCCGGTTCCTGACTCCTTGGCCTTCTTCTGCTTCTCTGCCTCCTCGATCATCTCCGCGACCTCAGGAAAGAGATCGACAAAAGTGGTATCCTGGAAATCGGCGGTGAGACCGCCTCTTTCACGAAGGATAGCAATGGTTTTGTTTGATGCGTCTCTAACATGAGTGTACAGAGATTTGAGGTAGTCAAGATTGTGGATGTCAAATGCGGTCTTCTTGAAGTTCTGAGGAAAGAAAACGGGTCAGATCACCAGTGGTCAAGGTAAAGCAGATTTTTAAGATTACATTTTTTACTTACATCGAAGCTATCTTGCAGGCGCTCTGCATGCTCCAAGGATGCGCGGAGAGATTGCCCCATGTGATGATTGAGGACTAAACTTCGGACGGCCGCTTGCGAGCATATGTCGGGCAGACGGTCGGTCTCATGACTTAATGCCTCATTGGCATTCTTCTTTCCATAAAGAGCGGCAGTGACCGCGAAGGCATGATTAGTCAGCCTACCTCCCCAGAAGGGGAGATCGGTAGACACCTTCAGAGAGTCACCGGTCTCACTCCATCTCAGGAGTGGTCTCCCTTTGTTATCTTTCAATTTTTTCCCAAAGCCCACTAAAGCAAAGGGCCCCTCTTCCAGATCGCCCTCTTCAGCGATCTCCTTCGCCTTTCTTTGGCGATCTTGACGTAAACGTTTTTCCCTCTGAGTGAGGACCTCTCCCTTAGGAGTCACAGGGTCAACATCCGGGATGGCGAAAGAAGCTGTAGAATGAACAGTCGTTAAAAGGAAAAAGATAAAGATATTCAGAAGCCACAGGAGACCATGGAAATTAACTTACTCTCTTCAGGTGTGACCGCAACAACATCCGGCCAGATCGCCAGGTAATGAATCAGATCAAAACGCTTGCCTGCAAGCCACTTCAAGATCGCCAGCTCCTCCTTGGAAATGAGCTTCTCTTTTCTAAAGATTCGCTCTGCTCGAGGGAAAGGCCGGTTGGGGAGACCGCCGAGATCGCCCTCAAACACCAGATACCTCTCAGTCCAAAGAGGATCCTTGTTAGGCAGATTTAAAACTTTTATACCATTGCAGCTGAAGTACGTCAATCCTTTAAATTCTTCTTTCTTCTGACCCTCTTTTAATATTTTAGCAGAGAAAGTTCCTCGGAAGATCGCCATGGTGAACCTTATCTTAGCCGCTCTCAGGTAATTAATGAAAACATTCATCAGACCGATTGAGTTCGGTGGAAGCTGAGCTAGTACGAGACCATAATATTCCAATACTTCAAGAATCTCCCAAGGAACGGGGATTTGAAGACCATAATAGAAGTGATCGATCGGGATGATGTACCTACCTTCATCCCCTGAGTTCAAATCTTCGCCCTCGAACGGAATTCTGATCGCGATCTTTTCATCGATCTTATATCTCTCAATAAACAAAGAGTATTCTTCTTCCGGGATTAGCCCATATTCATGCTCAGAGTCTAGGAAGATTTCAGCAGCCTTGGAGCGCGCGGACACCATTTTATAAGATCGCAAAAATCAACAATCTAAAGAAAATTCGAGAAGTATGGAGTAATGGTCCGAGAAATCAACTATTTATAGAAAAGAAGAAGACGATTGTGCAATGATTACACTTCTTAGGATCGCCCTGCAGATGGGTCAAACCGCCAAAAGCTATATAGGCTCGAAAATGACAAGCATGAATAGAACTTTCATCAGATAGAGATCATAACAGCCCGCATGAAGATCGCAACACACAATTCACAATACAAACACTATGTAATAAGATCGCATTCATGAAAGCCAGAGATCGCAAAATGGATATCAACATTAAAGTCAAGCACCATGAAACAAAATCAAATGTATCTTACAGACCAGAAATTAACTAAGCAGAGTTTTTTAAAGAGATCGCTAAAAAGGGCTGCGGTCTCATCGCCTCTGATCCTTTCTCCTTCCAACAAATGCCACCACATCCTGCATCTCGTTGACCGCAGTCCATGCAGATGCTAGGCTATGATTGGCAACCATGGCAGCCCTATGGATTTTAGACATTTCGCGGTCTACTTGCTCCATAGGGATTACCACGATTTCTGACGATCTCTTTTCAGCGAGACCGCTGGAGGAACCCGCCTTCATCGTTATTTGAGGAGCCCCCCGGAGGGTGGCGATCTCAGCAGCAAGTGCTGCGGCCTTCCCTCTATAGTAATCCGCATCCTTTTCGGCTTTCCGAAGTTTTTCTTCAAACTCGCCTCGAGCCTGCTTTTCTTTGACCTCGAAGTTTGCAAGAATTCGCTTCTCCTTAGCTTCGAAATTCGCGGTCTGGATACGGAGGCGGTCTTCTAACATCCGCTCCCGATCTCGCATGACCCTCATATCTTCAAGCATAGGCTTAAGGAGATCAGCGAACTCTGGAGGAATTGAGACTTTTCTTGGTATCTCACCTTCTTCGGAAGCTGAGTTCATGTTTTCATCTACAACCAGGAGAAAAACGGTCAAAAATAATCAGAAATTGATATAAAAAAGAGTAAGGATTGTGTAAAATACTTGACAGAGTAACAAGACCGCAGTCAAGTAAGTTCTTTTCAACATCTTTTGAGACCGCATCATTGGCAGTCAACAAAAGGCGGTCAGATCCCCTTAGGCATTCTAAATTAATTTTTTCTAGTTGTCTTTTTTGTGACCGTTCTCCTTCTTTTCTTCTCCTTTTTAACTCGGCATTACTAACAAGGATATCATCAGTTTCTATAAGAACGATCTCAGGCCTCTTCATTGGGGATGAGGGTCGGAAAGCAAGTGCAGGAAGAGAATCAATCGATCTCACGACCATCCTCGCCTTACCAGTCTTAATGGCTTCCAACACAGCTACGCGGTCTGCCTCTCCAGAATCCGGGTTCTCGCCCAGTTCAACAAAGGTATCGCCGCGATCGCTAGATGTCGCGGTCTCGTTTTTCTCGTTTTTCCTTTTTGAGATCGCCCCTTCGGCGATCTTCTTCTTCCTCTTATTCTTTTTCCTCACTTTCTTATCCCTTTTTCTCTCAGCAACTAGGGCCCCCTCCTTTCCTCTTTCCTTTTCCTCTATCTCCGCCGCCAAGGAGATCGCTTCCTTCTCTTTTCTCTCCTCTTCCCTGGCAACCTCCTGCCTTTTCTTCTCTTCTTCCATCTTTCTTTCACCCTCAGCGACCGCCGCGAGCCTGGCGGTCTCCTTTTCTTTGTCTTCTTTCTCTCTTCTCTCTGCAGCCTCTCGCTCTTTCTTCTTTTCTTCTTCCTTCCTTTTCCTCTCACCTTCAGCGACCGCCGCAAGCCTGGCGGACTCCTTTTCTGCTTCTTGCTCCTTTTTCTTTCTTTCTTCTTTTCTTTTTTCTTCTTCAGCAGCTTTCTCCTCGGCGATCATTCGAAGTTGTTAAACTTCAAAGGGGGTCCCTTGACTGATAATTGAGAAAGATTAGTAGGAAAAATCGGTCTTAAAGCAAATATATATTAATTTAATCACTTACATCTATTACGTGATCAGCCGGATGGCCTTCTGAAAGATAATCCTGAAGACTAATGTCATCGGCGATCATGGCTTGTCCATTATCAGTTTTTGTCCTCTTAGAAGCCTGATCAGGAGAGCTCGCTTCTTTTCTTTTCGAATCTCTAACGGCTTTTCCTTTATCAGCGATCTGGCTCCTTAGATTCTCAGCTGTAGCCTTCACCTGCAGCATAGCAGCCTTGATCGACTCTACCGAAGCGGTCTCCCCAGGACGATCAGCAGGTTGGTTGATCATTTCCAGGGGGGGTCTTAACGACAGTTTCTGGGACCGTCAGATCAACTATGGACTTCGAAGCGGAATTTTCCTTTTCCTTTGAACTTTTGACCAATTTCTCTTTGCTAGAATCAGCGGTCTTTTTCGAAATAACCTTTTTTGTTTTCGATACAGACCGCGGAGACTTTCGAGATTGTGCCGACGCCTTCATCATGTCAAGAGCATCCATCTCGAGAAAAGGCTTTCTTCTCGATCTCAATAAACAGTGACCGCTCAAAGGCCAGGATTTCAAAGTATCTGGAAGATTGAAGATCTGAAGCGGTATTTATAGCCCAAGCCACATTTATGACAGCCGCGGTCTCAGCGGTCAAAGATTACATTTTCGAAGTTCCAGCATAGCTTAAAAATGTGCGGGGATTATGTTTGCCCGGAAAGCCCGCGATCTTGTCTTTACGGCGCAAGTTGGCGTTCCAAGCGGTCTCCAATATTTGTGATCGCCCAGATCGCCAGCCTTCAGCCTAGCCTAATTTCCTAAGTTCCAAGCAACCAAACCACTCGAGATCGCCGTTCTTTGCGGTCTGGGCCTTTTGCTTTATTTTTACTATCTGTACCCCATTTCACTGCCCCGGCTCTCCTGTACCCCGGGCAGCCCGTAGTTTTTCAATTCTGCCCGTTTGGGCAGCCCCCTCGTCTATAAATAGAGGGGTAGGGGTACCTGAAAAAAGGACTTTTGGCTCCGAGGCTCCAGCTTACAACCTGTGTAAGCGGTCTCATTTTTTCGTGATCGCCTTTTTGTGATCGTTTTCCCTCTCTTCCAGCATCTTGTCTTAGTAACTTGCACTTCGCAGTTTTCTCCCATCCCCTTGTTAGTGTGAATTTTGGAGGTACCATTTTTGGCACCAACAGTCCTGATGAGCTTATGATGCATAACTACTTGAATTTTCTCAACGATGAAATAAAAATACAAATAAAAATACATAAATATATGTCGTCGTCGCTCTGAATGGATTACCAGCTTGGATCGTCTATACAACGTCCTATCTTTGCCTCCTACGGATGTAGACTCGTGCGGTCTCTAGTAGATGCCGTTCCACCCTTGATCCGTGATCCCCATCACTTCTCCTACCTAATCTTTCAGCGTTAATTTATTTATTTATCTGATTTGTCCATTTTTCGAATTTTTGTTATGCATGCCCATATATTTTCTATTATTTTATATAGATGTCACTCGATTTCTTTGTGTAAACATTCCTTATTTTTCCTTAATTTATCTTTGTTCCATAAAAGTATAAGATGATTACAAAGAAGAGAGAATGGAAAGTATAAGATGATGCAATAAATAAAGGAGACAAGAAGAAACTCAATCTAGCAATCTTGTTCCACCTATTCCCTTCAATCTCCACAGGTGCAGCTGGGAGTTTGTATCATGAGAAAGATATTTATTTCTCAATTAATTTTTACCTCCTAAATAACACAAAAGAGAATAAACAGCTTAATGCAATAAAGGGCCCTAGTGTTTGAGTGAGGTTATCTCTTGATCATTAGACATTTGGCTCTCAATTGAGAAAGGAGTAATAAGATCTTCCCACAGTTAAAGAATCATGTTTACAACAGTTAAACACAATGATAACCCGGTTTTACGGTGTAGGATGAGCACTATTTTATCTATACTATGATAACCAGGTTTTACGGTGTAAAAAAAGAAACTAAACCTTAAGAACATTCAAGTTAACTAAATAAATAGTAAGACTATGCTCAAATTTACTCACCCAAAAATGATACGCCTTAATGCAATAATCACAATGACTTATCCCTCCTACTCCAACGTGCTTTATTTTCCTAGTTTTCTGGATGGCCACTTGATTTTAGATAAAATCATTAAACTTAAAACTGAATTAATATTATATGATTAAATATATACAATACCTTGTTCATGGGGGATTCTTGTGTTAGGTTCCGTAGGAGGTGTATCATTAGGAGTAGACTCAGTACTTTGATTTGGTCTAGAAATATTGTTCATCATCCTTGCAAGCTATAGAAATATTAAGCAAAAACGTATTAGAGACGGCTTGAATATAACTAAATTGTAAGCAAAAAAGTATAAGAGGTGGCATTCAATAGATTTGTTTTCCAATAAGGCAAATTAAAAAAAAATGCTTTTTTTCTTCCAATGCATTGTCGCTCCTCCTGACTTGTTTTCTTTGCCAAATACAACTCGAATATTTTTCATTGCATCCAAGTCGTGTCTTCCTTTAAGTGGTTTTGTGCTACCTATACTCATTTCAGGATGACCGAACTTTCTTGCCTTTCGATATGGATGATCGAGTGGAAGAAATCTGCGGTGAGATTGATACGATGTTCTCTGACTATGTTTTAGCCAGCATGATTTAGTGTCTAATGCACATGATGGGCATCCAAGTTTTGAATGTGTGTTCCAACCTGATAAATTGCCAAGCCCAGGAAAGTCACTAAGTCCATAATAGCGCAACACGCCATTTAAATTTTTTTCCATCTAAAACATCAAACACTTCTACTCCCTCGACCCATAATTCCATCAACTCTTTTATTAATGGTTGCAGATAAATATCAATGTTATTACCAGCCATTTTTGGACGAGGTATCAAACCTGACATGATTATAGATCTTTTCTTCATACACTCCCAAGGTGGCACATTATACACTACCAACATAATTGGTCATGTGCTATGTGTACTGCTAAGATCAACATTATACACTATCAACATACATTACACCATATCATGCATATGGTAACGCTCAAAAACCGCTACTGTATATGAAAAAACCGCTACTGTAGGGCTACGGTAGCGGTTGCGTGTGTGTTGCATCTGCCGCCGTGGTCGTAGGGTATGATAGCGGTTACTCAATGTATTGTGGCGTCCTTGAAACCGCTACATAGGTACATCTATTGTAGCATTTATGGTTTTCAATGGTAGCGGTTATTGAGTGCTACCATTCTACATCAACGTCTATGATAATCCATCGCAAGGCCTTTATTTATGATTTTCTATGGTTGTGGTTATCCTTTTAATAATGCACAAAAGGCATTTTAATGAATTCATTTATTTCATATTAAAATGAATAAAAATAAACATATGAGACAATAATAATAGAGATAATATCTATTTTGTAAAAAAAATTCAAATAATTTTTTTTATTAATAGTACAAAGAAGGTGGGAGATAGTCCAAACCCTTCAATACAATCAATATACAGATCACTTAATTATCTTTATTAAACTCAATACATGAAAAAACATATACAATTAATAAATAATATGCTCGATCAAGAAAATTATTCTCTTTCTTCTTCACGGGCTCATCCTCTTCTTTGCCTTCTTCCTTCTTCGAAGCCTCCTTTAACTGCACGCTCTATACTAGATGTTTTTTTCTTCTTAATTAGGGGTAGACCTGAATGAAATATACAGTAAGAGATTAGTATTCATTAGATGCTAATTTCAAAAGGAAATACGATTTTTTTATCTAAGAGTATATAACTAACCTGCGGTGGTCATCAGTTGCCCAAAAGTATCGGAATACAATCAAATTTTGTGTTAAAGTATCAGTAATGTCAAATATGAAATTCCTGAGTACATGAAAATTACTCACAGAAATGTACCCCTGCAAAGAGTTGATTATCGAAATCCGGTTTCACTACACCTCCATAGGGTAATGGAGGATTCCATTGTTGCCATCGTGTTCTCTTCTCCATGCTCCTCGACCATGCACCTCTTCCATCTATCACATTACTGGAAATAAACAAAGGAGTAGATAAATTGAAATCTAAAATGTAGTATTTGAAATGCGAAATGAATAATTTTGTGAACTTCATTCATATTTGCACTTTACAGGGACTTGCTGATAAACATAATTGAACTGGCCATGAAGAAAAAAATACAGAAGAAGAGAAAGTTACATCATTTAAGTACCTCAACATGGTTAGCATTAAATAGATCAAAAGTGCCATCAATATACACAACTCGAGCATGTGGACCAGGTCCCTACAGTACATAGATAATATATTATAACCGAAGGTAAGAATAAAATTTGCAAGATTCATCAAAGAAAATGTTGCACTAACATGAGTATATCACAGATAGAAACTCTAATATATTAAATACTTTTGATGAATAAGCTCATATCACAAACTCTTTCTAGAAGAGTTGCCATTCTATATATTTTATCATCTATAAACTTTTTGATTGGGTTATAATATTGACTGTTACCTAATAAGCTCCCATGGATCAAAGGAGAAGTTTTTTATATAGACCAACAACATCATGTTTTATTGACAAATCAAATTTAGAAGGAAAGGCTGGAGGAAGAAGAATTATTGAACCTACATCAACATCAGATGGAACAATCTTCATCATCCCACCAATGCAATCCTGTTGTACACTTAAATCAGTATTCATCTTAGTGGAGTCGTAGAGTCGAAGCTCCATGTCATTGTGTTGGCTATGCTCTGGGACCATTTGCAATGCAGAATTCTCAAGATAGTTTGGATTTGATGAAGCTGGGAGTTGAGGTATTGTGTTGACAGCATTCATCTCTTCAAATTTCTCCTCAAATTGACTGAAAAATAAAGGAGAGGAATATGCAATGTGGAACCAAGAGATGAAATAAAAAGATGTCATGAACCAGCCATAGAGATAAGCAAGTTTATTTTTAGCTGATTAACTAGGCATCCATTACCTGACCAAGTAAACATCAATTGCACCCATGGTGCTTCGCGGGACAATTCTATATCTTCTCTGGGGATACTCGCCAGCCTGCAGATGTATAGGGTGCACTAAGAGGCTGTAACATGCTGGGTAAACTAAGTTCTACCTAGTTAGATATGATTACAAACCTCATCCGGATCTGGGACTTCAAGGGTAGTTCCACGTAAGACCCCATTTTTTTTCAAACAACCAGGTCTTAGTCACAGAACCGCCGCTTTGCGATGACACCCTCGCTCGGGAAGGTCGCCACTATAAAATGCCGATGCTTCCGGCCAATGCGATCACGAAGAAGCAAAGAAAGATAAGCTAAAAAGAAAGTCAAGTCCACATCACATAGAAAAGTAAATCATTATAAAAGATGTCCACATAAGCATAACTGAAATAAAAACAGTGATATCAAGGGCTCCTGCCCGACACATCAAATCCTCACTACAAATTCACTCGCGGAAGCAAATCAACTATAACTAAAAGATACTCACGGATCCTGTCATCGGTGCTCCCGTGCTAGACTGCCCTGCCTCCATCTGCACCGGCCTCTGGTGCTGCTCCGTCGTCGCGGTCTCCTAAAATGATAAGGTCCACCGACCTTTAGTCAAAAAGACTAAGCCAATCCCCCACCCCTCCCCCGGTGACTCCTAGGCACCGAGCGGGAAGGATGAAGCGGAGGACAAACAAGGGGTAATAACAATAGCAGATGACAGGGTATATTCTACAGGAAGAGTTCTATCACTACTCAAGTATATAAGTGCATAAACAGAGCATGTAATAAATAAAGTGCAGTAAATAAAGGCATGTATATAATAGAAAAGTAACCATTGATTTATAGGAATGCCCACACAAACCTATAGACCAAGGGGTCGTTTAGCAAGGCCTATCGTATAAGAAGTCCCATAACCGACTTATACGATAGGGGTAGGGGTTGAAATGCAATGTTTATGTTGGGAATCATGCCCACATGATTCCTGATTTGAAGAAGTCATCCTTTCAAGAGTACTTCACTTTGTATTTGATCGTACATCTAATTCATAATCTCAGGAAAATATAAGTACACATCGTCGAGAAGAACAGGCGATATCGTCGACAATGCGTGCTTGTCGTCGTAATGACGGGCAGAGCAGCAACCGCTGAGAAGCAAAGTATTCGTCGACCGCTGAGACATGGCGAAATCGTCGAACGAAGAATGCTGATCTTCGAACGCTAAGACGTGGAGAGATCGTCGAACGCAGAGAAGAATCAAAGATATCGAAGGAAGGATTGTCGTCGAGTAAACAACATGATTACGACGACATATTGCAAGAAAGAGGATCTCAATGACACAGTCAGAAACGGCATATCGTCGTATGTGAAGAATCGCCAGGATGTCTGGTATTGTTGTGATGCCAGCATCAGAGGCAGAAGAAAGAAGACATGAAGGTCTACCAGAGTTCATGGCATCGACAAAGGGCTGTCGTCAAGATAATGGAAATATCGTCGAGACAGATTCAAATCGTGCAGACGTACTATCAGCAGTTAATGCCATCGCCTGATTGTCCAAATCAGCGCGTGCACTTAATGAATCGAGGCCTTAGCGCGTACTCCAAAAAGAAAAAGATATCAGCGCGTGCTAAAAGGGAATGGAGGTCTGACACATAAAGAAACTTCTTAGAAGACCGTTGGGGGGCATCACAGTCTTATAAATGGATATATGAGGCTGCCCTAAAAAGTTAATCATCAAGAAAGAACTTGCGCACATAGTAAATCGAAAAACACAAGCGCCGCAAGAAAGAAAGAGTAAAGGAAGGAGCAATCATCTTCATCGGCTGCTAAGAAGTCAATCCTTATCTGGCTAAGAAAAGATTTGAAGAAGAACCGTGCGCTCAAGATTTGATTCATAACAATCTTCTTCAATCTCAAGGAGCCGATCTTCAACAGGCTAAAGGTGTCGATCTTCATCCGGCAGGAGAAACATTTTATTATTGTATTTTCTTGTAAGGTTTGCGGGCCAAACCGTCTAACCTGAGGGCTGGAGAGCTGTGAGGCTTGAGGTCCAGGGTGTTGGAGCATGCGTTCCGCACTCGTCCGGTTTGAGAATAACAAATCTCGAATGTATTTGATCCTATTTTTGATTAATGGTGTGCAGATAACAGGTGCAAAAATAACATGATTTCAATTGAAGCAAAGTGACATTTTCCAGAAATTTGAGCTATCGGATTTCCGACAGTGCTATCAGATTTTCGACAGCGCGTATATTTGATCTCTGCGCAGCGGTTAGGATCTATCAGATTTCCGATATCGCTATCGGATGGCGATAGCGCACGATCTTCCGATAACGCCAGGACGTGCAGCAGTTACCACACAGCGGTTAGGATCTATCGGATTTCCGATATCGCTATCGAATGGCGACAGCCCACGATCTTCCTATAACGCCAGAACGTGCAGCGGTTACCTTGGCTATCGGATATCCGACAGCCCACGTCTCAACCACGACCTCAACACGACGCAGAAACTTCGTTTTAGTGGGACACGTGGCAGCCTCTGGAGATATCGGATTTCGGCGACAGCGGTTATCGGACGGCGACAACTCCTTTTTATTAAAAGGGCTCGAAACTTTGTGGAATTCAGTTCTTCAGATTCCTAAGCCTCCTTCCTGAGTGTTATCGTCCAGAGAGCTCCAGAGAACGAAAATGCCCATCCTTGAAGGAGAAAAGAGAGAGCGAAGCCGAAGATTGTACACGCATTCCAAGGAGACTGTCTCAAGGGATCTTCACTGTTTTGGTCCAGAAATTCTAAAGGGGGTTTTTCATATTGTATTTTCATTCATTCACTTTTCATTTTGTAATCGTTGGAGAAATCATCGTCTTGCGTGCGGTCTAAGTCCTTGCGCGGCTTAGGGGAAAATCGCTTCCTTGTGCGGAGCGTCCAAGTCCTTGCATGGCTTGGTGGGAAATCGTGGCCTTGTGTGCTACGTCTAGATCTTGGGAAGATCTAGAGGATAGGCTTGGGCTTGGTCTTGGGAGAGACAAGTGATAGCCTTCCGATCCTTGGGAGAAGGACTGGTAAACCAAAATTGTAGATTTTTTTTATTAACATAATTGTGCCTTGATCTTAAGCATTGTTAAGATCATTTTTTATTGTATGCAAATTTCATGATTAATATAATTATGTCTTTTTCTTTAATTACATATTTGGTGGCATAATCTTTATCTTAGAAATTTGTTTTTGAATTATTAAAAAAAAAACACATTCTTTGGAAATTGTTTAGAAGTAATTTTTAGAAAAGTAAAACTTGTTTAAAAATTCTTAAGGAAAAATTATATTTCAAACACACCCTTATTCACCCCCCCCTCTAAGGGCGTCATACGATCCAACAAGTGGTATCAGAGCGAGGTTAGTCCAAAACGGTTTTACCACCGGGAGTAATGGCGCACAACGATCACGCGTTCGTTGAGGGGCAAGGAATTAGTAGGCCACCACTTTTTACGGGCACAGACTATAATTATTGGAAGACACGTATGCGATGTTTTCTAATTGCGCTAGATATAGAAGTCTGGAATATGGTAGAATCTAGTTACACTTCTCCAACATATGTTGTAGGAGAAGTAACTATGGATAAGCCCAAAGACAAGTGGGATGATAATGATAAATTAAAATGTAAGAACAATGCAAAAGCCATGAATGCTTTATTTTGCGCACTAGATCGCACTGAATTTAATAGAGTTTGTGCTTGTAATACTGCATTTGAAATTTGGAATTTATTAGAAATCACTCATGAAGGTACTTCGCAGGTAAAGGATTCAAAGCTATTTCAACTGGAATCTGAATTTGAAAGGTTCAAAATGGAGGTAGATGAAGAGATTGATACGATGTACACACGATTTACAAAAATCGTGAACGACTCAAAGGTGCTAGGAAAGGTGTTCTCAAATGGAGATTTGGTAAGGAAAATCTTAAGATCACTTCCCCCGAAGTTCAATCCTAAAGTGACTGCAATTTCCGAGTCACATGATCTTAAGACCTTACAATTGGAGAGCCTCATTGGGAACTTGAAAACTCATGAAGTTGAATTGAAAATTCAACAACAAGAGTATATGGAGCCAAGGAAGAAGGGATTGGCTCTAAGATCAAAGAAGGAAGAAACTAGTGATTCTGAGGAGGATGAAGAAGATGAGGAAAGTCTATTTGTTAAAAAATTTAGAAAATTTATGAAAAATCCGGAGAGAAGGAATTCGTTTAAGAAGTATTTTAAGAAGGAGACCTTTAGGAAGAAAAAAGGAAAGGAAGGCGATGAGGAGGAAGAGAGACCGCCACCGGAGTGCTATCACTGCAAGAAGTTGGGACACATTCGAAGCAAGTGTCCAAAGTACTTGAAAGAACTTAAAGAAAAGAAGCATAAAGGGTCGAAGAAGGTGTTGAAGGCGGAAACCTGGGATGATACTACTTCTGAGGATGCAAACAGTTCCGACTCAAGTAAAGAAGAGGAGGCCAACATATGCTTATGGGAAAGAGCGTCATATCTGATGACGAATGCAGTGTCCAAAGCGACACTGAGGTAACTCCTCCATCCTATGATGAATTGTTTTCTGAATTTTTAAAGACTTGCAAATTTTTTGAAAAAAGCTTAAAAGACAATGATCTTCTTAAATCTGAAAATGACATTTTACTTAAAGAAAACAAAAAATTGTTAAGGGAAATTAAGACTATTGGAAAATGAGATATCTCTTGCCAAGAGTGTGATCACTTTTTGGGAAGAATTAATGAACTTGAAGAATCTCTTTCCAAATCTCTTTCTACAATAAAAATTCTTACTAACAAGAATGAGATTTTAGAGAGAGATTTGAAATCTTCAATCTCTAAAGTCCATGACGGAAAGAAATCTTTTGAACGTAGATGCGTAAATCTAGTATCCGAGAATACACAAATGAAAAACCAGATTCATGACTTAATACTAGCCATGAAAAAATTTGGAATGGGCCGAAGATCACTGGATATGATCTTAGGATACCAACGCCATGGATCTGGAAGGTTTGGACTCGGATACACGTCTGGAAGCTGTCGCCCGGCGACAACCACTGTCGCCAGCGACAGTGAAAAGTCCAGAAAATTTGTTTTAAAAAATTCTAAAATTAATGAATTATCAAATACTGCATCCTCATCCAGTAAAAGTCCAGAAAAGTTATACTCTTCTAAATACATTACTTGTGCCAAATGCAATAGATTTGGTCACACTACGGACTCTTGCTGGAAGGAAGGAAAAAGCAAAATTAAACAAATCTGGGTGCCTAAGGCTTCTACCTATACTATGGGTGGAACCACTTGGGTAACCAGATCTTTACTCACCTCTTCTTTCTAGGTGTGTTGGCAGGCTAAGGACAAAGAAGACGTGTGGTACTTGGACTCGGGTTGTTCAAAGTACATGACGGGCAATAAAGAGAAGTTCCTTAGCCTGGAGATGAAAAAAGGAGGAGTTGTGACATTCAGAGACAATGGAAAAGGAAAAATCATCGGCATCGGAGTTGTGGGTAACGAAAAATTTTCAATTTCAAATGTTTTATTTGTAGAAGGATTGAAGCATAATTTGATTTCTATTAGTCAATTATGTGATAAGGGTTTAAATGTTTTATTTGAATCTTCTACAAACTTGTGCAAAATTATTAATTCCAAAACAAATGAAATTGTTTTTACCGCACCTAGATGTCATAATGTATATATGATAAAATTTCTAGATTTTTCAAATTCTACTTTGAAATGTTTTTTATCAAAAAATGATGAATTAGATTTATGGCATAGGCGACTTGGACATACTAGTGCCAAGTTAATTACAAAACTTTCAAAAGATAAATTAATTAAAGGTTTACCTTTGTTAAATGGAAATTTATCTTCTTCACTATGTGTGTCTTGCCAAAAAGGAAAATTTTCAAAATCATCTTTCAAAAGTAAAAACATTATTTCTACCACTAGGCCACTTCAATTAATACATATGGATTTATTTGGGCCAATTGGAATTTCTAGCTTAGGTGGTAAAAAATATACATTTGTATTGATTGATGATTATTCTCGTTTTTGTTGGACTTTATTTCTAACCTCCAAATCCGATGCATTTTCAGAATTATCAAAATTATGTTTGCGTATCCAAAATGAATTTGAGTCAAAAATTAAACGCATACGATCGGATCATGGAGGAGAATTTGAAAATGAAAAGTTTATTTCTTTTTGTACGGAGTTAGGAATTAAACATGAATTTTCCGCTCCACGCACACCACAGCAAAATGGTGTAGTAGAGAGGAAAAATAGAACTCTTCAAGAGTTAGCTCGTACAATGTTATCTGAATTCAAATTACCAAAATCTTTTTGGGCTGAAGCGGTTAGCACGGCATGTTATGTAATTAATAGAGTAATGCTTCGCCCTATTTTAAAATTAACTCCTTTTGAATTAATTTTTAATAAACAACCAAATGTTTCTTATTTCAAAGTTTTTGGTTGTAAATGTTTTATTTTGAATTCTAAAGATTTCTTAGGAAAATTTGATGAAAAATGTGATGAAGGTATCTTTATTGGGTATTCTTCAACTAGTAAAGCTATAGAATTTTTAATAAAAGAACAAAAATAGTTGAAGAATCTATTCATGTTAGGTTTGATGAGTTTGCTTCATGTGTAGAAAAGAAAATTACAGGAAAAGAAGATGAACTCCTTCCCACGGTGGAGAATGATGATGAAGAACTTGGAGAAAATGGAGAAGAAAAAGAAGAAGAAAGAGAAGGAGAAAGAGGAGAAGAAGATAGAGAAGAAGAAGAAAGAGAAGGATATGTGCCTCCAAGTGAATTGAGATTCTCAAAGGATCATCCAAAGGAGCTTATCATTGGAGATCCGCAAAAAGGGGTTAGTACTCGTTCATCGCTACATGTTTTATTTTCAAACCTTTGTTTTGTTTCTGAAATAGAACCAAAAGATGTTTCCACCGCTTTAAATGATGAATTTTGGTTTTTAGCTATGAATGAAGAACTTAATCAATTTGAACGTAATAAGGTTTGGAATCTTGTAGAACGACCCAAAAATCATCCTGTAGTTGGTGTTAAGTGGATTTTTAAAAATAAAATGGATAATGAATCTAGAATTGTTAGAAATAAAGCCAGATTAGTTGCAAAAGGTTATGCACAAATTGAAGGGGTAGATTTTGATGAAACTTTTGCACCCGTAGCAAGATTAGAAGCAGTTAGAATATTTCTTGCATTTGCTTGTTTTAAAAGATTTAAATTATATCAAATGGATGTCAAAACCGCATTTTTAAACGGGTATATAAAAGAAGAGGTTTATGTAGAACAACCCCCTGGCTTTATAAATGAGAAATATCCAAATCATGTTTATAAATTAGATAAAGCGCTTTATGGATTAAAACAAGCGCCTCGTGCTTGGTATGATCGATTAACTCAATATTTGTTAAAGCACGATTATAAAATAGGAAGTGCTGATTCTACACTCTTCATTAAGCAAATTGATCATGATTTAGTTATTTTACAAATTTATGTTGATGATATTATTTTTGGAGCCACTAATGAAGAGTTGTGTAATGAAGTAGTTGAAATTATGAAAAATGAATTTGAAATGAGTATGGTTGGAGAACTTTCATATTTTTTAGGTTTTCAAATTACACAAAAACATGATGGTATTTTTATATGTCAAACCAAATATATTCATGATATGTTAAAAAGATTTGGATTTGAAAATCTTAAGCATGCAAACACTCCTATGAGTACTTCACTAAAATTAGGAAAAGATGAAAGTGGTGTTTCAATTGAACAAACTCTTTATAGAAGTATGATAGGGTCTTTATTGTATTTAACCGCATCTAGACCTGATATTATGTTTGCCATTTGTTTATGTGCTAGATTTCAAGCTAATCCTAAAGAGTCACATTTAAAAGCGGTGAAACGTATCTTTAGATATCTCATTGGAACATCAAAATTAGGTTTATGGTATCCTCATAATGATTCTTTTATTTTGCATGGTTTTTTCGGATTCTGATTATGCGGGATGTTCTTTAGATAGGAAAAGCACTAGTGGCACTTGTCACTTTATCGGCCCTTCACTTATTTCATGGTCGAGTAGGAAACAGAATTCTGTTGCCCTCTCTACTACCGAGGCCGAATATATTGCACTAGGTAGTTGTTGTGCCCAAGCTCTTTGGATGTCACAAACATTAGAAGATTTTGGCATGCAACAAAGTAGTGTAGAATTAAAGTGTGACAATAAAAGTGCTATAGACTTAACTAACAATCCCGTATTACATTCTAGATCTAAGCATATAGATGTCCGACATCATTTTATAAGGGATCATATTAAGAAGGGTAATATAAAAATCAACTTTATAGGCACGGAAAATCAATTAGCGGATATATTCACTAAACCGTTACCAGATTCCCGTTTTTCTATGCTTAGGCTAGAATTGGAAATCCTAGACATTTCACAATGAATATATCACTACTTAGAACCTATAAAATTTTAAAAAAAACATCACAAAAACTTATACATATTAAAAAGAAAAACAATCTCTTAAAATAGACATTCACCAACTCAAACATGTTCACATAGTCAAAATTATTACAAAAATTTAATCATAATGTCTGATCATAGAAATGTAGAAAATTAGAAAGGGATCTGGGCAGTGCAGCTGTCGGATGGCGACAGTGAGCTGTCGGATGGCGATATATTCCAGAACTCCACCTTAATCCGACCCCTCCTCATTCCTACTACCAGCTCCACTGCTTTCAGGAATATCATAATCTGATCTCCTCACTACTGTCTTCCTCCGTCGACCTTGACTGACCGATTGGCGACGAGGTTCCTCCTCTGAAGGCATCTCTTATTCCGCGGCTTCCGCAGGCGTAGGCTTTAATTTCAGGCCTTTCACAAGGAACTTCATAAATTTTTGCATTTGGGTCCGATCCTTTTTCACCTCCACCTTATGTTCTTCAAATAATCTTCTATGCTCTTGGAAGTCATCTATATGTTTATCCAACTTAATTTGGAACGAGTCAAGTGCCTCCCGCATAGAACCTCCACGTGCTATTGGAGGCTCTCTCATTTCCATAGTCGGCGGCTTTCGTTGACTTTTCTTACCCTTAATATCCGAGGTTTGATATATCTCCGGGCAACAATCTCCAATATAAAATTTTTGATCAATCCATGCATATTTCTTGAATATAATACGCTGGATAATCGCACCTAAAGGGAGGGTGTGTGCCTTTTTCCACTCCGGATTTTTGAGGCGATATGTATTACGAATCATGGATAACAATAGATCGGCCACATCAAATAACTCTTTCTCCACTATATAATAAGTCACAAGACTAAGTTGAGCCGTAATACTATGCGTATCACCGGACTTCAACATAATCGTGTGCCTTAGTATATCTTGTACAAGACGAGCATCGTCTGCCAGTGTCGTCATAGTGGATATGAAATTTTTGGTGGAATTTCCATGCAAAGACATGTTCATACACGTCCAATTTCTCTCAAGTTTATAGTTTTCAACTATGTCCAAGACATTCTCACTTTCCATTAACCCAAATTCACTTCTTAAATCAAATGGAGTGATCTCAACATATTGTCCTTGAATTTTTGATCTCACTCCACCATTCAGATCGGTATATGCCGGATCCTCAAGATGATTGTAAAATTCACGAACTAAAAAGGAGGAGAAAATGTCTTGGATAATTATTGAGAGTATACCTGCCTCAGCAAGCATAAAATAGACTCGTTCATGCCTAGGGAGATCAAATTCCACGATCTTTGAAATTCTTATCTGTGCTTTTTCAATGGTCGGGTAACTTTGATAAGAGGAATGTGCATCTCCTGATTCACCCCTTCTTGATCTCCAACTTGAACTCATATATGCATAAGACATAACAAAATTTTTACAAACAAAAAAAAAGGAACAATTCTGGCACTGTCGGATTTCCGATACCACCTATCGGAAATCCGACAGCTAAAAATTTTTTTTTTTGTGTCGAAATTTTTTATTTCACAACAATCTTCCTATCCCAAATCTACACACTTTTCACACAGCAAAAAAAATCTTCAACAACTTTAATATTTTTTTGAAAAATCAAAACTTTAATGAAAAACACTATTCATCATCTTCTTCCTATAACACTTCATTTTTTTTGTCATCATTATTCCTCTTAAACTGAACCTATAAACATCTAGATCTACCCAAAATAACAAAAAAAGGAAAATCTTGTTTCAACACACAAATTCAACAAAAATACTAATTTCTCTTACAAAAGACAAGATCTACATCTCTTATACAACCAAAGATGTAAAATATCTAGATCTACTAAACTTTCTCTAGTTTATCTTCAAAAAACTCAATGAAAATCAAGAGAAATATGAGAATCACAAAACTATTGGAGAAATTTTATCCAAAACTTGAAAAACCAACAAATCTCACCTTAGATCTGAAGTTTTCTGGCACCTAAAGCTCTAGATCTCGTAATTTCTCCTAAACTTGAAGAGAAGTGTCGGTCAAAAGACGAAACACGTCATTTTATACTTTCTGAGCTGTCGGATGGCGATAGCTTGATGTCGGAAATCCGACAGCTCCCAAAAATTGACTATTTTTTTTCCACTAGTTTGTTCATTACCTGTTTCTATACATGCTAATATGAGAATTTTGGTATCTTGCATAAAGTATTCTTCATGTGTTATTATTCATAACAATAGCTTAACATATGCTTATGATGTTCAATCTTACCATATCATTGTGATGTCACTTTCATATCGTTATTAAGAATTGTTTTCGCATGCCTCTAAGTATAAGAAATCTTTTATCTATGACAATGAGCAATCACAAACACTTACTTTGGTAATACATATTAATACAATTTATTCTATACATACATCATGATTGATCGAACATAACAAAATACATTTCATAAATGTCACCTTCACCTTTGATACTTTGCACTTATTCAACTTTTACCATTTCTGGCATGCAAGTGAATTCGGAGATCCTTAAAATCTATGAATCCTCAAAAAACATGGGAGGAAAATTCAAATGCAAAACATTCTTTTTGCCCAAAATGTTGAAAGAAATAAATAAAAATTGACAAGGATCATCCACCAAGCACTACTTAGCCTCCTGATAAGTCTTAATGAGCATTGTGAGGTTAAGCACCTTGGAAAGAATTGTAAAGTGTCTTGCAAAAACAAAATGGTCCTTTTATGTATATTTGCAAAGTTTCTGGTTCAGAAGTATGGGCTTTATGTATATTTATGTTATGTTTAACAATTCCATGATCATGTATATTTTAAATATATTCATATGTATTCTTTCTCAAAGTATCACTACTGCACTTCATTGTTATTTATAAAATTTCTTCTTATGAGAATTGGACCGAAACGATTCAATTTTCTATATTGCACTGTGTCTCTCTATGATCATTAAAATTGAATCTCATCATGGTTAAGTTTATTTGATTCTATACATTATAACACATTACTAGAATGCTTAGATTCCTCTCCAAGATTACCTATCTCATTATCATATCACTTACAAAGCTTCCGCTAGTGTACTCCAACTTGTCATATATTCTTTCTCCATGACTACCATATCTCTGTAATACTCTTTCCTAGTCTCTCATCTCTCTATTCATCTTTTGCTAATATCAAAGGGGGAGAAGATAAAAAGAGATCAATTAAATCAACTAAATCACTTAAAATACTAAATTAATTAAGTAAGCATATATGTAGGGGAGTTTATATACAGGGGGAGAATATTTTTGAAGGAACTATATTAAGGGGGAGATCATATTAAGGGAAATCGTCATTGCATCTTTCACATAAGTACTTGTACACACATAAATATTTTTCACCATCTCAATAGGATTTATTCGATTTCTTTTTATAAGGATTTGTTATTATCAAAAGGGGGAGATTGTTGGAGCATGCGTTCCGCACTCGTCCGGTTTGAGAATAACAAATCTCGAATGTATTTGATCCTATTTTTGATTAATGGTGTGCAGATAACAGGTGCAAAAATAACATGATTTCAATTGAAGCAAAATGACATTTTCCAGAAATTTGAGCTATCGGATTTCCGACAGTGCTATCGGATTTTTGACAGCGCGTATATTTGATCTCTGCGCAGCGGTTAGGATCTATCAGATTTCCGATATCGCTATCGGATGGCAATAGCCCATGATCTTCCGATAACGCCAGGACGTGCAGCAGTTACCACACAGCGGTTAGGATCTATCGGATTTCCGATATCGCTATCGGATGGCGACAGCCCACGATCTTCCTATAACGCCAGAACGTGCAGTGGTTACCTTGGCTATCGGATATCCGACAGTACTATCGGATATCCGACAGCCCACGTCTCAACCACGACCTCAACACGACGCAGAAACTTCGTTTTAGTGGGACACGTGGCAGCCTCTGGAGATATCGGATTTCGGCGACAGCGGTTATCGGACGGCGACAGCTCCTTTTTATTAAAAGGGCTCGAAACTTCGTGGAATTCAGTTCTTCAGATTCCTAAGCCTCCTTCCTGAGTGTTATCGTCCAGAGAGCTCCAGAGAACGAAAATCCCCATCCTTGAAGGAGAAAAGAGAGAGCATAGCCGAAGATTGTACACGCATTCCAAGGAGACTGTCTCAAGGGATCTTCGCTGTTTTGGTCCAGAAATTCTAAAGGGGGTTTTTCATATTGTATTTTCATTCATTCACTTTTCATTTTGTAATCGTTGGAGAAATCGTCGTCTTGCGTGCGGCGTCTAAGTCCTTGCGCGGCTTAGGGGAAAATCGCTTCCTTGTGCGGAGCATCCAAGTCCTTGCGTGGCTTGGTGGGAAATCGTGGCCTTGTGTGCTACGTCTAGATCTTGGGAAGATCTAGAGGATAGGCTTGGGCTTGGTCTTGGGAGAGACAAGTGATAGCCTTCCGATCCTTGGGAGAAGGACTGGTAAACCAAAATTGTAGATTTTTTTTTATTAACATAATTGTGCCTTGATCTTAAGCATTGTTAAGATCATTTTTATTGTATGCAAATTTCATGATTAATATAATTATGTCTTTTTCTTTAATTACATATTTGGTGGCATAATCTTTATCTTAGAAATTTGTTTTTGAATTATTAAAAAAAAAACACATTCTTTGGAAATTGTTTAGAAGTAATTTTTAGAAAAGTAAAACTTGTTTAAAAATTCTTAAGGAAAAATTATATTTCAAACACACCCTTATTCACCCCCCCTCTAAGGGCGTCATACGATCCAACACAGGGCAGTGCACTTGCGGGTGCGACTTGTCGAGCTTGAGGGCTCGGGTGCAGTAGGGGCTTGCGGACCTAGGCTGTAGGAACAGGACTTGCGGGTCTGTGTTGTGTTGGGCTTGAGGGCCTGAGTGTCGAGCTTGCGGGCTCGGGGGCAGTAGGGGCTTGAGGGCCTAGGCTGTTGGGACTTGCGGGTCCGTGTTGTAAGGCTTGAGGGCTTGAAGCTTTTGGCAGAGTTTGTTGAGCCTAGCACACTGCTGGGTAGGCGTAGAGGGAAAGAGGACTACTCAAGACACCCCGTCTTGAGGAACCTCTATAGATCTCGTGTCGTCTGGTTTGACTTATTTGTGTGTTAACCTTGTGCATTGCTTGAATATCGATAACTCACACTAATAGATCAAAAAGTACCAAGATCACCTAACACCCCCCTCTAGTTGAACGTTCCATCTCTAACAGTTTATGCTATGACAGGCAAGGTATGCAGTTATGTTATGTTCATACAAGTGCAACTCGCCCATTTCGACTCTATGCGCATAAACCTTTAGTTCCCCCTTTTTGGATCTAGCAAGACTCCCAGGATACTCCCGTAGTGGCAAACGGAAGCGGTGGGTTGGGCCTTTCCCACCTCTAGGTTGGTATATGCACTACCTAACCTAGACCTATCGTACGCCTCAACGCAAAACCGTGGAGCATCTGTGTACTCTTACTGGCTGGACCACCAGACTTGTATGTCTAAGTGCAAATTCCACACTTGCCGAGCCCGAGTACCAATGTCGGTGCAACGACCGTCGACACTAAGGGCCCACCACCTTGTGCACATGCAACATGTTCTATTATCTATCTACAAACTCCAAACATAAAACACCTGGGCTTAACTTGCCCAACCAAGAACCAAACTGAGTCACAACTCACCGGATCCACAATCCGCACCAACCACCACCGAGCATACAACTCGGGGTACCAAACCAACCAAAATTCCGTGACAATGGAGTGTGAGTGAATATATTATTAGTTAGTCTGAGCATCTTCTACACTCCTACGACTTATGGTTAATCTTGGACTTCTCGAGGGTTACCCTGTAAGGGGCTCGCTACGGTACTAGGAATTGTAATGGGATGACACCCCAAAGTTCCTTTTCTCAATACACTTACTGTTATTGGTATCTACCCTTAAGAATTCCCTTCTACCGTTTCACTTGAATTAGACCTAAGTGCTTTAAGACACAACAAGGGAAAGACAATCTTTCGTCAATCCCTAGGACAACCTTACTCTTAACCCACCAAGTACACTTTACTCACATACACTTCCTTAGGTGGACTCACAACTATCTAATCATCCAATGTGCACCACCTGCATACTATTTCC
The DNA here is from genome assembly GCA_033032865.1 of Dactylorhiza incarnata. NCBI lineage: Eukaryota > Viridiplantae > Streptophyta > Magnoliopsida > Asparagales > Orchidaceae > Dactylorhiza > Dactylorhiza incarnata. The sequence continues at coordinate 19,105,135 of JAWHQI010000011.1, read as the reverse complement.
ACCTAGTAGGTCACTAAAAATCTAAGTTTCACAGTTTTACTATACGCAGACCAAACTAATTATATGAAGCTCACAACTAGAGGTACTCCAAATATTCTTCCAACTGACCCAATCTATTTACTGGAGGTCTATCATGATGTTATATGACTAATTCCAGAGAATCATAATTTTCCCTAATTAATTAATATTTATTTTAATTTCTCCAAATATTTGCCAAGTATGAAAATGATCATGAAGTGTAAGTAAATCTTATGATATGACTCTCCAAAAATTATGATAAATCTATGATGATCAAATAACATCAGAGACATCATATCATATTTTTATAGTAAGAAATTATCCTCTAATTTAATTATTTATCACCTATCCAAAATAGTAGTTTTATGAAGGAACCACCAAAAAGATCAACACTAAAATTATGGGAAAATTACCAAACTCTTGTATTCACCAGAAAAGCCTACTGACTAAGTTTCAGGATTTAAGGAAATCAATTTCTTACTAAAATAAATACTTAAAGAAAACCTCAAATTAAATGAATTGTGAAGTAGCCTACTGATTTAAGTCTTCAAAAATTCTATAAAAATTCACAGAGCTTCCTAATATTCTGAAAGGCCCTATCACCAATTTGCACAATTTAACAATGAATTTTGGACCCTCAAATAATTTTCTTAAGTCTAAATCAAAAACAGGTGCCTTGTGAAAGAAGTACTGATTAAATCATTTAGTAAAATTCACAAAAATTACCAGAGTTCTAAACCATGATTTTAAGGGTACCACCAAAGTTTCATCATCATCCAAGACGTTTTAAGCATGTAAATGTTTCTTATGGGAAGTTTCCCTAAAGGAGTTATGTCTTAATTCAAAGGGAATATTAGCTCCTAAAATTCTTATAAAATTACCCAGTGCATATTTACACCCTATGAACCTATCCACCAAGTTTCATAACCATCCAGGGAATTTTGACCACATGGCCTTCACAAGGTTTTAAATGCACACCTAGGAATAAAACTAGTGTTCTAGGGCTTAATCACCTCTACACCACCCCAAACCACTTATGGGGATACTTTAGGTGATCCTAAACCAGTGGACAAGGTTCCATCTCATGGTGAGGAGATTTGACCACAAAATTCCAAGATAAACACCATGCCCTAACTTTGAACCAACTTGACCTATCTTGGGTTTACAAATTACTCAACCAAAACAGTCCCAATTGGGCTGAGATTTTTACCTAGGTCATAACTTAACCCTAAAAAGCATCCACCAAAATTTGGAGGGCATTGGAGGTCTTTTGACCCACTAATTTATTAATATATTATTTATGAAATTATTTCATAAACCTTAGAAAAAGTTTCTCCTAAAAATCCCATCTTTTAGTATGTTGTGTGGGTGCATGAGACTAGCCTAGGTTTTAAATATCGAGGCTATATCATCTACCAACAAAAAGATATGAAGGAAAGAGCGACCGCCCTATCCTAGGGACCAGTCCCACCGTTTTGTCTCTACAGGGAGCTACAATACTCCTTTTGCGGTGAAATCAATTTTAAAACACAGTAGACTCCAAGGTCTACAACATTGGTGTTGGACACTTTTTAATCAGAGGTGATTTGGTATTTTTAATAATTAAACCAAACTGCAACAAAAAGATGTGACAGAAATCATATAAACATTTAATTATATAACTGTTTCTGCGTTCGACGAAATTTAAATAGCGCTCGACGAAAGCAGAATGACTCTGCGTTCGACAAAATTAACTGCGCCCGACGAAGGCAGAACAACTCTGCACTCGACGAAATTTGAACAAAGCTGCGTTCGACTAAATTAACAACGTTCGACTAATTAACAAATAACAGCGTTCGACGAAAATAACAAATAACATCGTTCGACGAACGAAGAACTGCGTTCGACGAACGCCGAATATTTCTACATTCGACGAACGTCTAACTCAGTTCGACGAATGAAATGATATATAAGTAAACATTATTAATAAGATCTGACGGCTCTCTATCATCGTCCCAGCGAAATGGACGGCGCGCGACAGCCCGACCTGGGCTTCCTTGCGGGGTGATTTCCCGGCCACCTACGCCTCTTTCCGGCCGGCCAATGCCACCACCACCTCCGTTGAGGTGGTGGCCGGCGATAGGAGGTGGTTGGCCGGTCGGAGGTGGTCGGATCTGAGTTTTAGAGGAGGGAAAAGAGCTCAAAACGAGCCTTTTTTGGAAACGCAATCCGAGCCCTATTGGGCACGGATTAAGCCCAAAATTAAGAAATGATCTAGCACCAAGGGAGAAGAAGAGGATCGGACCTGAGTAGGGGCTTGGTTGTGTGAATTCCGGTGAGTTGCCATTGACGGTGCAGGAGCTTTCGGTGGCATGCCGATCTAGACCTCCTCTGCACGATTCTCACTAGAAAGTTGGGAAAACTCTTCCTCTCTGAGCACTGAAGGAAATGGGGGGGGGGGGGGGGGGGGGGGGTTCAATCGGCTTGGATGACTTTATTCCTAAAAGCCATTAAAGGCCATTAACCCAAATTTCGGTTACTCTAAAGTTTCTCTTAAATAGCCCCCTTGGCCATGGAAAACTCCAGAAAGTCGTTGGTAACTGAAGGGGGAGATGAATGCACATCAATTGGGGAAGGATTTGAAGGATCAAAATCATTTAATCCCATGAAAGCTCTCTTTCTCTACCTCCGATTCAGCAATTACAGAAATTAAGTGGTAATTTCAGTAATTACCAGGCCCACCAGATGGTGGACCACCTTAGTTGGGCCTAGCCCAAATGGATTGGGTCCAATTTGGGCAAACTAGGTTATTTTGACCTAAATCAGGGCAAATTTGACATTGGTCAAATTGACCAATTGGGTTGACCCCAAAGAGTGGCTTGGGATCCATTGGCTTCCCTGAAGGGTTAGGAAGGTCTAGGTAGGGTCAATTTGGCAAAGTGAGGGAGAATTGCCCCTTATTAGGGCACTGTGACCAAATTAGGGTTTAGGGTAAATTGGTCAAATTGGAGGCCCCATGATGAGGCTTTTTGGCCCATTAGGTTCCTAGTAGCCCTATTAGGGAAGGGGTAAGGTCAATTTGGCATGGTGGAGGCTAATTGACCCTAATTGAGTTAGTTTGACCAATTCAGGGTTAAGGTTGACTTTGGTCTAATTGGCCTCTTAATTTGACTCTAATGGGTCCCTGGTGCTCCAAGAGGACCCATAATGGGTTAGGGATGCTATGTTGGGGTCAAGGTTCAAGGTGAGGCCCCTAAAATACAACCCTAGGCTTGATATTTGAAAATTGCTATTTGCAGACCACTTGAGTTTTCTTCTTCTCTCCTAAGTTCACAAGGTCTTGGGCTCTTCCTATGGTTTTGTCATGGCCTAGTCATGACAAAACCAACTTAGGGGTCTAGTTGCTTGGGGTACAAATCCCAATACATAAAAATAAAAAATTCATCCTCGAAATTCAGATTAAGCCTGTGGGGGTTTCTACTGCTAGGAAGAAAAAGTAACATCCCGAAAAAATTAAATTATACCTGACGTAAAAAGCTGCGGGTACTTTTTCTGCATCAAGTCCAGTGGCTCCCAAGTATGATCTTCCTGTCCATGATTCCTCCATAGGACCTTGACCAGCGGAACCTTCTTGCGCCGCAAGACTCGTAACTCGGTATCGTCTATCCGAACCGACTCCAGGTGAACCGACCGATCAGTAGCTACGGGCCCCTCTGAAGTAGAAACCTGCTGCTCTGGCCGAAGTAGAGCCTTCCTAAGTGAGGAGACGTGGAAAACGTCGTGCAGTCCCTCCAACTCTGGCGGTAGCTCCAGTCTGTAAGCCAGGGGACCGATCCGCTCCAGGATCCTATAAGGTCCCATATACCTCGGACTGAGCTTCTTCCGCCCGCGAACTCGCGAGACTCCATGCATTGGACGTATCTTCAAGAAAACCTGGTCTCCCACCTGGAACTCCACCATACGATGACGCGCATCGTAATACTTGGCCTACCTACTCTGGGCCTCCAACATCCTATCTCGAATCAGCCTCACCTGAGCCTCCGTGTCCTCCACGAACTCTGAGCCAAGTGTCTTGGGATCCTCATCCTGAATCCAAGACAATGGTGTTCTGCATCTCCGTCCGTATAATGCCTCATAAGGTGCCATGCCTATACTAGCATGATGACTGTTGTTGTATGAGAACTCGACTAATGGCAACAGTCTCTCCCATGGCTCCCCGCGATCCAGAATGCAAGGACGTAAAAGATCCTCTAGGGTCCGGTTGGTACGTTCTATTTGCCCATCTGTCTGAGGGTGGAAAGCTGTACTAAAATTCAACCGGGTGCCCAGGTAGGCCTACACTGCTCTCCACTCCCTTGACGTAAATCGTCCATCCCGATCTGACACGATCGTCCTCGGCACACCACGGTATCGAACAAACTGCTCTACGAACCTCCGCACCAAAACACTGACCGACTCGTCCTTCCTGATTGGAATGAACCTGGCCACCTTCGTCAATCTGTCGACGATCACCCAAATCGAGTCATTTCCCGCACGAGATCGGTGAAGACCGTGTATAAAGTCCATGGCGATGTCGTCGAACTTCCACTCCGGCACCGGAAGTGGCTGCAATAATCCTGCTGGGTTCCGGCACTCCGCCTTCACGAGTTGGCAAGACTCGCAATGGGTCACAAAATATACGACGTCTTTCTTCATGCCTGGCCAATACATGGTCCTCTTCAAATCTGCAGTCATCTTGGTAATGCCCGGGTGTACGGAATATCTACTGCAATGAGCCTCTGACATAATATCCTCTCGAATCCTGCCCCCTGCTGGTATATACACTCGGCCTCTAAGACTCAACAGGCCGTCCTTCAGCGAATAATCTCCAGCTAAGCCTGCCTCCAAGGATCTGAATATCGGCTCCAGCTTGGCATCCTGCCTCTGCCCATCCTGATGCGGTCTCGAATGTCATAAGTGGCACCCATCGCTGCTAAGTACTCCTCATACAGCTCCGGATCATCCTCAGACACTAGGGAGATCTGCATGTCCTAGAACATCTGCACTAACTCCATGGCCATCAACTTAGGCTCTGCTCCTGACATAGTAGCTCTCCTGCTCAGTGCGTATGCTACTATATTCGCCTTCCCTGGGTGGTAATGCATTGTGTACTAATAGTCTGATAAGAACTCCACCCATCGCCTTTGCCGGATATTCAGCTCCTTCTGCGTATCTACATACTTCAGATTCTTGTGATCTGAGAATATGTCACAGTGGACACCATAGAGGTAGTGTCGCCAGATCTTGAGAGCGAACATGACTGCTCCCATCTCCAAGTCATGCACATGGTAATTCTGCTCGTGGTTCTTCAACTGGCGGGAGGCGTAATTTATCACATGCCCGTTTTGCATCAGAACGGCACCCATCCCCTGAAATGATGCATCTGTATACACCTGGAATCCTTCCCTCCCCGATGGCAGGACAAGAATGGGGGTTGAAGTAAGCCGACCCTTCAGCTCCTGGAAAGCGGCCTCACACTGCGGGGTCCATGTAAATGCAGCATCCTTCTTCGTCAGGGATGTGAGCGGGAGGGCTATCTGAGAAAACCCCTGAACGAACTTCTAGTAGTAGCCGGCAAGTCCCAAGAAACTCCTCACGTCGGTGGCCGTCTTCAGCGTCGGCCAATCCCGTACTGCCTGAATCTTTGCTGGATCCACTGCTAGATCAGCTCCGCTGATAATGTGGCCTAGGAAGGCCACCTCCTTCAGCCAAAACTGACACTTGCTGAACTTCGCATACAAACAATGCTCCTGAAGCTTCTCCAAGGTTAGTGCCAAATGTCGTGCATGCTCCTACTCCATCCTCGAGTAGATGAGGATGTCGTCAATGAACACAAAGACAAAGATGTCGAGATAAAGCTCGAACACCCAGTTCATCAGGCTCATAAATGCTGATGGTGCATTCGTGAGCCCGAACGGCATCACAGTGAACTCATACAATCCATATCGGCTGCTGAAAGCCGTCTTCCGGATATCCTCCTCCTGGATCCTCAGCTGATAATACCCAGATCTCAAATCCAGCTTCGAGAAGCAGTGAGCTCTCTCTAGCTGGTCAAACAACTCGTCTATCCTTGGCAGAGGGTACGTGTTCCGCACCGTCAGTCTATTCAGGGCTCTGTAGTCGATGCACAATCGGAGCGTGCCATCCTTCTTCTTCACGAACAACACCGGAGCTCCCCAGGGTGAGGAACTCGGCCTAACGAACCCAGCTTCCACCAGCTCCTACAGCTGGCTCTGAAACTCTACCAACTCCTTCGGGGCCATCCGATAAGGGGCCCTAGAAACCGGCTTAGCCCCCGGCACCAGCTGAATCTGGAAATCCTTCTTGCGGTGCGGTGGCAGTCCGGGAAGCTTCTCCAGAAAAACATCAGCAAAATCCCGTACGACCGGGATACTTGACACCGAGTCCTTGACTTAATTCGTCTCGAAGAGCACCTGATACACCTCGTCTCCCTGCAGGTGGGCCTTGACGGCCTGAATAGATGATAAAAAGAGATGAGAGGTGGGTTGAGTACCTTCGAAAACTACATCACCATCTTCGTGCTTTAGAACGATCCTCCTTGTCGGGCAGTCAATCCTTGCCTGGTTCCCGAACAACCAACTCATGCCCAGGATCAGGTCATAGTCTTTCATCTTCAGCACAGTTGCCGAGACCTCGAACAATCTTCCTCCAATCTCCATCCTCATGCTGCACGTGGCATTTTTTAGAACCTCCGATCCGTCCGGAAATCGCACCCTCCTGTAATCGCTCCTGAAATGTTGGACTTGGTCTAGGTCCTCGATAAACTTAGCCGAGACGAACGAGTGCGAGGCACCCGTATCAAACAAGGTAAAAGCGGGTTTGCCGTAAATGCGTACTAAACCTGTGGGTTTTGTTGTTTGGTTCAATGCTAAGGTAAAACTCAAATTTATAAGGTACAAACAATTAAAAGAAACGCATCAAAGTACCTGCGATGACCCTTGCTGGGTCCCCGGGCCTTGCCAAGTCTAGGGCGTACGCCTGCTCCCTGTACTGACTCCGGTCATCGCCCTGAAATCCACGACCTCGTCCACGTCCTCGGCCCCTGAAATGCTGGCGCTGTGGTGCTGCCCGTAGTGCTGGTGGTGCATTCCTCTGAGGGCAGTTTCTCTTGATATGGCTGGTCTGGTGGCAGCGGTAGACTCCGGTGGTGGCCCACCTCCTCCAATTCTTGGCATCTCCCGCATCTGTAGAGGCTGAGGAGCCAACACTACCGTCTCTCTCTGCTCCTGCCTCTCCTCCTGGCGGGTTCGGACCTCCGTCTTTCTCTCCCCAGCGTCTCGGCCTCTCGGCTGATCCCTTCTGCCTCCTCGTCCCTGATCCTCCATCGGTCTCTTTCTCCCACAAACAGCTTGCTGGTCTATCTCCAGCTTCTTGGCCATCTCTATAATCTTAGTCATGCTGTCGTCGGAGATGAAGAAGAGGGCCTGCCTCAGCTCATCACGAAGGCCCTTGTAGAACCTCTTTGCATATGCTGCGTCATTCAGCTGATAGGAAACCGCAAACCGGGATAGATGGGTAAACTCCCGGTGATACTCCAGAACTGTCCTGCTCCCCTGCCTCAACTGCAAAAACCTATCCTCCAGCTCATCTCTTGCAGACGGCGGCACAAAATTCTCCAGCAGGGCTGCCTTGAAATCATCCCACGCAACGTCCACAGCCTCCAGTCCCGGATATGTTATATCCAAGAACCTCTTCCACCATCTCTTGGCATGAGACTCCAAGCAAGAAACCACTAGTGGCACCTCCATGTCTGCCGGGCACTGAATCCCTGTCAACATCTCCTCCATGATGTCCACCCACTCCTCAGTCCTCACAACGGTCTCCATCCCGATGTATGATGGCGGGGAGAGACCTCGAAAGATGCTCAGCAAATTGGCCCCAGGGTTTTGCTGAGGAGCCGGTGCCTGCTGTGCCCTGAAAGTCTCAAGAATGGCAGTCAGTGTCTGTCCCAGCTCCGACTGCTGGAACGGGGTAGGAGCCGGCGGTGGTGGGATGACGTTTGGAGTCGGTGGAACTCCATGCTGCGGTGTAGGGTTCGTCGTGGGCTACACAAGAAAATTACACTCGTAAGGGACTTAGCTAAAGAATGATCAGTTATAAGTGAACCTTTTCATGTGATTTCCCTTATGGGCACACCATTGCTTCCGCTGCTAGTTTGTCCTCAAACTAAGCTCGCGCGGGGTGGCCCAGGGTTTGTGGACTTCTTTTCTTCGGATCGAGGTTTGCTCTGATACCACTTGTAAGACCCCATTTTTTTTCAAACAACCGGGTCTTAGGCCCAGAATCACCGCTTTGCGGTGACACCCTCGCTCGGGAAGGTCGCCACTACAAAACGCCGATGCTGCCGGGCAAATCGATCACGAAGAAGCAAAGAAAGATAAGCTAAAAAGAAAGCCAAGTCCACATCACATAGAAAAGTAAATCATCATAAAAATGTCCACATAAGCATAACTGAAATAAAAACAGAGCTAATAAGGGCTCCTGCCCGACACATCAAATCCTCACTACAAATTCACTCGCGGAAGCAAATCAACTACAACTAAAAGACACTCACGGATCCTTTCATCAGTGCTCCCGTGCTAGACTGCCCCGCCTCCATCTACACCGACCTCTAGTGCTGCTCCATCGCCGCTGTCTCCTAAAATGATAAGGTCCACCGACCGTTAGTCAAAATGACTAAGCCAATCCCCCACCCCTCCCCCGGTGACTCCTAAGCACCGAGCGGGAAGGATGAAGCGGAGGACAAACAAGGGGTAATAACAATAGCAGATGACAGGGTATATTCTACAGGAAGAGTTCTATCACTACTCAAGTATATAAGTGCATAAACAGAGCAGGTAATAAATAAAGTTTAGTAAATAAAGACATGTATATAATAGAAAAGTAACCATTGATTTATAGGAATGACCACACAAACCTATAAACCAAGGCGTCGTTTAGCAAGACTTATCTTATAAGAAGTCACATAACTGACTTATACGATAGGTGTAGGGGTTGAAATGCAATGTTTATGCTATGACAGGCAAGGTATGCAGTTATGCTATGTTCATACAAGTGCAACTCACCCACTTCGACTCTATGCGCATAGACCTTTAGTTCCCCCTTTTTGGAGCTAGCAAGACTCCCAGGATACTCCCGTAGTGGCAAACGGAAGCGGTGGGTTGGGCCTTGCCCACCTCTAGGTTGGTATATCCACTACCTAACCTAGACCTATCGTACGCCTCAACGCAAAACCGCAGAGCATCTGCGTACTCTTACTAGCTGGACCACTAGACTTTTATGGCTAAGTGCAAATTCCACACTTGCCGAGCCCGAGTACCAACGTCGGTGCAATGACCGTCGACACTAAGGGCCCACCACCTTGTGCACATGCAACATGTTCTACTATCTATCTACAAACTCCAAACATAAAACACCTGGGCTTAACTTGCCCAACCAAGAACCAAACTGAGTCACAACTCACCGGATCCACAATCCGCACCAACCACCACCGAGACTACAACTCGGGGTACCAAACCAACCAAACTCCCGTGACAACGAAGTGTGAGTGAATATGTTATTAGTTAGTCTAAGCATCTTCTATACTCCTATGACCTATGGTTAATCTTGGACTTCCTGAGGGTTACCCTGTAAGGAGCTCACTACGGTACTAGGAACTGTAATGGGATGACATCTCAAAGTTCACTTTCTCAAGACAATTACTGTTATTGGTATCTACCCCTAAGAATTCCCTTCTACCGTTTCACTTGAATTAGACCTAAGTGCTTTAAGACACACCAGGGGAAAGACGATCTTTCGTCAATCCCCAGGACAACCTTACTCTTAACCCACCAAGTACACTTTCCTCATATACACTTTCTTGGGTGGACTCACAACTATCTAATCATCCCATGTGCACCAGCTGCACACCATTTCCACCTAGTAGGTCACTAAAAAACTATGTTTCACAGTTTTACTATACGCAGACCAAACTAATTATATGAAGCTCACAACTAGAGGTACTCCAAATATTCATCCAACTGACCCAAGCTATTTACTGGAGGTCTAACATGATGTTATAAAACTAATTCCAGAGAATCATATTTTTCCCTAATTAATTAATATTTATTTTAATTTCTCCAAATATTTGCCAAGTGTGAAAATGATCATGAAGTGTAAGTAAATCTTATGATATGGCTCTCCAAAAATTATGATAAATCAATGAGATAAAATAACATCAGAAACAACATATCATATTTTACAGTAAGAAATTGTCCTATAATTTAATTATTTATCACCTATCCAAAATAGTAGTTTTATGAAGGAACCACCAAAACGATCAACACTAAAATTATGGGAAAATTACCAAACTCTTGTATTCACCAGAAAAGGCTACTGACTAAGTTTCAGGATTTAAGGAAATCAATTTCTTACTAAAATAAATACTTAAAGAAAACCTCAAATTAAATGAATTGTGAAGTAGCCTACTGATTTAAGTCTTCAAAAATTCTATAAAAAATTCACAGAGCTTCCTAATAGTCTGAAAGGTCCTATCACCAATTTGCACAATTTAACAATGAGTTTTGGACCCTGAAATATTTTTCTTAATTCTAAATCAAAAACAGGTGCCTTGTGAAAGAAGTACTGATTAAATCATTTAGTAAAATTCACAAAAATTACCTGAGGTCTAAACCATGATTATAAGGGCACCACCAAAGTTTCATCATCATCCAAGACTTTTTAAGCATGTAAATGTTTCTTATGGGAAGTTTCCCTAAAGGGGTTATGTCCTAATTCAAAGGGAATATTGGCTCCTAAAATTCTTATAAAATTACCCATTGCCTATTTACACCTTATAAACCTATCCACCAAGTTTCATAACCATCCAGGGACTTTTGACCACATGGACTTCACAAGGTTCTAAATGCACACCTAGGAATAAAACTAGTGTTCTAGGGCTTAATCACCTCTACACCACCCCAAACCACTCATGGGGATACTTTAGGGGCTCCTAAACCAGTGGACAAGGTTCCATCTCATGGTGAGGAGATTTGACCCCAAAATTCCAAGATAAACACCATGCCCTAACTTTGACCCAACTTGACCTAACTTGGGTTTACAAATTACTCAACCAAAACAGTCCCAATTGGGCCGAGATTTTTTTTTAGGGCATAACTTCACCCTAAAAAGCATCCACCAAAATTTGGAGGGCATTGGAGGTCTTTTGACCCACTAATTAATTAATATATTATTTATGAAATTATTTCAAAAACCTTAGAAAAAGGTTCTCCTAAAAATCCCATCTTTTAGTATGTTGTGTGGGTGCATGAGACTAACATAGGTTTTAAATATCGAGGCTATAACATCTACCAACAAAAAGATATGAAGGAAAGAGTGACTGCCCTATCCTAGGGACCAGTCCCACCATTTTGTCTCTACAGGGAGCTACATTACTCCTTTTGGGGTGAAATCAATTTTATAACACAGAAGACTCCAAGGGCTACAACCTTGGTGTTGGACACTTTTTAATCAGAGGTGATCTGGTATTTTTAATAATTAAAACAAACTACAGCAAAAAGATGTGACAGAAATCATATAAACATTTAATTATATAACTATTTCTGCGTTCGACGAAATTTAAATAGCGCTCGACGAAAGCAGAACTACTCTGCGTTCGACGAAATTAACTGCGCTCGACGAAGGCAGAACAACTCTGCGCTCGACGAAATTTGAACAAAGCTGCGTTCGACTAAATTAACAGCACTCGACTAATTAACAAATAACAACGTTCGACGAAAATAACAAATAACAGCGTTCGACGAAAATAACAAATAACAGGGTTCGACGAACGAAGAACTGCGTTAGACGAACACCGAATATTTTTGCGTTCGACGAATGTTTAACTCAGTTCGACGAATGAAATGATATATATGTAAACATTATTAATAAGATCTGACGGCTCTCTATCATCGTCCCAGCGAAATGGACGGCGCGCGACGGCCCGACCTGGGCTTCCTTGCGGGGTGATTTCCCGGCCACCTACGCCTCTTTCCAGCCGGCCAATGCCACCACCACCTCCATTGAGGCGGTGGCCGGCGATAAGAGGTGGTTTGCCGGCCGGAGGTGGTCAGATCTGAGTTTTAGATGAGGGAAAAGAGCTCGAAACGAGACTTTTTTGGAAACGCAATCCGAGCCCTATTGGGCACGGATCAAGCCCCAAATTAAGAAATGATCTAGCACCAAGGGAGAAGAAGAGGATCGGACCTGAGTAGGGGCTTGGTTGCGCGAATTCCGGCGAGTTGCCATTGACGGTGCTGGAGCTTTCGGTGTCATGCCGATCTATACCTCCTCTGCACGATTCTCACTGGAAAGTTGGGAAAACTCTTCCTCTCTGAGCACTGAAGGAAATGGGGGGGGGGGGGGGGGTTCAATCGGCTTGGATGGCTTTATTCCTAAAAGCCATTAAAGGCCATTAACCCAAATTTCGGTTACTCTAAATTTTCTCTTAAATAGCCCCCTTGGCCATGGAAAACTCCAGAAAGTCGTTGGTAACTGAAGGGGGAGATGAATGCACATCAATTGGGGAGGGATTTGAAGGATCAAAAGCATTTAATCCCATGAAAGCTCTCTTTCTCTCTCTCCGATTCAGCAATTACAGAAATTAAGTGGTAATTTCAGTAATTACCAGGCCCACCAGATGGTGGACCACCTTAGTTGGGCCTAGCCCAAATGGATTGGGTCCAATTTGGGCAAACTAGGTTATTTTGACCTAAATCAGGGCAAATTTGACATTGGTCAAATTGACCAATTGGGTTGACCCCAAAGAGTGGCTTGGTCTCCATTAGCTTCCCTGAAGGGTTAGGAAGGTCTAAGTAGGGTCAATTTGGCAAAGTGAGGGTGAATTGCCCCTTATCAGGGCACTGTGACCAAATTAGGGTTTAGGGTAAATTGGTCAAATTGGAGGCCCCATGATGGGGCTTTTTGGTCCATTAGGTTCCTAGTAGCCCTATTATGGAAGGGGAAAGGTCAATTTGGCATGGTGGAGGCTAATTGACCCTAATTGAGTTAGTTTGACCAATTCAGGGTTAAGGTTGACTTTGGTCTAATTGGCCTCTTAATTTGACTCTAATGGGTCCCTGGTGCTCCAAGAGGACCCCTAATGGGTTAGGAATGCTATGGTGGGATCAAGGCTCAAGGTGGGGCCCCTAAAATCCAACCGTAGACTTGATATCTGAAAATTGCTATTTGCAGACCACTTGAGTTTTCTTCTTCTCTCCTAAGTTCACAAGGTCTTGGGATCTTCCTATGGTTTTGTCATGATCTAGTCATGACAAAACCAACTTAGGGGTCTAGTTGCTTGGGGGATGTTACATTCCATGTGGTGCTTTTATTGCAATAAGTGAAGGTAAGAATAAAATTTGCAAGATTCATCAAAGAAAATGTTGCACTAACATTAGTATATCACAGATAGAAACTCTAAAATGTATTACCTAATCCTATAAATTGTCAACATGAAGACAGTTAAATCAATGTGAACTAATCCTATAAATTGTGATCAAAAGTATTTAATTAAGTGAAATAGATCGAGTTTCACATGGCTTGGCAAAACCTATAATCAAAAGTATTTAATTGAGCTTACGATGTCAACATGAAGACAATTAAATTAACACAAAGGAAGTAAGTCTAATTTAGACATTTCATCAAGCATGTGAGGGGCAGTTCAATATAATAGATATTCAAAAGAAAACAAATAGGTTAATCAACGGATGATCAAGATGGAGTGCAGTCCAATTCTGGAACATAGCAAAGGTGGAGAAGTCTAGAGTAATAAATTGAGAGAGAGGTGGGGGGAGAGAGAGAGAGGTAAAGATGTTTTAACTCACCTGTGTCCGCATTGTTCTGCAACCAACAAAAGTAAATGCAGGAATACAAACCTGACTGAGCCATTGGTCTTGGAGAGGGTGAGGGAAGGGATGTTGGAGGGGCTCGAGCGTGAAGAGGTTGTCGGGTTGGAAGAATCCATGGGGGCCATGACTTAGGTGAAGGCAGGCGTCGGCCTATTGTCATGTGAAACCTAGAGCGCCGGGAATCAAGAATGCATTAGGGATTGTCGCTGGGATCATCGACGTTGGATTGCCGCTTGGAGGGAGAGTGGAGACGCGAGAAAAACCCTATCTCTCTTAAAGCGCGCGTCGCTCGATTAAATTCATATTCCGTCCATCCCTTAACATAGCTGCGGCGTTGTTAGAATCGGTTAGGCAGCGACATCGCCGATGGTCACCAGGTGGAGCGGCGGCGGCGGAACTCCAGATGGCAGGCGCCGGAATGCCAGGAACCGAAATCATCGAGGCATGCGGGTTTCGGAAATGCGGGGGCTGAGAGATTATGGGGTGTGCGCGAGCTTAGGTTAAGAATGGTGGGTCGGGGTTGGGAAATAAAAATAGGGCCGTTTATAATTAATATAGGTATGATATGTTATTGTAGCATTTATTTATCTACAGTTGCGGTTATAAACGCTACCATAAATACTTTTTGGTAGCGTTTACTTAACCGCTATAAATTAAGTGTTACCATATGCATGATATGGTGTAGTGATAAATGGATTGAAACCATCAGTTGCGAGGCCGAGTCGAATATTTCTAGGATCATTGGAGAACTTGTGATTGCGGTCAAACTCTTTCCATGCCAAACCATCTCTAGGGTGAGAATTAAATTATCATGATTGGGCTCTTTGGAATGCCATTGCATCATCTCAGCAGTATGTTTAGAAAGAAATAATCGCTCTAAGCGTTCCTTCAGCGGAAAATATCGAAAAACTTTTTTAGCAATCTTCTTTGTACTAGTCATGTCATGTTGTTTACGTTTCTTCAGCATGTGATTAAATTGTTCTTCATTGGTTTCAATCCAACGCGACTTCCCTCACACATAACATGCATTATCATTTTTGTGTATTCCCCAAAATAATGAACAATCATCTTCACAAGCATCAATCTTGATATAATTGTGACCTAGCTTTGAACTGATTTTTTTTGGCCTCATGTTAGCTCGAGGGGATCGTTTCATATCCACCTGGCACCGCACCCTGTACAACTTTCAACAACATACTAAAATGTGTATTACTCCAATTACCTAGAGTCTTAATATGAAGGAGCTTTTATAAAAATGATAGTTTTGTGTACTCTTGACATCCTTCCCACAATGAGTTATTTTCCTTTAAAAGAGTCGTGTATAAATCATTAGCATCCAGATTAATAGGAGCTTGAGGACACACAAATGTATCATCTTTGTTGAAATTATTGAAGTGAAGTGGAGGTGACCGGGCGGTCTGTTTTTGGGTGACCGCAGAGACCGCGCGGTCTGTGTTAGTGATTTGCCGGTCTGGCTCTGCCGGTCTGTTCTGGCGGTCTGCTGGTTGGCCGGTCTGTTCTTGATTGCTGTGGTCTGTTCCCGAGTTGTTCTGCTTGGTTGGCATGTCTTCTTTGTTGGAAGACCGGGCGGTCTGTTCTTATGTAACTGCCTGACCGGGCGGCTTGTGCTGGCGATCTGGCGACTTGTCTGAAGTCGGACAAATGGTTCTTTGTTTGCTCCTGGTGATCTAAGGAAGGAGCGTTATTGTGTCCGCGCGGCTTGTGCGCGGTCTCGTGTTCGCGCGACTTGTGCGCGATCTGCCTGCTGTTCTGCGATCTTGAACGGAAGGTTGTCCAAGTAGTGTGATCATACGGTCTGTCTTGTGAGACCGCTGGCGATCTGATGGGTGGTGATTATATCTCTCCTGTGCGGTGACGACATCCGTCTACCCGCCTATAACTAGGGGTGCATGGCCCGTTATTCATAACAAGAACTGTAAGAACTAGAGCCTGGGTTAATTCGCGCAGTCTCAACTTTGAGGTCGGGCGGTCTCGGAAGCAAGTTGACTATTTATTGTGTTCGCAGGTTTGCGGTCAGCAGGTTGCGGTCTCCTTCCTTGGTGATTCCCAGCGGCTTGAATAAACAGTTCGGCAGCGGTCTGCCTGTGAACTGGTTTATGGTGTTCTTGTGCTGTTCGCATCGAGCTCAGCGATCAAGCGACCTTCAGCGGTTAGGCGATCTGAGTTGCGGTCTGGCGACAGCTTCTGTTCTTCGTTTAATTCAATAAGCTCCAATTCGTGCGGTCTGAGGTGGTGGTCTTGCAGTGCAGGAGGTCGGTCTATTTTCTGTTCGCGTGGTCTCAGGTCAAGCCGGGCGATCTCTGGAGTCGAGCGGTCTGTGCGGTCTTTGCTTGTCAAGCCGCCAGTTTTGCTTTTTGGTGTTTTGTTCTTCTCTCCTTCGTGATTCTTATGAATTATGTCTCGCCATGTATACCTCGCACCGTAAATTAAGTTTGTGATTCAATAAAGTCTTTTGTGTTCCTGTGTGACATTGTGGTTGTTTGGCTATAACTTAGTTGATGCAACTTCTGCTTACTCCTAAACGATTCAAATCAAAAAATTTAATATAGTATCAGAGGGAGGTTGTTGGAGTGGATAAGCAGTGATCAACTTGAGTTGCCATCGTCTTTGTGAAGAAGAGACCACATTGTTTGCCATGGAAGCTGGATACGCAAGAGGGCTTGGTATTGAACTCCTCACATCGACTAACTTCAAGAAATGGAAGTCGTGTATGGAGAGTTACTTACTTGGCGAGGATCTATGGAGGATAGTTGGAGGAGAAGACACACAAGAAGTGTTTCTAGCAGGAGATAATATGGCAGAGGTGAGACTTTGGAGGAGGACTAATGCTAAGGCAGAGTTCACACTCAAGAGGGCTATCTCACCAGAGCTATTTGATCACATCATTGGATGTAAATCTGCTGCTGAGATTTGGACGTCCTTGGACGGGCTGTTTAATAAGAAGAATGTAGCTCGGCTACAGTTTCTTGAAAATGAGTTGGCGAAGGCCTCTCAAGGTGATCTTTCTATTTCTACCTTCTTTCTCAAGATGAAGAACCTCACAGCAGAGATTTCTGCATTGGACCCTGATGAGCCCATCTCGGAGGCAAAACTGAAGAGGCATATTATCCGCGGGTTGCGGAAGGAGTATCTTTCCTTTGTGACTTCAGTTCAAGGTTGGGCAAATCAACCATCTTTGTTGGAGCTGGAGAACTTACTTGCTTCGTAGGAAAGTTTGGCAAGACAGATGACGGAGACTTCTATCTCTGGGGGAGATAGTGATGTGTTGTTCTCTGGAAAGAAGAAGAAGTGGGAGAAGAAGAAGCCAGGTCAGGATGGACCCTCTACTTTAGGTCAACAGGATAGAGTTATGCTTCTATGTCTGATGGGAAGAAGAAGGAAGAGGGACCAAGGTGCTTCAGGTGTAATAAGACCGACCACTTCAAGAAGGATTGCCGGATTAATCTTCAGTCGGGACATGTAGCGGAGAAGGAGAAGCCAAAGTCTAATGAAGTTGGATGGGGAGGAGCCTTTGCGGCTAATATGACGGCGATGCCCGTTAAGGCCTTGACTGCCATCAACTTCAAAGAGGATTGGATTGTTGATTCAGGGTGTGGGCATTACCTCACCGGGGATGAATCAAAGTTCTCTTCTTTGGCGCCTTACTCAGGTAACGATGCTATCATTACGGCTGATAATTCTGTTCATGCAGTAGAACAAGAAGGTGTTGTCTCTCTGAGCAGTGATAAGGGTCCACTCACATTGAGGAGTGTTTATCACGTGCCTGGTATGAAGAAGAATCTCTTCTCTGTGACCAATGCGGTCGATGCCGGTTATCACGTTCTGTTTGGCCCAACAGAAGTGAAGTTTCTTAAAACTCAACCGGAGATAAAGGGAGATGTTATCCATGTTGGAAAGCGGGTTAAGGACTTGTTCGTTTTATCGACAAGTACCTATGTTGATAAGATGAAGACCAACGATAGCGCAGCTATCTGGCATGAAAGGTTGGGGCATGTTGGCATGGACAAATTGAAGGCTATGGCGGTAAAGGGCCTTGTCAAGGGCTTGCCTAGCTTGTCCTCTTATGGAGACGGTCATGTTTGTGCGGGATGTCAGTTTGGTAAGTCTCATTGACTTCCATTTGATAAATCACAAACAAGATGCAAATCGCCGTTGGAGTGCATTCACAGTGATTTGATGGGACCGACTGCCACCCCAAGCCTTGGAGGCAACAGATATATGTTGGTGTTGATTACACTAGATATGTCTGGGTGTATTTTCTGAAAGAGAAGTCAAAAGCCTTTGCGAAGTTTGTGGAGTTCAAGGAGCTGGTGGAAGGTCGGTTAGGCCTGCCGGTGAAAAAATTGAGAACCGACAATGGTGGGGAGTTCACCTCTGGTGAGTTCTCAAGTTTTAGTAGGAAGCACGGCGTCCGGAGAGAGCTCACTTATGCCCATACTCCACAGCAAAATGGCTTTGCGTAGAGGAAGATCTGTCATCTGACGGAAACCTGCAAATGATGGCTTCATGCCAAGAGTATCCCAAAGTCCTTTTGGGCGGAGGGAATGTCTTGTGCGGCTTACGTCATCAACATGATGCCTCTAAGTGCTATCAACATGAAGACCCCTCAGGAACTGATGTTCAAGGAGAAGCCGAGTGTTGCACACCTTCGGGTGTTCGGGTCAACCTGTTATGTGCATATTCCTGATGCTCTTCGGACAAAGCTAGATGCGAAAACAAGGAAGCTAGTCTTTGTTGGGTATGATGAGCGGAAGAAGGGATGGAGATGCATGGATCCTGAGACACGGAGATCAGTGGTATCTCGGGATGTGGTGTTCGATGAGGTGACTTCCTACAGGGGGAGTTCAGGAGTTGAACAACGGAGAGCAGGGTTGATGAAGCAGGGAAGGCTGCAGGAAATCTTCAAGTGGAGTTACCTGTTTCATCAGGAGCTCCAGCTGTGTCAAGCTCTGAGATGGAGGCTTCAGGTTCTGGAAGCAGGGGGAGCGATGCTCCAAGTTCGTCTGGAAGAGGAGCTTGCGCAGAAGAAGCATCTGAGGAGGTGGTTAGTCAGGAGCAACCTCTTAGGAGGTCGAAGAGGACTATCAAACCACCAGATCGATATACAGGAGGAAACATGGTGAGCTTCGTCTCATGTTTCTTCACTGGTCCCTTGGATGAGAGGGAGCCGTCGAGCTTTGAGAAAGCCAAAGGTGTGAAGTAGTGGGACATTGCTATACAAGAAGAGATGGATGCTCTTAAGAAGAATGCGACTTGGTCTCTAGTGTCCAGGCCCAAGGGCATTACCCCTGTGACATGCAAATGGGTTTATAAGCTCAAGAAGAAAGCTGATGGCACGATCGAGCGATACAAGGCTCGCCTTGTGGCTCGCGGGTTCTCACAGCAGTATGGAGAAGATTATGATGAGACGTTCAGTCCAGTGGCAAAGATGACCTCAGTTCAATTTTTTATTGCTTTGGCGGCGTCTAGTGGATGGGAGATTTGGCAGCTCGATGTGAAGAATGCTTTCTTATACGGAGAGATTGATAAGGATATCTTCATGATCCAGCCGCTGGGTTTCACCTCAGAGGATCGTCCGGACTACGTCTGCAAACTGTAGAAGGCCCTGTATGGGTTGAAGCAAGTGCCTCGGGCGTGGTATGGGAAGATCGCAGTGTATCTTCTATTCTGCGGGTTCTTTGATTCAGACTCTGACTCTAGCTTATTCGTCAAGAATGAGGGGGAGCTTCGAGTTATTGTTCTGTTGTATGTGGATGACATGATTGTCACCGGGAACTCGAAGGAGGCAGTAGCGAGGCTGAGAGCTGAGCTTGCTATCAGGTTTGAGATGAAGGATCTGGGTGAGCTTCACCATTTCCTTGGACTCGAGGTGCAGAGGCGGGAGAGCGGAGTGCTCGTTTCTCAGGCTGGATATGCGAAGCGGATCGTTCAACGATTCGGCATGGAGGAAGGGAAGAGCAGCTCTATACCTCTGGAACAGCATCATAAACTTCGGAAGGATGAGGGGAGAGTTCTATCTGATCCATTGGTATTCCGAGCTCTAGTTGGGAGCTTGATCTACTTGACCATCACGAGGCCTGATATTGCTTATGCAGTTGGCAAAGTGAGTCTGTACATGGCGGAACCACGGAAGCCTCATCTTCTAGAGGCAAAAGGAAATCTGAAATATGTGAAGTCGACCTCTGATTTTGGTCTCCTATATAGGAGAGGGTCGAGCTTGGAGTTGCATGGATACATGGATGCTGATTACGGGGGAGATGTGGATGATCGGAGATCAACGCCTGGTTTTGTCTTTATGACGGGCCCCATAGCTATTTCTTGGTGCAGCAAAAAGCAGGACTCGGTGTCCGTATCTACCACAGAAGCGGAATACAAGGCTTCGACCTTGGCAGCTCAGGAAGCCGTTTGGCTCAGGAGGTTGGTGGAGGACGTTCATGAGGAGGTTCGAGGTCCCACTATGCTACGCGGGGACAATGAGAGTGCTCTCAAGCTGGTTAATAATCCAGTCTGTCAGGCGAGGACCAAGCATATTGAGATTGAGCACCATTTCATTTGTGAAAAGGTGTTGGGAGGATCTCTTATGGTCGAGCATGTTCGGAGTGCGGACAATGTTGCAGACATCTTCACAAAGCCGCTGGCGAAGGGACCGTTTACTCAGTTGCGGAGTTTACTCTGGCTAGTTTTCACTTCCCACTTCAAGGGGGAGTGTTGAAATTATTGAAGTGAAGTGGAGGTAACCGGGCGGTCTGTTTTTGGGTGACCGCAGAGACCGTGCGGTATGTGTTAGTGATCTGCCAGTCTGGCTCTGCCGGTCTGTTCTGGCGGTGTGCTGGTTGGCCGGTCTGTTCTTGATTGCTGCGGTCTGTTCCCGAGTTGTTCTGCTTGGTTGGCCTGTCTTCTTTGTTGGAAGACCTGGCGGTCTGTTCTTATGTAACCGCCTGACCGGGCGGCTTGTGCTGGCGATCTAGCGACTTGTCTGAAGTCGGCCAGATGGTTCTTGGTTTGCTCCTGGTGATCTAAGGAAGGAGCGTTCTTGTGTACGCGAGGCTTGTGCGCGGTCTCGTGTTCGCGCGACTTGTGCGCGATCTGCCTGCTATTCTGCGATCTTGGACGGAAGGTTGTCCAAGTAGTGTGATCGCGCGGTCTGCCTTATGTGACCACTGGCGATCTGATGGGTGGTGATTGTATCTCTCCTGTGCGGTAACGACATCCGTCTACCCGCTTATAAATAGGGGTGCATGGCCCGTCATTCATAATGAGAACTGTAAGAACTAGAGCCTGGGTTAATTCGTGCGGTCTCAACTTTGAGGTCGGGCGGTCTCGGAAGCGAGTTGACTGTTTGTTGTGTTCGCAGGTTTGCGGTCAGCAGGTTGCGGTCTCCTTCCTTGGTGATTCTCAGCGGCTTGAATAAACAGTTCGGCAGTGGTCTGTCTGCGAACTGGTTTATGGTGTTCTTGTGTTGTTCGCATCGAGCTCAGCGATCAAGCGACCTTCTGCGGTTAGGCGATCTGAGTTGCGGTCTGGCGACAGCTTCTGTTCTTCGTTCAATTCAATAAGCTCCAGTTCGTGCGGTCTGAGGTGGCGGTCTTGCAGTGCAGACGGTCTGTCTATTTTCTGTTCGCGTGGTCTCAGGTCAAGCCGGGCAATCTCTGGAGTCGAGCGGTCTGTGCGGTCTCTGCTTGTCAAGCCGCCAGTTTTGCTTTTTGGTGTTTTGTTCTTCTCTCCTTCGTGATTCTTATGAATCATGACTCGCCATGTATACCTCGCACTATAAATGAAGTTTGTGATTCAATAAAGTCTTTTGTGTTCCTGTGTGGCATTGTGGTTGTTTGGCTATAACTCAGTTGATGCAACTCCTGCTTACTCCTAAACGATTCAAATCAAAAAATTTAACAATCTTCACCATGATGATCATTCAATATTTCTTGTTCATTCACGTTCTCCTCATTTGTCATGTTAGGAATAGCTGCACGCAATAATTCATCCATGGGATCAACAAAGTTGTTATTACTGTAAATTGGGTTTGTAGTAAAAGAAGATATATCATTAGATTGAGCCTCATTAATAGATAGTCGTCCATCATGATAAATCCATTATGTGTAGTTTTCCATAATACCGTTCCATACAAGATGTCCCTCAACCTCTTCTCGATCCCACATCTTTATATTTACACATTTTTTGCAAGGACATGGACATTTTCCCCTATTGGTTTATATGCGTAGAATAGATTTAGCAAATATTTCATGCCTTCCACATAGGTCTTCGAATGTCGTGGCTCTCTCATCCATTTTTTGTCCATTGCTAAATTGCTTCTGTGTACCTATACATATAAGTGACAATAATCACAATGTTAGAAATTGTAAGACCCTTTTTTTTTTCAAAAACTCGGGTCTTATGCCCAGAACCGCCGCTTTGCGGTGACACCATCACACGAGAAGGTCTCCACTACAATGCGTCGATCCTGCCGGCCATATCGATCACAGAAGAAGAAAAGTATAAACGAATAATAGAAGTTCAAGTCCACAAATCACATGCTATATATAATAAATGTCCACATAATATAACTGAAATAACAAAGGTTACAATAATAAAGGGCACATGCCCTGTACATCATGTCCTCACTACAAGATCACTCGCGGAAGCTAAGTACTAATCACTCACTGACCCTGAAACTTGTGCTCCTGTATTAGACTGTCCCGCCTCCGTCTGCACCGGCCTCTGGTGCTGCTACGTCTCCACGGTCCCCTAAAATGATAAGGTTCACCGACCGTTAGTCAAAAAGACCAAGCCTTATGTTCCCCATCCCTCCCCCAATGGCTCCTAGGCACCGTGCGGGAGGATGAAGCGGAGGACAACAAAGGGTATAACAAAGAGCAGATGACGGTGAATCTAACTATGAAAAGTTCTACCACTACACATGTGTATACAGATAATTGAAGCAGTAATAGAGCATGGTAAAGAGCAAGTAAAGAATAGTAAGTAAAGCTGGTACATAATAGAAAGGTAACCATTGATTTATAGGAATGCACATATAAACTTATAGACCAATGGGTCGTTTAGCAAAGCCTATCGTATAAAAAGTCTCATAACCAATTTATACGATAGGGGTAGGGGTTGAAATACAATGCTTATGCCATGACATGCATAGTTATGCAGTTTATGTTATGTTCACACAAGTGCAACTCACACACTTCGACTCTATGCGCACAAACCTTTAGTTCCCCCTTTTTGGAGATAACAAGACTCCCAGGATACTCCCGTAGTTGCAAACGGAAGCGGTGGGTTGGGCCTCGCCCACCTCTAAGTTGGTATTCACACTACCTAACCTAGACCTATCGTACGCCTCAACGCAAAAATGTGGAGCATCTGCGTACTATTACTGGCTAGACCAACAGACTTTCATGGCTAAGTGCAAATTCCACACTTGCTGAGTCAACGTATTGACGTCGGTGTGAATGACCGTCCAATACCGAAGACCCACCACCTTCATGCACATGCAAACATGTTCTACTATATCCCGAGCCATAAACTCCCCGGGCTAACCTGCCTGACATCATAACCTTCCGGGCCAACGGCTCGCCGGACCAACCTGTCCGTACCATCAAGCATTACTGATTCACAAGCTCACCGGAATAACTAATCCGCTGCTTCAACCACCGAGCCTACCGCTCGTACAACCAAACCAACTAATCTCCCGTAACTACAAGGTATGAGTGTGTGTATTATTAAGTTAATCTTGTACATCAACTTATCCCTACAATTTATGGTTAACCTTGGACTTCCCGAGGATTACCCTGTAAGGGGCTCGCTACGGTACTAGGAACTATAATGGGATGACACCCCAAAGCTCCATTTCTCAAGACACTTAATGTTATTATTGGTAGCTACCCGTAAGAATACACTTCTTGTCATTCCTCTTGAATTACCCCTAAGCATTTTATGACAGGCTAAGGAAAAGACGATCTTTCTTCAATCCCGAGCACAACTTTACCCTTAACTCCCAAGCACACCCTCATCACCTAAACTCCTTTTGGTGACCTTCAATCTTCTCAACCAGTCTAAGTACAACCTCTACCTTCCATTCCCTCCTAATGATCCATAAAGTTCTCAGGTTTTATAGTTTTACTATACGCAGACCAAACTAACTATATGAAGCTAATAAGTAGAAGTACTCCAAATATTCATCCAACTGACTCAAGATATTTACTGGAGGTCTATCATGATGTTTCAAAACTAAATCCAGAGAATCATATTTTTCCTTAATTATTTGCATTTATTATCATTTCTCCAATATTTGTCAAGTATGAATATGAGCATTAAGTGTAAGGTATTCTTATGATATGGATCCCATAAAATTAAGATAAATCTATCATGCCAAAATAACAGTAAGTTATGAATATCACAATTTTACAGTAAGGAAATGTCCTCTGCTTTTAATATTTATCATCTATCCAAATTTGAAGATTTATGAAGGAACTACCAAGAGTACTTATGCCAAAATTAGGGAAAATTTACCAGACCTCTATATTGATCAGAAAAGTTTTCAGGCCAAAATTTAGAATTTATAAAGGCATACTAACCACTCAAATAAATATTCCAAAGAAATCCTAATATGAGCATGTTGTGAAGTAGCCTACTTATAACAATCTCCAAAAATTATATAAAAATTTACAGAGCTTCCTAGTGCTCTGAAATGTCCTATCACCAAGTTGCACATTTTTCCAGAGAGTTTTGGACCCTTAATTATATTTCTTAAGATTAAGGTAAAATAAGTGTCTTGTAAATGAAGTACTGGTTAAACCATCTAATAAATTTCACAAAAAATACAAGAGGTCAAAAATATGATTATAAAGATACCACCAAGATTTCATTTTCATCCAAGATCAGCTGTGCATGTAAATATCTCTTAAAAGAAGTTTACCTAAAGGGGTTATGACCTAATTTAAGGGGAATAATTTCTCCTAAAATTCTCTCAAAATTCCCTAGGGCATAATTACATCCCATGAACACATCTCCTAGGTTCCATGGTCATTCTATAGCTTTTGACCACATATCCTTCACAAGCTCTATATGCACCCCAAGGGGTAAAACTAGGGTTCTAGGGCATATCCACCTCTACACCACCCCATCTTACTCATGAAGGTGTTTTAGGTGATCCTAAACCAGTGGCCAAGGTTTCAACTCATGGTGATGAGTTTTGACCACCATACCCCAAGATAAACACCATGCCCTAACTTTGACCCAACTTGACCTATCTTGGGTTAACAAATTACCCAACCAAATCAGTCCCAATTGGGCTGCGATTTTTACCAAGGTCATACAATAACCCCAAGGAGAACCTACCAAACTTTGGAGGGCATTGGAGGTCATTTGACCCACTAAATAATTAATATTTGATTTGTGAAATTATTACAAAAACCATAGAAAAAGTTTCTCCTAAAATTCCCATCTTTGGGTATGATGTGTGGGTAGGTGTAAATAGCCTAGGTTTCAATTTTCAAGTCAATCCCATAAACCAGTCAAAAGTTATTCAAGAAATGGTGGCTGTCCTACAGTAGATACCAGTCCCACCAAAATGGACCTACAGGGAGCTACAAAACTCCTTTTGGGGTGAAATTAATTTTAAATAAAGTAGACTCCAAGGGCTACAGCTTTGGTGTTGACCACTTTTTCATTTGAGGGGTTCTAGTATTTTAAATAATTAAAATGAAATACTGCAGGAAGTGTGACAAAATGTGTTGGAACAAGTCTCTGCGTTCGACGAAATCCGACCTGCGTTCGACGAAATCTGTTCTGCGTTTGACGAACGTCGTGCTTCAGTGGGCTCGACGAAATCCGATCTTCGTTCGACGAAATCTATTCTGAGTTCGAAGAACGCCGTGCTTCAGTGCGTTCGACGAAATTACTTCTCCAGCCAGTTCAACTGATCATCTCTCAGTTCGACAAATTAATTCAGTTCGACGAATTAATTCAGGTTCAGTTCGACGAACTCAACTATCAGTTCGACGAACTCCAGAGTGTGTTCGATGAATGAATTCCGTTCGACGAACTCCGGATTCAGTTCAACGAACTCAACTATCAGTTCGACGAACTCGGCCTACAGCTCGACGAATTTCTTCTACTCAGATCGACAGATCCGACGGCTCAGTATTTTTAATAACTAAACTATGCACAACAAAATATGTGATAGAAATGTATATATCGTAACTTTTAATATAATGATCTTGCACAGATCTTGGAGCAGAACGAATGACATTCGCTTGTCTTCTTCCTCTGGCCGAAGGCCAGGATTAACCGCACCTGGAGCTCCTTCATCCTTGATTTCCTGGCCACCTAATTGCCGCCCCGGCCGGCCAATACCACCACCACCTTCATTGAGGTGGTGGTCGGCGATTTGCGGTGGTTGGCCAACCGTAGGTGGCCGGAACAGGGGTATGGAGGCGGGATTAAAGATCCAAAAACGGAGCTCTTGACCCACCCGATTGGGGACCAATTGGCCCTAATCCTTGCAGGCAACCTGATGGGATCTATCCACAGAGAGAGAGAGGAGAAGAACCAGACCTTTAATCGGGCTTGAGGGTGGTTGTTTCCCGGATTTGCCATGGCCGCCACCTTCAAGTTATGCTCCTTGCCGATCTCTTGATTCTCCACCAAATGCAACGATCTAGTACTCGATTTCAACTGATATCCCCTTCTGAAGGTGATGGAAGGGTCAATTTGAGGAGGGAAAGGCTTAATGGTGGAGTGCCATTAATGGCCATTTTGGTTTCACTTGAAACCTCTTGAATCCTCCACCGGATGGCATGGGAAAGGTTGTAAAACATCTTAGAATTCAATGGGGAGATGAATGGAGGGTGTGGGGAGATGAATGGGGGTCAATTTGCCTTAAATGCCATGAATTCACCTTGAATGACCACTTTCTCTCTCTTCAAATTGGGGGAAACTCCCAATTTCTCTCTCCTAGTCACCCCCCTCCAGAAATTGGATGTCATTTCATGTTTTTCAGTGGTGACTAATCATTTGGGCCATTGAAATTGGGCTTAGCCCAAAGGGATTGAGCTTTGGGCTTAATTAACCCAAGTTGGGCAATATTGACCAAGTGTTGACTTTGGTCAAATTGGTGAAATTAATTAGGCCCAATGGGTCAATGTTGACCCATTGGCCTCCCTTAGTGACCAATGGAACTTGGGGAAAGTCAATTGGTCCAATTGAACCCTAATTGACCCTAAATATGATGGCTTGACTTATTTGAGGCTAGAGTTGACTTTGGTCAATTTGACCCCTATGATTGACCCCAATGGGTCCTAAATGCTCTAAGGGACCCTCCAAAGGGTTAGGTGTGCCATGGTGGGGTCAAAGGGTCAAGGTGAGGCCCTAAAGTCCAACCTTAAGCTTGGTAACTGGAAATTGCTATTTGTAGACCAAAGTGCTCTTCCCCTTCAAGCCTAAGGCCAAGTGATCTCTTCAAGCTTCCTAGGATTTTGTCATGACATAGTCATGACAAAACCACTCTAGGAGTCTAGTTGTTTGGGGGATGTTACAGAAATGTCTTGAATTCAAAGTTTTCTACGAAGTTATTTAGGTTCATGATCAAAATCTTTATAGAATGCACGATCACAAGTGATATCTCAAAATAAACGCCATGATGTAGGTGGCTCCAATCATTTTAAAAGTCTCATTTAATTTCTTATTTCATCAATCAAAATCATCCATTGTATGCAAGATATCATCCATCACCCATATTTGATTTTAAATAATTATGTGGTAAATTTGTCGTGAAATAACAACTCACATGCAATCAGAGTTGTTAATTATTGTTGAAATAATTTGTATAAAGACTCATACAATGACCCATTGAAGAGCTCATTAGTGTATAAAATTTAGTCCCGATATTAAAAATTTTCCCTTTTATTTATGTGTATTTCATATTTCTCTAATTCTGAACATTTTGATGTGATCAAACGATCATCATTGATGCACAAGTTCAGTGATTTTACGGAGATTAACAGATTTTAATTATGCATTTAAAAATAGTAGCATCAGTGTTTAATTGGATAAGATTAATCGTTCCTAGTATGATAAAAGTCCCCCCTTTTAAGCATCTATACTAAAGTAAAAAAGAAAGAGTATTAATTGAATGTCAAAAAGTCGAAATAGTCAAACAATCTAAATAATGAAAATCAAGAATTTTGTGTTTAAACTAAAAATTAAATCAGAAATTTAGCAGCGACAAGATTGCATACCAATAGAGACAGCAGAAGGAAGACTCGACCGTGTGAGCAGCACAAAGCTAAACAATGGATCTTATGGTAGAAATCCAAGCGCAGTTGCACCCTTAACAACAGCAATTCCTGATACGGGAACGGCTACATATCTCACCAAGGCTATTGCTATAATTATTGAAGGCTTCACCGTCGATTTCTTCAGACCTATTTGTTCAGAAGTTGATCAAAGAACCCCAGTCATAATGGTACTTTCACCAAGGCAATTCCTAATTTCACGTGCCTCGCGCGATAATACCCCAATCATAATGGTACTTTTGCCTGTGCACATCTAATCCCACGCGAGAGCTTCGCACGATGACACTCCTCACACATGCACAACGTTACTTTAGTAAACATTAATTTAATAAATATTTTCATAAATTAAAATTTATATAAATTTTAATATATATATATATAATATATATATATATCAAAATTTTATGCAAATTTTAATTATATAAATTTTTAAGTTATTAATATTTAAATAAAGATCAAAATGTTGATGAGACTCATTTCCATCTCTCTCCATTTCCACTGCCAAAACTATTTCCCCTCTCTGAGCTCTTCCTCTCTCTCTCATTGCGGGCCCCTCTCGCTCGCTCTCTCTCTCTCTTTTTCCTTTTTATTTTTTACGCCTAAATGAAGGATGATTATTATTTGGTTTGACGTTACACCAAAAGAAGATATCTTATATAAACTCTCTCTAGCCTCCGTATTTCTCACATTAACATTCCCAAATAAACTGGTAATGGAGTTAAGTGAAGGTGTAATCCTATGGCCGTCTCTCTTCGCAATTATCATCGTCCTTCTTCTTCAGAAATCCACACGATATGGATCCCTCGGCCACCCCTCAAATCTGCCTCCCGGCCCAAGAAATGTGCCTGTTTTGGGCAATCTATTAGTGCTGGGTAAAAATCCACACCGTTCCATGGCTCGACTTGCCCGGATCCACGGCCCAGTAATGTCACTGAAGCTCGGCAGCATCCACACCGTCATCATCTCCTCTCCCAGCTCCGCCAGAGAAGCCCTTCAATCCAAAGATAACTCCTTCTCCGGCCGCCATGTGCCCGACACATTGCGTGTCCACGGCCACCACGAGGTTTCCTTAATCTGGATGTCTCCAAATAAATCATGGAGATATCTTCGGACTCTCCTCAAGACCCATCTCTTCAGCTCACCGGCCCTCGATGCATCCCAATCCCTCCGCCGGAGCAAGGTTCAGGAACTCGTCACATACATCAAGGAACTGGATGGGGAGGCCGTGAACATCGGCCGGGCAGCGTTCTGCACCGTCCTGAATCTGATATCCAGCACCTTCCTGTCCATTAATATGGTAGATTTTAAATCTCAATCCGCTCAGGAGTTTAAAGACTTGATTTGGGGTATGATGGTAGAGGCCGGAAGGCCCAACATCTCCGACTTCTTCCCGTTGCTTGCTCCGATGGACCTGCAAGGCCGGAGGCGCCGTTTCGCTGCCTACTTCAAAAAGTTGTATGACTTTTTCGATCAAAGGATCGAAATCCGATTGGAAGAAATTGCTGCCGGAGAAGTAGCGAGGAAAAATAATCCTGACATTTTAGACGTGCTTCTGCAGCTCAATCTAGAAGACTGCTCCAACCTCAGCAGGCAAACGATAAAATCCTTTATTATGGTAATTAATTATTCAAAAGAAATAACTGGACCTAATAATTAATAATAATTTATATAATAATTCACTCTATTAAACTTTTTGCCACTTTGCATCCATCATCTGCTCCTCTTTGGTACTTTCAACTTTGAGTTTTGGCCTCATCTGGACCAAAAATACCCTGTAAATTTCAGTCAGGATGTAAAATGTCAAAATAAATATAAATGAGGGATTCAAAGTGACATTTAAAATTTGGAGATATAAAATGCAAACAGGAGCAAATGGGGATGCAATATGCCAAAAAGCCTATCATAATAGATAATCTCAGAGAACTAATTCATTTAAGCAAAGTTCTTTCGTCATAATTTTCTCAGGACTCGTTTGCCGCCGGAAGTGAAACGAGCTCGACGACGTTGGAGTGGGCGATGGCAGAATTGCTTCACCAGCCAGAATTGATGAAGAGAGCTCGAGCGGAGATCGCAGAAGTCATCGGATTCGAGAGGGAGGTGGAGGAGTCAGATATCTCCAAACTTCCGTTCCTCCAAGCCGTGTTGAAGGAGACACTCCGCCTTCATCCTCCGGTCCCGCTTCTGCTGCCTCACAAAGCAGGTCCGGGCGCGGAGATAAATGGATACACCGTGCCGGAGAATAGCAAGGTAATAATTAACGTGTGGGCCATCTGCCGAGACGACCGCGTGTGGAAGAACCCTGATTGCTTCGTGCCGGAGAGATTCTTGGGACTGGAGGAAGTTGACTTTCGGGGGCAGCACTTTGACTTCATCCCGTTTGGTTCGGGCCGGCGTATATGTCCTGGGTTATCGCTGGGCGTTCGAATTGTGCATCTGATGCTCGCATCCCTCATTCAGTCGTTCGAATGGAGGTTGCCGGACGATGTAGCGCCTGAGGATCTCGATCTCGGGGAAAAGTTTGGTGTCACAGTTGTCATGGCTTCGCCGCTCATGGCCTTTGCTACTCCTAACCCGGTGTACTAATTTCGCGGGAGTAGATTTAAATAATCTGCAATCCTATATAAAAATAAATATTATCTCCAGCCTGTATGCCATTTATTTTCTCAATGAAATGAATATATTTTCATGGCAGCACAGCACTCCCTTCTCCATTATTATGGCATTTCATGGTGTACCTATTCTTTTATTTCACAAAATGGAAGTTTGACGTTGCACCAATGATGATGAGCAAAATGTGACTAAATCAAACTGATTATCTTTTAAACTTTGCATCTTATTTTCCATGTTTTATCAAAAAAAAAAAACAATTTAAAAAATTGTATCATATGAGATATTTTTCAAACCTTGTCTGACTTGTTAGAAAATAAATTATGACATCGGCCAGAGAAGCGTGCGATATCTTAAAGAAAGAGTTCAGTGGTACCCAAGAGGTTAGAGTGGTGAAACCCCAAATTATGAAACTTTAAAGAATGAAAGATAGAGTGCGCTTGGTAGACTATGTAATGCCCCAAAATTAATAAATCAAGGTTTGGTGTGCCCTTAGTGGATTTTGGTGTGCGTTTAGAGGGGTGGTCTGTGGATAGTAGTTTTGGCTAGGGTTTTAGTTAAAACCTAAATCCCCCCTCTCATTCTCCTGATCCCTCTCCCTCTCCCTCTCGCTCGCGTGGAGCAGCCGGCTGGAACCCGCAAACCCCCCGATCTCCCTTCCTCTCCCTTCTCCCGTTGGCTTGGAGGAGAAACTCCCCCTCCCTCGCTGCCTGGAACAAGGAGGAGCCAATCTCCTCTCTCCCTTTCTCTCTCCCTTGGAAGGAGGAGCCTGCCCCTTTCTCTGCTCTTTAGGGTTGCCGCAAGGGGAGACCGCAAGCCGCGACCGTGTGCGCCGCTTGGAGGAAGAGGAAGCTTAGGCGTAAGCTTGGAGCGTCGATTGGCGACTCGAATACCCGAGTGGAGGTCGATTTCGTGCGTGGACAGCCGCTACGTTCGCTAGCCGTCAAATCCGGGCACGTTCCTATGGCTTCGAAACACGCGTCAAGGGTAACGATTCTCTTCTTGGGTAGGTGAAACCCTTAATTAACATGTTTGCTTGGAAGCTCCCATCGATTGGTGGAAAAAATGGGCTCTCCAACGGGTTGATATGTTTTATCCCCGTTTATTTATTTGCATATAGTGCCCAGAAGCACGAGTACAGGTTTAGGCATATTGTGTGAAGCCCATCTAGATAGGTAGGTCTAGATGGTGATGTTTTGCTTACCGGAGAAAACTCAGTGTAATTTGTGTGGTTTTGGAATCGGGGGTTTGCACGGTGCTGCAGTTAGGACTGGAGGTAGGCTCCAGGAAACACCATGTTTGTTGTGTTATTGTGCAAAGTCGGTCTCTCGGAGACCGTTAGGCTAATACGTTGAGTTGTGCGCATGGAGTGCCCAACTTCGGTGGCCGCGAATGCTAACCTTGAAACATAACATGAGTTATGTCGTGTACGGGAAATGGGAGGTTGACCCGCGTCGTTATCGTTAATTGACACGGTGATCTAAGCAACGGGAAAGAGCTGAACTGTACACGCTCTATGTCGTTCGGTTAAATAAACCTAAAGCACGTGGCAATTGTCGTTGGCATATGGGAGAGTCGTGGCTATATGCCCGACTAGTAATGCTCAAGCGTAACCATCCAGTATAGGACTGAGAATGGTGGTGAGACTCATGGAGTTCACCATTTGGGTGCTAAATGCACCGAAGAATTCTTGCGATGGCAAAAGGTGGGACCCTCGGAAATCCGATATGCCGATAAGGTGCCCTGAGTGCACGAGACGTTTGGTCGGCGTGCAAACGTTTGTGTTGAATGGTGCTTAAATTGCACTTTCTTATATTACGTGATTATGCTGTCTGCTTGCAGGGAAAGAGCACCGCCACCCCGAGAAAGGGGTGAGGTCGTTATAATTTGGTCAGCTATGTTGATCGTTGCTTTGTTTGTCACCGCTTGTGGAATGTTCTTATGCTAGAGCAGGTGAGCCGAGCGGGAAATAGCGGGCTGAAGCCCTTTTGCTGAGCCAGCCCCTGAAGGCCCAAGTGTTGTGTTTAGTATATTTCATGTGATGCCATCCTGCGTGCCGGTGTATGGAAATTAGTTTATTTTGCTAAACATTGGTGATGTAAGACCTTAAGGACAAAACCCTTTCGGTCTATGACTTTCATTCCTGGTTTATTTATTAGTGGACATTCCTCGTTGGGTGATTATTTTTATAACTCATTAAATCTTCTGCTAGAATGCATCTATGTGTTAAGGTGCGTTTAGAATTAAAGAAATGTGGTCTCATTTAGTAACACATTCGTCTGTCTGTTTAATATGGTGCGGGGCCCCGACCGGACCTTCTGTTATATTATTCGAGACAGATGGGGGTGTTACAAACTAACTAAGAAGAGTGCCCACTAAAGGATCTATGTGCTTGCTTGAAAACTGAGTGTTTCTTATTTGTTGCTTGAATATTTGTGTAATCGTGCATTTCTTCTTCTCTAAGCTACTAAGGGAGAAGCGGGTCCTTCCCAATCGCAAGAGATCGGTGATAGTAGGACCTTTGCCTCTACTACCGTGAGTCTACCACCAACTGAGATGTGCAAGATGATTCTTAAAGTAGTGATAGTCGCACAGGATGCACGATCTGCATGATTGGAGCCTACTATGTCCATTACGACTCTTCATGGGACCCCTGTGCATGTTATTGCATCTTGTAGTGAAATTGGACTACACACGTTCAGTTGCACGCCTGTGCGTATGAATGAACACCCACGTACATGGAAATATGAAGGTGTAAGACCTTGAAAGAAGTCATGTTCTTTTGATTTGCCACCCTTTACTACCTCGGGAGCCCTTACTACTTGAAGCCCCATTACTTGTTTCATTTGTGTCAAAGTAGGTCATGTAGCGCATGTCAATCGAAATGGCCTCCCAAAGATGGACGACCGAGCTGCTGCACTATCTATTGCTTCAGTAACAACTACTGTTAAAGTTAATGACCACTTTACCCGCTTCATGGGTGGTAAATTGGGCCACCTGGCGCGTAATTGCTGAAGTGGTCTCCCAAGAAATAATGATCAAGCGGTTGATGTCAGATTGTAGGTCTGATTTGTGCATAGAAAGGAGTTTCAGTGGAGCTTTCCTCCACGTTGAATACTTAAACCCCACCTGGACTCCTCACACCTAGTTAGCATGAGGCCATCTGACATACGAATGACATGTCATGTAAGATTCAATTGTTTGGATTTTACTGCCTTTGTTGGGAAAACCTCAAAATTTGACATAACATATGTTAAGTGCTAATGTGCTATATGTATGCCTTATCGATGATTGCAATGATAATCCTACGTTTTTAGGCTTACATGAAATCATTTTCTGTAGATTAAACAAGACAAATGAACCTATCATTCGTAGTAAATACGATACTTCTATCTCATGTTGAAAGTATCTAGTTGCGGCCTAAATCACCTAGAGGGGGGTGAATAGGTGGATTCTATGTCTTCACGCGGAATTAAAATATAACACAGAAATGAACACAATAAAGCACAGCACAGACACAAGGATTTTATAGAGGTTCCCCGATGTGGGTAGTCCTCTTTCCCGCCTCGCCTATCTAGCACTACGAGGCTAGACTCGGCAACTTCACCAATCTCAGATTATAAATAATCTTACACCTCGGAGTCAAAACTCCTACAACTCGGAGTATACCACTCCTACAACTCGGAGTAAAATAACTCCTACAACTCGGAGCAAACCGCTCCTACAAATAACTCGGAGTAAAAACACCTACAGAAATCAAATAGAGATAGAAATAAAAAATACTTCTTCTAAACCTCAACAAAGATTAACTTCAGATCTTGGGAAAACTGAATCTTCTTCTTCCTTGAGAGAGAAAGCTTGGATCTTGAAAGATTTTGAAGAAGATAGACTTGGCTAACCTGATCTGAATAGGCCCTTTGATCTACTCAAAAGAATCGTCAATATGGAGTGCAGCACAAGGATCAAAGACCTTCTTATCTGAGAAAACTCTAACAACAAAGAAGAATAACTCTTGAGCAGCAGATGTTAGGTCTCAGAAAACTTGTTCAGCAAAGGAAGAGGAGAACAGCTTTTTGTTTCTGAACAAAATGTGTGAGGAAGTAAGATGTGTGATGCCCTAAAAATAAAGGATTATTTATAGGGAGGACTTCAACGGCTCGTGCGACAAAGAAGGGAGGAGCGACACGTGTACTGTACGTGGCGGCCAACCCTAATTTTCGAAATCAAAACAAAGATTTGAAATCCGTTTGTCCGTCATTCGTCGAGACTTCACGTGAACATCCGACGAAAAGACTTGGCCACAGAAAAACACTGAACAACCCGTGAAAAACACCTTCTGTTTTCATTCGTCGGGATTCGTCGGGAGTTCACGAGAACATCCGACGAATGGACTTAGCTGCAGAAATTTCTTCTTTAAACAAGACAAATGACTTCTGTCTTGATTCGTCGGCATTCGTCTGGAGTTCACGAGAACATCCGACGAATGGACTTAACTGCAGAATTTTCTTCTTTAAACAAGACAAATGGCTTCTGTCTTGATTCGTCGGCATTCGTCGGGAGTTCACGAGAACATCCGATGAATGGACTTAACTGCAGAATTTTTTTCTTTAAACAAGACAAATGGCTTCTGTCTTGATTCGTCGGGATTCGTCGGAATGACCCGAGACATCTCGACGAATTGACTTGGAAAAACTTTCTTCTCTACTGAAAACCTGCTCCACTCCTCAACCTTGAAAACCTTCAGTTATGAGTATATGAAGTACACCCCAAAAGAGAGATTACACATGGACCAACACTTTGTTCTACACAATGAGGGATTACATTGTCCAGAACTGTGTTTGGTGATCCATTGCAACCTGATCTTGGTGTGCACTTAGCATTAAAACCTGTCATAACACATCTAAACAGAAATCATCAAATACATACTCAATTCATTTTAGTTCACTAGGGGACATCTTCAAATCTAGGTGATTGTGGACACAATACCCAACACATGTCATATTCCAAGGAGTATTTTCTATTACTCATACTCACTCTTCATCTATTATCTTACCAAAGTAATTGAAGGTAATTTTCTACTTGTATACTAAATTATACTAGAATCAAGTTCTTGATAATGATCTAAATATTAAGGAGAAATTATGGGATGCCAATCTTCACCTAGAGGGGGGAGGGGGAGGGTGAATAGGTAATGTCTACTTTTTCAAATATTTACAGAATAATCAAACTACTAAAAAGACAATCACAACAAACACCATAAACACAGAAAGATATAGTGGTTCCCCGAATTAGGTAGTCCACTTTCCCCCTTCGCCTATCTAGCAATGTGCTAGACTCAACCAAATCAACTCAGATCCGTAAATCTTACAACTCGAAGTTAAAATCCTACCTCAGGGACACTAGCTGATCCCCTACCTCAGGGTGACTAGTTGATCCACTACCTCAGGAATACTAGATGATCCCCTACCTTAGATACTCTAGCTCAGGATCCTACACTCAGATTCACAACTGGAATCCTACCTCAGGTTCAATCCAGAACCCTACCTCAGGTTCAATCCAGAACCCTACCTCAGGTTCAATCCAGAACCTTACCTCAGATCTCATGGAGATCCTACAGCTCAATTCTGTCCTAGAATCCAACCTCAGATCTAAAGGATATCCTACAACAGAATTGAAAACAATGTCTATTTATAATTGATCTAGACTCAAGAAGATGTATTTTGAAAGAGTTGAGACTTCTTAAGCTTTGATAAGAACAACCCTCACTGGATCAGCAACAGATCTTGATAAATCTTCTTTATAGAACTTGATCTAATTTGAACTTTTGAGTCCAAGAAATTCTTTGCTCTTTAAGAGATTGGAAGAGAAATGATCTTGAGCAAACTTAGGAGCACTGGACGATTCACTGTTGAATTTGTCTCCTTCTAAAAGGTGTTCTCTGAACAAGGTTACCTGTCACCTGCATTTAGGTTTTCTGAGAGAATACTATTTGATTGATTAGATTTCTTGGATTAGAGTTTTCCCTGCAGATCTCATTAGTATTTATATGACTGAGAGCATTAACGGTCGAATCCATTAGTCTTTATGTTAGAAATCTTTTTCCTTAAAGCTCTCATCTGATTGGCGCAATCGACGACGACAAACATTTGAATTTCCTTTGCTTGATCTGTCTCGACGACATTTACATTGTCTCGATGCTATTTCGTCTCTTCTCGATGACATTTGAGTCTTCACACCGATAAAAATTCTTTCTGATTTATACATAAATTTTGAACGATAATTGTTCATCTCGACGATATTTGAGTCTTCAAGATGATATTTGAGTCATCATTACTATAACACTTTTCAAGTAAAATGTTGAGCTTATCAAGACGACATTTCTTCGTGTCTAGACGATAAGGCTTAACTTTATTGAAACCGAGTTTTGGTTTAGTCAAAGGGGGACAAATCTAAATGATATGGAATTTAAGCATTCTCTTTACAACATGCTTCTTGACGAAATCGTCTGTAACTGGCCATCATCAAGACGATATATGAATATTTGATCTGATTGTTTGTCATAGCGATATCGTCTTGAATTGACCATCATTAAGACGACATACATATAATTGAACTTCTCCCCCTCAAAATGAATAGAGGATGTAATGATTATCTTCAAGACGATTGTTGAATCCAGAAATGCACCTCCGAAGGAAAATGGAGGCTGCGGGCTGTCGGTTACTATTTGATTAGAGAAGGTTAAACCGCTGGCAGCGGTCGAGGCCAGACTTCGCCCGTCACGGCAAATGCCACTCCTGTGACGGGCTTTTATTTGATTTAAATGAAAAGATTACAGCGGGTTACAGAACCAGGAAAGGAGAAGCCGACCGGTCAGACAGGTCGCAAGACAGTGAACTCGAGACCGCAACTCTAACAAGCAAGCTCCAGGATTCGAGTGTGCGTGTCTTGGGAACATTGTCGCCCCCTATTTATAGGCTCAGGGTCCTGCCCGAACGGGCAGGGATAGAATAACCGCCTGCCCGGATACATGAGAATCGGGCAGGAGGTGACGGGATACAGAAAGGAGAAAAGAAAGAAGCCGCGCGGCTTGGCGGCTTGCGCTTCTGATCTGTCCTAGCCATAGACCAAAGACGTTGCGATCAAGGAAATGGTGCAACCCGGGCGGCCTCTGACCTGAGACCGTGGGTTGCCTTCTGGAATTGAGCCTTGCCAATCTTCAATCCTCGGAGGCGGCCTGGATTCTATCAGACCGCCCAGTTTGTACTGGCTGGGCCGATGGACCTTGTTGAATCCGAACTGGGCGACTTGGCTCCTCAAATCGCCCGATCTGCGAGAAGTACTATTCGGATGGCGGTCTTCTGGGTAAACATAATCCCCACATATTTTCAAATCTCGAGGAAATTTTGAAAATATTAGTTCTAGCCGAAGACCGCACCGACCTTGCCCCAAAGGTTATAAAATGTCCTGGAAGCTTTCTTTTCTGTATAATCGTAGCGTTACCACGGGTCATTACTCACCTCTTGCGGTTAGAACCCTCTGGCTTACTAGCCCAATTAAGATGGTAAATCTTATGGCTGAGTTTGAAGGCCGCCAAAAGAAAAGTAAAGACCGCGAGGGAGACCGCTCGAAGGAGAAGAAGAAGAAAAAGAAGCCTCATCAACCTGAAAAAGTTGACCTGACAGTTACTATCGCTTCTGTGGGGAAGCCGGCCAACCTGGATCTTGTACTAATAGATGATTTGTCGAACAATGGTGAAGTGGGTTGTTCCAACCCGCCCCCATCTAATCCGCCTGCTCTTTCTAACAAGGCGAATTCTGAAAATCTTCATTCGGAGGCCACTGTCGCCGATTCTTTTAAGGTAGAGGTCACTCCTTCTGAGGTATTTCATCTGAAGATGAGTGATGGAGGAGATGCGGTTGACTCTCCCAAGCCGACCGAACAGCAAAGCTCGGTGCCGGTGGTAAATGTCGAGGACATTCCTAACCGTTCGCAACAAGCCGGCCAGGAGTCGGCTAAGAAGAGGAAGAGGGCCGAGATGACAACAAAAAGGATATTGAAAAAAAGCCAAGAGTTTGAAGGCCAAGAATAAGGCGGCCTCGAGAAAACTGGGAGCGGGAAGCCTTCAGAATAAGGCGCATGAAAAAGAAGTTTCTCAGGGACTGATAACTAAATCCCCCAAACCAGGCGATCAGGTATCTTGCACTGCGAATAGCATGACTGTGAGCGAGATCATCAAGGATTTTGACTCTCTGAAGAAGCAGGACGAACTACTTGACACCCCTGCCAACTTGAATGAGGTTGATCGCCCCGGCGAGGACGTGACCAAGGATGAGAAGGCCGAACCGGCTCCTGAGGACCTTGTGATGGCCAGGATGCGGATCATGAAAGCGAAGGCGGAGAGGACGAGAGAGCTTCTGGACAAGCCGCCGCTCAACCTTCTTGCAAAAGGTAAAGAAGTCGCGGGTTACCGCCCTGTCCATTTTTTCCAAACGCGGTCTCGAAAAAAGCTGAATGACTTGACACTGAACCCGCCACCGAGCTTCTTTCCCTCCGCTGCTCAGTTCTCTGCTGCTAAGCAGAGGTAGAATGAAAGGTCGTGGAGAGAGCAGCGCCGAAGGATGGATCCTGAGCAAGCGAGACGATCTGTCAATCCGAGCTTTAATCCCACCATTACGGCTAGTAAGAGAGAAGAATTCGGAATGAGCAGTCTTCATTCAATGATGTTCTTTTCGCATTAAGTCGAATGCTCCTGGTTTTTCTAATCATATTTTCTTTACTGCAGACAACTCGAAACTCGCCATGAAAGAGGGCGACTTAGAGGCTTGCCTTCCTCCATTAATTACATCAATCCCGAGCTCTTCATTGAACCTGGATGCCTGAGTAGAGGGGGAACTGGTCGCCCTTCAAGGCAACTTTGAGATTCTTAGGCAACAGGTGAAGGACCTCGAGGAGCGGGAGAAGGCCGCCCGAGATGAAAAGAACGCCATGCGGGTTGTGCTAGAGGCCGAAAGGAAGGAGAGACGGGAGAAGGAGAAGATGCAGCAGGACCAGGTCGCTGCTTTGACCGCTCGCCTTGACAAAGTGAAAAGAGATTTGAAAGCTCGAGGATGACTGCGCATACTATAGGGACAAGTACCTCCATCTGACAAGGGAAGTCGGCGGAAGCCGGCGACCTTTTAACACGACTGATGAAGGACGGCGTGGGTCAAACCGCCCGGCTGTTGGGATGAGTGATGCAGCACGCCCAGGGCCGCCCCACCCTGGCTCAGCCAGAAGGAACACGTTCCGGTCGCATCGCCGGGCTGCAGCCCAAGCACCCCAACCCCTCTCTTCGCCTGTTCTCAGCGCGGTGGGTTGTTGAGGCTGGGGCTCGATCCCCAGACCTCCTTGATAAGAACCTATCCTAACAGGTCTTATCACCAACTAAGCTGCAGCTCAGTTGGTGATAAGACCTGTTAGGAGAGGTTCTTATCAAGGAGGTCTGGGGATCGAGCCCCAGCCTCAACAACCCGCCGCGCTGAGAACAGGGGTGGAGACGGGTTGGGGTGCTTGGGCTGCAGCCCGGCGGTGCGACCGGAACGTGTTCCTTCTGGCTGAGCCAGGGTGGGGAGGCCCTGGGCGTGCTGCATCAAAAAAGTGCAGGTTAGTTGGTGATGAGGCCTGTTAGGAAAGGTGCTTATCAAGGAGGTCTGGGGATCGAGCCCCAATCTAAACAACCCGCCGCGCTGAGAATAGGTGCAGAGACGGGTTGGGGTGTCTGGGCTGCAGTCCTTTCGCGGTGCGTGCCTGACGTGTTCCGATGGATGGTGTGACTCCACCAGCCGGGGTGGGCTGGGTGTGCTGCATCAATGAGTTCAGCTATTCCAGCGGTCGGGATGGTTGATTCTGTTGCTAATGCAAGTGAAACTGCAGTAGCCTTGCCTGCTCGTATGATTCCAGCCGTGCGAGTAGAGCGGGATGCTGCGCGGCTTCACATCATTATTAACCATCTTCACCATAGTATCAACCAGATGCACGGTACTATCCTTCAAGTCAACGATCATGTCGCGCGACTTCACCGGGAAGATGCTCTGAATGATTCCCGCCAGCAATGAGCGGTTTTAAACAATGTTTGTAATATTATTTTATTTGGTCCTTGGGACAACTTTAAACATTGAACTCAACTTTATGATGTCCGTTTTACTCTATAGACCGTGCGGTCTATTATTTGAATGCATATATTTTCTTCCTTAGAATATATTGATGCCTTTGAACTGCTCTGTAAGTCAACCGACTTGTTTCTGTTGTTCTTCAAACCGCTTGCCTTAATTTCATTTTTTGTGGTTTACTGTTCATAAACTGGCTTAACTATGTGAGATTCTGCCCGCGCGGGTTAGCTATGTTAGCCGCGATTTGACTTTGCTAAATGCAGATCGCTGACTCTATAAGTAGCGGCCCTTCCGAAGACCCATTCAACCAAAATCATGAGATGGGAGCTAAGCGCCAGTCGGAGCGACCTGAAAAGGTATCCGCCACGCGGTCTGATGCGGCCTTGGCTTTCCATTCAGCCGACCATGAGGAATGTTGTTTAACCAAGGCAGAGCTGGTAGAATTTGTTGAGAAACATATGGTAGGGAGTTCACTGCTCGCGCGGCCTCCACTCTGTGACGAGCGGATAAACTCTTCCGCCCCCAACCAAATTGCCATCCAATTGACCATTTCGACTGCGGCTTCAGGATCCCAATCCCATTGAAGTCTCCATAAATTTCGACCATTACGGGGTTGTTCCCGGGCAACTCTCTCCCAACTCAATAGCGGCCATTTTTAGCTTTGTCTCCTACTTGCGGTCTGAGAAAGTTCGTTTCTCAATGAACTTATTCAAGAAAATCTTCTCGGTGCGGGCAATCCCCGACACAGAGACGAAGGTGTTCAAGGGCCACTTGTACTTTGGCTGTAGGGGGTTGAAGATGGTCAACCTTGCGAACAAGGTTGCGAACTGGTCTAAGAGATACCTGATATTCGAAGGCCGACTTGGCTTGCTGAATCCTAACCCGCAGGTGCGGTCAGAGGAGGTTTTTAAGAAGATTGCGGTTAACAAGGTTGAGCAGGAAACCTATTCGCTCCGTAAAACCGAGCGACTTGATGTAGGTCACTATGTCCCACTGCTCTCCGAGTTGGAACATATCCGACCTGAAGACAGTAAGTCTCTTTCAACCCACTTCCTGCTCTTATACTGATCGTGCGGCCTCTCATTTTGATACTTTTAATTCAATTCTGCAGCTGAAACCATCGTTCCTAAGAACAAGCCGGTTAGCCCGGCCGGCTTGATTCTGACCCAGAGGGAAAAGAGGCAGAGGCTGGGAAAAAACAAGCCGCTGGTGTCTGATGGTGAGGAATTGGCTTCTTTTGGCGATTTCTCCTCTCTTCGCTCTTTCAGCAAGGTAAAGGACTTGAAAGGTCGCGCGACCTTGTCCTGGCACCCAGATGGTGAGGGTGTTCAAGTCTCCACTGCTCTCCCCCATTGGGGGAACCAAAAATCTGGCCGACACGCAGAGGCCGCCGGCATTTCCCTATATGGCCGGCGAAACTTCAGGAGGTTAAGGAAGGTCCCCAAGGAAGAGCTCGTGCGGCTGGCCGCGCGGGTTAGCGCTGAGGGCTTCGTTACCAACCATTTCATGGGCATGACCTTCAAAAGATTAATCAAGGCATATGATTATCTGGAGAAGTAGAATGCCGAGTTGAAGAAAGAGGTCGCGCGATTAAGGGAGGCGGAGTTGGTAAGTTATCACCTTGTTAGTCGACTCCCATATTCCTTAAACTGTGCGGCCTAACCTTTATTTCTTTTGGCAGAAAAAGTATGACGAGATGGACCCGGTCTATCAAGAAGAGATCTTCCCTCATGTCGCCGAGGGGATTGACGGGGCTTTTGACCGCGTGAGAGAACTCGGTGGGTTTGCTCCGGGTTTTGAGAATTTTTCTTTCTCGGACGCCTATCTGACCTTGCAGAAGAAGCTGGACAAGATTAGGCGAAAAGCTAAAGGAAAAAATAAGGTCGATGGGACTAGCTCGGAGGAGTAGAGCGACGATGAGGAGGAAGAAGGTGCCGAGGAGCCCGCTGCGGCTGACGGGGAGGAAGAAAGCAGCTCGGGTTCAGAGTCCAGCGATTCTGGAGAAGAACCCGAGCAGCGTAAGTCGGGCGGCTTGAGTAGTTCAACCTCGTCGGGTAGCGAAGGGTACTCTCCTGATGTTGTTATTGACGGTAG
The DNA here is from genome assembly GCA_033032865.1 of Dactylorhiza incarnata. Classification (NCBI taxonomy): domain Eukaryota; kingdom Viridiplantae; phylum Streptophyta; class Magnoliopsida; order Asparagales; family Orchidaceae; genus Dactylorhiza; species Dactylorhiza incarnata. Next base: position 19,062,022 of record JAWHQI010000011.1, on the reverse strand, counting down.
TGAGGACTCAAGCTCCCCTGCGTCCAAAAAGCTCAAGCCGGACGAGCAGTTATGATTGTTATCTTTTGTATTTGCTTTTTAATTTGCATAACAGACGGCTTGATATTGTTAGCCGGTCGGTTAAAAAATGATGTAAAGATATTTTGACAATGAATGAAAAGTTTTTACCTGTTTGGCTATCTGTTCTTTGCGACTTACTTATGATTGTTGCGATCTCTTTTCTCTTAAAGCTGCAAGCCCCTTTAATCAGGTCGTGCGGTTTAATATCAACACAGACAGTTAAAATTTTAATTAGATTGCCACCCGAAAAAGGCTGTCCGGGCGGCCCATCTCTTTGATCCTGACTCGGCGAATTCGATATAACCTAGAGAAACGTCAGCCATGATATCTTGATGAATAATCGATGCGGTTAAAATATATAATTGAGCGGATAGAAATTCAAGCTATGAAGGATCTCAATATGAATGTCTTGAGTCAACCAGAAACCGAACGCAACTTTAAGCCGCTGTAATAATTATATCCTGATTATGAATTGTGTGATTTGAATGAGTCTTGTGTGATTAGATAACTCCATATATTTGAGATCAAGCCGCGCGATTATTTCCCGGCTTTGCATAATTGCTTCACAAAATAGAGAGCATCCAAGTTCATAAGAAAATAGTCAACTGGTCGCGCGGTTAGTATTCAATTCGAACGAACTGTAATTCATATTTCTGTAAGACCTATCCTTATGAGCATAAACAATAATTGATAAGTTCGTGCAACCTATACATAACTCGGGCGGTCAGTGACTTGATACTTGGTAATAATATTTTTCCTCATAAGAATCATAATCACTCTTCTGTGGAAAACCTGTTTTTAACCGAGCGAATAATGTTGGAACATGGTCTTCCGCATCTCCTAGGGTTGAGAATAACAAATCCTATGTGTATTTGATCTTGTGCGTTTAAGTGTGCAGGAAATCAAAGTCCACATGAATCAAGGATGGTTGTCCCCAAAATTCAGGGCAGAATTCCAACATGGCCTCTGGCGCCGGCGGTAGCGATAGCGCCCAGCGCTAGCGATGATTAGCGCGATTCCGGCAGTGTTTTTAGAAGGAGCTAGCGCCCGACGGTAGTTACTAGCGCTGGCGGTAGCATGGCGCTCAAGAGGCATAGAGCAAAATGTTGCCGCGGATTGAAGATCCTGCCGCGCAAAATGTTACTTAATCAGGGATAGCGCCGACGGTAGCGCTGAGGCTATAAAATGGACACTTTGGCTCCGTCTTTATCATCCTCTAGAGATCCCAAATTCCAGAGCCTCGTGCCACATCATAGAGAGGAGAGTTCGGAGAGATACTCCCATAAATCCATACAGCCATAAGGAGATCCGTGGAGAAGATTTCAACAAGCGTCATCATCATGACGAAAGACCGCATCGACTACAATCATACTCTGCGGGCCTTCGTCCACTTCTCCAAGAGATCCATATAGGGAGTTTTTATTATTGCTGTCTTCTATTTTATTTCTCTTTTTCTTTGTAAATGGTAGTGAATTCGCCTCGTGTTGGCGACTAGGTCTGGGGTAGGACTTAGGGCTGAAATTCGCCTCGTGTTGGCGACTAGATCTAGGCTAGGTCTAGGGGGTGCTCGATGCCACATCTGGGGAAGGATTGGCTAGAGCGGCTTGAGGCCGAATCCGGGAAGGAGAAGGCTAGGGCCACCGGTTCGTGGGGAAGCGAGTCGGGATAGAAAACGAAAAGAGCTTTTACTATTCGCCTCCGATCTCTAGCGCCATTGAGATCAAGTTTTGTAAAACTTATTTAATATCAATAAAGCTTGTCTCTCTTTTTGTTTTACTTGACTTCTTGTTTTAATATTGCAATATTCCAAAGTTTTTCTAAATAAAATCTAAAGTTTTTGAAAACCCTTATTCACCCCCCCCTCTAAGGGCGCCGACCGATCCAACAAGTGGTATCAGAGGGGTTTTATTCCAATCGGCTTAACAACCGGGAATAATGGCGTCTCATGATCTCGATTCAACTAGTGTGGCAAATTTCTGTGAAGATGAAATATCACATAAACCACCCTTGTTTGAAGGAACAAATTATAAAGGATGGAAAATCTTAATTGAAAAATTTATTAAAACTTTAGACATCGAAGTATGGAACTTAGAAATTATAAGACCTGCGGATGAATCAAATAAAAAAGAACGTCAGCTAAATGCCAAAGCCAAACACTATCTATTTTGTGCACTATCTAATGAAATTTTCAAATTCATATATTGCTTCTCTAGTGCATACAAAATATGGCACTTTCTTGAAGAAATGTATGATCTTCCTCTCGCAGGTGTGGAACAAACACAGGAGGAAAAGAACGTACAAGCATCCATTATCATTCAAGAAGATCTCTCTCAGAGCGAAGCCATGGAGAATATTGAAATAGAAAAGGAGAACAATACACCAAGAGAAAAAGAAGATGAAAATTCATCTATGATGAAGGAAGGGCCAAAAGATAACGAAGCAACTTTATGCATACATTTTGCCTCCACCAAAAGCGCTGTAAGAAAGTCAAAATCTTCTTCTTGTGTGATAATTTCCATTTCTAGTTTCAATATACTAAAAACTGCAAAACGTAAGATCAAGAAATTGAAAATCACTATTAAAAATTTACATTTAGAAAATAAGAGATTAAAAGCTAATGTTAATTTAGAATCAAATTGTGATGTGGTTTCACCATCTTGTCCTTTACTTGAAAACACAAAACCTTGTTTTGATTATTATAATATTAAGGAAAAACTCATGAAACTTGAAAAGGATTTTATTTTAGTAAAAGAACAAAATGAAAAATTATGTTTAGAAAATTCATCTTTGATAAATGATTGTGCTAAGTGTAAGGACTACGAAATAGAAATTAAAGAGATGGATGAAACATTTGATGAATATAGGGATAAATACGAAAAACATATTGACTCAATTGTTACCACTCTTAAAAATAGCTCAATCAATTATAATAAAGCTAGACATAGTTTAAAAATCAAGAATGATGAATTAAAATCAAAAATCAACTTGCTTATGAAAATTGTAAATACAAATTCCAAATATCAAACTATATCTAAAGACAAGTTGAATATGAATATGAACATCGAAACGAAGTTTAATAATGGGAGTAAGGAACATAAAGGACCTGTAAATCAAAATCATCATTATTTACAAAATCATGCTTCTCCCAACCCAAAATTAAATGCAAAATTTCCTTTAAATTATAAATTCAAAAATCATTTTTATCCAAATATTCAAGTAAATGATTATGGAATTTTGAGAACTAAAAATAATGTTTGTCCAAGGTATGAATGGAGACCCATTCTTAAGAATAATGCACTAATGTCAAAAGAAAGGGTCCACTCATCACTATCTCCCCAAAAGCAAACACGATTTATTTGGGTACCCAAAGGAACCGTACTTCATGATATGCTTAAACTTTCGTTTTGTTTATTTTCTTTTGTTTTGTTTAAACTAACATGATATGATCACTCTATATATCTTGTGATATGACTTTCATAAACCATAATTCATAAATGAATCAATAAAAGTGAATTAAAGTCATATCATTCTGTTTAGTGATCTACTTATCCTTTTTTATTTTTACCTTCTAAATCCATTGCCTCTTAAATGTCTTGAATTATGAATTGTAAATTGAAATTATTGCCAAGACTAATGATAATATTTTAATGAATCTAAATGGTTTATTAAAGGGCTTAGGCTAAAGATTAAAATGCGAAATGTGTTGATCTTGTTTTGTTGATTATGTTAGCCCTTATAATGAAGAAAAATATTTTTCACAAAATGCATGATTAATCCGCATCCAAACTCATCATCCTAGCATCACTTTTTGGTTTATGCTTGTGTATCTATGCTAGGTACAACATTTATGATGGTATGCGATTTGAAATCATAATAGAATACTAAAATTCCATCAAACACATAGTTTATGGATTAATTATTAGAACATATATCATTTGGCTTATTTAAACATGATATCTTGTGCTTACATTTCCTATCAGTTTCAATTTACATTATATTGATAAATATGAGTCTTAGAAAAATGAAAATGAAAATATAAGAAAATATACATCATGCGTTGTCAAGTCATACACTAAATCGCTAATGTTTCATGCAATTTGCACTATCTAAACATCTCCTAAAAATCTGATATTTCAGCATGGAACTGCTATTGGGACACTTAATCAAAATCAATAATTAAAATATTCAAAATCACAAAAAATATTTCACTATTTCCCGCGCTAGCGCTACCGCAGGCGCTAGCGTCCATGTTCATTTTTCTGTGATTTTAAAATTTTGAAAAATTTCTAAAAATTTATTAATCTATACTTTCTACTTAGTTTTGCACTTCTGTGTTTCTTTATTTTTTGAAAAATTAAATACAAAACTACAAAAACCAAATTACAAAAAAATGTTTTTCCTTTTGTTTTTGTTTGTCATTTTTATGCAAAAATCAAATACAAAAATACAAAAGCCAAAATTAGAAAAATATGCTTTTATTTGTTTGCAAAAATCAAATACAAAAATATGAAACACTAAAACTATCAAAAATACTGTATGGACTTTCCTATGATAATCAAGCATGATTTAGTCTATTATTTAGAAATTCTACAATGTTGCAATTTATCTTTTCAAACTACGTTGAACATTGTTTTCATCATGCTTTGATATATCTATTAATATGTGCATCAATTATATTTTAAAGGTTGTGTAGAACTATGCTTAGCATGCCTCTAAGTATGAGTAAATGTTTTATGTTTGATAATGATATTTATTCACTCACCCTTTTTGGCATTGTCTACATATGTGTTTAATCTAAGAATACTTGTGTATGTTTTGTATTAGTACAATGGATTAAAATAGCACAAGTATCTTACCTACACTCCTTATTTTGCACTCTTAAAAATTAAGAAAAGTGGTTATGTTTTTCATAAATTCTATTGATTTGCAAAACAAGTGTATTCGGAGAACTTTATACAAAACAAAATTATAAAATAAAGTGACAAAGATAACTCCACCAAGCACTACTTGAACCTCCTGATAAGTCTTAATAAGCGTTGTGAGGTTGAGCACCTTGGAAAGAATAGTAAAGTATCTTGTGCAAACCATAACTTTCTTTCAAAATAAAAACCACTTATTCTTAAGTACACCAGATCACAATAAAAATAAATCAATATTGAAGAATAAAATTATGTGATCCCCCAAGCACTACTTTGCACCCTGATAAGTCTTAATGAGCATTGTGTGTGCAAAGCACCTTGGTAGTTGTACATTTTTGTTTGTGCATTGAAGTGCGTGGAAGTAAAATTATTTGTGTTTTATTGTGCTATTACTTTATATATTTCTTGTATTTTTGATTAAAACATTTGTTTACACTACTCAAAAATACACTTATGTACACATCATTATCTTCCATAACACTTCTTCTCATGAGTATTGGATCCTAATGCAAATTCTATACTACTCTTTACTTATGAAATGCACTAGATAACCTAGCATGCTTTCTACAATGTTTGGTATGACTTGAAATTGTGAATTGAAATAACATTGTAGTAATCTCTTTGTGATAGTATTATTTCATGCTTGGTTATTTTTGTCAACCATAAAAGATTTTCATTGAAACATGATTTACATAAACATATTCTTTTTGAAATTAAACTCATATATCTTTTTGTGGATTATTCTTGATTACAATAAGATGTTTCATGTATTTCTACAAGTCTTCCGCATCATCACCATATAACTTTTACCTTGCACTTTCATGCTTATATCAAGTCTTAAATCTCAATTTTTTTTCTTAAAAACAAGTGGTAGACTTGCTTGGTAGAATTTACATTGGTTGTTCTTACACGCATATCATTTTTATAGTAACAAACTCTGATTTATTTCAATATAAACGTGTATGTTAAACGCTCTTCCAACAAGTGAAACATTGCTAAAAGGATGTTGTTTCTTTCTTACAAAATGCTTCAACTCTTAACTCTATAAAGTTAGTTTTGAAACTAAAAAACATCTCCTTTTTTAACTTAAACTCTTATTTAGTATTATGGTGTTTATTTTTTGAAATCTTCCACAATGCTCAAACTCTGATACATTCATGAATTTCAATATAGCTAAGTAAGTTTTATTTCAAAAAAATTCAATTATGATTCTTCCCATTAGATTTAAAAGCTTCATGTTTAAAAAAAAACAATTATCCATGACTTCATATCTCACCATAGCGGGGGCGTAGGGTTGTATACATTAGATAAACTTATCTTTAGTCATGTCTTGTCCTTAACCGGGGAGGGTTCCAGTGGGGCCTTGCGAGGCACTAGGGGGAAAGAGTGCTAGGTTGAGTTTTGTCTAGTGTTTGCATATGGGACTAACACCCCAACCTACGACATGTTTGCAGCTCCTCATGCCAATCCGTCACTTAGTACGGGGCTAGGGTGTAGACATATTGTCTAGGTAGATTGGTTATTTGGAAATCCTTATTTTTATGCTTAAAACTTTTATATAAAGGGAAAATCATTACTTTTTTTTATGCTAAAAACTCTGATTTCTTTCTATGAAAATTTTTGTAATGCTTATAACTCTAATCTATTTAAATGAAAAACAATTCTAAAACTCCTTATCATTTACTTCAAAAGCTCGATCATGCCTTATTTTCTACTTACAAACTTTTTTTGGTGCTTTGTTTCCCTACCCACTTTTGCTAATAACAAAAGGGGGAGAACTAACATGATAAATATAACCCGCTATCAAAAACCCACCATGACCAATTAAGATGATAACTTACATATTAGGGGAGCATTCACTTAGGGGGAGCATGTATTTAGGGGGAGCTATTCTAAATGCTAAAATCAATAATTATCCTAAGTCATCACTCACACACACACAAGTATAGTTTCATCATGCTTATTTATTAATGCTTTGATTTATCATTAATGAATTTGTTATTATCAAAAGGGTGAGTTTATTGGAACTTGGTCTTCCGCATCTCCTAGGTTTGAGAATAACAAATCCTATGTGTATTTGATCTTGTGTGTTTAAGTGTGCAGGAAATCAAAGTCCACATGACTCAAGGATGGTTGTCCCCAAAATTGAGGCCAGAATTCCAACATGGCCACTAGTGCCGGCGGTAGCGATAGCGCCTGGCGCTAGCGATGATTAGCGCGATTCCGACAGTGTTTTTAGAAGGATCTAGCGCCCGGCGGTAGTTACTAGCGCTGGCGGTAGCATGGCGCACAAGAGGCATAGAGCAAAATATTGCCGCAGATTGAAGATCCTGCTGCGCAAAATGTTACTTAATCAGGGATAGCGCCGGCGGTAGCGCTGAGGCTATAAAATGGACACTTTGGCTCCGTCTTTATCATCCTCTAGAGATCCCAAATTCCAGAGCCTCGTGCCACATCATAGAGAGGAGAGTTCGGAGAGATACTCCCACAAATCCATAAAGCCATAAGGAGATCCATGGAGAAGATTTCAACACGCGTCATCATCATGACGAAAGACCGCATCGACTACGATCATACTCTGCGGGCCTTCGTCCACTTCTCCAAGAGATCCATATAGAGAGTTTTTATTATTGCTGTCTTCTATTTTATTTCTCTTTTTCTTTGTAAATGGTAGTGAATTCACCTCGTGTTGGCGACTAGGTCTGGGGTAGGACTTAGGGCTAAAATTCGCCTCGTGTTGGCGACTAGATCTAGGCTAGGTCTAGGGGGTGCTCGAGGCCACATCCGGGGAAGGATTGGCTAGAGCGGCTTGAGGCCGAATCCGGGAAGGAGAAGGCTAGGGACACCGGTTCGTGGGGAAGAGAGTCGGGATAGAAAACGAAAAGAGCTTTTATTATTCGCCTCCGATCTCTAGCGCCATTGAGATCAAGTTTTGTAAAACTTATTTAATATCAATAAAGCTTGTCTCTCTTTTTGTTTTACTTGATTTCTTGTTTTAATATTGCAATATTCCAAAGTTTTTCTAAATAAAATCTAAAGTTTTTGAAAACCCTTATTCACCCCCCCCCTCTAAGGGCGCCGACCGATCCAACAAATAAAACTGATACCCATAAGGATGATAGAATTATAGATCTAATGAAAATATTGATCGGCCACGGTTATTCTTGATATCCTGATCCTCGCCTTATGACATTTTATGATAACCCGTTATAAATCGGTTTTAAAACCGCCTGGTATAATTGAACCGATCGGTTTAAAGATTTCAAACCGCCTGATATATTATGTTGTACCTGCTTATCTCAAACCGGTCGGTTTAATAGGTCAAACTGCCCGGTCTATTGTATACCTGTTAAATCATGTTTTCTCCCAAATGGTCCAGAAAGACCATATAAGATGAGATAACTTCCTGTAATGAAATAAGAAATGGCTACAGACTCAGATGACCAAGTGGGCAGGTGGGTCTAGGCGGCGAACATTGCTTTCCTCAAGTGGTCATAAGAGCTGTAGAAATAAAGAAAAAGATAAGTACAGACCCAGATGACCAAGTGGGCAGGTGGGCCTAGGCGGCGAACATTGCTTTCCTCAAGTGGTCATAAGGGCTCTGTAAGCGACTCAACTGATCTCTTGCCTAGGGTTACAAGCCGAGTTGATCAATTGGGCAGGTGGGCCTAGGCGGCGAACATTGCTTTCCTCAGAGAGATCAACTCAGTTGTGGGTCCCACTTAGGCATCGTTTGAGAGTACCTAGGAGTATTCGATGGTCACAGACTAAGATGATCAGTTTGGCAGGTGGGCTTAGGCGGCGAACATTGCTTTCTTCAGAAAGATCATCAAAGCTGTAACTATATCCCTCTCGTGGCATGATAGAGCTAACAATCACCTAGACCTCCCTTGATGCATGGGTGTGTTAGATATCAGTCGGGATCTAAGGTTCTGAAGACCACCGCACGGGAATTGGCAAGCTACCACTACACGTGTGAGAAAATTACCCGTTACACATGATCTTCGTGGTTTTATGCTAATGACTACAATCCGAGGGGGTTCGAGCAGAACTTGGCAATGTCTCCGTGGTTCAGTGAGGGATATATATATATAAAATGTAAAAGAATCACCAGACAGGGAGAAGTGTCAGTAGGGAGCTTTTTTATTGAATATCCAAAAAATGCAAGAAATGAAGAAAACATTTAAGGATAGAACTGTTTAAGATCGTCACCGCTCTAGGTACGTGATATGTCTTCTCCTTCGCTTTTCTGGAGGAGATAAGCCACACTCTTTAGTACCTCTTTGATAATGAAAGGCCCTGCCCAGTTGGGGTTTAATTTCCCGACATTGCCTGTCCTGGCTGCGACATCAACTTTCTTTAGCATGACATCACCAACTGCAAAATGCTTAACCCTGACGTTTCTGTCAAAGTATTTGGCCATTCTTCTTTTCACTTCCTCCTTCCTGATTGTTACTTCATCTTGAAGCTCCTCAATTAAATACAGACTGTATTTGATGCTTTCATCATTATCATCTATCCATGCTTCACCTCCCTCCTTTGCATATACAACTCTGGGAGCGACCACTTCAAATTCTATTGGAATGACTGCCTCCGAACCATGAGTTAATTTGAACGGTGTTTCTCCTGTAGCTGAAGATACTGGATTTGTTTATTCGCTGCTTCTACTTGACCATTACTCCTGGGGTGATGTACCGAAGAGAATCGAAGCTCAATGCCAACCTGGTCGCAGAAATTGATCATATATGAATTATTGAACTGAGGGCCATTATCAGTGATAATTGCTAGTGGAACTCCATGCCGACAGACAATCTCTTCCCAGATAAAGTTTCTGATAACCTGCGTTGTAGTCTTTGCCAATGCCTTTGACTCGATCCACTTACTGAAATAATCAATCATTACTATTATAAAACGATGCTGGCCACTAGCCATTGGGAAGGGTCCGATGAGATCCATTCCCCATACTGCGAAGGGCCAAGGCGCAGTTATTGATCTAAGTGATTGAGCGGGTAGATGCTGAAGAGGAGCAAATTTCTGACACTGAACACATCGCTTGGCAAATGCTTCGACATCTTTTCTCATAGTTGGCCAGAATATCCCTGCCTCACAATCCTTTTCTCCAAGGTCTTTTCCCCTGAATGACTACCGCATTCTCCAGAGTGAACCTCCTGAAGTATAGTTGGAACTTCTTCCTCAGAAACACACCACGCCAAGGGAGAAATCAAAGTTTTTCTATACAGGATCCCTGCTCTTAAGCAATAATAGGCTGCCTTTCTTCTGAATTTTCTTCTGTCTTTGATGGACTGATGAAATTCCCTTTTCGATAAGTATAGTTCACAAGGATCCTTCCAAGAAGGATGCTGGTCGATCTGCATGAGTTCCCTTTCTTCTGTCGCCGGATGGAAAAGTTTAGAGGTCACTCCCCCTGATGGAAGACCAAACTTTGACAATTCATCTGCTTCTTCGTTCTGCGCTCTAGGAATATGTTCAATGATGAATGATTTGAATCTCCCAATCTCCTCCTTTGCTAGCAGTAGATACTTTTTCAGCATTGGTTCTCTTGTTTCGTAATTCCCAAAAATTTGGGAAGCCATCACTAGTGAATCAGTTTTGACATGCACGTGTTCCCTAGCTCCTTTGCAAGTCTTAGACCGGCCAGAAGTGCCTCATACTCTGCCTGATTATTCGTGACCGGAAAGAAGAACTTGATAGCCTGTTCAAGCCTGATGCCATTTGGGCTGATTAAAACTACTCCGGCTCCCACATAGTTTTTACCAGAAGCCCCATCCACATACACAATCCAAGCCAAAAGGGATTTCTCCATTTGTTCAGGACTGGACTCCGTTGTATCAACCAGGAAATCTGCCAAGACCTGCGCTTTGATTGCCGTTCTGGGAATATAGGACATTTCAAACTCGCTCAGCTCGATAGCCCATTTAGACAATCTCCCTGAATGATCTGGCTTTTCAAGAATACTTGTTAGAGGATGATCTGTAACTACTTGGATTAGATGAGCTTGAAAGTAAGGGCGAAGCCTTCGTGACGACATAACTAAAGCCAGAGCTAGCTTTTCCAAGACCGAGTATCTTGTTTCCGCATCCTTAATGATATGGCTGACATAATATATCAGAAAATGTTTCTTCTTTTCCTCCCGGACGAGGACAGAACTCACTGCATCTGGACCGACCCCCAAATATAAGAACAATATTTCTGCATCGCGGGGGCATTGAAGTAGAGGGGTTGAAGTTAACTGTACTTTTAACTGTTCGAAAGCCTTATCACACTCTTCGCTCCATTCAAACTTGGATCCTCCTCGGAGTGTTTTAAAGAATGGAGCACTTTTATCTCCTGATTTAGAAATGAACCTGCTCAGGCCTGCCAACCTTCCTCCAAGATGCTGGACCTCTTTTGAATTATGAGGAGGGGTCATGTCTAGGATAGCCTTTACCTTATCTGGGTTCGGTGCAACGCCATTAGGAGTGAGGAGATGCCTGAGAAATTTCCCCTTATTTTCTCCGAACACACATTTCAATGGATTCAATTTTAATTTGAACCTCCATAGAGTAGCGAACGTCTCTGCGAGGTCTTTCAAATGTATTGAAAAAGTTTTACTTTTGAGGAGGAGATCATCGACGTAGACTTCAATGTTCCTGCCTTTCTGGTGCCTAAAAACCGTATCCATCATTCTCTGATACGTCGCACCCACATTTTTAAGGCCGAAAGGCATTACGAGGTAACAATAACACCCATTGTTCGTGATGAAAGAAGTGTGTGGGATATCAGGTTTGTGCATTTTGATTTGATGGTACCCGGAAAATGCATCGAAAAAGCTCATGGAATTGTACCCAACCGTGGAATCTACTAAAACATCTATCCGAGGCAGAGGGTAGCAATCTTTGGTGCATGCTTTATTAAGTTTTGTAAAATCCATGCATATACGCCACTTCCCACCGGATTTTTTCACCATTACAACGTTAGACATCCAAGTGGGGTATTGAATTTCAGAAATAAAATTTGCTTTCAGAAGCTTGGCAACCTCCTCTCTGATAGGGATCGCCAGCTTGGTTGCCACTTCCCTTTTCTTCTGCTGGACTGGCTTGAACTCAGGAGATATGTTGAGATGATGGCAAGCCATGTCCGGATCCACCCCGGGCATATCCTCCGCTGACCAGGCGAAGATATCCAAGTTCTCCAGAAGACAGGAGATCAGTTGAACTTTCTCCTCTTCCGGCAGCTCTGCAATGATGATCAACTTCTTTTCCTCCCCCTCAGCAATGGGGACTTCTTGGGTCGCCTGGGCAGGTTCCAGGTGAGCCACTTCTCGATCCTTCCTTTCCTCCACATCCTTTGAAGACTCAGCAACTTAAAGAACTTCAACTAGAGACTCGGGAAGTGGAATGTTTATGATCATATTGACAGTTCATACGTAACATTCCCGAGCCACTTTTGGATTGCTCCGGATCCGGTACTGCCTTCCCTCAGTAGCAAATTTAAGGGCTAGATGGAAAGTGGACACCACTGCTCTGTAGGCATTGAGAACGGGCCTTCCGAAGATGGCGCAATAGTTACTTGGGGCATCAACCACCACGAAGTTGATCAATTTCACCACTCCCCCCAGGGAAACCAGAAGCTTCACAGAACCTTATACTTCTTTTTTCTCTCCAGAAAAGCCGTAGAGGGGCCCTTCGGTGGAAAGCAGAGGCTTGTCAGTCTTCAGGGCATCGAAAGTTGAACGAAAGAGAAGGTTAACGGAACTGCCCGTGTCAATCAGATTTTTATGAACTGTGTAATTTTCAATAATAGCCTTGATTACCATGTCATCGTCGAAAGGATTGGCATTCAGAGGAAGATCTTGACCGAAAGTGACAATTGAGCTTTCAAGGGCGGAAGTTGTAGTTGCCGCCACTTCTTTCTTTAAGACTCTCGCAATACTTGACTTGCGGGATGATTCAGCTCCAGCTCCTCCATGAATGCAGTATATGTCCCCCAGGGGCCCCACATCATTTACCTCTATGCACTCCATTGAGGGATGAATATCCCCATAACAGCCGACGTCTTCAACGTCGGCACATTCCCAGGTCACCTCGACTGCTTCTTTCTTTTTCTCAGTTGCTGGTTCAGCAGTCACTTCCTTCCGGACTAGGCCTCGGAGCTTTCCTTCTCCTAAAAGCCTTTCTATTAGTAAGCGGATGGCCCAACATTTCTCAGTTAGATGCCCTCCCTCTTTATGATATTCACAGAAGAGATTCGGATTTCGGTTACGAATATCCGACTTTAGAGGGGCAGGCCTCTTGAAATCCGGCCACTTTTGAAGAATTTTGACGACCTCGTCCATGGTGACATTAAAAGGAGTAAATGACTCTTGTGAATCATCATACTGGGTGGATGGAATAGCTAGAGATGGCTGTGCAGTATACTATGGCAGGTTTACTGGCATTATTTGTGGAATGGAAATGGATGGAGCGGGTGCGATGGCCAGCGACGGCTTCTGATCTTGAAACCGTTGATGGTCGATGAAGGGTTACTTGTCTTTTTAATTTCTTCCCCTCTGGGAATGGGGCTCGAAATGGGGTTGGCTTGCTTGTGGATGAGTGAAGGATGAATTGGGTTGCTTCTTGTCGCTCACCAACTTTGCGACGTACCCGTGGTTACTTTTTTCACCCCTTATGAACATATTTGCTAAACTTATCATTTCCTGATAAGTCTTGGGTTCTCTAATGTTTACTTCAAACTTCAGGGGGCCTTCCCTCAAGCCATGAATCAAGGCCACCCTGTACAATTATGGATCAACATTTTGGACCTCCATGATTTCTTTTTGGAAACGATCCACGAAACGGGCCCACGTCGCGTCTTCTCTCTGCCTGATTTCAAAAAGGGCCGCCGGGCCACTTTTTCTCTTCTTAGAAGTGGAGAACCTGAGCAGAAACTCCTTGCGCAGCTCAGCGAAGCAGCTAATTGACCTGGGATGCAATCCATAAAACCACTCCCTTGCTTGTCCATCAAAGGATGTCGCAAGGAGTTTGCATTTGGTTGCATCCGAGAGGGTTCTCAAAGCGATGGCCGAATCAAAGGCCTGGAGATGGACAGTAGGATCAGTTTCCCCATTGTATGCCAGCAGGCGCGACTCCCTGAAATTATTTGGGACTGGCTCCCCTCGGACTTCATCCACAAAGGGAGAGGTTTCTTCAGCATCCTCATACAAAAGAGGAACAGAGTAGCAAGCCGCCTGGGCTGCGGCTACTCGCAGACAAGCCGCCTGGTAGGAAGAGCGGGCAGCGACTTCTGGCGGGTAGGATAGGCGGGCTGCGTGAGAAGCCGCCCCTTGAAAGTCGAGAACTTGGGTCGGCATGCTGTGTGCGACCTCTTGATAGAAGTTTTGCCGGGCTGCAAAACCTTCTTGTAGCGGTTGGAAATTGGCGACTTGTAGTAGTGGGTATCGAGGAGGAGGAGGAGGGACTGGAGTCACCGCCTGGTTAACCGCGGCCTGCTAAGGGACTAGCCGCTCGGTTAACAATGCTAAGGCCTGACTGATCGCTTCCAGACGCTGATCAATTGCCTTTTGAGCCCGCACGGCTTCTCTCTTCGACTGCTCCAAGGCCTCCCATAGGGAATCTTCACTATGGTCGGAGCGGTCTCCCAGAGGGAATTGGCGGTCTGATATTTTTGACAAAGATTTCACTGACAATCCGCGATCTGAAGTTCGCGTGTTTCTGTTGAATTCGGAAATGCACCTCCGAAGGAAAACGGAGGCTGTGGGCTGTCGGTTACTATTTGATTAGAGAATGTTAGACCACTGGCAGCGGTCAAGGCCAGACTTCGCCCGTCACGGCAAATGCCACTCCTGTGACGGGCTTTCCTTTGATTTAAATGAAAAGATTACAGCGGGTTACAGAACCAGGAAAGGAGAAGTGGGCCGGTCAGATAGGTCGCAAGACAGTGAACTCGAGACCGCAGCTCTGACAAGCGAGCTCCATGATTCGAGTGTGCGTGTCTTGGGAACATTGCCGCCCCCAATTTATAGGCTCGGGGGCCTGCCCGAACGGGCATGGATAGAATAACCGCCTTCCCAGATACAGTAGAATCGGGCAGGAGGTGACGGGATACAGAACGGAGAAAAGAAAGAAGTCGAACGGCTTGGCGGCTTGCGCTTACGATCTGTCCTAGCCGGAGACCAAAGACGCTCCGATCAAGGCAATGTTGCAATACGGGCGGCCTCTGATCTGAGACCGTGGCTTGCCTTCTGGACTTGAGCCTTGACAATCTTCAATCCTCGGAGGCGGCCTGGATTCTATCAGACCGCCCGGTTTGTACTGGCTGGGCCGATGGACCTTGTTGAATCCGAACTAGGAGACTTGGCTCCTCAAACCGCCCGGTATGCGAGAAGTACTATTTGGATGGCGGTCTTCTGGTTAAACAACAATGTTCCTTGATGCTTGATGCATTCACGGCGATATACCTCACTCATCAAGACAATATTTGCCTTAGACAAATTCTGATCTTCCTGAATTTTGTTCATTTACTCAATCCAACTTTCTAGACCTTTCTTCCTGATGTTTATGAGTGAGTGACAAGTCTAACATAGTTTAGATCTTAGGTCGACATGGTAGTTTGCACTATGGCTAATGGAACTAAGTCTAGCCTTATGCTAGGTTTGTACTATCTAATACCTAAAATCAACACAACTAAACACATGCATCAAATACAGGTGAGTTTATCTTTATCCTAAGGACTTCTTCAAACCGGGATAATTATGGGCAATTTTTCTAACAATCTCTCCCTATTTGAAGAAGTCAGAACCTCAAGTAAAGATGAACTTCACACAATAAAATATCAAAACTAATCATGTGCATCATTTTATATCAAAACTGATATCAATTGTTACCTCACATTGCTACCTTCTCCCCCTTTCTGACTTTTCAATTTATGTTGTTCTAGAGGATATGAGTCTCTTGTAATATTCTCCCCCTTTCTGATTTCTTCATAAGTGGATTGAAGAACATTATCCTTTCACCTAATCATCTAGGGTAGATGAATCTAGATGAGTCTCCCCTCAACAACAACTTACTTTTGAAAGACTTGCCTTCCAAGCTGACATCTACATCCATTGAATCTAAGACTGGCTCCCCCTTAATGTCTGCAGGGGGTTGGAGTAATAATAGATTATGTAGATTTCTCCACCTCAATATGTGCAGGGGATTGATCCGTGATAAGTCTTGTAGATGGCTGGGTGCGCTAGTTGAATACTATGATCAAATATCCAATGCTTGAGATTATAGGATCCAATAAAAGTAATTTGCTGTGTGACGGAAGTCTATCTAGACGATAAAGTCTCAATGTCATCTTGACATCTAGCTGACACATACTTCATGTCGTCTTAACATCACACCGACATACTCAATACTTAGAGTTTTTTCCTGCATTTTTCTAAAGTACTTCCATAGCCGTTAGTTATTTCACTATAAATCCTCCAAAGATTACTTTGGGTCCATCTTCAATAGGAGTAATATCTTTAAGTAAGATTCTTTGTAGTCATGTGCCTGGAACATTCACTGTCTAAATACCATATAAAATTTTTGTTGGCCTTTGGAGTATCCTGCAAAACAGATTAGTTTACCTTAGGAACCCAACCCATTATGGGTCCTAGGTTCTTGTTAGTTCTAATCACATGATGTGGGATATCAATGTGATTGGTCAGCTTCACATTGTTTACCCTTAGCAATTTTGCAATGAACCAACAATCCATAGCAAAGTGACCAATCTTGCTACAACACCAACAATCATAATTGTTATACCTTCTCTTATGGTTCACTAAATGACTAAAGTAACTGTGTTGGTGACCAGAAGAGCAAGCACCTAAAATCATTGACACGTTAAAATTAATTTTGTGTTTGTGTGCATGAGGCAGCACTATCACAGCCTTATCTTTGGCAGCTACTTTTGGATTACTGCTTTTGACTTGGCTTTTGGTGCTGGTGCAAAAGTGCCAAACACAAATGGCCCATGATGCTTTATGATGACCTCTTCATGGGGTGCTTTGAGTGCACTCTTATCATGGTCTTTTTCATTTCTCCAATTTTGTGGTTTATTAATTCTACTAGTGGAGTATTCATTTGTTAGATACCCATATGAGATATCCTAATCATATTTATTGCTTAGTAATATAACCTTCTAAAAGATTGTCTTATCCATTTGGGATTTCCCCTCATCATTTTCTCTATTATAGTTACACCTCCTCTATAAGGTGCCGAGAAGCTATCAATGATTGAAAGCTCAATTTGTGGATTAGAAAACTTGGCCATAAGCTTTTTCTTAATTAGGAGTTTATTCTCCAAGTCCTTGATAACGTTTTCTTTTAGACTTAATGTTTTGGCTTGTGCTTCAAGCTTCTTTTGAAGCACAAACAAGTCACAGTTCAATTTTGTTATTTCTTCAGTCGTCTCATCCACTTGAGATTTAACTGGCTCAAGAATTTTTATCTCCTCAGCTTGAGCTTTGACCAAAGACTTACTTCTTTGTAGTGCTTCCAAAAGAGCACAAAATTGGTCTACTAGATTAGAATCACTCTCATCATCAGATGATGAGATTGCTTCTGACTCAGATCCTGATATAGATAATTTTGCTTTAATGTATACCTAAGCAGCATGTGAATCATCCTGACTTTGTTCATCAATCATGGACATAAGCCCATAGTAGTCCTCTTCTTCAGACTCATAAGAGCTGCTGCTACTATCACTTAAGGTCTTTGACTTTTTGTAAATAAAGCTTTTCTCTTGCTTCTTGCCTTTAAGTGATCTCTTCTCTTCAGATCTTTCATTTTCATTTCTTTTAGAGGGACAGTCAGTAATAATGTGACCTATCTATTTGCTGTCATAACAAACATTGTCAGTTGAAATGTATTTTTTATGTTTGGAATCATACCTTTTCTCTCTACACTTGTGCCTAGGCTTTTCATCTCTTTTTATTGACTTCCTTGAGCTGGAGGAATTGGGGGATCTGCTCTTGTCATGCCTCCTCCTTGACAGCAGCCTCTTGAATTGTTTGAAGAACAAGGACAGTTCTCTATCAGTAAGCTCAGACCTTGATGTGATGGGTTCATAGTCTTCAGGATCATCACATCTTTCGGAAGGAATGGAAGATTTCCATCTGCTTCTTCTTGAGCATTCTGCCTTGAAAGCCACTGACATGTCCTTGGAGTAGGACTTGTTGCTTTCCTCTTCAACTTTCCTAGTGTTTAGCTACAGCTTATAGGACAACAGTTTTCCAAATAAGTTCTGGGGCTCCATTCTAGCAAGGTTCCCCATTTCTGTAATGATATAGATTTTGATATCCCATTCCTTGTTCAAGGACCTTAGGAACTTGTCATTAAAATCATAATTATAGAACTCTCTCCCATAAGTTCTTAAGCCATTTACAATCTTGAAGAATTTTTCATAACAGTCAAATATGGTGTCCTTCTTATCCTGTCTGAAGGCTTCATACTCTTGATTGAGAAGAGACTTTCTATCATCTTTTACCTCATTAGTCCCCTCCATGAACACAAAAAGAGAATCCCACATCTCTTTTGTTGTCTTACAGTGAATCAATTTCTGGAAGGTAGAGTCATCTATTATATTGACAAGAATGTTCTTATCTCTCTTGTCCATAGTCACAAGAGTGATTTCATCCTTATCCATTTCATTATATTTCTTAGGGACTTGTCTGGTTGGATATTTCATAGGGACAAAGGGTCCCTCTTCTATTGTGATGAATATCCTTGGGTCAGAGGCTTCTATGAAGAGCTTGACCCTCTCCTTACAAATAACAAAATTCTCTATGTTGCAGATTGGCAGCTTTATTGAATTGAGATCTTTGAGATTCTCTCCAGTAGGCATAGTGAATATGAGAGGACCCAGCGCCACCAACTCGACCAAAAGCCTGGACTGTTTGGTGAAGACGCAACTGTTCTTTATATCAACGGATCCTCAGGCGGATCCACGAGGCAGCAAGTTAGGCCCACGAGGAACATGTCCTTCAGCTTCAAATAGTGCCGCAACACCGGGGCGATTCTGAACCGCAGTTCCAACAATCCCCCCCCAGAAATGACCCTGGGGTTTCGAACCCGCGACCCCCTCTGATACCAATTGAGAGGACCCAGCGCCACCAACTCGGCCAAAAGCCCGGACTGTTTGGTGAAGGCGCAACGGTTCTTTATATCAACGGATCCTCGGGCGGATCCACGGGGCAGCCAGTTAGGCCCACGGGGAACACGTCCTTCCGCTTCAAATAGTGTCGCAACACCGGGGCGATTCTGAACCGCAGTTCTAACAGATTAGATTAATTTTCCCAAGCGTAGATCTGTTCAAGCTCTTAGGCTCTTTTTGAACAACCTAGCTTTGATACCACTTGAAAGTTATGAGATGTCAATCTTCACATAGAGGGGAGGGGGTAAATAGGTGATGTCTACCTTTTAAAATATTTGCGTAATAATCATACTACTAAAGAGATAATCACAAAAAGCACCACAAACACATAAAGTTATAGTGGTTCCCCGAGTTGGGTTGTCCACTTTCCCCCTTCTCCTATCTAGTAGTGTGCTTGCCTCGACCACTTCAACTAAATCAACTCAGATCCGCAGATCTGATAACTTGGAGTTAAACTCCTACCTCGGGGATACTAACTGATCCCATACCTCAGATCCCCTAGCTCAAGATCTTACCCTCAGATTCATAACTAGAATCCTACCTTAGGTTCAATCCAGAACCCTACCTCAGGTTCAATCCAGAACCCTACCTCAGATCTCAAGGAGATCCTACAACTCAGATTCTATCCCAGAATCCTACCTCAGGTTTATAACAAAACCCTACCTCAGATCTCAAGGAGATCCTACAACAGAATTGAAAACAATGTGTGTTTACAATAGTTCTAGTCTCAAGAAGAAGTATCTTGAAAGAGTAGAGTCTTCTCAGGCATTGATAAGAACATCCTTCCATGGATCAGCAACAGATCTTGATAGAATCTTCATTGTAAAACTTGATCTGATCTCAACCTTTGAGTCCAAGAAATTCTTTGCTCTGTTAGAGATTGGAGGAGAAATGATCTATAGCAAACTTAAAAGCACTTGATGATTCACTGTTGAGCTACTCTCCTTCTGAAAGTTGTTCTCTGAACAAGGTTGCCTGTCGGCTGCACCTGGGTTTTCTGAGAGAATACTTTTCGATTTATTAGATTTCCTTGATTAGGGTTTTTCCTTCACATCTAATTAGTATTTATATGACTGAGAGCATTAACAGTCAAATCCCTCAGTCTTTATGTCAAAAATCTTTTTCCTTAAAGCTCTCATCTGATTGGCGCAATCGGTGATGACAAACATTTGAATTTCCATTACTTGATCTGCCTCGATGACATTTGCATTATTTCGACAATATTTCGTCTCTTCTCGATGACATTTAAGTCTTCACACCGACAATAACTCTTTCTAATTTATACATAAATTGTGAACGATAATTGTTTATCTCGGCGAGATTTGAGTCTTCAATACGATATTTGAATCATCATTACTATAACACTTTTCAAGTAGAATGTTGATCTTATCATGATGACATTTATTCTTGTCTAGACGAGAAGACTTAACTTTTTAGATACTGAGTTTTGGTTTACTCACAGGGGGACATATAAAAATGCTATGGACTTTAAGCATTCTCTTTACACCATGCTTCTTGATGATATCGTCTTGAACTGACCATCATCAAGATGATATATGGATATTTGATCTGATTCTTTGTCAAAGCGATATCGTCTTGAACTGGCCATCATCAAGGCGGTATACAAATAGTTGAACTTCTCCTTCTCAAAATGATTAGAGTCTTTACTGATTATCTTCAAGACGATGTTCATTGATGCTTGATGCAATCACGACGATATATTTAACTCATCAAGATGATATTTGACTTAGACAAATTCTGATCTCCTTGAATTTTGATCCTTTGTTCTATCCAACTTTCTAGACATTTCAACCTGATGTTTATGAGTGAGTGACAAGTCTTACATAATCTAGATCTTAGGTCGACATGGTATTTTGCACCATGGTGGTGACAATAAGTCTACCCTTATGCTAGGTTTGTATTATCTAATACCTAAAATCAACACAACTAAACACATGTGAAAGTCTAGGGTGTAGTCTAATTATCTAGAGGGGGGGGGGGGGGGGGGGGGGTGAATAGTTGTTTTAAAATTTTTTAGGCTTTTAGAGTTTATGACTAAGTTAGCTTTACTGAATTCAACCAAAAATCACACCACAGAAAACACACCGGTTTTTATAGTGGTTCCCCAGTGTGGGTACTCCACTGCCCCCTTCACCTATCTAGTAGTATGCTAGACTCGACCAACTCCTCCAAATTTCATATCTCTTTCACAGATCCTACACATTAGGCACAAATGCCCAATAACTTAGGCACTGCCGGCCCTACAAATCAGGTCCAGCCAGGATCCTACCTCAGGTTCCCAGAACCCTACAACTCAGGTACTACAGGCCCTACAACTCAGATCTTCAATAGATCCTACCTCAGAGTGAAAGCACTTCTACAGCTTAGATCCCTAGTAGGGATCCTACCTTAGATTTCCTAAGAAATCCTATAGCTCAGGTCTTCACAAACCCTACACTCAGGCTATCAACACAGCCTTATAACTCAGAGTGCTAGCACTCCTACAACTCAGATCTCAAAGAGATCATACATAAGATGTTTTGAAGACGATTTTATTAACATTGACTCCTAAAGATAAGATTTGAATAGCTCGAGTCTTCTTAGGCCTTTCTGAATAGAAAGCCTTCTTTAGCAGCAACATAAGATCTTCAATAGAATGAACCTTCAGATCTGGATCTGTGCTGAGCTTTCTTGACTGAAGAAGTCTTCTTTCTCTATGGAATGCGAGCTTTCGTGTAGATGCTTTTCTTCTTTTTCTTTCTTTCTTTCTTCAAAAAGGCTTTTTCTTTTTTACTGTTCTATTGTCTTTTTGTCGTCAAGCCTTTTGAAGAATACTAGGGCTCGACTTTTTCTAAGTCATTTTTGGTTTGCTGACCCTCTCTTCTGCTTTTATTGATCTGACCCATCAAACAGACAAAATCTTAAAATATTGATGTCAGAGCACTTTACAGAAGTGGTTGATTTGACATCTGACTTTGTTATCTTCGTCATCTTGAATTTCCGCCTTCTGAGCTTATCAAGATAATATCATTGTGTGAAGATAGTTGACACGACGATAAAAGACTTAGCAAGGTTTCTTGCATCTTTACAATGATATCGTCGTGTGATACCTATTGTCACGATGATATTTGACTTAGATAGCTCTTCTTGAGTCTTCAAAACGATATTATCATGTGATACTTGTTGTCAAGATGATATCATCGTGTTATACTTGTTGTCATAATGATATCTAACTTAGCTAGACCTTCTTGAGTCTTCACAACGATATTGTCATGTGTACCATGTTGACACAACGATATCGTCGTGTTCTTCTTATCGACACGACGATTGTTGACTTAGTTGTTTCTTCTTGTTCTCACAATGATATCGTCGTGTGTACTTTGTTAACACATCGATATTGTCATGTTCTTCTTATTGTCACAATGATTCTTGACTTAGTTATTTCTTCTGGTTCTCACAACGATATCGTCGTGTGTGCCTTATTGACACAACGATATCGTCATGTTCTTATTATTGTTACGATGATTCTTGACTGACTTCTTTTGCTATCTTCTGTGAGTGATCACAACGATATCATCTAGTGAGTGTTATATACACGATGATATTTTCCTTAGTCATTTTTGCTTGATCTTAAAACATTATACTTAATGTTGTCTCAACCTTCTCATGTCACATCAAATGAACATCAAATACAAATTATACTTATCATTGATTTAGGGACTTCTCCAAATCTGGAATATTGTGGGCAATGTTCCTAACAATCTCCTCCTATTTGAAGAAGTCACAACCCAGTCAATGATAAAACATATTTAATGAAAATCAACAGATAATAAGAGCATTCAAGTTCAGATTATAAGAGCATTAACATATGATTGATAATATGAATAGTCATTTCAGTTCACAATATAAGAAGCATCATCATCACATTATAAATTTATAAATATTGAAATATTGTGAAATTTCCAGCATTTCTACATTTGCCCAAAAAATAAGAAAGCCATATATACTTTTGGTTCCTTTATAACTATTCCACTTCTTGCTCTCTTGGCAGCAGCCTCCTGTTTCTTTTCAGATTGGCTAGTGAAATAGTCATTGGGCTTAGGATGATATCTGAGTGGCTCTTGTGCATCTGCTGGGATCCTTCCTGCCAGCTTGTTTCTTTTGTGGCTTCTTTTTAACTCTTCTTGATTTTCATACTTTGTCCATTCATGGGTGCTATACAATTTGCTCCTTTCAGTCATATTTGTTTTGATGTGCTCCCATGCACTTAAGATTATTTCCCTTTATTTAGGGCTCAATTGACCATAATCTTCTTTCTATTCCATTTCTTCTCAATATCTCTTCTTTCTTTACTTTGCCTCATCTTTATCAGCAATCTCTTTTCCTTTCCTTTGTTCAACAGCAGCAGTAGGTGCATCAACAAATATATCAGCAGACTCATCATAAAAGATAAAAAGGAGATTCATTGCTTCCCTGATTGTATTAGAGGTCCATATGACATGCTCATCACCGACCTTTATCATAGATTTCTCCTCTATAAGACTTCTTCTGATATATCCCTTTGCAGATTTGCCTAAAGATTAAGAATTTTGCCCTTTAGCATGCGAATTCCATCTTCCAGATGATTCGTAGTTTCAAGCAGATGACTATCTATCTCCTGGCTGCAGAGATCCAATCTTTCTTGGATGATTCTTTTATGCTCAGTCATTTGCCTGATAGTAGTTGTGAAGGCTTTCTCTAGATTATCAGATGTTGCACACTGATTTTCAATGATATAAGCTAGACCCTTTGATAAGTAGTTTTATACGAATTTTTAGTATAGATTTTAGTATTTATTCAATATGAATTTTTCTTATTTATGTCAATTTTAGTATATAAATAGTTCTTTTGTACATTTTAAATCTAATTTAGCACATTTCTATTTTTGCAGATTTTTGGACAAATTGGGTCAAAAATGCTTGTCATGCCCTCGGTCACGCCCGTGACCAAGGGCGTGCAATTTTAATTCATGTCCAGTGTTGCTGCCGCGCAATTTGAGCTCATCTCAAGTAAGTCACGCCCGTGTTTACATTACACGCCCTCGGTCACGCCCGTGACCAAGGGTGTGTGAACTTAAAGATCACTCTGAGCTGCTACTGTGTCCAGGTGGAACTTCCATCAAGATTTTTCCAAGTCACGCCCATGACTCATCCGCGTGATCTCTGACTTTCTCCGCGCCGCCACTCGAGCCAACGCTGTATT
This sequence comes from Dactylorhiza incarnata, assembly GCA_033032865.1. Lineage (NCBI taxonomy): Eukaryota > Viridiplantae > Streptophyta > Magnoliopsida > Asparagales > Orchidaceae > Dactylorhiza > Dactylorhiza incarnata. Next base: position 19,037,622 of record JAWHQI010000011.1, on the reverse strand, counting down.
TAATGAAGTCGCCATGTACACGGTCGTGACCTTCTTGTCACGGGCATGTAACCTCTAACTTTCACGATGCCAACATGCATGCCCCACACCGCCGTCCCAGCCGAACAGAACAATAGTTACACGCCCTTGGTCACGGGCATATAACTTGAAATTTTTTCCTATAAATTCCAGAGGCTTCTTTGAGTCAAGGGTTCATAATTTTTGGAGTGGGGGAGGTGTTGTTTGTGCTGTTAGTTGTTGTTTTTCATGTCCTTACTCTTTATGCTCTCTCTCTTCTTTTCAAGTAATGTTCTTCTTGTTTTCTTTCATGCAATTGTTCCTAGTAAGCTTGTAATCTCTCTATTGCTAGTGTTGTAATCTTCACTTAAGCTTGTAATTACTTTTGTTTTCAATAAAATTTTAACTTTGCTTTTCTTAATTTCTCTCTCTACTTTAATCGATTTTTCATGCGATCTTATATCATGTCTTTCTTTTTCCCTTCCACCATGATTAACTAATCTCTCATTAGTGCTCGATCGAGATAATTCGAGGAAGACATAATCAAGTTATGATCTTTTAGCTCTCTTTTTCCATTTACGTAAACAATTTTAATTTACCCTTGATTTTTAAAGTAGTGAGACCATATTTTCGATATATGGTTTGCACTAAGGTTTTCATACTTAGTTAGCCGAGAGGCTCAAAGTATGAATCAATCACTCAAGGGTAAAGAGAGTTGCTTTCACCCCTCATGAGATGATGAAGTAGATCTCCCGGATTGGAGTCAAATCCAATAGCGGGGTTCACAACATAAAGCAAGTTTTAGGCATTCGATTATAGAACGAGAGTTCAGTCAACTTTTCCTAAACTTAGTTGGACATTTCCTCGAGAGAGGCATGTTCCTGCTTCGGGAACCTCCACTGTCAAGTTGTTTACTTAAAAGGAATTAGATTTATTTTCATCTACTTTTGATTATTCTCATGCCGAGGTGATTCAAGATCGAGTACTAATCTCTTTAATCATTCTCTAAACCTTACCTTAAATTGCAAATTGTTTCTGTTTTTTAGTTAAGTAGAACTCTCAAAAAATCAATTGATAAGATAATAGTTTCCTCCTCGAAGTAGAAGTAATCAACACGCCCTGAGGAATATGACTTTGGTATTTTTAACTATCCTATAATATAGACGATAATGTACACTTGCCTTCATCGGTATAGGTTCAGGGAACATCATCACATAAACCCCTTTCTTTGCTTGTCCAATCAAATAAATGAAATTTTAAATATCAGGTTTTTGGTGTCGTTGTCGGGGACTTGAGTTGATATTTTGAAAAGAGGATAGCTATTATTTTTATCATTTTCTTTTTCATTTTTTCCCAGTTTAAAAAAAAATCTTAAAGGTATAATCTAAATCTTGGAAAGGGACGTTTGGGTTATCATCCCAACACATCTCCTAGTACCGGTGAGAACCCTTCACGGGGTATACCTCCGGAAGTCCAAGACTAAATTAATCTGCCTAAAAAGAAATAATAATAATAATCAAGTTTTTCTCTTTCTTTCATTTTATTTTATTATTCTCTCTCTTTTCTCTTTCTTTTTTCTCATTCTTTTTTTCTCTTTTCTCACCCCTTCTCTCTTTCTAGTGTATGACCCGAGTTATATCTTCAAATATTCCATTTGATCCAGAGATCGAGCGCACCATTTTGCGGCGCCTCCGTTCCCATGACCAGGATACACATTTAGCATTCGAAGAGTCGATCGGGGGCACCACAGAAAATATGCAGCCTAATCCGCCCAATCCTGATGCCCCAAATCCTAATGAGGCCCAACAAAGGACCATGTCCTATTATGCGCGGCCGAATTTGGAAGGCACATAGTCAAGTATTGTGCGCCCCACGGTGTCAAACAATAACATTGAGATCAAGTCTAGCATCATACAAATGGTGCAACAATCGGTTAACTTCGATGGCCTGCCAGACGAAGATCCAAACTCTCGTATCTCATTTTCTTGAAATTTGCTGTACATTCAAAATCAATGGCGTCATTGATGACGCCATTCAATTACATTTTTTTCCTTTTTCTTTGCGGTCAAAGTCCAAGCAGTGGATGAGCTCCCTTCCTAAGGGGTCCAACACTGCATGGGCCGAGATGGCGGAAAAATTTCTTACCAAGTATTTCCTGCCTGCAAAGACCGCCAAATTACGCACGGATATTGCCTCATTTATGTAAATCGACTCAGAGACTCTCTATGATACATGAGAGTGCTTGAAGGAGATTTTGCATAAATGCCCTCACCACGCACTTCCTATTTGCCAACAAGTACAAATTTTTTATAATGACTTGAATTTCCAAACAAGGCAAATGATTGAAGTGGCCGCCAGGGGCACGTTAAATAACTAGATTCCGGATTCCGCTCAAGAGCTTTTTGAGGAGATGGTCATGAACACATACCAATGGAATATGCCCCGAGCGCGGCCTAACAAGCCGGCCGGTATTTTTGAAATTAACGCCACTTCAAATTTAGCTTTACAAGTTGAGCGCTTAACTAAGCAAGTGACGGAGATGTCTGGTTCCTCTACCACTCCTCCTTGGGCTAAAAATGTTATAATCGAAGAGCAGGTTGATTACATGGGAAATCTTCCCCGGCCTTCCTATAACCTGAACTTCGCTCCGTACAACAGCACCTACAATGCGGGTTATAGGAATCATTCAAATTTCTCATGGAGCAACCAAGGAAATGCTCAACGCCCTTAAAATCTTAATCAACCTCTTTATCTAAATCCCCCTCTAAATTATAATCCACCCAGTTTTCCACCGCAATAGCAAAAGCCCTCTTCGCTTGAAGAGGTCTTCGCAAAATATGTTGCTACAAAGGAATCAATCATCTGGAACCTCACTGGATCGATCAAAAATTTATTGAATCAAGTGGGACAGCTAGCAAAATTGTTCTCCGAGCGTCAGCAAGGAACTCTACCAGGAAATACTGAACCGAATCAAAGGGAAAGCGCGAACGTTATTACCCTCCGTAGCGGAAAGGAGGTAGCTTAAAAAAAGGACAAACCCGTGGTACTTATATCTCCTCCTCCTCCTATTTTATCTTCAAATTTGTCCGCTACTTTATCTCCACAACTTTGAGTTCAAATATTATGTATCCGTCTAAGCTTAGGACCGAGTGCACCGAGAAAAATTATAAAAATATTTTAGAAATTTAAAAACAAATTCATATTAATGTTTCCTTCTGCGAGGCTCTCTCAAATGCCGAAATATGCAAAATATCTCAAGGAGTTGCACTCCAAAAAAAGAAACTTGATGATATCTTGCATATTTCCCTTAACGCGAAATTCTCCGCAGTTGTACTCAGCAAATTGCCCCAAAAAGTAAATGACCCGGGATGGTTCTCCATCCCATGTTTATTTGGCAATTCGTTGGTAAAACGCGCATTAGCTGATCTTGGAGCAAGTATTAACCTTATGCCTTTCTCATTATTTAAAAAGTTAGGTTTAGGAAATCCTAGCCCCACCGGAATGAGTATCCAACTTGTAGATCGATCATTAAAATATCTAGTAGGGATAGTGGAGGACGTGCCGTTAGGGTTGACAAGTTCATCTTTCCGGTGGACTGTCATTTTTGATATCTAAGAGGATGCCAAAGTATCCCTCATACTCGACCGCCCCTTCCTTGCCACCTCCCGCGCGATTATCGATATTAGTAACGGAAACCTCCTCCTACGGGTTGGAGATGACAAAGTTACATTTAACATAAATCCAACGGTGCAAAATACCTTTGAAAATGACGATTCATGTTTCTACTTAGAAGAATGTTTTGAGAATGAGTTTTATTCACTTCCCGAGTTAGTCTCCTCATCTTGTGATGATTCCGACCTCGCCGAGCTCTTCTGTTTAGAAGAAGTTTCTCTCCCCACATCAACTGAGCCACTGCACTTCGAAAAATTAAAAATCAAAACTTCGTATGAAGAACCACCTATCTTAGAAAGAAAACTGTCGGTGGGTGGTTGTGCCTTGAGAAGTAAAAAAAAAATTCCATTCATATATAGAGTAATGTAAGTGCTTACAACAACTTGCCAGTTAGTGTCGTGGTTGTGTCTTGATTCAATATATTATATATTTTGGGTTCGATCTCATTCAAGCGCAATTTTGCAATTATTAAATTTTTAATGAAGATAAGGATAAAATCGTAATTTCACATTGTAGGGTAGCAAGTTGAAAACATAGGTCTAAGACACCCTACCATAGTAGGTATATGAGATCTAGTAAAAATAATGTGTGGTTGAATTTGATTTCAGCAAGATTGAACGATTGCGATTGACTTGATGGTAAACAGTTACACCATAAGTGAATATCTTTATATAAAATCCCATTTGGTTAAACATTCACTTTTTGATTTTACCCATCTTTAATAAAGAAAATTCAATATTTAAAATTTATATGTTTTTTTCTTTTGTTTTAAAAATTTGCTCTTATATAAACAAAGTTATCTACGTACAATAAAAAATGTGTTCTCCTCACCACTCGCAAATCCCTGTGCACACCAAAGAAATGAGTGACGAACAGAGTACATCACTCAGGGGTTTCGAGCGGCGGGAGCGACATCACGACGGGACAATGTCGTGGCAAGGATAATGTCGTGTGGGGCACGGATGCCCCCGTGCACTATTTCAGTTGATGTACTGCCACGATTGGTTGTAGGGGCGGAGCCGCGTGCCACTCACTCGTGTGTGTGTGTCTATAAGAAATAATATTCATACTTTGTCATTAAGATTAATGTAAAAATCTTAATGCATATCAGAGCTTTGACTTCTAATTTGAAGATCTCAATGTATTATTTTATTCATTATGGAAAGCATATTAAAGCACAAGACAACTCAAAGTGCATTGACATACCTTTTTCATATCATTCTACGTATGTCGACTTCCTCATTGAATATTTCTCGACGTACGTCGACATCTATCTTAGATTTATCTCAACATACATTGACATCTTTCATATTGTCTATTCATAAAGATGTCAACGTTCAAAGTACTAGATGTTATTTAACAATGCTTTATATACTTAATCATAATTGTCTATCATACATATATGACCACAAGTTTCTTATCTGAGTTTCTCATGATAACTTGATATGCCAAATCAGAAAGGGTTTTCCCAACATAACCTAAGATGTCATCACTACTAGAATAATAATTATTAGACACATATTTTTTTTGCCAGGATTAAAAACCGTGGCTAAAACTCTAGTATTAGCCACAGTTGTAAAAATTGTGGTTAATATCTTACTTTTAGCCAGGGCTGCAAAAATGTGGCTAACATTAGAGTTTTATCCACTAGGATATCATAATCATAGCAAAAGTATACATATTTACCACGATTTGGGCGTACGTGGCAAATAATAAGTGAAATGAAGTTGTCTGCTTCATGAAGCCTTCCCGGTGGGCGGAACATTTTGCATTCCCGGTCACAGTGAAGTAGGGCAAAGGCGATCACAGGCGAGCAACTTTTGTCTTCCGCTCATCCACGGAAGGGATTACAACATTCACTGACCTCCCGTGGAAGCTCTTCCGTCCAGCCCTCCATCTACCTGCAACCACCGCCCGCACCCTCATTTGTCATTTTGGCATTCCAGAATGCCTCGCCCTGACCACAACTTGCACCCTCATTCTCTCCGTCTAATTGCAGCTATTGGAGCTCTCGATCAATGACTAAGGATTTTCCCTTGCCGACGTCTTCAGATTAGGGTTTTCCCGTACCATAGCTTCCCGATGGACTGTTAGGGATGCTTCCTCCGGCTTTATGACACCCCCAACTTCACACCGCCTCAACTCTATCTTCACCGAATGCTCAAACGTGCGATTTCGAAGGTTTCCACCCGCCGACCTCCACCTCAGCATGTCGCCTCTTCTTCGGTTTCCCCATCGCAGTCCCTCCAGGGATTCGCCGTCGGTAAAGGTACTCCAGGAATTTCCCAATTTTTTGAATTCCGGAACTGCTGATTTCCTCTATTCTTCTGTCTCCATGAGAAAAAAAGGATGCAATCACTGCCCTTGCTGGTTACTGCAGCAAACTGCTTTCTCCTGTTTCAATCCAAAGCTCCAACCTTCCAAAGCTACGCCCTGTAGGAATCAGTGATTTCATTTAGAATTGAAAGCCTTCTAGTTTTGTTGATCCCTCCATTCAACCGAGAACAACAAATAAAAGAGGTTTACTTGTTTATTTATTTCATTTTCTCTTCAGATCTGAATTGGTGAATGTTGGTTTGCTGGTTTTGATGAACATTCAAGATTTCTCGATTGTTGTTAAAAACCATATAACTACAGATTTAATACACTGCATATATGATCTTACTTAGTTAAGACAAATATCTTGTTAGCATTAGATCTATTCATATTAGAAGTTGTATTGCTTCCCAAATCTAAACTGAATGAGATCGCAAGGTCCTTATTTTAATACACAAGTTTTTCATTATTGATTCATATACAAGAGTTGTGCTAAGTTTTTTCTATTGTAGAAATCAAGTCCTTTGACACGTTTGTATGTAAGTGGAACATCCAACACCTAGAAGACCCCTCTAGGATTTTTTTGTGCATGAATGTTTTGGAAATTTTGAAAGATGGAGAGCAGGTATTGTAATTATGCAAAGCCAAATGGGAGGTCCACCCTTTTGAAATAACTCATTCCTTTGAAACTTAGTTCTTGTGTTTACTTGTGTGGTAGTTAATTTCATAGAAAGGCTATTTTTTTTTTGTGGAGTGATATGCTGCTCTTTTGGGTGTTAGTGTGGGCAGTTAGAATCCTGATAATAAGGCATTACTAGCAGTTTAGGAATTGGTATTTTACTCTTGCAAACTATATCCAGTTGTAGGCCAATTTGTTAAGTTAATCTCATTATTGTAGTGGTTAAACAACTACATAGGAAGAAGAAACTACACCACATTTATACTTCTATTTGTTTTCACCATGTTAACGGTAACTTTCTATTTTGCAGCGAGATACAAAGTGTGATTTACATTTTGATAACTTTATCATCTTTTTTATTTCTTCTTTATATTTAACTCCCTCTTACAATTTCTTATGCATGAACCATTAAGTATTTTGTTTGTTGGAGTTCGTCAGTGGTCATCATTATGAACATAACAATTGATAGCCATTTACTCGAGGATGCTGATTGGAAAGTTCAAGCCCATAAATGCAAGTAAATGTCATTGTTAATTAGTTATGTTATTTAGGTAACTTTGAACTAAGTAGCCCTTTGTTTTTTTTAATCATGCTTGAGTTGGTAAGGATTATCATTGTATCTTTGGGTGATATATATGGTTAAGACTCATTTTGGCGCGGTGGTGGCGATTGTGAACGCGGTGGTTATGCCATCATTCGTTAACGCCCAACCTATCCTAAGATTAATTTCTTCATAATAGTATAGCCTTGGATAACTTGTAATTGAATTCAAATGGTGAAATTGCTATTATAATGTTTAGATTATCATTACTATCCTTACACTGCTTATAACATCTTTATTATCCTTACAATGCTTATAACATCATTACTATGCTTTGTTTTACATACAAATATTGATGACATAAATTCATGGAGATTGTAAGCTGCTACAACTGCGACCAACAGTTAACATTGTAAGTGTATATACGCTTCCTAGCATAGCTGCTGAAACACAATTGCCACTTAAAATAGTCTTACTCTTTCGAATACAATAATTGTTCGCCGCTAAAGATTCATTTTTTTAAATAGCAGGCGGAGATTTTCCCCAAAGAAAAATAAACATTGATGGAGTTTTTCCCCCTTCTATCATTTATATCATCTCCCATCTTGTTTTCATTCCGCGGAGGCTGATTTTGAAATAATATAAATGGATGTTTCAGTTTGTTTCACTGTGAGAATTTGTAGCTCAGTTCTTATTTGTTTGCATTGCATTGAAATTCTATTAATTCCTTCGCGCCCTTTCCAAGTTTGAAGTGTTATTTGTATGTAAAATTCCCGCCGTCGCATGGTTTATTCTTCATATGAATAGAGATATAAGATCAATGGTGCTCTTATTTATTTACAAGTATATTTTGTGCAACAATTCTTCTTAGCTGGTTTCATTAATTGCATCTAGACAAGCATCCAAATTCTTGAAAATTGATGAATTCTATTGGTGGTATTATTAGCTTGTCTCATGGAACAAACAATCATCTTAGTTGGTTTTAATTTCTGTTTTTTTTAAACAAGCATAATTTATTATTTGCCACGGTTTAAAACCGTGGAAAATAGTTTTTTTAAAAATATCGAAATTACAATTAGCCAGGGTTTCAAACCGTGGCTAATAGTCAGATTTTTTGCCACAGCCAAAAGCTGTGGCAAATAGTCTATTTAACGTAATTGAGAAGCTTTTGCCTGAGGGAAAGCCGTAGCTAGAAGTCCAGGTATTAGCCACGACATTGCTTCTTCGTGGCTAATTCTATTTGCCACGGCTAATCCGCGGCTAAAAGCCTTTCTCCATGCGACCTTTAGGCATGAATTTTTCCCGTGGCTAGACCGTGACAAATAGTCTTTAGCCACAGTTTTGGACTTTTAGCCAGGACAATTTGCCCTGACCAAAAATCCGTTTTCTTGTAGTGTATGACGCTTATCAAGTTGAGCCAGGGACTGAGGCTTACCGGAGTCATAATATTTTAAATATGGTTTTCGAGCTTGATTGAGCAGGATAAGGCTTCAACCTTTTACTCAATCTTTGGGTGCATTGATTTTAGTTTTGTTTGACTATATGAAGGTTTCCATTAAAATGACTTAATCATTATCGCTTCATTTTACAATGACAAAATTATATATTTGAATTTGTTAGAAATTATATTGCTTTGATGAGAAATATTCCTTAGGAAATAAAATGTGCTTTCGAGAAATATTCCGCGGGAAGAAAATTTGCCTTCGAGGAATAATTCTTTCAGTAATAAACTGTGCATTCAAGAAAGAATTCTTATGGGAATTAAATGTGCCTTCGAGAAATATGCCAAGAGAGAATATCGAATGACTGGTGAGTTATAATCAGAGGCAACCCGCGTGATGGACGATCTATAACTATGTGGGTTTGAAGTCATAAGCAAGTTGATATAGAGTACGTAGACGTTGGTCATGGGAAGACTTCCACGACCCAATTGAAGTCCATATATTATCTCCCTTACAGATATTTGATGCTAATAAGGTTTGGATTCTATTCATTGTTCTAATAACTCATTATGAGCACTGGTGACTGGTGCGGGTGAATGATAGCGTACATGAAGATATGAAAGCTGCTGCATAGGCTACATCAGGTATAACTTAACTTAGCCACATCTTTCTTACATAGCTCATGGTAATCATTTTTTCATAGAGCTCTGACTGATATGGTATAATGCGGCATAGATGTTGATGTTACTCATACATGTCTTGAGTATTGGGTTTTTGTATTAGTTAGTCCTACGCTAATACGACTATGTCTTCCGCTAATTGTGATAATTCACAACTCGTTAATGGTGCCTTCCGTTAAATAACTGGTTTCCTACTCTATTTATGTTTGACAATATTCTCTTAACATCATCGTCGATGTGTAACATCAGATTGGTATATTTGACAATATTCTCTTAACATTATCGCCAATTTACATCAAATTGGTATGTTAGACCTAGTGATGTTTTTTTACAAATAATTACAGAATCTTTTTTTTTATAGAAAATTAATTTTAATTGAACATAAATAATTAAATAAAAGGCTAAATATCAGCAATGAAATTGTCGCGGGTCGGTCGGGTGCTTTAGTAGACCGGTAGAATTGAACCACCTTAGCTCGGAAGCGAACCGAGCACGCAAACAGTCAATTTGAGATTCGTTGAGTACACTGAGACTTTTTAACGTGGAAAACCCGGAAAGGGTGAAAAACCACGCGACCGGAGCTGTGCCGACCAAACTTCACTATCTTCTGAGGGGTTACAGTCAGGTATTTTGAATTCAAGCACGATAGGCTGCCGCTCGTTATAATGATAGAGAGGGAGAGAGAGAGAGAGAGAGAGAGAGAGAGAGAGTGTTCCGAAGGTGATAGGCCACCTCTCGGAAAACTAAGTCTTTTTTCTTCTGAGAACGGTGGAGGACAAAAGTGAGAATGCTGGGTCGCCTTTCGGGAGAACGAAAGTGAGAATGCTGAGTCGCCTTTCGGGAGAAAGGAAATCTTCAAGTCCACGAAGGAGATCTTCAAGCGCCGAAGGAGAATTCCGTGGAAATCTTCAAAGGAGCTCTCCCGGGTGCAGAAGGCAAGGTCCCCTCAAATGAAGGTTTTGGGCTCCTTTTATAGCTTTGGCCGGGGGTAGCCCAGTAATTTTGCCATCGTAACCACCGTAACAACCTGACGGGCGAATCACGCTGGCCGATTTGGAGCACACGGATCACCATTTTTTGTAAATGACCGTCTCGCCCCTCGGGCAGTTTGGGCAGTTTTGTTGAAGGTGAAAAAGGTGACAAGCCGTTCCTGCAATCTGAGAAATTAGAAAGACAAAAAGTGAGCGTGCCCGGAATGTGAAAGTGCTCTGAGCGCGCTCAGAAGCGTTCTGAGCGAGCAAAGAATGAGGAAGCATTCTGAGCACGCAGGGATGCATTTTGAGCGCACAACAAACATGAGAGCGTTTTGAGCGTGCTAGGACGCGTTCTAGGTGGAATCCGGAACCCGAAGAGCGGGCGACGAGTCAGAAGAGGGGGGATTTGCCCTAACCCCACTACGGGGGAGAGTGGCTTGGCCGCACCTTAAGGGGGGTACGACGCGGCCGCACCTGAGGGTGGTGTGGCTTGGCTTGGCCTCACCCCAAGGGGGTACGGCCGGGCCTCACCCAGGGGGTGCGGCTTGGCTTGGACGCATCCCAAGGGGGTGCGGCCGGGCCACACCCAAGGGGGTGCGGCGTGGCCGCACCCCACATGGGGTGGGGCCTGTCCGCACCCCACATGGGGTGCGACCTGGCCGCACACCTCATGGGGTGCGGCCTGGCCGCACCCCAATGGTGTGCGGCTTTGGCCATACCCCCCACTATGGGGGGTGCGGCTATTTGCACCCCACTAGTGGGGTGCGGGCTAATAGCACCCCAGTAGTGGGGTTCAGCTATGGAGGCGCGCGGCGCATTCCGTGCGTGCTCTCGCACTGGCGATTGGCGGCGGAAATTGAGTGTTCGGTTTCTCCAACTCGAGCGATCATGCTTTGACCGTTGACCCCACCTCTCTGTTGGAACAACCCTATTACTGATTTGGGCTAGGATCACTATCTGTTGACTAGGACTAAGTTGACCCCCATTATATAGTATAAAGGGTCAAGGTTTTAGGATGTTAAGTAAGCTAGAACCTAAGGAAAAGATAAGTTTTCTGCGTTCGACGAACTGCATACTGCGTTCGACGAACTCCATCCTGCGTTCGACGATCGTCATGCTCTAGTTTGACGAACTCGCCAAGGTTCTGCATTCGACGAACTCATTTTGCATTCGACGAACTCATTTTGCATTCGACGAACTCCTCTCTGCGTTCGACGAACGACATGCTCCTGCGTTTGACAAACTTGGCAAGTCTCAGCGGTCGACAAGTTTGTTCAGTCTTAGCGGTTGATCACCTTCAGTTTCAGCGGTTGAACATGTCTCAGCGTTAGACTAAGTCTCAGCGGTCGACGAATTAATTCAGATCGACGAAAGATCTTCTCAGCTCAACGAATTCAATATTCCAACTAGCTTATCAGATATTATCTTTCAGTTCGATGACCTCCAGCTTGAGATCGACGAACTCCAGATTGTGTTCGATGAAATTTCTATTCAGTTCAGTATTTCAGAAGGATTACTTTTATTTCATTCTCCGAACTCAGATCTTTTATCAGCAACGGATCTATTCCTTCCAGATAAGTCAAGGATATTATATTTCCTTTTATTACTCTCATATTTCGATAAAATAGCCGTTGACATGTTTTGGAAAAGGACACTTTCATGGAAAAGGAAAAGAAATAAAGCGTATCAGATTTGTAGTTCCGAGAATATCTCTTCTGAATATTTTATTCCTTAAATTAAGGGATTTGAATTTCAAATCAGTCAGAGATTTCAAAAAGAAATAAGGAAAAAGATTTACAGGACATAATTACAGAACAGAACAGCAAGAGAGGAAGAAGAAAGAGTCGGGAAAAAAAATACAGAAGGAAGAAACAAAAAGCTTTACAGATCTTCATCTTCCTTAAGCAGCAATCTTATTCTCTGAGAACAACATCAACATTCTTATCTCAGATCTCTGCTGCAAGTTCTAGATCTTCAAAGAGCAACAAACAATATGAGAAACATTTATCTCCCAGATTCATCAGCTATCAAGGAAGATATCTGTTTCAAGAGAAAGCTCCATCCTCAACTGTCAACCATTTCAATCAGACAGGGAGAGCTTTATATCATACAATCAACTAGAGTCTTCTCTCAGATTATTGACAGAGAAGAACATCTAAACCCTCTGTATCCCCTCTTGTACAGGGTTATAACTCCCTTCAAAAGTTAACCCCTTGGTGGCAGGGCACCTGAACAAAAAACCTGTAGTTTGGTTAGAGCACCTGATCAAAAGCTCATTGGTGTTTTGGGCACCTGATCAAAACCCCATTGGTAATAGGGCACCTGATCAAAAACCTAGTGGAATCCTACCAAGGGTGGTAGAAGAGTAGACGTACCCAGATTTATTGGGGAACTACTATAAAATCCTTGTGTCCTATGTGTTGTGTTTATTTTTCTGTACTGTGTTGCGTGTTTTGTTTTTATTTTTGTTTTATAACTCACTCTGCAATACACATATAAGTATCACTATTTTAATTCCGCTATAAAATTAAGTGGAAAACTTTTTAATACTCTATTCACCCCCCCTCTAGAGTAAATCTAAGATCTAACCTCACTTTGACTCTCTTTAGTGGAGTTTTCTCTAGACGCACCCAAAGGCCTTTATGGATGTATAACATATGCCCCCCCAAACCTTCGGAGTCCAAATTTCTGTGCGAAGGAGTTCGGTGGTTTTGATTTTTCTGTGGCGGCTTTGATCATTGCTCTCTTCGTGGTGCCTTGGGTAGGAATTGCTTGTCGAAGGACGAGTGTGTGGTTGCTTTTTCTTATTCTGTTTAGGCGTTTCTCGCTCTGCGCTGCATTGTGATAGCACTCTCATAGCCCCGCTGCCCTGGTTGTTGTCAAAGTGTCGATTGAGGGAAGATGCTTCAAGATGGCTAGCGAAGGATGTTCGTACATTGAGATTGTTGTTGGCTTGCTATTTAGCGTTGATACCTAAATAGCTTGATGGAGAGTTTTTCATAATAAGAAATTAGTTTGTGCGAGTCTGAGCTCGCGACTTTTAGAAAATAAGTTTGCACGAGTCTGAGCTCGCGGCTTTTATAATATAGATTTGACCGGTGAATAGCGGGGGTATTCAATCCGTGGACAAACATAAGAGGGGCAGGCCCTTACGATGTCGGGACTCGACAACGGAGGAGAAGGGCGAACCTTCAATCGATAGAAGTGCAAAGTCCCCAGGGCAGGGCCCCAAAGTGGCCGGTGAATAGCAGGTGTATTCAAATCGGGGGCGAACGTAAGAGGGGCAGGCCCTTACGATGCCGGGACATGATGGTGGAGGAGAAGGGCGAACCTTCAATCGACGGCGGTGCAAAGTCCCCGGGGCAGGGCCCTGAAGTGGCCGGTGAATAGCGGGTGTATTCAAACTGGGGGCGAACGTAAGAGGGGCAGACCCTTACGATGCCGGGACTCGACGGCAGAGGAGAAGGGCGAACCTTCAATCGACGGCGGTGCGGAGTCCCCGGGGCAGGGCCCCGAAATGGGTGATAAAAAGCCTTTTTAAAGAAGATAATAATGAGTTTTCCTAATCGAATGTAGGTGTCAAAACATATTTTTCATAGTAGAAAATCATTTTGTGTGTGAGTTTCATAGTACAAGATAAGTTTGCACGAGTCTGAGCTCGCGGATTTGCATATAGTACATAATATAGGATAAGTTCGCACGAGTCTGAGCTCGCGGCTTTTCGTACAGTACATACTATAGGATAAGTTTGCGCGAGTCTGAGCTCGCGGCTTCCTACGTGATAGAAGACTTGATATTACTAATAAAAGCGGCGCAGGTTCTGGGCATTCCAGGTGACGCGGTAGAGTCTTTCCTTCTGCTGTTCTGATCCTATATGTTCCGGGTTTTATGACCGCAGTGACAACGTATGGACCTTCCCAAGTTGGTGAGAGTTTATCTCCTGGGGGCCTTTGCCGGCCGCCTCGATGCTGCGTAGGATGAGATCTCCTACGTTGATTGGTCTGGGATTCACCCTTCTGTCATAGAGCCGGGCTACACGCCTTTGGTAGGATGCGGCACGCTGGGCGGCGACATCTCGGACTTCGTGGATTAAGTCAATATTCTCTCGAAGCAGTTCGCCATTCTTGATGGGATCGAAAGTTAGCACCCGGGTGCTTGGAATGCCGATGTCAACGGGGATGACAGCTTCAGTACCGTAACAGAGGTTATAAGGCATCTCTCCTGTAGGAGTCCTCTCTGTTGTGCGATATGCCCATAGTACACTTGGGAGTGCGTCCACACATTGCCCACTGGCTTCTTCTAAGCGCGTCTTCAACCCTTTGAGGATGGTGCGATTCGTGACTTCCACTTGCTTGTTAGTTTGCGGATGTGCTACGACCACGTGACGGAGATTGTTCTTCAGGTCCTCGCATATCTTGGCAAAGGATTTTCCGGTAAACTGAGTGCCGTTATCGGGAATGATCATTGCTGGGATACCGAAGCGACAGATAATGTTCTTCCAGACAAACTGTTTGGCGTTCTCTTCTGTGATCTTGGCCAGGGGCTCTGCTTCCACCCACTTGGTGAAGTAGTATATGGCTAGGATGATGAACTTCCTCTGCCCAGATGCTAGAGGTAGGGGGCTGAGGAGATTGATTCCCCATTGTAAGAATGGCCACGCACTTTGGAGTGTGGAGAGCGTTACCGGGGGCTGATGAGGTACGTTTGCATGCAGCTGACAGCTTCTGCACTTTTGGACTAGCTCGGTCGCATCCTTCTTCATTGTTGGCCAATAAAAACCTTGGCGTAGTATCTTGTGGGCCAAGGCTTTCCCACCTAGGTGCTCTCCGCAGATTCCCCGGTGCACTTCTCTTAGGGCATAGTCTGCCTCTCCTGCTGGTAGAGACTTTAGGTAGGGCCCTGAGAATGCCCATTTGTAAAGCTCCCCGTCCACGATGGTGAATGATGCCGCTCGCATATGTAACCTTCGCACTTCTATACGGTCCTCGAGGAGGTGTCCGTGCTTAAGGTAGGCTCACAGTGGGGTCATCCAGGACGACTCTTCCTGGTGGATGGCTGTGATTTCCCATGGCCCTTGAATACTTGGAACCACGATCTCTTCCACTCGGCGCCTTCAGGATTGGTAGCTGGTGGGTGAAGTTGCAAGCTTAGACAGAGCATCTGCCCTGGAATTCTGCTCCCGGGGGATGTGCAGGATTTGGTACGATGGGATCTTCTGAAGGAGCAATCTCGCAAGCGCGAGATATTTCGCCATCTGGTCATTCTTGGCCTCGTAGTCTCCCTCAACATGCGAGACTACGAGTTGGGAATCTGCGTAAATCATCAGGTTCTCTACTTTGCAATCGATGGCGAGCCGGAGGCCGGCGATCAGTGCCTCGTATTCCGCGATGTTGTTAGTTGCTGGGAATTTTAACCTGAGGCCGTAATCTAAGGTGATCACATCGGGACTTATGAGGAGCGGTCCTGCTCCGACCCCTTCAGCTCCTGAAGCACCGTCGACGTAGAGAGTCCAGCTGGGACTAGTGGTGTATTTGATAGGAGTTGCTTCTGGTGGGATGGTGTATTCTACAACAAAGTCGACGAGTACTTACAACTTGATGTCCGGCCGGGGCAGGAATTAGATGTCAAACTCGCCGAGCTCTACAACCCATTTTACTAGCCTCCCAGAGACTTCTGATTTTTGGAGGATTGTTCGTAGTGGGAGCTGAGTCAACACTTTTACTGTATGAGCCTGGAAGTAGGGACGAAGCTTTCTTGCCGAGAAGACGAGTGCTAAGGCTATCTTGTCTGCTGCCGGATACCTGGTTTCAGTGTCGGTGAGGACTTTGTTGAGGTAGTAGACTGGCCGTTGTACCCCCTTCGTCTTTCACGAGCACCGAGCTAAGAGCCGTAGGTGAAACTGCTAGGTATAGGAAAAGGATTTCTCCGGGGATGGGCTTCGACAGGAGCGGTGGTGAGGCCATGTATTGTTTGAGAAGTTCGAAGTCCGCCTGGCACTCGTCAGTCCACTGGAACCCAAAGTGGTGCGCTCCCCGAAGAATTTTGAAGAAAGGGAGGTGCTTGTCTCCTGTCTGTGACAAGAAGAAAGATAACGCAGCGATCCTCCCATTCAGGCGTTGCACTTCCTTAATTGAGCGAGGTGGCGACATATCCTCCAAAGCCTTGATCTTTTCGGGGTTGGCTTCAATTCCCCGATGGATTACCATGAAACCCAAAAACTTTCCCGCCGTCACACCAAACGCGCGTTTGCTGGGGTTGAGCCACATCTGGAAGCGACGGAGAAGCTGAAAGCACTTTCCCAAGTCTTTCAAGTGGTCGCAACGGTGGACGCTCTTTACCAACATGTCGTCCACGTATACCTCCATCGTTTCTCCGATGAGGTTCTTGAAGACCTTGTTCATCAGCCTTTGGTAGGTATCTCCGGTGTTTTTAAGGCTGAATGACATCACCTTATAGCAGTAGACTCCTTTTTCGGTGCGGAAGGCGGTGTGCTCCTCGTCTGCGGGGTTTATCCTTATCTGGTTGTATCCCGTATAAGCATCCATGAAGCTGAGCAGCTCATGACCGGCCGTCGCATTGATGAGCTGGTCGATCCTTGGGAGGGGGAAATTGTCCTTTGGGCACACCTGGTTTAAGTTGCTGTAATCGACGCACATTCGCCACTTTGCCGAGGCCTTTTTCACCATGACCACGTTAGCGAGCCAGGTGGGCTATTCTGCTTCACGGATGAACCGTGCCTCCAGGAGTTTAGCTATTTCCTCTTCGATCGCCTTCAACCGCTCTGGGGCGAAGTTCCTCTTCTTTTGAATCACAGGCCTGCAAGCGGGGTTAATGTTTAAGGAGTGATAATTGACTTCAGGATCCACCCCGGGCATGTCTTCCGGGCTCCAAGCAAAAATGTCTTCGTTCTCCTGCAGGAAGGTTGTGAACTCTTCCCGTTCTTCCTGCAACAAGAGGGACCCAACCTGAACGGTCCGAGTCAAGTCCTGCTGAGAGAGGGGTACTTCCACTAATCCTTCGACGGGTGCACCCGCTGCAGTGTAGTTTCGTCCCGTAGGTCGAAGTTGTTGATGTTGAGAGCGGTTGCCTTTGCCGGTTGAGCTTGCTTCAGATAGCAGGTTCTGGATGCCTCTTGGTTTCCTCTTACGACCCCTATTCCTGCGGTGGTCGGGAACTTCATAGCCAGATGCATAATAGATGGGACTGCTCCACAGATAGATTGGAGCGGTCTCCCAAAGATGGCATTATAGGCGGAGGTGGATTCCACCACCACGAACTGGATGATGTACGTTGACTGTCTCGGAAACTCACCCAATATGACTGGGAGAGTGATCATGCCTTGAACTGGAACAGGTCGGTTGTCGAAGCTGTAGATGGGCCCGGCTGCAGGGCTGAGCTGATCCTTCGTGAGATTCATACTTTGCAATGTGGAAAGGAACAGAACATCGTCCGAGCTTCCGTTATCGACCAATATCCTCTTCACGTTAAAACAAGGGTCCCCGATCCCTGCGCTGATTATGAGGGGATCCTGGTGTGGTAGTCGTAACCCTTGCAGGTCTTCTTCCCCGAAAGCGATTGTAATGTCCTGTTTGAGCTTTTTGTCCTCGTGGTCTCTCGGGGGTTTGGCAATCGAGAGGATTTGCGTTGCTAGGACGGGAGGTCCAGCGACCGTTTTAATTTCTCCCACCATCGGCCTTCCTCCTCCCGTGCCCCGGGGAGCGGGAGGCTGCTCCCTTGCCTCCCTAGGCTGCTGAGGCTGATTGGGAACCTGGCCTTGTAGGAATCTCCCTAGGACTCCCTTGCGGACGAGTCGTTCAATTTCGTCTTTAAGTCTGGTACACTCTTTAGTGGTATGCCCGGTCCCCCGATGGAACTCACAGTACCTGGACTGATCGCCCCTCTGGTTTGGGTCTAACGCCCGAGGTGCGCGGAGCTCTGGGTTGTTCTGAATGGCGTAGAGCACATTTGTTCTGGTGGTATTCAATGAGGTGTAGACCCTGGGAGGATGCGGACCCAGGTCTCTTCGGGGGCCGCATTGACGTTCATCGTTGCGGCGTCCCTCGCCACGCCGCTCTTCTCGTCCACGAGGGGCTTGATCCGACCCCCTCTTCCTTCCTTGGCTACCTTCGAGCTGTCGACGATGCGCTTCGATGGCCTCATCGGCAGCTATCTGAGCTTCAACTCGGTGAATGAGGTCAGGATAACTTGGCACGGTTTCTCTCATTAGAGCTGAGTAAAAACCACTTGGGCGGAGGCCTCCGAGGAAAACTCCTCGCAAGAGCTCGGGATTGACTCTCGGGATTTGCCGAGCCTTAGCGGTGAAGCATCGGAAAAAATCCTTCAGAGTTTCTCCGTCGTTCTGGCGGATTCCTGAGAGATGGGAGGGATCCCGGACAATCCTACGATTGGCGATGAACTGGTCCACGAACTGCTGCGCCATTTCTGCGAAGTTATTGATGGCCCCATCTCGCAGGGAGTGGAACCAAGTGCGCGCTTGTCCCTTCAAGGTTGCCGGGAACACTTGACAGAGGAGTTGATCGGGGGCACTATAAATCCTCATGATGGTGATGAAGTGATTGACATGTTCCAAAGGGTCGTCTGTCCCGTCGAATGTTTCGATGTTGGGAAGCTTGAAACCGTTTGGAACTGGATGGGCCAAGACTTGAGGCGATAGTGGGGAGCCATGATGCGCGTGATGGCGATGATGTCCCGCCATTTGCTCGTGTTGCTCGAGCCCATTCGATTGATGGTGATGCGGTCCCGCCACTTGTTCGTGATGACGTTGTTGATGATGCAGAAGCTGTCCGCCACTTGGAGTTTGATGATTGTGATGGGCGCTGCTGCCAACTTGAGGATTCGGACGTTGCCGCGACAACCACCATCGACGTCGCGCCGACATCTCCACTTCTTGGGATACATGCAAATATATGATTATAAATTATTTTACAACTCTTGGGATAATATTTATAATTATATATTTTTATTTACGCATTTTATTTTCAGCATTGCTTTTAATTTGGGACTTTGAATTTCAACTTTTTTTTTGTTTTATTTTGATGGACTGCATTTAGCCATCTTAATTTTGGGTTGGATGAATGGTGGTGATGGAGTGGTGTAGCCTATATATAGGCCATATATATTGTAATGAAAAAAAAATTGAATGAGAAAGATTGAACCCTAATATTGCTCTCCTCTCCTCTCTCCCTCAAAGGAGTCGCCGACCCTCTCTCTCTCCCCCTCTTCCTCTCTAGTTTGGCCGAACCCCTTTCTCTCTTTCTCTCCTTGCAAAATCCGGCCACCACCTAGGCTGACCCTCCTCCCTCTTTCTCTCCTATTCCTCACTAGTTCGGCCATCCTCCCACCTAGGCCGCCCCTTGTCCTCTTCTCTTTCCCCTTTCAAGAATCCGGCCTCCTCCATCATCTAAAGTAAAGAGTGTTCGTGATAATCGTTGGTGGCGTGAAACGACGAAGGCGAATGTGTTTGGCTTCTTTGGTTCATCTCCAGTTGGATATCAAGGAGAAAGCGTTCAGATTTCAACGAGGGATTGAGGCACTCACAACGAGTGTGGGTAACGATTTCTTTCCACTAAAAGAGATTTCTTTTCTTAGATTAGTTCTTGTGGTGGATGATTTTGCGTGATTTCTTGAATCGTTTGATTTTCTTGAGTTCTTCTTAGAATCTTGCGTTTATCTTTATTTGTTTTCGATCTATGAGGTTTGGCGAACCTTTGTTTGTTCTCGTTGGGGGAAATCAACCTTTTCCGAATCGATTTGTTTCGGTGGGTTTCCCTTAGCACAACGCATCGCTCGGTCGGATCGTGTGGGTCCCTTTAGCTTGAGCGAATAGTGGCCTATAGCCCCGATTCAATCTTTAGCGGGTTAGCTATCCGTCGCTGGCGTAATAAAATTAGTAAAATTGCAGGTAGTTTGTTGCGTTTCCCTTTTACGTGTATGGTATTCGTGGTTCGTTGGGTGGACTAGCTATTTTAGCCGTAGCGAGCGAGATCGTGGGTTGTAGCCTACATCAGCGCGGGACGGCGGGCGAGAGCTGCGCATCGCCCCGCCTGGTCGTACTCTTTCGCTATCATGTCACGTATCTCCTCTCACGTGGTTCTTTCTACTACTCGGCCAGGAGCAGCTCTTCCTTGGCGATGGTGATGGGGGTCAGCCTCCGGTCCTCTGACCAGCGGAGCAGGATGAGCGAAGCTTGCGGCGTCAGAGAAATCTTCTGAGGCTTCATCTTCTCGAACGGCCCCCTCGACCGGAGCATGATTCGGAGCTGGGGGCGACAGAACGTTCGATGCTGGAGGCTGAACGGGAACTCGAGGGGCCCCAAGATTTCTTACGAGAGTCAGCATCTCGGCTTGTTGCTCTTCCATCTACCGAATGAGCCCCTCCAACACTGTCGCAGGCGTAAGCACTGCCTCTTCAGCGAGAGGTGCATTAATAAGCGAGTGAGAGGGAGCTGGGTCGACGCGCCCCTCCGGGACTGATCCTTCAATAGGGCGAGCACTTCTTCTTGCCATTGCAATTGGCGGCAAGTGTTACATTCAGTTATCTTTGTTGAACTTTGGGAATAGGTTCCCACAGACGTCGCCAAACTATTGTGGGTCGCTCGGGTGCTTTGGTAGACCGGTCGAATTGAACCACCTTAGCTCAGAAGCGAACCGAGCGCGCAAACAGTCAATTTGAGATTCGTTGAGTACGCTGAGACTTTTTAACGTGGAAAACACGGAAATGGTGAAAAACCACGCGGTCGGAGCTGTGCCGACCAAACTACATTATCTTCTGAGGGGTTACAGTCAGGTGTTTAGAAGTCGAGCGCGACAGGCTGCCGCTCGTTACAATGATAGAGAGGGAGAGAGAGAGAGAGAGAGTTCCGAAGGTGACAGTCCACCTCTCGGAAAACTAAGTCTTTTTTCTTCTGAGAATGGTGGAGAACAAAAGTGAGAATGCTGGGTCGCCTTTCGGGAGAACGAAAGTGAGAATGCTGAGTCGCCTTTCGGGAGAAAGGAAATCTTCAAGTCCACGAAGTAGATCTTCAAGCGCCGAAGGAGAATTCCGTCGAAATCTTCAAAGGAGCTCTCCCGGGTGCAGAAGGCAAGGTCCCCTCAAATGAAGGTTCTGGGCTCCTTTTATAGCTTTGGCCGGGGGTAGCCCGGTAATTTTGCCGTCGTAACCACCGTAACCACCTGACGGGCGAATCACGCTAGCCGATTTGGAGCACACGGATAGCCATTTTCGTAAATGACCGTCTCACCCCTCAGGCAGTTCGGGCAGTTCGAACAGTTTTGTTGAAGGTGAAAAAGGTGACAAGCCGTTCCTGCAATTTGAGTAATTAGAAAGACAAAAAGTGAGCGTGCCCGGAATGTGAAAGTGCTCTGAGCGCGCTCAGAAGCGTTCTGAGCGCATAACGAACGGGGAAATATTCTGAGCGCGCAGGGAAGCGTTCTGAGCACACAACAAACATGAGAGCGTTCTAGGAGGCGTTATAGGCGGAATCCGGAATCCGAAGAGCGAGCGGTGAGTCAGAGAGGGGGGATTTGCCCTAACCCCACTACGGGGGAGAGAGGCATGGCCGCACCCTAAGGGGGGCGCGCCGCGGCTGCACCCGAGGGGGGTGCGGCTTGGCTTGGCCGCACCCAAGGGGGTGCGGTTTGGCTAGGCCGCACCCCACGTGTGGTGCGGCCGGGACGCACCCCAAGGGGATGCGGTTTGGCCGTACCCCCCACTATGGGGGGTGCGGCTATTCACACCCCACTAGTGGGGTGCGGGCTAATCGCACCCCAGTAGTGGGGTTCGGCTATGGCGGCGCGCGACGCGTTCCGTGCGTGCTCTCGCACTGGCGATTGGTGGCGGAAATGACGGGTTCGGTTTCTCCAACTCGAGCGATCATGCGTTGACCATTGACCCCACCTCTCTTTAGTGGAGTTTTCTTTAGACGCACCCCAAAGCATTTATGGATGTATAACAAAAATATACAGTTCTTTAATAAAATATAAAGTTCTTTACTAAGTTAGAAAGGATAAATATCTTTGCTAAAAAATACTTGCAAATAAAAGGAATAATTAATTGATAAGAATAGGTAGGCTCAATTTAACTAGCAAATTATTTTATTTTTAACTTTTTTTGCTAAATAAAATTAGCAACGAATATTGATATTCTGCAAGAGATTTAGCTCCTTGGTAGTCATTTCTAGCGGTGGTTTTTAAAATGGAAAATACTCTAATAAGTAAAATTGATCAATACAAGCCAATTAACATATTTGGAAAAAATCTAGGTTCTTTTGTTGAGATTCAAATGCCTAGTCAAAGATATTCCAAGCACGCTTTCTTTCAACTTTGATTAATTGTTAATGAAGGATAAGTTAATATTTAGTTAACGAGGTCAGCTATAAAAGATTTTATAATATTTATCTTTTAAGCCTTCAAGCTTTTGTATTTAGTGCATATTAAAGAGCCAACTGTATGTTTTTTATCATTTACATAATCCAACTTTAATTCTATAAAATTGTAATCCATCATAAATACTTAATTTATTTCACCTTATCACGTTTTCTTGTAAAAAGTCGGATTGATCACGATAATATCATTCTCACAAAAATTATAAATCGTTTAATTTGTCTATGTTTTGCCTGTTTCAAATCATTCTACTTTAAATAATTGATTTGAGATAGCAAGAAATACATTGAAAAAATCAAGTTGATTAACACAGCAAAGAGGAGGATTACTTCAATTTGAAAACAAGCAACCTCGGTGACATCGAACAATGGAGACCAAGATGTTATATGGTGTCGAACAACGAGATATGAGAAGGGGCTTCAAACACGGAGATGGAGCAGCGAGTCTCACGATGGCAAATTCTAGACGCAACGACAAGCGGTGATGGGAAATCATAGTCGTAGCATATGCGTTTTGTTGAGTTGGTTCGGATTTCAAACCCATGTGATACACATTTCCCACCTACAAGCCGCCAATGAAGACTTTTCTCCAAGCCGCCATGTGCTTTGACCGGACACATGCAAGATAAGCTTCTAGGAAATTAGGCAAATGCATGTGACATGATAAGGAGATGGACTATGGTTTGGAGTCACGCCATTCGTTTATCGCCTTTGAGAAAGAAGCTCATGAAGGTGGATCTACGGAGAAGAAGGCGACAATGTTGCGGTAGGCTGCAGTGAGTGCAAAGAGGCTGTATTGGGGCAAGCGGTGCAGTGAGCATCGGGCTTACACGAGAGGTGGGCGTTATTACACGTTGACTTCTCCAGCGGTGGTGGTGGTTGATCGTCAGACAACGACGAAGGTTCGTTCTGGTACGAATCTTGTGTGTCCGTTTTATGGATTATATTTAAGTTCATATTTCTTTTCTACGGATTTTTGCAGTCCGTGTTTTTCTGCAATGTAGTTTTGGATTTTTATCTCATAATTTGAGTACTGTAATTTTATATTGATAATAAAATTGTGTGAAGTACGTGTTTTCTTGTGACCATGTATTTACACGTGCCTGGGGATTGCCCTGGGGATTGCGCTTCCACGATTGAAAATCCCAACAAGTGTTAACAACGTCAGGTTCTGTAGGTGACTGATTGGACATTTGAGAAATTATTTGAATGTGGTGGTGAATGACTAGGTCATCTTCCCATCTTTTCAGATCACACCATAAATTAATCAGGTCTCTTAGTCGTACCAGAAGACATCTATGGCAGGGAATAATTCGAATTTGGCTCAAAACTGTGTAGAAGTTCGATGGCAGTAGAAATTTTAGTATGTGGCAGATTCACATAAAGATATGCTAGTTGAGAAAGGGCTGATGCGAGTTCTGCAGGAATGAGATAAATTGACTGATGCAGTGAAGGAAGAGGAATATATTGATTTGGATGAGCGTGCCACTAGTGCCATCTGGATATGTGCATTGACGATAAGGTCCACTTCAACATTGGCGGCGTGGATTCTGCAATCAAGCTTTGGGAGAAGCTTGAGAGATTGTATCTGGCCAAATCGTTGGGCATGAGTTTGTCATTGAAACAATGAATTCAGGTGATGTAGGTTCGCCCTATTACACGATTACGACGGACAAAACACGAGAATCTCTCAACGTACAATTCTACGATAGCACATACAAACGCAGCGCACACGATATGCAATTTTATTGATCCGATGCTAACGTACGGGTAGACACACCGTTGAAGATTGAATAAGGGCTATAGGCCAATATTCTCTCATGCTAAAAGGACCTACCCGGTTTGATCGAGCAAGTGTTGTACCAAAAGAGATCCACAGAAAAATTAATGATTTCGGAAAAGGTAGATCTCTCGCAACAAAAAGAAAATGAGGTTTGCCAATCCTCACGAACTTAAATGAGATCAAGATAGACAACAAAATCGATCGAAGAAAACCACGATAAATCAACGTTGTCGGAGATCACGCAAAAGTAAATCCACCACAAGAATAATCTAGAGGGAAAACACAAAGTTAGATATTTTGGTTACCCACTCGGAAAATGATTGAATCCGAGACTCGATCGCTCTTCAACGGATCCACCGGAGCCGCACCAAATGGAGAGAAACTCGTTCGCCTTCCTCACTTCACGCCAGACTTGATTCCACGAAACCACAGATCCTTTCACCTTTGGCAGAAATCCACCAAGAGGGAGGAAAGTAGGTTGGCCGAATCCATCAAGGGAGAAGGAGGAGCAATCGTCAGCTTGCAATACTAGACAGGTTGGAGGAGGGTTGGTGAGAGAGATTAGAGAAAGAGAGGAGAGGAAGAGAGGGGGGGGGGGGGGGTGGCCGAATTTCCCTAAGAGGGAGAGAGGGGGCGGAGGCTAGAGAGAGGGAGAGAGGGAGCAAGAGGGGGAATTTCAAGTTAGGTTTTCAAAATTCATCTATTCTATTTAATCCTTCAATAATCATGGCCTTATATAAGGCTTACAAACAATCCGGGCTATATGCAGCCCAATTATAATAAACACCACAACATGGCTAAATGCAGGCCATAATGAAATACAGTCCCAAATTTAAAACAATGCTACCAGGAAATAAATAAATATAAATAACTTTATAATGATTAAATATGAGTCTTGCGCCGAGGGCGGAGGTTGTAGCGTCGATAAAAAAGGTTGTCGCTGCGCCGCAAGTCTTTGGATGGAGAGGGCGAAAGATCTTCCGTAAGCGTGCCGGCTCCATCATCATCAACATGTTGGCGGTCGTCGTCTCCATCAATCCTCCCCCTCTCAAAAGAACTCATCACGGATGAGTTGGCTTGAATGTACCGGCGCAGAAAAGCATCATCCAAAAGAGCCACCTCCGATTCAGGTAGCCAAGAATCATCAGAGGCCGGTCGATCATGCCATCGTATCAAGTAGCGGCGAATGTTACCACTTGGAGAGGAGAGAACTTCGTCTTTGAGGATCCTGTCTGGCAAAAAAGTGGTCCTTGGGAACCATGGAAAAGCATTAGTCAGAGAAGGAGAAAAAGTTTCTACATCAACATTCAACGTACTTTCAGTGGAGACCGATGAAGAGAGCGATCTAGGAACAAGCTCACCCCCAACTCATTAGAGGACTCAGTGGAACCAGACGAACAGGTAGACAATTCAGGTGGTGGAGAAACATATGACATTAAATCCAAAACATTAAAAATAGGGGAAATACCCCAATCAGTGGGTAAATCCAAAAGATATGTTTTTCTCCTAATTTCTTTAAAATTTGAAAAGGACCGGCTCGCCGATTCGCCAACTTTTAATTGGTGCACGAAGGAATCCGTTCAGGGATGAGACGCACCAAGACTAAATCACCAACATTAAAGGGAGACGCTCTCTTATGTACGTTAACATGAGATTGATAAGATGCATATTGTGTGGTTAGCGTTTCATTAATGTGCTTATGTAAATTGTGAACATGAGAGGCAAACACTTGTGCAAATTGACTTGACTTATAAGATGGAGGTAACAGAATTAAGTCAAGTGGCACTGGTGCCTTATAACCGTGCACGATTTCATTTGGCGATAAACCCGTTGATCTATTTTTAGAATTATTATACGCTAACAGAGCATGAAGAAGCAGTAAATCCCAAGTACCCTTGTGGTCACCCACAAGAAAACGCAGTAAACTACCTAAATTTCTGTTTATCACCTCCGTTTGCCCATCCGTTTGCGGATGGTAGGCCGAAGAAAACAAGAGTTTGGTGCCCATAAGCTTCGAAAGGGTCTTCCAAAAATAACAAGTAAATTTTAAGTCCATATCAGTCACTATTGTCTTGGGGACGCCCCGATGCCCAACGACCTCCTTAAAATATAATTTCGCAATCTGTGACGCATCGTTAGTTTTATTACATGCAATAAAATAAGCAATTTTTGAAAACCGATCAACTACCACCAAAATGGAATCATGACGTCTAAACATGATGGGTAGGCCTAGAATAAAATCCATACTAACATCTTCCCAGGGTATGGAAGGAATCAGAAGAGGGGTATAAAGTCCCGCATTTGTTTTATTGCCCTTAGCTAATTGACACGCATGACAACTATCCACAATTTTATTTACCATTGACTTAAGGCCTGACCAATAAAATTTATCCTCCACTAACGTGATTTTCTTGTCACGACCAAAATGATCACCTAATCCGCCATTATGCAATTCCCAAATGATGAAATGAAATAAAGAGGAACTAGGGATAAATAGCTTCGAATGCTTAAATAAATAACCGTCCCTAATATAATAGGCTGAAGTGGTCATGGGGGAGTCACTTTGAGCGGATAAATATATTTCCTTGAAGTCCAAAAAATTAACGTAATCATCCTTAATTCTATCGAACCCAATCACTTTCACCTCAAGCGTAGACAATAATAAAGAGACTCGACTAAGAGCATCTGCCACACGATTTAGCATTCCCTTAAGGTGTTTTATCATAAAGGTATACTCCTGAAGATAGGAGACCCATTTAGCATGCCTGGGGCTAACCTTATTTTGTGAATTAATAAATCTCAAAGCCTAGTGATCAGATAATATAACAAACTCCTTAGGGAGTAAATAATGTCGCCAATGTAAAAAAAATGTCGTCAATGTTGGAGACACTGAATAACCGCGTAAAACTCCCTATCATAATTAGAATAATTCAATTTTGGCCCCGCAAGCTTCTCACTAAAATATCCAATAGGATGACCCTCTTGACTCAATACACCGCCAATACCAACTCCAAACGCATCACATGATAATTCAAAAACCTTATTAAAATTAGGCAATCGTAAAAGAGGAGCTTCCGACATTCGGGATTTAATTGTTTCAAACGCTTTAGTGGCTGATTTGGTCCATGTGAATTCTCCCTTCTTCACGCACTCCGTGATCGGTGCCATGATACTACTAAAATCTCGGATAAATTGGCGGTAAAAAGTAGATAAGCCATGAAAACTCCGAACATCCCGTATATTGTTCGGTTCCGGCCAATCCCTAATGACTTGGTCCTTCTTGGGATCCACATGAATACCCTTCGAACTCACAATATATCCTAGGAACTCCACAGATGGAACATTCAACGAGAATTTTTTTATATTAACAAATAATTGTTCCTTTCGTAACGTCGTAAGGACTATCCTCAAGTGCGACTCATGATCATTCAGTGAGGCGCTAAAAACTAGGATATCATCAAAATATATAACTAAGAATTTTCCGAAGAAAGGCTTAAAAACTAACGTCATCAACCTCGAAAATGTACTCGGTCCATTAGTGAGCCCTTCCCTGAGCACCAACCACTCATAAAGTCCATCTTTTGATTTAAATATCGTCTTCCATTTGTCTCCCTCCCTAATTCTGATTTGTTAGTAGCCACTCCTAAGATCTAGTTTATAAAAAGTAGTGGCCCCGACTAACATATCCAATAAATCATCCAAATGAGGGATGGGAAACCTATATTTGACAGTTATTTAATTAATGGCCATATAATCCACACACATCCTCTAGGAACCATCTTTCTTAGGGACCAACAATGCGGGTACGGTACAAGGACTGTTACTATGATGGATGAACCTCTTACTTAGCAAATCCAAAATTAATTTTTGCAATTCATGGTGTGAGGAGGGGTTAAGTCGATAATGGGGATGGTTGGACAAGGAGGATCCTGGAATGATGTCAATTTCGTGTTGAATCCATTCTAACAGGCACTAGGAGTGGAAATATTTATGGTCTAAACTTCATTTGCATTAGGAAAAATGAGCTTGTATGTCTTGTAGCAAATGATGGAGTGTCTACTTGTGTAAAGTGGCATAAGAGACTAGCCCACATTAACTACAAGTCTCTCAAGAAATTAATGACAGAGAACTTTGTAAGAGATGCTCCTAAGCTGAATTTCTTAGAGATGAGTCCTTGTCATGCATGTCAAATGGGCAAGCAAACAAGAACTTTATTTAGAAGCATGCATGACAAAAAATCCACTAGGTGCTTATACCTACTGCACGTGGACTTATTTGGTCCTATGGCAGTGCACAACCTAGGAGGTATGGCTTATACACTAGTTATTGTTGATGATCATTCTAGATTTGCTTGGGTATTCTTTTTGAAACACAAGTCTGATACCCTAAGTACATTCAAGAATTTTGTCAAACAAATTCAGAATGAAGTAAACAACTCTGTTGTCAAAATCAGAAGTGATCATGGAACTAAATTTCAGTCTAGGTTGTTGGACATGTGTGTCACATCCCTTTGTTTGAGAATAACAAATCCCAAATTGTATTTGATCTTGCTTGTCAGGTGTTTATATTGTGCAGGAACTATAGATGCAATACTCCATAGGTAGAAAGTAGCTTGGAACCAACAAACTGAACTGGAGACTACCGCCAGCGCTACCACTACCGCCAGCGCTACCACTACCTCCTGGCGCTATCTAAAGTTTGTGGTAAGCACCGCTCCACCGACGGTTTCGCAACCGCTCCACACGAGCGCTATCGCAAGCGTTAGTGCTACCGCCAGCGCTATCTCAAGTTCGTGCACAACACCACGCCACCGACGGTTGCGCAACCGCTCCACACGAATGATACCGCAGGCGCTAGGAGCTAGCGCAGGCGCTATCTTCAAGTTCTATAAATTGATGGGCTCTCTCTCGTTTCGGTTAGAGAGCTTCCAGAGAGATTAATTGTGCCAAGTTTCCAAAGCTATTACTCTGTCGAAAGCTCATCTCCCACTCAAAGCCAAAGAAGATTTCTAGAGAAGTAAGGCCCCACGCTGCATCCGAAGAACGATCGCTTCAACCTCGCTTGTGTTACAGCGATCCTTCATCCTCAACTTCAGAAATCTCATAGAGGGAGTTCTTGTTTATTTGCTTTATTTCATTATTGTAATTTTTGTAGTAGAATTCGCCTTGTGTTGGCGACTAGGTCCTTGCACAGCTTAGGGGGTAATTCGCCACGTGAGTTGGCGACTAGGTCTAGGAGATTAGATATAGGGGGTGCTCGAGGCTATATCCAGGGAAGGATTGGCTAGAGTGGCTTGAGGCCATATTCGGGGAAGGATTGGCTAAAGGCAACCGGTTTGTAGGGATACAAGTCGGTATAGAAAAGGAAAATTTATTTTACTTTGTACACCTCCGATTTCTAGCGATATTGAAATCAAATTTATGTAAACACCTTTTTATATAATATAATCATGTCTCCATTTATGTTTACTTGATTTCTTTCATTTGGCATAAACTATAAAATTGCAAATTACAATTGTTTCTTCCCTTAAGCTAAATTGTTATCTCGGTCTAATTTACTTTACACAATTTAGAAAATCGTCTAAAATTTTAAAAAGAAAGTTATTCCCTTATTCACCCCCCCCCCCCCACTAAGGGCGCCAATCGATCCAACAAGTGGTATCAGAGGTAGGTTATTCCAAACGGTTTAAAAACCAGGAATAATGGCGTCTTATGATCTCGCTTTTTCTGAGGGTTAGGGAATTAGTAGACCTCCACTCTTTACCGGGTCAGTTTATAATTACTGGAAAAATAGGATGAGATGTTTTCTTATGACCCTAGATATTGAGGTATGGAATATGGTAGAAGAGGAATACTCTCCTCCTACATCTCTAGTTGGAGAGATAACTTTAGATAAACCAAAAGATAAATGGGATGATAGGGATAAGCTAAAATACAAAAATAACGCCAAGGCTATGAATGCTTTATTTTGTGCATTAGATAGAAATAAATTTAATAGAATTTCTGCATGTACTACTGCATATGAAATTTGGAATCATTTGGAAGTTACTCACGAAGGTACATCGCAAGTTAAAGATTCAAAGCTTTTCCAACTTGAGTCGGAATATGAAAAATTCCGGATGGATGAAAGTGAAGATGTTGATGGCATGTACACGCGCTTCACCAAGATCGTCAATACCTCCAAAGCTCTTGGAAAGACCTTCTCCAACGGCGACTTGGTCCGAAAGATCCTTCGTTCCCTTCCACCAAAATTCAATCCGAAGGTGACGACCATTTCAGAATCGCACAATCTAAGGACGCTCCAAGTTGACAGCCTCACTGGGAATCTCAAAACCCATGAGGTAGAACTCAAAATCCAACATGATGAATACAACAAGGAGACAAAGAAGAAGGCGTTGGCATTAAAATCAAAGAAGGAGTGCCAATAAGATGAGGATGAAGATGAAGAAAGCCTTTTGGTGAAGAACTTCCGAAAGTTCATGCGAAATCCGGAAAGGAGAAACACTTTCCGGAAATTTATCCAAAAGGATGCAAGATGGAAAGGGTCATCCTCAAAGAAGGAAAAGGAGAGCGACGATGAAGAAGAAAGACCTCCACCGGATTGCTTTCATTGTAGGAAGACCAGGCACATTCGGAGCCAGTGCCCAAAGTTCTTGAAGGAGAAGAAGGAAAAGCGGCACAAAGGGAAGGAGAAGAGGAAGGTGCTACAAGATAGAACATGGGATGACTCCTCCTCCTCCTCCGAAGAATCAAGCGGGTCTTCATCAAGCGAAGATTAGGAAGCTAACATGCGCCTCATGGGACATGGAAACAACGACGATGACACCAGTGTTCTTAGCGACACTGAGGTAACTCCTCCCACTTATGATGAACTCTTTAATGAATTCCTTGAAACTTGCAAAGCTTTTGATAAAAATATGAAAGATAGTATTTTATTGAATCGTGAAAATGAATCTCTTATTAAAGAAAATCAAAAGCTTTCCAAAAAGGTAATTGTTTAGAAAAGGGAAAGGTTTCCTGCCAAGAGTGTGATCACTCCACTAAATTGGCAAAAAGATATTGAAGAATCTCTTTCTAAAGCCCTCTCTCATGCCAAAACTCTTACAAAAGAGAAGGGGGAATTAGAAAGGAAATTAGAAGCCTCTCTTTTGCAAATCAAAAATAACAAAAAAGGTTTTGAAAATAAGTGTGTTATGCTTGTGAAAGAAAATTCTTCACTTAAAGCACAAGTTCATGATCTCACCATGGCCATTAAAAAATTTGGAATATGCCAAAAATCATTGGAAATAATTTTAGGGTACCAGTGCCATGGTTCTGGAAAACTTGGGCTAGGATATCGAGGAGAGGGCTACCGCCCGGCGCTAGCCACTAACGCCGGCGCTAGCACCTCATACCAGAAACTTGAGTTTTCTTTTTCAAAAGGTTTTTCTTCTGTAAATCCAATTTGTTCCAGCAAGAAAATATTCCAGAAAAGGGTCTCAACCCCCTTTATTTCGTATGCAAACTGTTATAGGTTAGGTCACACATCTAGTTCTTGCAGGAAAATAAAACAAAATACTTTAAAACAAATCTGGGCACCTAAGTCTTCCACTTATTCTATGAGTGGTACCACTTGGGTATCCAGATCTTTACTCTCATCTTCTTTCTAGATGTGCAGGCAGGCTAAGGACAATGAAGACGTGTGGTACTTGGATTCAGGATGCTCCAAGCACATGACGGGCAATAAAGCTAAGTTCCTTAGCCTAGAAAAGAAGAAGGGAGGGATCATGACATTTGGTGACAACGGAAAAGGAAGGATCATGGGAATTGGTACAGTTGGTAACAAATCCTTTACTATATCTAATGTTCTTTATGTGAAAGGATTAAAACACAATTTAATTTCTATTAGCCAATTATGTGATAAAGGATTAGATGTGTTATTTGAATCTTCCACTAACTTATGCAAAATATCTAATCCAACTACAAAAGATATTTTACTAACTGCACCAAGAATACATAATGTTTATATAGTTTCTTTTCATGATCTTTCTAAATCATCTATAAAATGTTTTATCACTAAAAATGATGAGTTAGAACTTTGGCATAGAAGACTAGGGCATGCTAGCACAAAGCTCATTGTAAAACTTGCCAAAAGTAATTTAATTAGAGAATTTCCTAGGTTAAATGGAACCTTACCTTCACTTTGTTCACCATGTCAAAAAGGTAAATTTTGTAGATCCTCTTTCAAAAGTAAAAATTTCATTTCTACTACAAGACCCTTACAAATAATTCATATGGATCTTTTTGGTCCCGTTAGCACTGCAAGTCTTGGTGGTAGATTATATACATATGTTTTAATAGATGATTTTTCAAGATATTGTTGGACATTATTTCTCTCTTCCAAATCCGATGCGTTTTGTGAATTTGCAAAATTATGTACTCATATTCAAAATGAAAGTGATTTGAAAATTAAATACATTCGCTCGGATCATGGAGGAGAATTTGAAAATGAAAAATTTACATCCTTTTGTGATATGTTAGGCATTAAACATGAGTTCTCTGCACCACGCACATCACAACAAAATGGTGTTGTAGAAAGAAAGAAAGAATAGGACACTTCAAGAACTAGCCGCACTATGTTATGTGAATATAAATTACCTAAGTCCTTTTGGGCCGAAGCCATAAGTACATCGTGTTTTGTTTTGAATAGAATCATGCTTCACCCATATCTTAATCTCACACCATATGAACTCTATTTTCAAAAGAAGCCTAATGTATCTTATTTCAAAGTTTTTGGTTGTAAATACTTTATTTTGAATACAAAAGATAGCTTGGGAAAGTTTGATGAAAAATGTGATGAAGGAACTTTTCTTGGGTACTCTTCAACTAGTAAAGCTTATAGAATTTTTAATAAAAGAACTAGTAGAGTTGAAGAGTCAATAAATATAAAATTTGATGAGTTTGTTCCTTGTGCAGAAAAACTTTCCGCAGGCAACGAGGATGATCTCTTACAACCTTTGGAGCATGGTGATAAGGAACCTTCCAAAGAAGAAGAAGAGGAGGTCAAGGAAGATGAATATGTACCTCCAAGTGCCTTGAAATTTTCAAAGGATCATCCACGGAAATTAATAATTGGTGAACCATCCATCGAGGTAAGAACTCGCTCTTCTCTTCATGAATCATATTCAAATATCTGTTTTGTTTCCGAAATTGAACTAAAAACCGTTTCTACCGCTTTAAATGATGAATTTTGGTTTTTGGCTATGAATGAAGAGTTAGAACAATTTGAGCGACATAATGTTTGGAAATTAGTAGAAAGACCATCTAATCACCCAATTGTAGGTGTAAAATGGATTTTTAAAATAAATTAGATGGTGAGTCTAGAATCACTAGAAATAAGGCTCACTTAGTAGCACAAGGATATTCACAAATCGAGGGGATAGATTTTGATGAAACTTTTGCACCCATTGCTAAGTTGGAGTCCATTAGAATTCTTCTAGCATTTGTAAGCTTTAAAAGAATAAAATTATTTAAAATGGATGTAAAAAGTGCTTTTCTCAACGGGTTTGTAAAAGAAGAAGTTTATGTTGAATGATCCCCCAGTTTTATTAATGAAAAATTTCCCAATCATGTTTATAAACTAGAGAAAGCGCTTTATGGCTTAAAACAAGCGCCACATGCATGGTATGAAAGACTTACATCATTTTTATTAAAGCACGATTATATTATGGGAAGTGCCGATAATACTCTCTTCATTAAACATAATAATGATGATTTAATTATTTTACAAATATATGTTGATGATATAATCTTTGGATCTACTAATGAAGAGTTATGTAATGAAGTTATTGAAGTGATGAAAAATGAATTTGAAATGAGTCTAGTAGGAGAACTTTCTTATTTTCTTGGTTTTCAAACATCACAAAGAAATGATGGTATTTTTATATGTCAAACCAAATATGTCTATGATATGCTTAAGCGCTTTGGATTTGAAAACCTTAAACATGCTTCTACACCAATGAGTGCATCACTTAAATTAGGAAAAGATGAATCGGGAATTTCAATTGATCAAACCTTATATAGAGGTATGATAGGATCCCTACTTTATCTTAGTGCAACTAGACCCGATATTATGTTTGCAGTATGCTTATGTGCTCGATTTCAAGCCAATACAAAAGAATCTCATTTAAAAGCGGTAAAATGAATTTTTAGATATCTCATTGGGTCATCTAGATTAGGATTATGGTACCCGTATAATAATTCATTCACACTTCATGGCTACTCCGATTCAGACTACGCCGATTGTTCACTTGATAGAAAAAGCACTAGTGGTACGTGTCATTTTCTAGGACCTTCATTAGTTGCATGGTCTACTAGGAAACAAAATTCGGTTGCACTCTCCACCACGGAGGCCGAATACATTACATTAGGGAGTTGTTGTGCACAAGCACTATGGATGAGCCAAACTTTAGAAGACTTTGGTTTTCATCTAAAACTTATAGAATTAAAATGTGACAACAAAAGTGCCATTGATCTCACAAATAATCTGGTACACCATTCTAGATCCAAACATATAGATGTACGCATCATTTTATAAGGGATCACATTAAGAAGGAAAATGTTAGAATAAGTTTTATTGGCACGGACTCTCAACTTACTGATATATTCACTAAACCTCTTCCCGATGCAAGGTTTCAAATGTTAAGGTTGGAATTAGGAGTCTTAGACATCTTAGGATGAATAACATATAAAATGCTAATGTTTTATGCAATTTGAGCAATCAAGACATCTCTGAAAATTACTAAATTTCTGCATAAGACTACTCTTAAGACCCCTAATCAATATCAAAAAACAGAATTTTACATTCATCAATATTTCACTTACTGTTTCCCGTGCTAGCGCTAGCGCCGGCGCTAGCGTGAATGTTTGAATTTTGTGATTTTCAAAATTTCTAAAAATCCTTAAAAATATGTTAGTTTATATGTACTAAATTGTTTTTTTTGTTTCTGACTATTTTATTTATATTATGAAAAATCAACTACAGAAATTCAAAATTCAAAAATACAAAAATATGTTTTTGTGATTTTTCTATTTTTATTACCTTAAAAATTTTCAAAAAAAAAAGTATGATCTTTATTGTTAATATCAAGCATGAATGAATTCTATTATTTAGAATTATTTACAATGTTAAAATTTATTCCTTCAAATTACTATGAACATTGTTTTATTTATCATGCTTTGATATATCTATTTAAGTGCATCAATTGTATTAAAAATTATGTGTAGATCCAAGCTTAGCATGCCTCTAAGTATGAGTAAATGTTGTATGATTGATAATAATACATTTCACTCACTTATTTTGATAATCAACATGTGTGTTTAAATCTAAAATGCTTGCTTTGTGTATTGTATTTGTACAATAAATTAAAACTTGCATAAGTTTATTGTCTACACTACATTTGAATTGCACTTATGAAATTTAGAAAAGTGGTAAGTTAAAAAAATTGGGTTTGCAAAACAAGTGTATTCGGAGAATGTTGTCGCACAAATGTGAACAAAAAAAACTATATATGTAGACAACTATAAATCCACCAAGCTCTACTTGAATCTCCTGATAAGTCTTCATAAGCATTGTGAGGTTGAGCACCTTGGAAAGAATAGTTAAGTGTCTTGTGCAGCCCCATGATTAATACACCACTTTTTATAAAAATTGTGTGCATTAAAGTGTGTGAAAGTAATATACTTGTGTTTTATTGTGCACTTTACTCTACATATGTCTTGTATTTTGTGATTTAAATCAATTGTTAACATTGCTCAAAATACACTTATGTGCACATCATTATCTTTCATAACACTTCTTCTCATGAGTATTGGATTCTAATGCTTTATCTATACTACTCTTTATATAAGAAATGCACTAGATAACCTAGCATTATCTCTACAATGTTTTGGTATCTCTTGAACTTAAAATTAAGAACATTGTAGTATATTCCCGTTTTAATATGTTCATCTCATGCTTGGTATCTTTATGTAAAACTAGGAGATTTCCAAAAGGCTACAACATCTTTACATTTTGAACTTAAACTCCATAATTTATACTTATGATTTTTTTTCTTACAAAAAGATGTTTCTTATAATCTTCTGCTTGCTTAAATCTCTTATCTATTTATTTGAAATCTCTTCAATATTATGCTTAAACTCTTTGTCCTTTCATATATTACAAAAGCTCGATCATGATTTATAACTAACCTTAAGAATGCCTCCTTACTACCCTCACCCTACCTTCTTTTGATAATACAAAAAGGGGGAGATTGATTGAAGAAATCTATATAGGAGAAATATAGAAGATTAAGGGTAGACTAATTCATGTAATCTATCATTTAGGGGGAGTAACCATAAATTGCATTTATGTAGGGGAGCATTAAGATAGGGGGAGTATGCACATTATCATGCTTATCATGCTTATCACATTATCTCTTCATATACTATAGTTGCACTATCATCTTGCTTATCATATACTATAAACACTATTGTTGATTTCTTGCTTAGAGGATTTGTTATTATCAAAAGGGGGAGATTGTTGGACATGTGTGTCACATCCCTTTGTTTGAGAATAACAAATCCCAAATTGTATTTGATCTTGCTTGTCGTGTGTTTATAGTGTGTAGGAACTATAGGCGCAATACTCCACAGGTAGAAAGTAGCTTGGAACCAACAAACTGAACTGGAGCACTACCGCCAGCGCTACCTCTACCGCCAGCACTACCACTACCGCATGGCGCTATCTAAAGTTCCTGGTAAGCGCCGCGCCACCAACAGTTTTGCAACTGCTCCACACGAGCGCTACCGCCAGCATTAGTGCTACCGCCAACGCTATCTCAAGTTCGTGCACAGCGCCACGCCGCCGACGGTTGTGCAACTGCTCCACATGAACGCTACCGCAGGCGCTAGGAACTACCGCAGGTGCTATCTTCATGTTCTATAAATTGATGGGCTCAGTCTCATTTTGGTTAGAGAGCTTCCAGAGAGATTAATTGTGCCAAGTTTCCAGAGCTGTTACTCTGCCGAAAGCTCATCTCCCACTCAAAGCCAAAGAAGATTTCTGGAGAAGGAAGGCCCCATGCTGCATCCGAAGAATGATCTCTTCAACCTCGCTTGTGTTACAGCGATCCTTCATCCTCAACTTCAGAAATCTCATAGAGGGAGTTTTTGTTTATTTGCTTTATTTCATTATTGTAATTTTTGTAGTAGAATTTGCCTTGTGTTGGCGACTTGGTCCTTGCGCGGCTTAGGGGGTAATTCGCCGTGTGAGTTGGCATCTAGGTCTAGGAGATTAGATCTAGGGGGTGATCGAGGCTATATCCGGGGAAGGATTGGCTAGAGTGGCTTGAGGCCATATTCGGGGAAGGATTGGCTAAAGCCAACCGGTTTGTGGGGATACAAGTCGTAGAAAAGGAAAATTTATTTTACTTTGCACGCCTCCGATTTCTAGCGATATTGAAATCAAATTTATGTAAACACCTTTTTATATAATATAATCATGTCTCCATTTATATTTACTTGATTTCTTTCATTTGGCATAAACTATAAAATTGCAAATTACAATTGTTTCTTTCCTTAAGCTAAATTGTTATCTCGTTCTAATTTACTTTACACAATTTAGAAAATCGTCTAAAATTTTAAAAAGAAAGTTATTCCCTTATTCGCCCCCTCTAAGGGCGCCAATCGATCCAACATGGGTAAATTACCAAATTCTGTGAAGAAGAAGGTATCCTACAAGAGTTTTCTTCTCCCAGAATTCCCCAATAAAATGGGGTGGCTGAGAGGAAAAATAGAACACTTATTGAAGCTGGTTGAACCATACTGTGTGACTCCTCACTCCCAACATACATTTGGGCTGAGGCAGTTAACACTGCATGTCATGTGCAAAATAGAGCACTCATCAATAAGAACCATAATAAGACTCCCTATGAGCTAATTAAGGGTAAGAAGCCAACACTAGCTTACTTCAAAATCTTTTGAAGTAAATGCTATGTGCGGAAAAATAATAGGCACTATATTACCAAATTCTCTGAAAAGAGCTACGAAGGTGTCTTTGTAGGATATAGCAAGCACAACAAGGCCTATAGAGTCTTCAATAAGAATGCTCTTATAATTGAGGAATCTGTCCATATTATTTTTGATGAGAGCAGCATGCCGCATAACCCTTCCTCTAGTTCATCCAATGCAGAAATTGAAGAAAGATTAAAGAACCTCAAAATCAGAAAAGAAGAACCAGTTGAGAAGAATAAGTCCTCCACAATGGACTTTATTCCAGAATCAGTAGAAGACTCTACTGAAGAGCCAAATCCCCTCAATGAGAATCATGAAGTAGGAGCTGAAGAAGTTGCTGAAACTAGAGAACCAGCAAGAGTAATACCTACTGCTATGAGACATCATAGAAATCATCTAGCAAATCAAATAATTGGTGAGCTCACTAATGGAGTGAGAACCAGAAGAAATGCAATAAATGAAAACTTGCATCTTAGCTTTCTATCCCAACTTGAGCCCAAGAAATTTGAGGAGGCCAACAGAGACCAATTCTGGGTTATGGCTATGCAAGAAGAGCTAAATTAGTTCAAAAGGTGCAAGGTATGGAAACTTGTCCCAAGGCCACAAGGGCATAATATCATTGGGACAATGTGGGTCTACATAAATAAGATGGATGAAGCTGGACTGATTATAAAGAACAAGACAAGGCTGGTAGCTCAAGGATATAGGCGGGAGGAAGGCATAGACTTTGATCAGACATTTGCACCTATTGCTAGATTGGAGGCCATCAGACTCTTTCTAGCCTATGCTGCATACAAGGGGTTCAAAGTCTATCAAATGGATGTCAAATCAGCATTCCTAAATGGAAATTTAAAAGAGGAAGTCTATGTAGCTCAACCACCAGGTTTTATCTCACCAAACTTTCCTGATCATGTATATTTCCTCAAGAAAGCCTTATATGGGCTAAAGCAAGCTCCAAGGGCCTGGTGTGAGACACTGTCTACCTTTATCCTTGAAAACAAATTCTCAAGAGGGAAAATAGATAAGACTCTTTTCTTGAGAGAGTTGAAGGACCATATTCTTTTGGTCCAGATATATGTTGATGACATTATATTTGGATCAACAGATGGAAACCTTTGCAAAAAGTTTGCTAACCTTATGCAAAGTAAATTTGAAATGAGCAGTATGGGAGAGCTAAATTATTTCTTAGGTCTCCATGTAAAGCAATCTGAGGAAGGAATTTTTATTTCTCAGATTAAATTTACCTTGGATATCATAAAGAAATTTGGTATGGAGAACTCTACCCCTATGAGAACTCCTATGGGTTCAACTGTGTCTCTAGACAAGGAAGAAAAAGGGAAACCTTATAATGAGTCCATGTTGATACGCAGAAAATGGTATATACGCAAGTGCACGTGTCAGATCAAGTAATAAAGTGTGAATAAAGATCGTTCCCATGGAGAAGTGATTAATCTAATGCTTGCAAATACTAGTTACACAGTTTTCTTTAAATCCAAGTAGATTAAATGAAGTGATTATGAAAAGTAATAAAAACTCTAAAGAAGATTTAAACTAAATAAACTATTTAAAAATACTTTTTACCAGTTGGAAAGGAAACAGTCTTGTATTTCAGATTTCCTGTGTATGTTGAAATGATACACGAAAATAAAATTAGGTGAGAATGTTTGATAAAATTATCTTGCAACGACTTTTATGGAAGAAATTCTCATCTCTCGAATCTCGGAAATCTTAACATTCTATATTTCCCTAATCATCTCTAACTTAGGAAGAATAAAGAATATTTGCATAAAATAGAAGTTGGAAATGCTAGCAAGAGGAGGGAATCTCTTCCTATCTTCTTTACTACGACGAACTTATGAACGATTGCATTTCTCCTCTCTCGAATCTCGAAACACACCGTAAGGGTAGAAACTTTTGGTTAAAAATTTACACCACTCATCTCTCGATTCTCGCAGTGTAATAAGATAGCCTTCAAACTAATACTAAGCAACTCCTCTCTCGATTCTCGTAGCGAAATAGAAGATGAAAGCATAAGCCAAAAGTTCCATTAATAAATTCATAAGTTACACCAAGAATAATCCATCAAACAAACTCACAATAGAGAACTTACACCATCAAAAAACACACAATACTCTCTTCATACAAGACTTGAAGAGTTTAGTTCATAACTACGAAAAAACGCCGCAAAATTAGAGAGATCTTACAGTCCATGGCGCTGAAATTCAGTTTTTCCTTCTTATTCGCTGGTTTTCTCCTTCAATTTTACGAAAATGGAGAAGATGACTCCACACAAAATATGCGATAGATCCTTGTTTCTCTCTCCTTCTTCACTTAAGTAGTCATACGCCCCCCTTAGAGACCACATATGGACGAATAGATGCATCCATTGGTTGTCGTAACTGCCCAAAACTGATTAATTTCGAATCTGATTTTTCAGTTTTCGCCGATATGCTATAACATTTTTTTCTGAACTGCAATAATATGTTATAACATATTTTCTGCATCCTTTAAACTGCTTCAAACAACGCCCAATATGTTGTAACAACTTTTTCTGAACTACAATAATATGTTATAACATATTTTCTGCACTCCAAATATGCATAATTCGTGACCGTCCAAGCTAGGTGCATTTGGGATTTCTGTACAAAAAACATGTGAAAATGACGATAATACCCCAAACTTTCACCAAGTAACAAATCACTCATATTTAATATATTTTTAACAAATATTTAACAAATATATTTAACAAATGGGTACGAAATATGAGTGAAAATAACTTCTTTGTGAGAAGTTATCATACCCCCACACTTAGCTCTTTGCTAGTCCTGAGCAAAGATATATCATTAAAACTAATTGAATGAGTGAATATCTATCAACACATAAATTTGAGTCTCCTTACCCTTAAACATATTTAATCAAGAATTCTCAAGTAATTCGCATTAATAGTGGGTAAACATGTTAATCAGTAAAATTTCAAACATGCACACATCCATTAGTTTGATAAGAGTTAAAGTTCAATTATGATTTCCTAGTGTTGTGTGTGCTATTCCTTAAAATCATTCACTCCCAAACAACTTAACTCATTAAACTTACTTATAATTGGAAAAGATAAGAATAATCTGAGTCTTTGATTTGGCTTCCATAAGAGTTTAGTAGTTCAATTGGAATAAAAATCATAAGGACTTGCAGTAGGAGTCACTTTGGCTTGGTAAAGAACTTAAGGATGGATTTTGATAGTGGAAGAAATTTCCCTAGTTAAAATTCTTAATAACTCTCCATACTTTGAGGTTTATTAATCATCATACTCTTTTTTTTTATGTTCATAGTTGGGATCATTCCAAGAAGGTGTACGTATACTTAGGCCACATATCACTATGTCATTATACCATTTTTTTCTCTTTTTATTTATGAACATAGTTGGGATCATTCCAAGTAAGTGCACATACTTAGGCCACATATCACTATGACACATTTTTTTTATTAAACCCCCAAAGTTGGAAAGTTAACTAAGAAATAACTAGTAAAATTATAGGGAAATTATGTATGGTCAAATAGTATCAAAATGATAAAGTTCAAGCTTAAAGAATGATAGATAATCAAAATAATTGTAGGCTTTGCAGTGTGAACTGATCCAAAGATGACCTTAATCATTGTTATCGATTAACTACATACACTCAATGTTTTAGCTTACAACATTGACTTAGTTCTTGCTCATCCTTCCACCATTATGTTAATAGGTTAATAATTTTATTTTGTAGGGAGCAAATTATTTTAGAGAATATAGTGCATAATTGAAATACTTTAGAGAGCTATAACATATCTTACTAACTTCAAAATCATAATCTGAATTCTTAGGATTGATTAGTCTACCAACCAATTCAAATTGAATTACTTGAATAATGAATACTTATGAATGATAACAAGAATAAAGTACTTCAAATTAATATTCAATAGATTATGATTCACTCATTCGGTGGAGGTTATCTCACCCCCACTCTTATTTCTTTGCTAGTCTTTAGCAAAGATATTTTTTGAAAAATGGGTACAGTAAATCATATTTGAATAAAAATGATTTAATCATTCAAAATAAAACTGAATATAAATACTCCCCTGAAATTAACAATCTGAAGCTTCTTCACATCTCTTCTTTTTACCTACTCAGGAGGCGAAATAAGATCAAAGATTTAAATGATAAGCCCAAATGAAGTGTACATGCAGTGCTGAGCTCCAACAAACAAGGAAAAATAGACAAACAAAAATAAAATTCAACTAAATAAACCAGACTTGGAAAAAAAATGCATGAAAAATAAGATAACTACTGTGTTTATTTTCTTTCCAGCATGACTTATTCAGGCCTTAAAAATATTCTAGATTATTGGCCTATGGAAGATAAAGTGAACAAGTAACTGCCTTAATATTCGTTGTGGTAATGGGTACCGATACAGAGATAACACAGTTACTCCCTCTCCTGAATAATAATAACTGAACTTCACAGGTAAGGGAAATAGAAAGTAAGAGAAGGAGGAGGAGGTCTGCTCCTCACTCATCTCATCAAAATATATATCCTTGTCTAGCAAGGTGTCATCGTCCTCAGGGACAATACATGGGGAGAAAGCAACAAGTAGAGCTGCTTCGATGAAGGAGGGATCAACCTCCTTACAAAAGAGGATGTTCACCACATTAAATTGAGCTTGTCGCTCCCTATCCTCCTGATGCACCTGCGACTCATCAACTTGCATAGACTCAGATGGCGAAGGGGGTTAAGGAAATAAATTAGAAGAAAGACTTAAATAATTGAAAATCAGGGGAGTGGTCCCGGTCTCACTCTCAACAGGCTCCAAAGCACGTACACTGTTGTTGACATCCAAGGCAGGGCAAGAGATGTCAGATAGTATAGGAGTCACGCAAGCGACATGGGCATCATCAACGAGCGAGGAAGTAGATACTTCCTCAACCGGTGACATGTCCTCGTCGAACTTTTACGACTCGACTATAATCTCTGTAACCTCACCCTGCTGGATGGCTACAACTGTATCAGAGGAAATGGGTGCAGAAAGTTTATGCAATGGAGGAACTGTGTCAAACACAGTATCAGAGAATATACGGATTGGTTCCTCCTGGGGTGAATCCAAAAGAGATGATGAATGCGTAGGGAGAGGAGGTTCTACTATGTCATAACACTAATCATCGGAAATTATGATAGGAATATCCGCAAAACTCCCTCGTAGATAAGATGATACTGCGTATATATCATCATAGGTGGAAGAAACGCCGAAATGAGAAGAGGACGAGAGGATTTGAATAGCCAGCTCATCCTTCTCTTTCCTCTGACGTTGAAATGCAATGCAATCTTTTAATGCGTGGTCAGTGCTATGACAAAACAAACATTGTTTCTCATTTCTTCTCGGCCTTTGAGGGGTCAAGCTAAAATAAGGGAACGATACTTGTTGCGGATGTGCGTAATTATAAGAATTAGGCTCGACATATGACGTATCATAGTATATTCGTGCCACATAGGGTGAGTCATATGAAATATAACTACGGTCTCCTATATAACATTCATCACTATTATGATTATAAGACCCGCACCATCGACATTGATAATAAGAAAACATGATTTGTAGGGGTGGATTCACAAATTGAAATTATGCATAAATTATCTGTATAAATACAAAACCACTATGAAGGCCCGCTTAGAAAATTTTAAATAACAATGAAAAGGGAATTAGAAAAAAGACAACTTCACAATTAATTTATCTAATAGAAAAAACAAAAACTTGAGCTCTAAATACTCAGGTTCACTAATATTGCAAGAAAAACACTAGATTCGTCGCACTTCCCCGGCAACGGCGCCAAAAACTTGATACGCGGAAAATGGTATATATGCAAGTGCACGTGTCAGATCAAGTAATAAAGTGTGAATAAAGATCGTTCCCACGGAGAAGTGATTAATCTAATGCTTGCAAATACTAGTTACACAGTTTTCTTTAAATCCAAGTAGATTAAATGAAGTGATTATGAAAAGTAATAAAAACTCCAAAGAAGATTTAAACTAAATAAACTATTTAAAAATACTTTTTACCAGTTGGAAAGGAAACAGTCTTGTATTTCAGATTTCCTGTGTATGTTGAAATGATACACGAAAATAAAATTAGGTGAGAATGTTTGATAAAATTATCTTGCAACGACTTTTATGGAAGAAATCCTCATCTCTCGAATCTCGGAAATCTTAACATTCTATATTCCCCTAATCATCTCTAACTTAGGAAGAATAAAGAATATTGCAT
The DNA here is from genome assembly GCA_033032865.1 of Dactylorhiza incarnata. Taxonomy (NCBI): domain Eukaryota; kingdom Viridiplantae; phylum Streptophyta; class Magnoliopsida; order Asparagales; family Orchidaceae; genus Dactylorhiza; species Dactylorhiza incarnata. The sequence goes on along the minus strand of JAWHQI010000011.1, from coordinate 18,992,821 downwards.
AGAATAGAAGTCGGAAATGCTAGCAAGAGGAGGGAATCTCTTCCTATCTTCTTTACTACGGCAAACTTATGAGCGATTGCATTTCTCCTCTCTCGAACACACCGTAAGGGTAGAAACTTTTGGTTAAAAATTTACACCACTCATCTCTCGATTCTCGCAGTGTAATAAGATAGACTTCAAACTAATACTACGCAACTCCTCTCTCGATTCTCGTAGCGAAATAGAAGATGAAAGCATAAGCCAAAAGTTCCTTTAATAAATTCATAAGTTACACCAAGAATAATCCATCAAACAAACTCACAATAGAGAACTTACACCATCAAAACACACACAATACTCTCTTCATACAAGACTTGAAGAGTTTAGTTCATAACTACGAAAGAATGCCTCAAAATTAGAGAGATCTTACAGTACATGGCGCTGAAATTCAGTTTTTCCTTCTTCTTCCCTGGTTTTCTCCTTCAATTTTACGAAAATGGAGAAGATGACTCCAAACAAAATATGCGATAGATCCTTGTTTCTCTCTCCTTCTTCACTTAAGTAGTCATACGCCCCCCTTAGAGACCACATATGGATGAATAGATGCATCCCTTGGTTGTCGTAACTTCCCAAAACTGATTAATTTCGAATCTGATTTTTCAGTTTCCGCCGATATGTTATAACATTTTTTTTCTGAACTGCAATAATATGTTATAACATATTTTCTGCATCCTTTAAACTGCTTCAAACACCGCCCAATATGTTGTAACAACTTTTTCTGAACTACAATAATATTTTATAACATATTTATGCACTCCAAATATGCATAATTCTTGACCGTCCAAGCTAGGTGCATTTGGGATTTCTGTACAAAAACATGTGAAAATGATGATAATACCCCAAACTTTCACCAAGTAACAAATCACTCATATTTAATATATTTTTAACAAATATTTAACAAATATATTTAACAAATGGGTACGAAATATGAGTGAAAATAACTTCTTTGTGAGAAGTTATCACATGTATAGAAGCATAATTGGCTCATTGCTCTACCTCACGACTAGTAGGCCAGACATCATGTTTGCAACATGTGTCTGTGCAAGATATCAAGTGAACACCAAAGAATCTCATTACTCAGCTGTGAAAAAAAGTCTGAGATATCTAAAGGGTACTCCAAATCCGGGGCTCTGGTATCCTAAGTCAGATGATTTTGAGCTGTGTGGATATTCTGATGCAGACTTTGCTGGGTGCAAAGTGGATAGAAAAAGCACTTTAGGAACTTGTCAGTTCCTGGGGAGAAGGCTTGTGTCCTGGAGTAGCAAAAAGCAAAACAACATTGCTATCTCCACAGCTGAATCAGAATACATTTCAGTTAGCAGTTGCTGTGCACAACTCCTATGGATTCAAGACAAATTAGAGGATTACAATCTGCACATCAAGAGAACACCTCTCTTTTGTGATTCATCAAGTGCCTTTTCTATTGCCAAAAATCCTGTAGCACACAGTAGAACAAAGCATATTGAAATTAGATATTATTTCATTAGGGAGCATGTCGAAAAGGAGGACATCTGTCTTGAGTATGTTAATACTGAGGGGAAGATAGCTGATATTTTCACTAAGCCCATTGAAGAGTCTAAGTTCAATCAATTCAAAATTAAATTGGGCATGTTAAGTTCTTGAAATAGGGTATGTTAAATCTATTATATTCCCTTTTACTAAGTGTGAAATATTTTGATAATGGGCTGGATCTCACACAAGGAACACCCTAAAGTGATCTGATAATGTTATATTTTGAAGACAGGAACACCAGAAGGCACAACTTAGAGTCTTCTAGAGAAAAATAGCCTCATAAAGAATATCGTCTTAAATGATAATGACGACATTAATAAAGTCTCGACGACAACAACCGAGTCTTGACGACAAGAATAAAGACATCTCGGTGATAATTTTGATGATAAAGATACTCTCGACGACACTCCAGACTGACACTGTCATGATTGCGCCGTAAATACGAGATTCTCTAAATGATATAGAAGGATTTGAATAGGTACACGCCTCTTTGCCTTCCCAATGTATTACCATATATATTAGACATTGTGTAAGCATAGAAATCACGCACACACAAAAACCTAGAATCCTTCCTTTTTCTTCCTCCTTATGACAACTCTCTGCAAACGGAATGGCGTTGAAGAAGAACGATGAGAAAATCCCTTCCGGAGGAGAACTTCTGAAAGGTGGGCTTGAGAAGACTAAAGAGGACCTGGATATGGTCATAACCCAACTATACGCATCTGAGTTAGAATACCTCCTCATAGAGCCACCCCGTATCTACCATTTCGCCGTCTCAGCATTCTTTGAAAACACCGAATTTCACAAATCAGAAAGGGAAATTTGAATTGTTGTGGCTAGGCAACACATTCAAATGACTGCTGAAAGTCTATCCAACATTCTACAACTTACTGCCTTTGAAAAGGATGAGACAGAAGAAGACATTACAGATGCAGATGTCTACGAAGGATTGAAGTGGTGCGGTTTTGAAACCAAACCCTATGGCAAACAACTAATAGACATTATTGGAAAGGTACTGCTTTGTAAGACAGGCTTGCATGATTGAGTCTCAAAAGGAATGTTTGAGATAATGGTCAGAGTTATCTTAAACAAAAGGACTGATTGGGGAAAGTTAATGTTCGACTTGATTACAGAAAACATCAATTATCCAAAATTTGTAAGAATCCTATCCCTTTATCTCAAGAATACTATTCCTCATCTCCTAAAAGCTTCAGAAGCAATTCGTCTCCACTACCTCAAGAAGATTGATGTTAGAACCATGAGCAGGTGGGAGAAGAGGTTCACAAAGAAAGATGCAGGTGAACCTTCTACTCAAAGCTCAAAGACCCCTGTCACAGCACCTCAAGAATCCCTGACTTCTGTTGAGGGGGAGCCTGTTAGAGAAGAATCACTTAGAATGGATAGTTCTCATACACCTCAAGAGGAAGTGGATCCAGCTCATCTGGAGCCGCCTTCAAGAAAACTAAGTCATCTTGCAACTGATGAAGACCATGATCATTCTGATAGGTCTTTACATGACTTCCTCAATGATGAACTGCACACATTCTCAGAAGGATAAGATCATGAGCACCACTCAGAAACCCCTGCACCAATGGAGGGGGAGCTTACATGTCATTCAACAATACAACCTTCACCTCCAATAATAAAAGTTGAACCACATCCTCTACCCAGCACAACTCCAATAATTCAATTACTTGATTTCATGTCTCACATGAAAGGCCTGTTGAACAGACAATGCGAACAATTTGAAGCCTATGAACATCAGGCTGTTACAGGCTGCAGAAATGACCTCTCTGCCTAGATAGATGCCATCCAAGAAGACATCAACCACATAAACCATCAAAACTCCAATGTATATCAAACTGCTGCAACTGCTGCAGAAATTACTGGGACTGAAATAGCCAATTTAAATCAAGCTACCCATATAATTGGACAACAACTAAACATTGTGCTTGATAGATTGTCTACCCTAAGAGACAATCACTAGTCCATCATCCAGAACCAAGATGTAACGTTCAATGACTTTGAAGATGCGATCAACACTGTCCTTCAAAGAATATCCTCCTCTGCTCAAGTAACTCAAGAGCTTGTGGACAATGTAGGTAAAACATTGCTGCACCAGTTTCAATTAAACCAAGATCATCTGTCAAATTCTTTCCATCAAGCTGTCAGGGCATCTCAGGGAACCCTTATGGATGCCATTGGTAATCTGAATAACCTTCTGGCTAGACAACTTCAGTCTTGTCAAGCTTCCCACTCAAAAGAAATAATTTCAGAAGCCAGAAAGGGGGAGATAATGTCAAGTCACCATGCCATGTGGCTAGTAAATGAAGTGAGATTCTCTTTGGATTTGGCACCAATTGACTATGGGATAGCCTACCAACATCCAATTCCTGAAGGCAATCTCTCTGCAGAACCTCCTCAAAGTGAAATGCCTGAAGCCCCTGAAGAACAGTATCAAGAGCCTGAGAGCTATCAAGAATATTTTGTTGATGAGCCTGCAAGTGGAAGTTGGCAAATCAGGAAAAGCAAATGGCACTCTGTTGACCCTGAAGAGAAAGAAGCTAAAAGGAGGAAAATGGAAGAGATAAAAAGAAATCCAAACTTTGAAGAATGGAGCCCTTGCTCTAGATATATCATTCTAAACACCTGGAACCTATTCTAACGAGGAAAGCATGATTGGGGCACCTTCTACAGCTCAGAAGAATGGAAAAAATATGAAATGTGTGAAGCTGGTAGAAGGGATTATTGGAACAAGATCAAAAGGGGAGATACATCAGTACCTGCACATGCACCTCTCAGATATCACCCCAAGCCCTATAACTACTTTGAAAGACAAAAGCAGAAATACGCTGAAGCTGAGCAGTCAAAGAAAGCGGGACCTTCTGGAAAAGGCAAGTTCAAAAGGATTGAAAAGAAGAAGGATTCTAGAAATCACTTGCACACTCCTATGATTTACATTTTTGTATCTGATATAAATTGTTAATGTGTTGGCCTTCCATTAATTAATATATGCAGTGATCAAATGCCTAACTTATTGTCAATCATTATATTTGTTAGTAAGGACCATCTATACTTATAAGTTCTGGCTTCTTCAAATAGGGGGAAATTGTTGGGTATTGTTCCTACAATGTCTCTAGATTTGAAGAAGGAACACAAGTATAGATAAGCTAAGTTGTCTTTGATGTTGTGTTTAAGTTCATGTTATGCAGATGCATCAAAGCTACATCATCAGTATATATAGACGATAAAAGTAATAAAATTAACTAAGTAAAATATCGTCTCAAAGACTCAACAGAAGAATCGTGGAGAAAAGAATCATTTCGTTGAAATAGTTTCGACGATATCATCTTGATGAAGACACATCATCTTGAAGGTTGAAGAAAGCTTGCCGTGGATAAAACTAAGTTCAGATATTAACGACATCATCTTGAAGTAAGATTGTCATACAGAAAGCTAAGTTTAGATATCGACGACATTGTCTTGAAAAAAGCTTGTCGAGGAGAAAGCTAAGTTCAGATGTCGATGATATCGTCTTGAAGAAGAAGTAAAACATTGAAGGCTAAGTGACTTGGCTCATTAAGTCATGAAGGAAGACTCATGAAGAACAAACAATAGTTAGATGACCTAATATCATTTAGAAGATCAAGACGACATTGTTTTGAAGTAAGACAGTCAGCCTACAGAATAAGTCTAAGTCAACCTCTCGACGATGTCGTCTAGAAGATCAAGACACTATTGTCCTGAACAAAGACAGTCATCTTGAAGAACAAATCTAAGTCTTATTCAAAGCAACATCTTGACGTTGTCGTCTACAAGAAGTAATATCATTCTGATATTAAATAGAGCAGTGAAGAAGGAAGTATGTCGACAATATCATCATGAAGTATATATGTCGTATACACTGATCAAGACGATATTGTCTTGAAGGATTAACATCATTTTGACAGAGTGCAAAACATCATTTAATGCGCAGACTTTCTTGGAAATTGATTTTCAGGGAATGTGCACGCCGCCTATCTTGCGCACAAATCAAGGAGCAGTAAATGATATATTCTCAACAGAGTATAGCCATTACACAGTGATTAAGAAAGGAATTTATTATTTTTATATTCTACAAGTTCCAAGAAAGGCCAGCAATTATGATAAAGAATTGCCAAATTTTGCAACATGTTTTCAAATGGGAAATTGATTATGGAATAATCAATAAGGGGTTTTATGCAAAATTGCAGAGCATATAAAGAGAGATAATTTTATCTACAGAAGACACAACTCAGAATTCTCTCAAGCCTCATTCTCACACATATTTCCTAAAGAGAGAAAGAAAAGAATCAACAAAGAGAATAAGTCTTCATTGCTGCTGTGCTGTGAAGTTCTACAGAAGATTCTAAAGGAAGGTTCATTGATCCACAAGATCTTTGGGCTTATTGTTACAAGAAGAAGAAGAAGATCTGTGATTCAAGTTCATATTTCTGAAGTCTTCTCTTCTACAAAAACATCTCTGTATTACTCTGTAGGGCTCTTTGTGAGACTGAGCTGTAGGATCTAGTGATAGATCTGAGTTGGTAGGATTCTTGGTGAACCTGAGTTTTGGTAAGATTTTGTTGAAGATCTGAGTTTGTAGGACTTGTAAAGTCTGAGCTTTGTATGGTTCTGTGTGAACCTGAGTTAAAAGATCTGATTATAGTGAAAAGATCTAATTTGGAGAAGTTGCCTAGTCTAGCACACTGCTAGATAGGTGGGAGGGACAGTGGACTACCTCTAGACACATTTTCTAGTTGGGAACCACTATAAATCATTGTGTGTTTTCTGTGATGCTTGTGTGGTGTGATTGATAAACCTGTAAAGTTGCAAAGAAATTTGAAAACACCTAATCACCCCCTAGGTGTAGTTTATAGACAACCCATAATCTTTCAACATTGGTATTACTATCTTGTAAGATGCTGAAGTACCCCACTCCTACGGGTGAGAATATTTTGGCAGTAGATGGACATGGGAGATTGTTCAATGCGAGATTGAGGGTACATAGGCCCGGTCTGTGTCAGAGAAGGGAGTTATTTTTTACCAATATAGATAGAGCGGTCACATCAGGAGAAGTTGCCTATAACATGTACAGAGTTTTGGAGATGTCTAAGGTGTGGGTGTGGTGACGCTAGATCTTGGTGTGGAGAGTGATAGTCTTTATACCATCATTGAGAGTAGTGACAACTCTAATAATAGCTGGATTTTTGTATTTTGGTGCATCAAAACACATATGCTCGTCAATATTCAATTCTCTAGAGGTGATGACCTGGTCAATTTATTTGAGTGATGACTCAAGTTGTGAGATCATATGCACATGGATAGTGGACATACAAATACATGATGGGGTGGTATGCAGTATTTAGAGTGTACAACTAGTGCCCAAGCTGCATAAAAATATGATATCATTGGGCGAATTGAACTCAGATAGCTGCAACTTTGCGGCAAGAGGAAGAGCCCTAATGGCGACACGTGGGTGTGTCGTGGTCATGAAAGTTATGCATTTCAATAGGTTGTACCGAAAATGGGGACCACAGTGTGAGGTGGTATGCCTATGATTTTTGCTAGTGATATTGTACAACCGATATTCGTCCAGGGTGGTTTATTCATGCCACATAGGTAGAAATCAAATTCAAAGATCAAGACAAAGAAAACAAGCTAGAGCATTTGAAGTCCATGTGTGAGTATCTCAGTTACTCGCCAAGTTTGCGACATTGGTGACATCTCTCCAGTATGGTGAGATACTTCCATAGTCGATAGGTCGACATAGGCACCCTCACAGGGGCTTCTCGCCTACATACACCCCAAGATTTGTCAATAAATAGGACCCAGGGGTCCCAGGAATGACACCTCTCTTTGAAGACTGCCAAAACTCTCTTGAATCCTTGACCCCACCTCCCCTTGCTAGTGAGATACTCGTCAAGTGGTGCCTTCCTCGTACTTTGCTTAGCTATTTTTGGTTGTGGAGGGGAAGTTTCTCCCAAACTTCTGGGTACGTGGTGGGACCTCCCTGCTGAAGAACTTGGGGTCTGTTTGTATTTCTCTCTCTCTCTCTCTCTCTCTCTCTCTCTCTCTCTCTCTCTCTCTCTCTCTTCATAGCTCTAGCCTTCGGATCCGAGTAGCTGGACCGCGAGAACAGTAGCCTTAGGCTGTCTTTTAGTAAAAAATTTGGAGTTGAGATTTTCCTAGCTTCAACACTTTGGTGCGGTGATCATAGACTATATCCTTAGGAGGAAAGTCCAGCGAAAAGGTGAGATGTTGGAATGAGGTGAGCAAGGTGTAGTCGACAACTTGCCAGAAGAGGGTTAGTATGCGACCAGGGCAGATTTCAATGACTTGGCATAATGTATCGAGGATACCTTACGAGTAATGTTGCTTACTGGCGTGCAGAGGTCACACGACCTTGTATCATTGCGTGACTCCATCGGAGGAGGGTGGACCATCAAGAAGAGAAGGAAAGCATACGGTGTTGGAGGAGTTGGAGCGGCTTGTGTAGTCGCAATTTTATCCATTGAGTTCTCAGGGGATCTGGTTCTATGAGGTGGAGAAACCAACGAGGTATCAAGAAACTCGCACATGCGAGCTTGGCCAATCTCGCCAACTCGCAGTTCGTCATCAGGGTGGGAGGAGTTCATTGTGTGTCGAGGTCCTTTCTACTCAAGTCCTCAAGGGGTTCAGGGAGCCCGCCCTGAATTACTATTGAAGATGGTGCAATCTGATCCGTCATCTCCAGTGATTTGAGGATGTTGTTTCAATCCAAAACATGAAGGATGTGTTCAAGTGCCGGTTCTTCGCCATAACTTTCAAAGGGAAATCAAGAGATTGGTTTCATCAGCTGCCAGGGAGATCCATTTACCGTTTTGAGGTTCTACATCGAGGGCTGACAGTGCGATTTGTGATGTTGAGGAAGAGGAAGAAGGAAGCAATGAACCTTTTCCATCTGACATAAGGGGTGCATGAGACTATAGAGCATTATGTTGATTGTTTCTAGGAAGAAGTTCTCAACATCCAGGAGGTGGACATCTATACTCTGCATCTAGCACTAACTTTTGGCCAGAGAGAGGGCCTCTTCAAGTTGGAGATCAGCAGGGATCCCCCGATATCCTATGAGGAGATGATCAAGAGGGAGAACAAGTTTGTCCAATGGGATTCGATGAAATGCAGTTTCTTGGATAAGTTTACGAAGCTAACCAGGGAGAAAGTGGATGAAGAGGAGGAGACCTCCGAGCGAAGGAAGAAGGAAGAACAGAGAAAGAGGGAAGTGAAGAAGCAGGAAGAATGAAGGAGGGAGGAGCCAAGGAGGCGAGAGGAGCCTAGAGGGCATGAGGGAAGGTGGCCCTTTATGGTCCGGAGAATCAAGGAGAGGAGAGTAGGTTTCAGGTTCTAGTAAACAGACCACCATGGAGGCTAGTAGGAAGACTGTTGGGAAAAATACCCTCATAATTTACCCAGGTTGTATAGTGAGGGTATTTTGGTCTTTAGATGTCCTAGGTTGTCATGTTCACCTTAGGGTGTAAAGCCTAGTCAAAAGGAGACCAAAAATTAGTTGAGTTAAATCCACGTCGAAAAGCAGTCAACGCAACTTCAATTGGAAGTCGAAGTAACTTCAAAGCTAAGTAAAAGGTAACTCAGACTGGCAGCCAATGCTTCGTTTGATTGATAGTCGATACAACGTTGACTATATATCGATGTAAGGACAGAAGTCTAAGTTGATGTATGCTTTGATTTGTTCTAAATCAAATGGCGTCGAGGAGATTGAGATATTGCATCAAGAAGGATTCGAAGTACCGATGAAAGTTTGAACTCGACGCAACATTGACTTGTATTCGATGCAAAAGTTAGAAGTTGAAGTCTATGTTCTTTATCTCGACGGATACATCGATAATGAATCGACGCAACGTCGATAACAAAGCTCTTTTCAAAGTTGAGATTTTCTGAAGCAGATCTCAACGTAGCTTCTAATGGAATTCAAAGATGCGTCAATATGAAGTCAGAAGATATTCAACGCAACGTCGAATACAGTTAAAGAATTAGAACTTCTTGGAATGGATTCTGAGGATTATTCAGAATGTATATGTGGAAATTATTTGAATCTTAAAGGGTCGCAGAAGTACAAATAGAGAAAGAAAGCCTCTTGACATTCAGAGGTGATAAAATTGGAAGTTATATGAAAGGTCGTTCACGGGCTGTCAACGCAGATAGACAAAAATCTATAATTCTTCTTCTACATTCCAATTAGAGAATCGATCAGAATGGAAAGTGATTCGATTCTAATTCAATTGAATCGACAGAAGAATATAGATACAAAATTCCAAAAGGAATATTGTGGTTCTTTTTCTCAGTCTCTCTATCTTTCTCCATCTCTAGACCTCTTCCTCTATCTCTCTTTATCTCTCATTCTACCAGACAGAATTTTGGATGGCAATTCTTCTTCCTTAATCAGCAAAAGGTTCTTCTTCATTTTCTCTCTGAAAGAAGCTTATCAAAGAACAGATCATCTGATCAACAACTTTGAAGAAGAACAATCCTTGACCTTCTGCTTATCAAGGATTCATCAGATCTAAAGAGAGATCTTCCACTTAGTGCTCAAAGATCCTCAATGCTGCTGAAAGAGGATCTTGATCAGAAGAATTCTCCTCTTATAATTATTCTGTTTACTTCTTACTCTTATTCTTTTTCTTATCCTGGTTCATTCAATTATATTGTAAAAGAATTTTAAGAATCCCTCTTCAAAGGATTCAGAACTGGTTCTAAGAGTATCCTTATCAAAAGACTCAATGGTTCTAAGAGTCTTTTGATCAAAAGACTCAGTGGTTCTAAGAGTCTCCTGATAAAAAAACTCGGTTGTTCTTGTTGGGAAAAACCCCTTAGATTTAACTTAACAAATTATCTAAAGTAATTTTAACTCTTAGGTTTTAATTACCCATTGTATAGTAAGGGTAATTTGGTCATTAGATGTCTTAGGATATCACACACAACTTGGAGTGCAAAGAACAGAGCAAGACAAACACAAACTTGATTGAGTTAACAATTGCGTCGAATGGTATTCGTCGTAACTTCGACTTCATGTCGACGTAACTTAGACTAGATTTCCGTGCAACTCAACCTCTCTGTCGAAGCAGATCAAGTCGACGCTACGTCGAAAGGATATCGACGTAGATAAAGGAGCATGTCGAAGCTGTCTTTGAAGTGGATGCAACTTTTACTTCAACTCAACGCAGAAGGAAGAATCTGTCAAAGCCATCTGAAGTCGACGCAACGTCGATTACAATTCGACGTAGATGATGAAGTTCAAAGTCAAGCCTTCAACTCAACAGTTACATCGATACGTAATCCACGCAACATCGACAGCAAGGATGAATCAGAGCATGAAGGAATTTGAATATGCTCTTACAAGAACTCAAAGGTGTGTCGATAAGAGATAAAGAGAACTCGACGCACCTCCGAATATAGTCTAAAAAGGAAACCTTTTCAGCTGTCATTTTGGATCTCTCTCTCATGACCCACAGTGCTGAAGACCGTTCTCCAATGGCTTATTTATTGCGTCAAATATAAAGGAGCATTCAAGAAGACAAGAAAGCTTTCTTGGAATGATATATTATAGTTGGCGGACGGGTCGTGAATTAAAAAGAGGAAAGGAAGAGATATTGTCCAATTATATACCTTTTCAGGACATTCCAGAAGAGGAAAGAAATTCAAATTAAAACAAGGACAATAAATAGGAAGAGAGCAGAGAGAATACCAGAGCATTCATTATAATTTTCTGCTATTGTCGATTAGGGCTTCCTCCTTCTTGTTCTTCCTCCTGGAACCCTAAAAGACAGTGAATCAAGAACTGCTCTCGCTCAGATCAAATAAACAAAGGGTTGCTTCTCATCAATTTGTAGATCCAGAAAAGAGAAAACTGAAGCAGAAGGCTTCATCAGAATTCTGATAGCAAAATTCTTCTCACTACTTCTTCCTCCTTCTTCCCCCTTCTTTCACCTGTAAAAGAGTTTTTAGAATCCCTCTTTCAAAGGATCCAGTGGTTCAAGATCTCCTTATCAAAAGATCTGTGGTTCAAGATCTCCTTATGAAAAGATCTGTGGGTTAAGATCTCCTTATCAAAAGATCTGTGGTTCAAGATCTCCTTATAAAAATATCTTTGGTTCTAAGAGTCTCCTTATCAAAAGACTCAGGCACAGGTGGTGCATTCCTACCAGGTGGTAGAAGAGAGGAGTACCCATATTTTGAGGAACCTTTATAAAATTCCTTGTGTCTGTGCTTTGCTTTTTTGTGGTGTCCCATTTACTTTCTCAGCATTTACTTTCAGCAATATTTATTCTGCATGTGTTTTGTTTGTGAGCATAATTCCTTAATAAGTTTTATCGACTGCACTGTTAGGATAGAAATAATTTTAAATCTCTATTCACCCCCTATAGAGGATTCTCAGAGGCACACTGTGCACTTTTAATTGGTATCAGAGCTAGGTTGATCATTAAAAGGTTAACACCTTGATCAAAAAGACCTCCTACTCTTATTTCTTTAATACAAAAATATTTTATAAAGAAAATGAGTTCTAAGGATTATGCCTCAATAAGACCTCCAGTGTGTAACTTGAATAAGTTTATGCTCTGGAAGGCCAAAATAAAACTATATATGAATTCCATTGATGAAGAAATTTTCAATGTTATCCTTACAGGTCCCCCAGTCCCAGTAAGGAAGGATGATAGTGGGAAAGTCATACAAACATCAGTCCCCAAAGCAGAGTGGACTGATGCTGAGATGAAGGTCAAGGCATGTGATGCCAAGGCTATGAACATCTTGGTCTCAACTATGTTAGATGACATATTCCAAAAAGTTACTGAGTGCAACTCTGCCAAGGAAATCTAGGAATCTCTCTCCAGATTAGTTGAAGGTAGCTCTAATGAGAGAAAGACAAAAAGTCACTTCTCATATCCCAATATGAGAACTTCAAGAAAAAGGCTGATGAAAGCATAACAGAAATGTATGACAGATTCAGCCTCATCTTCAATGAGCTGAGAGGGCTTGACAAAGAAATCTCTTTGATAGAGATTAATGACAAGCTCCTCATGTGCTTCCCAAGCACATGGGACTCTATAGTTTGGGCCATTAGAGATTCTAGATGCCTTAGAGAGATCACAACAGATGATCTGCTGGGAAAGCTTAAATCCTATGAGCTTCTACTGAAAAGCAGGGTTGAGTCAGAAGCCCAGGAAAGAATATCAACTCCTGAAGAAAGGAGTCTGGCATTAAAGACTGCTGAAGCAGAGTCCTCCCCCACTGAAGAAGAAATGTTCAATCTCTTGGCTAAGAGATTCAAGAAGTGGGCCAGGACAGAGGTCTCCAGAAAAAAAGAGAGGAGTTCAAGCATGCCAAGGTATGATAAAACTCCTAAACAGGAGATTATTTGGTTTTCATGTAAAAAACCAGGACACTTCTCCACTGAATGTCCTGAGGAAGAGAAGAACAAGAACATCAAGCAAAGAAAAGAGCACAAGAAGAAATCCTTCAAGAGGAAGGATAAGAAAGGAGGGAAAGGTTTCATAGCTGAAACCTGGAGTGATTCAGACTCTGAATCAAGCTCCTCCTCATCTAATGATGATGAAGATGGTGGACAAGAAGAAGCCTGCCTAATGGCTCTGGAAGACTCCTTTGCTGAGAATGAGGTAACAGTCTTTGATGAATTTGATTTTTCATCAAGAGATTTTAAGGATTGTTTTAAAGAATTTTGTTAAGATTTTATTAACAACCAAAAGGAACTTAAAACAATCAGATTAGAACTAGAAGAATTTAAGAGAGATAATCAGTACTCAGTTAACTATAATCTGAGAAATAAGTTGTATGAAAAAGAAAAAGAACTACATATATTAGATAATGAAAATTCAGACTTAAAGAAAGAAATTACAAAGGCAAAAGCCTTTGAGGACTCCCTCAATGGAAGGAGTCAAAAGCTTAAAGATATCTCACAAAATCTCACCAAGAGATTTGATCATCTTTATCAGGAATCACAACCATCCACTAGCACTTAAATCCCTAGCAAACATGTTTGGGAAAATCTTGTAGCATCATTTAGGTCTAGACCTAATAATATTTTAGAATCAAGTGAAGATCATAATGATGACAATCCTAATAAATTCACCATATTCAATAGGGCAAATATTAGTGATCAACAAGGGATCTTAGGCAAACACCCCTTAGAAAAATCAAATAAAAATAACAAAAATCTTAAGAAAAAGAGGCATACGTCGAAAAGAACTCGATGCAATTTTAAGAATGCGTCGAATACAACTCGGCAGAGTTCAGCATATGCGTCGACATCATTTCGAAGAAACTATGTGGGTGCATCGAATTACACTCAACACAACCAATACTATGCTTCGAATGACTATTGATTGGACTGTACAGGCACGTCGAATTACATTCGACGCAACTTTTAAGATGCGTCGATTTCTTCTCGACGCATGTTTCCTACACAAAGTTACCAAACATCTAAACCTCTTTTTACCCATATTCCTAGATGTTTTTGCTACTCTAAACTAGGCCATATTGCCAAATACTGCTGGCATAATAATGCATCACTTCTTCACTTAAGGGGGTATATTGAAAGACCTTCTCGCTCTTTCATTACTCCATATGATGATAGAAGAACGAGAACCCAGCATGTGAGGGTCTATACTAATGGTTGATTTCATGTGCCGAAGGGAGACCGTCTAACTACAAACCAACAGTGGTATCTGGACAGTGGATGCTCCATGCATATGACTAGAGCAAAAGAACTGCTGGAGAATTTCAAGGCCAAGGAAGGGCCTAAGGTAATCTTTGGGAATTCCCACTCTGGTCAAACCAAAGGATATAGCTTGCTCAGGATTAGGGAAGTCTCCTTTTCTAAGGTAGCTTATGTTTAAAGACTTCAACATAATCTGATTAGCATTAGCCAGCTGTGTGATGGGGAATGCAAAGTTGTATTTACCAAATCCTTGTGTCATATAGTTAGCTTTAAAACTGACCAAGTAGTATTAACTAGTCTTAGGAAGGGTAAGGTCTATATTGTAGACTTTGAGTACCCAAAGTCTGAGATCTGCTTATTCAACTCCCAGTTAGAAAATAGTGAGTTGTGGCATAGGAGACTTAGTCACCTTAATCTTAAGATAATTGCCAAACTCTCCAAGATCAACCTAGTGAGGGGCTTATCGACTGGTAGGTTCAATAAAGATCATCCCTGTAGAGCCTGCCAACTAGGAAAGCAGATCAAGGCATCATTCAAACCAATTGGTAAGAATGATTCACCCAGAATCCTATTCATGTTGCACATGGATCTATTTGGTCCTATCTCCACTCAAAGCTTAGCAGGCAAGTCTTACACTTTAGTCATTGTTGATGATTTTTTAGGTTCAGCTGTGTGTTCTTTCTAAAAGCTAAGTATGACACCTTCAAGATCCTCTCAAGATTCATTAGACAGATTCAATCTGAATTCAACACTCAGGTTGCTGTGATCAGAAGTGATCATGACACTGAGTTTGAAAATCAGTTAATGTATAGATTCTGTGAGGATGAAGGGATAAGACAAAGCTTTTCAGCTCCTAGAACCCCCAACAAATGGGGTGGCTAAAAGGAAAAATAGTACCTTAATTGAATCAGGAAGGACATTATTGGCTGAATCCAACTTGCCTAAGTCTTTTTGGACTGAGGCAGTAAATACTGCCAACTATGTTCTAAATAGGAGTATCATTCACAAGACTAAGTTAAAGACTCCCTATGAGTTATTGAAGGGAAAGACACCTATAGTCACTTACTTTAGGATTTTTGGGTGTACTTGCTTTATCCTCAACAATGGGAAAAGTCATTTTGCCAAATTTGACAAGAAGGCTGATGATGGAATATTCTTTGGATATTCTTCATCAAGCAAGGCCTATATGTGCTATAATAAAAGCTCTCTCAAAATTGAGGAGTCTGTGCATGTAGTTTTTGATGAAACTAACATGGTTTACAAGAGGAAGGAAACTTCCACGAGCACTATGTTGCAGGAAGAAGATCAGCTTACAGAACAAGTTGAAAGGCTAACCATCATGGACCATTCATCAATGTGTCAAGACAAGGGGAAATAGAAGATTGACACTGACTCAGATGAAGATTCTGCAGTAGGTGAAGAGGAAATCACAACACCTAAGTTGCCAACAATAGAGATCATTTTAGTGAATAAGGATGAAGTTCCCACTATCACTGAGCAAGTGATTCCTCAGGAAGAAGAGAGTCTCCTAGATAACTCAACTAGATCAAGGATGACCCTAAAGGATCATCCTCCAACACAAGTTATAGGAGACTTGACAGTGGGAGTCAAGACAAGGAGACAACTTACAAATGAAATAATGCTATAATATTTCTTGTCTCAGTATGAACCCAAGAAGTTTGTAGAAGTAGACAGTGATCCTCATTGGATATCTGCTATATAAGAAGAACTGACTCAGATTGAGAGGAACAAGGTTTGGACATTGGCTGAAAGACCAAAGAATTACCCAGTCATTGACACCAAATGGGTCTTCAAGAACAAAATGGACTCAACAGGAGCCATCATCAGAAATAAGGCCATATTTGTGGCCCAATGATATAGGCAAGATGAAGGAATTAACTTTAACCAGACATTTTCCCCAGTAGCAAGGCTGGAGGCCATCAAAATGGTTTTGGCATATGCTGCCCACATGAAGATCAAAGTCTACCAGATGGATGTAAAGAGTGCATTCTTCAATGGAACTCTACAAGAGGAAGTATATGTGGAGCAGCCCCAGGTTTTGTCAATCTTATTTTTCCCTCTTTTGTGTATAGATTAGATAAAGCACTATATGGTCTCAAGCAAGCTCCAAGATCTTGGTATGAGACCCAATCCACTTTTCTTCTGGAACACTCTTTTGAAAGAGAGAAAGTGGATAAAACACTCTTCACCAGAGCACATAAGAATCAGCTATTACTAGTCCAAATATGTGTAGATGATATTATATTTGGGTCAACAGATCAATCTCACTGCAAAAGGTTTGCTTCCCTAATGCAGTCAAGATTTGTAATGAGTAGCATGGGCGAATTATCCTATTTCCTTGGTATTTAAGTAATACAAAATGCAGATGACATTTTCATATCCCAATCCAAGTATACCAGAGAGCTCATCAAGAGGTTTGTGATGGAAAATGCCTCTGTTATGAGAACCCCCATGGCTACCAATGCTATTTTGGATAGAGATGAAAATGGCAAGTCCTTTGATCAGAAGACTTACAGAGCAGCCATTGGCTCCCTTCTCTACTTAACAGCTTGCAGACCTGATATAATGTTTGCTACCTGTATATGTGCTAGGTTTCAGGTTGACCCAAAGGAATCACACATGAGTTCTGTAAAAAGAATACTCAGGTATCTAAAGGGAACACCTGAACTTGGCTTGTGGTATCCAGCTGAATCTAGATTTGAATTAATCGGTTATTTAGGTGCAGATTATGCTGGATGCAGGCTGGATAGAAAAAGCACTTCAGGAGCATGTCAGTTCCTGGGTGCTAGACTGATTTCATGGTTTAGCAAGAAGCAAACCACAATCTCCACTTCTACAACTGAAGCTGAGTACATAGCTGCAGGAAGCTGCTGCTCAGAAATATTGTGGATGCAAAATCAGTTGTTGGATTACAACTTTTTCCTTGATAATTCCACAATATACTGTGACAGCTCTAGTACTATTTTAATAGCTTCCAATCTTGTTCTCCACAGCAGAACTAAGCACATAGAGATAAGACACCACTTTTTCAGGGATAATGTAGAGAAATGTAATATCAACCTTCAATACATATCTACTGACACTCATAGGGCTGGCATCTTCACTAAGCCACTTGTTGAAAGTAAGCACAAGTTATTCATCAATGCACTGGGAATGCTTGATGGAGTATTATAGGTCACACTTATTATGTATAATGATCTATTTTCAATACAAAGTTATTGCTGGGAAAAACAGTACAGATTTTTGAAGAAAAACAAACTATTTAATCAGAGCTGCATCGAATTCAAATCGACGTATCGTCGACTTCTACTCGACGTCAGCCTCGAGAGCATTATGGGACAGCTAATTCGAATAGTACTCGACGTAAAGTCAAATGTATATCGACGCTTATGTCGAGATCATAATTGATGGTTATATTTTTGAGCCATGTTGACTTCATCTCGACGCAGCGTCACCTTGACAAAACACATGCCCAGGACGTATTTGGGCGCGCTGAGTTCAGATTTCTTGTAAACGCCGCTTCGAATATAACCCTAAGTTGTGATGATTCATCTACTCAAAGCAACTTGGACATTTGATTCTATTATGCTTTTCGAATATCTCTCCCTCTTGCTCTCCCCCTATTTCCTTACTTCGTCTCTCTCTCTATTTAGTGCAGGTACTCGCAGTACAATAATGGCATCTCCTCAAGACATTGCCTATGCAATTGATCAATCCCTGGAGACTATTCTCTCATATTTTAGCTCTCTATATCTGGACTTCTCAAAGGATTGCTATCACAAGCTCTACGCCCAACACAAAAGGTTGCACGACTTTACATCTGAAATCAAGGCTCTTGATGCAGAGATCAGATTGTCGGTTGTGCCTACCGATGTTTGTATATCTTTCGTCAATGATATAAAGCAGGGGGAGAAGTGTATCAGCAGGCAGCCTCTCTAAGACTCACTGTACACAACATCAATTCCAATCTCCTTTGTCTCTGAAGGGGAGCCAGCCATCACATCTAGGCTGCAGCTTGATGGTTCAACAACTCAGGGGGAGCCAACCACTTCAAGGATCCTGCCTTCAGCACAGGGGGAGTCCTCATCAATTCAGGGGGAGATTCCCTTAATCTCAGATGATCAGGTCTACTTGAAGACTCAGCAGGAGTTCCAGGTGGACACCGAAACATCCATTCCTGATGCACTTTCATTCAGGGTGTCTTCTGAAGAATCTTCAACAACACCATTTGATCCACTTCCAGCCCAGTTCTCTCCTCCAATCCAGCCTCCATATACTCAGGTTCCAGCTGTACAACCCCGATATTCGCTAGGACAGGAGATAGACGGGAAAAGACCAAACGATCAAGGTTCCCTCAAAAGAGGGGCAGGCGAGACGGGTGCTCGCCGACGACATGCTAGTAGGAGGGCGAGATGAGTACTCGTCGAGTACCCGCGAGATGACCTATACTCGGCGACATGGAGGTTGGCGAGGTTGGACCCCGGCATGCACCCTCCAAAAAAGGGACTCGCTGACTGGCGAGCGAGGTACGCGAGGAGGCCAGCGAGAGCTCTCGCGAGTACTGTCCTCGCAGGCCCTTTGCTCCTAGGCCCATGAGAGAAATTATCCTTTTAACCTCGTGGCCTGCGAATAGCCCCTCCGAACAGCGGAGATTGGCTATCAGCAGACCATGTTTGGGGTGCGTATAGTAAAATCGAGAGGCGGAATCCTGCTATTTGCAGGACAGATCAGAAAATCTATAAATAAGATCCAAAAGGCACCTTTGGAGAGCAGTTCTTCCTCTTGGAGCTTCTCTCTCCTCAGGCCTTCCTTGGTTAGCCCCCTGTGAGCTCTCCAAGGTGCCCGTGCTTCAGCTTTTGGCTTGGGAGGGGAAGCGCTCTAAAGATCTTCCGGGTGTGTGGTGGGTCCACCTAGCTGAGCCTAAGGATCAGTGTCCAATTCCGAGGCTTCGGTCTGCTCTCTCGCGAGATTAGTAAGTGTCAGTCGCCCCCCAACCCGTTGGGGGCCCCGAACTCCACCGAGACCATTTATTGGTTTCAACATTTTTGGTGCGGTGAGCGTGGAGTGCGGCTAGCTCAAGAAAATCTCAGGGAAAGCATGACCGGTGAGGACGAGCGGGACACGAACCCCGGAGGCTTGCCACCCCCAGGAGCACCAGCCATAGTGGAGATGTTGGCGGATCTTAGGCGAGATCTTCTTGGAGCTTTTCAGAGCGCTCTTGCCACTGCGCTTAGCGGTTTCGCGACCCCGGCACCCCAGGTGGCTCATCAACCTGGAGTCGGCGAGAGAGAGCCAGCTCATCGAGCGGGAAAGGAGGTGTCGGCCTAGGGAGGAGGACGAGATCTGTCTGGGCGAGAGCTGTTCCCCAACCTTGCTGGGGGAAGCGAGAATCTGGCAAGGGAGGCTCTCGCGGGGGGGGGGGGGGGGGGGAGCTCGGCCAGGGAGGTCCCGGCGAGCTGTCCTCTGGCGAGATCAGCAGGAGTAGGGTCGCCCAAGGAGCTCGCGAGAAGGGTAGAGCAAGTTCAGAGGGTGAGCGAGGGAAGTCCTTTTTGCGAGATGGTGCTCTCGGCACCACTCCCAGAGGGATTCAGGGAGCCGATCATGATGCTGTGTTCCAGCAATGATGACCCCATTCAACACCTACAGTGGTTCGAGGATATGGCCTCGATCAGACCCATGTCGGAAGCCTTCAAGTGTCGACTCTTTGCTACTACCCTGATGGAGAAGGCGAGGGACTGGTTCCACCAGATTCCCTCAGGATCGATCTATACCTTCGAGAACTTGCGTAAGGGTTTTCTCTTACATTTCTCCGCCATGAAGAAAAGAAAGAAGGATCCAGAGTCACTCTTCGACATCAAGCAAAGGTCAGGAGAGTCGTTGGCTCATTATCTGGAGCAGTTCAGGGAGGAGGTTCTCCTTGTCCAAGAGGTCCCGGGGTATACCCTACAGCTCGCCTTCACGTTGGGGCTGAGGGAAGGCTTCTTCAAGATGGACCTCAAGAAGAGGGATCCTCAATCTTATGAAGAACCGATGGAGAGAGCGGCAGAGGAGGTAGACGGGGAGGCATCAAACCCCGAGTTCGCGAAGAGATTGGCACGACTGAGCGAGCCGGAAGGGAGGTAGCAAGAGACAAGGAGGAGAGAGGAAGCGACGGCCCCGGAGTTGGGGTGGAGACAGCAGGGTGGGGGAATGCAAGGCCCAGGGAGGGGTTTCCCCCACAGGGGAGGTAATTTCCAAGGAGGGAAGGTAAGACCTCACCAGCTGGGGTGGAGACAGGGCCCGAGGCCATTTCCACCCCCCCTCATCAGGCAATGGAGATCGGTAGAGGAAGAGCAGGAATAGGAAGAGGAGGGGGAGCAGGAGGAGCCAGCTCCAGAAGAAGGAACCGAGGAGTCGGGGATGAGGCAAGGCGAGTGGCGCTGCCGTACTGTGACTTCCATCAGGAGGAAGGCCACACAACGGCCACCTGCCCTGAGTTCTTGGAAGTCAACACCTTCTCCATCAATCACATCCCAAGAGGGGAGAGTACCCAGGCGGACCTCCTAGCCAAGTTTGGTCCCCGGGCTGGGGGAACAGTGTCAGAGCTTTTCCGACCCTCCATCGAGGAGGGGGAGATGATGGAGGTGGACCAGCGGGTGTCGTGGATGGATCTCTTCATCACCTACTTAACAACGGGGAAGTTCCCCGAAGAAGAGGTAGACAAGCGGCGGCTCAGGCATAAATCGGCATATTACTCCTTGCATGCAGGGTCGCTATATCGAAAGACTCTCTCGGGACTCCTAGCCCGTTGTATCTCGGAGGAGGAAGCCCCGAAAGTCCTGGAAGAGATCCATTCGGGGGAGTGTGGCAGTCACTCGGGGGGCAGGACCCTGGAAGGGAGAGTACTTAGGCAGGGCTATTTTTGGCCCACCCTCAGCAAAGATGCGGCAGAGTTTTCTAAAAAGTGCTCCAAGTGCCAACTCTACGCCCCCCCTCCAGCTCCTTCCCTCTCAGAGGCTCCTGACGATTACAGCCCCCTGGCCCTTTGCAATATGGGGTTTGGATTTGGTGGGGCCTTTCCCTCAGGCGAGCGGCCAAAGAAAGTTCCTACTGGTGATGGTGGATTATTTCTCTAAGTGGATCGAGGTGAAGGCCCTCGCTAAGGTAACATCCCAGGTGGTGAGAAATTTTGTTTGGGGTGAAATAATTTGCAGGCATGGGCTCCCTCTGGCCATAGTCACGGATAACGGGCCACAGTTCGTGAGCGACGAATTCATTAGCTTCTGCACCCAACTCGGCATAGACCTCCGTTTCGCATCGGTCCACCACCCCAGGAGCAATGGACAGGTGGAGGCAGCAAACAAAATCATTGTGAACCTATTGAAAAAGAAGATGGAAAACCTTAGGGGAAGCTGGGTGGAACAATTGCCTTCGGTCCTCTGGGCCCTAAGGACCACCCCAAACACAGCTACCGGAGAGACCCCTTTCAAGCTCTCCCACGGGTCAGAGGCCGTCCTCCCAGTCGAGTTTGAGGTAAAGTCACCAAGGGTAATCGGCGCGGGGGAAGGAGATGAGGAATGGCGAATGGACAATGAAGAGGGGCAGAGATTATCTTTGGATCTAGTGGAAGAGCTCAGGGACCTGGCCACTATTCGGCAGGAGGAGATCAAACGACGGATGGCCCGATACTTTGACGAACACATTCGGGTGAAGCACTTCCAGAAAGGGGACTTGGTCTTGAAGAAGGTCGATGCAGCGGGGAGAGGGGCCGCGGTCGGCAAACTCAACCCTAATTGGGAGGGGCCATATATTGTAAGTGAAGTGCTCAAGTTGGGAGGGTACCACCTCCGGGATGGGGAAGGGGTACCCCTCGACCGTGCCAGGAGTGGGGATGACTTAAAACGATTTTATCCTTAAAAGATTTCCTACTATAAACCCTTTATTGATTTGTCTATTGCATACTGAGAGTAGCTAGTCATGCTAATAGATATACAAGTCCTGGTGCTGGATTGCCCCGGATGATCCCGCTGCCGGGCTCTCACTAGCCGGTGGGTCAGGTTGATCTCACGGAGAGGCCGGCGAGATGTGCAAGTCCTGGTGCTGGATTGCCCCGGATGATCCCGCTGCCGGGCTCTCACTAGACGGTGAGTCAGGTCGATCTCGCGGAGAGGCTGCCGAGATGTACAAGTCCTGGTGCTGGATTGCCCCGGATGATCCCGCTGCCGGGCTCTCATTAGCCGGTGGGTCAGGTCGATCTCGCGGAGAGGCTGGCGAGATATACAAGTCCTGGTGCTGGATTGCCCCGGATGATCCCGCTGCCGGGCTCTCACTAGCCGGTGGGTCAGATTGATCTCGTGGAGAGGCTGGCGAGATGTGCAAGTCCTGGTGCTGGATTGCCCCGGAAGATCCCGCTGTCGGGCTCTCACTAGCCGGTGGGTCAAGTCGATCTCGCGGAGAGGCTGGCGAGATGTACAAGTCCTGCTGCTGGATTGCCCCGGATGATCCCGCTGCCGGGCTCTCACTAGCCGGTGGGTCAGGTTGATCTCCCGGAGAGGCTGGCGAGATGTGCAAGTCCTGGTGCTGGATTGCCCCGGATGATCCCGCTGCCGGGCTCTCACTAGCCGGTGGGTCAGGTTGATCTCGCAGAGAGGCTGGCGAGATGTGCAAGTCCTGTTGCTGGATTGCTCCGGATGATCCCGCTGCCGGGCTCTCACTAGCCGGTGGGTCAGGTTGATGTCGCGGAGAGGCTGGCGAGATGTGCAAGTCCTGGTGCTGGATTGCCCCAGATGATCCCGCTGCCGGGCTCTCACTAGCCGATGGGTCAGGTCGATCTCGCGGAGAGGCTGGCGAGATGTGCAAGTCCTGGTGCTGGATTGCCCCGGATGATCCCGCTGCCTGGCTCTCACTAGCCGGTGGGTCAAGTCGATCTCGCGGAGAGGCTGGCGAGATGTACAAGTCCTTGGTGATGACTGGAATGACGTCTTTGGCTGGCAAATCCTTAGTATCGACCAGGGCATTCTCGCTAAATAAGTGGGGGGGGGGGGGGGGGGGGGGGCGAGAACCTTATATTCCAATTCTCGGCGGCTAGTGCTCGGCAAAATGCGAGACGACCCGTGAGGGTAGGCAAATACCCGTTGAATGATGCGAAAGCCCCGCGTGAGAGCCGTTTGTAAAAGGTGATATAGAAAAGAGGATTGGTCTGTTGGAACAACCCTATTACTAATTTGGGCTAGGATCACTATATGTTGATTAGGATTTGTATTGATCCCAATGTATAGTCTTAGGGTCAAGTTTTAGGTTGATTAGATTGGCAGAACTTGGAAAATTCAAGATCAACACATGGCAAGTGATGCTCGACAAATGACTAGCAGCGGTCGACGAATTCTAAGCCAGCGCTCGACAAATGACTAGCAGCGGTCGACGAATTCTAAGCCAGCGCTCGACAAATGACTAGCAGCGGTCGACGAATTCTAAGCCAGCGCTCGACAAATGACTAGCAGCGGTCGACGAATTCTAAGCCAGAGCTCGACAAATGACTAGCAGCGGTCGACGAATTCTAAGCCAGCGCTCGACAAATCACTAGCGGCGGTCGACAAATTCTATCCAGCGCTCGACAAATTGCTTTCTGACGTTCAAATTTATATTCTCAGTGGATGTCAGTTCTCTGAACTCAAATCAGCAAAATAACGGATATATTTATTTCTCCTTGAACGTATTCAGACAGCCAAGTAAGGATATCTTTCTCATTTATTATATCCTTATATTCCTTCTATTCCAAGAAGAAGAATAGCCTTTGACATTTAATGCCAAAGGCATCTTTCTCGACAAAAGGAATTAAAAGGACCTGCCAAAATCGTTTTGGGTGGCTGCCTGGTTCCAAGAAGGATTTAAGTCAGAAAAAGACATTCCTTAAAGAGACAAAAGATTTGAATTTGAAAAGATATATACATACAGTTATTAGAAGAGAAAGAAGATATAGAGAATTGCAAGAACTGAGATATTCGTCTTCTGTGAGAAAAATAAAGAAAAACTTGACTATCACTCTCTCTCATCTGTGATCATAGAACAAGGAGGATAGAAGAAGTCTTTCAGAAGAAGAAGAAGAAGCAAATACACTATTCTTTCTCAGTTTTCCTCTTCATCGAGATCATCTGCTACAAAGACTTCTATTTGAGAAAGCTCTGTCCAAAAATCTGTCTTTAACTCTCATCAGACAGGGGGAGCTTTCTGCTTCAACATCTTTTGCCTTCTCTCAGATCGTTGACAGAGAAGAACACTCTATACCTTTTTATTTCATTCTGTACAGGGTTAATACTCCCTTCAAAAGTTTACCCAGTGGTGGCAAGACACCTTATCAAAAAATCCTAGTGTGGTTTTTAAGCAGCTAATCAAAAGCTTATTGGTGTGTGGACACCTTATCAAAAATCCCTTGGTGCCTGGGCACCTTATCAACCCTCCTAGTTGATTCCTACCAAAGGTGATAAAGGAGTAGACGTACCCAGATTTATTGGGGAACTACTATAGCTCCTTGTGTCTTCTGTGCTTGATTATTTCTGTGTGCTTATGCTTGTGCTGTGTGTCCTTTTTATTAATTCTGTAGTTTTCTATAACTCACAATAAATACACATATACCTAAACAGTAGTTTAATTTCCGCTATAAAACGTATTAAAAATTTTCAATACTCTATTCACCCCCCCCCCTCTAGAGTAATTTAAGACCTGACCTCCACTTTCAATTGGTATCAGAGGAATGTTGATTCTTTACAGGCTAACACCTGAATCACAAAGATCAACCAGATCTTAATTTTTCTAAGAGTTTCCTTCTCTAAAATCTTATCTTATTTAAAACTCATGGCACAAAACAAGGAGTATTCCAGCACAAGACCTCCTATGTGCAATCTCAATAAGTTTGCACTATGGAAAGCAAGGATTAGGCTTTATATGAACTCCATTGATGAGGAGATTTTTAATGTCATCCTTACAGGACCTCCAACACCTACAACATCAGCTAGTACTGCTGCAACAACAGACAACACTGCTGTTCCACCTCCTGAGTGGACTGAGGCTCAAAAGAAGCAGAGAAATGCAGATGCAAAGGCCATGAACATTCTGGCCCTAACTATGTCTGATGACATATTCCAGAAAGTAGTTGAGTGCACCTCAGCAAAAGAAATCTGGGAATCTCTCAACAACATGGTGGCAGGCTCAGCAGATGAGAGAAAAGATAGAAGATCTCACCTGATCTCTCAATATGAGAACTTCAAGAAGGGAGAATCAGAAAATGTAGCTTACATGTACAATAGGCTCAGCCTCATAATAAATGAGCTGGAGTCTCTGGACAAAGTGATCTCACTCACAGAGATCAATGACAAAATTCTTATGTGCTTTCCCAGCACATGGGACTCCAGAATCTGGCCAATCAAAGAAGTCAGAAGTCTCAATGAGATCACCACTGAAGCCCTGTTGGGCAAGCTCAAATCTTATGAGCAGCTCATTAAAACCAGGGAAACTGAAGAATCCACTTCATCCCCAGCACCCAAAAAGGAAAGAAGCATAGCCTTCAAGGCTGCAGAAGATAAAGGAAAAGCTCCTGACAAAGAGGAGTTTATGAGTCTGTTAACCAAAAGATTCTATAAGATGGCCAAGAAAGACTTCTGAAAACAGCTATCCAGAAGTCATGACAAGCCAAGGTATGACAAAAAACATTCTAATGAATTCATATGTTTTGGCTGCAGGAAACCAGGACACATTGCTCCTGAATGTCTAGAGATTCAACACAAGAAGGACAAGAAGGAAAGAAGAAATGAAAAGGAAGAAAAGAAGGGCTCCAGCAAATCTTCCTCTCACTCTCACAAGAAGAAGGGAAGAGGATTTGTAGCAACATCCTGGAGTGAAACAGAATCTGAATCAGATTCTTCATCTTCCTCCTCTAATGAGGAAGAAACAAAAGAAGATAGCCAATGCTTAATGGCTATTTATGACTCAGACAATGTGTCACAATCAGCATCATCATCCAGCTCCAGTGATGATGAAGAAGAAAAGAGTTTTTGCATGTTGGCAATCAATGCCTCAACTAACAATTCTGATGAAGAGAAATCAGAATCAGAAGCTGAAGATGACATTGATCAGGTATTATCTGACTTTGATTTCACTTCTATTGAATTCAAAGATGATTTCAAAACTCTTTGCCAAGACTTAATAAAATCTGAGAAAGAAATAATCTCTCTCAGAACTAAGTTAGTTGAAATGAACAATATAAGTGAAGAGAATGGAAATCTTAAGAAAGATTTGGCTGCCTCCAGAGAACACATTACTACTCTTGAGAGTAAGTTATCTGAAGCCAAAAAGCTTGAAGAATCCCTCAATGGGAGAAGTATCAGGATGATGGACATCACAAGCACTGTCAATGCTAGATTTAATAATAGCAAACTGGGCTTGGGTTCCTCATCAAGAGAGCCATCTCTGATTAAGAAAAACATCTCTCCACACCCATAAAATTCATTTCTGCTAAAAGCAAAGAAGCTGCAGAAAGAAATAAAGACATTTCAAGGAAGTTTGTTAAGGATAAAAGAATTCAGAAGAATTCATCGAACGACATTCGACAAAAGGATTCAAATTTGTCGAACGAGGCTCGACGAAAACTGAAAACAAACTTTCAGTATAGTTATAAAATGAATAATGATTGACTAATTTATTCAAATTCTTCGAACAAGCACTATACAGAAAACTCTAAGAATTCTAATCCTAAATATACCAAAAATCCTTTTACTAAGTGGACTATACCTCCAAGGAGATATCATTCACAAGGCTACAAGGATCAGCCTGAAATGACATTTATCTCTGAATTTTGTGGTAACATAAAAGGACCCAAGGTAGTCTGGGTCAAAAACAACTAGTTTATGTTTTTGTCTTTACAGGTACACAACCATCCAAGATTAAATAAAAAATGGTACTTGGACAGTGGATGCTCAAAGCATATGACAGGGAACAAGGCCAACCTGAACAACTACAAGGCAAAACTTGGACCCAAGGTGATCTTTGGAGATTCCAACTGTGGACAAACCAAAGGCTATGATCAAATTAAAATTGGAAAAGTGACATTCAAGGAAGTAACCTATGTCAAGGGTTTAAAGCACAACCTCATCAGCATAAGTCAGTTATGTGATGAAGGTTATCAGGTAACATTTAATAAATTAGAATGCATCATTAAATGTTACTGTTCTATCAGGAATTAGACAAGGAAATATATATTTAGTAAACTTCAACTCATCTAAATAAGAAATTTGTTTATTTAATGAGTTAAGCAAATCTAGTGAATTATGGCATAAAAGATTAGGGCATGTAAACCTTAGGACCATTGCTAAATTAGCTAAAGATAATCTTGTTAGAGGTTACCATCAGGATCATATAAGAAAGAAGGTCTTTGTAGGGCATGTCAATTAGGTAAGCAAACCAAAAACAGCTTTAAATCATTATCTAAAAGTGATTCACCTAGAATCTTATACTTGCTACATATGGACCTTTTTGGACCTATTGCAATAAAGAGCTTAGGAGGGGAAGTCTTACACTCTAGTTATTGTGGATGACTTCTCTAGATTCACTTGGGTGTTCTTTTTGAGAGAAAAGTCAGATAACTTTAAAGTTCTTACGGACTTTCTTAAGAGCATACAGATTGAGTACTCTACTGTAGTTGCATTGATCAGAAGTGATCATGGCACTGAGTTTGAGTCTCTTCTCATGCAAGAATTCTGTGAGATGGAAGGTATCAGGCATTGCTTCTCAGCTCCTAGAACTCCTCAACAAAATGGGGTAGTTGAAAGGAAGAATAGAACTCTAATTGAATCAGCAAGAACATTGCTTGCAGATGTTAACTTGCCCCTATCCTTTTGGGCTGAGGTTGTCAGCACAGCAAATTATGTTCTGAATAGAAGTTTGATACACAAACTTAAGGGTAAAACTCCCTATGAATTGCTTAAAGGGAAGAAACCCAAAGTTGATTATTTTAGAACTTTTGGATGTAGATGTTTTGTTCATAACATGTTTTACAAGGAGAAGAACTCTTCTACCAAGAACACTTTGCAGGTACTAGCTCTATGTGAAGAGATTAAAGGACTAAATCTACAGACATGAGATTAACTGCATCCATTACCTCAAACTCTTGAAGATAGTGAAGAAGAAGATCATCCAGATCTTGTTGATTACCTGAATCAAGCAATAACAGAACATCCTCCACAGGATGTAATAGCTGAACAAATTCCCAATGAAGACACTGCTGCTGAACCAACTCCAACTGCTGACCACATCACAGTCAGAGATCATCCAATTTCACAAGTGATTGGTGATATCACAACAGGTGTTCAAACAAGGAATCAACTACACCAAAATCAGATGCATACTTGCTTTCTATCACAAGTTGAACCTCAAACCATAAAAGATGCAGAACAAGATCCAAATTGGATTCTTGCAATGCAAGAGGAACTCAACCAGTTTGAAAGAAACAAAGTTTGGGATTTGGTTCCAAGACCAAGAGGCCATCCAGTTATTGGCACCAAGTGGGTCTCCAGGAACAAGCTTGATGAACAAGGAAATATTGTGAGAAATAAAGCAAGATTGGTAGCTCAAGGATATTCACAGGAAGAAGGCATAGATTATGATCAGACATTTGCCCCTGTTGTAAGGCTTGAAGCTATAAGGATTTTCTTGGCCTTTGCTGCATTCAAGAAGTTAAAGGTATATCAAATGGATGTGAAAAGTGCTTTTCTCAATGGAGACATCAAAGAAGAAGTCTATGTGGAACAACCACCAAGTTTTATCTCTCCAACTCATTCCTCCTATGAATTCAAACTTAATAAACTCTCTATGGTCTCAAACAAGCTCCCAGAGCATGGTATGAGACTTTAACTAACTTTCTCTTGGAAAACAATTTCTGTAGAGACATGGTAGACAAAACATTATTTTACAAAGTACATAAAAATCAAACTCTACTAGTTCAAATATATGTAGATGACATTATTTTTGGAACTACTGATTCAAATTTGTGCAAGAGATTTTCCAATCTAATGCAATCAAGATTTGAAATGAGTAGTATGGGTGAATTATCCTACTTTGTTGGTCTTCAAGTGAAGAAAACCCCATTAGGAATCTTCATCTCTCAATCTAAGTATGCTAAGGAATTAGTGAAAAGATTTGGAATGTCTGATTCTTCAACTATGAAAACACCCATGGCCTCTAATGCTGTTATTAATACTGATGAATCATGGAAACCTGTTGATCAGAAACTGTACAGGGCAATTATTGGCTCTCTACTCTATTTAACAGCCAGTAGGCCAGACATAATGTTTGCTACATGCATTTGTGCTAGGTTTCAAGTTGATCCTAAAGAATCTCATCTTACTTTTGTAAAAAGAATTTTAAGATATATAAAGGGTTGCCCTAATCTGGGACTTTGGTATCCAACAACATCTGAATTTGAATTAACTGGATTCTCAGACTCAGATTATGCTGGATGCAGGGTAGATAGGAAAAGCACATCAGGAACTTGTCAGTTTCTTGGTGATAGACTTGTATCTTGGTTTTGTAAGAAATAAACATCTGTGTCTACATCAACAGCTGAAGCTGAATACTTAGCTGCTGGCAGCTGCTGCTCACAGATATTGTGGATACAAAATCAGCTCCTAGACTTTGGTGTCAACTTAAATAACTCAGTTATATTTTGTGACAACACTAGTGCAATATCTATAGCACAAAATCCAGTTCTCCATAGTAGGACTAAACACATAGAAATTATGCACCACTTCCTCAGGGACAATGTGGATAAAATCAAAATTTTCCTACAATTCATTTCTACTGATTTGCAAAGAGCTGACATTTTCACCAAGCCCTTAGATGAAAAGAAGCACATCTTCTTTATAAATCAACTAGGAATGATAGATGGAGATTCAATCTGCTAAAAATTAAGTATTTCTATTTTTCTCACAAATTTGTCGAACGAAGAACGACAAATTTGAATCATTTGTCGAACGATGGCCTCTGAAACCTCTTAAAGGCAGAGTCAGTTAAGGCAATGTCTTTTGTCGAACGACGGTCGACGAAAAAGATGCTCTCGTCGAACGCTTCTAGACAAAGAAATAAAGCCTTTTCGACTTCTAATTTTATTAGGTTTTGTCGAACAGTGGTTTAGGAATGCGCCCTCATTCTTCGACCCTTCTATATAAGCTTTATTTTATCTTATTCTAAGCTTTGCGCCTACAGAAATCGTCTTTCCCTCCAGTTCCCCTCTGCACTTGATCTTCAACTTTCTTTGCAGGAACAATGGCGACTCCTCAGGCCTCTATGCACCTAATGAAGTTTGACGCAGGTTTCGACATTGACATGGACTCGTTTACACAGTCAGACCAAATCTTCAAGGACATTCTTCAAACGTTGGATGAACAACATCTAAGGAAGCTTCTAAGCACCAGGCAGAATATAGCTGTTAAAGAGATAAAGGAATGGGTTTACACTGCAAAACCAGTCGATGAAAGCTTGTCGGGAACAATCTCAGGTCATCATGTCTCTCTCTCCCACCATCCTTTCTAAAATCTTTGGCTTTGAAAATGGTGAAGATGATTTAGACATAAGCTCAAATGAATTTGATGAAGCTTTAGTCAAAATGGGGCATCTGACTGGAAACCCTAGCCACCTTCTGAAAAAGAATCTGTCTCAGGACTACAAGTTCTTAGCAGATATTGTTGGAAAAGTCTTGCTGAGCAAGACTTCTGGGCATGACTATATCAGTAGGCACCAATTTCTGTTAATGGTGGCCTTAATGGAGAAGAAGAAAGTCAACTGGGGATCAATCCATTTTGAATTGATTAAAAAGAAAAACTCTAAAGACAATGTATGCTTTGGAAGAATCTTAGGGATTTTTCTGCAGGAAAGGCATCCAGAGCTTCTGGTGTCACTAAAAGTAACAATAAATGCCAGTAAGAGGCTGACCTCAGCTCTCTTTGCTAAATGGGATAGAGTAATTCCCAAGAAGAATACAGGAGCTGAGGCATCCAGAAAAAGGAAAGCTTCTGAGGACACAAGGACTGATCAAGTCACTCCCTTTACCCTTCTAGAAGATCCATCCTCAGTTCCTCCTTCCTCTCATACTCTCTCTCCACCTGCTCAACTTTATCCTACACACTCTTATTCTTCATCCCCTCCTTCAACTGAAATAACACCCATCAATGATATCCCCCTCTCAACTGCCCATATCAGTGATGCTACACCTCCTCCTCTATCTTCAGAACCACTACCAACCACACCTCCCTCTCCAATACACAATGAATATCATTCACCTATTCATTCTCCTAGTCCAATCCATCTAGAAATTCCCACACATACCACTATCATCAGCAATATCATTCCTCTAATATCATTTCCTTCTCTAGTAATCCACCAGATTATCCATCCCTCAACCTCTCCTCTATTGCTGATCAAGTTTTTGATCTTATTCTTCCTAAAATAAGCCAGGTCCTGGATGCAAAACTTGCTCCAGTTCTTCAGGCTCTTTCTACTTTATCTGCTAAAATAACTTCTCTTTCCTTATCCATTGCTGTCCCTTAATCTATGGGCCTAGATTCAGGCTGCCCTGAAGCTAGGCAGGGGGAGATGTCCTATGAAGAAGTTCCAGGAACAGAAGAACCTCCAGAAGAAGATACAGAAGTTACAATTTTTGATACAGATATAGTTGATTCAGCTACACAAGTTATAGAAGAAATAAATAATATATGCATTCATCCATCCTGTGATCTATATAGCTTATTATCAAAATTTGATGTCACATACACTTCAAGGGTATCACCAATGGTATACATAGAGGACCTATCGAAGGCTCTGATATGCCTTCCTCAGAAGACCCATTCTGATATCATATAAAATTACTTCTCTTCTATTCCTTCATTCACTGTTCAATACATTCAAATAAAGGATCACTCTGCAGAATATGAAGATGATCTTGCACAATTTCTTGATGATACAACAGCCTCACAAATTACTTCTTCACCTCCAAATCCTGTATGGAATGAAGAACCAATGCTAAGCTTTGATGAAATTTGGAAAGAAGCAGATGCTGAGTTTGACAAAGCTGAAGAAGAAAGATTAAAGGCTCGTGAAGCAATCAAGAGAATTGATGATTTATACAATAAGCCAATCTCATCTTCTGACTCTGATGATAATGATGACAACAGTGATTCTGATGATACACTTTCAAAGAAAAGAAAGAAAAAGACAGCTAAGTCAAAAGCTGCTCCCAAGCCCCCAAATCCAAATAATGACATTCCTCTGTACATTTTATATAATGTTCCTCTTGATGAGAAAACTCCTCACTGGATGAAGCTCTCCAGAAATGAGAACAATAGGAGGAAGAAATTCAAAAAGACTGGCTACATCCCTGACAAACCAGTCAAGCACAATCCTCCTCCTCCTCCTCCTCCAGCAGCTGGTGCAACAGGATTATCAGGTGTTTTATCTCTCTCTCAGAAGCCAAGCTCTCAACACTCTAGGAGATCTGGTAGTTCTAGTGGTTCTCAAGCCTCTGGATCAGCCAGTGCTCCTTTCTCTAAGAGATCAGCACCTATCCTTCAAGAAAGTCAAATCTTTTCCTCTCCTAAAATATCTTCAGAATACAAACTTCACATATCTGATGGATCTCTTCACAGAGATAGAGTACCTCAAAAGGTCACTCAAGACAAAAATGATTGAGAAGATACCTATTACTTTCCAGATCCAGAAGAAGAGAAAATCTGTCAGATGGCAAGACTGAAAGAAACAATTGCACATGCACAGATTAAAAAGGCTAAAGCAGAAGGCAAAGATTTCTCAGGTTTCTCAACCATGTCAGAATACAGAAGAAAAGAACTTGAAGAATACAAAACTGTTAAAACATTCAATGCTGAGGAATATAGTGATATGCACCCAAAAGCATTTATCCCTCATGTCAAAGAGCAGAAAATCATTGGAGCTCAAGATTTGTATATCAGCAAAAAGAAATCAGAAGACCCCAACAGGAAAATCATATTCAAGCCACCTTCTCAGAACAAAAAGTCTTAAATAAATTGCTTGATTATGAATGTAAAGTTTCTAAACTCAGAGCATTTATTTTCAATCTTATCTGATGATCTATTTTTGTCTATCAGATATATTTCATTTCATTGTTGCTCTGTTGTTTATACTTTCTGCTGTATCTATTTAATTATTTGTCAAATAGTATCCGAACCCAAATAAGGGGAGATTGTTGGAACAACCCTATTACTAATTTGGGCTAGGATCACTATATGTTGATTAGGATTTGTATTGACCCCAATGTATAGTCTTAGGGTCAAGTTTTAGGCTGATTAGATTGGCAGAACTTGGAAAATTCAAGATCAACACATGGCAAGTGATGCTCGACAAATAACTAGCAGCGGTCGACGAATTCTAAGCCAGAGCTCGATAAATGACTAGCAGCGGTCGACGAATTCTAAGCCAGCGCTCGATAAATGACTAGCAGCGGTCGACGAATTCTAAGCTAGAGCTCGACAAATGACTAGCAGCGGTCGACGAATTCTAAGCCAGCGCTCGACAAATGACTAGCGGCGGTCGACAAATTCTAGCAAGCGCTCGACAAATTGCTTTCTGACGTTCAAATTTATATTCTCAGTGGATGTCAGTTCTCTGAACTCAAATCAGCAAAATAACGGATATATTTATTTCTCCTTGGACGTATTCAGACAGCCAAGTAAGGATATCTTTCCCATTTATTATATCCTTATATTCCTTCTATTCCAAGAAGAAGAATAGCCGTTGACATTTAATGCCATAGGCATCTTTCTCGACAAAAGGAATTAAAAGGACCTTCCAAAATCATTTTGGGTGGCTGCCTGGTTCCAAGAAGGATTTAAGTCAGAAAAAGACATTCCTTAAAGAGACAAAAGATTTGAATTTGAAAAGATATATACATACAGTTATCAGAAGAGAAAGAAGATATAGAGAATTTGCAAGAACTGAGATATTCGTCTTCTGTGAGAAAAATAAAGAAAAACTTGACTATCACTCTCTCTCATCTGTGATCATAGAACAAGGAGGATAGAAGAAGTCTTTCAGAAGAAGAAGAAGAAGCAAATACACAATTCTTTCTCAGTTTTCCTCTTCATCGAGATCATCTGCTACAAAGACTTCTATTTGAGAAAGCTCTGTCCAAAAATCTGTCATTAACTCTCATCAGACAGGGGGAGCTTTCTGCTTCAACATCTTTTGCCTTCTCTCAGATCATTGACAGAGAAGAACACTCTATACCTTTTTATCTCATTCTGTACAGGGTTAATACTCCCTTCAAAAGTTTACCAGTGGTGGCAAGACACCTTATCAAAAAATCCTAGTGTGGTTTTTAAGCACCTTATCAAAAGCTTATTGGTGTGTGGACACCTTATCAAAAATCCCTTGGTGCCTGGGCACCTTATCAACCCTCCTAGTTGATTCCTACCAAAGGTGGTAGAAGAGTAGACGTACCCAGATTTATTGGGGAACTACTATCGCTCCTTGTGCCTTCTGTGCTTGATTATTTCTGTGTGCTTATGCTTGTGCTGTGTGTCCTTTTTATTAATTCTGTAGTTTTCTATAACTCACACTAAATACACATATACCTAAACAGTAGTTTAATTTCCGCTATAAAACGTATTAAAAAATTTCAATACTCTATTCACCCCCCCCCCCCCCCCCCCCCTCTAGAGTAATTTAAGATCTGACCTCCACTTTCATGGTCCTCGCGAGGTCGAGATGGGGAGAGTTTCCTAGAAAATCTACGGCCCAAAGGTGGAGGATAAAGGCACCAAACGAAAGTACTTATCATATACAGAAGCTATCCAAAGGTATCATTCGTGAGAATAAGTGTCGCGAGAACTCTAGAAAATGTGCGAGAACAAGATATAAAGGCGAGAGAAGAAAACATCACAAAATAAAAATGCGAGCACAATAAATGGAGCCAGTGGCCCACATGGTAAGGACATTTCTTGTTCATTTACATCATGCGGCGGTCTCGCCAGGCCAAAATAGGTCACAAAAATAAAACCAAAACAAAAAGGTCAATCTTCGCGGTCGCTCGCCGACCGCTCGTCCTCATCGCTGCCCTCGACCAGCGGAAGAGGAACAAAGAGCTCGGGGACGATGTCCTTAAAGACTCATGGCGGCCGCCTCGGCAGTTAACATGCCGGACTTTTGCATCAGCTGAAATATGTATAGCGATGATTCGGAGGCCTCCTGCCGGATCTCCTCGTCTCGCGCTCGCTTCTCTTCCTTCAGGCGATGAGGAGAGGGAGGAACAACCGCGCGAACCAAATCCTTGTTAAGGGCCTTCAACCCTGCAATCTCACCCTCTAGGTCCCGAATTCGAGCGTCCGCCCTCTCGACGGTCTCGGCATCCTGCACAGATGAAAGAAATGAGAGCCGAACTCGACGAAGAAATAAGTGGTTGCGCGATGCGAAGACTCACCACGCCGCCCTCAGAAGACCGCAGTTGGTCCTTCAGCTGAGCATTCTCGGCAAGAACGCCCCGGTAGGCAGTGGCGAGCCCAACATTCTGGCGCTCCAGCTGTAGGCCCCGCCTCCCGGTCATGTGAGCGAGCTCTAGGGAGCGCATCTGCGACCTCGCGCTCTCATATGCGAGGGTCCTCGCCGTCTCGTCCTCGTATGCTCCCGCATCCTCGTGGCCATACAAGCCAAAGGAAAGGGAGAAGGCGTGACTGCTGACGGTGGACTTCTCCACCCAGGAGGGGAGGATGGTGGAGACCTCGACCTTGTTATCCTCCGGCCTCCAGCACAGTAGGAGCTCACCCGAGTCATCGCGATGCCTCTGACCCAGGCCGAAGTTAACGTGATTGACAGGGATTGGCGGGTCGGAGGTCTTTATGACCTCCTCGCTTTGCTCGTCGGCCTCCTGCCCATCTGATAGGATGGTGAGGTCGACCTTGTCGAAGTCTGGCTCGGCATGTCCATTCCCTTTCTCGGAGGGGTGCGAGCCCTGACTCTTCCTCTACTTCTTCTTCGAGGGAGATTTGGAAGGTTGGCTGTGGCTGCTAGAGGCCTCAGGCCTCTTGCGAGAGGACGTCAGAACAGGGGTGACGGTCTCGCGGAAGGCCTCGGTGCCCATGGTCG
Source organism: Dactylorhiza incarnata (assembly GCA_033032865.1). Taxonomy (NCBI): domain Eukaryota; kingdom Viridiplantae; phylum Streptophyta; class Magnoliopsida; order Asparagales; family Orchidaceae; genus Dactylorhiza; species Dactylorhiza incarnata. Next base: position 18,956,364 of record JAWHQI010000011.1, on the reverse strand, counting down.
CGAGATCGAAGGCGGAGGAGGGTTTTCTGCTACTCAAGTAGGGGGGGTTGAATGGTAGATCTCGCAGCCCTGAAAAGTTAGATGATCAATTTTTGGATAGGGACACAAGTGGAAAGTAGCGAGCGAGACTATTATCTTCCCCAGGAGGAACTGGAAGCAGCGAGACGACGTTGCGGCGGAGATGAGCCATCTCAAAGTTCTTCTTGGAGAAGAACTGGTACAAGGTGGCGTCATGGCCGCCGAGGGTCGGCGGTTTGTAGGTGGTCTCGTTGTACTGGATCAGCGAGAACAGAATGTTGCCGAAGTTCCCCTTCACTAAGAGGAACTTCTGGGCCAAGTTGTGGGCCTTGTTCATGGTCTCGACGACCTTGAGACCCGACCCCACGAAGTAGGCAGTGCCATCCTTGTAGGCTCGGAAGGAGAACAGCTTCCGGAACACCGGCAAGCTGAATTCAATGCGCTCCTCCCGCAGGTAATAGGCGAAGGCGACAATGACCGCGACGGCGTTGGGGGTGAGCTGGCCGAGGACCACACCATAATGCTTGAGTACCTATCGAGCGAGGCTGGGAGAGGTTAGTTAAATGCAGGCGAGAGATTAACCGGCGAAGAGAAAATAGTTGAGGCAAAGAGGTACCTGGCGGACCTCCGGCCACAGAGGCAGCCACAGGCCGACCGCGAAGTGGGCCATGGGGAGGGCTAGCTCGTCGGGGTAGGGAGTGTTGATCGCATCGTCCTCGCCAGGACAACGCGGCGTGAACCCGGCTGGGACGAAGGCGGAGATTTCTTCGAGATACTCCTCCTTGGTCAGGTTATGGTGGTAGAAGGTGTGGTCTGCGAAAGCCCAGGCGCATTTCCGGCGACCCTCCGCCTCGGCAGCTTCGGAAACCATCTTTGGAGAGACCTGCAGAGTAGACGAAAGTGCGAGAAGGGGGAAAGGAGCGAGAGCTCCCGAGAAGAGAAGGAAGAAGGTTGGCGATAAATGCGGTAGGTTGCTCGTAGTTGTGAGACCCTATCTATAGAGAAATAAAAAAAATGGCGGGAAGAAGTCCAAACGCCGCGGGGTGTGAGTAGTCAGGCTGTCACATCAGTATCACTGGCGAGAGTGAATGTTACTCCGCGAAATTGCGAGCGAGCGAGAATGACCTGCGAGTTTAGTGCCAACAAATTTTCGGCAAAGCATCAGGCATTCAACAAGATAATAGCATTCCCAAGCAAGGAGCGAGCGAGAATCAATAAATAAAGCCAATCATCGCTCGACTAGCGAGAGTTCATAGCGAGTAAAAGTATGCGAACGCAATTGTCCACCCTAAGAAATAATAATACAATGTTTTTGAAAGAAAGCAGGATTGCGAGGCTAATGTGGGAGCCATTTCCACCTGCCACCCCCTCGCGGTCCGGACCTCGGTGGCATTCTCGGATTATAATATTCGAGGGTGGAGTGAGCTGCCCTATCAGTCAAGAAGGCGTAGTCTCTCATCTGCGCGAAGTACACCTCTAGCGAGGAAGCCCCCTCAGCATGATCTCGGGGTATCGCGGCTCGGAGTCTCGGGCACTCGTCTCTCAGAGCAGCATTGCTGGCCTCAGCAGCATCCCTATCCCGCATCGCTTGAAGATTGAGGTCCAGCAACATTCGTTGTTGCTTCTGAAACAGCTCAACGGTTCTCTGCTTCATCGCCTCGGGGTCTCGCGGATCTCCTAGGAAGTCTTCCAACTACTCCGGGAGGGGGGACATCTCTTCATCCCCGTAGTCGGAATCAGTGTGAGGAGATTCAGAGGTCCCTGTGAGGGACCAAAAGAAAGTTTAGCATCAAAAGGAGGAAGATTGCAAACATCGTGAAGGAATAAAACCTTACTTGGAGGAAGGCGAGAAGGGTCTGGCCGACCCTCGAAGACGCGGCCGTAGGGAGGCAATAACGACTTACCCAGGCTAGGATGATAGGCCTTGTCGTTGACAGGAGGAATCGTTGGGGGTTGCGAGCCCCCAGAGTCATCGCTCGGCAGAAGATTGAAGCCCAGCATTTTTAGGGTGGTGTCGAGGATGACGGGGGATGCGTGTCGCGAGCCCTGGCGAGTCGTTGTCTTCACGGGCGAGCCTGCGAAGGGGGAAAAGGAAGGTAAGTGGTCGACAACATGCATGGAAGCTAGCGAGGGAGGTAGCATACCTGTAGCCTTCTCAGCAGCGAGGACTGTGTTCATTGGGGAAACATGTGGGGATTCATCTCTGTGCTCGTCGCCACCCTGGTGAGCGTCGCTATCCTGCCGGCGGGCGAGACTTAGTAAGATGATTTTCACTGACCCAACTATAGAGATTTCATACCTTCTCGCCGGGATGATTGATGGGGGAAGACTCCAGTATGACGGACTCATTCCCAGCTCGGCAGACCGCCATCGCCTTTTCGGTTTTTGGCACCCGAGGGGGAGGCGGGCGCTTCATCCAAGCGGGGACTTTTGCCATGGAAATCATCCCGCTGGCCTTGCAGGCCTTTATCCGATCCTCGAAATCTTTGGGTAGTGACATTAGCAACTGCTACAGTAAAGAGAGAGAGAAAAGGAGGGTAAAATAGCGGCGCGCGCCGCTGGGGAAGGAGGAGACGTATATATAGCCCTCTGGTAGGCCCCGCTAAAGATTCTCGACAGCTCACCATTAGGCTGGCAAATACCGGGGGTTGGATGTTTCTTCGCGAGCCTAGATAACCTCGCGAAGAGTGGGGATTGTGTATAACCCCGATATTCGCCAGGACGGGAGATAGACGGGAAAAGACCAAACGATCAAGGTTCCCTCAAAAGAGGGGCAGGCGAGACGGGTGCTCGCCGATGGCATGCTGGTAGGAGGGCGAGATGAGTACTCGTTGAGCACCCGCGAGATGACCTTAAATTGGCGACATGGAGGTTGGCGAGGTCGGACCCCGGCATGCACCCTACAAAAGGGGGACTCGCTGACTGGCGAGCGAGGTACGCGAGGAGGCCAGCGAGAGCTCTCGCGAGTAGTGTCCTCGCAGACCCTTTGCCCCTAGTCCCATGAGAGAAATTATCCTTTTATCCTTTTACTCGGCCTTGTTATCCTCCGGCCTCCAGCACAGTAGGAGCTCACCCGAGTCGTCGCGATGCCTCTGACCCAGGCCGAAGTTAACGTGATTGACAGGGATTGGCAGGTCTGAGGTCTTTATGACCTCCTCGCTTTGCTCGTCGGCCTCCTGCCCATTTGATAGGATGGTGAGGTCGACCTTGTCGAAGTCTGGCTCGGCATGGCCCTTCCCTTTCTAAGAGGGGTGCGAGCCCTGACTCTTCCTCTGCTTCTTCTTCGAGGGAGATTTGGAAGGTTGGCCGTGGCTGCTAGAGGCCTCAGGCTTCTTGTGAGAGGACGTCAGAACAGGGGTGACGGTCTCGTGGCAGGCCTCAGCGCCCATGGTCGCGAGATCGAAGGCGGAGGAGGGTTTTCTGCTGCTCAAGTAGGGGGGGTTGAATGGTAGATCTCGCAGCCCTGAAAAGTTAGATGATCAATTTTTGGATAGGGTCACAAGTGGAAAGTAGCGAGCGAGACTATTACCTTCCCCAGGAGGAACTGGAAGCAGCGAGTCGACGTTGCGGCGGAGATGAGCCACCTCGAAGTTCTTCTTGGAGAAGAACTGGTACAAGGTGGCGTCATGGCCGCCGAGGGTCGGCGGCTTGTAGGTGGTCTCGCTGTACTGGATCAGCGAGAATGGAATGTTGCCGAAGTTCCCCTTCACTAAGAGGAACTTCTGGGCCCAGTTGTGGGCCTTGTTCACGGTCTCGACGACCTTGAGACCCGACCCCACGAAGTAGGCGGTGTCGTCCTTGTAGGCTCGGAAGGAGAACAGCTTCCTGAAAGTGCACAATTTACCTCAATAGAATTCTCTAGAGGGGGGGTGAATAGAGATTAAAAATATTTTGTGCAAAGTTAATATATATATATATATGTGTATGATCACAGATTAGAGCTTCCCACACACCAACAAGAATTAAACAAATGAAGTAAATGCAAGAAAAGAAATCACAGCACAACACAAGAAAATATAGTGGTTCCCCAAACTTTGGGTAGTCCACTCTTCTACCCCCTTGGTAGGAATTCACTATCTTGCACTGAGTCTTTTGATAAGGAGACTCTTAGAACCACCCTGAGTCCTTTTGACAAGGAGACTCTTAGAACCACCCTGAGTCTTTTGACAAGGAGACTCTTAGAACCACCCTGAGTCTTTTGACAAGGAGACTCTTAGAACCACCCTGAGTCTTTTGACAAGGAGACTCTTAGAACCAGTACACTGAATTTTTTGAAGAGAGATTCGAAAAACTCTTTTACAATATTTAAGTAAGAATAAGAAAGAAGAAAGAAATAAGAACAAGAATGAATCTTCTTCCTAGCAAGAAGATTGGAAGCACAAGAAGTGAATTAAATCTTTCTTCTATGGAGAGAAGAAGATTTGTAGCTTTTCTCTCTTTGTGAGAGCTATCAGAACTTGCAGCAGAATGACTTCAGAAGCAGGAGAAGAAGAAGTGCTTGAATATTGCTGCAGAACAATTTCTCAATTTTCTCTCTATACTTGGGAGCTCTTCCTCTTTTTCAAATGTAAAATGGTGAATCACTTGTTCTTATTTTTCTGCCGACCTCCTCTTTATTTATAGCTCTGTTAATTCAAAAATAATACTATAGGAGGATAATCAATTATCAGTCAGAGAAATAGAAAGATGAAAATGTTTCCATAATATTTATTTCTGTAGAAGGAAAGAACTAATTCTGATTTCAAATAATGTCCAAATAAGTTTAATCAAATTAGCCAAGAATCAGATATAAGGAAAGAATGATTCAGAACGGCTATAAAATATTGACATTTATTCCATACAAATCAGATCTACTGAAAGAAGGAAAGAGATCTGGCGCATATTTAAATCTGTCATATAAATCGACGTGCGTCTATTACCATTCGACGTAAACGTCGAGTTCTTCTTGGCTGGACGTCGAGAGGAGAATAAGGAAGGTGCGTCGACTTCTCCATATGCGTCGACTAGAAATCAGAGTAGCGTCGACAACACATACGTCGAAATTTTCCTAAAGTTACTTCGACTCAATCTGAAGGAAACGTCGACTACATTTCGACGTGCGTCGAATACTATTCGACGCATATTTACTTAACCTTATTTTTCTTTCTTAGAATTCATATTCAACTTATTTCTAGGGGTTAATAGAAATCATTTCCCCAACAATCTCCCCCTATTTGTCTTAACCCTACTTAGAGAGAAATTGTATTAGCATAAAATCAATCCAGCACATCATTTGTATAGAAAAGAAATATGTCACTCAATCAAAAGTGAAATTTAGAAGAAAAGATCATATAAACAAATTTTCAGAATCATATAAACAGATTTTCATGTTCATACCAAGTAGTATTCAACTATATGGTAAGATATATCAGCATTGTTTTCAAATATTACTCAGGAGGGGTAGGAGGGGTCTTTCTCTTTCTCTTGATTACTACTGTTTTAGGAGAGGAGGGTTTCTCTTTCTCATTTGTAGGAAGTGCACCTAGCTCCCCCTGAGCAGATTGCTCCCCCTGGGATGGAGCTTCCTTTAATCTTTCAACTTCTTCTATTTCTCTATCATCTCCAGCTCCAGTTGCATCTAGCTGTCCTTTTTCATTTCCAGCTTTATTCATATCAGTATCCAGCTCCCCCTGATTTGTAGTTTCTTTATCTTTCTTCCCAACTGCTATATCTTCCTTTTCAGTTTCTTCTCTGCTTGCCTCCCCTTGTAATAGTACTACTTGACTTCCAGCCTCTCTTGCTATATGAAGTACCTCTATAGTTTGTTCATCATTGTGTAGCTCAGGTACTATCTCATTCCCAAGGATTTTGTCAGATTTTGAAGAAGGAGGGGACTTGTGAGAGAGAGATTTAGGATTGGAGGGCTGCTCTTCATCTAGATTCTCCCCCTTCTTGACCTTCTTGGCCAGGGAGGTTAAGAAAGAACTTGTCACTCTAGAGGAAGAGAGAGAGGTCTTTAGGCCTTGCACAGAGGCACTGACCCCATCTATTTGGGTGTGCATGTGAAGGATGGAGGAATGAATTTGGGAGCAATGCTCATCCAGCATCACTTGGAATTTTTTAGCTGCTGATTTGATGCACTGAGTAATGAGAGCCTCAGTGGATGAAGATGTTTCATGGTGTGAAAGGTGAGGAGGTGATGGAGGAGGAAGAGGTGACAGAGGAGGAGAGAACTGAGTTGATTCATGAGGTAAGGGTGATAATGGAGGTAGAGAAGATGGGAAATTTGGAGGAGGAAGAGAAGGAGAAACTTCTGTTTGAGCAGGTGTTTGAGAAGAGGTAGGTAGAGTAGGAGTTGGGAGGGTAGTAGAGAGTATTTGAGTGGAGTGGAGCCTATAATGGAATTGGAGAATAGTTAGAGAGAATACTTAGAGTTGGATAGAAGAGAGTTAAACCTGAGCTTTTAGTGAGATCAAAGACCTGGCAAGAGGGGTTTCTGGAGCAACTCTCCCCCTGGTTATATGGGTTATCAATTCTGAATTCTGAATCCACAGCATGCTCCCCTTCAGTGTTGTAAGAGGAGGATTCACCATGGTGTTTGATGAAGGTGTAGTCAGAGTGATTTGAGATGATAGGATTTCCTATCGACGTATGCGTCGAGTGGAGTCGACGCATGCGTTGATTTTACTTATTGAGTTGAGTTATCGACGGTGCGTTGATTAGAGATCGACGTGACTTTTAATTTTCCTGAAGAATTCTAGGTGTTTATCTCTACCTTGTTCTAAGTCAGCCTTGGACTAATTTTTTTTTTACAGATAGTTTGATTGGTTGTACCAGCATTGTTTGGCAAGGTGGCCACTTTTGTTACATATATGGCACTTGATTATCTTATTATTATGATAATTTGAGTTTAGAGAAGAATAAAAGGGTTGATCAGGATAGAAAGTTTTATTTTGGTTAGGATAGAAATTTTGGTTAAAAAGGGAATTTTGGTTACCATGTTTAGGGTAGAAATCATGATAGAGGTGTTGATTAGGATAGAAATCATGATTGGGATGAATGGGTCCTGAATATGGGTTATGATGAAAGGCTTTTGGAGGAAAGGTATTTAAGTTGCTCTGAACTTTTGTGCGTTGATATCTATTCGACGCATGTTGATAGTTGCGTCGATTTATATTCGGCGCATTCCTTAGATTGCGTTGATCTGGTATCGACGCATGGAGGAAGTTGCATCGATTGGATGTCGACGTATCTTTATTCAAGCGTCGAGTAGAGGTCGAGGCATCTAAAAGGGTACGTCGAGTAGAAGTCGACGCATTATCATTCATGCGTCGATATGAAGTCGACGCGACTGTGTCTTCATAAATTTTCATTTTATCTTTTTCTGTTTTTACTCCTTTGTATGTTGTTTCTTTTGGTTTAGTTGTCTCTTCAGATGAAGTTTGTGAGTCATCAGCTGAATAATATGATGTTTCATCAAATTCCTTTATTTCCTTGAAGAAGTGTTCTTTCTTATGTTGTGATTCTTTTTCTTGGTTTGCTGATTGGATGGGTTTAGTGAATTTTACAGGGCTCATCCATGCAGGCTTGTTGCATGGAATTAGGCTGATTGATGGATCAGCCCCTAGCCCAAGATTTTTGTGTTTTATTGTTTGTTTTTCAGTGATTTCTTTAAGAGTTTGGCTTCTCATTTTTATTGATTCTTCAAAGGCCTTTGCCTGAGAAACCTTATCCTTAAGGAACTGATTTTCTATTCTAGACCTTTCTATTTCCTTCTCTCTTATGTTAGCCCTTAATACGTGATCTATTGAGCTTATATCCTTTTTATTTCTTTGGTTCTTGACCATATGAATTTGTTCTTTTAGGTCATTGATTTCTTGTTTAGCTTTTAATTGATCTAGACATATTCCCATAAAATCATTTCTGAATTTATCACTTTGAAAATCTATTTCATCAAAGATGCTTACCTCTTCCATATCCTCAGATTCCTCTATGAGAATAAGGCTATCTTCTTTTTCATCTTCAGAAGATATGCTTTCTTCTGATCTTGTCTCACTCCAAGATTTAGCACCATCATCATTCTTGGGGCCTTCAAAGGCCATCAAGCATAGGTCTTCTTGCCTAAATTCTTCATTGTCACTCTCAGAGGATGAACTGTCCTCAGAGTCTGTTTCACTCCAGGCTTCTGCAATAATGCCTCTTTCTTTCTTCTTCCCCTTTTTCTTGAGATCCTTTCTTTTCAGATCTTTCTTTGTTTCAGCATTCTCTGGACATTCTGGGGCAATATGTCCAGGTTTCCTGCAAGAATAGCAAATAATTTCTTTAGTGGGAGTTTTGTCATACCTTGGTTTTGACTCCCTACTTTTTGATCCATCTGTCTTGACCCATTTCTTAAATCTTCTGGCTAGGAAATTGAATAGTTCTTCTTCAGTGACAGGAGTCCTTTCTTCTGTTGCCTTTAAAGCTATGTTCCTGTCTTTTGAGGAGATTAGAGTGTTTTCTCTTCTTTTCTTCTCTTCTCTAGTTTTCAGCAGTTGCTCATAGGATTTGAGTTTTCCTAAGAGAGCATCTGTAGAGATTTCCTTTTGTCCTCATGTGTCTCTTATTGCCCATAATCTTGAGTCCCATGAACTGGGGAGACTCATTAGCAATTTGTCATTAATCTCAGTGAGGGAGATCTCTCTATCCAAGTTTTTTAATTGGTTGATGATTAGACTGAATCTGTCATACATCTCAGAGATACTCTCTTCATTCTTCTTTTGGAAGTTCTTATATTGGGAGATCAATAGGGCTTTCTTATCTTTCTTTTCATCAACACTTCCTTCCACCATCTTTGTAAGAGCATCCCAAATTTCTTTGGATGATTCACAGTCAACAACCCTTTGAAAGATGTCATCTGAAAGAGTTGATACAAGTATGTTCATGGCCTTTAGATCATATGTTCTAGCCTTCTTCTCATCTTCTGTCCATTCAGATCTTGGAACAAGTGTTTGTGTGACATTGCCACTTGCATCCTTTCTATAGGGCTTTGGGGGACCTGTCACAGTAATATTAAACAAGTCAGCATCAATGGAGTTCATATAAATTCTGATTCTTGTTTTCCAAACTGCAAACTTTTCAAGATTGCACATTGGTGGTTTGGTGGAAGCATAATCTTTGATTTGTGCCATGTGAAAATTGATTGTTAGAAAAGTATATATATATAAATAAGAGGTAGGATCTTTTTGATCAAGGAGTTAACCCTTTTTAGATCAACCTAGCTCTGATACCAATTGAAAGTGCACAGTTAACCTCAATAGAATTCTCTAGAGGGGGGTGAATAGAAATTTAAAATATTTTTTTTGCAAAGTTAATATATATGTGTATGATCACAGATTAGAGCTTCCCACACACCAACAAGAATTAAACAAATGAAGTAAATGCAAGAAAAGAAATCACAGCACAACACAAAAAAATATAGTGGTTCCCCAAACTTTGGGTAGTCCACTCTTCTAACCCCTTGGTAGGAATTCACTATCTTGCACTGAGTCTTTTGATAAGGAGACTCTTAGAACCACCCTGAGTCTTTTGACAAGGAGACTCTTAGAACCACCCTGAGTCTTTTGACAAGGAGACTCTTAGAACCACCCTGAGTCTTTTGACAAGGAGACTCTTAGAACCACCCTGAGTCTTTTGACAAGGAGACTCTTAGAACCAGTACACTGAATTTTTTGAAGAGAGATTCTAAAAACTCTTTTACAATATTTAAGTAAGAATAAGAAAGAAGAAAGAAATAAGAACAAGAATGAATCTTCTTCCTAGCAAGAAGATTGGAAGCACAAGAAGTGAATTAAATCTTTCTTCTATAGAGAGAAGAAGATTTGTAGCTTTTCTCTCTTTGTGAGAGCTATCAGAACTTACAGCAGAATGACTTCAGAAGCAGGAGAAGAAGAAGTGCTTGAATATTGCTTCAGAACAATTTCTCAATTTTCTCTCTATACTTGGGAGCTCTTCCTCTTTTTCAAATGTAAAATGGTGAATCACTTGTTCTTATTTTTCTGCCGACCTCCTCTTTATTTATAGCTCTGTTAATTCAAAAATAATACTATAGGAGGATAATCAATTATCAGTCAGAGAAATAGAAAGATGAAAGTGTTTCCATAATATTTATTTCTGTAGAAGGAAAGAACTAATTCTGATTTCAAATAATGTCCAAATAAGTTTAATCAAATTAGCCAAGAATCAGATATAAGGAAAGAATGATTCAGAACGGCTATAAAATATTGACATTTATTCCATACAAATCAGATCTACTGAAAGAAGGAAAGAGATCTGGCGCATATTTAAATCTGTCATATAAATCGACGTGCGTCGATTACCATTCGACGTAAACGTCGAGTTCTTCTTGGCTGGATGTCGAGTAAGGAAGGTGCGTCGACTAAGGTGTGTCGACTTCTCCATATGCGTCGACTAGAAATCAGAGTAGCGTCGACAACACATACGTCGAAATTTTCCTAAAGTTACTTCGACTCAATCTGAAGGAAACGTCGACTACATTTCGACGTTGCGTCGAATACTATTCGACGCATATTTACTTAACCTTGTTTTTCTTTCTTAGAATTCATATTCAACTTATTTTTAGGGGTTAAGAGAAATCATTTCCCCAACACTTCCGGAACACCGGCAAGCTGAATTCAATGCGCTCCTCGCGAATGTAAAAGGCGAAGGCGACGATGACCGCGACGGCGTTGGGGGTGAGCTGGCCGAGGACCACGCCATAATGCTTGAGTAGCTGTCAAGCGAGGCTGGGAGAGGTTTGTTAACTGCGTGCGAGAGATTAACCGGCAAAGAGAAAATAGTTGAGGCAAAGAGGTACCTGACTGACCTCCGGCTACAGAGGCAGCCGCAGGCCAACCGCGAAGTGGGCCGTGGGGAGGGCTAGCTCGTCGGGGTAGGGAGTGTTGATCGCGTCGTCCTTGCCAGGACAACGCGGCGTGAACCCAGCAGGGACGAAGGCGGAGATTTCTTTGAGATACTCCTCCTTGGTCAGGTTATGGTGGTAGAAGGTGTGGTGTGCGAAAGCCCAGGCGCATTTCCGGCGACCCTCCGCCTCGGCAGCTTTGGAAACCATCTTTGGAGAGACCTGCATAGTAGACGAAAGTGCGAGAAGGGGGAAAGGAGCGAGAGCTCCCGAGCTGAGAAGGAAGAAGGTTGGCGATAAATGCGGTTGGTGGCTCTCTCTCTCTTCCGGCCGGTAAGTCGAGATCGAAAGCTGGTAGTTATGAGACCCTATTTATAGAGAAATAAAAAAAGGGCGGGAAGAAGTCCAAACGCCGCGTGGTGCGTGTAGTCAGGCTGTCACATCAGTTTCACTGGCGAGAGTGAATGTTACTCCGCGAAACTGCGAGCGAGCGAGAATGACCTGCGAGGTTAGTGCCAACAAATTTTCGGCAAAGCATCTGGCATTCAACAAGATAATAGCATTCCTAAGCAAGAAGCGAGCGAGAATGAATAAATAAAGCCAATCGTCGCTCGACTAGCGAGAGTTCATAGCGAGTAAATGTATGCGAACGCAATTGTCCACCCTAAGAAATAATAATACAATGTTTTTGAAAGAAAGCAGGATCGTGAGGCTAATGTGGGAGCCATTTCCACGTGCCACCCCCTCGCGGTCCGGACCTTGGTGGCATTCTCAGATTATAATATTCGAGGGCGGAGCGAGCTGCCCTATCAGTCAAGAAGGCGTAGTCTCTCATCTGCGCGATGTACACCTCTGGCGAGGAAGCCCCCTCAGCGTGATCTCGGGGTATCGCGGCTCGGATTCTGGCGCACTCGTCTCTCACAGCAACATTGCTGGCCTCGGCAGCCTCCCTATCCCGCATCGCTTGAAGATTGAGGTCCAGCAGCATTCCTTGTTGCTTCTGAAACAGCTCAACGGTTCTCTGCTTCATCGCCTCGGGGTCTCGCGGATCTCCTAGGAAGTCTTCCAACTACTCCGGGAGGGGGGACATCTCTTCATCCCCGTAGTCGGAATCAGTGTGAGGAGATTCAGAGGTCCCTGCGAGGGACCATAAGAAAGTTTAGCATCAAAAGGAGGAAGATTGCAAACGTCACGAAGGAATAAAACCTTACTTGGAGGAAGGCGAGAAGGGTCTGGCCGACCCTCGAAAGACGCAGCCGTAGGGAGGCAATAACAACTTACCCAGGCCAGGACGATAGGCCTTGTCGTTGACAGGAGGAATCGTTGGGGGTCGCGAGCCCCCAGAGTCATCGGTCGGCAGAAGATCGAAGCCTGGCGTTTTTAGGGTGGTGTCGAGGATGACGGGGGACGCGTGTCGCGAGCCCTGGCGGGTCGTTGTCTTCACGGGCGAGCCTGCGAAGGGGCAAAAGGAAGGTAAGTGGTCGATAATATGCAGGGAAGCTAGTGAGGGAGGTCGCATACCGGTAGCCTTCTCAACAGCGAGGACTGTGTTCATTGGGGAAACATGTGGGGATTCATCTCTGTGCTCGTCACCACCCTGGTGAGCGTCGCTATCCTGCTGGCGGGCGAGACTTAGTAAGATGATTCTCACTGACCCAACTATAGATATTTCAAACCTACTCGCCGGGCTGATTGACGGGGGAAGACTCCAGTATGACGGACTCATTCCCGTCTCGGGAGACCGCCTTCGCCTTTTTTGTTTTTGGCACCCGAGGGGGAGGCGGGCGCTTCATCCAAGCGGGGACTTTTGCCATGGAAGTCATCCCGCTGGCCTTGGAGGCCTTTAGCCGATCCTCAAAATCTTTGGGCAGTGACATCAACAACTGCTACAGTAAAGAGAGAGAAAAGGAGGGTAAAATAGCGGCGCGCGCCGCTGGGGAAGGAGGAGACGTATATATAGCCCTCCGGTGGGCCCCACTAAAGAGTCTCGATAGCTCACCACCAGACTGGCAAATACCGGGGGTTGGATGTTTCTTTGCGAGCCTAGATAACCTCGCGAAGAGCGGGGATTGTGTACAACCCCGATATTTGCCAGGATGGGAGATAGACGGGAAAAGACCAAACGATCAAGGTTCCCTCAAAAGAGGGGCAGGCGAGACGGGTGCTCGCCGACGGCATGCTGGTAGGAGGGCGAGATGAGTACTCGTCGAGCACCCGCAAGATGACCTATACTAGGCGACATGGAGGTTGGCGGGGTCGGACCCCAGCATGCACCCTCCAAAAGGGGGACTCACTGACTGGCGAGCGAGGTACGCGAGGAGGCCAGCGAGAGCTCTCGCGAGTACTGTCCTCGCAGACCCTTTGCCTCTAGGCCCATGAGAGAAATTATCCTTTTACCCTCGTGGCCTGCTAATAGCCCCTCCGAACAGAGGAGATTGGCTATCAGCAGACCAAGTTTGGGGTGCGTATAAAATCGAGAGGCGGAATCCTGCTATTTGCAGGCCAGATTAGAAATCAATAAATAAGATCCAAATGGCACCTTTGGAGAGCAGTTCTTCCTCTTGGAGCTTCCCTCTCCTCAGGCCTTCCTTGGTTAGCCCCCTGTGAGCTCTCCAAGGTAACCGGGCTTCAGCATTTGGCTTGGGAGGGGAAGCGCTCTAAAGATCTTCCGGGTGTGTGGTGGGTCCTCCTAGCTGAGCCTAAGGATCAGTGTCCAATTCCGAGGCTTCGGCCTGCCCTCTCGCGAGATTAGTAAGTGTCAGTCGCCCCCTAACCCGTTGGGGGCCCCGAACTCCACCGAGACCATTTATTGGTTTCAACACCAGCAGCTAAGCGAATCCTACCAACACCTATCTTCAGAGGAAGACCTCCATACAGGGTGAGAGGTCATGGAAGAAATCTCAGAAGAAGTAATATACCTATCTGGGAAAGGTATTCAAAAGAAGAAAGGAAGGACTTCAAAAAGGACAAGTCCTATTACAAAAAGTATGAAAAGATTGAAATCCCAGAGAATACAATGAAAACATATACTGATCCAAAATTTTGCAAAGCTTTAGAGGAAATTGGAGGCAAAGACAAGTATGAGTATGAGACAGCTCAAAAGGAGATTGAAGAAAAGTGGAAAAGGTTCATTGATTTCTGCAAAGGGGAAAAGAGGTAGTTGAACAAGAAGAATTGGAAAAAGCAATCCCAATCAAAACAGCCCTGTTTGATCCCACAGAGTATTCTGCAAAGAACCCTCAAGCCAAAATGTTAGAGGGAGTAGGGAGGCTTTACAGAGGGGGTATTGGATGCAATCCAGAGGATGCAGTGCAGCCTTCCCTGAAGAGAAAGAAAGGAGAACAGATGCCTGTAAAGAAGAAAAAGATTATGTTCAAGACAGGTTCAACCTATGGTAAACCACAATCTGACTTTGTTGTACCAAATCCAGATGAAGACTCTGAGTCAGAGGAGTTAGACCTGGAGGTCATAAACCTGATGACGGCTAAAGTTCTTAATCTAGGTTTCAATCTAAAAGATGTTGACTCTGAAACAGAAATTGATCTGGAAAAGCTATTCAAGGGTCATGAAAGAATACAGAAGAATCCAGAGAAATCTACTCCTGCAAACTTCAAATATGTGGAAAGGAAATTCAGAAAGGTTTATGAGGCCTTATCTACCTTTCTTAAAGGAAAGTAGTAGACTTCTCCTTGGGTAAACTTTGTTAAACACATATTGATATTAATCAGATTCTTTTCTATTTAACAACCCATCTAGTTATTTATTCTGTTTTAATGAAGTCTTGTATGTAATTCTATTTATGTAAAAGATTGTGTAAAATCACTTTAACTAAAACTATAAAATTTGTTAAGATAAATAGGGGTAGATTGGTGAAAAACCCCTTCGATTTAACTTAACAAATTATCTAAAGTGATTTTAACTCTTAGGTTTTAATTACCCATTGTATAGTGAGGGTAATTTGGTCATTAGATGTCTTAGGATATCACACACAACTTAGAGTGTAAAGACCAGAGCAAGACAATCACAAACTTGGTTGAGTTAACAATTGCGTCGAATGGTATTCGTCGCAACTTCGACTTCATGTCGACGTAACTTAGACTAGATGTCCAAGCAACTCAACCTCTCTGTCAAAGAAGATCAAGTCGACGCTACGTCGAAAGGATATCGACATAGATAATGGAGCATGTCGAAGCTGTCTTTGAAGTGGACGCAACTTTGACTTCAACTCAACGCAGAAGGAAGGATCTGTCGAAGCAATCTGAAGTCGACACAACGTCGATTACAATTCGACGCAGATGATGAAGTTCAAAGTCAAGCCTTCAACTCGACGGTTACGTTGGTAAGTAATCAACGCAACGTCGACAGTAGGGTTGAATCAGAGCAAGAAGGAATTCGAATCTGCTCTTATAAGAACTCGAAGGTGCGTCGGTAAGAGATAAAGAGAACTCGACGCAACGTCGAATACAGTTTGAAAAGGAAACCTTTTCTGCTGTCATTTTGGATCTCTCTCATGGCCCACAGTGCTGAAGACCGTTCAAGAAGACAGGAAAACTTATTTATTGCCTCAAATGGAAAGGAGCATTCAAGAAGACAGGAAAACTTTCTTGGAATGATATATTACAGTTGGTGGACAGGTCGTGAATTAAAAAGAGGAAAGGAAGAGATATTGTCCAATCATATACCTTTTCAGGACATTCCAGAAGAGGAAAGAAATTCAAATTAAAATAAGGATAATAAATAGGAAGAGAGCAGAGAGAAAACTAGAGCATTCATTAAAATTTTCTGATATTGTTGATTAGGGCTTCTTTCTTCTTCTTCTTCCTCCTGGAACCCTAAAAGACAGTGAATCAAGAACTGCTCTTGCTCAGATCAGATAAACAAAGGGCTGCTTCTCATCAATATTATATAACATCCATATTTCAATAGAAGAAAGCAAATAGTATCTTAAGCTCATAACCCCTGCAAATCTTCTCTATCAAAAGCAGGGGTTCATCATTTGCAGATCCAGAAAAGAGAAAATTGAAGCAGAAGGCTTCATCAGAATTCTGATAGCAGAATTCTTCTCACTACTTCTTCCTCCTTCCCCTTCTTTTCACCTGTAAAAGAGTTTTTAGAATCCCTCTTTCAAAGGAATCAGAGGTTCAAGATCTCCTTATCAAAAGATCTGTGGTTCAAGATCACTTTATCAAAAGATCTGTGGTTCAAGATCTCTTTATAAAAAGATCTGTGGTTCAAGATCTCCTTATCAAAAGATCTTTGGTTCTAATAGTCTCCTTATCAAAAGACTCAGGCACAGGTGGTGCATTCCTATCAGGTGGTAGAAGAGAGGAGTACCCATATTTTGGGAAACCTCTATAAAATTCCTTGTGTCTGTGCTGTGCTTTTCTGTGCTATCCCATTTACTTTCTCAGCATTTACTTTCAGCAATATTATTATGCCTGTGTTTTGTTTCTGAGCATAATTCCTTAATAAGTTTTATTGACTGCACTGTTAGGATAAAAATAATTTTAAATCTCTATTCACCACTGATGCGCAGAAGACAAGTGCACCGGTCGCACAAGTAATAAAAATGGGAGCAAGTCCCCAAGTATCGATCTCTCGAGGAGTGCAGGTAGGGAGTGTGAATTCTCTATTCGAGAAAATAACTGTAAGGGTGAAACGAACCAAACAGGGGGTTTTGTGATTGTGTTTCTACGCTACAAACAGGAAATAAAATGCGGGTGGCCTTCACCGCGTCGCTCGGGTGTATCACCGAAATGTGTAAAATGGTTGATGGAAGAGCAACGAGGGTCGCAATCACCTCTTCACCAAGCACGCTCCTAGCAATAGCTAGGATGACACAAATACACAACAAGCGGCATAGAGAAAATAAACTAGCCGCACCACTGATGCGAAAACCACAAACTCAAGCACAAAGATATGATTAATAAAACTAAGCGCAGTGGATTTTACACATCATAACCGCATTGCACAAGTTCATAAACCATACTACAACAAAAGGAAGGGGGGGGGGGGGACGAAATATAATCGAGCATATGAAGGCTTGCCGGGATTCGCGGCAGGACTCAAGGGTTGTCAGTCCTTGTCCAAGATCGGTCCACGGTTGACGTCCGGGGTATGGAGAGGAGTTGTCAATTCCTTCTAGTGAGCCCGTCTTCTTCGCTGGTCTTTTCTGGTAGTACTCTTGCCGGAAACTTCCCAAAATACAGCACAAAATGGCCAGAAACGGAGCGTGAGAGGCGGCAATAATGGCGGTGGCCAGAGACGAAGCTATCGTGAGAGTTCCACAAAGAAATGGTGGTCAGAGCACCTCTCCCAATGTGGTGCTCAGTTGAGGGTGAAAATGGAGCTCTCCCGCTCCTCCCGACGGCTCCCGAATGAAAAAGAACAAAAAATGAACTCTTAAGTCGGATGTTCTCGCGCGCTTAAATAGAGGCGTTAATTTTAAGTAACGCACGATCAAAATGCACGACCGTGCATTTTGGAACGTGTGATTGGCAGAGGTAAACAACGCCTGGAGCTACAGGAAAGTCGTGCATTTTTGTTCATGCACGAGCGGAATGCTCGTGCGTGACCAAAAATGCACGGGGTAAGACATGCTGCAGATTTTTCTTGCTTCCAGGTAGGTCATGCGTTTTCCTTGATGCACGATTGGGTTTAATCGTGCGTTAAGGAAAACGCATGATGAGCATCATCACAAACATCTCTGGGTAAATTGCACGATCGCTTCGATCGTGCATTAACAATAATCACACGGTCGTTCGATTTACCCAGATTGGAATGCTCAACTCAAGGGCATAAACCACCTGTACACAATCAAAATATAAGCTCCTACCACATAGGAAATCACATAGCATCCACAAAATAAGCAAGAAGAGGCATGGGGAGCCCCCAAAGACATACCCCCAGCACAGAATGCGCAATTGCACACCCCGTTAGGCAAAAAGAGTGCACTATGTGTAAAGTGATGAAAAAAAACAAATATGAGCGTTTTAATGCTGAAAGGGCAGTGCATGAGTGAGAAAACTGGCCCAGATGAGTCCGAAAAACCCTATACAATCGGGACTCATCACACCCCCAGACTTAACCGTTTGCGCATCCCGAGCAAACCATTCTATGCAGATGGGGAAAAAGTTAGCTAGCATAGAAATTGTGACACGAAATACCATTCGAAGTCGCACGCTCACGTGCACAGAAATACAGTAAAATAGATTTCTAATTATACAAGATTGTTTATAACTTTCTACTATAGTAAATGTCTATTACTACTACTCAAAATGTGAATGATGGTGAATCGTTCGGTCATGCATAGGAAGAAAATAGACTGATTACTAAGATACGCATTGCCAAGGATCACAGTTCGGAACAGCCTCCATCGAAATCCATCAGTGACGATGACCATAAGCTCACCCGTTTGCACTCTCTCCACGGCACTGTTGGACATGTGTGTCATAACCCTTTGTTTGAGAATAACAAATCCCATATTGTAATTGATCTTGCTTGTCATGTGTTTATAGTGTGCAGGAACTATAGGTGCAATACTCCACAAGTAGAAAGCAACTTCAAATCAAATTCTCTGAAGGAGAGCTACCGCCAGCGCTAGGGATACCGTAGGGCGCTAGCTCTACCACAGGCGCTAGCGCTACTGCCTG
The DNA here is from genome assembly GCA_033032865.1 of Dactylorhiza incarnata. Taxonomy (NCBI): domain Eukaryota; kingdom Viridiplantae; phylum Streptophyta; class Magnoliopsida; order Asparagales; family Orchidaceae; genus Dactylorhiza; species Dactylorhiza incarnata. The sequence goes on along the minus strand of JAWHQI010000011.1, from coordinate 18,937,815 downwards.
TATCTAGCTCGAGTTCGTGCACACAATGCCACACCACGATGGTTTCATAACCGCTTCAACACGAACGCTACCGCAGGTGCTAGGAGCTACCGCAGGCGCTATCTCCAAGAAATATAATTTGATGCCTTCTCTCTCGTTTTGGCTAGACATCCTAGAGAGATTACTTGTGCCAAAATTCAAGAGCTGTTACTCTGGCGAAAGTTCATCTCCCACTCAAAGCCAAAGAAATTTTTTGGAGAAGGAAGCCGTCACGCTACATCCGAATAACGATCGCTTCAACCTTGCTTAAGCTACATCGATCCTTCATCCTCATATTCAGAAATCTCATAGAGTGAGTTCTTGTTATTTTTTTTATTTCAATATTGTGAATTTTTGTAGTAAAATCGCCTTGTGTTGGTGACTAGGTCCTTGCGCGGCTTAGGGGGTAATTCACCATTTTAGTTGGCGACTAGGTCTAGGAGATTAGATCTAGGGGGTGCTCGAGGCCATATCAGGGGAAGGATTGTCTAGAGCAGCTTGAGGCCATATCCGGGGAAGGATAGGCTAAAGCCAACCGGTTTGTGGGGATACGAGTCGGTATAGAAAAGGAAAAGATATTTACATTTGTACGCCTCCGATTTCTAGCAATATTGAAATCAAATTTATGTAAACACTTTTTCATATAATATAATCATGTCTCTATTTGTGTTTACTTGATTTCTTTCATTTGACGAAAATTTTATTATTGCAAATTACTTTTTGGTAAATTGTTATTTTGCTCTCATTTATTCCTAAACAGTTTAGTAATTTCCTCAAAATTATAAAAAGAATTTTTATTCCCTTATTCACCCCCTCTAAGGGCGCATGTTGGGAATATTCCCTAAATATTCCTTTGATTTGAAGAGGCATCACTCACAATGCTAAGTACAAGATGTATTTGATAAAGCCATATTTTTGTAAGATATACAGGCTCAGGTAAATCAAGAGAAAGGGCCAATCATGCCCTTAGATCAGGAGAAATCAACTCTAAAGAGATGAAGAGTTGTCTCAGCTGAACCGCTGAGACGAGGATAGGTGCCGCTGAGAAAGTCTTACTGTCTTAGCTGAACCGCTAAGACAAGACCAGGAGCCACTGAGAATGTTAAATTTTTTGATTTGAATCGTTTAGGAGTAAGTAGGAGTTGCATCAACTGAGTTATAGCCAAATAACCACAATGCCACACAGCAACACAAAAGACTTTATTGAATCAAAAACTTCATTTACAGTGCGAGGTATACATGGCGAGACATGATTCATAAGAATCACGAAGGAGAGAAGAACAAAACACCAAAAAACAAGTCTGGCGGTTTGACAAGCAGAGACCACACAGACCGCTCGACTCCAGAGATCGCCTGACTTGACCTGAGACCACGCGAACAGAAAACAGACAGGCCGCCTACACTGCAAGATCGCCACCTCAGACCGTACGAACTGGGGCTTATTGAATTGAACGAAGAACAGCTGTCGCCAGACCGCAAATCAGATCGCCTAACCATTGATGGTCGCCTGATCGCTGAGCTCGATGCAAACAGCACAAGAACACCATAAAACCAGTTCGCAGACAGACCGCTGACGAACTGTTTATTCAAGCCGCTGGGAATCACCAAGAAGGAGACCGCAACCTGCTGACCGCAAACCTGTGAACATAACAAATAGTCAACTCGCTTCCGAGACTGCTCGACCTCAAAGTTGAGACCGCACGAATTAACCCAGACTCTAGTTCTTACAGTTCTCATTATGAATGACGGGCCATGCACCCCTATTTATAGGCGGGTAGACGGATGTCATCACCGCACGGGAGAGATACAATCACCACCCGTCAGATCGCCATCGGTCTCACAAAGTAGACCGCATGATCAGACCACTTGGACAACCTTCTGTCCAAGACCGCAGATCAGCGGGCAGATCGTGCACAAGTCGCGCGAACACAAGACCGCGCACAAGCCGCGCGGACACAAGACCCTCCTTTCTTAGATCTCCAAGAGCAAGCCAAGGAAAACTGTCTGACTTCAGGCAAGTCGCCATACCGACCTGCATAACCCGCCCGGACACAGCGGTTACATAGAACAGACCGCCCGATCTTCCAACAAAGAAGATAGGCTAACCAAGCAGAACAACTCGGGAACAGACCGCAGCAAACAAGAACAGACCGGCCAACCAGCAGACCGCCAGAACAGACCGGCAGATCACTAACACAGACCGCGCAGTCTCCGCGGTCACCCAAATTCAGACCGCCCAGTCACCTCCACTTCAGTTCAACAAATTCAACACTCCCCCTTGAAGTGGGAAGTGGAAACTAGCCCAAGTAAACTCCGCAACCGAGTAAACGGTCCTTTTGCCAGCGGATTTGTGAAGATGTCTGCAACATTGTCCGCACTCCGAACATGCTCGACCATAAGAGATCCTCCCAACACCTTTTCACGAATGAAATGGTGTTCAATCTCAATATGCTTGGTCCTCGCGTGACAGACTCGATTATTAACCAGCTTGAGAGCACTCTCATTGTCCCCGCGTAGCATAATGGGACCTCGAACCTCCTCATGAACGTCCTCTACCAACCTCCTGAGCCAAACGGCTTCCTGAGCTGCTGTAACACCCTGCCAGTACGAATAATATAACAGTAGGTCCGGCCGGGACCCCACGCCATACTAACCACACTAGCTAGGAGTTAAAAGGTGATAAACAGAAAGAACTACAACAGAGTATACTAAACACTAGCGGAAGCATAAAGATTTAACATTTCCATTAGAATTGTCCATAATCATAGGAATGAGACCAAGAAAGAGAGTTATGGCCTTAAGGCCTTACATTTAGCAAATGTACCAAAAACTCCAAAACATACATCGGCACGCAGGCCGGCAATACATGAGAAAGCTAAAAAGGAGGCTGGCCTTCAAGGGCCAACACAGCAAAAGGGCCACCGCCCGCTATTTCCCGCTAGGCTCACCTGCACCTGCATAAGAACATTCCACCAAGCGGTGGCAAACAAGGTAACGGTCAGCACAGCTGACCAAATTATAACGACCCCACCCCTTTCCCGGGGTGGCGGAGATTCTACCCTGCAAGCAAGCCAGCACAAGTACTAACATAAAGAAAGTGCAACTACACAAGGTGAGGTTTCAAGCACATTCAATCTTCTAGGTTGAGCATCAAAAAGGAGGGAACCTAGGTGTGCACATGATGTTGGTTGGGTTCACCCGAAGGTTTCCCGCAACCGCCTAAACAACCGCATGAGGCTAACAACATCAATTCCAGCAAACACTCCACTGTAAGGGCCATCGCCTTATGTGGGAAAAAAGAGCTTTTGGTCGGTCTAGGTAAAACACGTTCCACGACCTCTCCCATGATCACACGGCTACATGAGGTAGGGACCTCTTACCGATCTGCATGGAAACGGGTTCGGTTTAGCTTTGCCCGTGCTCTAATCGTCGCGATCTGTCGCACGACGCGGGTACGGCTTCGCCTCGGCCCGTAAGGGTTTATCACCTTCAAGTGCTACACAAATATAAGCTACGCACCTAATCCATTCACAAGGATCTAGGCTTCACAAATGCTCAAAAAGGGGAGGTATAATACGCTCCGCATCAATTTCACGGTGAAGGTTTGCCTTCATCCAATCTCAAAGCATGGGGCTTTCGTTAGGATTTTCACAAGACGCCTACACTTAAATCCCGCACTACTATAGATGATTTCACGGAGTCATTCTCCGGCACGCATTCTAGGCTTAACCTAAATGCAACGTCGCAATCCAAGCATCACCGATTCGGGCTCACGGCCACGAATAGGCTTCACACAAAATGCCTAAATCCGCACGACTACCGGATTTTCTACATGCAATATGCCGGGGACGGACACAATCGACCTGGAGTTCCGGAGAACTTGAGGGAATCCTACACTTCACCCATTTGGTGAAAGGGATCCCTCATGCAAGCATAGAGAAACAAAGGAGAGGACAAAAGACAAGTCCAAACAACGGGAGAAGAAATCGTTACCCTAGGAGCGTTCTTTTTCGCCATGGATCCGAGATTCTAGACGGAGGGAAATGACCGCACCGGGCTGCACTCTCCAGATCTGGAAACGGTTCGCGAAACGGAGCTCCGGAGCTCCGTCAATGGCGGAATCTCCCATCTTCTTCCTTGGCTCCTCCTTCTTTCTCTAGGGTTTGGAGAGAGAATGACTTAGAGAATATGAGGTTTAACCCCCTCTCATCAGCCCTAAAGGTCTCCCGCAACTAAACCTAGCCGTTGGATCAAATCCCAAAAGATTTGGACGGTCCGATCTTCTTCTCCGCTCAAAATCGCGGAACAGAATAAACAGGGCGCACGATCGCTGGCGCACGATCACTGGTCGTGCGCGAAGAGGGAAATGGTCGTGCGCACTGTCCGAGACAGAACTCGATTCTCTTCTGAATTAATGCACGATCGCTAGCGCACGATCACTGGTCGTGCGCGAAGAGGACAATGGTCGTGCGCACTGTCCGAGACAGAACTCCGATTCTTTGCGGGTTGCGCACGATCACAGGTCGTGCGCGAAGAGGACAATGGTCGTGCGCATTGACCTGATCTGGAATCTTGAGCCTATCCCGAGCGCAACACTACCATTTCGCCTACCTCGCTGAACCACGATCTTTGGGGTGTTACAACTCCACCCCCCTTAAAAGAATTTCGTCCCGAAATTTCGTAAACAGTAATAGCAGGAAATTATAGTTTTTGAAGAAAATTTACCTGAGGGAAATAGCTCGGGGTACTCCGCAAGCATCGCTTGCTCTCTCTCCCAAGTTAGCTCCTCTCGGCCGCAATTATCCCACCGGACCTTTACCATCCGAATGGACTTGTTCCGCAACTGCTTTACCTCGGTATCCTCGATGCGTAAGGGTTTGACTTTCGTCGACAACCCACTATCCACCGACACTTTGCCGACCGCAACGATATGAGTAGGCTCTTGCACTGCCTTCCTCAGAACTGAAATGTGAAACACGTCGTGCAGACCGCTCAGCTCTGCAGATAGTGCAAGCCGATAAGCCGCATCACCAACACGTTCCACAATCTCAAACGGTCCTAAGTACCTTGGACTGAGCTTTTTCAAGCGTCGGATCCTTGATACCCCTTTGAACGGTTTGATCTTCAAGTAAACCCGGTCACCGACGGCGAACTCTAGGTTCCTATGCTTGGCGTTGTAATACTTTGCTTGCCTATCCTGGGCAATCAATAGCCTTTCCCGAATAGTTCGGATCGTCGAAGTTGTTTCCTCAACATCCTTTCGCTTTAATAGCTTAGTATCGCCCATTTCTGCCCAAGACAACGGCGTACGACACTTCTTACCATAGAGGGCCTCGAAAGGAGCCATCTTTATACTGGCTTGGTAGCTATTATTGTAGGCGAATTCGATCATATAGAGATGATCTTCCCACTTCTTTCCAAAATCTAGAGCGCACATTCGGAGCATATCCTCCATAGTCCTGTTGGTTCTCTCGGTCTGTCCATCCGTTTGCGGGTGGAAGGCCGTGCTGAACTTCAATTTCGTGCCCAACAGTTCATGGATAAGCCTCCAATCTATCGATGTGAAATGCCCATCACGATCGCTGACGATGCTACGAGGGACACCGTGCAGCCGCACAATACTATCGACATAGAGCTTCGCTAGCTTTTCTACAGAATCATCCTTCCGGTTCGGAATAAAATGCGATACTTTTGTCAGTCTGTCCACGATCACCCAGATGGCGTCGTTTCCATGCTGCGATCTCGGCAATCCGTGCACGAAATCCATCGAAATATCGTCAAACTTCCATTCCGGGATCGGCAAGGACTTCAAAAATCCACCGGGACGTTGACATTCCACCTTCACAAACGCGCAAGTGTTGCACTTGGCCACGTAGAGGGCAATGTCCTTCTTCATACCCGGCCACCAGAAAAGTTTCTTCAAGTCCATGTACATTTTCGTGCTCCCCGGGTGGATAGAGTACTTGGTATGATGAGCCTCGTACATCAATTCCTCCCGTAGAGTACCAACGTTTGGGACGCACAATCTGCCATTCCTCCACATAAGGCCATCTTCGAAAGAGAAATCAGCGTTCAACCCGTCAACGGTTTCCGCTTTGTAGCGTTTCATGCTCTCATCCAGCTCCAAAGCCTGTCGAACTCGGTCGGCAAGGTGGTATTGAACCTCCGTCCAGTTCAAGCATGCTGAAGTAGACGCTCTTCGATCAACGCAAATGATTTCCATTTCTTCCAGCTCACGGATTAGACGCTCATCGTGCATCAAAATCCAATTTGCTTGAGCGGGAGCCCGACGACTCAACGCGTCCGCAACTACATTACCCTTTCCAGGAGTATATTTGATGTCGAAGGTGTAGTCCCCAAGGAACTCCAACCACCTCCTCTGTCGCATATTCAACTCCCTTTGATCTAGCAAGTACTTGAGGCTCTTGTGGTCGGTAAAGATGTCGATCTTCACGCCATACAAATAATGCCTCCAAAGCTTAAGAGCAAATATCACGGCCGCTAGCTCCAAATCATGGACCGGGTAATTCCTCTCATGAGCTTTCAACTGACGGGAGCCGTAGGCAATTACCTTACCGAACTGCACTAGGACACAACCCAAACCACTTCCTGAGGCGTCGCTATAAATTTCGTAGCCTTCCGTACCACATGGCGAGCATAGAATGGGCGTCGTGGTCAGACGGCTCTTCAGTTCTTCAAAAGCTCGTGCGCACTCGGGCGACCAAATGAACTTATGATCCTTCCTAGTCAGTTTTGTGAGAGGAAGTGCGATCCTCGAGAAGTTTTCCACAAAGCGCCTATAATAGCCGGCAAGTCCTAAGAAACTTCGGACTTCCGCTACGTTTTTCAACAAAGGCCACGCTCGGATCGCTTCTATCTTCGACGGATCAACCGCAATTCCATCTCCACTAACGACGTGACCAAGGAATGCTACTGACGGTAGCCAAAACTCGCACTTGGGGAACTTGGCATATAGCTGACTCTTCCTCAAGGTGCTCAGAACGGCGTGCAGATGCCCTACATGCTCCTCTTCTGATTGAGAGTATACCAAAATGTCGTCGATAAAGACGATCACAAATTGATCCAAATACTCACGGAACGTCCTGTTCATTAAGTCCATGAATACCGACGGTGCATTGGACAGACCGAACGGCATCACTGTGAACTCATAGTGCCCAAAGCGGGTACTGAAAGCTGTCTTTGGAATGTCACATTCCCTAATCCACAGTTGGTAATAGCCGGACCTTAGGTCCAGTTTGGAGTATACCGTCGACCCAACCAGCTGGTCGAAGAGATCATCGATTCTTGGAATCGGATATCGGTTCTTCTCGGTCAACTTATTTAGCTCTCGATAATCGATACATAGACGTAAGCTCCCGTCCTTCTTTTTCACAAAGAGGACCGGTGCACTCCAAGGCGAAGAACTTGGACGTACGTAGCCTTGCTCTAGCAGCTCTTGCAATTGAACCTTCAGCTCTGCCAATTCCTTTGGCGCTATCCGGTACGGTGAGCGGGCCACAGGTTTGGCACCTGGCACCAACTCGATACGGAAATCGATCTCTCGCTGAGGCGGAGCCCCAGGGAGTTCGTTAGGAAACACGTCGGCGTACTCCGCTACAACTGGGACATCACATAACCTGGGCTTTGGCTCCGAAGACTCCAATAAGGTGAAGAACAACTCGGCGCCTTTTCTAACCGCCTTAACCACTTGGAGAGCAGACATCAGCGTCTTGATCGCTCCTCGCATACCGGCAAACGTGGTTTCACCATCGGCGTTCCTTCCCAGAGTGATCTCCTTAGAATTGCAATCTATGCATGCACGCTGCTCCGAGAGCCAGTCCATGCCGAAGATCACATCGAATTCAGCTAACGGCAACAACGATGCTTCCAAATCGAAATCTTGATTTCCGATCCGCACCTTCACACGGCTCTTCCTATCCGCAGACATGCGAGATCCATTGGGTAGCACTACTTCTAATCTATCCTCTACGAAGGTAGATGGCACTCCGATTCGCACCACGAAGTCCTCAGACAGAAAAGAGTGCGATGCACCCGTATCAAATAGAGCTCTCGCCGGATAGTTGAAAATTAGGACGAAACCTAATTGCACACAAATAAAGCATAAAGTCGTACCACAGTATGAATTATATATATAGCTGTAAAAGCTAACTTCTAATTCGTACATGTGACGACATCAGTTTGTCGTATAGCTTCTTGTTGGCCAAGCGAAAAGACTCTCGGCTGAGTCGGAATGTGCTGGGAAGCCGAAGACTCCGCAGCTTTACCCTTTTCCGCAGTACGAGCATAATCCACCGCTCGATTACCAGACTTCGGGGGACCACTTCGACACACCGCAGCTTTGTGTCCCACCTTCCCGCAGGTGAAACACGTAATAAGAGTCCGCGCGGTCGTGGCTCCCGAAACATTTGAAGGAGCTGGTTCCGACTGTTTGAACTTCCTTTTGTTCCTTCTGAAAACCGACTTGGACTGAGAGGCCGGCGCATGAAACTCAGGTTTCTTTACAACACACTTTGCTTGTACCCTCTTCATGTCCAACTCCAAAGATCTGTCAGTTTGCACCATCACTTGGAAGCCGAACGTCATAGGGCCTGCAAGGAGCAGCCTCAACTCGTCCCGAAGCCCTTCATAGAACTTATTTGTCTTTGTCTCCTCATCCTCCACCAAGGACCCCGCATAGCGACTCAGTCTGGTAAACTCATGCAAGTAATCGTCGACGGAGCGATCACCTTGTGTCAACCTCAAGAACTGGTTTTGCAACGCAATGCGCTGGGCAGAGGGGATAAACCTTTGGAGGAACGACTTTGAAAACTCAGCCATTGATATTTCAGTAATATCTCTACCGCAGAACTTATGCAGCTCCTGCTCTTCCCACCACAGCACAGCCTCTCCATCAAGAGGGAAGGTGGCTAAGGTGACCATCATGGCTTCGTCCGTCGCTGTCGCCCTCAGAGTTCTTCTAACTCTTGACAACCAGTCTTCTGCCTCCGTTGGGGACTCAGATCCCGAGAAGGTAGGAGGATTAAAGTGATGAGTCCTGATCATATACACATTTATGGACTCATCCGGGCCGTTATTTAGGCATTTCTCTGCACTTTAGCCTTCGTTTAGTTTATATTTGTTAATCCATGCTAGGTGCACATTTAGGCCCACTTTGGTGTGTTTTCGTGTTTATTATCTTTAGTAGTATTCATATGTTGTTAAGTGCCACTTTCAGTGGCTAGATCTGTGTTTGTGCTGGAATAGGAGGCGTGTAAGTGTTTCCGGTGCAATTCTGCACAGGAACACTGCGCACGATCACTTGTTCTAGTGCGCACGACCACCGGTCGTGCGCCACTGATCGTGCGCACTTAACCCTTTTTCACGAGTTCTGTCTGGTGCAGTGTGCACGACCATCGACTCCAGTGCGCACGACCATCGGTCGTGCGCCACTGCTCGTGCGCATTGACCATTAAATTTCTGAGTTCTGTTTGCTGTAGTGCGCACGACCATCAACTCCAGTGCGCACGACCATCGGTCGTGCGCCACTGTCCATGCGTACTTAACAGTAATTTTATGAGTTCTGTTTCACCTATTGCGCACGACCACCGACGATAGCGCGCACGACCACCGGTCGTGCGCCACTGGTCGTGCGAACATTTTATTTTATAATTTCGTCTCTTGCAGGTTCTGTCCAGGCAGTGCGCACGATCGCAGAATTCCAGTGCGCACGACCACTGGTCGTGCGCCAATGATCGTGCGCAGTATTCAATCCAGCGCCTATTTAAACGCCTGTTGCGATTTTAGGGCGGATCGATCATTCCGGGAGCGAGGTTCCTGTTCCGTACGCCGCCGACCATCGCCCTGGAACGCCCCTACTTCATCTTCTACGCAAGGGGAAGCCTCCTCCATCCATTCCAAGCCTTCCTCCATCGTCCGTGAGTGTTCTCCATCGTCCGCAAGCCTCCAAGCAACCATTTTCGCTTTCCGCCCGGTGAGAAGAAGAAGAGACCTTGAGTCGAAGACGACGGAGCACGTAGGGAGATTGTGACAGCTCTCTACGCCGGAAGCATTGTCCGTCCGAGTCCGGAGGTAGCCCGACAACCTACCATTCCGGACGTGAACGGCCGCTAGTCTTCACCGCCGGTTATTTCTTTCTTCTTTCCTTTCATTGCACTCTTTGAACCATGTACTAGATGAATATTGTGATATTTACTTTGATGAAAATGAATATTTCTTTGTTTTTCTCCATGGTTTGCTCATGATTCATTCCGTTCTCACTCACTCACTCGCACACGCACGCAAGGTGTTTGCTCCGTGTTAGCAAGAGCTAACGACGGTTGTGAAGAGGTGTTTGCGACCCTCACCCTTCCGCACTTGAGTTCACTTCATCCGCCTCACGAAGCACGGCATCGCGGCCGTTGCATCCACCTCACTTTGCGAAGCGGTGTTCTCGACCCGCATCTCTGTTGTTGTTGTTAAAATTAGGAAAACCAACCAAAAACCCCTCTTTGTGTTTGTGAAACGCTTGTGTAACAATAATCACTGCGCGATTCGTTCACCCATCCTGCATTCCTCAAGAGACCGACATCCGGGGAATTTATTCTCCACAATTATTACTTGACAGCGACCGGTGCACTTGCCGACCCGCATCATAAAGCTCAGGAAATGCTTTAATTGCTGGTCACGCGCTCGCCCCGCAACTACTTGCGCAACTTGAGGTTCCACCCTCGGCGCTACCGCAGGTTCCACTGCAGCAACAGCCTCAGGGGCCACATCCGGAGTAGGAGTAGCAGGCTGGACCAGCCTTTGGGGTTGAGCGTTGATCATCGCGAAGACCGCTTCTGCGACTAATTTGATCATTTCAGCAGAAGGAGTGGTCGCTGGCACTTCAGCCGACCCACTACTTTCAGCGGTGTTACGGGGTCGAGACTGCCCCGCAGCACTTCTAGTCACCTATAATCATGCAAAGCACAATTTAGTGACCCAAAACATATCAAACAAAAATCATGGAACGCTCAGGTTCCGCAAACAAGTATGTTTTCTTTTCATTCCTAAGTGGACATTCTTATTAGTTTTTGTCGTTTTAGGTGAATGCACAACCCCGTGCGCACCACCCCTTAAAAGGAATTCGTCCCGAATTCGCTAAACTACGGATCGACGCCTTAAGTCCGATACCAAATTGTAACACCCTGCCAGTACGAATAATATAACAGTAGGTCCGGCCGGGACCCCACGCCATACTAACCACACTAGCTAGGAGTTAAAAGGTGATAAACAGAAAGAACTACAACAGAGTATACTAAACAGTAACGGAAGCATAAAGATTTAACATTTCCATTAGAATTGTCCACTATCATAGGAATGAGACCAAGAAAGAGAGTTATGGCCTTAAGGCCTTACATTTAGCAAATGTACCAAAAACTCCAAAACATACATCGGCACGCAGGCCGACAATACATGAGAAAGCTAAAAAGGAGGCTGGCCTTCAAGGGCCAACACAGCAAAAGGGCCACCGACCGCTATTTCCCGCTAGGCTCACCTGCACCTGCATAAGAACATTCCACCAAGCGGTGGCAAACAAGGTAACGGTCAGCACAGCTGACCAAATTATAACGACCCCACCCCTTTCCCGGGGTGGCGGAGATTCTACCCTGCAAGCAAGCCAGCACAAGTACTAACATAAAGAAAGTGCAACTACACAAGGTGAGGTTTCAAGCACATTCAATCTTCTAGGTTGAGCATCAAAAAGGAGGGAACCTAGGTGTGCACATGATGTTGGTTGGGTTCACCCGAAGGTTTCCCGCAACCGCCTAAACAACCGCATGAGGCTAACAACATCAATTCCAGCAAACACTCCACCGTAAGGGCCATCGCCTTATGTGGGAAAAAAGAGCTTTTGGTCGGTCTAGGTAAAACACCTTCCACGACCTCTCCCATGATCACACGGCTACATGAGGTAGGGACCTCTTACCGATCTGCATGGAAACGGGTTCGGTTTAGCTTTGCCCGTGCTCTAATCGTCGCGATCTGTCGCACGACGTGGGTACGGCTTCGCCTCGGCCCGTAAGGGTTTAGCACCTTCAAGTGCTACACAAATATAAGCTACGCACCTAATCCCTTCACAAGGATCTAGGCTTCACAAATGCTCAAAAAGGGGAGGTATAATACGCTCCGCATCAATTTCACGGTGAAGGTTTGCCTTCATCCAATCTCAAAGCATGGGGCTTTCGTTAGGATTTTCACAAGACGCCTACACTTAAATCCCGCACTACTATAGATGATTTCACGGAGTCATTCTCCGGCACGCATTCTAGGCTTAACCTAAATGCAACGTCGCAATCCAAGCATCACCGATTCGGGCTCACGGCCACGAATAGGCTTCACACAAAATGCCTAAATCCGCACGACTACCGGATTTTCTACATGCAATATGCCGGGGACGGACACAATCGACCCGGAGTTCCGGAGAACTTGAGGGAATCCTACACTTCACCCATTTGGTGAAAGGGATCCCTCATGCAAGCATAGAGAAACGAAGGAGAGGACAAAAGACAAGTCCAAACAACGGGAGAAGAAATCGTTACCCTAGGAGCGTTCTTTTTCGCCATGGATCCGAGATTCTAGACGGAGGGAAATGACCGCACCGGGCTGCACTCTCCAGATCTGGAAACGGTTCGCGAAACGGAGCTCCGGAGCTCCGTCAATGGCGGAATCTCCCTTCTTCTTCCTTGGCTCCTCCTTCTTTCTCTAGGGTTTGGAGAGAGAATGACTTAGAGAATATGAGGTTTAACCCCCTCTCATCAGCCCTAAAGGTCTCCCGCAACTAAACCTAGCCGTTGGATCAAATCCCAAAAGATTTGGACGGTCCGATCTTCTTCTCCGCTCAAAATCGCGGAACAGAATAAACAGGGCGCACGATCGCTGGCGCACGATCACTGGTCGTGCGCGAAGAGGGAAATGGTCGTGCGCACTGTCCGAGACAGAACTCGATTCTCTTCTGAATTAACGCACGATCGCTAGCGCACGATCACTGGTCGTGCGCGAAGAGGACAATGGTCGTGCGCACTGTCCGAGACAGAACTCCGATTCTTTGCGGGTTGCGCACGATCGTTGGCGCACGATCACAGGTCGTGCGCGAAGAGGACAATGGTCGTGCGCATTGACCTGATCTTGAATCTTGAGCCTATCCCGAGCGCAACACTACCATTTCGCCTACCTCGCTGAACCACGATCTTTGGGGTGTTACAACTGCCAAGGTCGAAGCCTTGTATTCCGCTTCTGTGGTAGATACAGACGCCGAGTCCTGCTTTTTGCTGCACCAAGAAATAGATGTGGGGCCCGTCATAAAGACAAAATCAGACATTAATCTCCGATCATCCACGTCTCCCCCGTAATCAGCATCCATGTATCCAAGCAACTCCAAGCTTGACCCTCTCCTATATAGGAGACCCAAATCAGAGGTCGACTTTACATATTTCAGAATTCCTTTTGCCGCTAGAAGATGAGGCTTCCATGGCTTCGCCATGTACCGACTCACTTTGCCAACTGCATAAGAAATATCAGGCCTCGTGATAGTCAAGTAGATCAAGCTCCCAACCAGAGCTCAGAACACCAACGGATCAGATAGAACTCTCCCCTCATCCTTCCGAAGTTTATGATGCTGTTCAAGAGGTATGGAGCTGCTCTTCCCTTCCTTCATGCCAAATCGTTGAACGATCCGCCCCGCATATCCGGCCTGAGAAACGAGCACTCCGCTCTCCCGCCTCTGAACCTCGAGTCCAAGGAAATGGTGAAGTTCACCCAGATCCTTCATCTCAAATCTGATGGCAAGCTCGACTCTCAGCCTTGCTACTGCCTCCTTCGAGTACCCGGTGACAATCATGTCATCCACATACATCAAGACAATAACCCGAAGCGCCCCCTCCTTCTTGACGAACAAGCTAGAATCAGAGTCTGAAGCAAAGAATCAGCAGAATAGAAGATACTCTGCGATCTTTCCATACCACGCCCGAGGCGCTTGCTTCAAACCATACATGGCTTTCTTCAGTTTGCAGACGTAGTCTGGACACTCCTCCGAGATGAAGCCCGGCGGTTGGATCATAAAGATATCCTTGTCGATCTCGTCATATAAGAAGGCATTCTTAACGTCGAGCTGCCAAATCTCCCATCCACTTGAAGCCGCCAAGGCAATCACAAATCAGACCGAAGTCATTTTTGCCACTGGACTAAACGTCTCATCATAATCTTCACCATACTGCTGTGAGAACCCACGATCTACAAGGCGAGCCTTGTATCGCTCGATCATACCGTCAGCCTTCTTCTTGAGTTTATAGACCCACTTGCATGTCACAGGGGTAATGCCCTTGGGCCTGGGCACTAGAGACCAAGTCTCATTCTTCTTGAGAGCATCCATCTCCTCTTGCATAGCAATGTCCCACTGCTTCACGCCTTTGGACTTCTCAAAGCTCGACGTCTCCCTCTCATCCAAGGGACCAGCAAAGAAACATGAGACAAAGCTCACCATGTTTCCTCCTGTGTATCGATCCAGTGGTTTAATAGTCCTCTTCGACCTCCTAAGAGGTTGCACCTGACTAGCCACCTCCTCAGCTGCTTCTTCTGTGCTAGCTCCTCTTCCAGATGAACTTGGAGCATCACTCCCCCTGCTTCCAGAACCTGAAGCCTCCATCTCTGAGCTTGACGCAACAGGAGCCCCTGGTGAAACAGGCAACTCCACCTGAAGATTTTTCGCAGCCTTCCTTTTTCATCAACCCTGCTCTCTGGTAGTTCAACTCCTGAACTCCATTTGTAGGAAGTCACCTCATCGAACATCACATCCTGAGATACAAAAGATCTTCGAGTCTCAGGATCCATGCATCTCCATCCATTCTTCCGCTTATCATATCCAACAAAGACTAGCTTCCTTGCTTTCGCATCTAGCTTTGTTCAAATTGCATCAGGAATATGCACATAACAGGTTGACCCGAACACCCGAAGGTGTGCAACACTTGGTTTCTCCTTGAACATCAGTTCGTGAGGGGTATTCATGTTGATAAGACTTAGAGGCAAGCTGTTGATGACGTATGCCGCACAAGACATTCCCTCCGCCCAGAAGGACTTTGGGATGCTCTTGGCATGAAGCCAGCGTTTGCAAGTTTCCGTCAGATGATGGATCTTCCGTTCTGCAATGCCATTTTGCTGTGGAGTAGGGGCACAAGTGAGCTCTCTCCGAATGCCGTGTTTCCTGCAAAAACTTGAGAACTCACCAGAGGTGAACTCCCCACCATTGTCAGTTCTCAATTTTTTCACCCACAGGCCTAACCGACCTTCAACCAGTTCCTTGAACTCCACGAACCTCGCAAAAGCTTCCGACTTCTCTTTCAAAAAATACACCCAGATATATCTGGTGTAATCTTCAATCAACACCAACATATATATATTGCCTCCAAGGCTTAGGGTGGCAGTCGGTCCCATCAAATCACCGTGACTGCACTCCAACGACGCTTTGCATCTTGTGTTTGATTTATCAAATGGAAGTCGATGAGACTTACCAAACTGACATCCCACACAAACATGACCGTCTCCATAGGAGGACAAGCTAGGCAAGCCCTTGACAAGGCCCCTTACCGCCATAACCTTCAATTTGTCCATGCCTACATGCCCCAACCTTTCATGCCAGATAGCCGCGCTATCATTGGTCTTCATCTTATCAACATAGGTACTTGTCGACAAAATGAACAAGTCCTTCACCCACTTTCCAACATGAATAACATCTCCCTTTATCTCCGGTTGAGTTTTAAGAAACTTCACTTATGTTGGGCCAAACAGAACTTGATAACCGGCATCGACCGCATTGGTCACAGAGAAGAGATTCTTCTTCATACCAGGCACGTGATAAACACTCCTCAAGGTGAGTAGACCCTTATCACTGCTCAAAGAGACAACTCCTTCTTGTTCTACTGCATGACAGAATTATCAGCCGTAATGATTGCATCGTTACCTGAGTAAGGTGCCAAAGAAGAGAATTTTGATTCATACCCAGTGAGGTGATGCCACACCCTGAATCCACGATCCAATCCTCTTCGAAGTTGATGGCATCCAAGGCCTTAACGGGCATAGCCGTCATATTAGCCGCAAAGGCTCCTCCCCATCCAGCTTCATCAGACTTTGGCTTCTCCTTCTCCGTTGCATGTCCCGACTGAAGATTAACCCGACAATCCTTCTTGAAGTGGCTGATTTTATTGCACCTGAAGCATCTTGGTCTCTCTCCCTTCTTCTTCCCATCAGACTTAGGAGCATAACCCCTATCCTGCTGACCGGAAGTAGAGGGTCCATCATGAACCAGCTTCTTCTTCTCCCACTTTTTCTTCTTCTTCCCAGAGAACAACACATCACTATCTCCCCTAGAGATAGAAGTCCCGGCCATCTGTCTAGCCAAACTTTCTTGCGAAGCAAGTAAGTTCTCCTGTTCCAACAGAGATGGTTGATTTTCCCAACACTGAAGTGAAGTCACAAAGGCAAGATACTCCTTCCGCAACCCGCGGATAATATGCCTCTTCAGTTTTGCCTCCGAGATGGGCTCATCAGGGTCCAATGCAGAAATCTCTGTTGTGAGGTTCTTCATCTTAAGAAAGAAGGTAGAGATTGAAAGGTCACCTTGAGAGGCTTTCACCAACTCATTTTCAAGAAACTGTAGCCGAGATACATTCTTCTTATTAAACAACCCGTCCAAAGATGTCCAAATCTCAGCAGCAGATTTACATCCAATGATGTGATCAAACAGCTCTGGTGAGATAGCCCTCTTGAGTGTGAACTCTGCCTTAGCATTAGTCCTCCTCCAAAGTCTCACCTCTGCCATATTATCTCCTTCTAGAAACACCTCTTGTGTGTCTTCTCCTCCAACTATCTCCCATAGATCAATAGAGAAGGCATCTGGGCAAGATGAGCTGTAGATAGAAGAAACTGCTGAGACGGTTATCTGTCTCAGCCGCTGAGACGGTTATCTGTCTCAGCGAATCCGCTGAGATGGGAAAGAAGCAGCAAATATCCGCTGAGATTTGGCGAGTTCGTCGAACGCAGAATGCAGTTCGTCGAACACTGAAACTTGGCGGGTTCGTCGAACAAAGAATGATGTTCGTCGAACGCTGAGACGGGATAGAAGCAAACGCTGAGACTTGGCGTGTTCGTCGAACGAAGAATGAAGTTTGTCGAACGCAGAGACGAGACGGAAGCAAGCTCTGAGACTTGGCATGTTCATCGAGCACAAAGCTCAGTTCATCGAACGCAGAGACGGGACAGAAGCAAGCGCTGAGACTTGGCATAATCGTCGAACGAAGAATGAAGTTTGTCGAACGCAGAGACGGGACAAAAGCAAGCACTGAGACTTGGCGTGTTCATCGAACGAAGAATGAAGTTCGTCGAAGGTAGAATGTTGTTTGTCGAACGCAGAAACTTCTCTGCAGATCAACGAAATCCGTTGAGAAGAGGAAGCCATCTCAGCCCAACCGCTGAGATAGTTTAAATGAGATATGGCGGGTTATGCCCTTGGCGCAAGCTGCAGAAAAGCATTGTGGGGTCCACCAGTCACTCCCATATCTGTTAGAAGGATGGATGAGAGCCGTTGAAGATCGGGGATGTATTATAGGGATAAATTAGGGTTGAGAAAGCACTTCTGCAATCAATCTTTCTCTCGAGCACACAAAGAAGCGAAATCGTACTGTTCCATTGACGGCAGCCAAGAACTGTGCTAACGCAAGGCTGCAAGGAAGAGATAGCTCATCTTGATTCATCTCAAGATAGAGCAAGTAGATCCAGTCCTTCATCTGAAGTGCTGATCACGTAGAATCAAGATTGGAGCTGTACCACTCCTCCCTGATTCAAGTCTGCAACAGCAACTGAAAATAAGAAGAAGAACAGGCTTGATCGTTTCTTCTTTCATTCTGTAAACCTCATTATATCTTCTATAGGAGCTTTTGGGTTCTGAGTTTGTAGGGCCATTTGTCCTGAGGTTGTAGGACCAGCAGGTGGTCTGAGTTGTAGGAGGTGGATTCCTCTGAGGTACGATCTGTGTGATCTGAGGTAGGACCAGGAGGTGGTTTGAGTTGTAGGAGGTGGTTTCCTCTGATGTAGGGCTGCTGTGCCTGAGGTAGGGTTTGGGAAAACCTGAGAGATACTGAGGGATCTGTGTTGTAAGCTCTTGGAGCTGAGTTTGAAGGAGTTGGCCCTGTCTAACACACTTTTAGAAGGGTGAAGGGGGAAAGTGGACTACCCATAGACACACTATCTTGGGGAACCACTATAAACACTTGTGTGTTTTCTGGGTGTGCTTGATTTCTTGCTTAGAATAATTTTAAATATCTATATCAAACAAGTAGAACTCAAAAGACCTATTCACCCCCCTCTAGGTGAATTAGATCATACACCTATATAATCTTTCAGCGCATATCGATCCATCAAGTGGTATCAGAGCGAGGTTATTCCAAATTAGTTTAAAAACCAGGAATAGTAGCGTCTTATGATCTCGCTATTTCCGAGGGTCATGGAATTAGTAGACCTCCACTATTTACTGGGTCAGATTATAATTATTGGAAAAATAGGATGCGATGCTTTCTTATGACCCTAGATATTGAGGTATGAAATATGGTAGAAGAGGAATACTCTCCTCCTATAATTGTAGTTGGAGAGATAACATTAGAAAAACCAAAAGATAAATGGGATGATATGTATAAACTTAAATGCAAAAATAACGCCAAGGCCATGAATGCTTTATTTTGTGCGTTAGATAGAAATGAATTTAATAGAATTTTTGCATGTACTACTGCATATGAAATTTGAAACCATTTGGAAATTACTCATGAAGGTACATCGCAGGTTAAAGATTCAAAACTTTTCCAACTGGAGTCAGAATATGATGCAATATACACACGCTTCACCAAGATCATCAATGCCTCCAAATCTCTCAGAAAGACTTTCCCCAATGGCGACTTGGTCCGAAAGATTCTTCGTTCTCTTCCTCCAAAAATCAATCTAAAGGTGACGGCTATCTCGGAGTCGGACAATCTAAGAATGCTCCAAGTTGAGAGCCTCATTGGGAATCTCAAAACCCATGAGGTAGAACTCAAGATCCAATACGATGAATACAATAAGGATCCAAATAAGAAGGCGTTGGAACTAAAATAAAAGAAGTGTTGGTGTTGGGGAACACTTCTGGTCAGGGTTCGTCGAACAACGTTTGACGAACGGAGAAGGGTTTGTCGAACGGCGTTCGACGAACGGAGAAGGGTTCGTCGAACTCCGCCTGCGTGCGTTGAACGGGTCCTTCAGTAATGCCGTCTCAGCGGATGTTGCTGAACTATCTCAGCGGATATACATGTCGTCTCAGCGGAAGTTGCTAAATCGTCTCAGCGGGTATACATGCTGTCTCAACGGATGTTGCTGAATCGTCTCAGCGGGTATACATGCCATCTCAGCAGATGTTGCTGAACTGTCTCAGTGGATTTACATGCCGTCTCAGCGGATGTTGTTGAACCGTCTCAGCGGATATTGTTCTGAGCCCGGTTTGGCGCCCTATTTAAAGAGTGCGTAACCCTGGTTTAGGGTTAAGCCTAAGAGAGTGCAACAATGTTTTTGCACTATTGTCTTTGGCGGCGATTCCTCTGTATTTGTCTGAAGAGGGTTGAGTGAGGTAGGATCGGTTCTTCTTGATCCTTGTAACCTTGTAAGCTATAATCCGATTTGGTGATTAGAACATCGCGAAGAGGAAGGGGAGAGGGGACGTAGCCCGGATTGGGGTTAACCTCTGTAGATCTGTGTGTCTTCTGTGATTGATCTATTATTTTTGTGAAATTTTCTTTCGAATTTCTCGTCTCGGCACACCCTGTTTCTTTACATTTGGTGTCAGAGGGAGGTTCTTGATCCTGGAAATGGGTTCTGGCGGCGTGTGTATCGAGATCGAGAAGTTTGACGGAAGTCGATTCGATCTATGGAAGATGAAGATGGAGGATATGATGATTGATCGAGATCTATGGTCTGCGATCGAAGATGATCCTCCTGTTGCTAAGGTTGCAGAGAAGGATGCGAGCGCATCGAAGGGGAAATCTGCAGAGACGACTGTAGAGGTTGCAGCGGAGGCTACGGCCTGGACGAAAACCGATCGGAAGGCTAAGGGCCTGATCCGATTATTCCTAGTAGATTCAATCTTGACTAACGTCATGGAGGAGACTTCAGCACGAAGTCTGTGGCGTAAGTTGGAATCCCTCTACCAGAGCAAGTCCCTAGTACACAAATTGCTCTTGAGGAAGAAATGGTATAAACTTCGGATGCGTGAGGGCGATTCGTTTTCAGAGCACTTGACTCAATTCAATACCATTGTGAGTCAGTTAATCTCTATTGGTGAGAATATCTCGGATTAGGATAGAGCCATCACCTTGTTGTGCTCGCTGCCAGATTCATGGGACAATCTGATTGTCGTGATTGGGGGGAGTGGAGACAAGGAACTGTCATATGACACTGTATGTGCAACTCTTTTATCTGAGGAGACCAGGAGAGGAGGTTCTGAGGTGACAAGCAAAGGTGCTTTGAGTGTATCTAGATCCCGTCCTCAACGAAGGGAGAACAAGCATGGTGGATATCGATATAAGTCTTGAGGTAGATCCAAGAGCCAGGAGAGGGAGAAGGGTAAGAAGCCCGTTCGGTGCTGGAAGTGCAATGAGACTGGTCATGTGAAGTCTCAATGTCCGAACAAGGCCATTCAGAACAAGGAGACAATGACAACTTCTGGTACTAAGAAGGAGGGCGACGGCGGTGACATGTACATCGCTGTCGCGTACGTTGCTCAGAGAGATTCTGATATGTGGTATATAGACACAGGAGCATCATACCACATGACCCCTCATAGGCACTGGTTCTGTGAGTATGAGAGGTTTGATGGTGGAGAGGTCATGCTCGGTGATGATTCTGCTGTGCAGATTATTGGGCGTGGCAAGGTGACGTTGAAGTTGTCTAATGGGATCACAAGGTCTCTTCCCAATGTGATGCACATTCCAGGGATGAGCAGGAATTTAATCTCAGGGGGTTCCATGGCGGATGCTGGAGTGCACTTCAGCTGTGACAAGCAATCTTGCAAGATGACAAGAGGGGAAATGGTGATTGCCAGTGGAGTGAGACATGGAACACTGTATACTCTGCTTGCTGATACAATGGTTCCAAGTGGGGCTCTTATCTCTGAGAGCCAGGAGGTTGACCAGGAGGAGGTGTCCAGGCTGTGGCACCATCGGCTTGGGCATATCAGTGAGAAGGGGATGTAGGCCATGGCATTTGGTCAGATGGTGGAAGGGGTGTCAGAGTGCTCCACAAGCCTTGGGTTCTGTGAACATTGCCTGCTTGGAAAACAGACCAGAGTAAGCTTTCATAGGACGGGCACGAGGGCAACTGAAGTGCTGGAGTTGATACACAGTGATGTGTTTGGGCCAACTCCAGCTCCATCTCTTGGCGGCGCAAGGTACTATGTGTCCTTTACTGATGACCTCTCACATTACTCATGGATCTATTTTCTCAGGTCCAAGTCAGAGGTTCTGGATAGGTTTAAGTAATTTAAGAACCTGGTGGAGAACTAGTTGGAGAGAAAGGTGAAGGTCCTCCGTTCTGACAATGGAGGTGAGTACTGCTCTGATGCTTTTGAGCAGTACTGTACTGAGCAGGGGATTGCACGGCAGAAGACCACACCGTATAATCCAGAGCAGAATGGAGTGTCGGAGAGGCTGAACAGAACCTTGATGGAGAAGGCCAGGTGCATGCTCAGTTGGGCAGGCTTGGGGAAGGAGTTCTGGGCTGAAGCAGTGGCGACTGCAAATTACCTGAAGAACAGGTCCCCTACATCTACTGTGGAGGGATGTACACCCTTTGAAGCTATCTTCAAGAGAAAGCCAAATTTGGCCTATGCTCATGAGTTTGGGTGTGATGCATATGTTCACATTCCAAAGGAGAAGAGGGGGAAGCTTGATGTTAAATCTGAGAAGTGCATCTTTGTGGGTTACAAAGAAGGCATAAAAGGGTACAAGTTTTGGAACCCTGTGACCAGGACTGTAACATTCAGCAAGGATGTGGTGTTTCATGAAACCAGTCCACAGGCAGTCACACAAGCTGAGAAGGCTAAAAAAGCAGAGAAAGAGTCAGTGGTGGTAGAAGGAAGTTTTGAGAAAGGAGCTACCATTGTTGGGGCTGAATCTGATTCTGAATCAGATGATTTGGAGGTGGTGAGAAGTGCTGATGAGTAGGAAGATGAAGCTGAGGAAATTCCACTTCTAAGGAGATCAACAAGGGAAAGAAGGGCACCAGTGAGATATCCCTAATGTGCAGTGGCTGCACAATGTTGCCTGAGTATGCTTGGTGAAGATCCAACCTCTGTCAGTGATGCTAGATCAAGAGCTGATTCAAATCAGTGGGAGCTAGCCATGGTGGGTGAAATGGAGTCTCTGAGGAAGAATCAGACTTGGTGTCTATGTAAGCTTCCAAAGGGGAGGAAGGCCATTGGAAGCAAATGGGTTTTTAAGCAGAAGGTGAAAGGTGATGGCACTGTGGAGAAATACAAGGCAAGGTTGGTTGCAAAGGGATTCTCCCAGGTCGAAGGTGTTGATTATGATGAGATCTTCTCACCGGTAGCCAAGATGACGTCGATCAGACTGGTACTCTCTATTGCGGCAGCGCATGACTTAGAGATCGAGCAGATGGATGTGAAGACAACTTTTCTTCATGGTGATCTGGAGGAGGAGATATACATGAAGCAGCCGGAAGGATTCGAAGCCAAGGGCAAGGAGGATCAGGTTTGCAGGCTGAAGAAGTCCCTGTATGGACTAAAACAATCTTCGAGGATGTGGTACCAGAAATTCGACACATACATGCTAGAGTTAGGTTTTGAAAGATCGAATTCGGACCACTGTGTGTACATCCAGAGAAAGGGAGAGCAGTTCATCTTCCTGACACTTTATGTAGATGATATGCTACTGGTGGGCAATAGTGTCAGGATGATCCAACAAGTGAAGAAGCTGCTCTCAGCCAAAATCGAGATGAAGGATTTGGGGCTAGCAAGTGTCATCTTGGGAATGCAGATTTCCAGGGATCGAAGCAATAAGAAGCTTTGGTTGGGGAAGCAGAGGTACGTCGAGGAGATGTTGAAGAAGTTCAATATGACAGACTCCAAGCCAATGGGAGCACCAATGCCAGTTGGGTGCAACTTATCTGCAGAGTTGAGCTCGAAGACACATGATGAGGTCGAGGACATGGCGAAGGTCCCTTATGATAGTGCTGTGGGAAGCTTGATGTACTCCATGGTCTGCACTCGCACTGACATTGCTCAAGCAGTGGGAGTGTTGAGCCGAAATATGGCTACACTAGGAAAGGAACGCTGGAACGCTGTGAAGCGTGTGTTCAGGTATCTCCGCGGAACTTCGAATTACTCCCTATGTTTTGAAGGAGCTGGTGAGGGAGGAGTCCTGGACGTGGTTGGGCACGTGTACTCGAATTGGGGAGGTGATCTGGATAGCAGGAGATCCACTAGTGGGTACGTGTTCACACTGTTTGGAGGTGCTATCAGTTGGATGAGTCGGAGGCAATGCATGGTGGCACTCTTGTCGACGGATGCGGAGTACATGGCTCTTACTCATGCAAGCAAGGAGGCCATATTCCTGCGGAGGCTATGTTTGGAGCTCGGGTTTGAGCAGGGGCCAGTAAAGCTGTGGTGTGACAGCCAAGGAGCTATTCAGCTAGCCAAGAATCCAGCCTTCCACGCACAAACCAAACACATTGACATCCAGTATCATTTCATCCTAGAGAGGGTGGAGAAGAAGGTAGTTCGACTGGAGAAGGTGGACACGATGGAGAAGAGCTCTTATTTTCTTACCAAGGCGGTTCCTGTTGCCAAATTTCAGTGGTGTGCAACGGCCGTAGGGTTGAAGAGGAAGGTTGGAGGAGCAGCTCTCGTCGGAGGAAGATGTTCACCAAGTGGGAGAATGTTGGTGTTGGGGAACACTTCTGGTCAGGGTTCGTAGAACGGCGTTCGATGAATGGAGATGGGTTAGTCGAATGGCGTTCGACGAACGGAGAAGGGTTCGTCGAACTCCGCTTGCGTGCGTCGAACGGGTCCTTAAGTAATGCCATCTCAGCGGATGTTGTTGAACTATCTCAGCGGATATACATGCCGTCTCAGCGGATGTTGCTAAATCGTCTCAGCGGGTATACATGCCATCTCAGCGGATGTTGCTGAATTGTCTCAGCGGGTATCCATGCTGTCTCAGCGGATGTTGCTGAACTGTCTCAGCAGATTTACATGCCATCTCAGCGGATGTTGTTGAACCGTCTCAGTGGATATTGTTTTGAGCCCGGTTTGGCGCCCTATTTAAAGGGTGTGTAACCCTGGTTTAGGGTTAAGCCTAAGAGAGTGCAACAGTGTTTTTGTGCGGTTGTCTTTGGCGGCGGTTCCTCTGTTCTTGTCTGAAGAGGGTTGAGTGAGGTAGGATCGGTTCTTCTTGATCCTTGTAACCTTGTAAGCTGTAATCTGATTTGGTGATTAGAACATCGTGAAGAGGAAGGGGAGAGGGGACGTAGCCCAGATTGCGGTGAACCTCTGTAGATCTGTGTGTCTTCTGTGATTGATCTGTTATTTTTATGAATTTTCATTTGAATTTCTCGTCTCGGCACACCCTGTTTCTTTACAAGAAGGAGTGCCAGGAGGACGAGGTTGAAGATGAAGAAAGTCTCTTAGTAAAGAACTTCCAAAAGTTCATGAGAAATCCGGAAAGGAGAAACACCTTCCAGAAATATTTACAAAACGAAGGGAGATGGAAAGGGTCATCTTCAAAGATGGAGAAGGAGAGCGACGATCAGGAAGAAAGACCTCATCCAGAATGTTATCACTGCAGGAAGACCGAGCATATTCGTAGCCAGTGCCTGGCGTTAAGTGTTAACGCTGGGCGTTAGCTCTCCAAAAAATATTCCTTAGCACAAAAAAATTGTCGCAGTGATTTTACTTATGAAATCTTAAATGAAATACAATTCCAGGAAATCAGAGATAATGAGAATGATTATTTTATTTCAAAGATAATTACACAAATGTTAATTTTAATACTTTAATGAAATATAAATCAAAACATTCTTGAAGATGAAATAAAATCAATTGAATTGAACATTAAAGGACATGATTTTATTTCATAATAAATTGAATACACAAATGTTTAATTTCTATAACGCTAGAAATCAAGGCGAGAATATGTAAAAATCACTTTTTGTTGATTCACCGGTCCTTCTCCCAAGGACCGGTTGGTTATAACATATCTATCCCTAGATAAGGCCTCTAGCCACCCCCTAGATCTACCCTTGACCTAGTCGCCACGCACAAGGTGGCGAATTGGCCCCTTAGCCGCACAAGGACCTAGTCGCCAACAACCGCGATGAATTACCCATAGAACCCTTCCCGGAATCCGACGTTCTCCCCGAACGATTTCTCTACACAAATTATAAAAGGAAAAAGTAAAAGATTACAAGATAAGTAAAGAGAAACTCCCCAAGAAATTTAGAAACTGAAGAAGAAGGTGATGTAGATGTTGGCGTTCTTGAAATGATCGTCCTTCGTATGGAGTATGCGTTGTAGACCTTCTCCTTCAAAATCCTCTTTAGATCTTCATGATAGCCCAAGAGAGATCTCTTATTTGGTGTACACGAGCCTCTCTTAAAATTATTGGAATTCTGGAATCATCACGCAAGGAATGAGAGGGGCTGTACTTTAAATAGCCTCGGGAGCTAACACGTGGCGTTAAGAGTTAACGGCGGCGTTAGTGAACGTGCACTATCGTGGCTGAAATCGCGCAACTGTCAAGATCGTGGCAGTTTGTGGATTTTCGTCGAACGACATCTTATTTCGTCGAACATCAACACATTTCATCGAACAGAATCTCATTTCGTCAAATGCAATTTCGTCGACCCCCATTTTCGTCGAACGTCATCAAATTTCATCGAACGGACTTTCATTTCATCGAACGTTATCAAATTTCGTCGAACGGAATTTCATTTCGTCGAACGTCATCAAATTTCGTCGAATGCAGTTTCGTCGACCGACACATCATTTCGTCGAACGCCATTTCGTCAAACGCAATTTCGTCAAGCAGAAACTCATTTCGTCGAATGCAGTTTCGTCGGCCGGCACCTCATTTCGTCAAACGGCTAGTGCCCAGCGTTAAGACCTAACACTTGGCGTTGTCTCTGGCTTCTCGATGGATTCATTCTCGATGGCATTTCTTCTCGACGGATTCCTTCTCGACGAAAGTTAACACGGGGCGTTAACTACTAACGCGGGGTGTTAGCTCTCTTTCCAGAGAGTCATCTCCATTCAGTATACTACTCATATGGATGTGTAGCTATAGTTCCTGTACAACCTGCACACTATAAACACACAAAATACAAGATCAAATACAACACGATATTTGTTATTCTCAAACCAAGAGATGCGGAAAATAGGCTCCAACAATCTCCCCCTTTTGATAATAACAAATACTTGTATGAGAAATTAGTGAGATTAAGACCATTTGTGTTTATAGGTAAGTGAGGTAATAATATATACATGAATAACAGGTTAAGAGCATGATAGATTTGATAGCAATAATGCATACTCTTTCGATATGAAGTCCTCCCCCTACATAAGTGTTCTCTTATAATTTACTCCCCCTAAATATCTATTTTACTAGATTTCTCAATTTATTCTCCCCCTTTGTTATTAGCAAAAGTGGGTAGGGATGAGTGCATATCTACTAAGATTGATTAGGAACCACTTATTGAAGGATTGTCATGATCGAGCATATGATATTGTATGCACCTCCTATATGATTACTCCCCCTACAAAGATACTTTCTTTGAGTGTGAAATCATTATAATGTACTCCATCATAAATATTAGATTTATGTAATTTATTCTCCCCTTTTGGTAGTATCAAAAGAGGGTCTAGGTGAGAGTGTGCAATAAGGAGTAATATGTTCTATGTCGAGAAGAAAAATAGGATGCAATCAAAAATTTGTTAAATACTACTTGTTGAGAAAAATATAAGCATGATGTAACATAAAGTAGTAAGCAACATAACTGAAATGATAAAGTAAGCATTCTTGTTTTAAGATGCCACTTGTTGAAAAGAAAACCACGGTGTTAAAAATAATAGACATGAATGAGCATAAGTGGTAAACTTAGCAGGAGAGTATAATAAGCACTCTTAAACATAAACAACATTTTAGAATATAAAATCATACAAAGGATAATGAGTTTTAAATTTGAAAAGTTGATGTTTGAGTTATAGATTCAAGAGATGTTATTCCATTAAGATAAAATTGCAAGCATGATTTCATAATATCAAGAAAAGATACAAAAACTACAATGTAATAAAATTTGCATTTCAAGTAAACATAAACATTATAGCGACCATGCTTTATTATCTAGTGCATTTACTTAAGTTTGTAGAGAATAGTGTAGGTGAGCATTAGGATCCAAGTCTCATAAGTAGAAGTTTTATGAAAGATAATGATGTGTACAAAATAGTGTTTTGATAAAGTATACAAGTGAGTCAATCGAAAACACATGACATATATAATGAAATAACACAACATTAAAATACACAAATAATATTACTTCCACAATATTTCAATGCACATAAATAAAGAGTACAACTACCAAGGTGCTCTGCACACACAATGCTTATTAAGACTTATCAGGGTGCAAAGTAGTGCTTGAGGATCACTTTTATACTTTTTAGCATTATTTTCAAATTTTATTTGTGATCCGGTGTACTAAGAGAAGTGGTGTATAAATTGTTTGCTACAAGACACTTTATAATTCTTTAGCCAAGGTGCTCAACCTCACAATGCTCATTAAGACTTATCAGGAGGGTGAGTAGTGCTTGGTGGAGTTTTCCTTGTCATTTATTATTTGCTTTTTTGTTTAGTGACTAAGGACTCCGAATTCACTTGATTTGCAAACATAGCATTTGAAACCACATTTCTCTAACGAATAAGTGCATGAAAGACAAAGAATTGTAATAACCACTTCAATGTTGTGTAGGTAATCTATTTATGCATTTTAATTATTTATATTATTACACTACACAATCATGTAAGTATAAGATTGTAAACACATGTAGATTATCAACAAAAAGTGAGTGAATAAATCATTATCAAACATAATACATTACTCATACTTAGAGGCATGCTAAGCTTTTCTATACATGTTTATCTACAATTAATTTCATTGCACATAACAAGATAATTTTCAAGGCATGACACATACAAAATAATGTTTTTGTAAGAAACTTGAAAGTTAAATTAAACATTGTATTTAATCTTTAATTGATATAATTAATCATCCTTGACAATGGCAATGAATAACAATTAATTTTTTTAATAATTTTTTTATATAAGCATAAAACAATAAACACACATAAAGAGAAAAAACATATTTTTGTTCTTTGAAATTGTTTTGTAATTTTGTAATTGTTTTTTTATATATATTCTCTGGAAAACATAGAAGTCATTAATAGCCCTTTCAGTAAATGATATTCTATGCCAGAGAGATACACCCAAAATAATGCATGAGAAAATACATATTTTTTTTTTGAAAAGAAATAAAATTTTGTTTTAAAGGAAATAAAAAGATAGAAAACTTTTTACAAACAGAGAAATAAAGCACACACAAAACATTAAAATAATACCAGAAATTATTCAAAACAACAAAAAAGTTTTTTGGTGCAAAGGAGCTAACGGCAGCGTTAGCTTCTTAATGTCGAAACAGAACTACAAATTTTGATGTTTTGAAAAACATTTTTCATAATTCATTTGTATTATAAAGAGACCTTCCTTCAGTTGAAATTTCAGAGTATATTGATTAGATTTGAAGGCTCTTTTAACATGTTTTTGGTGATATTTCAAATACTTGTGTTTTGTAAAAACATTAAAGCTTAAAATAATAAAATATGCAAACACAAGATGCAATGCTAGAACTAAAACAAATATGCATGATTTAAGTATAAAGAGTGAGATAATATTCATGCAATGAATATAATATGAGTATACCCAAGAATAATATACCCTAACTATATGTTTACACACTATAGCCCCGTACTAAGAGACGAATGGACATGAGGAGCTGCACACATGCCGTAGGTTGGGGTGTTAATCCCATATGCATACAAAAGATGATGCTCAACCTAGCACTCTTTCCCCTCAGTGCCTCGCAAGGCCCTACTGGAACTCTTCCCGGTTAAGGACAAGACACGACTTAGAGGTTAGGTCTCTAATGCACACAATCCTACGCTCTCGCTATGTGAGACACTTGTCATAGGTTTATTGATTATGGACATACTAAGCATTTTAGTCTAAGGATTGATTCATAAAACATGAGTTTGCTTTAGTTTTAGAACATATAGTGGATTTTGAAACCACATTGTACTCATGAATTTTAAAGTTTAAATTTCTCTACCTTTAGCATGTCACTATATTGATAATCCTAGCATAGACACTAAATTGAGCATATACCAAGATGTGCAACTAGGATAATGAATTTGAATGTTATGCAAAATATGCTTAATATATATAATTGGTTTGCATGTAATCAATTATAGAGTTTTGAAAATTTATAGACCTAGAATGAAGAGGCAGTTCTATTTGATTTCATCTTGTTAATGTCAAGTTAATTTTAAGGTCTAAATATGATGAGATTCATGCAAACAGTAGAGATGCACATCACACACACTAAACAAGATATGAAACTATAATACCAATCGCCATCATATATTTCATAAATCCTAAGGTTGATAGAAATAGTTGATTTATGATAATTCTTGATAGATCATGATTTATGATATATGATAATAGTGAATTTTAGCATAGGATATTAATAGATCAAGGTAGAGTGTGTGAAATCATACTCATCATTTTTGTAAATTTTCAATTATGATTTTTCATTATAGGGGCTATTATACCTAACAAAGAAAATAGACAAATATGAAATAAGTTGTGCATTTAATATTTTAGCATAAGACCCCTAAAAGTCCATTTAAATCCAATTTTGAAAGTAATTTAATTAGTCTTGATTATATCATATAGCAAATTTAGCATTCTGAAAGTGGAGGTCAGATCTTAAGTTACTCTAGAGGGGGGGGGGGGGGGGTGAATAGAGTATTAAAACTTTTTATTTAGTTTTATAGCGAAATTTAAAATACTGTTAAGTATATGTGTAATCAGTGAGAGTTAAAAATAAAGACAGAAATAGCAAAAAGAAAATCACACAGCACATGCACAGAAGAATAAGCAAGCATAGAAGACACAAGGAGCTATAGTAGTTCCCCAATAAATCTGGGTACGTCTACTCTTCTACCACCCTTAGTAGGAATCCACTAGGACGGTTGATCAGGTGCCCTAGCACCAAGGGGCTTTTGATAAGGTGTCCACACACCAATAAGCTTTTGATAAGGTGCTTAAAAACCACACAAGGAATTTTTGATAAGGTGTCTTGCCACCACTGCGTAAACTTTTGGAGGGAGAATTAACCCTGTACAAGATAAGATAAAGAGGTTTAGAGTGTTCTTCTTTGTCAATGATCTGAGAGAAGACAAGATGGTGTTGAAGCTGAAAGCTCCCCCTGTCTGATGAGAGTTGATGACAGTTTGTGGACAGAGCTTTCTCTAACACAAGTCTTTTGTAGCAGATTATCTGGAAGAAATGAATCTTCAGATTGTTGTTGCTCTTTGAAAGACTTTAACTTGCAGCAGTTCTGAGAGGTTGAATGTTGTTCTCAGAATGATGAAGGTGCTGCCTTGAGTAAGAAGAAGACTGTGAAAAATGAATAATGTTCTGTCCTTCTTCTTCTTTCTCTAATACTTCTCTTTGTTCTTCTTGTTCTGTAAAATCAGAGAGACTGAGAGAAATTTTTGAATGTATCTCTGTGCTCTGTCTGAAGGAAAAAAAATTGACTCTTGTATATGCTTCTTTGATGACTTGTTCTCTTTCAAATTCAAATCATCTGCTTTTAAGGAATATATTATTCTAACTTAAATCCTTCTTGGAACTAGGCAGCCACCCAAAGCAGTTTTGGCAAGTCCTTTTAAATCCTTTTGTCGTGAAAGATGCCTTGGCATTAAATGTCAACAGCTATTCTTTTTCTTGGAATAGAAAGAATATAAGGATATAATAAATAAGAAAGATATCCTTACATAGCTGACTGGATACGTCCAAAAAGAAATAAATATATCGGTTATTCTGTCGATTTGTGTTCAGAGAACTGATGTCCAACTGAAAATATTAATCTGAGCTTCAGAAAGGAATTTGTCGAGCGCTGGCTGAAATTCGTCGAGCACTGCCTGGAATTTGTCGAGCACAGACAAACAAATCGTCGAACGCCGCTAGCCATTTGTCGAGCTTGAATTTTCCTAAGTTCTGACTAATCTAATCAGCCTAGAAACTTGACCCTAAGACAATACATGGGGTCAATACAAATCCTAATCAACATATAGTGATCCTAGCCCAAATCAGTAATAGGGTTGTTCCAACAATCTCCCCCTTATTTGGGTTAGGATACTATTTAACAATCATTTAAATAATATACAACTGAAAAAGAAAACAACAGAGCATAAATGAATCTGATAGAATGAAAAATCATTTCAGCAGATGAAATAAGAAGTGCTCTGAGTTCTCACAGTATTACAACAAAGTAGAATCTATCAAACAAACAAAGATGATAGTTTAGAACCTTTTATTTCTTTGCATATGAAGGCTTGAAAATTATTTGCCTGTTTGGATCTTGAGATTTCTTCTTGCTGATGTATAGATCTTGAGCTCCCAGAATAGTTTGAGATTTGACATGAGGGACAAAAGCTTCTGGGTGCATATCAATATATTCTTCAGCATTGAATAACTCTTTGTTGTACTTGTCAAGTTCTTTCCTTCTATAATCAGACATGGTAGAAATGTTTGTAAAATCTTTACCTTCTGATTTTGCTTTATTAATCTTAGCATAAGCAATTGATTCTTTGAGTCTTGCCATTTGAAATAATCTTTCCTCTTCGGGATCTGGAAGATAAGGAACAAATTCTGAATTATCAACTTGATCTTGCAGATTTCTTTGAGGATTTCTGATCTTGTGGAAAGATCCATCAGAAATATGAAGTTTGTATTCTGAAGATATTTGAGGTGAAATAATGACTTGACATTCTTGAGAAGCAACTGCTAATTTCTTAGAAGGAGGATTGCTGGCTGATCCTGATGCTTGAGATCCACTGGAACTACCAGAAATCCTTGAATGTTGAGAGCTGGGCTTCTGGGAGAAGGATGATGGTGCTGCTGAGCCTGCTGCTGGAGGAGGAGGAGGAGGATGGTTATATTTGACAGGTTTGTCAGAATAGTAACCAGTTTTCCTTATCTTCTTCCTTCTTTTGTTCTCATTCCTTGAGAATTTCATCCAATGAGGTGTACCTTTGTCAAGAGTAATATTATGAATAACATAATATGGAATATCATTCTCAGGATTTGGAGGCTTGGGAACAGCCTTTGACTTAGCTTTTCTTTTCTTTCTTTCCTTGATAATGTGTCATCAGAATCACTGTTATCATCATCATCTTCTTCAGAGTCAGAAGAAGAAATTGGCTTATTATATAAATCATCAATTGTTTTGATTACTTCAAGAGCTTTTAATCTTTCTTCTTCAGCTTTGTCAAACTCTGCATCTGTCTCTTTCCAGATTTCATCAAAACTTGGCATTGGTTCTTCATTCCATACAAGAGTTGGAGGTGACGAAACAATTCTTGAAGCTGTTTCATCTGATGGAGTAGGAGGATCTTCTATATCATCTAGAAATTCTACAAGATCATCCTCATATTCTGCAGAAGTGTCCTTTATCTAAATATCTTGATAAGAGATTGAAGGAATAGAAGAGATGAAACTTTTTATGATGTCAGAATGAGTCTTCTGAGGAAGGCATATCAGAGCCTTTGATAAATCCTCTATGTATACTTTTGGTGACACCCTTGATGTATATTTAGTATCAAAATTTGATAATAAGTTATGCAGATCACAAGAGGGATGAATGCAGATACAGATATTATTTATTTCTTCTATAGCTTGTATATCTGATACTATACAAGAATCAACCGTATCTGTATCATAAACTATAATTGAATCTTCTTTACTTTGTACTATCTCAGAATTATCTAATTCAAAAATTGTAACTTCTGCTACTTCTGGAGCAACTTCTGCTTCTAGAGCTTCTTCACAGGACATCTCCCCCTGCCTAGATTCAGGGACACCTGAATCTAGGCCCCTAGAAGAATGGACAACAAATGAGGAAGGAAGGGAAGAAAGCTTAGCAGATAAGATAGAAATAGCTTAGAGGACTGGAGCAAATTTTGCATCCAGGAGTTGGTTTATTTTAGGAAGAATGTGATCAAAAATTTGATCAGCAATAGAGGTGAGGTTGAGAGATAGATAGTCTGATGGAAGTGATGTAGATGGTTGTGAAGTGGATGGGATGAAAGTTGGTAGAAGGATATCTCTGACAGTTTCAGAATGTGTGGAAATACTATCTGGATGGTTTGAACTTGAGGGATGAATTGGTGACTGATGTTCATCATGTATTGGAGATGGAGGTGGAATAGGTGATTGAGGTAGAGTTGAGGAATTGAGGTTAGTGTTGATAGGAGATGGAGGAGGGGAAGGCAGTGGTTCTGGAGATAGAGGGGAAATATCATTGATAGGTGGTATATCAGTTGAAAGAGGTGGTGGAGAGTTTGGAGGTAGGAATTGTTCAGGAGACTGTTGAGCAGGTGGAGATGGGATGTGAGAAGGAGAAGGAACTGAGGTAGGAACTTCTAGAAGGGTAGAGGGAGTGACTTGGTCAGTCCTTGTGTCCTCAGATGTTTTCCTTTTCCTAGAAGCATCAGCTCTTGTATTCTTCTTGGGGATTACCCTATCCCACTTAGCAAAGTGTGCTGAGGTCAGCCTCTTGCTGGCATTTATAGTCACGTTGGGTGACACTAGAAGGTCTGGATGCCTTTCCTGCAGGAAAATACCTATAACTCTTCCAAAACTGACATTATCTTTAAAATTTTTCTTTTTAATCAATTCAAAGAGAATTGATCCCCAGTTAATTTTCTTCTTCTCCATCAAGGCCACCATCAACAGAAATTGGTGCCTGTTGATATAGTCATGCCCAGAAGTCTTGCCCAGCAAGACTTTTCCAACAATGTCAGCTAAGAACTTGAAGTCCTGAGATAAGTTCTTTTTCATTAAGTGATTAGGGTTTCCAGTTAAGTGACCCATTTTGACTAAAGCTTCATCAAATTGTTCTGAGCTTATGTCTAAGTCATCATCACCATTCTCAAAACCAAAAATTTCAGTAAGAATGGTGGGAGAGAGAGAGACTTGATGACCTGAGATGGTGCCAGACATCTTCTCATCCTCTGTCTGAACAGTATGAACCCATTCTTTAATCTCTGCAACTGGTATTTTCTGCTTGGTGCTCAAAAACTTCTTTAGATGTTGGTCTTCTAGTTGTTGAAGAACATCCTTGAAGATTTGGTCAGATTGTGCAAAAGAATCCATGTCGATATCAAAACCTATGTCAAACTTCATTGAGTGCAGAGAGGCCTGAGAAATCGCCATTGTTCCTGCAAAGAAAACGAAGATCAAGTGCAGAGGGGAACTGGAGGGAAAAGACGATTTCTGTAGGCGCAAACTTAGAAAGAGATAAAATAAAGCTTATATAGAAAGATCGAAGAATGAGGGCGCATTCGTAAACCGCTGTTCGACAAAACCTAATAAAATTAGAAGTCGAAAAGGCTTTATTTATTCGTCAGACTGGGTACAAAAACACCTTTTTCGTCGACCACCGTTCGACAAATGAAACTGTCTTTATCGATTCTGAGGTTAACAGGTTTTGTCGACTGCCGTTCGACAAATGGTTCAAATTCGTCGTTCTTTGTTCGACGAATTTATGGGATAGATAGAAAATTTAATTTTTAATAGATTGAGTCTCCATCTATCATTCCTAGTTGATATATAAAGAAGATGTGCTTCTTTTCATCTAAGGGCTTGGTGAAAATGTCAGCTCTTTGCAAATCAGTAGAAATGAATTGTAGGCAAATTTTGTTTTTATCCACATTATCCCTAAGGAAGTGGTGGCTAATTTCTATGTGTTTAGTCCTACTATGGAGAACTGGATTTTGTGCTATAGATATTGCACTAGTGTTGTCACAAAATATAATTGAATTATTTAAGTTGACACCATAGTCTAGGAGCTGATTTTGTATCCACAATATCTGTGAGCAGCAACTGCCAGCAGCTATGTATTCAGCTTCAGCTGTTGATGTAGACACAGATGTTTGTTTCTTACAAAACCAAGACACATGCCTATCACCAAGAAACTGACAAATTCCTGATGTGCTCTTCCTGTCTACTCTGCATCCAGCATAATCTGAATCTGAGAATCCAGTTAATTCAAATTCAGATGCTGTTGGATACCAAAGTCCTAGATTAGGGCAACCCTTTATATATCTTAAAATTCTTTTTAGTAAAATAAGATGAGATTCTTTAGGGTTAACTTGAAACCTAGCACAAATACAGGTATCAAACATTATATTTGGCCTACTAGCTGTTAAATAGAGTAGAGAGCCAACAATTGCCCTATACACTTTCTGATCAATAGGTTTTCCTGATTCATCAGTATCAATGACAACATTAGAGGCCATGGGTGTTTTCATGGTAGAAGAATCAGACATTCCAAATCTTTTCACTAATTCCTTAACATACTTAGATTGGGAAATGAAGATTCCTGATGGGGTTTGCTTCACTTGAAGACCAAGGAAGTATGATAATTCACCCATGCTACTCATTTCAAATTTAGATTGCATTAGTTTAGAAAACTTTTTGCATAAATTTGAATCTGTTGAGCCAAAGATAATATCATCTACATATATTTGAACTAGTAAGGGTTGATTTTATGTATCCCGAAAAATAATGTTTTATCTACTATGCCCCTACAGAAATTATTTTCCAAAAGAAAATTAGCTAAAGTCTCATACCATGCTCTGGGAGCTTGTTTGAGACCATAAAGAGCTTTATTAAGCTTAAATACATAGGAGGAATGAGTTGGAGAGATGAAACCTGGTGGTTGTTCCACATAGACCTCTTCTTTGATGTCTCCATTTAGAAATGCACTCTTCACATCCATTTGATATACTTTGAACTTTTTATATGCAGCAAATGCAAGGAAGATTCTGATTGCTTCTAACCTTGCAACTGGTGCAAAAGTTTGATCATAGTCTATTCCTTCTTCCTGTGAGTACCCTTGAGCCACTAGCCTAGCTTTGTTTCTCACAATATTGCCTTGATCATCAAGTTTGTTCCTGAAGACCCACTTGGTGCCAATAACAGGATGGCCTTTTGGTCTTGGAACCAAATCCCAAACCTTGTTCCTTTCAAACTGGTTGAGTTCCTCTTGCATTGCAAGGATCCAGTTTGGATCTTGTTCTGCATCTTTTATGGTTTGAGGTTCAACTTGTGATAGGAAACAAGTATGCATCTGATTTTGGTGTAGTTGATGCCTTGTTTGAACACCTGCTGTGATATCACCAATTACTTGTGAAATTGGATGATCTCTAACTGTGATGTGGCCGACAGTTGGAGTGGGTTCAGCAGCAGTATCCATTTGGCGAATTTGTTCAGCTGTTGTGTCCTGTGGAGGATGTTCTGCTGTTACCTTATTTAAGTTAACAGCAAGATCTGGATGATCTTCTTCTTCACTATCTTCAAGAGTTTGAGGTGATGGATGCGGTGAATCTTCTGTCTGTAGATTTAATCCATCAAGCTCTTCACATAAAGCTGGTACCTGCAGATTGATTTTGGTAGAAGAATTCTTCTCCTTGTAAAACATGTTAGTTTCATCAAAGGAAACATGCATAGACTCTTCTATTTT
Source organism: Dactylorhiza incarnata (assembly GCA_033032865.1). NCBI lineage: Eukaryota > Viridiplantae > Streptophyta > Magnoliopsida > Asparagales > Orchidaceae > Dactylorhiza > Dactylorhiza incarnata. The sequence continues at coordinate 18,900,813 of JAWHQI010000011.1, read as the reverse complement.
AAGAGAAGATTTATTAAATACCCTATATGCTTTGCTAACTAATGAATACCCTAAGAAGATTCCTTCTTCAGATTTTGGTTCAAATTTTCCAAGGTACTTTTTATCATTGTTATGAACAAAACATCTACATCCAAAAGTTCTAAAATAGTCAACTTTAGGTTTCTTCCCTTTAAGTAATTCATAGGGAGTTTTACCCTTAAGTTTGTGTATCAAACTTCTATTCAGAATATAATTTGCTGTGCTGACAGCCTCTGCCCAAAATTTTAGGGGTAAGTTAGCATCTGCAAGCAATGTTCTTGCTTATTCAGTTAGAGTTCTATTTTTCCTTTTAACTACCCCATTTTGTTGAGGAGTTCTAGGAGCTGAGAAGCAATGTCTGATACCTTCCATCTCACAGAATTCTTGCATGAGAAGATACTCAAACTCAGTGCCATGATCACTTCTGATCAATGCAACTACAGTAGAGTACTCAATCTGTATGCTCTTAAGAAAGTCTGTAAGAACTTTAAAGTTATCTGACTTTTCTCTCAAAAAGAACACCCAAGTGAATCTAGAGAAGTCATCTACAATGACTAGAGTGTAAGACTTCCCCCCCTAAACTCTTTATTTCTATAGGTCCAAGAAGGTCCATATGTAGCAAATACAAGATTCTAGGTGAATCACTTTTAGATAATGATTTAAAGCTGTTTTTGGTTTGCTTGCCTAACTGACATGCCCTACAAAGACCTTCTTTCTTATATGATCTTGATGGTAAGCCTCTAACAAGACTATCCTTAGCTAGTTTAGCAATGGTCCTAAGGTTTACATGTCCTAATCTTTTATGCCTTAATTCACTAGGTTTGCTTAGCTCATTAAATAAACAAATTTCTGATTTGGATGAGTTGAAATTTACTAAATATATATTTCCTTGCCTAATACCTGATAGAACAATAACATTATCAGAGGATTTAATAATGCATTCTGATTTATTAAATGTTACCTGATAACCTTCATCACATAACTGACTTATGCTGATGAGGTTATGCTTCAGACCCTTGACATAGGTTACTTACTTGAATGTCACTGCTCCAACTTTAATTTGAACATAGCCTTTGGTTTGTCCATAGTTGGAGTCTCCAAAGATCACCTTGGGTCCAAGATTTGCCTTGTAGTTGTTCAGGTTGGCCTTGTTTCCTGTCATGTGCTTTGAGCAGCCACTATCGAAGTACCATTTTTGATTTAATCTTGGATAGCTGTGTACCTGCAAATACAAAAACATAAACTAGTTTTTTTGACCCAGACTACCTTGGGTCCTTTTATGTTACCACAAAATTCAGAGATAAATGACATTTCAGGCTGATCCTTATAGCCTTGTGGATGATATCTCCTTGGAGGTATAGTCCACTCAGTAAAAGGATTTTTAGTATATTTAGGATTAGAATTCTTAGAGTTTTCTGTATAATGTCTGTTCGACAAATTTGGGTAAATTTGTCGACCGTCGTTCGATGAATGTGCATGTTTCTGTCGAGCGCCGTCCATTTTATAACTATACTGAAAAGTTGTTCTCAGTTTTCGTCGATCCCCGTTCGATAGATTTGAATCTTTTTGTCGAGCTTCGTTCGACGAATTCTTCTGAATTCTCTTATCCTTAACAGACTTGCTTGAAATATCTTTATTTCTTTCTGCAGCATCTTTGCTTTTAGCAGAAATGAATTTTATGGGCGTGGAGAGGATGTTTCTCTTAATTAGAGATGGCTCACTTGATGAAGCACCCAAGCCCAGTTTGCTATTGTTAAATCTCATCAGTTTGATGCTTCTCCCATTGAGAGATTCTTCAAATTGCTTGGCTTCAGACAACTTATTCTCAATGAGAATAATGTATTCTTTGGAGGCAGCCATCTCTTTCTTAAGACTTGCATTTTCTTCACTTATATTTTTCATCTCAACTAACTTATTTCTGAGTGTGATTACTTCTTTCTCAGATTTTATTAAGTCTTGGCAAAGAATTTTGAAATCATATTTGAATTCAATAAAAGTAAAATCAAAGCCAGATAATACCTGATCAGTATCATCTTCTATTTCTGATTCTGATTTCTCTTCATCAGAATTGTTGGTTGAGGCATTGATTGCCATCATACAGAAATTTCTTTCTTTTTCATCATCACTGGAGCTGGATGATGATGCAGATTGTTACTCACTGTCTGAGTCATAAATAGCCATCAAACATGGGTCATTGTCTTTTGTTTCCTCTTCGTCAGATGAGCATGATGAAGATTCTGACTCAGACTCTGTATCACTCTAGGATTTTGCTACAAATCCTCTTCCCTTCTTTTTGTGAGAGTGGGAGGAAGATTTGCTAGAGCTCTTCTTTTCTTCCTTTTCTCTTCTCCTGTCCTTCTTGTCCTTTTTGTTCTGATTATCTTGACAGTCAGGAGCAATGTGTCCTGGTTTCCAGCAACCAAAACATATTATTTCATTAGAGTGATTTTTGTCATACCTTGGCTTATCATGGCTTCTGGATGACTTTTTCCTGAAATCTTTTCTAGCCATTTTATAGAATCTTTTGGCTATCAGACTCAGAAACTCCTCATTGTCAGGAGCTTTTCCTTCTTCTTCTGCAGCCTTGAAGGCTATGCTTCTTTCCTTCTTGGGTGCTGAAGATGAAGTAGATTCTTCATCTTCCCTAGCTTTGATAAGCTGCTCATAAAGACTTGAGCTTGCCCAACAAAGCTTCAGTGGTGATCTCATTGAGACTTCTGGCTTCCTTGATTGGCCAGATTCTGGAGTCCCATGTGCTGGGGAAGCACATAAGAATTTTGTCATTGATCTCTGTGAGTGAGATCACTTTGTCTAGAGACTTCAGCTTATTTATTATGAGGCTGAGCCTATTGTACATATCAACAACACTTTCTGATTCCCCCTTCTTGAAGTTCTCATATTGAGAAATCAGATGAGATCTTCTATCTTTTCTTTCATCTGCTGAGCCTGCCACCATGTTGTTGAGAGATTCCCAAATTTCACTTGCTGAGGTGCACTCAACAACCTTCTGGAATATGTCATCTGACATAGTTAGGGCCAGAATGTTCATGGCCTTTGCATCTGCATTTCTCTGCTTCTTCTGAGCTTCAGTTCACTCAGGAGGTGGAACAACAGTATTGTCTGTTGCTGCATCAGTACTTGTTGCTGCTGTGGTAGCTGGAGGTCCTGTCAAAATGACATTGAAAATTTCTTCATCAATGGAGTTCATATACAGCCCAATCCTTGCTTTTCATAGTGCAAACTTATTGAGATTGCACATAGGAGGTCTTATGCTGGAATATTCCTTGTTTTGTGCCATGAGTTTTAAATAAAATAAAGAGAAAGAAACTCTGAGGAACTTTAAGATCTGGTTGATCTTTGTGATTCAGGTGTTAGCCTATAAAGAATCAACACCCCTCTGATACCAATTGAAAGTAGAGGTCAGATCTTAAGTTACTCTAGAGGGGGGGGGGGGGGGGGGGGATGAATAGAGTATTAAAACTTTTTATTTAGTTTTATAGCGGAATTTAAAATTCTGTTAAGTATATGTGTAATCAGTGAGAGTTAAAAATAAAGACAGAAACAGTAAAAAGAAAATCACACAGCACAGGCACAGAAGAATAAGCAAGCACAGAAGACACAAGGAGCTATAGTAGTTCCCCAATAAATCTGGGTACGTCTACTCTTCTACCACCCTTGGTAGGAATCCACTAGGAGGGTTGATCAGGTGCCCTAGCACTGAGGGGTTTTTGATAAGGTGTCCATACACCAATAAGCTTTTGATAAGGTGCTTAAAAACCATACAAGGATTTTTTGATAAGGTGTCTTGCCACCACTGTGTAAACTTTTGGAGGGAGAATTAACCCTGTACATGTGAGATAAAGAGGTTTAGAGTGTTCTTCTCTGTCAATGATCTGAGAGAAGATAAGATGGTGTTGAAGCTAAAAGCTCCCCCCGTCTGATGAGAGTTGATGACAGTTTGTGGACAGAGCTTTCTCTAACACAAGTCTTTTGTAGCAGATTATCTCGAAGAAATGAATCTTCAGATTGTTGTTGCTCTTTGAAAGTCTTTAACTTGCAGCAGTTCTGAGAGTTTGAATGTTGTTGTCAGAATGATGAAGGTGCTGCCTTGAGTAAGAAGAAGACTGGGAAAAATGAATAATGTTCTGTCCTTCTTCTTTCTCTAATACTTCTCTTTGTTCTTCTTGTTCTGTAAAATCAGAGAGACTGAGAGAATTTTTTGAATGTATCTATGTGCTCTGTCTGAAGGAAAAAAATCGACTCTTGTATATGCTTCTTTGATGACTTGTTCTCTTTCAAATTCAAATCATCTGCTTTTAAGGAATATATTATTCTGACTTAAATCCTTTTTGGAACTATGCAGCCACCCAAAGCAGTTTTGGCAAGTCCTTTCAATTCCTTTTGTCGTGAAAGATGCCTTGGCATTAAATGTCAATGGCTATTCTTTTTCTTGGAATAGAAAGAATATAAGGATATAATAAATAAGAAAGATATCCTTACATAGCTGACTGAATACGTCCAAAAAGAAATAAATATATCCATTATTCTGTCGATTTGTGTTTAGAGAACTGATGTCCAACTGAAAATATTAATCTGAGCTTCAGAAAGGAATTTGTCGAGCGCTGGCTGAAATTCGCCGAGCACTACCTGGAATTTGTCGAACACTGACAGACAAATCGTCGAACGCCGCTAGCCATTTGTCGAGCTTGAATTTTCCTAAGTTCTGACTAATCTAATCAACCTAAAAACTTGACCGTAAGTCTATACAATGCGGTCAATACAGATCCTAATCAACATATAGTGATCCTAGCCTAAATCAGTAATAGGGTTGTTCCAACACATTCAATTTACAATGATAATATAAGACATTTATAGGCAATTGATTTAAAAAGGATAAAACATATAAAATGAAAGATAGATCACTTAAAAACCTTATGACTTTATATTCAATTTAATTTAATTTGATTTGTTAAACATTAGGTTTAAAATGAAAGTCATATCTCATGATATATAAAGTGATCATAAACATGTTGGCTCAAAAATAAACAATAAACAAAAGAAAAGGACAATAAGCATATCATGAAGTAGAGTATTGAAAATTTCATTTTGATTTATTTCTACTTCATGCAATACAATGATTCCTAGTGAATAAGAGATTTAAGTATCCAAAGGGGACCAAGTGTGATGGTTCCTTTGGGTACCCAAATACATCATGTTGGCTTTTGGGAAGATAGTGATGAATGGGCCTTTACAAGTGGAGTTAGTGTTTCATTTTTAATTTTGGGCCTCCATTCATACTTTGGTTGTTTATCTTATAAATTCATATTATGATTATTTGACATCTTTTTGTGATGATAGTTGTTTGAAAAATAATTCATTTGGGATTTATGTTTATTCAAATTATTTTTCAAAATACATTGATGTTGATTGTATAACCCGTAATTTGTCGAGATCAAAAATTTATGAGGACAACGCAGAAGACCTCCCCCACCTGGGGCGAGTACAGAAGACTTCCCCCACCTGGGCGAGTACAGAAGACCTCTCCCACCTGGAGCGAGTACAGAAGACCTCCCCCACCTGGGGCGAGTACAGAAGACCTCCCCCACCTGGGGCGAGTACAGAAGACCTCCCCTGTTGGAGCATGCATTTCGTACTCCTCCATTTTGATAATGACAAAGTTCTGTTTGTATTTGATTCTATTTTTATTAATGGTGTGCAGGTAACAGGTATGAGATGTTCACATTTCTGCTGGAGCTAAATTTGAATGTGGGAAAATTGCACTGTCGGAAAATTCTGACAGCCGCTGTCGCCCAGGCGACAGCAGAGAAGTTACAACTACTTCCCTCCACGGCAGCTCGACGAAAGTCAGTTTTGAGCTGTCGGAATTCCGACAGCGATGTCGCCCAGGCGACAGCTCGGAGGTTACAACAACTACCCACGACACCACCCACGATCGGCAGTTTTGCACTGTCGGAAATCCGACATCGATGTCGCCCAGGCGACAACTCGACGGTTACAGCAACTGCCCGCACGACGCCACTCCAGCGGCAGTTTAACGCTGTCGGAAAATTCCGACAGTCACTGTCGCCCAGGCGACAATGATTTTCTATAAATTGCCTCCTTGTGTTCGTGCATTAAAAAGCTTTGAGAATTCCAAGTCCCCTTCCTGAGTGCATACGAACCAGAGAGCTCCAGAACCTCTTCAACTCCCATTTGTGCAAATAAGGATTGAAGATTGAAGACGAGATCGGGCGCGCTACTACATGATCGATCATCTCGAGGCTTCAACAATCCGTTCAGAGATCTGATCTTCTAGGGAGTTGTTCTTTTCATATTGTATTTTCATTCACATACTTTTCATTTTGTATTGGTAGAGAAATCGTCGTCTTGCGTGCGGCGTCTAAGTCCTTGCGCGGCTTAGGGGAAAATCGCTTCCTTGTGCGGAGCGTCCAAGTCCTTGCGTGGCTTGGTGGGAAATCGTGGCCTTGTGTGCTACGTCTAGATCTTGGGAAGATCTAGAGGATAGGCTTGGGCTTGGTCTTGGGAAAGACAAGCGATAGCCTTCCGATCCTTGGGAGAAGGATTGGTAAACCAAAATTGTAGAATTTTTTTTATTAACATAATTATGCCTTGATCTTAAGCATTGTTAAGATCATTTTTATTGTACTCAAATTTCATGATTAATATAATTATGTCTTTTTCTTTAATTACATATTTGGTGGCATAATCTTTATCTTAGAAATTTGTGTTTTGGTTTAATACTAAAGTTGCATTGGTTTGAAAGTATTTATAAGTAATTTTTTTTAGTAAAGTAAAATCTCTTTAAAAAAAAATTACTAAGTAAAAATTAATTTTTAGACACACCCTTATTCACCCCCCCCCCCCCCCCTCTAAGGGCGTCATACGATCCAACAAGTGGTATCAGAGCGAGGTTACTCCAAAACGGTTTTACCACCGGGAGTAATGGCGCACAACAATCACGCGTTCGTTGAGGGGCAAGGAATTAGTAGGCCACCACTTTTTACGGGCACAGACTATAATTATTGGAAAACACGTATGCGTTGTTTTCTAATTGCGCTAGATATAGAAGTCTGGAATATGGTAGAATCTAGTTACACTTCTCCAACATTTGTTGTAGGAGATGTGGATAAGCCCAAAGACAAGTGGGATGACAACGATAAATTAAAATGTAAGAACAATGCAAAAGCCATGAATGCTTTAGTTTGCGCACTAGATTGCACTGAATTTAATAGAGTTTGTGCTTGTAATACTGCATTTGCAATTTGGAATTTATTAAATCACTCATGAAGGTACTTCGCAGGTAAAGGATTCAAAGCTATTTCAACTGGAATCTGAATTTGAAAGGTTCAAAATGGAGGTAGATGAAGAGATTGATACGATGTACACACGATTTACAAAAATCGTGAATGACTCAAAGGTGCTAGGAAAGGTGTTCTCAAATGGAGATTTGGTAAGGAAAATCTTAAGATCACTTCCCCCGAAGTTCAAACCTAAAGTGACTACAATTTCCGAGTCACATGATCTTAAGACCTTACAATTGGAGAGCCTCATTGGGAACTTGAAAACTCATGAAGTTGAATTGAAAATTCAACAACAAGAGTATATGGAGCCAAGGAAGAAGGGATTGGCTCTAAGATCAAAGAAGGAAGAAACTAGTGATTCTGAGGAGGATGAAGAAGATGAGGAAAGTTTATTTGTTAAAAAATTTAGAAAATTTATGAAAAATCCGGAGAGAAGGAATTCGTTTAAGAAGTATTTTAAGAAGGAGACCTTTAGGAAGAAAAAAAGAAAGGAAGGCAATGAGGAGGAAGAGAGACCGCCACCGGAGTGCTATCACTGCAAGAAGTTAGGACACATTCGAAGCAAGTGTCCAAAGTACTTGAAAGAACTTAAAGAAAAGAAGCACAAAGGGTCGAAGAAGGTGTTGAAGGCGGAAACCTGGGATGATACTACTTCTGAGGATGCAAGCAGTTCCGACTCAAGTAAAGAAGAGGAGGCCAACATATGCTTAATGGGAAAGAGCGTCATATCTGATGACGAATGCAGTGTCCAAAGCTACACTGAGGTAACTCCTCCAACCTATGATGAATTGTTTTCTGAATTTTTAAAGACTTGCAAATTTTTTGAAAAAAGCTTAAAAGACAATGATCTTCTTAAATCTGAAAATGACATTTTACTTAAAGAAAACAAAAAAATTTTAAGGGAAATTAAGACTATTGGAAAAAGAGATTCCTCTTGCCAAGAGTGTGATCACTTTTTGGGAAGAATTAATGAACTTGAAGAATCTCTTTCCAAATCTCATGCTACAATAAAAATTCTTACTAACAAGAATGAGATTTTAGAGAGAGATCTGAAATCTTCAATCTCCAAAGTCCATGAGGGAAAGAAATCTTTTGAACGTAGATGCGTAAATCTAGTATCCGAGAATACACAAATGAAAAACCAGATTCATGACTTAACACTAGCCATGAAAAAATTTGGAATGGGCCGAAGATCACTGGATATGATCTTAGGATACCAACGCCATGGATCTGGAAGGTTTGGGCTCGGATACACATCTGGAAGCTGTCGCCCGGCGACAACCACTGTGGCCAGCGACAGTGAAAAGTCCAGAAAATTCACTTTTAAAAATTCTAAAATTAATGAATTGTTAAATACTGCATCCTCATCCAGTAAAAGTCCAGAAAAGTTATACTCCTCTAAATACATTACATGTGCCAAATGCAATAGATTTGGTCACACTACGGACTCTTGCTGGAAAGAAGGAAAAGTAAAATCAAACAAATCTGGGTGCCTAAGGCTTCTACCTATACTATGGGTGGAACCACTTGGGTAACCAGATCTTTACTCACCTCTTCTTTCTAGGTATGTTGGCAGGCTAAGGACAAAAATGACGTGTGGTACTTGGACTCGGGTTGTTCAAAGCACATGACGGGCAATAAAGAAAAGTTCCTTAGCCTAGAGATGAAGAAAGGAGGAGTTGTTACATTCGGAGACAATGGAAAAGGAAAAATCATCGGCATCGGAGTTGTGGGTAACGAAAATTTTTAATTTCAAATGTTTTATTTGTAGAAGGATTAAATCATAATTTGATTTCTATTAGTCAATTATGTGATAAGGGTTTAAATGTTTTATTTGAATCTTCTACAAATTTATGCAAAATTATTAATTCCAAAACAAATGAAATTGTTTTTACCGCACCTAGATGTCATAATGTATATATGATTAAATTTCTTGATTTTTCAAATTCTACCTTAAAATGTTTTTTATCAAAAAATGATGAATTAGATTTATGGCATAGGCGACTTGGACATGCTAGTGCCAAGTTAATTTCAAAACTTTCAAAAGATAAATTAATTAAAGGTTTACCTTTGCTAAATGGAAATTTATCGTCTTCACTATGTGTGTCTTGCCAAAAAGGAAAATTTTCAAAATCATCTTTCAAAAGTAAAAACATTATTTCTACCACTAGGCCACTTCAATTAATACATATGGACTTATTTGGGCCAATTGGAATTTCTAGCTTAGGAGGTAGAAAATACACATTTGTTTTGATTGATGATTATTCTCGTTTTTGTTGGACTTTATTTCTAACCTCCAAATCCGAAGCATTTTCAGAATTTTCAAAATTATGTTTGCGTATTCAAAATGAATTTGAGTTAAAAATTAAATGCATACGATCGGATCATGGAGGAGAATTTGAAAATGAAAAGTTTATTTCTTTTTGTACGGAATTAGGAATTAAACATGAATTTTCCGCTCCACGCACACCACAGCAAAATGGTGTAGTGGAGAGGAAAAATAGAACTCTTCAAGAGTTAGCCTGTACAATGTTATCTGAATTCAAATTACCAAAATCTTTTTGGGCTGAAGCGGTTAGCACAGCATGTTATGTAATAAATAGAGTAATGCTTCGCCCTATTTTAAAATTAACTCCTTATGAATTATTTTTTAATAAACAACCAAATGTTTCTTATTTCAAAGTTTTTGGTTGTAAATGTTTTATTTTAAATTCTAAAGATTCCTTAGGAAAATTTGATGAAAAATGTGATGAAGGTATTTTTATTGGCTATTCTTCAACTAGTAAAGCTTATCGGATTTTTAATAAAAGAACAAAAATAGTTGAAGAATCCATTCATGTTAGGTTTGATGAGTTTGCTTCATGTGTGGAAAAGAAAATAACAGGAAAAGAAGATGATCCCCTTCCTTCGGTGGAGAATGATGATGAAGAACTTGGAGAAAATGAAGAAGAAAAAGGAGAAGAAAGAGAAGGAGAAAGAGAAGAAGAAAGAGAAGAAGAAAGAGAAGAAGAAAGAGAAGAATATGTGCCTCCAAGTGAATTGAGATTTTCAAAGGATCATCCAAAGGAGCTTATCATTGGAGATCCGCAAAAAGGGGTTAGTACTCGTTCATCGCTACATGTTTTATTTTCAAACCTTTGTTTTGTCTCTGAAATAGAACCAAAAGATGTTTCCACCGCTTTAAATGATGAATTTTGGTTTTTAGCTATGAATGAAGAACTTAATCAATTTGAACGTAATAAGGTTTGGAATCTTGTAGAACGACCCAAAAATCATCCTGTAGTTGGTGTTAAGTGGATTTTTAAAAATAAAATGGATAATGAATATAGAATTATTAGAAATAAAGCCAGATTAGTTGCAAAAGGTTATGCACAAATTGAAGGGGTAGATTTTGATGAAACTTTTGCACCCGTAGTAAGATTAGAAGCGGTTAGGATATTTCTTGCATTTGCTTGTTTTAAAAGATTTAAATTATATCAAATGGATGTCAAAATCGCATTTTTAAACGGGTATATAAAAGAAGAGGTTTATGTAGAACAACCCCCTGGCTTTATAAATGAGAAATATCCAAATTATGTTTATAAATTAGATAAAGCGCTTTATGGATTAAAACAAGCGCCTCGTGCTTGGTATGATCGATTAACTCAATATTTGTTAAAGCACGATTATAAAATAGGAAGTGCTGATTCTACACTCTTCATTAAGCAAATTGATCATGATTTAGTTATTTTACAAATTTATGTTGATGATATTATTTTTGGAGCCACTAATGAAGAGTTGTGTATTGAAGTAGTTCAAATTATGAAAAATGAATTTGAAATGAGTATGGTTGGAGAACTTTCATATTTTCTAGGTTTTCAAATTACACAAAAACATGATGGAATTTTTATATGTCAAACCAAATATATTCATGATATGTTAAAAAGATTTGGATTTGAAAACCTTAAGCATGCAAACACTCCTATGAGTACTTCACTAAAATTAGGAAAAGATGAAAGTGGTGTTTCAATTGAACAAACCCTTTATAGAAGTATGATAGGGTCTTTATTGTATTTAACCGCATCTAGACCTGATATTATGCTTGCCGTTTGTTTATGTGCTAGATTTCAAGCTAATCCTAAAGAGTCACATTTAAAAGCGGTGAAACGTATCTTTAGATATCTCATAGGAACATCAAAATTAGGTTTATGGTATCCTCATAATGATTCTTTTATTTTACATGGTTTTTCGGATTCCGATTATGCGGGATGTTCTTTAGATAGGAAAAGCACTAGTGGCACTTGTCACTTTATCGGCCCTTCACTTATTTCATGGTCGAGTAGGAAACAGAATTCTGTTGCCCTCTCTACTACCGAGGCCGAATATATTGCACTAGGTAGTTGTTGTCCCCAAGCTCTTTGGATGTCACAAACATTAGAAGATTTTGGCATGCAACAAAGTAGTGTAGAATTAAAGTGTGACAATAAAAGTGCTATAGACTTAACTAACAATCCCGTATTACATTCTAGATCTAAGCATATAGATGTCCGACATCATTTTATAAGGGATCATATTAAGAAGGGTAATATAAAAATCAACTTTATAGGCACGGAAAATCAACTAGCGGATATATTCACTAAGCCGTTACCGGATTCCCGTTTTTCTATGCTTAGGCTAGAATTGGGAATTCTAGACATTTCACAATGAATATATCACTATTTAAAGCCTATAAAATAAAATAAAAATTATCACAAAACCTAAACAATTTAAAAAGCAAAAGCCTAAATTTTAAAAATCAAACAGTAGAATTTCAAAAGACTTAACAAAAAAAATTCAAACATCATTAATATTACATCAATATTGTTCAAATAAAAACAGTAGAAAACAACATAAGGATCAAGTTCATTAAACAGCAATAGATCTGAAGAAGTTCACTGTCGCCCAGGCGACAGTTGATGTCGAAAATTTCCGACATCTCCCAGCAGCAGCAACCTGATGAAATTACTCTGAATCTTCATAACCAGCCCCGCTGCTCTCTGGACAATCTTCTGGAGGTCCTCGTCTCACGGCTTTACCACGGCGAGTCTGCCTCACCGATTGGCGTGGCGGTTCTTCGTCCGGAACTTGCCATTCGGCCTCTTCCTCCGGCGTTGGCTTCAACTTCAGACCTTTGACGAGAAACTTCATAAACTTCTGCATTCGACTACGGTCCTTCTTCACTTCCTTCTTGTGATCCTCTAATGAATCACGTAAATCATCAATGGACTCTCGTAGTGATCCTGCCCTAGGCAATGGCGGCTCTCGAATCTCAATTCCCGGATGAGCCTTTTTCTGCGTCTTCTTCACTTTCATCGAACCCGTATAATATATCTCCGGATAACAATCATCCAAATAAGAACTTTGCGCTATCCATCCGTACTTCTTATAGAGTACACACTGAATTATCGCCCCCATTGGCAGCGTATGAACCTTCACCCATCTTGGATGCTTTAATCTATACGCATACCTAATCTGGGAGAGTATGAAGTCCGCCACATCAAAAAGTTCATCCTCCATAATGTAGTATGTAATGAGGGTCAACTGAGCCGTAATACTTCTTGTATCTCCACTCTTCAACATGACTGAATTCCTTAAGATATCTTGAACTAAGAAAGCATCCGGATTGAGTGACGTAACTTCAGTGGTTAGAGTCTTCTTTTGATTCCCATGTAAACTCATGTTTACAAGGGTCCAATCTCTATCTTTTCTATAACTCTCCACTATATCCGGCACATTTTCACTAATCACTAATCCAAATTCCTCTCTTAGATCAAAATGTGTTATTTCCACATGTTGACCCTGAATTCTTGGTCTTACTCCTCCATCCAACTCAGTGCAATTTGGATCTTCCAAATGATTAAAGAACTCGCGAATCAAAAAGGAAGAGAACAGCTCTGGGGTGATTATTGAGAGAATACCTGCATTCGCAAGCCGATCATAGATATGATCGTGCTTCGGCGAATCAAATTCCACATACTTCGCAACTCCAACAATAGCTTTCTCCACCCCAGGAAAAACTTGATATGAACTATGTGCATATTCCGAAGTACTCCTTCGAGCTTTGGAACTGGAAGCCATTCTACAAATAACATAAAAAATTTTGATTAAACATGTGATGTGCACTGGAACACTGTCGCCCAGGCGACAGTGACTGTCGGAAATTTCCGACAGCTCTCCAGTGAACTTCTCTCGAAATTTTTTACATTCACTTCCAGATCTACTCAAAATCAAGGTTGTTTCAACATCAAGTTTAAAAAAAATATATATGTTTTTCAAATCAAAATCTTCTCCATATCCTTACTATTCATCATCTTCAACCTTCATTCAAAAGACAAAACTTCCATTTTTAAAATTAGTCTATGAACAAAAGCAAACCTTCAACCACAAGAATCACAAAATCATAACATTTTTAACAAAGATCCAACAAGATCCACTTGTTTTTAAACTAGATCTACACTTTAAAAAAAAATTCAAAAACCTACACCATTCATCAAAAGTCAAAATGAAAACTACATTTTCCTTCTTCTCTACTATCAAAATCACAAATCCCTAAAAAAATTTTGAGTTAAAAAATAAAAATCAAAACTCCATACCTTAGATCTAGAGTTGTCGCCGACTTCCGACAGCCTTCTCTCGCTCTACAGTCCAGAAAAATGAAGCACAATAGGGTTTGACTCGGTCCAAAGCCCTATTTATATTTTTGACTGTCGCCCAGGCGACAGTGACTGTCGGAAATTTCCGACAGCTCCCGAATTGATATTTCTTCAATTATTGGTCCCTTTGATGATTTACAATAGTTATATGTCATTATTAATGCTTCACCTCATGACTTGATGACAAACCATGTGTTTTTTATTTTAAAAAAAATGACTCTTACATGATTATATGACTTCATTTCCAAGCTATCATCGTATTGACACTCCTACTTAGTTGTTTAGACCATTGGAAATTGTTTTCGCATGCCTCTAAGTATGAGAAATTGTTTATCTATCATAATGAACTATCACGTTCACTTCTTTTGATCAATACGTATGTCTTTTTATTTAATATATACATGGATCATATTTGCTTTAACATAATAAAATAGCACTTCTTAAATACAACTTTCAACCTTGATTTGTTAGCACAACAAAATATACACCATCTTTTGCGATTCAAGTGAATTCGGAGATCCTTGGTCAATTACAAAAAAAAATATCAATATATCAAAATTAAGATATCACAACTTCTATGATAAAAAAACAAATTTATAATAAAGACAAGGATACTCCACCAAGCACTACTTACCCTCCTGATAAGTATTAATGAGCATTGTGAGGTTAAGCACCTTGGAAAGAATTGTAAAGTGTCTTGTGCAAAAGAAAAATGGTTTTCTATTCCTCTTGTGCTATATCTTCAAAGTCAAAGTTGACTTTAAATGCTTTTATTATGTTCTACATTTCAATGATCATGTAAATTAAATAGCTTCCTATCTTTGATCTAAGTTTCACATGTACACATCACTATGTTATATAAACATTCATCTCATGAGAATTGGACCGAAAATATTCCATAATTCTATACACTATTGTGTCTTTCTATGATACTTTCAAATGACCTTACTCATGTTTAAGTTATTTTCTTTCATTACTTCATATGGCTATATCGTCACTTCATGGGTTTATTCATACTATGGCATATTCCTATTATTTCATGGACTTCAATCATTTCCACACAAAAAAAATGCTTCCGCTTACTCTTCATTTCAATATTCTATATCCTTTCCCTTAAGAACTACACTTTTATCTAATATTAACTTTTGCTAATACCAAAAGGAGGAGAATTTAAAGTATAAAAAGAAAAATCACAAATCTATTACACATAAATATTCCACCTACACAATACATCATATATTTAGGGGGAGCATATATTTAGGGGGAGCATTCATTTAGGGGGAGCTTTCACCTAAAGGGAGATTATTTATTTTAAGAGAAATATATCATGTTATTTTTGTGCACACACCAAATGTTAAAATCAACAATCTAAATAAGACATGATTTATTTTTATACGGATTTGTTATTATCAAAAGGGGGAGATTGTTGGAGCATGCATTTCGCACTCCTCCGGTTTGATAATAACAAAGTCCCGTTTGTATTTGATTCTATTTTTATTAATGGTGTGCAGGTAACAGGTATGAGATGTTCACATTTTTGCTGGAGCTAAATTTGAATGTGGGAAAATTGCACTATCGGAAAATTCCGACAGCCGCTGTCGCCCAGGCGACAGCAGAGAAGTTACAACTACTTCCCTCCACGGCAGCTCGACGAAAGTCAGTTTTGAGCTGTCGGAATTCCGACAGCGATGTCGCCCAGGCGACAGCTCGGAGGTTACAACAACTGCCCACGACACCACCCACGATCAGCAGTTTTGCACTGTCGGAAATCCGACATCGATGTCGCCCAGGCGACAGCTCGACGGTTACAGCAACTGCCCGCACGACGCCACTCCAGCGGCAGTTTAACGCTGTCGGAAAATTCCGACAGTCACTGTCGCCCAGGCGACAGCGATTTTCTATAAATTGCCTCCTTGTGTTCGTGCATTAAAGAGCTTTGAGAATTCCAAGTCCCTTCCTGAGTGCATACGAACCAGAGAGCTCCAGAACCTCTTCAACTCCCATTTGTGCAAAGAAGGATTGAAGATTGAAGATGAGATCGGGCGCGCTTCTACATCATCGATCATCTCGAGGCTTCAACAATCCGTTCAGAGATCTGATCTTCTAGGGAGTTGTTCTTTTCATATTGTATTTTCATTCACATACTTTTCATTTTGTATTGGTAGAGAAATCGTCGTCTTGCGTGCGGCGTCTAAGTCCTTGCGCGGCTTAGGGGAAAATCGATTCCTTGTGCGAAGCGTCCAAGTCCTTGCGTGGCTTGGTGGGAAATCGTGGCCTTGTGTGCTACGTCTAGATCTTGGGAAGATCTAGAGGATAGGCTTGGGCTTGGTCTTGGGAAAGACAAGCGATAGCCTTCCGATCCTTGGGAGAAGGATTGGTAAACCAAAATTGTAGAAATTTTTTTTTATTAACATAATTGTGCCTTGATCTTAAGCATTGTTAAGATCATTTTTATTGTACTCAAATTTCATGATTAATATAATTATGTCTTTTTCTTTAATTACATATTTGGTGGCATAATCTTTATCTTAGAAATTTGTGTTTTGGTTTAATACTAAAGTTGCATTGGTTTGAAAGTATTTATAAGTAATTTTTTTTAGTAAAGTAAAATCTCTTTAAAAAAAAAATTACTAAGTAAAAATTAATTTTTTAGACACACCCTTATTCACCCCCCCCCCCCCCTCTAAGGGCGTCATACGATCCAACATCCCCCACCTGGGGCGAGTACAGAAGACCTCCCCCACCTGGGGGAGTACAGAAGACCTCACCCACCTGGGCGAGTATAGAAGACCTCCCCCACCTAGGGCGAGTACAGATGACCTCCCCCACCTGCTCAAGTATAGAAGACCTCCCACACCTGGGCGAGTACAGAAGACCTCCCCCACCTGGGGCGAGTACAGAAGACCTCCCCCACCTGGGGCGAGTACAGACTTTCACCCCGTCAAAAGGCAGGAGCGGCTATCTGCAGTCCATTTCAGAGGGCGGGAGCCGCTATGCGCAGTCCACTTCAGAAGGCGGGAGCAGCTATTCGCAGTCCATTTGGATTTGCCTATAAATAGGACCCCAAGGCACAAGTAGAAGGCACCTTCACCCCCACCTACGGTGGGCGAGTACCTTGCATGCCTATCTTGTGCCATGCTCAGCATTGGCTTTAGGAGGGGAAGTTCCTATAGACTTCCAGGTATGTGGCAGGACCTCCTCGCTGCAGCACGCGGGTCTTGTTTATAGGCAGGTTGGAGTGGTTTTGTATGTTATCTAGTTCCTTATCACGTTGTCTTACATGGGTCGATCACTAAACAAGTAGCCTCTGGTCACCCCCAAGTCTCGAACATAGTTGGACCGGTATCCGGGTTCCAACATTTTTGGTGCAGTGAGCATGGACTGTGACCGGAGTAAGAAACTTAAGTGTAAGACCTCACAGTGAGCCTTGATGAGAAGGGTCCTAGGCGAGTACCAGTTCAGGAGAGTTACAAACTCAGGGGAGTACCCGATTAGGGGAGCTCAAACTGAGGTGAGTACCAGATTAGGGGAGCTCAAATTGAGGCGAGTACCAGATTAGGGGAGCTCAAACTCAGGCGACTACCAGATTAGGGGAGCTCAAACTCAGGCGAGTACTAGATTAGGGGAGCTCAAACTGAGGAGAGTACCAGTTCAGGCGAGTACCAGATTAGGGGAGCTCAAACTGAGGCGAGTACCAGTTCAGGCGAGTATAAACTCAGGCGAGTACCAGATTAGGGGAGCTCAAACTGAGGCGAGTACCAGTTCAGGCGAGTACAAACTGAGGCGAATTCCAGCTCAGGCGAGCTCAATCAACTCACAGGTATTCTACTCGCAGATACTGCCTACAGGTATTCCACTCGCAGATACTGCCTACAGGTGTTCCACTCGCAGATACTTCCTACAGGTATTCTACTCGCAGATACTTCCTACAGGTATTCTACTCGCATATATTCTGCCCACAAGCGTCCTACTTGCGAGATGCGAGGAGACCAGAAAAGAGATATTCTGCTCGCAAGCATCCTACTCGCGAGATGCGAGGCGGCCAGGAGAGAGGTGCGAGGCAACCCAATGTAGGTGACCTCCTCTAGGGAAACTTAAGGCCAGGCGAGAAGAAATCAAGCTCAGTGAGGAGTGATTTCAGGCGAGTGCGAGACAACTCTGCGTAGGGGGTCATAAGGTCAAAGGTGACACTTCTATTTCCCACGTTTTCACCTCTTTTTATTGCTAACATATTTTCATACATAGTACATATTAATACTCATGGGTGCTTTGGTAAAACCCCTGAGTTCTTTCACCTGATTTGCAAATAGTGTTGCTTTGACATCTTTACCACTATGACATCTGTCACAGAGGGAGAAAGAAAAAGAACGATAAAATTAATAAATATTTCTTTTTTCAAAATATCAACCGTGTCCCCGGCAACGGCGCCAAAAACTTGAAGGGAGCAAAACTATATCCGCAAACGACAACGGCAAGTGTACCGTATCGAATGTAGTATAGGTTATAAAAACCAAGGTCGTATTAGACTCGGGGCGGTTGAGTACTCTTACTTCAAGAAAACCTTTATTATTCTATCAAGTAGAACTTGAGGTTGGTTTTGCAAATGGAAAATTAAAATAATAATTAAAAGAACGATTAACACTCGATCTTTGAATCACCTTGGAGATAAAAATAAGAACAAAGAATAAAAGCGCATTCTCTTAATAAAATAGCTTTAACCGTGGAGATTCCCGAATTATGAACGCACCTCTCTCGAGGATGCGCTCAACTGAGTTTAGGTTGATCAATCGAACTCTCGTTCTAGAATCGAAACCCCTAAAACTCGCCTTATCGAAGTGAATCCCGCTATTGGCTTTTACTCCAATCCGGAAGGGTAACGTCGTCCTCTCTCAAGGATTGCATTCTACTCTTTTTTATCCTTGAGTGATCGATTCGTCTTACGAGCCTCTCGGCTAACTAAAGAACGAAAACAAGAACAAGAATTATATATCAAAAATATAATCTCGTTATCTTAAAATCAAGGGTAAATCTTAAGCATTTTCGAAAAGAGAAATAGCAACTATAGATTATTTCATGACTTATATCATTCCTTGGATCATCTCGATCGAGTACTAATAATATTTTAGTTACTCATGGAGATGAAGGAAATGAAAGGAATAAAAGAGTACATGATAAAAGAGAGTGAAAAAGAGAAAGAGAACTATTTTATTTTATTGAAATGCAAAAGAGATTACAAACTATGAAAAGGAAATTACAACTATTGCATTGAAAATTACAAATGCTAATAAGAAAAAGACGTACAAGAGCTACTAAAAACATGAAAATAAAACAAGAAAAGGAGATTTGAACTCCCAAAATTCATCTCAACAAATTCCTTCTTTAACGTCTGGTGAAGCTGGCTTTAAATAGGCAGAAATTTGGTGTTACACGCCCTTGGTCACGCCCGTGACCAAGGGCGTGTAAGGGGCGTGATCGGTGCTGGTGCGGAGAGGGCGCGTTCTGGCTTCAATGCAGGCATTTCGGGCGCGTCACGCCCTAGGTCACGCCTGTGATCTGGGGCGTGTAATCTTAAAATATAGTTTTGGTGGGAAACTTTGGCGGGAAAGAGCGCGGTTGAACATTCGTCGGTCTCTGCCATTTCGTCGATCTCAGCATGTTCGGAGAACACAGCAATTTCGTCGAACGAAGGAGCCATTTCGTCGAACGCAGGAGCCATTTCATCGATCTCAGCGTTTTCGTCAAACGCAGCCTTTTCGTCGAACGCAGCAGCCAGGCGCAGTTCGTGGAGCTCAGCGGGTCGCGGCCGTAGCATTGGGTCACGCCCTTGGTCACGCCAGTGACCTAGGGCGTGTACTTGGCGAATTCTTCACGGAACACCCCCTGGTGGCAGAATTGGGTCTGGAACACATCTTTGGCTGTCACGCCCTTGGTCACGCCCGTGACCTTGGGCGTGTACTTGACAATTCTGCTCAAAATGCCCAGAAATCCTAAAAAACACAGAAAAGACTTAAGTTAGTTTATAAAATTAAAAGGAAACATATTAAATAAGAAAATACATATAAATTATATAAATTCATATTGAAACTACATTAAAATTATACTAAAAGATGAGTACAAAAACTACTCATCAAACACCCCCATACTTGAGTTTTTGCTATTCCAGAGCTAAAGAGTGAGGAAAGAATTACAAGACATCGATATTATTTTTTAATTAACTAAAATTTCATTAAACCAAGAGTAAGTTAAAAGTAAATTCTAGGAATTGAAGAAATAAGTCATAAGTTATGTTGATAATTTAAATAGAGAAATTTGTTTAGCTAACTACTTCTCAAGATAACTATTTAGCATCCGAAATTATAGAAATTTTCAAACAAAATTAGATTGAAATTATAGACACTCTAACATAAAAGAATCTTAAGGAAAAGACACCTACCAAAATATTGCTCTCTTAATAATTTAGTTTAGGACTAGAAACAATGAAATTGGCTAGGGATGGGTTTAAACGGAATGACAAAATGAAGACAAAGGATATGAAGAGGTTTTTGATTGGGGTGATGAATTTTATCCTCTCAACCCCTTTTTTTAGTATATGTAATACCAGATAATGATAGACTATTATCCTATCATTTCCACGACATATACACATTTTTTCTCTCTTCATTTTTATTTTTGGGTTGCATATGTTTAACAGAGAATAAAGAACTAACATCTCCTTATTCCCATGACATATGATCTAACAATAGGGGAAAAGAAAAAATACATATGTTTACCAAGGGTAAAGAAATACTTCTAGTTTATAAATTAAACTATTTTGAGAGCAACTTTTAGTGGAATGAAATTTCCTAAGATCTTAAAGTTAATAGCGAATATATTAAAAAAATCTAGAGATGTATAGCCAATTTACCACAAAGTTAAGCTATTTAAAATTAAAAGGAGAAGTAGTGCTAAATAGATTCTCTAATCAAATTAAAAACATAAAATATTTCTTAAAACCAAATTACTTCAAATTTAAATTTAACAAATTCTGATAAAACAAAATATTAGCTAAATCAAAAATGTAAGAATACTTATAATCAAACCTCAAACTAAATTTCTAGAAGAATAAAAACAACAAGGCTAGGCGTATTTATTATTTTTATAAATATTATTTCTTGGACTTCCCAAGGGCTACCCGGTGAAGGGTTCGCACGGTACTAGGAGCCGTGATGGGAGTTCAAGCCCTAAGCGCCCTTTCCAAGAAATTAGATTTTTATAATATATATATATATATTTCAAATAAAGATACAATGAATGCTAAGCTACACCCCCATACTTAAAATTAAACATTGTCCCCAATATTTAAAACTAAGTATGAAGAACACTTGAAAGAAAATAAATTTTAAAAGAGAAATACAAAAAATTAAAGATAAGCAAGGGGTGCCTCCCAAGAGCGCTTTCTTTTTCCCGTCTTTAAGCTAGACAGTTATTGTTAGGAAAACGGAAATTTAAAAGAGAAGTGAACATGCAACTCCCCTAATTCACGCGTAGGTGAATGTGACGGCGTCAGTCGCCCGGCTACTCCTCCGCTTAACATGTGATTCTTCGTTTGTCTTTGATCTTGAATATGCAAATCCAAATCACCTATACATACCTGAGGTGATTTGGATTTATAAAGATGAGCGGCATATGGATCGTCAATTCTTTGGGGTAGCAACGACTCATCTTCAACCTGTAAATTATTAGTTTTTAAAGAATCACAAATAAACGATTCAGATAATATTTCGCAAGGAGGAGGCGCTTGCGAAAATATAAGATTAAGCTCTCGTTGTTCCTTTTCTAAAATATAATTTTCATTAGGAAAATCTAGTGCATTACCAAGTGGAATAAAGTTTTCGGACACAAAATTTTCATCAATTTTTGGTTTGATAGAAGAAATTCGTGAATATTCATGACAAAGAAAATAAAATCCGCGTGGAGTAGGGGAAGAAACTTGTTCTTCTTCTACTTCATCTGGGGTGCCCATAACCTTAAAAAATTCTTGGTATAATAAGTTTTCTTCATCCTTGGTAAATGAAGTTATGGGATTACATGAAACCACATGTTCCTCCATAACTAAATTATCCAAAGATGGAGAAGAAACACTAGAAGAAATTAAATTCTCCTCTAAATTTTGGGGGGAAGTATCAAATTCAATCGGTGGAGATTCCCCAAAATTAGAGAAAGAAAATTGCGGCGCAAAAGAAGAAGAACAAAAATTCGGATCTGAAGATTTATCTTCATCGCCCCGAAAACTATCCGGGTGACCTTGCCACCAAGAATGATCTACTTCGGAGGTAGAAGAACAATTATTAAACGCCGAAAAATTATTCTCATTAAAATTAGAAAAATTATTTCATCAAAGTTTGAAAAATTATTTTCATGAAAAGCCGAGAAATTTTGATCGTAATTATTATCAAAGTTTGAAAATTTTTGATCGAAAGATGTATTATTTTCATGAAAAGAGGAATTAATATGATCGTAATTATAATCAAAATTATTTGCATAATATTGAGGATAATTATTTTCATAAAAATTATTTTGAGAATATGAATGTAAATAACATTCCTCACTTTGATGAGGCGCACCACAGTAATAATAACTAAATTGGCGCCTTCGAGCGGCTTGTAAGAGGTAAAGTTGGTTTCGAAGCTCGGCAACTTTAACGGCTAATTCAAATTCTTTCATAATAATAATAATAAAGAAGGGAACAGCCTTTACTCAAATGAATGGAATTTTATAAATATTTTTATTATATATTTTTTTGAAAAAAGCGGGTTAAATTAGTCCCAGACTTCCCAATGTCAACCCGGTGAATGGCTCGCAAGGTACTAGAGGTTGTGATGGGAATTCAAGCCCAAAGAGTCCTTTTCGAGAATTTAGATTGCGTTTTTTAAGATTTTTTTTTAAAATTTCTAGGAGGAGAGGGAGAAAGAAAAAGAACGATAAAATTAATAAATATTTCTTTTTCAAAATATCAACCGTGTCCCCGGCAATGGCGCCAAAAACTTGATGGGAGCAAAACTATATCCGCAAACGACAACGGCAAGTGTACCATATCGAATGTAGTATAGGTTATAAAAACCAAGGTCGTATTAGACTCGGGGCGGTTGAGTACTCTTACTTCAAGAAAATCTCTATTATTATATCAAGTAGAACTTTAGGTTGGTTTCGTAAATGGAAAATTAAAATAAGAGTTAAAAGAACGATTAGCACTCGATCATTGAATCACCCTGGAGATAAAAATAGGAACAAAGAATAAAAGCGCATTCTCTTAATAAAATAGCTTTGACCGTGGAGATTCCCAAATTATGAACGCACCTCTCTCGACGATGCGCTCAGCTGAGTTTAGGTTGATCAATCGAACTCTCGTTCTAGAATCGAAACCCCTGAAACTCGCCTTATCAAAGTGAATCCCGCTATTGGCTTTTACTCCAATCCGGAAGGGTAACTCGTCCTCTCTCGAGGATTGCATTCTACTCTTTTTTATCCTTGAGTGATCGATTCGTCTTACGAGCCTCTCGGCCAACTAAAGAACGAAAACAAGAACAAGAATTATATATCGAAAATATAATCTCGTTATCTTAAAATCAAGGGTAAATCTTAAGCATTTTCGAAAAGAGAAATAGCAACTATAAATTATTTCATGACTTATATCATTCCTTGAATCATCTCGATCGAGTACTAATAATATTTTAGTTACTCATGGAGATGGAGGAAATGAAAGGAATAAAAGAGTACATGATAAAAGAGAGAGTGGAAAAGAGAAAGAGAACTATTTTATTTTATTGAAATGCAGAAGAGATTACAAACTATGAAAAGGAAATTACAACTATTGCATTGAAAATTACAAATGCTAATAAGAAAAAGACATACAAGAGCTACTAAAAACATGAAAATAAAATAAGAAAAGGAGATTTGAACTCCCAAAATTCGTCTCAAAAAATTCCTGCTTTAACATCTGGTGAAGCTGGCTTTAAATAGGCAGAAATTTGGTGTTACACGCCCTTGGTCACGCCCGTGACCAAGGGCGTGTAAGGGGCGTGATCGGTGCTGGTGCGAAGAGGGCGCGTTCTGGCTTCAATGCAGGCATTTCGAGCGCATCACGCCCTAGGTCACACCCATGACCTGGGGCGTGTAATCTTAAAATCTGGTTTTGGCGGGAAACTTCGGCGGGAAAGAGCGATGTTGAACATTCGTCGGTCTCTGCCATTTCGTCGATCTCAGCGTGTTCGTCGAACGTAGTAATTTCGTCTAGCAAGGGAGCCATTTCGTCGAACTCAGGAGCCATTTCGTCGATCTCAGCGTTTTCGTCGAACGCAGCCTTTTCGTCGAACGCAGTAGCCAGGCGCAGTTCGTCGAGCTCAGCGGCTCGCGGCCGTGACATTGGGTCACGCCCTTGGTCACGCCCGTGACCTAGGGTGTGTACTTGGCGAATTCTTCACGGAATGCCCCGTGGTGGTGGAATTAGGTCTGGAACACATCTTTGGCTGTCACGCCCTTGGTCACGCCTGTGACCTTGGGCGTGTACTTGACAATTCTGCTCAAAATGCCCAGAAATCCTGAAAAACACAGAAAAGACTTAAGTTAGTTTATAAAATTAAAAGGGAACATATTAAATAAGAAAATACATATAAATTATATAAATTCATTGAAATTACATTAAAATTATACTAAAAGATGAGTACAAAAACTACTCATCAGAGGGTATCGAATCTTCTCCACCTCCGGTTGAGCTTCACTCATGGAGGGTGTCGACTCTTCTCCACCTCCAGTTGAGCTCGCTCGTCTAGTGAATGGCCTGGAGGGTGTCGAATCTTCTCCACCTCCGGTTGAGCTTCGCTCCTTGAGGGTGTCGACTCTTCTCCACCTCCAGTTGAGCTCGCTCATCTAGCGAATGGCCTGGAGGGTGTCTAATCTTCTCCACCACCGGTTGAGCTTCTCTCCTAGAGGGTGTCGACTTTTCTCCACCTCCAGTTGAGCTCGCTCGTCTAGCGAATGGACTAGAGGGTGTCGACTCTTCTCCACCTCCAGTTGAGCTCGCTCGTCTAGCGAATGGCCTGGAGGGTGTCGAATCTTATCCACCTCTGGTTGAGCTTGGCTCCTGGAGGGTGTCGACTCTTCTCCACCTCCAGTTGAGCTCGCTCGTCTAGCGAATAGCCTGGAGGGTGTCTAATCTTCTCCACCTCTGGTTGAGCTTCGCTCCTAGAGGACTTCGACACTTCTCCACCTCCAGTTGAGCTCGCTCATCTAGCGAATGGCCTGGAAGGTGTCGACTCTTCTCCACCTCTGGTTGAGCTTCGCTCCTAGAGGGTGTCTAATCTTCTCCACCTCTAGTTGAGCTCGCTCGTCTAGCGAATGGCCTGGAGGGTGTCTAATCTTCTCCACCTCCGGCTGCGCTTCGCTCCTGGAGGGTGTCTAATCTTCTCCACCTCCAGTTGAGCTCGCTCGTCTAGCGAATGGCCTGGAGGGTATCGACTCTTCTCCACCTCCGGTTGAGCTTCACGACTGGAGGGTGTCTAATCTTCTCCACCTCTAATTGAGTTCGCTCGTCTAGCGAATGGCCTGGAGCGTGTCGAATCTTCTCCACCTCCGGTTGAGCTTCACTCCTGGAGGGTGTCGACTCTTCTCCACCTCCAGTTGAGCTCGCTCGTCTAGCGAATGGCCTGGAGGGTGTCGAATCTTCTCCACCTCCGGTTGAGCTTCGCTCCTGGAGGGTGCCGACTCTTCTCCACATCCAATTGAGCTCGCTCGTCTAGCGAATGGCCTGGAGGGTGTCTAATATTCTCCACCTCCGGTTGAGCTTCTCTCCTGGTCATGGTCGACATTTTGGCAAATGCAATCTCAGACGAAAGTCGGTATTTCATAGGCGTTGTCGAAGGAGAATTCCGCAAAAGTCTGCAAGGAGCTCTCCCGGGTCCAGAAGTCCAGGTCCTTTCAAATGAAGCCATGGGGCTCCTTTTATAGTTTTTGTCGGGGGCGGCCCGGTAATTTTACCGTTGGCAGTTTCCATAAACGCTCGGTGGACGAATCATATTCTCCGGTTCGGGGCCCTCGGATCACCATTTTTCGTAAATGACCACCTTGCCCCTCGGGCAGCTTGGGCAGTTTGGGCAGTTCGGGCAGTTCTGTTGGAGGTGAAAAAGGCGACTAACTGTTCCTGAAAAGTGAGAAGCCTGAAACCCAAAATGTGAGAAGCCGGAAAGACAAAAAGTGAGAAGCCGGAAAGACAAAAAGTGAGAAGCCGGAAAGACAAAAAGTGAGAAGCCGGAAAGACAAAAAGTGAGAAGGCTCCCCGACTGCGTTCAGAAACGTTCTGAGCGCGGGTTAGCGCTGAAGCTCCCCGAATGCGCGACGGGCCCCGGGAGATGTCTCGGACGGACGGCGAATCGAGGAGCCGCTCCCTTGCGAGCGGTTGAAGTCCTCCGGAGGGGAGCGGGTGCCGGCCCGCACCGCTAGAAGGAGTGGGCACGGCCGCGCACCCCCGAGCGGGGAGGGTGCGGACTGGCCGCACCCCCTCGGGGGGTGCGGCTTGGCCGCACCCCACAAGGGGTGCGGCTAGGCCGCACCCCACAAGGGGTGCGGCTGGGCCGCACCCCTTGGGGGTGCGGCTTGGCCGCACCCCCTTGGGGGGTGCGGCTTGGCCGCACCCCTTGGGGGGTGCGGCTTGGCCGCACCCCCTGGGGGGTGCGGCTGGGCCGCACCCCCTGGGGGGTGTGGCCGGGCCGCACCCCCTTGGGGTATGCGGCTCCCCCTTGGGGGGTGTAGACGGCTCGTACCCCCTCGGGGGTGTGGTCGGCCCGTACCCCCCTTGAGGGGTGCGACTTGGCCGGCCACCCTCCTTGGGGGATTCGAATGAGCCGGGCCCCCCCCCAAGGTGGTGCGGTCGGGGCGTGTCGGGCCATCTCCCTGCGGCGAGTGGTGCAGCCCACGTGCTGCCGTGCGCCTTTGCGCGCGATTACGTACATATCTGGGGCTCGTGTGTGCTCCGATCGCTACCCCCCATCTTTCTTCTGCGAGGTTTCCTTTGGGTGCATCCTGAGGCCTTTACGGGTGTACAACATAAGCCCCCCAAACCTTCAGAGTCCGAATTCCTGAGCGAGGAGTTCGAAGGTTTTGATTTTTCTTCGGCGGCTTTACCCCTTGTCCTCTGTGTGGCGCTTTTTTTGGCAGGAGTTGATGTCGGAGGGTGCTGGTTCCCTGTGATTGTCGTGGGCTTGCTGCCAGGTTCTGATATCCGCGTGGACTGTGGGGTTTCTGCAAAGTGACAGATTAGCTTGCGCGGTTCTGAGCCCGCGGCTTTTTTTCACAATAGAAAATTTAGCTCGCGCAAGTCTGTGCTTGCGGCTTTCTTGCACGAGTCGGGCTCGCGGCTTGGCCGGTGAATAGCGTTTGTATTCAAACCGTGGGTGAACGCAGGGGGGGCAGGCCCCGACGTCACCGGGACTCGACGGCGGAGGAGAAGGGCGAACCTTCAATCGACGGCGGTGCAAAGTCCCCGGGGCAGGGCCCCGAAGTGGTCGGTGAATAGCTGGTGTATTCAAACCGTGGGTGAACGCAGGGGGGGCAGGCCCCGACGTCACCGGGACTCGACGGCGGAGGAGAAGGGCGAACCTTCAATCGACGGCGGTGCAAAGCCCCCGAGGCAGGGCCCCGAAGTGGCCGGTGAATAGCTGGTGTATTCAAACCGGAGGCGCTCGTAAGGGGGGCAGGCCCCCACGACGCTGGGACTTGACGGCGGAGGAGAAGGGCGAACCTTCAATCGACGGCGGTGCAAAGCCCCCGAGGCAGGGCCTCGTTGCAAAGTGTTTCTTAAGTGCGTGAAGGTGTCAAAACATAGCTTTTCAATAAGAAATCATTTGGTGCACAGCTTTATGTAAGATAAGATAGGTGCACGAGCCTGAGCTCGCGGCTTTTACACAGATTATAGGATAGATTTGCACGAGTTAGAGCTCGCGGCTTGGTACAGAAATAGAAGATAAGTTTGCACGAGCTTGAACTCGTGGCTTAGTACATGGTAGAGGTCCTGGGATCACTGGTAAAAGCGGCGCAAGTTTTGAGCGTTCCAGGCACGTGGCAAAGTCTTCCCTTCCGCCGTCCTGAGCCTGTATGTTCCGGGTTTTATGACTGCGGAGACTACGTACGGGCCTTCCCAGGCCGCTGAAAGCTTGTCTCCTTGGGGACCTTTACCGGCGGCCTCGATGCTGCGTAGGACGAGATCTCCTACGTTGATTGGTCTGGGCCTCACCCTCCTGTCGTAGGTCCGGGCTACACGCATTTGGTAGAGTGCAGCACGGTAAGCAGCGTTGTCCCGGACTTCGGGGATTAGATCGAGGTTTTCTCGGAGCAGTCCATCATTCTTGCTGGGGTCGAAGGTGAGTACTCGAGCACTCGGAACGCCGATGTCAACGGGGATGATAGCTTCGGTTCCGTAGCAGAGGTTATAAGGTGTCTCTCCTGTAGGAGTTCTTTCTGTTGTGCGATATGCCCATAATACATTCGGGAGCGCGTCTACCCACTGTCCCCCGGCTTCTTCCAAGCGTGTTTTCAGCCCTTTGAGGATGGTGCGGTTCGTGACTTCTACTTGTTCGTTGGCTTGTGGATGCGCCACGGCCGTGTGGCGCAGGTTGATTTTCAGGTCTTCGCACATCTTGGTGAAGGACTTGCCAGTGAATTGAGTGCCGTTGTCGGCAATGATCGTAGCCGGGATGCCGAAGCGGCAAACGATGCTCCTCCAGACGAATTGTTTGGCGTTTTCTTCGGTGATCTTAGCCAGGGGCTCCGCCTCTACCCATTTGATGAAGTAATCGATAGCTAGGATGATGAACTTCCTCTGTCCAGATGCTAGAGGTAGGGGGCCGAGGAGGTCGATCCCCCATTGCGCGAATGGCCACGCACTCTGCAGCGTGGTAAGTGAGACCGGGGGTTGATGAGGCATGTTGGCGTGTAGCTGACAGCTTTTGCACCTCTGGACAAAGTCGGCCGCGTCCTTTCTTACTGTCGGCCAATAGAAGCCTTGACGCAGTATTTTCCGCGCTAATGCCTTCCCGCCTAGGTGCTCTCCGCAGACTCCTCCGTGTACTTCCCTGAGTACGTAGTCCGCCTCGCTTGCCGGCAGGCATTTTAGATATGGTCCTGAGAATGCCCGTTTGTAAAGCTCCCCGCCTATAATGGTGAACGATGCAGCCCGCATTCGCAGCCTTCGCGCCTCTAGGCGATCTTCAGGAAGGTGCCCTTGCTCCAGGTAGGCTCGTAATGGGGTCATCCAGGGCGACTCCTCCTGGTGGATGGTTGTGATTTCCCATGGCCCTTGAATGCTTGGGATCACAACTTCTTCGATTCGGCGTCTTCGAGACTGGTAGCTGGAGGGTGAGGTGGCGAGCTTGGATAGGGCATCCGCCCTGGTATTCTGCTCTCGGGGGATGTGTAGGATCTGATATGATGTGATCTTTTGGAGAAGTGACTTTGCGAATGCGAGGTATTTCGTCATCTGCTCGCTCTTAGCCTCGTAATCTCCTTCAACCTGTGAGACCACGAGTTGGGAGTCTGTATAAATCGTTAGGTTCTCGACTTTGCAGTCGATAGCGAGCCGGAGACCGGCGATCAGTGCTTCGTATTCCGCGATGTTATTTGTTGCGGGGAACTTTAGCCGGAGTCCGTAATCCAGGGTGATCCCTTCGGGGCTCATAAGGAGCAATCCCGCTCCGGCCCCTTCAGCTCCCGAGGCGCCGTCGACATAGAGGGTCCACCGGGTGCTTGCGGTGTCTTTGATGAGGGTTGTTTCTGGCGGGATGGTGTATTCTACCACGAAGTCGGCGAGCACCTGCGACTTGATGTCAGGGCGAGGCAGGAATTGGATGTCGAATTCGCCGAGTTCTACGGCCCACTTTACAAGTCTCCCCGAGACTTCCGGCTTCTGGAGGATCGCCCGTAATGGGAGTTGTGTCAATACTTTGACTGTGTGGGCC
This sequence comes from Dactylorhiza incarnata, assembly GCA_033032865.1. Taxonomy (NCBI): domain Eukaryota; kingdom Viridiplantae; phylum Streptophyta; class Magnoliopsida; order Asparagales; family Orchidaceae; genus Dactylorhiza; species Dactylorhiza incarnata. The sequence continues at coordinate 18,870,819 of JAWHQI010000011.1, read as the reverse complement.
TGGAAGTAGGGTCTGAGTTTTCTAGCCGAGAAGACAAGAGCCAAGGCTGTCTTGTCTGCTGCCGGATATCTGGTTTCGGTATCGGTGAGGACTTTGCTGAGGTAGTAGATCGGGCGTTGCACTCCTCCTTCGTCCTTCACAAGCACTGAGCTAAGAGCCGTAGGCGATACGGCCAGGTACAAGAACAGAGTTTCCCCGGGGGTGGGCTTTGACAGAAGCGGTGGCGAAGCCAGGTACTGCTTGAGAAGCTCGAAGGCCACCTGGCACTCGTCCGTCCATTGGAAACCTGAATGTCGCGCTCCCCGGAGGATTTTGAAGAAGGGGAGGTACTTGTCTCCTGTCCGTGATAAGAAACGGGACAGAGCTGCGATCCTCCCGTTTAGGCGTTGTACTTCCTTAATTGAGCGAGGTGGCGACATATCCTCCAACGCCTTGATCTTCTCGGGGTTGGCCTCGATTCCCCGATGGGTTACCATGAAACCTAGAAACTTCCCCGCCGTCACACCAAACGCACACTTGCTGGGGTTGAGCCGCATCTGGAAGCGACGGAGAAGCTGGAAGCACTTTTCTAAGTCTTCCAAGTGGTCGCGTCGGTGGACGCTCTTTACTAGCATGTCGTCCACGTAAACCTCCATCGTTTCTCCGATGAGATCCTTGAAGACCTTGTTCATCAGCCTTTGGTAAGTGGCTCCGGCGTTTTTAAGGCCGAAGGGCATCACCTTGTAGCAGTAGACTCCCCGGTCGGTGCGGAAGGTGGTATGCTCTTCGTCTGCGGGGTTCATCCTTATCTGGTTGTAACCTGAATAAGCATCCATAAAGCTGAGTAGCTCGTGGCCTGCCGTAGCGTCGACGAGCTGGTCAATCCTTGGCAGGGGGAAACTATCCTTCGGGCAGGCTTGGTTCAGGTTGCTGTAGTCGACGCACATTCGCCATTTCCCCGAGGCCTTCTTGACCATGACCACGTTGGCGAGCCATGTGGGATATTCTGCCTCACGAATGAATCGTGCCTCTAGGAGCTTAGCTACCTCTTCCTCGATTGCTTTTAGGCGCTCGGGGGCGAAGTTCCTCTTTTTCTGAATCACGGGTCTGCATGCGGGGTTGATGTTTAGCGAGTGAAAGATGACGTCGGGATCTACCCCGGGCATGTCCTCCGGGCTCCATGCGAAAATATCCTCGTTCTCCTGCAGGAAGGTGGTGAACTTCTCTTGCTCTTGTGATGTCAAGAGTGACCCGACCTGAACAGTTCGAGTCGGGTCTCGCCTGGAGAGCGGTACTTCCACTAGCCCTTCAACGGGCGTTCCTCGCTGCAGCGTCGCCTCGTCTCGCAGGTCGAAGTTATTGATGTTGAGAGCGGTCGCCCTTGCTGGCTGAGCCTGCTTCAGGTAGCAAGTCCTGGCTGCCTCTTGGTCTCCTCTTACGACTCCTATTCCTGCGGCAGTGGGGAACTTCATAGCTAGGTGTGGAATAGAGGGGATTGCCCCGAAGATTGACTGGAGCGGTCTCCCGAAGATGGCATTGTAGGCCGAGGTGGACTCTACCACCATGAACTGGATGTTGTGCGTTGACTGTCTTGGAAATTCGCCCAACGTGACTGGGAGGATGATCATGCCTTGCACCGGGACGGGCCTGTTGTCGAAGCCGTAGACGGGCCCGGCTGCCGGACTAAGCTGGTCTTTGGTGAGCTTCATACTTTGCAAGGTGGAGAGGAACAAGACGTCGACCGAGCTTCCATTGTCGACTAGTATCCTCTTCACTTTAAAGCAGGGATCCCCGATCCCTGCGCTGATCACGAGCGGATCCTGGTGTGGAAGCCGCAACCCTCGTAAGTCTTCATCTCCGAAAGCTATCGTAATATCCTGCTTGAGTTTTTTGTCTTCGTGGTCTCTCGCGGGCTGGGCGATCGAGAGGATCTGCGACGCCAAGACTGGCGGTCCGGCGATCGTCTCGATTTCCCCTACCATCGGCCTTCCTCCACCTGCGCCTCGGGGGACGGGGGGCTGCTCTCCTGCCTCCCTAGGCTGCTGGGGCTGATTGGGGATCTGGCCTTGTAAGAATCTTCCCAGGAGTCCCTGGCGGATGAGGCGCTCGATCTCGTCTTTGAGCCTGGTGCACTCTTCGGTGGTATGTCCTGTTCCTTGATGGAACTCGCAGTATCTGGACTGGTCACCCCTCGGATTTGGCGGGGGTATCCGGGGCATGCGAAGTTCAGGGTTGTTCTGAATGGCGTAGAGCACGTTCGTTCTGGTGGTGTTCAGTGGGGTGTAGGTCCTGGGCGGCTGCGGTCCCAGATCCCTTCGGGGGTCACGCCGATGTCCGTCAGCGCGGCGCTCCTCGCCGCGACGATCTTCTCGTTCGCGAGGGGCTTGATCTGTTCCCCTTTTCTTTCCTTGGCTTCCTTCGAACTGCCGACGGTGTGCTTCGATGGCCTCATCTGCAGCTATTTGCGCTTCGACCCTGTGAACAAGGTCGGGGTAGCTTGGTACGGTTTCTCTCATGAGAGCCGAATAGAATCCACTTGGGCGGAGCCCTCCTAAGAAAACTCCTCGCAAGAGTTCGGGGTCAACCCCTGGGATCTGCCGCGCCTCGGTAGTGAAGCGTCGGAAGAAGTCCTTGAGCGTCTCTCCGTCGTTCTGGCGGATCCCTGAGAGATGGGAGGGATCCCGGACAATTCGGCGGTTGGCGATGAACTGATCCACGAACTGCTGTGCCATTTCCGTGAAGTTGTTGATGGCCCCATTCCGCAGAGAATGGAACCAAGTGCGCGATTGGCCCTTCAAGGTCGCTGGGAACACCTGGCAGAGGAGCTGATCAGGAGCGCTGTAGATCCTCATGATGGTGGTGAAATGATTGACGTGTTCCAAAGGGTCGTCCGTCCCGTCGAATGTCTCGATGTTAGGAAGCTTGAAGCCATTCGGGATTGGATGGGCTAGGACTTGAGGTGACAGGGGGGAGCCCTGATGCGCGGGGCGGCGAGCGAGCGCGGCGCGTCGTCCTGCTTGGGCATACTCTTCTTCGATCATATCACGGATTTCTTCGCGCGTAGTCCTTTCCGTTGCCCGCTCAGGGGGGGCTCTTCTGGGATGGTGGCGACGGTGGTCAACTTCCGGTCCTCCAGCCGGCAGGACAAGGTGAGCGGAACTCGCCGCGTTGGAGAATCCTTCTGAAGCCTCATCTTCCTGGACGGCTTCTTAGTTCGGGACAAGGTTTAGAACTGGGGGTGGCGGTGCGTTTGGAGCTGGTGGCTGGACCGGAGCCTGAGGAGCTCCGAGATCCCTTACGAGAGCCAACATCTCGGCTTGGTGCTCTTCGATTCGCCGCATGCGCACTTCCATCCCAGCTGCTGGCGCAGGGAGTGCCTGCTCCGCGGGTGGTGCATCGATTTGCGAGGGGGAGGGAGCTGGGTCGACGCGTCCCTCCAGCGCTGATCCCTCCGCAGTGCGGGTACTCTTCCTCGCCATCGCGGTTGACCTTCAAAAAGTTCTGGGAATGTTCCCACAGACGGCGCCAAACTGTTGCGGAACGCTTAGGGCTCTTGGTAGACCGGTTCACTTGGACCGCCTTAGCTCGTGAGCGAGCTAAGCGCGCAAACAGTCAATTAGAGGTTCGTTGAGTACGCAGAGACTTTTTAACGTGGAAAACCCGGAAAGGGTAAAAAACCACGCGGCCGGAGCTGTGCCGACCAAACTTCACTATCTTCTGGAGGAGTTATAACTTGGAAGCTAGAACTCGAGCGCGACAGACCGCTGCTCGTTACAATATTTGGAGAAAGAGAGCTTCGAGGGTGACAGGCCACCTCACGAAAAAACTAAGTCCTTTTTCCTTCAAAGACTGCTAGTCGCCTTTCGGAAGCGGGAAGGCTAGTCGCCTTTCCCTTCTGAGAGATGCTGGTCGCCTTTCTGGAATTGAGAAAGCTGGTCGCCTTTCTCTTCTGAGGACTGCTCGTCGCCTTTCGGGATCGAGAAGGCTCGTCGTCTTTCTCTTCTGAGAACTGCTTGTCGCCTTTCGGAATCGAGAAGGCTAGTCGTCTTCCTCTTCTGAGAACTGCTTGTCGCCTTTCGGAATCGAGAAGGCTAGTCGCCTTTCTCTTCTGAGGACTGCTCGTCGCCTTTCGGAATCGAGAAGGCTCGTCGTCTTTCTCTTCTGAGAACTGCTTGTCGCCTTTCGGAATCGAGAAGGCTAGTCGTCTTCCTCTTCTGAGAACTGCTTGTCGCCTTTCGGAATCGAGAAGGCTCGTCGCCTTTCTCTTCTGAGGACTGCTCGTCGCCTTTCGGAATCGAGAAGGCTCGTCGTCTTTCTCTTCTGAGAACTGCTTGTCGCCTTTCGGAATCGAGAAGGCTAGTCGCCTTTCTGGAAGATGAAGATCTTCAAGTCCCGAAGGAGATCTTCAAGTCCCGAAGGAGATCTTCAAGTGCCGAAGGAGAATTCCGCAAAAGTCTGCAAGGAGCTCTCCCGAGTCCAGAAGTCCAGGTCCTTTCAAATGAAGCCATGGGGCTCCTTTTATAGTTTTTGTCGGGGGCGGCCCGGTAATTTTACCGTTGGCAGTTTCCATAAACGCTCGGTGGACGAATCATATTCTCCGGTTCGGGGCCCTCGGATCACCATTTTTCGTAAATGACCACCTTGCCCCTCGGGCAGCTTGGGCAGTTTGGGCAGTTCGGGCAGTTCTGTTGGAGGTGAAAAAGGCGACTAACTGTTCCTGAAAAGTGAGAAGCCTGAAACCCAAAATGTGAGAAGCCGGAAAGACAAAAAGTGAGAAGCCGGAAAGACAAAAAGTGAGAAGCCGGAAAGACAAAAAGTGAGAAGCCGGAAAGACAAAAAGTGAGAAGGCTCCCCGACTGCGTTCAGAAACGTTCTGAGCGCGGGTTAGCGCTGAAGCTCCCCGAATGCGCGACGGGCCCCGGGAGATGTCTCGGACGGACGGCGAATCGAGGAGCTGCTCCCTTGCGAGCGGTTGAAGTCCTCCGGAGGGGAGCGGGTGCCGGCCCGCACCGCTAGAAGGAGTGGGCACGGCCGCGCACCCCCGAGCGGGGAGGGTGCGGACTGGCCGCACCCCCTCGGGGGGTGCGGCTTGGCCGCACCCCCTCGGGGGGTGCGGCTTGGCCGCACCCCCTCGGGGGGTGCGGCTTGGCCGCACCCCCTCGGGGGGTGCGGCTTGGCCGCACCCCCTCGGGGGGTGCGGCTTGGCCGCACCCCCTCGGGGGGTGCGGTTTGGCCGCACCCCTCAAGGGGTGTGGCCGGGCCGCACCCCCTTGGGGTATGCGGCTCCCCCTTGGGGGGTGTAGCCGGCTCGTACCCCCTCGGGGGTGTGGTCGGCCCGTACCCCCCTTGAGGGGTACGACTTGGCCGGCCACCCTCCTTGGGGGATTCGAATGAGCCGGGCCCCCCCCCAAGGTGGTGCGGTCGGGGCGTGTCGGGCCATCTCCCTGCGGCGAGTGGTGCAGCCCGCGTGCTGCCGTGCGCCTTTGCGCGCGATTACGTACATATCTGGGGCTCGTGTGTGCTCCGATCGCTACCCCCCATCTTTCTTCTGCGAGGTTTCCTTTGGGTGCATCCTGAGGCCTTTACGGGTGTACAACAGGTGTAGATGTAATTGAACAGTATCACTAAACCTGATATGACCACTTCATCGAATAAAATAACCAAACTCCTCTTAGTACAGCTGTTGCAACTTCAGAGTGACGTTGTACCAATAGAATATGTAGCAGTGAGAAGACGAGAGTAATGATGTAGAAGGGATCTTACCGAAGGTTTGAGAGTAATGGTATATCGGGATGGAGGTCTGCAAGTGAGAACTACGGCGACTTGTCCTCCAATGCAGCCGCCGAGTAAGAATGAATTAGGAATTTGTTTGCGGAGGTCGGGATGGAGACGCCTATGAAATACCGACTTTCGTCTGAGATTGCATTTGCCAAAATGTCGACCATGACCGGCGAAATCGCCGAAGTCGCCGGTGGTTGGGTGAAATGGAAGGCAAGAAATGTGGACTGCGATTATAATACGGATTTGCAATGAGGCTTCGAGCATTAAATCCATACCTTGAGACCAACAATTCCTTTTTTAAATGAAATACTAACTTTAGCTATGAAAGAAATCATTAGGCCAATTTAAGAAAAAAGATGCATTTTGAAATGAAATGTTGTTATATAAAAATGAATGAATCTCCTATAACAGAATTTAGTGTGAAAAATGTTGATATATAAAAACATGATGATACCCACAAAATAATATGTATGCGGTAATTTCTTTTTATTCTTCTATAAGAACGATTTCCAACCAGACAGTTGAATAGACTTATATGCCTAGCTTTACAAATCCACCTCTAATTTTTTCCTCCAATGCATGCAATAAGTCTAGTTGTCTGAATGAGGCAGACATCTTGATCCACCATATCGGATAGTAATTTTCCACTAAGCCTATTGAGTTCTAACATTGGGTAGGCAAATCAAGAATAGTATAGATAACTTAAAGAAGGAAAAATTAAGATTCAACATCAGTGTAATTGAAAAGAGATTGAATAAGTACAGGAAATGGTTTCACCTTTGAGTGGATTGTAGATGAGGTGGGATTGATCTGAATATGCACGATCTTTGAGAGTATGCAAGTTCCAATGATTAACATGTCATAAAATTGGAGCTTAAGTCAAGTGTAACATCGGACCAAGTAGAAGTATTGCTCTTACACATATTTGTAAGTGGTGTATTAATATCCCCCATACCCCATAATAAATTTCCTGTAGTATCTGCCAATCTGAGGTAACCCTGTAAATCCTTTGACTTATTGTGGTTTAGGTCATTCCATAACGACCAATACCTTTCCATGTTATGATGAAACCCCTACATCATTGATAACATGGCCCAAGTAAAATACTTGGGGGTTGCCAAATCCTGAAAGGTTGGTTACTTTTGATTGATGTGCTGAGGATGCTCAACTCAAATTTTCCAATCTATTAACATGTCATAAAAGAAAATAATAACAACACTCAAGCGTTTATGTCATAAAAGAAAACAATAACAACAACACTCAAGCCTTTATGTCATAAAAGAAAATGATTACAAAATTTTGAAGGTGTATTCAAAATATTTCGTTCATTAACACTTGAAATATCGGAGTATTTTTTTTATCTCATGCGACCTAATCGAGTACTCAAAGAGAGCGTGATTGGTGCAAAAAGACGTGTCCTCCTTACCCTTAGGCCACATTCTTATTTGATGATCCATTTTTGGTAAAGAATCATGCTCCATGCATGTATCACAGCATTGGGGTCATCCACCACAAAAATAAGAAATTTATAGCGACATCTTGCTGCTTTAAAATGAAATAAAAAACTTACCAATGATCTGGTGAGGGAAACAGTGGGGGAAGCTCCGACCCTGTCTCCTCACTTGCCCTTGCGGGCGAGTATTTCCTTAGTGCATCCCTTTATAGCGACAACATCATCCGGGACCAAATCGACATCTGCCCCTTCTTCCGCTTCGGCCAGGGCAATGAGACCATCAAAGACCAAAGCCCTCATCGCCTCCAGCAACTGCGTACATGGCGCCTGTCGATGGACTTCTTCTCCGATAAGTAGAGGTAGAGTAGAATACGGGAATGAGAACAAAAAGCGGGGAGAGATCGGGGAGGGAAAACAAAATGGAAATCTTACCAACAACGTCGACGCCGGCGAGTTGCGGAAGCCCTCGATGGAAGCCCTCGACAGAAGCCCTCGACGAAAGCCCTCGATAGAAGCCCTCAATTTTAGAGGTTCGCACAGTCCAGTCACGGGCTCACGGCAAGCAGGGGCGACGCCGACGAGTTGCGGCAACAACGGGGTAGGGCATGACTGCACCGAAATGAAAATGGGTTTCGTGAAGGGGGAAGAAATGAACCGTGCAATTAATATAATTTGTATATAAAAATATAATTAATTAATTATATATAATAACATAATTATATGTAATGTCTAATTACATATATCGAACTATTCACGAACATTCGACTAGAAATACAAATATTCGGATTCGGATTCGAAACTATTTGAATCCCGATTTGGTTTTGAATTCGGATTCGAAAAGTAAGAATTTTAATTGAATTTTCACGAATCGAATCCTGAATTATTCACGAACTATACTATTTGTGAACAGGCCTAGATGCGATTAGTCATATGCGGTTGCGGTTAACATTCGTCTTGTCTTATATAATAAAGATACATGTGTGTGTTACCAAAGATAAATAAAATATCAAAATACGCATGAGAAAAAGTTGATGAATATGTCGTAGTTGTGCTTGTATTGGACATATGAGTTTAATGAATGCAATCGTAGTCGATTTCGAGTTTGTTTACTCATAGTTGTCTATCTGAGTTATCGTGTAGCTCAATACAACCTATTTCGGTCAATTTTCTCAATTCTCGTCGAGTTTGAATGAAACGAACGACATCGAGTTCATATCGATCTTACGAGTTCGTATCGATCATACAAGTTCGTATCGGTCATAATTGGGTAAATGAGTCACATGAGCCCAACTGGACCGCTCACCATGGGTCAAGTGAATCTACTAGACCCATTGAAAATGAGATGTTACAGGAGCAAAAGATTCATTCTACACTTTCGAATCATCTTTAGATTATCACACTTAAGAAGTTTATCTCTCCCTTAATTTCTACAAGCACTCAAACACTCATTGTTATATGTGTGACTCGATTGAGAATTAATTTGTAAATATATAAATAATTAATATTATCATAACATGTGATGTAGTGATCGAATTATATGTGACACAAATTAATGAAGTATAATAATTAATGTTTAAATTAATATTAATATTTTTTGTTGTGGTTCGACTATAGTTCTGCTCTTAGATTGAGTGTTGTTGATCTCCTCAAAGCACGTGATATAAATGATTGAATTGTATGTGACACAAATTAATTAAGTATATGATAATTATTATTTAAATTAATATTAATATATTTACGCATATGCTATGAATAAATTAAAAAACTAAATTTTAATAAATTATCTCATACTAATTTTTTTCCACGGCAAAAAACCGTGGCTAATACTTATATATTTGCAATGAATTAAGAATTGTAAATAAAATATTAGCCACGAATTAAGAAACATTGGCTAATAGTATACTTTTAGCCACGGAATGGATAACCGTGGCTAATGTGTTCTTTTTTGACACGAATTTGATGTTCGTGGCTAATACTTGCTTATTAGCCACGAATTTGGGGTCGTGGCTAATAACTTAACTATTAGCCACGATTTTTGACCCGTGGTAAAAAAAAGTGTGGCTAAAAGTCATTTTTCTAGTAGTGTCCCCAAATAAGGCCTCTAGCCACCCCCTAAATCTACCCTTGACCTAGTCGCCATGCACAAGGCGGCGAATTACACCCTAAACCGCACAAGGACCTAGTCGCCAACAACTGCGGTGAATTACCCACGGAATCCTTCCCGGAATCCAACGTTCTCCCCGAACGATTTATCTACACAAATTACAAAAAGAAAAAGTAAAAGATTACAAGATAAGTAAAGAGAAACTCCCCATGAAATTCTGAAGGTGAAGACGAAGGCGATGTAGATGTTGGCGTTCTTGAAACGATCATCCTTCGTATGGAATATCCGTTGTAGTCCTTCTCCTTCAAAATCCTCTTTAGATCTTCATGATAGCCCAAGGGAGATCTCTTAATTGCTGTACACGAGCCTCTCTTAAAATTATTGGAATTCTGGAATCATCATGCAAGGAATGAGAGGGGCTGTACTTTAAATAGCCTCGGGAGCTAACGCGTGGCATTAAGAGTTAACGCCGATGTTAGTGAACGTGCACTGTCGTGGCTGAAATCAAGCAATCATCAAGATCGTGGCAATTTGTGGATTTTCGTCAAACGACATCTTATTTCATCGAACGTCAATAAATTTCGTCGAACAGAATCTCATTTCGTTGAACGCAATTTCGTCGACCGCCATTTTCATCGAATGTCATCAAATTTCGTCGAACGGGCTTTCATTTCGTCGAACGTCATCAAATTTTGTCGAACGGAATTTTATTTCGTCGAACGTCATCAAATTTCGTCGAACGCAATTTCGTTGACCGGCACCTTATTTCGTCGAACGCCATTTCGTCGAACACAATTTCGTCGAGCAGACACTCATTTCATCGAGTGCAGTTTCGTCGGCCGGCACCTCATTCTGTCAAACAGCTAGTGCCCAGCATTAAGATCTAACGCCTGGCGTTGTCTCTGGCTTCTCGACGGATTCGTTCTCGACGACATTTCTTCTCGACAGATTCCTTCTCGACGGATGTTAACGCGGGGCGTTAACTACTAACGTGGTGCGTTAGCTCTCTTTCCAGAGAGTCATCTCCATTCAGTATACTACTCATAGGGATGTGTAGCTATAGTTCCTGTACAACCTGCACACTATAAACACACAAAATACATGATCAAATACAACACGGTATTTGTTATTCTCAAACCAAGAGATGCGGAACATAGGCTCCAACAAAAACATGGGATGTCTCCTCCTCCTCCAAAGAATCAAGCGGGACTTCATCAAGCGAAGATGAGGAAGCATTGGCCATCTTCCCCTCTAACAGTTCTGAGAGAGATTTGTGGACCACAAAATGCCTTTCTGCAGCTTGCGCTAAGGACAGAACCCGCCATGTCACGTTTGAACTGTCTCAGCGGATGGGCTGAGATGGCTTCCTCTTCTCAGCTAATTTTGTCGATCTGCAGAGAAGTTTCTGCGTTCGACGAACAACATTCTGCATTCGACGAACTTCAATCTCCGTTCGATGAACACGCCAAGTCTCAGCACTTGCTTCTGTCCCGTCTCTACGTTCGACGAACTGAGTTCTGCGTTCGACGAACACGCCAAGTCTCGGCGGTTTCTTCTGTCCTGTCTCAAAGTTCGACGAACTGAGTTCTGCGTCCGACGAACACGCCAAGTCTCAGCGGTTTCTTCTGTCTTATCTCAGTGTTCGACGAACTGAGTTCAGCGTTTGACGAACACGCCAAGTCTCAGCGGTTTCTTCTGTCTTGCCTCAGCATTCGACGAACTGAGTTCTGCGTTCGACGAACACGCCAAGTCTTGTCCAGAAGCCTTCTCAGTGGCTCCTGACCTCGTCTCAGCGGTTCAGCTGAGACAAATCTTCATCTCTTAGGAGATGATTTCTCCTGATCTAAGGGCATGATTAGCCCTTTCTCTTGAGTTACCTGAGCCTGTATATCTTACAAAAATATGGCTTTATCAAATACATCTTGTACTCAGCATTGTGTGTGATGCCTCTTCAAATCTAAGGAATATTGAGGGCAATATTCCGAACAATCTCCCCCTATTTGAAGAAGGCAGAACATTCCCAATGCTAAGGTACATAGCCAACAAAAACCTATCATGAGAATGATCTATATAGCATTCATGATAACATTGCTTCTAGAAGATAAGATTGTTTAAGCATTCTATTAAAACTCATGATTGTTTATATTAAGCATTGAATAACTAAAAGGACAATCCTTATACTCAAAACTGACTCTGAGTTGGTCTTAGCATTGTCCATCTCCCCCTTTCTTATTTCTTCAACTATTCTACCCTATAGGGATTGGAGGGCAGCATTGGCCATCTCCCCCTCAACCTGAGCAGGAACTTGCTCCCCCTCAATGTGAGAATTGTTAGCTTTATTAGCTGTTCTTGATTATTTTGAATAACCCTTTCTAGATCCCCCTCATTTGGAGCATATCTATTGATCTTATGATAATAAGTGTAACTTAAGCTTTTGTCATAGTGCCGAGTTCGTCGAACTCAAAGTCGATGTTCATCGAACTCAGGAAAGAGTTTGTCGAACTCAAGAAAGAGTTCGTCGAACCCTGATTTTTCCCAGCTGAGCCCTTAGTCTGCTTTAGTTTGTTTTGGATACTTATCCACTGAGACAGATGGCTGTCTCAGCAGATCAGCTGAGATGGGTCTCACACTGAATTCAAGGTATTTAACATTTTAGGGAGATTATATACCCTATCATGTGCACTATGCCTACTGTAAAGTTGATCAATTCAATTTTCAATTTTATCATAACAGTACATATTGTGAGAATTGTACAGATGAGAACATAAACATTTTAACAGTGGGTATAGATTCATAAGTGAACTTATTCTAAATTCAACATTCCTAAGTCAATTTTGAAAGAATTGAACTTGGCCTCATCCAATGGCTTGGTTAAGATATCAGCTACTTGATTGTCTGTGGGGGCCATATTCAAGTTTGATATCTTCACACTCTACATGCTCTCTAACAAAATGGTTCCTAATTTCTATGTGCTTGGTCCTGCTATGGGAAACTGGATTTTTGGCAATAGAAATGGCACTGGATGAGTCACACAGTAGGGTAGATTGACTATCCTTGATGTTGTAATCCTCCAATTGATGTTGGATCCACAGGAGTTGAGCACTACAGCTGCCTGCAGCAATGTACTCTGACTTAGCTGTGGATATGGCCATACTGGTTTGCTTTTTGCTGCTCCAAGAGATCAGCCTCCTCCCTAGGAATTGACAATTGCCACTTGTACTTTTCCTGTCTTCTTTGCACCCTGCAAAATCTGCATCTGAATAGCCTATCAGTTCAAAGTCATTGTTCCCAGGGTACCAAAGGCCAAGATTTAGACTACCCTTGAGGTATCTCAAGATCCTCTTGACAGAGGTGTTGTGAGATTCCTTAGGACAAGCCTGATACCTAGCACAAACACATGTAGAATACATAATGTCTGGCCTACTAGCAGTCAAGTACAATAAGGATCCAATGATACACCTGTACATGGATTCATCAAAGGCCTTCCCCTTTTCATCCTTGTCTAGTGATACATTAGATCCCATGGGTGTTCTCATGGTGGAGACTGACTCCATCCCAAATTTCTTGATGAGCTCCTTGGTGTGCTTAGTCTGGGAAATAAAAATTCCATCATCAGACTATTTCACTTAGAGCCCAAGGAAATATTTAAGTTCACCCATACTGCTCATCTGAAACTCCCCTTGCATTAGATTAGCAAATCTCTTGCAGAGGTTGTCATCAGTAGACCAAAATATTATGTCATCAACATAGATTTGGACTAGAAGACACTTGCCCCTTGTTTCCCTAAGAAACAATGTGCTATATATCTTCCCCTCAAGAACTTGTTCTTGAAGAGAAAGCTGGACAATGTCTCATACCAAGCCCTGGGGGCTTGCTTAAGACCATATAGAGCTTTCCTAAGTAGAAAAACATGAGAAGTAAGAGTAGGATGGACAAAACCTGATGGCTGCTCTACATACACTTCCTCTTTCAGATTTCCATTTAGGAATGCTGACTTGACATCCATCTGGTACACTTTGAAGCCTTTATGGGCTACATATGCAAGGAATAGCCTTATGGCCTCCAACCTTGCAACTGAGGCAAAGGTTTGGTCAAAGTCTATCCCTTCCTCTTGCCTATACCCTTTTGCAACAAGCCTAGCCTTGTTCTTGATGATTGTCCCATTTTCATCCATCTTGTTTCTGAAGATCCATTTGGTGCCAATGATGTTGTGTCCCTGTGGTCTTGGCACCGACTTCCATTCTTTGCATCTCTTGAATTGCAAAAGTTCTTCTTGCATTGCCTGAATCCAGAATGGATCCAAGTTGGCCTCTTTAAACTTCTTAGGCTCTACCTGTGACAGAAAACTGAGGAACAAAGCCTCATTGTGAGCCCTGCTCCTAGTTGTCACACCTTGTTGAATATTCCCAATAATCTACTCCAAGGGATGATCCCTTAGATATCTTGTAGCTACAGGTAGTCTCTCCTCTACATGCTAAATTTCTTCCACTGGGTCAGAAGCTTCTTCAGCATCCTGCTCCTCTACTTCTTCTGGAATTGCTGCATCAGTATGTGCTTTACTGCTGCTGGATGGTTCTTGTGTAGATAGTTCTTCCATGGCCCTTTCACTTCCTGTCAAAATAGAAGAACTTCACCAGCCCTTATAAATTAGGCTGGTCTCATCAAACACCACATGCATGGACTCTTCAACAACATGGGTTTTCTTGTTATATACTCTATAGGCTCTACTATGTGAGCTATAGCTAACAAGAACCCCCAAAGTAGCATTTTTTTCAGCAAACTTGGTTAAATGAGATTTTCCATTATTTAAAATGTAGCATTTAGATCCAAAGATCCTAAAGTATGAAATTGTTGGTTGTTTTCCTTTCAGAATCTCATAGGGGGTAATTCCATGAACTTTATTGATGGAAGCTCTATGGAGAACATAACATGCAGTATTGATTACTTCAGCCCAGAAATATTCTGGGAGTGAAGAGTCACTAAGCAATATTCTCCTAGCTTCTATCAATGTTCTATTCCTCCTCTTAGCCACCCCATTTTGTTGTGGGGTCCTTGGGGAGGAAAATTCTTTGATGATACCTAGTTCTTGACAGAACCTTGTCATGGCTTCAGATTGAAACTCTGTGCCATGGTCAGACCTAGTTCTGACCACAGAACATTGCAAATCATTCTGAATGGCCTTGACATGGCTTATAAAGACATTTAGAGTATTAGATTTCTTTTTAAGGAAAAATACCCATGTATATCTTGAGTGATCATCAACAATCACTAAGGTATACAGCTTCCCTCCTAAGCTCTGAATTGACATAGGACTAAACAAGTCCATGTGCAATAAGTAAAGGCATCTCTTAGTGTCTTTGGAGCCAATACTTTTAAAAGTGGCCCTTGTTTGCTTGCCCATTTGGTAAGCATGACATGGGCCATTTTTAACACATTTTAAATTAGGACTATTTCTAACCAAGTTCTTAGAGAATAGTCTATGCATTGTCTTGAAGTTGATGTGGGCAAGTCTCTTGTGCCATTGAACACATAGAGACTCACTTTCATTTTCCACAAGACACACAGGAGAGGAAGATGATTTGCAAATAAAATCTAAACAATAAACATCTCCACTCCTAGTGCCTGAGAGTATGGTTTCCAAGTCATTAGAGTTTTTGATTAGGCACTTATCATTGTGGAATTCAATGACATAGCCAAGATCACATAGTTGGCTTATGCTAACAAGGCTGTGTTGCAAACCTTCAACATAAGCCACTTTAGTGATGGAGACTATGCCATTTGTGATCATACCATAACCTCTGGTGAGTCCCTTTTCTGAACCCTCAAAGATGACTTTGGGTTCATTCTTCACTGCTTTGTATTCCTGCAGTAAACCCTTGGTTCCTGTCATATGTTTTGAGCACCCACTGTCCAAATACCAAATCTGCCCAAGGCTGGTATTTGAACTAACCTGCATGATGGAATTTAATTACCCTTAGGAACCCAATTAATTTTGGGTCCTAGGTACTTATTAGTCTGATAAGAAAACCTCACACTAGTTGCACTCTTTGCAGGAAGGCTCTTATTTGCATTAGGTACATTGGGATTGTGCCAACAATCTATGGCAAAGTGTCCCACTTTACCACAACACCAACATTCATGAATGTTGTATCTCCTCTTCTGAACATTTCCTATGGAATTAGCATTACTGTGCCTGTGTTCAGGAGGGGAGACAGTTGCAGTCTTCCTGTTTCTCTCAGCAATGATTTGACTGAATGTCAATTTATGTGCTGTCTTGATGCTCTTTGTCCTGATGGCATCAGCCTGCTTTAGCTTGGCAGCCATACAAGTCTGATTGCATCTGACACTGAGCAACAAGCCTTGTCAATAGATTTGACAACAAAAATTTTCTTTGCTGAAATAGATTTAGACGAGCTTGCACCCTGATTCTTGAATGAGGGGGCTGAGGTACCAAATACAAAAGGCCCAGGTTGGACCATTTGAATTTCCTCTTGGGGATCCTTCATGGCACTCAATCCCATTCCCTTTCTTCCACTATGGGAAGGATTGTTTTCCTTCCTATAGTTACTTCCATTCTTCTAGTGACCATACATGCTTTCATGGTCATACCTGTTGGAAGGAAGTAATACCTTTTGAAAGGTGGTTTGAGGTTTAGCCTTACCCCTGCTCTTTTCTCCACTCACTTCTCCTACTTCCATTTTATTGAATCCTAGTCCTCTCCTATTGGATTGAGAAGAGAAGGAGTCAATAATAGGGAGCACAGATTTAGGCTTGGAGAATTTAGCCACTAGGCTTCTTTCTTTCACAAGCTTCACCTCAAGATCCTAGATGATCTTATTCTTTAGAGAAATAGAGCTCAAATGGATAATTGTTATCCCCTTGAGTTTGCTTATTTCTCTACTCATCTGAGCCACCAAAGTAGGAGACTCAGAACAATTTCTTTCAGCCTTTTTAAGTGAGTCAATCTCTAGGGCTTGGCTTTTGACAAGCTTCTTGCTATCTTTCAAAGCAATAACTAGAGCATCATATTTGTCAATCAATTGATTGACACCCACTTCAGATTCTGAATCATAATCATCAGTTGATGAGTGTGTATCAGATTCTGGAATTGATTCATACTTAGAGGAAGAGAGAGGAGTAGGTACCTGGTCAGGTGAGTCCTGACAGTCTTCATCATCTAAAGTTATGGCCATTAGGCCAACATATTCTTCAAAATTTTCATCCACCTCCATATCATTGTCTGAATGTGATAGAGGGCCCTGATACCCACCTTTGCTGTAGGAAAGTCCTCATCTTCCTCAGCAGCAAACAACCCAATATAGGCCTCTTCTTCATCATCTGAATATGATGATGATGACTCAGATTCACTCCAGCTCTTGTCCTTCTTGGCTAGGAAGGATTTCTCACCTTTCCTTCCCTTCTTGTGATAAGGCTTGTAATCACCCTTATCCTTTCTTTTGACTGGACAGTCAGCAATGACATGTCCAGGAATACTGCAGCAATAACAAATTACATTAGTTAAACCATGTTTAACATGTTTAGAGTCATACCTGTGCCCTTTGGGGTGCTGCCTGTATGCCCTGCTTGAATCCTTCCTAGGATGTGAGGAGGAGGAAGGCTTATTCTTCCACTGCTTCCTTCTCATCATCTTTTTGAATTGCCTTGAGAAGGCAGCAAATTCCTCATCAGAAGAGTTGTTTTCAGATGAACAGTGATCTGAATTGTCTGAGTCAGCAGCCGTTCTTGGAGGGGTAGGAATTCTTGTCTTGCTCTTCTTGGACCCTTCAGCCTTGAGGACCACAGACTTCTCCCTAGCATGAGGCCTGAAGGAGGTGTCCTCTTCCTTTCTAGTAGATAGTTGCATCTCATTTGAGAGCAACTTGTCAAACAGTGTGTGAGGAGGAGTTTCACTCAGCTTTGCCACTTCCCTGATGGCACAAATTTTGGTATCCCAGTCTCTAGTTAGAGATCTTAGGAATTTATCATTCAACTCACAATGAGTGAAGGTCCTTTCATAGGTCCTCAACTCATTAACTATTCTGAAAAATCTTTCATAGCAGTCAGCTATGTATTCCTGATTTTGTTGCATAAAGGCTTCATACTCCTGATTGAGGAGGGATTTCCTATCACTCCTCACTGCTTCAGTCCCTTCCATGTACACAATCAGTGTATCCCACATCTCCTTTGCAGTTTCACAGTGCACCAAGTTTTGGAAAGTTGAATCATCAATAACATTGATAATAATATTTTGAGCCCTTTTATCCATTGTAGCCAATGCTATTTCATCCCTTGTCATTTCAGTGTAAGATTTGCCTACCTGCCTTATAGGATCAATGGTGGAGGGCTTTGTGATAATGAAGGGGCCTTCCTAAACAGTGATATAGATTCTAGGGTCTGAAGCTTCCATGAACAGCCTAACCCCTTGTTTCCAGATGCCAAAGGTTTCCTTTTGCATATAGGAAGCTTCATTGAACCCATTTCCTTATGAACTCCACTTGAAGCCATTGGATTCATATTTAATAATGCCTATGTAGGATCTGGTCAGGCAGCTAAGCCCTTTATGACCAACCTCGCTTTGATACCACTTGAAAGATTATATAGGTATATGATCTAATTCACCTAGAGGGGGGGGGGGGGTGAATAGGTCTTTTGATTTTTACTTGTTTGATTTAGATGTTTAAAGTTATTCTAAGCAAGTAATCAAGCACACCCAGAAAACAAACAAGTGTTTATAGTGGTTCTCCAAGACAGTGTGTCTATGGGTAGTCCACTTTCCCCCTTCACCCTTCTAGCAGTGTGTTAGACAGGGCCAACTCCTCCAAACTCAGCTCCAAGAGCTTACAACACAGATCCCTCAGGATCTCTCAGGTTTTCCCCAAACCCTACCTTAGGCACAACAACCTTACTTTAGAGGAAAACACCTCCTACTGCTAAGACCACCTCCAGGTCCTACCTCAAGCTGATTTCTCAGCTCTACAACTCAGGATATTCAGTCCTACCTCAGATCTCACAGATCCTACCTCAGAGGACTCCACCTCCTATAGCTCAGACCACCTCCTGGTCCTACAACCCCAGTCCAAATGGCCCTACAATAAAAGAGTATTTGAATCTTACTACAGCAGACAGCAGAGAGAAGAAGTCTCCTGTAGTTCCTGCACAACTTGTGCTTTCTTGTAGCTGGAGATGATGATGGCAGCTACAAACTGATCCTCCTCTTCAGTTGAATGATGGAAGATCACCTTGCTCCTTCTTGTACAGAATCTTTCTTTATCTCTCGGATTCTTCTTGCTTGTTCAGTGAGCAGAAGGAGAAAGATGAGAACGGCGGCCGTCAATGGAATAGTGAATTTGTTTTCGCACTCGACCAACTCTTCTCAAAAGTGCCCTAACTCTTTCTTGTATACACCCTTGATCTTCAACGGCTCTTAGTCGTCCTTCTGACAGTTCTGAAAGTGGAGGTCAGATCTTAAATTACTCTATAGGGGGGGTGAACAGAGTATTGAAATTTTTTAATACGTTTTATAGCGGAAATTAAACTACTGTTTAGGTATATGTGTATTTAGTGTGAGTTATAGAAAACTACAGAATTAATAAAAAGGACACACAGCACAAGCATAAGCACACAGAAATAATCAAGCACAGAAGACACAAGGAGCTATAGTAGTTGTAAGGTCTCTTTTTCCAAAACCCGTTCGGGTACTTGAAAACTCGAACCTCTCCCGTATCGCACGGTTGAGGTGGACCTTCGCCCAGAATTGCTGCCTTGCGGTGTCACCAACACTCGGGTTGACTAACACCGCTCAGCACCAACCCTGTCGGCTATACGATCATAAGTAAAATATGACAAAAAGTAAGTACATAAAAGAAGGCATGTCCACAATCACAGCATCATATATATATATATAATGAAAACAGAAAGCCCATAAGAGAAGTACAACTAAAGGGGCTTAAGCCCGATACATATGCAAAATAATGTACTATCTCTCTCTCTCTCTACAACATGCGGAAGTCTACAACAAAAGCTCTCAAAAGCGGAAGTCTAACTATCTAATCATCAACATGCGGCGTCGTGGTAGTGCGCTGCATCTGATGCTTAGGTCCTGCCATCTCGTCCCGCTGCACGCGGGACAACTCTGCCTCCTCGGACTCATGCGGTCACAACGATCATTAGTCATAAAGACTAAGCCGTTTTGTCCTCGCCTCCCTCCACGACTCCTAGGCACCGAGCGGGAGGAAGAAGCGGAGGACAAACAAGGGGTAAACAAGAAGGTGGTGACATGGCACTACACTAGCAGGTATAAGTAAAGCAGTAAAATCTAGCTAGCAGTATAGTGCAGGTATAAGGCAGTAATGTAGAGCAATGAAGTAAGCAGTAAGTAGAAAGGAAACGCAGTGCAGTAAGTAAATCTAAACTACCATCACATATTCGTACCTTAACTTATATGAACGCCCATACGACATATAAGTTAAGATGTCCAGGTAACCCATCATATAAAAGAGCCCATACTAATTTATATGATGGGGGTATGCTATGTGTATGTTATGTTATGCTATGGTTATGATGTCTTAATGAATTTATGCAATGTAACTCACCCACGCGACTCTATGCGCACAGACCTTTATAGTTCCCATTTTGTTTGAAAGAAAGACAACCTTTCGGGTACCGACCGTCGTGGCTCGCGGTGGTAGTGGATCGGGCACTCCACATCCTAGGAGGGTATAGTCACTACCAAGCCTAGACCTCATGTACGCCTCAACGCTAAGAACACAACAGCGGAGCTCCTGCGTACTCTTGCTGGAATCCACCAGACTGTAAGGTCGGGGTGGGTTATTAGGGATCGTCCTCCAGACCGCGGTACTCAAACTTACCGGCCCTCTAAACCTCAGCCTCACCTGAGTCAACGTACTACCGTCGGTGACACGACTAGCCTAGTACCGAAGACTCGCCACTATTTGAATAAGTAATATGTGTTAACATGTACACCCGAGCTTCCAGCTCAGGGACTAACACACAAGCTGATCCAACCCATCTCCTTCCCGGAGGAGATCCATACCAGTCTGCATACCCACTTAGGCTACTCTTGCCTATAATTTAGTTCGTGTTATATTTAGGGTGAATCTTGGACTTCCCACGGTGTACTCCGTAAGGGGCCCCTAACGGTACTACATATCAATGGGCTCAACCCCACAATCCTCTTCAAGACAATTACTTTAGTTGGTGATTAATGTTTGGTTCACCCTTCATTATTTCATATAGTTAAAGTGACTTAGTTCATCTCCCGTCCCACCCAATCGGGTTGGACATACCTTCATTCCTTCTATATTAACTCTAGCACCACCCCACAAGTAACCCTAGGATTGACCCTCCTTGAATCATGGTGTGCTACATCTCATTTACTGATTGGATATACCTCCTAAACCCTACTTAGGGGTCTGATTTGTCTAGAACTCAAAATTCTGTTTTTACTAAATGCAGACCACAATTTTGAACTATCCATCAACCCCATAAGGGAACCCTTCTAAATATTCAATACCAGGGTCTCTAATAATTATCCAAGGTTCCCACTGACCTTAATATGGTATGCTCCAATTTCCATAATTTTCCATATTAAATTGGTATTTAATATAATTTAAAGTAGTTAAGGCCTTAAGCCAAATTACACATGAACTACCCTCAAAATGATTATACATGCTACATAAAAATTATCAGTAAGGTGATATCCCATATCAAGGTAGTTCACTGAGTAACATGACCCTAGGATGTGATCTGGTCTACTAAATCATCATAATTGTATAATTACCAAAATGCCACTATAATTAGGAAAAATAGTCTTTCACTTCTCAAAATTCTCCAAAAATTACCAAGTGTCCAAATGGGGACCTAGAGTCCTCTGCCAAATTATTGTGTCATTACCATGTGATTTGATATTTTACAATGATTAAACATTCAAAAGTAGCAATTACCAATTTCTACTTGAAGTACTTGAAATATAATTCAACCAGCCTCCACATAATTAGCATGGGCATATATTAACCTAAAACTACAGATAACCAAGTATCACATCAATGCCTCATTATTTGATATTTTAAAAAGATTAAATACTCATAAGGATGTAAAATCCACTTTCTACATGAGGTACATGAAATATAATTCTACAAGCCTCCAAATAATTATCATGGGCATATATTAAACTAAAACTACAGATAACCAAGTATAACATCAATTCCCTATGATTTAATATTTTAAGAAGATTAAATACTCATAAGGATGTAAAATCCACTTTCTACATGAGGTACATGAAATATAATTCTACAAGCCTCCAAATAATTATCATGGGCATATATTAAACTAAAACTACAGATAACCAAGTATCACATCAATGCCCCATGATTTGATATCTTAAAAAGATTAAATACTCATAAGGATGTAAAATCCACTTTCTACATGAGGTATAAGAAAAATAATTCTACAAGCCTCCAATTAATTATCATGGGCATATATTAACATAAAACCACAGTTAACCAAATATCATAACATTGCCCCATGATTTGGTATTTTAAAAAGATTTAATACTCAAGTCTTGAAAATTCCAATTTCTACATGAGGTACAAGAAATATAATTCTACAAGCTTCTAAACATTTATCATGGGCATATAATAGCATTAAATGACAGATAACCAAGTTTCACAATTTTGCCCCATGATTTGACATTTTTCAAAATTACATTCCCTTAAGCTAGCAAGTACTTAGAAATTTCCTACACAAGGAATAATACTTCAATAATTCATAACAAAATTACTATAGTCCATTTTCATCCCTAAGCAGCCACTGATGGAGTTTCAACACCATACAAGGTCCTATGACCATGCATTTCATTTTATTATGGAAAGGGTGGATATTTCATTTACTAGGAAGAAAATACTTAAATACCTCTAAAAAAATCTCAATAAATTAATTAAGTCATTTTATGCTCCTATAAACATATCCCAAAGTTTTGAGCCAAGGCAAGAACATTTTCGCCCATGCCCTTCACAAGTCTCACTTTGCACCCTTAAAGGTTTACCCTTAGGGTTTAAGGTCACACCACCCTAATGGCTCCAAAAGGACCACTAGGGTGTGTCACATGCCTTTGTATATCCATACCCACATATCCAACATGATGGGAGGAGGCTAACACACTCAACTCCTCAAAAATGACCTAAACCCTAATTTGACCCTTAAGGGCCCTCATTAGGGTTTCCAATTTTTCATATCAAATCAACTCCAAATGGAATGCAATTTTAGGTAGGCACTACTCATGCACCAAAGAGTACGACACCCAAGTTTGGTGTCATTTGGACATCATATGCTCCAAAAATCAACTTAATTTAAACATTCTAATTACCACAAAAACCCTAGGTAAAAGTGTCCACCAAGGGCTGCCCCTTTGGCACGGGGTGCCCCTAGGGTATACCAACCCATGGTTAAAAGCACGGCTCCAAATATGGAAGGCTTTGGCCTAGGTAATTTTTCTAATGGACTGACCTAGTGTAGGACCAGTCCTAGTAAAACAGCTCCCTAGGGAGCTGTAGGTCACCAAATGACTAAACTTAAGGCCAAATGAAAGTTAAGACCAAGGCCTACAACTTTCAAGTTGGGCACTTTTTCTAAATCGGCAATTAAGAGGCCATAATATCTATTTGAAGTTGACTGAATAATCAGGGCAGAAAATCATAATAATGAATTAAATAAATAAAGGAAATGAGAGATCCGCACAGATCTTGACGCAGATCAGCGGCAACCGAGTCGTGTTCAACCTCCAGCCAACGGCTGAGATTCAACCGACCTAGGCCACCTTGCGCGGCCGTTTCCCAGCGATCCCCGCGCCACCACCGCCGACTATCCCCTCCTACACCTTCATGGTGGTCGGGGCTACAATTTCCCGGCGACTGGCGGTTGGAGGCGGCGTTTTCCGGCGATTGGAGCATAGACGAAAACCATGGATTTTCATGGTTTTGAAAATGTGATTCCAGCTCAATTGAGCATGGAACTTTATCCCAATGACCTAAGAAGCTAGCATAGAGGGAGGGGAGGAGAAACGAACCTCGAGTGGAGCTTGGCGGTGGCGGCGGCGGTGCTTGGCCATGGAAGTGCCTTGCTCCGGCGATCCTGCTCATAGCCGCGATTCTCCAACAATCTCCCCGCTGCAGTAGCCGATTTCGACTGCTCTCAGTGCTCTGAAGCTAATGGGATGGATAAAATGGGGTGGGGAGGAATGTATACTCGGTTTTGAACTTAGGTGCTCACGAGATTGGTGTTTTGGCCAACCAATCAGCTGAATAGCTGCTCCTCTGTCCCCTCATCAGGTGCCCAGCAATCACCCAAGGCCCTAGGCTGATTGGGTTGGAGTGTGAGAAGGGTGATTGCCACTTTTCTTTTGCTTTTTTGCTTTTTGTCCCCCACCTTTAGCCACTTTCCTAATTTGCCTAAGCTTGGGTTAGCTTGGGTTAGCCTTTTCCCTACAGCCTACATGACCCATTAGGTTATGAACATATGTTTGGTCATTGGGTTAGGGCTTGGTTCAAATGTATTTAGGCTAGGTCACTTAATTTGGGCTATGTTGACCATGATTGACCCAGAGTTGACTTTGACTTTGACTTGGTCAACATGATGAGTGGGATGGGCCCACTTGATGTCCTTGGGTCCCTTGTCATTACCCAAGGTTGGTTGGTCCATGGTGGGGCTCCAATTGGTTCAATTTAATCAAAGGGTGTAGATTTGACCAAAATTGGGTAAAGTTTGACTTTGGTCAATTGGGGTCAATTGGTCCCACCATGATGGGGCTTTTTGGTCCATTGGGTTCCTTAAGGTGTTTAGGGTGTGTTGGTAAGGTCAATTTGAACATTTGAGGGTCAATTGAACCCTAATTGACTTAGTTTGGTTAATGTTGACCTATTGTTGACTTTGGTAAATTTCATGCAATTGGGTCCCACCCAAGTGCAATTTCCATGGTTATGGTCTTCCTTAGTGGTTAGGGTGGTATGGGGGAGTTCAATTTGGTGAATTGAGGGTCAATTGGCCTAAGGGAGTGGTATTGGGCTATGTTGATTTTGTGCTCTTGGTGTGCACTTAGCACACTCCACTTGGCCCAAGGGCCTTAGTGGCCATTCTGCACACCACCCATGCCCTAACACCATCTAGGGGTCTAGAAGGATTGGGGATGTTACAAATCCCAATAAATAAAAGAAATATTTCGTCCTCGAAATTTAGGTTTGGGTCTACGGGTTGTAAGTACTTATAAGAGTAAAGGATTTCAAAGACGATTAATTTGCACCTGAGGTGAAGAGTTCCGGGGAAACATTGTTGTATGAAGTCCAAAGGCACCCAGCTGTGCTCCTCTTGCCCATGATTTAACTATAATGATCGGACATCAGAATCTCCTTCCACGGAAGAACTCGGACCTCTACTATTTGAGAACTCAAACCGGAGCAACATTCTTTACCAAAATTTCTCATTGCACTTCTACTATTACTCGCTAAGATTGTCGGCAATATTCCCACTGGGTTTAAATGAAGTTTTAACCCGCCGCTCAGATCATCGTGCCATTAATCACAATGCAGGTTCTACTTGCTCCATCCCGGTAATAAATAGGAAATAGACACTTCAAAGAAAACCAAAACAAGATAACCAGGCGCGGGTGTTATCAAAATCACTACACTCCCCGAAGGGGGATCTACCTGAAATACATAAGAACTTACCGAGTTAATTTATACTATCATGCCGCGCTAGATGGAACCAAAAACCTTCAAGTTCAACTTAACTTCATAAGGTTACATTCACGAACCATGCTTATTTAATACTCTGCTCATAAATCGATTAGCCAGGACGTGACCATTTAACCAACCGCCATTGTCTATGTTGATTCTTCACTATATGATTACCTTACACATAGGTGTTCAACACCACCTACACCAAGAGGCCTTATCCCTTAACATATGAGGTCTCTGCTGATAAACCATTTCCGACTCCGCGGATACAAGGTCAGGTTTATCAGCTACAGAATAATAACATAAACCTTGATTACACTTGGACCAGAGTCTCTTATGTCCTACGAACGTTACACGAGGTTAACGCTTCCACACGTTAAATAAATGTAGATATCTTCCAAGTTTTTCTTGAGGAACATACATGTGTAGTTTAAAATTATGTTCGCGAAATGACTCCCATCTACTTTCCATATCCATTGGTTCATAACTCACGAGGGTAAAACCCCTTTTTCATGACAAGTTTTGGCACAATTTGATTTCAACATGAAGGGTGACTCATTAAAACCCATTAATCCTCGAGAAATTCCATCATTTATATCTGAAGGTCAAACTTGTCTCCCTCATTCCTGAATCTTCCTAACTGAGGTTATAATTTTTGGAGAAATCGTAACTTTCTGGTTCTTAAGATCGGAGGATTGTATGTAGATTATATATCTTCAATATATCAATCGACATATTTTCACTTTAGATTTATAATAACGGGTGGGCTATACTTTCAAAGACAAGAGGTCTCATCTCACTTATGCTATAAAACATGAATTAAAGATTTCATCATAACGACCCTTCTCATAGTTATGTCATCCAAAAATTACGTCGCTACGTATCATCAAGTAAAGTTAACAATCTTAAGCGGGAGTTGATAGTAGCGGCACTACTCAATCGTTTCAACTCCCCATTCCTCAATATTTCAACACATGACGGTCGTTGTCATCTTTCCCGAGATCCGGACATAGTAAAAATTCTCCATCTTTGCCCTAAATAGTTTATACTATCGCATATACTATCGCATTACAAGATCCAAAGAGTCACCTTCCTAAGTTCTCTGGTGATGCATAAACCAACTCTAAGAGTAAGATGATCTTAACTAAATTTTCACCACGGAGAGGGCTTGAATTTTAATTAAAAAAAATACTATCCGAAAATTACCCTTGAAAGGACTGGAGTGCCAGAAACTCTAGTTGTAATCTTTACTTGCGAAAACTTGACTCCAAACTTCAAAATTCCATGATGTGACACATTTTTCCGAAGCCACTAAACCTGGCATTCTTCCTTGTTTTCAATACTTGACTAAATCGAGACATTTGTTCGGACGTCAATGATTATTAATTGTTTGGATAACTCTACCAATCGATGTCTCGAGGTTAAGAAGGTGTATCTACAATAATACACTTGCATGTTTGTTACGATAAACTGATTATTTCTTATGGTCAAACGGACTTATAGCCCAGTCTTACTTCTATCCATTCTAAATTCTACTTGGTCTTGCACTGAATCCGTCGTTTATGATGTTCTTCCTTTGTGACCGGTAAGAGCTTGATGACCAAACGTCCTTATAAAAGACAAGACCACATTGCTTGGATCAGGAAGTTAGTGAAATTCCCTAAATTCTTAGCCTGACGTTCTTGATTCTGAGAGTCTTATGCCCATCCCCTAGACAACCCTTTATGTATAATCAAATGATTAACAAGTTGATCACTTTTGTCGACTTAGAATCAGCCTTGGAGCAATAAGATGAGTACACGCTCACTCTTGAAGTGTACCATTCACTTAACTTGCCAGTATAACTATAGTGATCACAACTTGGTATAAACACTCCATGTTATTTAAGGTGAAGTAGTTCTCCAAGGGTCTCAAACTTCTAAGGAGGGTTGGTTCACAAATCAAAAGTGTATGAATAAGATCTCCTCATCACCTGAGTTTCATTAAATACTCCAAAACTCGAGATTACTACGAAAATGTCACAACCTTTTCTAAACAGAGTCTACGGGGTAATCCAAGTCGGTATTTTATTGGCCCAATAAACAAAAGTATAAGCCCCTACCGATTTGGGCTAAGTCTCTTCAATACTTCTACGGTATATTCATCTTACATACGTGCAAAAACTTTAGGGCATAAAAAATTTCTGACTTGGTGTTCCACCCTGAGACATAATGTTATGACAAAACTTAGGCTCCCAATGCTATAAATTATGCTAACTTTTCCGAGTTCCCTATATGATTAACTAGGAAAGGGGCCTTTTCCAAACAAAATATTCAAATTCCAATTCGACCTCTGGTATTTTATGGTGGTTGTCTCAACGTACTGTAATGGGAAGTATCAAGTTATGGTAAGGGGTTATGCTTATGGGTCTTCTATTACTCTAAAGAAGACTACAGACACCCGATCTCCTCGATAAGGTCCTACCACTTGATAGTAAAGCGTAACCTTTAGTGTGAAAGTCTCAACGTCAAGACTTATTGTTGGAACAACCCTTTTACTGTTTTGGGCTAGGATCACTATGTACTGATTAGGATCAGTTGACCCCATTGTATAGTTTAAGGGTCAAGTCTGTAGGCTGATAAATTAGCTAGAACTCAAGATTAAATCTAAGGTTCCCAGCGCTCAACAAATGGCTAGCAGTGCTCGACAGATGGCTCCCAGCGTTCGACAGTTTTTGTTGACAGCGCTCGACAGTTTTCCAGCCAGCGTTCAACATATTCTGGACAGCGCTCGACAGTTTTCCAGCCAGCGTTCAACATATTCTGGACAGCGCTCGACAGTTTCCAGCCAGCGATCAACATATTCTGGACAGCGCTCGACAGTTTTCCAGCCAGCGTTCAACATCTTTTGGACAGCGCTCGACAGATTATAGCCAGCGTTCGACAGATCATTTATTGAAGCCCAGATTTGTTATCAACTATATTCTATTTATCCTAACAGCAAAACGACGAATATAATGGATCTATTTAATATCCTTGGACGTATTCTGACAGATAAGGAAGGATATGAAACTCAGTTAATATATTCCAAGGCAGTAATAGCCGTTGACATTTAATGAAAAGGAATCTTTTCACAGTCAAAAATAAAAGGACCTGCCAAAATCGTTTGAATTAAAAAAACGTCATTCTATTACATAATGCATAGGATATATATATATATATATAGATCTAAAAAAATATATATATGATCGATATTCTTCTTCCACAAGCAGCACAAAACTTCTGAGAACATCATCCTCAAGAGCATTCACTCAGAATCTGCTGCAAAGTCAGATCTTCTAAAAGAGCAACAAGCAATCTGAAGAACCTGTTCTTCCAGATCAATCTGCTACAGGAGATCTTTGTTTTTAAGAGAAAGCTTCTTCATCTTCTGTCAAATACTTCAATCTGACAGGGGGAGCCTTACAACAACATCCACTAGAGTCTTCTTTCAGCATCTTGACAGAGAAGAACACTATAAACTCTTTCTTACCTCTCTTGTACAGGGTTATAACTCCCTTCAAAAGCTAATCTCGGTGACAGGGCACCTTTTCAAAAACCTGCAGTTTGGTTAGAGCACCTTATCAACAGCTCACCTGGTGTGAGGGCACCTTATCAACAACCTCCTAGTGGATTCCTACCAAAGGTGGTAGAAGAGTGGACGTACCCAGATTTATTGGGGAACTACTATAGCTCCTTGTGTCTTCTGTGTTTGATTATTTTCTGTGCTTGTGCTGTTTATTTTGCGATTTCATTTACTAATTTTTTTTATTTATATAATTCTCACACTTCTTACACTTATATATAATACTATTTTACTTCCGCTATAAAAACTAAGGAAAAGTTTTAATACTCTATTCACCCCCCCCCCCCCCCCCCTCTAGAGTAACTTAAGATCTAACCTCCACTTTCAATTGGTATCAGAGGTAGGTTGATTCTTTACAGACTAACATCTGAATCACAAAGATCAACCAGATCTTAATTTGTCTAAGAGCTTCCTTATCTAAGAATTTTATATCATTCAAAACTCATGGCACAAAACAAGGAATATTCTAGCACAAGACCTCCTATGTGCAATCTCAGTAAGTTTGCACTATGGAAAGCAAGGATTAGGCTTTATATGAACTCTATTGATGAGGAGATTTTCAATGTTATTCTTACAGGACCTCCAGCACCTACAGCAACAACCAGCGCTACTGCAACAACAGACAACACTGCTGTTCCACCTCCTGAGTGGACTGAGGCTCAAAAGAAGCAGATAAATGCAGATGCAAAGGCCATGAACATTCTGGCCCTAACTATGTCAGATGACATATTCCAGAAAGTAGTTGAGTGCACCTCAGCAAAAGAAATCTGGGAATCTCTCAACAACATGGTGGCAGGCTCAGCAGATGAAAGGAAAGATAGAAGATCTCACCTGATCTCTCAATATGAGAACTTCAAGAAGGGAGAATCAGAAAATGTTGATGATATGTACAATAGGCTCAGCCTCATAATAAATGAGCTGAAGTCTCTGGATAAAGTGATCTCACTCACAGTGATCAATGACAAAATTCTTATGTGCTTTCCCAGCACATGGGACTCCAGAGTCTGGCCAATCAAAGAAGCCAGAAGCCTAAATGAGATCACCACTGAAGCCTTGTTGGGCAAGCTCAAATCTTATGAGCAGCTCGTCAAGAGTAGGGAAGCTGAAGAATCCACTTCATCCCCAGCACTCAAGAAGGAGAGAAGCATATCCTTCAAGGCTGCAGAAGAAGAAGGACCAACTCCTACCAAAGAGGAGTTGATGAGCTTCATAACCAAAAGATTCTATAATATGGCTAAGAAAGATTTCAAGAAGAAGTCATCCAGGAGCTATGACAAGCCAAGGTATGAAAAAAAATCACTCTAATGAAATTATATGTTTTGGTTGCAGGAAGCCAGGACATATTGCTCCTGAATATCCAGAGAATCAAAACAAAAAGGACAGAAAGGAGAGAAAAAGAGAAAAGGAAGAAAGGAAAGGTTCTAGCAAATCTTCGTCCCACTCACACAAAAAGAAGGGAAGAGGATTTGTAGCAACATCCTGGAGTGAAACAGAATCTGAATCAGAATCTTCATCTGGCTCTTCTTATGAAGAAGAAATAAAAGAGAACAGCCAATGTCTACTGGCAATTTTTGACTCAGACAAGTGAGTCACAATCTGAATCTTCATCAGGCTCCTGTAATGATGAAGAAGAAAAGAACTTCTGCATGATGGCAATCAATGCCTCAGCCAGCAAATCTGATGAAGAAAATTCAGAATCAGAAGAAGAAAATGATGCAGATCAGGTAATGTCTGATGTTGATTTTACTTGAGATGAATTCAAGGCTGAATTCAAAGTCCTTTGCTCAGACTTACTCAACTCTGAGAAAGAAATAATCTCACTCAGATGTAAGTTAGCTGAAATGAAAAGGATGAGTGAAGAAAATGCAAATCTTAAGAAAGATTTGGCTGCCTCCAGAGAACATATTGTTCTCATTGAGAATAAACTTTCTGAGGCCAAGAAATATGAAGAATCCCTAAATGGGAGAAGTATCAAACTGATGGACATCACAAGCACAGTCAATGTTAGACTTAATAATAGCAAACTGGGCTTGGGTGCCTCATCAAGTGAGCCATCTCTGATTAAGAGAAATATCCTCTCCTCACCTATAAAATTTATTTCTGCTAAAAGCAAAGAAGCTGCAAAAAGAGATAAAGATATTTCAAGCAAGTCTGTTAAGGATAAAAGAATTCAAAAGAATTCGTCGAACGGAGATCGACAAAAAGATTCAAATTTGTCGAACGGAGCTCGACGAAGTCTGAAAATAGATTTTCAGTATAGTCATCAGATGAACAATAGTCTACCAATTTATCCAAATTTGTCGAACAGATACTATACAGGAACTACTAGAAATCTTAATTCCAAACAAACTACAAATCCTTTCACTGAATGGATAATACCTCCAAGGAGATTTCATCCACAAGGCTATAAGGACCAGCCTGAAATGTCATTTATTTCTGAATTTTGTGGTAACACAAAAGGACCCAAGGTAGTCTGGGTCAAAAACAACTAGTTTATGTTTTTGTCTTTGCAGGTACACGGCCATCCAAGATTAAATCAAAAATGGTACTTGGACAGTGGCTGCTCAAAGCACATGATAGGAAACAAGGCCAATCTGAAAAATTACAAGGCACAGCTTGGACCCAAAGTGATCTTTGGAGACTCCAACCATGGTCAAACCAAAGGCCTTGGTCAAATCAAAGTTGGAGCAGTAACATTCAAGGAAGTCACCTATGTGAAGGGTCTGAAGCACAACCTCATCAGCATAAGTTAGTTATGTGATGAAGGTTATCAGGTAACCTTTAATAAATCAGAATGCATTATCAAGTCATCTGATAATGTCATTGTTTTATCAGGTATTAGACATGGTAATATATATTTAGTAAATTTCAATTCCTCTAAATCAGAAATTTGCCTGTTTAATGAGCTAAGCAAACCTAGTGAACTATGACATAAAAGATTAGGGCATGTAAATCTTAGAACAATTGCCAAACTATCTAAAGATAATCTTGTTAGAGGTCTACCATCAGGATCATATAAGAAAGAAGGTTTATGTAGGGCATGCCAGCTAGGTAAGCAAACCAAAAACAGTTTTAAATCCTTATCTAAAAGTGATTCACCTAGAATCTTATTTTTGCTACATATGGACCTTTTTGGACTTATAGCAATAAAGAGTTTAGGAGGGAAGTCTTACACTCTAGTTATTGTAGATGACTTCTCTAGATTCACTTGGGTATTCTTTTTGAGAGAAAAGTCAGATAACTTTAAAGTTCTTACAGAGTTTCTTAAGAGCATACAGATTGAATACTCTACTGTAGTTGCATTGATCAGAAGTGATCATGGCACTGAGTTTGAGTCTCTTCTTATGCAAGAATTCTGTGAGAAGGAAGGTATCAGGCATTGCTTCTCAGCTCCTAGAACTCCTCAACAGAATGGGGTAGTTGAAAGGAAAAATAGAACCCTAATTGAATCAGCAAGAACATTGCTTGCAGATGCTAATTTGCCACTATCCTTTTGGGCAGAAGCTGTTAGCACAGCAAACTATGTTCTGAATAGAAGTTGATACAAAAACTTAAGGGTAAAACTCCTTATGAATTACTTAAAGGGAAGAAACCTAAAGTTGACTATTTCAGAACTTTTGGTTGTAAATGTTTTGTTCATAACAATGATAAGAAATATCTTAGAAAATTTGAACCAAAATCTAAAGAAGGAATTTTCTTAGGATATTCAATAGTCAGCAAAGCATATAGGGTATTTAACAAATCCACTCTTAAGATAGAAGAATCCATGCATGTTTCCTTTGATGAAACTAACATGTCTTACAAGGAGAAGAACTCTTCTACCAAGAATGCTTTGCAGGTACCAGCTCTATGTGAAGAGCTTAATGAACTAAATCTACAGTCAGGAGATTCAATGCAACCATTAGCTCAAAACCTTGAAGATAGTGAAGAAGAAGACCATCCAGATCTTATTGATTATCAGAATCAAGCAACAGCAGAACATCCTCCACAGGATACAATTACTGAACAAAATCCCCAAATAAATACCACTACAGAATTAACTTCAACTGTTGATCACATCATAGTTAGAGATCACCCAATTTCACAAGTGATTGGCGATATTTCAGCAGGTGTTCAGACAAGACATCAACTACACCAAAATCAGATGCATACTTGCTTTCTATCACAAGTTGAACCTCAAACCATAAAAGATGCAGAACAAGATCCAAATTGGATTCTTGCAATGCAAGAGGAACTCAACCAGTTTGAAAGAAACAAAGTTTGGGATTTGGTTCCAAGACCAAGAGGCCATCCAGTCATTGGCACCAAGTGGGTATTCAGGAACAAACTTGTTGATCAAGGAAATATTGTGAGAAATAAAGCAAGGCTAGTAGCTCAAGGATATTCACAGGAAGAAGGCATAGACTATGATCAAACATTTGCACCTATGGCAAGACTTGAAGCTATCAGAATATTTTTAGCATTTGCTGCATACAAACAATTTAAGGTATATCAAATGGATGTAAAAAGTGCATTCCTAAATGGAGATATCAAGGAAGAAGTCTATGTGGAACAACCACCAAGTTTCATCTCTCCAACTCACTCTTCTTATGTATTCAAGCTTAATAAAGCTCTCTATGGTCTCAAACAAGCTCCCAGGGCATGGTATGAGACCTTAGCTAATTTTCTATTGGAAAACAAGTTCTGTAGAGGCTTAGTAGACAAAACCTTATTTTTCAGAATACATAAAAATCAAACATTGCTAGTTCAAATATATGTAGATGATATTATTTTTGGCTCTACTAATTCAAATTTATGCAAAAAGTTCTCTAAACTTATGCAATCTAAATTTGAAATGAGTAGCATGGGTGAATTATCATACTTTCTTGGTCTTCAAGTGAAGCAAACCTCATCAGGAATTTTCATTTCACAATCCAAGTGTGCTAAGGAATTAGTAAAAAGGTTTGGAATGTCTGATTCCTCTCCCATGAAAACACCCATGGCTTCTAATACTATCATTAATGCTGATGAATCAGGGAAACCTGTTGATCAGAAGGTGTTTAGAGCAATTGTTGGCTCATTACTCTATTTGACAGCTAGTAGGCCTGATATAATGTTTGCTACTTGTAGTTGTGCTAGGTTTCAAGTTAACCCTAAAGAATCTCATCTATCTTTATTAAAAAGAATTTTAAGATATATAAAGGGCTGTCCTAATCTAGGTCTCTGGTATCCAACAACATCTGAATTTGAATTAACTGGATTCTCAGACTCAGATTATGCTGGATGCAGAGTAGACAGAAAAAGCACATCAGGAACTTGTCAGTTTCTTGGTGATAGGCTTGTGTCTTGGTTTTGTAAGAAGCAGACATCTGTGTCTACATCAACAGCTGAGGCAGAATACATTGCTGCAGGCAGTTGCTGCTCACAGATACTGTGGATACAAAATCAACTTCTAGACTATGGTATCAACTTAAATCAATCAATTATATTTTGTGACAATACTAGTGCAATATCTATAGCACAAAATCCAGTTCTCCATAGTAGGACTAAACACATAGAAATAAGGCACCACTTTATCAGAGATAATGTGGATAAAAATAAAATTTGCCTACAGTTCATCTCCACTGATTTACAAAGAGCAGATATTTTCACCAAACCCTTGGATGAAAAGAAACATATCTTCTTTATGAATCAACTAGGAATGATAGATGGAGACTCAATTTGTTGAAAATTATATTTTCTATCTTATCCAAAAAATTTTTTGTCGAACGAATAAAATTTTATTTGGAGACTCAAAGAGCTTTCTTTTGTCGAACGAAGAACGACAAATTTTTATTCGTCGAACGATGGTCGACAAAAACCTTCATATTCAGAGTCAGTGAAGAAAATCTCGTTTGTCGAACGGCGGTCGACGAAAAAGATATTTTTTTTAACACTGTCCGACAAAATTTTAAAGTCGGTTCGACTTCAGATTTAATTAGGTTTTGCCGAACAGCGCTCCTCGAATTCTCCTCCCTATTTTCTCGACTATATAACACTTATTTTATCTTATTCTAAGCTTTGCGCCTACAGAAATCGTCTTTCCCTCCAGTTCCCCTCTGCACTTGATCTTCAACTTTCTTTGCAGGAACAATGGCGATTCCTCAGGCCTCTCTGCACCTAATGAAGTTTGACGCAGGTTTTGACATTGACATGGACTCGTTTGCACAGTCAGACCAAATCTTCAAGGATATTCTTCAAACGCTGGATGAACAACAACTAAGGAAGCTTCTAAGCACTAGGCAGAAGATGGCTGTTGTAGAGATAAAAGAATGGGTTTTCACTGCAAAACCAGTCGATGAAAGCTTGTCGGGAACAATCTCAGGTCATCATGTCTCTCTCTCTCTCCCACCATCCTTTCTGAAATCTTTGGTCTTGAAAATGGTGAAGATGAATTAGACATAAGCTCAAATGAATTTGATGAAGCTTTAGTCAAAATGGGCCATTTGACTGGAAACCCTAGCCACATTCTGAAAAAGAATCTGTCTCAGGACTACAAGTTCTTAGCAGATATTGTTGGAAAAGTCTTGCTGAGCAAGACTTCTGGGCATGACTATATCAGTAGGCACCAATTTCTGTTAATGGTGGCCTTAATGGAGAAGAAGAAAGTCAACTGGGGATCAATTCTTTTTGACCTAATTAAAAAGAAAAACTCTACAGACAATGTATGCTTTGGAAGAATTTTAGGAATTTTTCTGCAGGAAAGTCATCCAGATCTTCTGGTGTCACCAAAAGTAACAATAAATGCCAGCAAGAGGCTGACCTCAGCACTCTTTGCTAAATGGGATAGAGTAATTCCCAAGAAGAATACAGGAGCTGAGGCCTCCAGAAAAAGGAGAGCTTCTAAGGACACAAGGACTGATCAAGTCACTCCCTCTACCCTTCTAGAAGATCCTTCCTCAGTTCCTCCTTCCTCTCATATCCTCTCTCCACCTGCTCAACAATCCCCTACACATTCTCATTCTTCATCCCCTCCTTCAACTGCAATATCACCCATCAATGATATTCCACTCTCAACTGCCCACATCAGTGATGCTCCACCCCTATCTTCAGAACCACTACCTACCATACCTCCCTCTCCAATACACAATGAATATCATTCACCTATTCATTCTCCTAGTCCAATCCATCTAGACATTCACACACATACCACCAACATCAGCAATATCATTCCTCCAATATCATCTCCATCAACTTCACAACCATCCACTAGCAATCCACCAGATTATCCATCCCTCAACCTCTCCTCTATTGCTGATCAAGTTTTTGATCTTATCCTTCCTAAAATGAGCCAGCTCCTGGATGCAAAACTTGCTCCAGTTCTTCAGGCACTTTCTACTTTATCTGCTAAGATAGCTTCTCTTCCCTTCTCCACTGCTGTCCCTTCTACTAGGGGCCTAGATTCAGGCTGTCCTGAAGCTAGGCAGGGGGAGATGTCCTATGAAGAAGCTCCAGAAACAGAAGAAACTCCAGAAGAAGATACAGAAGTTACAATTTTTGATACAGATATAATTGATTCAGATACACAAGTTATAGAAGAAATAAATAATATATGCATTCATCCATCCTGTGATCAATATAGCTTATTATCAAAATTTGATGTCACATATACTTCAAGGGTATCACCAAAGGTATACATAGAGGATCTATCAAAGGCTCTGATTTGCCTTCCTCAGAAAACTCATTCTGATATCATACAAAATTACATATCCTCTATTCCTTCATCCACTGTTCAAGACATTCAAATAAAGGATCATTCTGCAGAATATGAAGATGATCTTGCAGAATTCCTTGATGATACAACAGCCCCACAAATTACTTCTTCACCTCCAATTCCTGTATGGAATGAAGAACCAATGCCAAGCTTTGATGAAATCTGGAGAGAAGCAGATGCAGAGTTTGACAAAGCTGAAGAAGAAAGATTAAAGGCTCGTGAAGCAATCAACAGAATTGATGATCTATACAATAAGCCAATCTCATCTTCTGACTCTGATGATGATGATGACAACAGTGATTCTGATGATACACTTTCAAAGAAAAGAAAGAAAAGAACAGCTAAGTCAAAGGCTGCTCCCAAGCCCCCAAATCCAAATAATGACATTCCTCTGTACATTTTGTATAATGTTCCTCTTGATGAGAAAACTCCTCACTGGATGAAGCTCTCCAGAAATGATAACAATAGGAGAAAGAAATTCAAGAAGACTGGCTACATCCCTGACAAACCAGTCAAGCACAATCATCCTCCTCCTCCTCCTCCAGCAGCTGGTGCAACAGGATCAGCAGGTGTATCATCTTCCTCTCAGAAGCCAAGCTCTCAACATTCAGGGATACCTGGTAGTTCTAGTGGTTCTCAAGCCTCTGGATCAGCCAGTGCTCCTTCCTCTAAGAAATCAGCTCCTATCTTTCAAGAAAGTCAAACCTTTTCTTCTTCTCAAATATCTTCAGAATACAAACTTCACATTTCTGATGGATCTCTTCA
Source organism: Dactylorhiza incarnata (assembly GCA_033032865.1). Classification (NCBI taxonomy): domain Eukaryota; kingdom Viridiplantae; phylum Streptophyta; class Magnoliopsida; order Asparagales; family Orchidaceae; genus Dactylorhiza; species Dactylorhiza incarnata. The sequence continues at coordinate 18,833,656 of JAWHQI010000011.1, read as the reverse complement.
CAGAGATAGAGTACCTCAAAAGGCCACTCAAGACAAAAATGATTCAGAAAATATTTATTACTTTCCAGATCCAGAAGAAGAGAAAATCTGTCAGATGGCAAGACTGAGAGAAACAATTACATATGCACAGATTAAAAAGGCTAAAGCAGAAGGCAAAGACTTCTCATGTTTCTCAACCATGTCAGAATACAGAAGAAAAGAACTTGAAAAATACAAAACAGTTAAAGCATTCAATACTGAGGAATATATTGATATGCACCCAGAAGCATTTATCCCTCATGTCAAAGAACAGAAAATCATTGGTGCTCAAGATTTGTTTATCAGCAAAAAGAAATCAGAAGACCCCAACAAGAAAATCATATTCAAGCCACCTTCTCAGGACAAAAAGCCTTAAAATAAATTGCTTGGTTATGAATGTAAAGTTTCTAAACTCAGAGCATTTATTTTATCTTATCTGATGATCTATTTTAATCTATCAGATATATTTTATTTCATTGTTGCTCTGTTGATTATACTTTCTGCTGTATCTATTTAATTTTTCTTGTCAAATAGTATCCTAACCCATATAGGGGGAGATTGTTGGAACAACCCTTTTACTGTTTTGGGCTAGGATCACTATGTACTGATTAGGATCAGTTGACCCCATTGTATAGTTTAAGGGTCAAGTCTGTAGGCTGATAAATTAGCTAGAACTCAAGATTAAATTTAAGGTTCCTAGCGCTCAACAAATGGCTAGCAGTGCTCGACAGATGGCTCCCAGCGTTCGACAGTTTTTGTTGACAGTGCTCGACAGTTTTCCAGCCAGCGTTCAACATATTCTGGACAGCGCTCGACAGTCTTCCAGCCAGCGTTCAACATATTCTGGACAGCGCTCGACAGTTTCCAGCCAGCGTTCAACATATTCTGGACAGCGCTCGATAGTTTTCCAGCCAGCGTTCAACATCTTCTGGACAGCGCTCGACAGATTATAGCCAGCGTTCGACAGATCATTTATTGAAGCCCAGATTTGTTATCAACTATATTCTATTTATCCTAACAGCAAAACGACGAATATAACGGATCTATTTAATATCCTTGGACGTATTCTGACAGATAAGGAAGGATATTAAACTCAGTTAAAATATTCCCTTCTTTCCTTTTTCCAAGGCAGTAATAGTCGTTGACATTTAATGAAAAGGAATCTTTTCACAGTCAAAAATAAAAGGACCTGCCAAAATCATTTGAATTAAAAAAATGTCATTCTATTACAGAATGCAAAGGATATATATATAGATCTCAAAAAAATATATATGATCGGTCTTCTTCTTCCACAAGCAGCACAAAACTTCTGAGAACATCATCCTCAAGAGCATTCACTCAGAATCTGCTGCAAAGTCAGATCTTCTAAAAGAGCAACAAGCAATCTGAAGAACCTGTTCTTCCAGATCAATCTGCTACAGGAGATCTTTGTTTTCAAGAGAAAGCTTCTTCATTTTCTGTCAAATACTTCAATCTGACAGGGGAAGCTTTACAACAACATCCACTAGAGTCTTCTCTCAGCATCTTGACAGAGAAGAACACTATAAACTCTTTCTTACCTCTCTTGTACAGGGTTATAACTCCCTTCAAAAGTTAATCTCGGTGACAGGGCACCTTTTCAAAAACCTGCAGTTTGGTTAGAGCACCTTATCAATATCTCACCTGGTGTGAGGGCACCTTATCAACAACCTCCTAGTGGATTCCTACCAAAGGTGGTAGAAGAGTAGACGTACCCAGATTTATTGGGGAACTACTATAGCTCCTTGTGTCTTCTGTGTTTGATTATTTTCTGTGCTTGTGCTGTTTGTTTTGTGATTTCATTTACTAATTTTTTTTTGTTTATATAATTCTCACACTGCTTACACTTATATATAATACTATTTTAATTCCGCTATAAAAACTAAGGAAAAGTTTTAATACTCTATTCACCCCCCCCCCCCCTCTAGAGTAACTTAAGATCTAACCTCCACTTTCACTTATACTAACTTCTCCCCTTAGCTACGCTGGGTATCCTTAACCTTCACCAAATCTAGACCCGAGGTCGCTCTTTGGGATTAGGGTGCGTCACTAAATTGTCTAAGTAAGTCAAAATTTGACCTAACTTGCTGCTGAATAGACTGTTTTATGTGATTTCATACATGGGCACACCACAGCTTCCGCTGCATAGTTTGTCCGCAAACTACACTCGAGCGGGGTGACCCAGTATGTTGTGGACTGTTCTCTTATGATCGTTCGTTCAGTGATACCATTTGTAAGGTCTCTTTTTCCAAAACCCGTTCGGGTACTTGAAAACTCGAACCTCTCCCTTATCGCACGGTTGAGGAGGACCTTCGCCCAGAATCACTGCCTTGCGGTGTCACCAACACTCGGGTTGACTAACACCGCTCAGCACCAACCCTGCCGGCTATACGATCATAAGTAAAAAATGCCAAAAAGTAAGTACATAAAAGAAGGCATGTCCACAATCACAGTATCATATATATATATATAATGAAAACAGAAAGTCCATAAGAGAAGTACAACTAAAGGGGCTTAAGCCCGATACATATGCAAAGTAATGTACTATCTCTCTCTCTCTACAACATGCGGAAGTCTACAACAAAAGCTCTCAAAAGCGGAAGTCTAACTATCTAATCATCAACCTGCGGCGTCGTGGTAGTGCGCTGCATCTGCTGCTCAGGTCCTGCCATCTCGTCCTGCTGCGCGCGGGACAACTCTTCCTCCTCGGACTCCTGCGGTCACACCGACCGTTAGTCATAAAGACTAAGCCGTTTTGTCCTCGCCTCCCTCCACGACTCCTAGGCACCGAGCGGGAGGAAGAAGCGGAGGACAAACAAGGGGTAAACAAGAAGGTGGTGACATGGCACTACTCTAGCAGGTATAAGTAAAGCAGTAAAATCTAGCTAGCAGTATAGTGCAGGTATAAGGCAGTAAAGTAGAGCAATGAAGTAAGTAGTAGGTAGAAAGGAAACGCAGTGCAGTAAGTAAATCTAAACTACCATAATAGATTCGTACCTTAACTTATATGAACGCCCATACGACATATAAGTTAAGATGTCCAGGTAACCCATCATATAAAAGAGCCCATACTAATTTATATGATGGGGGTATACTATGTGTATGTTATGTTATGCTATGGTTATGATGTTTTAATGAATTTATGCAATGTAACTCACCCACACGACTCTATGCGCACAGACCTTTATTGTTCCCATTTTGTTTGAAAGGAAGCCAACCTTTCGGGTACCGACCGTCGTGGCTCACGGTGGTAGTGGATCGGGCACTCCACATCCTAGGCGGGTATAGTCACTACCAAGCCTAGACCTCATGTACGCCTCAACGCTAAGAACACAACAGCGGAGCTCCTGCGTACTCTTGCTGGAATCCACCAGACTTTAAGGTCGGGGTGGGTTATTAGGGATCGTCCTCCAGACCGTGGTACTCAAACTTACCGGCCCTCTAAACCTTACCCTCACCTGAGTCAACGTACTACCGTCGGTGACATGACTAGCCTAGTACCGAAGACTCACCATTATTTGAATAAGTAATAGGTGTTAACATGTCCACCCGAGATTCCAGCTCAGGGACTAACACACAAGCTTATCCAACCCATCTCCTTCCCGGAGGAGATCCATACCAGTCTGCCTACCCACTTAGGCTATTCTTGCCTACAATTTAGTTCATGTTATATTTAGGGTGAATCTTGGACTTCCCGCGGTGTACTCCGTAAGCGGCCCCTAACGGTACTACAGATCAATGGGCTCAACCCCATTATCCTCTTCAAGACAATTACTTTAGTTGGTGATTAATGTTTGGTTCACCCTTCATCATTTCATATAGTTAAAGTGACTTAGTTCATCTCCCGTCCCACCCAATCGGGTTGGACGTACTTTCATTCCTTCTACATTAACTCTAGCACCACCCCACAAGTAACCCTAGGATTGACCCTCCTTGAATCTTGGTGTGCTACATCTCATTTACTGATTGGATATACCTCCTAAACCCTACTTAGGGGTCTGATTTGTCTAGAACTCCAAATTCCGTTTTTACTAAACGCAAACCACAATTTTGAACTATCCATCAACCCCATAAGGGAACCCTTCTAAATATTCATCACCAGGGACTCTAATAATTATCCAAGGTTCCCACTGACCTTAATAGGGTATGCTCCAATTTCCATAATTTTCCATATTAAATTGGTATTTAATATAATTTAAAGTAGTTAAGGCCTTAAGCCAAATTACACATGAACTACCCTCAAAATGATTATACATGATACATGAAAATTATCAGTAAGGTGATATCCCATATCAAGGTGGTTCATTGAGTAACATGACCCTAGGATGTCATCTGGTCTACTAAATCATCATAATTGTATAATTACCAAAATGCCACTATAATTAGGAAAAATAGTATTTCACTTCTGAAAATTCTCCAAAAATTACCAAGTGTCCATATGGGGACCTAGAGTCCTCTGCCAAATTATTGTGTCATTACCATGTGATTTGATATTTTACAATGATTAAAAATTCAAAGGTAGCAATTACCAATTTCTACTTGAAGTACTTGAAATGTAATTCAACCAGCCTCCACATAATTATCATGGGCATATATTAACCTAAAACTACAGATAACCAGGTATCACATCAATGCCCCATGATTTGATATTTTAAAAAGATTAAATACTCATAAGGATGTAAAATCCACTTTCTACATGAGGTACATGAAATATAATTCTACAAGCCTCCAAATAATTATCATGGGCATATATTAATCTAAAACAACAGATAACCAAGTATCACATCAATGCCCCATGATTTGATATCTTAAAAAGATTAAATACTCATAAGGATGTAAAATCCACTTTCTACATGAGGTATAAGAAAAATAATTCTACAAGCCTCCAATTAATTATCATGGGCATATATTAACATAAAACCACAGTTAACCAAATATCATAACATTGCCCCATGATTTGGTATTTTAAAAAGATTTAATACTCAAGTCTTGAAAATTCCAATTTCTACATGAGGTACAAGAAATATAATTCTACAAGCTTCTAAACATTTATCATGGGCATATAATAGCATTAAATGACAGATAACCAAGTTTCACAATTTTGCCCCATGATTTAACATTTTTCAAAATTAAATTCCCTTAAGCTAGCAAGTACTTAGAAATTTCCTACACAAGGAATAATACTTCAATAATTCATAAAAAAATTACTATAGTCCATTTTCATCCCTAATCAGACATTCATGGAGTTTTAACACCATACAAGGTCCTATGACCATGCATTTCATTTTATTAAAGAAAGGGTGGATATTTCATTTACTAGGAAGAAAATACTTAAATACCTCTAAAAAAATCTCAATAAATTAATTAAGTCATTTTATGCTCCTACAAACATATCTCCAAAGTTCTGAGCCAAGGCAAGAACATTTTCTCTCACGCCCTTCACAAGTCTCACTTTGCACCCTTAAAGGTTTACCCTTAGGGTTTAAGGTCACACCACCCTAATAGCTCCAAATGGACCACTAGGGTGTGTCACATGCCTTTGTGTATCCATACCCACATATCCAACATGATGGGAGGAGGCTAACACACTCAACTCCTCAAAAATGACCTAAACCCTAATTTGACCCTTAAGGGCCCTCATTAGGGTTTCCAATTTTCCATATCAAATCAACTCCAAATGGAATGAAATTTTAGGTAGGCACTACACATGCACCAAAGAGTATGCCACCCAAGTTTGGTGTCATTTGGACCTCATATGCTCCAAAAAACAACTTAATTTAAACATTCTAATTACCACAAAAACCCTAGGTAAAACTGTCCACCAAGGGCTGCCTCTTTGGCAGGGGGTGCCCCTAGGGTATACCAACCCATGGTTAAAAGCACAGCTCCAAATATGGAAGGGTTTGGCCTAGGTAATTTTTCTAATGGACTGACCTAGTGTAGGACCAGTCCTAGTAAAACAGACCCCTAGGGAGCTGTAGGTCACCAAATGACCTAAACTTAAGGCCAAATAAAAGTTAAGACCAAGGCCTACAACTTTCATGTTGGGCAAGTTTTCTAAATCGGCCATTAAGAGGCCTTAATATCTATTTGAAGTTGACTGAATAATCAGGGCAGAAAATCATAATAATGAATTAAATAAATAAAGGAAATGAGAGATCCGCACAGATCTTGACGCAGATCAGCGGAAACCGAGTCGTCTTCAAACTCCAACCAACGGCTGAGATTCAACCGACCTGGGGCACCTTGCGCGACCATTTCCCGGCGATCCCCGAGCCACCACCGCCGACTATCGCCTCCTACACCTTCATGGTGGTCGGGGCTACAATTTCCCGGCGACTGGCGGTCGGAGGCGGCGTTTTCCGGCAATTAGAGCATGGACGAAAACCATAGATTTTCATGGTTTTGAAAATGTGATTCCAGCTCAATTGAGCATGGAACTTCATCCTAATGACCTAAGAAGCTAGCACAGAGGGAGGGGAGGAGAAACGAACAATGAGTGGAGCTTGGCGGTGGCGGCGGCGGCGGTTGGACATGGAAGTGCCTTGCTCCGGCGATCCTGCTCACAGCCGCAATTCTCCACCAATCTCCCCGCTCCAGTAGCCAATTTCGACTGCTCTCAATGCTCTGAAGCTAATGGGATGGATAAAATGGGGTGGGGAGGAATGTATACTCGGTTTTGAACTTAGGTGCTCACGAGATTGGTGTTTTGGCCAACCAATCAGCTGAATAGCTTCTCCTCTGTCCCCTCCTCAGGTGCCCAGCAATCACCCAAGGCCCTAGGCTGATTGGGTTGGAGTGTGAGAAGGGTGATTGCCACTTTTCTTTTGCTTTTTTGCTTTTTTGCTTTTTGTCCCCCACCTTTAGCCACTTTCCTAATTTGCCTAAGCTTGGGTTAGCTTGGGTTAGCCTTTTCCCTACAGCCTACATGACCCATTAGGTTATGAACATATGTTTGGTCATTGGGTTAGGGCTTGGTTCAAATGTATTTAGGCTAGGTCACTTAATTTGGGCTATGTTGACCATGATTGACCCAGAGTTGACTTTGACTTTGACTTGGTCAACATGATGAGTGGGATGGGCCCACTTGATGGATTTGGGTCCCTTGTCATTACCCAAGGTTGGTTGGTCCATGGTGGGGCTCCAATTGGTTCAATTTAATCAAAGGGTGTAGATTTGACCAAAATTGGGTAAAGTTTGACTTTGGTCAATTGGGGTCAATTGGTCCCACCATGATGGGGCTTTTTGGTCCATTGGGTTCCTTAAGGTGTTTAGGGTGTGGTGGTAAGGTCAATTTACACATTTGAGGGTCAATTGAACCCTAATTGACTTAGTTTGGTTAATGTTGACCTATTGTTGACTTTGGTCAATTTCATGCAATTGGGTCCCACCCAAGTGCAATTTCCATGGTTATGGTCTTCCTTAGTGGTTAGGGTGGTATGGGGGAGGTCAATTTGGTGAATTGAGGGTCAATTGGCCTAAGGGAGTGGTATTGGGCAATGTTGATTTTGTGCCCTTGGTGTGCACTCAGCACACTCCACTTGGCCCAAGGGCCTTAGTGGCCATTCTGCACACCACCCATTCCCTAACACCATCTAGGGGTCTAGAAGGATTGGGGATGTTACAGTAGTTCCCCAATAAATCTGGGTACGTCTACTCTTCTACCACATTTGGTAGGAATCAACTAGGAGGGTTGATAAGGTGCCCAGGCACCAAGGGATTTTTGATAAGGCGTCCACACACCAATAAGCTTTTGATAAGGTGCTTAAAAACCACACTAGGATTTTTTGATAAGGTGTCTTGCCACCACTGGGTAAACTTTTGAAGGGAGTATTAACCCTGTACAGAATGAGATAAAAAGGTATAGAGTGTTCTTCTCTGTCAATGATCTGAGAGAAGGCAAAAGATGTTGAAGCAGAAAGCTCCCCCTGTCTGATGAGAGTTAATGACAGATTTTTGGACAGAGCTTTCTCAAATAGAAGTCTTTGTAGCTGATGATCTCGATGAAGAGGAAAACTGAGAAAGAATAGTGTATTTGCTTCTTCTTCTTCTTCTTCTGAAAGACTTCTTCTATTCTCCTTGTTCTATGATCACAGATGAGAGAGAGTGATAGTCAAGTTTTTCTTTGTTTTTCTCACAGAAGACGAATATCTCAGTTCTTGCAATTCTCTATATCTTCTTTCTCTTTTGATAACTGTATGTATATATCTTTTCAAATTCAAATCTTTTGTCTCTTTAAGGAATGTCTTTTTATAACTTAAATCCTTCTTGGAACCAGGCAGCCACCCAAAACGATTTTGGCAGGTCCTTTTAATTCCTTTTGTCGAGAAAGATGCCTTTGGCATTAAATGTCAACGGCTATTCTTCTTCTTGAAATAGAAGGAATATAAGGATATAATAAATGAGAAAGATATCCTTACTTGGCTGTCTGAATACGTCCAAGGAGAAATAAATATATCCGTTATTTTACTGATTTGAGTTCAGAGAACTGACATCCACTGAGAATATAAATTTGAACATTAGAAAGCAATTTGTCGAGCGCTGGCTAGAATTTGTCGACCGCCGCTAGTCATTTGTCGAACGCTGGCTTAGAGTTCGTCGACCGCTGCTAGTCATTTGTCGAGCGCTGGCTTAAAATTCGTCGACCGCTGCTAGTCATTTGTCGAGTGCTGGCTTAGAATTCGTCGACCGCTGCTAGTCATTTGTCGAGCGCTGGCTTAGAATTCGTCGACCGCTGCTAGTCATTTGTCGAGCATCACTTGCCATGTGTTGATCTTGAATTTTCCAAGTTCTGCCAATCTAATCAGCCTAAAACTTGACCCTAAGACTATACATTGGGGTCAATACAAATCCTAATCAACATATAGTGATCCTAGCCCAAATTAGTAATAGGGTTGTTCCAACAATCTCCCCCTATTTGGGTTAGGATACTATTTGACAAATAATTAAATAGATACAGCAGAAAGTATAAACAACAGAGCAACAATGAAATGAAATATATCTGATAGATAAAAATAGATCATCAGATAAGATAGAAAATTAATGCCCTGAGTTTAGAAACTTTACATTCATAATCAAGCAATTTATATAAGACTTTTTGTCCTGAGAAGGTGGCTTGAATATGATTTTCCTGTTGGGGTCTTCTGATTTCTTTTTGCTGAGATACAAATCTTGAGCTCCAATGATTTTCTGCTCTTTGACATGAGGGATAAATGCTTCTCGGTGCATATCACTATATTCCTCAGCATTGAATGTTTTAACAGTTTTGTATTTTTCAAGTTATTTTCTTCTGTATTCTGACATGGTTGAGAAACCTGAGAAATCTTTGCCTTCTGCTTTAGCCTTTTTAATCTGTGCATATGCAATTGTTTCTTTCAGTCTTGCCATCTGACAGATTTTCTCTTCTTCTGGATCTGGAAATTAATAGGTATCTTCTGAATCATTTTTGTCTTGAGTGACCTTTTGAGGTACTCTATCTCTGTGAAGAGATCCATCAGATATGCGAAGTTTGTATTCTGAAGATATTTTAGGAGAGGAAAAGATTTGACTTTCTTGAAGGATAGGTGCTGATCTCTTAGAGAAAGGAGCACTGGCTGATCTAGAGGCTTGAGAACCACTAGAACTACCAGATCTCCTAGAGTGTTGAGAGCTTGGCTTCTGAGAGAGAGATGAAACACCTGATAATCCTGTTGCACCAGCTGCTGGAGGAGGAGGAGGAGGATGATTGTGCTTGACTGGTTTGTCAGGGATGTAGCCAGTCTTTTTGAATTTCTTCCTCCTATTGTTCTCATTTCTGGAGAGCTTCATCCAATGAGGAGTTTTCTCATCAAGAGGAACATTATATAAAATGTACAGAGGAATGTCATTATTTGGATTTGGGGGCTTGGGAGCAGCTTTTGACTTAGCTGTTCTTTTCTTTCCTTTCTTTGAAAGTGTATCATCAGAATCACTGTTGTCATCATTATCATCAGAGTCATAAGATGAGATTGGCTTATTGTATAAATCATCAATTCTCTTGATTGCTTCACGAGCCTTTAATCTTTCTTCTTCAGCTTTGTCAAACTCAGGATCTGCTTCTTTCCAAATTTCATCAAAGCTTGGCATTGGTTCTTCATTCCATACAGGATTTGGAGGTGAAGAAGTAATTTGTGAGGCTGTTGTATCATCAAGAAATTCTACAAGATCATCTTCATATTCTGCAGAGTGATCCTTTATTTGAATGTCTTGAACAGTGAATGAAGGAATAGAAGAGATGTAATTTTGTATGATATCAGAATGGGTCTTCTGAGGAAGGCATATCAGAGCCTTTGATAGGTCCTCTATGTATACCTTTGGTGATACCCTTGAAGTATATGTGACATCAAATTTTGATAATAAGTTATATAGATCACAGGATGGATGAATGCATATATTATTTATTTCTTCTATAACTTGTGTAGCTGAATCAACTATATCTGTATCAAAAATTGTAACTTCTGTATCTTCTTCTGGAGGTTCTTCTGTTCCTGGAACTTCTTCATAGGACATCTCCCCCTGCCTAGCTTCAGGGCAGCCTGAATCTAGGCCCCTTGAAGAAGGGACAGCAATGGAGAAGGAAAGAGAAGTTATTTTAGCAGATAAAGTAGAAAGAGCCTGAAGAACTGGAGCAAGTTTTGCATCCAGGAGCTGGCTTATTTTAGGAAGAATAAGATCAAAAACTTGACCAGCAATAGAGGAGAGGTTGAGGGATGGATAATCTGGTGGATTACTAGAGGATGGTTGTGAAGTGGATGGAAATGATATTGGAGGAATGATATTGTTGATGATAGTGGTATGTGTGGGAATTTCTAGATGGATTGGACTAGGAGAATGAATAGGTGAATGATATTCATTGTGTATTAGAGAGGGAGGTGTGGTTGGTAGTGGTTCTGAAGATAGAGGGGGAGGTGTAGCATCACTGATATGGGCAGTTGAGAGGGGGATATCATTGATGGGTGTTATTTCAGGTGAAGGAGGGGATGAAGAATAAGAATGTGTAGGAGAAAGTTGAGCAGGTGGAGAGAGAGTATGAGAGGAAGAAGGAACTGAGGTAGGATCTTCTAGAAGGGTAGAGGGAGTGACTTGATCAGTCCTTGTGTCCTCAGAAGCTTTCCTTTTTCTGGATGCCTCAGCTCCTGTATTCTTCTTGGGAATTACTCTTACCAATTTAGCAAAGAGAGCTGAGGTCAGCCTCTTGCTGGCATTTATTGTTACTTTTGGTGACACCAGAAGCTCTGGATGCCTTTCCTGCAGAAAAATCACTAAGATTCTTCCAAAGCATACATTGTCTTTAGATTTTTTCTTTTTAATCAATTCAAAAAGGATTGATCCCCAGTTGACTTTCTTCTTCTCCATTAAGGCCACCATTAACAGAAATTGGTGCCTACTGATATAGTCATGCCCAGAAGTCTTGCTCAGCAAGACTTTTCCAACAATATCTGCTAAGAACTTGTAGTCCTGAGACAGATTCTTTTTCAGAAGGTGGCTAGGGTTTCCAGTCAGATGCCCCATTTTGACTAAAGCTTCATCAAATTCATTTGAGCTTATGTCTAAATCATCTTCACCATTTTCAAAGCCAAAGATTTCAGAAAGGATGGTGGGAGAGAGAGAGAGACATGATGACCTTAGATTGTTCCCGACAAGCTTTCATCGACTGGTTTTGCAGTGTAAACCCATTCCTTTATGTCTGCAACAGCTATCTTCTGCCTGGTGCTTAGAAGCTTCCTTAGATGTTGTTCATCCAGCGTTTGAAGAATGCCCTTGAAGATTTGGTCTGACTGTGCAAACGAGTCCATGTCAATGTCGAAACCTGCGTCAAACTTCATTAGGTGCAGAGAGGCCTGAGGAGTCGCCATTGTTCCTGTAAAGAAAGTTGAAGATCAAGTGCAGAGGGGAACTGGAGGGAAAGACGATTTCTATAGGCGCAAAGCTTAGAATAAGATAAAATAAAGCTTATATAGAAGGGTCGAAGAATGAGGGCGCATTCGTAAACCACTGTTCGACAAAACCTAATAAAATTAGAAGTCGAAAAGGCTTTATTTCTTTGTTTAGAAGCGTTCGACGAGAGCATCTTTTTCGTCGACCGTCGTTCGACAAAAGACATTGCCTTAACTGACTCTGCCTTTAAGAGGTTTCAGAGGCCATCGTTCGACAAATGATTCAAATTTGTCGTTCTTCGTTCGACAAATTTGTGAGAAAAATAGAAATACTTAATTTTTAGCAGATTGAATCTCCATATATCATTCCTAGTTGATTTATAAAGAAGATGTGCTTCTTTTCATCCAAGGGCTTGGTGAAAATGTCAGCTCTTTGCAAATCAGTAGAAATGAATTGTAGGCAAATTTTGTTTTTATCCACATTGTCCCTGAGGAAGTGGTGCCTAATTTCTATGTGTTTAGTCCTACTATGGAGAACTGGATTTTGTGCTATAGATATTGCACTAGTGTTGTCACAAAATATAACTGAGTTATTTAAGTTGACACCATAGTCTAGGAGCTGATTTTGTATCCACAATATCTGTGAGCAGCAGCTGCCAGCATCTAAGTATTCAGCTTCAGCTGTTGACGTAGACACAGATGTTTGTTTCTTACAAAACCAAGATACAAGTCTATCACCAAGAAACTGACAAGTTCCTGATGTGCTTTACCTATCTAACCTGCATCCAGCATAATCTGAGTCTGAGAATCCAGTTAATTCAAATTCAGATGCTGTTGGATACCAAAGTCCCAGATTAGGGCAACCCTTTATATATCTTAAAATTCTTTTTACAAAAGTAAGATGAGATTCTTTATGATCAACTTGAATCCTAGCACAAATGCATGTAGCAAACATTATGTCTGGCCTACTGGCTGTTAAATAGAGTAGAGAGCCAATAATTGCCCTGTACAATTTCTGATCAACAGGTTTCCCTGATTCATCAGTATTAATAACAGCATTAGAGGCCATGGGTGTTTTCATAGTTGAAGAATCAGACATTCCAAATCTTTTCACTAATTCCTTAGCATACTTAGATTGAGAGATGAAGATTCCTGATGGGGTTTGCTTCACTTGAAGACCAAGAAAGTAGGATAATTCACCCATACTACTCATTTCAAATCTTGATTGCATTAGATTGGAAAATCTTTTGCACAAATTTGAATCAGTAGATCCAAAAATAATGTCATCTACATATATTTGAACTAGTAGAGTTTGATTTTTATGTACTTTGTAAAATAATGTTTTGTCTACCATGCCTCTACAGAAATTGTTTTCCAAGAGAAAGTTAGCTAAAGTCTCATACCATGCTCTGGGAGCTTGTTTGAGACCATAGAGAGCTTTATTAAGTTTGAATACATAGGAGGAATGAGTTGGAGAGATAAAACCTGGTGGTTGTTCCACATTGACTTCTTCTTTGATGTCTCCATTGAGAAAAGCACTTTTCACATCCATTTGATATACCTTAAACTTCTTGAATGCAGCAAAGGCCAAGAAAATCCTTATAGCTTCAAGCCTTGCAATAGGGGCAAATGTCTGATCATAATCTATGCCTTCTTCCTGTGAATATCCTTGAGCTACCAATCTTGCTTTATTTTTCACAATATTTCCTTGTTCATCAAGCTTGTTCCTGAAGACCCACTTGGTGCCAATAACTGGATGGCCTCTTGGTCTTGGAACCAAATCCCAAACTTTGTTTCTTTCAAACTGGTTGAGTTCCTCTTGCATTGCAAGAATCCAATTTGGATCTTGTTCTGCATCTTTTATGGTTTGAGGTTCAACTTGTGATAGAAAGCAAGTATGCATCTGATTTTGGTGTAGTTGATGCCTTGTTTGAACACCTATTGTGATATCACCAATCACTTGTGAAATTGGATGATCTCTGACTGTGATGTGGTCAGCAGTTGGAGTTGGTTCAGCAGCAGTGTCTTCATTGGGAATTTGTTCAGCTATTACATCTTGTGGAGGATGTTCTGTTGTTGTTTGATTCAGGTAATCAACAAGATCTGGATGATCTTCTTCTTCACTATCTTCAAGAGTTTGAGGTAATGGATGTAGTGAATCTCCTATCTATAGATTTAGTCCTTTAATCTATTCACATAGAGCTGGTACCTGCAAAGTGTTCTTGGTAGAAGAGTTCTTCTCCGTGCAAAACATGTTAGTTTCATCAAAGGAAACATGCATAGACTCTTCTATTTTAAGAGAGGATTTATTAAATACCCTATATGCTTTACTAACTATTGAATATCCTAAGAAGATTCCTTCTTCAGATTTTGGTTCAAATTTCTTAAGATATTTCTTATCATTGTTATGAACAAAACATCTACATCCAAAAGTTCTAAAATAATCAACTTTGGGTTTCTTCCCTTTAAGCAATTCATAGGGAGTTTTACCCTTAAGTTTGTGTATCAAACTTCTATTCAGAACATAATTTGCTGTGCTGACAGCCTCAGCCCAAAAGGATAGGGGCAAGTTAGCATCTGCAAGCAATGTTCTTGCTGATTCAATTAGAGTTCTATTCTTCCTTTCAACTACCCCATTTTGTTGAGGAGTTCTAGGAGCTGAGAAGCAATGCCTGATACCTTCCATCTCATAGAATTCTTGCATGAGAAGAGACTCAAACTCAGTGCCATGATCACTTTTGATCAATGCAACTACAGTAGAGTACTCAATCTGTATGCTCTTAAGAAAGTCTGTAAGAACTTTAAAGTTATCTGACTTTTCTCTCAAAAAGAACACCCAAGTGAATCTAGAGAAGTCATCCACAATAACTAGAGTGTAAGACTTCCCCCCTAAGCTCTTTATTGCGATAGGTCCAAATAGGTCCATATGTAGCAAGTATACGATTCTAGGTGAATCACTTTTAGATAATGATTTAAAGCTGTTTTTGGTTTGCTTACCTAATTGACATGCCCTACAAAGACCTTCTTTCTTATATGATCCTGATGGTAAGCCTCTAACAAGATTATCTTTAGCTAATTTAGCAATGATCCTAAGGTTTACATGTCCTAATCTTTTATGTCATAATTCACTAGATTTGATTAACTCATTAAGTAAACAAATTTCTGATTTAGATGAGTTGATGTTTACTAAATATATATTTCCTTGTCTAATTCCTGATATAACAGTAACATTATCAGATGATTTAATGATGCATTCTGATTTATTAAATGTTACCTGATAACCTTCATCACATAACTTACTTATGCCGATGAGGTTGTGCTTTAAAACCTTGACATAGGTTACTTCCTTGAATGTCACTTTTCTAATTTTAATTTGACCATAGCCTTTGGTTTGTCCACAGTTGGAATCTCCAAAGATCACCTTGGGTCCAAGTTTTGCCTTGTAGTTGTTCAGGTTGGCCTTGTTCCCTGTCATATGCTTTGAGCATCCATTGTCCAACTACCATTTTTTATTTAATCTTGGATGGTTGTGTACCTGCAAAGACAAAAACATAAACTAGTTGTTTTTGACCCAGACTACCTTGGGTCCTTTTATGTTACCACAAAATTCAGAGATAAATGTCATTTCAGGCTGATCCTTGTAGCCTTGTGGATGATATCTCCTTGGAGCTATAGTCCACTTAGTAAAAGGATTTTTGGTATATTTAGGATTAGAATTCTTAGAGTTTTCTGTATAGTGCTTGTTCGATGAATTTGAATAAATTCGTCGATCATTATTCATTTTATAACTATACTGAAAGTCTGTTTTCAGTTTTCGTCGAGCCTCGTTCGACAAATTTGAATCCTTTTGTCGAATGTCGTTCGACGAATTCTTCTGAATTCTTTTATCCTTAACAAACTTCCTTGAAATGTCTTTATTTCTTTCTGCAGCTTCTTTGCTTTTAGCAGAAATGAATTTTATGGGTGTGGAGAGGATGTTTTTCTTAATCAGAGATGGCTCTCTTGATAAGGCACCCAAGCCCAGTTTGCTATTATTAAATCTAGCATTGACAGTGCTTGTGATGTCCATCATCCTGATACTTCTCCCATTGAGGGATTCTTCAAGCTTTTTGGCTTCAGATAACTTACTCTCAAGAGTAGTAATGTGTTCTCTGGAGGCAGGCAAATCTTTCTTAAGACTTCCATTCTCTTCACTTATATTGTTCATTTCAACTAACTTAGTTCTGAGAGAGATTATTTCTTTCTCAGATTTTATTAAGTCTTGGCAAAGAGTTTTGAAATCATCTTTGAATTCAATAGAAGTGAAATCAAAGTCAGATAATACCTGATCAATGTCATCTTCAGCTTCTGATTCTGATTTCTCTTCATCAGAATTGTTAGTTGAGGCATTGATTGCCATCATGCAAAAACTCTTTTCTTCTTCATCATCACTGGAGCTGGATGATGAGGCTGATTGTGACTCATTGTCTGAGTCATAAATAGCCGTTAAGCATTGGCTATCTTCTTTTGTTTCTTCTTCATCAGAGGAGGAAGATGAAGAATCTGATTCAGATTCTGTTTCACTCCAGGATGTTGCTACAAATCCTCTTCCCTTCTTCTTGTGAGAGTGGGAGGAAGATTTGCTGGAGCCCTTCTTTTCTTCCTTTTCATTTCTTTTTCCTTCTTGTCCTTCTTGTGTTGAATCTCTGGACATTCAGGAGCAATGTGTCCTGGTTTCCTGCAGCCAAAACATATGATTTCATTAGAATGTTTTTTGTCATACCTTGGCTTGTCATAACTTCTGGATAGCTATTTTATGAAGTCTTTCTTGGCCATCTTATAGAATCTTTTGGTTAACAGACTCATAAACTCCTCTTTGTCAGGAGCTTTTCCTTTATCTTCTGCAGCCTTTAAGGTTATGCTTCTTTCCTTCTTGGGTGCTGGTGATGAAGTGGATTCTTCAGTTTCCCTGGTTTTAATGAGCTGCTCATAAGATTTGAGCTTGCCCACCAGGGCTTCAGTGGTGATCTCATTGAGACTTCTGGCTTCTTTGATTGGCCAGATTCTGGAGTCCCATGTGCTGGGAAAGCACATAAGAATTTTGTCATTGATCTCTGTGAGTGAGATCACTTTGTCCAGAGACTTCAGCTCATTTATTATGAGGCTGAGCCTATTGTACATGTCAGCTACATTTTCTGATTCTCCCTTCTTGAAGTTCTCATATTGAGAGATCAGGTGAGATCTTCTATCTTTTCTTTCATCTGCTGAGCCTGCCACCATGTTGTTGAGAGATTCCCAGATTTCTTTTGCTGTGGTGCACTCAACTACTTTCTGGAATATGTCATCAGACATAGTTAGGGCCAGAATGTTCATGGCCTTTGCATCTGCATTTCTCTGCTTCTTCTGAGCCTCAGTCCACTCAGGAGGTGGAATAGCAGTGTTGTCTGTTGTTGCAGCAGTACTAGCTGATGTTGTAGGTGCTGGAGGTCCTGTAAGGATGACATTAAAAATCTCCTCATCAATGGAGTTCATATAAAGCCTAATCCTTGCTTTCCATAGTGCAAACTTATTGAGATTGCACATAGGAGGTCTTGTGCTGGAATACTCCTTGTTTTGTGCCATGAGTTTTAAATAAGATAAGATTTTAGAGAAGGAAACTCTTAGAAAAATTAAGATCTGGTTGATCTTTGTGATTCAGGTGTTAGCCTGTAAAGAATCAACCTACCTCTGATACCAATTGAAAGTGGAGGTCAGATCTTAAATTACTCTAGGGGGGGGTGAATAGAGTATTGAAAATTTTTAATACGTTTTATAATGGAAATTAAACTACTGTTTAGGTATATGTGTATTTAGTGTGAGTTATAGAAAACTACAGAATTAATAAAAAGGACACACAGCACAAGCATAAGCACACAGAAATAATCAAGCACAGAAGATGCAAGAAGCTATAGTAGTTCCCCAATAAATCTGGGTACGTCTACTCTTCTACCACCTTTGGTAGGAATCAACTAGGAGGGTTGATAAGGTGCCCAGGCACCAAGTGATTTTTGATAAGGTGTCCACACACCAATACGCTTTTGATAAGGTGCTTAAAAACCTCACTAGGATTTTTTGATAAGGTGTCTTGCCACCATTGGGTAAAATTTTGAAGGGAGTATTAACCCTGTACAGAATGAGATAAAAAGGTATAGAGTGTTCTTCTCTATTAATGATCTGAGAGAAGGCAAAAGATGTTGAAGCAGAAAGCTCCCCCTGTCTGATGAGAGTTAATGACAGATTTTTGGACAGAGCTTTCTCAAATAGAAGTCTTTGTAGCAGACGATCTCGATGAAGAGGAAAACTGAGAAAGAATAGTGTATTTGCTTCTTCTTCTTCTTCTGAAAGACTTCTTCTATTCTCCTTGTTCTATGATCACAGATGAGAGAGAGTGATAGTCAAGTTTTTCTTTATTTTTCTCACAGAAGACGAATATCTCAGTTCTTGCAATTCTCTATATCTTCTTTCTCTTTTGATAACTGTATGTATATATCTTTTCAAATTCAAATCTTTTGTCTCTTTAAGGAATGTCTTTTTCTGACTTAAATCCTTCTTGGAACAAGGCAGCCACCCAAAACGATTTTGGCAGGTCCTTTTAATTCCTTTTGTCGAGAAAGATGCCTTTGGCATTAAATGTCAACGGCTATTCTTCTTCTTGGAATAAAAGGAATATAAGGATATAATAAATGAGAAAGATATCCTTACTTGGCTGTCTGAATACGTCCAAGGAGAAATAAATATATCCGTTATTTTGCTGATTTGAGTTCAGAGAACTGACATCCACTGAGAATATAAATTTGAACCTCAGAAAGCAATTTGTCGAGCGCTGGCTAGAATTTGTCGACCGCCGCTAGTCATTTGTCGAGCGCTAGCTTAGAATTCGTCGACCGCTGCTAGTCATTTGTCGAGCGCTGGCTTAGAATTTGTCGACCGCTGCTAGTCATTTGTCGAGCGCTGGCTTAGAATTCGTCGACCGCTGCTAGTCATTTGTCGAGCGCTGGCTTAGAATTCGTCGACCGCTGCTAGTCATTTGTCGAGCATCACTTGCCATGTGTTGATCTTGAATTTTCCAAGTTTTGCCAATCTAATCAGCCTAAAACTTGAACCTATGACTATACATTGGGGTCAATACAAATCCTAATCAACATATCATGATCCTTGCCCAAATTAGTAATAGGGTTGTTCCAACAAGTTCTGAGAGAGATTGGTGGACCACAAAATGACTTTCTGCAGCTTGCGCCAAGGACAGAACCTGCCATGTCACGTTTGAACTGTTTCAGTGGATGGGTTGAGATGGCTTCCTCTTCTCAGCGAATTTCGTCGATCTACAGAGAAGTTTTTGCGTTCGACGAACACGCCAAGTCTCAGCGGTTTCTTCTATCTCGTCTCAGCGTTCGGCGAACTGAGTTCTGCGTTCGACGAACACGCAAAGTCTCAGCGGTTTCTTCTGTCTCGCCTCAGTGTTCGACGAACTGAGTTCTGCGTTTGACAAACACGCCAAGTCTCAGCGGTTTCTTCTGTCTTGTCTCAGCATTCGACGAACTGAGTTCTGCGTTCGACGAACATGCCAAGTCTTGTCCAGAAGCCTTCTCAGTGGCTCCTGACCTCGTCTCAACGGTTCAGCTGAGACAAATCTTCATCTCTTAGGAGATGATTTCTCCTGATCTAAAGGCATGATTGGCCCTTTCTTTTGAGTTACCTGAGCCTGTATATCTTACAAAAATATGGCTTTATCAAATACATCTTGTACTTAGCATTGTGAGTGATGCCTCTTCAAATCAAAGGAATATTGAGGGCAATATTCCCAACATAGTTCTTGCAGGAAATTAAAACAAACTACTTTAAAGCAAATCTGGGTACTTAAGGCTTCCACTTATTCTATGGGTGGTACCATTGGGTATCCGGATCTTTACTCTCATCTTCTTTCTAGATGTGCGGGCAGGCTAAGGAAAATGAAGACGTGTGGTACTTGGATTCTGGATGCTCTAAGCACATGACGGGCAATAATGCAAAGTTCCTTAGCCTAGAAAAGAAGAAGGGAGGGATCGTTACGTTTGGCGATAATGGAAAAGGAAGGATCATGGGAATTAGTACAGTTGCTAACGAATCCTTTACGATATCTAATGTTCTTTATGTAAAAGGGCTAAAACATAATCTAATTTCTATTAGCCAGTTATGCGATAAAGAATTAGATGTTTTATTTGAATCTTCCACAAATTTATGCAAAATATCCAATCCTACTACAAAAGTTATTTTACTAACTGCACCTAAAATACATAATGTTTATATAGTTTCTTTTCATGATCTTTCTAAATCATCTATAAAATGTTTTATCACTAAAAATGATGAATTAGAACTTTGGCATAGACGACTAGGATATGCTAGCACAAAGCTTATTGTAAAACTTGCCAAAAGTGATTTAATTAGAGGATTACCTAGGTTAAATGGAACTTTACCTTCACTTTGTTCACCATGTCAAAAGGGTAAATTTACTAGATCCTCTTTCAAAAGTAAAAATTTCATTTCTACTACAAGACCCTTGTAATTAATTCATATGGATCTTTTTGGTCCCGTTAGCACCGCAAGTCTTGGTGGTAGATTATATGCATATATTATAATAGATGATTTTTCAAGATATTGTTGGACGTTATTTCTCTCATCCAAATCTGATGCGTTTTGCGAATTTGCAAAATTATGTACTCGTGTGTAAAATGAAAGTGATTTAAAAATTAAATGCATTCGTTCGGATCATGGAGGAGAATTTGAAAATGAAAAGTTTACTTCTTTTTGTGATATGTTAGGCATTAAACATGAGTTCTCTGCACCACGCACACCACAACAAAATGGTGTTGCAGAAAGAAAGAATAGGACACTTCAAGAACAAGCACGCACTATGCTATGTGAATATAAATTGCCTAAGTCCTTTAGGGCCGAAGCCGTAAATACATCATGTTATGTTATGAATAGAATCATGCTTCGCCCATCTCTTAATCACACACCATATGAACTTTATTTTCAAAAGAAGCCTAATGTATCCTACTTTAAAGTTTTTGGTTGAAAATGTTTTATTTTGAATACTAAATATAGCTTGGGAAAGTTTGATGAAAAATGCGATGAAGGAACTTTTCTTGGATATTCTTCAACTAGTAAAGCTTATAGAATTTTTAATAAAAGAACTAGTAAAGTTGAAGAGTCAATTGATGTAAAATTTGATGAGGTTGTTCCTTGTATAGAAAGACTTTCTGCACGCAACGAGGACGATCTCTTACAACCTTTGGAGCATGGTGATGAGGAACCTTCCAAAGAAGAGAAAGAGGAGGACAAGGAAGATGATTATGTGCCTCTAAGCGCCTTGCAATTAACAAAAGGTCATCCACCGGAGCTAGTAATTAGTGAACCATCTATTGGGGTAAGAACTCAATCTTTTCTTTATGAATCTTATTCAAATATATGTTTTGTTTCTGAAATATAACCAAAAATCGTTTCTACCACTTTAAATGATGATTTTTGGTTTTTGGCTATGAATGAAGAGTTAGAACAATTTGAGCGATATAATATTTGGAAATTAGTAGAAAGGCCATCTAATTACCCGGTTGTAGGTGTAAAATGGATTTTTAAAAATATATTAGATGGTGAGTCTAGAATCACTAGAAATAAAGCACGCTTAGTAGCACAAGGATATTCACAAATCGAGGGGATAGATTTTGATGAAACTTTTGCACCCGTTGCTAGATTGGAATCTATACGAATTTTTCTAGCATTTGCAAGCTTTAAAAGAATAAAACTATTTCAAATGGATGTAAAAAGTGCCTTTCTAAATGGGTTTGTAAAAGAAGAAGTTTATGTTGAACAACCCCCCAGTTTTATTAGTGAAATATTTCCCAATCATGTTTATAAACTAGAAAAAAATGCTTTATGGTTTAAAATAAGCGCCCCGTACATGGTATGAAAGAATTACATCATTTTTATTAAATCACAGCTATATTATAGGAAGTGCCGATAATACTCTCTTCATTAAGCACAATAATGATGATTTGATTATTTTGCAAATATATGTTGATGATATATAATCTTTGGATCTACTAATGAAGAGTTGTATAATGAAGTTATTTTAGTGATGAAAAATGAATTTGAAATGAGTCTAGTAGGAGAACTTTCTTATTTTTTTGGTTTTCAAATATCACTAAGAAATGATGGTATTTTTATATGTCTAACTAAATATGTTTTTGATATGCTTAAACGCCTTGGATTTGAAAACCTTAAACAAGCTTCTACACCAATGAGTGTATCACTAAAATTAGGAAAAGATGAATCGGGAATTTCTATTCATCAAACTTTATATAGAGGTATGATAGGATCTCTACTTTATCTAAGTGCAACTAGACCCAATATTATATTTGTCGTATGCTTATGTGCTCGATTTCAAGCCAATCCAAAAGAATCTCATTTAAAAGCGGTAAAATGTATTTTTAGATATCTAATTGGGTCATCTAGATTAGGATTATGGTACCCGCATAATATTTCATTTACACTTCATGGCAATTCCGATTCGGACTACGCCGGATGCTCATGTGATAGAAAAAGCACTAGCGGTACTTGCCATATTCTAGGACCTTCATTAGTTGCATGGTCTAGTAGGAAACAAAATTCGGTTGCACTCTCCACCACGGAGTCTGAATACATTGTGTTGGGTTTTTCTAGAACCATACATCAAATGTAGGCGCAGCGGAAATGAAGAGAAACAACCCAAAAAGACTTTGGATCGGCCATGAATGTTGAATCAAGAAGTTAACAAAATGCTAGGTATGAAATTACCTTTGCGGGATTGGATCAAATCCAACCTAGATGCTCCACGAGTTGATTCCTGTCGTCGGCTATGCGAGTCCTCACGTAGAATAATATCTACGTCTCTACAGTGATCCACACGAGCCGGGAGAAGAATGACTGCACCTTGAACTTCCACGAACTGCTAGGTTCGCTCCAGGAAGAACACACACGGCGACGATCGCCGGAGAGGAGGTCGGCGGACGCGATTCAGAGACGGCGGAACACTTCCGTCGGCTGGGGTTCGTAAGGCGAGAGCGGAACACCTTCCGTCGGCTTTTTCTTTTTTGTTAGTTCTGAGAACCCTAAAAGAAGTCCTATTTATACCCAAAGGATAAACAGCTTCTAGAAGAATCGCTATCCGCAGACCACACAGCAGAATAAGGGCTTCTGTTACAATTCGTCGGAATTCCACGGAAGATCATTCGTCGAGATTTCACGGGACAATCCGACGAATCCGACGAATCCGACGAATCAGATCAGACGGCAACATTTGCCGAGAAAATGATCTCTGTAACAATTCGTCGAGTGTTCACGGGACAACCCGACGAATCCCGACGAATCCAGACAGACGACAACATTTTGCCGACTGAAGGGTTTCTGTAATAATTCGTCGAGTGTTCACGGGACAATCCGACGAATCCCGACGAATCCGACGAATTCTATCCGTGTAAACCCGACGAATTCAGACAGCAACAACCTGCTGGATTTCCCCATTCTATATATGGTGATTGGTAACATTTAACAACACAGTCAATCTACCAACTTCTCCACATGCTCTTATGTGCGACCCTGCAGGCTCATATCGCGTTGGCAGTGAGATTACATGTTTGACCACTTCTAGATCACAATGGCAACTCCAACAGTCTCCCACTTGATCTTGAAAGTATCAAACCAAAAACCTCACAAACAATGAGCGGCATCTAGCAATGCATCATTGCTCCCCAAGCAATAAGAGTTCATAACTCATAAGCCTTTATGACCAATGTTCCAGCGTTGTCTTTGTCCCTTTGTCCCTTACATCCGGAAAGAACTAGAGGCATGGACCGTGTCACCCTCATAATAGCTCAATCCAAGTTTCTTGATCTAGAACGGACTTCCAGAGAATGGTGAGCTCAATATCACATATTGACTCTACCAAGCATGGCCATGCGTTTCTCAGTCCAATTCCATCAAGGGGCCTATGGATGCAACTCCTGTTATATAGGAGGACAAATCCCATATCTGCTCACACCCAAACACCCAAATGATTCGTAACGTACCCAACGACCACCCTTATCATCAACCTTCTTCAAGGAAGACTTTAGATGACATCAAAGCACGCTCTTCCTCACTCGGTGAATGTTGTGACTTCAGGTCAAAGGACCACAACACCATTGTCAAATGAGACCTACTTGTGACACTTTTAAGTAACAATCCACAAAGTAGTCTCAGGTTGGGTCTGTCCAGTACAACTTGTTCACTAACAAGTACCCACGTGATGACTTGATATCACAATATCATGACCTGTGAGAACCGGTCATCAGTCAACACACATGCTAGTCTTAATGTATCATCATCACCCTTAGCTTCTACGATGATACCTCGACCAGGGACCTTTTAAGAATGAAGCTTCGAAATCATAGGCTCTCACATTCAAGTCTCGTACTTGATGTCCTATGGAAGCGAACATTCTAAGGGTATTTATCACGAATTTTATTTTATCATATAGAAACAGTATATCGTAATAAAAGAACTTGCCATTAATCGTAAAAAGAAATAATTGGTACACAATTCATCATATGAATAAATTTTAAACAGCCAACAGAATATTTATTTTACATGCAACCCACAAGACTCCCACTAGAGTTGATCACTCAGGTATCGCATACCCATTGATCTAGTATGACCATCATGCTTTCTCTGCGCGAGAGGCTTTGTCAGTGGATCTGCAATATTCTCCTCAGTCGGCACTCTGCAAATGTTCACATCTCCTCGTTCGACAATCTCACGAATAAGATGGAACCGCCGAAGTATGTGCTTGGAGCGCTGATGGGATCTAGGTTCCTTAGATTGTGCAATTGCACCATTGTTATCACAGTAGAGAACTACGGGACCAACAATGCTAGGAACTACATCTAGCTCGCCGATGAATTTCCTAATCCATACAGCCTCCTTCGCTGCATTAGCTGCAGCGATATACTCGGCCTCAGTTGTAGAATCAGCAATTGTCTCTTGCTTGGAACTCTTCCAGCTCACAGCTCCTCCATTCAGGCAAAACACAAACCCTGACTGAGACTTTGAATCATCCCTATCAGTTTGGAAGCTGGCATCCGTGTAACCACTTACAACGAGCTCTTCCTTTCCACCATACACCAAGAATACATCCTTAGTCCTTCTCAAGTACTTCAGGATATTCTTTACGGCTATCCAGTGACATTCACCGGGATCAGACTGATATCTGCTAGTCATGCTCAAAGCAAAAGAGACATCGGGTCAAGTACATAACATTGCATACATGATTGACCCAATTGCCGAAGCATATGGAATCGACTTCATGCGGTCCTTATCTTCGCAAGATTTTGGACACTGGTCCTTAGAGAGATTCACACCATGAGACATGGGCAAAAATCCTTTCTTGGACTCAAGCATGTTGAACCGCTTCAACACCTTGTCAATGTACGTACTCTGGGTCAGACCCAGCAACTTCTTTGATCTATCTCTATAGATCTTAATACCGAGTATGTAAGTCGCTTCACCCAAGTCCTTCATAGAAAAGCAGTTCCCTAGGTTGTTCTTAACAACTTTCAGGGTAGGTATGTCATTACCGATCAGCAGTATGTCATCTACATACAATATCAGGAAGACAACAATGCTCCCACTGATTCGCTTGTAAACACACGGTTCATCTTCATTCTTGACAAAACCAAACTCTTTGATCTTCTCATCAAAACGAAGATTCCAACTTCTAGAGGCTTGTTTCAATCCATAGATGGACTTATTCAGCTTGCATATTTTAGTGGCTT
The DNA here is from genome assembly GCA_033032865.1 of Dactylorhiza incarnata. Classification (NCBI taxonomy): domain Eukaryota; kingdom Viridiplantae; phylum Streptophyta; class Magnoliopsida; order Asparagales; family Orchidaceae; genus Dactylorhiza; species Dactylorhiza incarnata. The sequence goes on along the minus strand of JAWHQI010000011.1, from coordinate 18,807,882 downwards.
CATTTGGGGATACAAAACCCTCGGGTTGTGTCATGTACACTTCCTCAAGGAGGTTTCCATTTAGGAAAGCCGTTTTGACATCCATCTGCCAGATCTCGTAGTCATAATACGCAGCAATAGCAAGCAATATCCTAATGGACTTTACCATGGCAACAGGGGAAAAGGTCTCATCATAGTCAACACCATGAATTTGCTTGAAACCCTTAGCCACCAGTCGCCCTTTGAATGTCTGTACATTCCCATCCATGTCGGTCTTCTTCTTGAAGACCCACTTGCACCCTATGGGTCGTACCCCTTCAGGTGGTTCCACCAAGTTCCAAACTTGGTTTATATACATGGAGTCCATTTCGGATTTCATAGCCTCAAGCCATTTGTCGGAGTCCGGTCCATTCATAGCCTCTTGGTAGGTTGCTGGTTCATCATCATGATCCATAAGCAACACATTACCTATTTGAGACACGAGAAATCCATATCTCTCAGGCTCAAATCTTGGTCTACCAGATCTACGTAGGACTTGTGTTTCGTGAGCAGGTTCTCTAGCTACAACATCTTGTAGTCCTGGCTCAGAATCCAACTCTGGTTCATTCACTATTTGTGGTTCTTGAACTTCTTCAAGTTCTACCTTTTGCGTCTTTCTTGATAAGAACTCTTTCTCCAAGAAGACACCCGTCCTTGCGACAAACACTTTGCCCTCAGATGGTAGGTAAAAGTAATATCCCTTCGTTTCCTTAGGATATCCCACCAGATAACACTTATCTGATTTGGGTTCCAGCTTGTCAGGCATTTGACGTCGTACGTATGCCTCACAGCCCCAAATTTTAATGAACGACATACTAGGACGCTTCCCAGTCCATATCTCATATGGTGTCTTTAGAACCGTTTTCGTCGGAGCGCGATTCAGTGTCATTGCAGCAGTCTCTAAAGCAAAACCCCAAAAGGAAACAGGCAAATCTGCATGACTCATCATCGACTGTACCATGTCTAACAGAGTACGATTTCTCCTCTCAGACACACCATTATGTGGCGGTGTCCTAGGTGGAGTGAGTTGTGATACAATACCACACTTTTTCAGATGATCACGGAACTCATGACTCAGGTATTCGCCACCTCGATCAGATCGGAGTGCTTTAACCTTTTTACCCAATTGGTTCTCCACTTCATTCTTAAACTCTTTGAACTTTTCAAAAGTTTCGGATTTGCACTTCATAAGATACACATATCCGTATCTACTGAAATCATCAGTAAATGTAACGAAGTAGAAAAACCCACCTCTAGCCATAGAACTCATGGGTCCGCATACATCACTATGTACTATACCCAAAAGATCCTCAGCCCTCTCAGTATAACCAGTGAAAGGGGCTTTAGTCATCTTGCCTAATAAACAAGACTCGCATCGCTCAAATGATTCATAATCAAATGAGTCCAATAGTCCATCTTTATGGAGCTTGGATATGCGCTTCTCGTTTATATGGCCCAAACGACAATGCCAGAGATATGTAGGATTTGAGTCATTTGTTCTTAGTCTTTTATTATTATCTACATTATAGATCGGATGGTCCAGGTTCAAAACATAAAGACCATTAAACAATTGAGCTACAGCATAACAAACATTATTCTTAAATATAGAACAACAATTGTTCTTAATTATGAAAGAAAATCCAATCATGTCCAAGCATGAAATGGATATAATGTTTCTAGTTATGGCCGGAACAAAATAACAATTATTAAGTTCTATTACAAGCCCACTGGGCAAAGAAAGACGGTAAACCCCTACGGCTACAGCAGCAACTCTTGCTCCATTGCCGACACGCAGGTCCACCTCTCCTTTACTCAGCAATCTCCTCCTTCCTAGTTCCTGCACATTTGTACAAATGTGAGAACCACATCCGGTATCCAATACCCAAGATGAAGGAGCATAAAGGTTTATCTCTATAACGTAAATATCCGAAGCGGAAGTCATACCTCCCTTCATTTTCTGCAGACCCTCAATGTATGAAGGACAATTCCTCCTCCAATGACCAGCCTTGCCACAGAGGTGGCATTTCCCTTCCTTCACGGTGCTCTTCCTTTTCAGTGCAGAAGATTTGGGCTCAAGATGTGACTTAGGTCCCACCTTCGTCTTCTTGAAGCCCTTGGCCTTACCCTTGCCTTTATGTACCATCAATATGGGACTAGCAGGCTTGGTCTTCTTCATGTTTATTTCGGCAGTTCGCAACATGCCTAGGAGCTCGGGCAGTGTCTTGGCTATTTCATTCATGTTGTAGTTCAAGACAAACTGCTCATAACTATCCGGCAACGATTGCAGGATAAGATCTTTGGCCAACTCTTGACCCAGAGGAAAACCCAGTCTCTCCAGGTTCTCTATATACCCAATCATCTTGAGTACGTGAGTACCAACTGAGTCTCGAGCTCCCATTTGGCACTGAAATAATGCCTTCGTGACATCGAACCTCTCTTGACGAGCTTGCCCTTGAAACATTTTCTTTAGGTGCTCGTCAATCTCCTTGCTCCCCATGTTCTCGTGTTGCTTCTGAAGCTCAGAGTTCATGGTGGCAAGCATAAGGCACTCGACGTCTAAGGCGTCATCGGTATACTTCTTATAAGCATCCTTATCAACACGGGACGAGTTCCCGGTCGGCACCTCGGGAGCTTCTTCTTCCAAGACGTAGAGCTTTCACTCTTGCCTGAGAACAATTCTCAGGTTCCTATACCAGTCCATGTAATTCGTCCCACTAAGCTTGTCCTTCTCAAGGATAGCTCTTAGGGACAAGGTGGAATGTGAACCACTTGCCATGGAGTTCTACAAGAATTCATGCAGAATCTAATTAGTACCAAAATTCCAAAATACGATTTATTTTAATTTGGACTTCAATTAAATACTCCCACTATTTTATTCAAATTGATGGCCCTCACTATCAATTCGGAGAGTCCATTGCGAGCTACTCTCTTAGTGGACAAGATCCGTATTTCACCAACACCACGAGTCCGCTTTGGCGTTCCTCTCATAATGCGGTTATTTAGGTAGGCAACGCTTGCCAATTGCATCCTCATGCAACTCTTGTATGGCTGGTGAATAACTCCTTATTCGCATCCATCATATGGTGCATGCCAACCCTATGCCTCTAGGCACTCAACCTTTGAGGTCACCTAGTTAAGTTAGACCCGATGTCGACAGTGGGATATCACAATTATCCGCTCGCACCCTTACCAAGATAGATTAATGCACCTTGCTTTGGCAAGCCCACACTTCATCGATCGAGGCAGGAAGAGTGTCATCCATCGGAAGGCATCCGAACACTTAATATTTGATGAAGGGATTTTAATTTTAATAATAGGTTAACACTTAACCATGATCAACATTTGATCAAAGTGCACATCCACAGAAAAACAAGCTTTCTTAAATCCACATGCATCCCTTATGTGCACAACATAAGACTATCAACCTTTGATAGACGAAAAGGCTAAATCTGGACATTTAGAACTCTTCCAAATCTTCAGATTTACATGCATTGGACAAAGGCAAAGACAACTCGACTTAAAGCAGTAGACAAGCTCGTCTCTCATTGTTGGATTCAAAATCCAAAACAATACAAGGGTTCATTAACCACTTGAGGGACGGTTACTGCTAAGGAGACAACAATTTCTAACAATTAGAAATGACCACGAAATCCCAGACGCTCCTGGCGGGGTTCCAAGGGGCCGCGCCCCTGGCGGGGTCTTAGGGGCAGAGCCCCTAACGGGGTCCAAGGGGCAGCGCCCCTGGCGGTATCACATCAAATGTGATATTCCAAGAAGAAATCTTGACATTTAGAACGCTTCCAAATACCTAGATTTGCACGTACTGGAATAACCAAACTTCTGAAACAAAATTCATGACCAGAACCTGCCTCTGATACCACTGTTGGTTTTTCTAGAACCATACATCAAATGTAGGCGCAGCGGAAATGAAGAGAAACAACCCAAAAAGACTTTGGATCGGCCATGAATGTTGAATCAAGAAGTTAACAAAATGCTAGGTATGAAATTACCTTTGCGGGATTGGATCAAATCCAACCTAGATGCTCCACGAGTTGATTCCTGTCGTCGGCTATGCGAGTCCTCACGTAGAATAATATCTACGTCTCTACAGTGATCCACACGAGCCGGGAGAAGAATGACTGCACCTTGAACTTCCACGAACTGCTAGGTTCGCTCCAGGAAGAACACACACGGCGACGATCGCCGGAGAGGAGGTCGGCGGACGCGATTCAGAGACGGCGGAACACTTCCGTCGGCTGGGGTTCGTAAGGCGAGAGCGGAACTCCTTCCGTCGGCTTTTTCTTTTTTGTTAGTTCTGAGAACCCTAAAAGAAGTCCTATTTATACCCAAAGGATAAACAGCTTCTAGAAGAATCGCTATCCGCAGACCACACAGCAGAATAAGGGCTTCTGTTACAATTCATCGGAATTCCACGGAAGATCATTCGTCGAGATTTCACGGGACAATCCGACGAATCCGACGAATCCGACGAATCAGATCAGACGGCAACATTTGCCGAGAAAATGATCTCTGTAACAATTCGTCGAGTGTTCACGGGACAACCCGACGAATCCCGACGAATCCAGACAGACGACAACATTTTGCCAACTGAAGGGTTTCTGTAATAATTCGTCGAGTGTTCACGGGACAATCCGACGAATCCCGACGAATCCGACGAATTCTATCCGTGTAAACCCGACGAATTCAGACAGCAACAACCTGCTGGATTTCCCCATTCTATATATGGTGATTGGTAACATTTACCAACACAGTCAATCTACCAACTTCTCCACATGCTCTTATGTGCGACCCTGCAGGCTCATATCGCGTTGGCAGTGAGATTACATGTTTGACCACTTCTAGATCACAATGGCAACTCCAACACATTGCACTAGGGAGTTGTTATGTATAAGCACTATGGACGAGCCAAACTCTAGAGGTCTTTGGTTTTCATCTAAAACATATTGAATTGAAATGTGACAGCAAAAGTGCCATTGATCTTACAAATAATCCGGTACAGCATTCTAGATCCAAACATATAGATGTACGTCATCATTTCATAAGGGATCACATTAAAAAGGAAAATGTTAGAATACATTTCATTGGCACAGACTCTCAACTTGCTGATATATTCACTAAACCTCTTCCCGATGCAAGGTTTCAAATGTTAAGGTTGGAATTAGGAGTCTTAGACATCTTAGGATGAGTTATATGAAAAACACTAAAAGTTTTATGCAATTTGAGCAATCAAGACATCTCCAAAAATTACAAAATTTCTGCATAAGACTACTCTAAGGACTCTTAATAAAGATAAAATAGTGAAAATTTAAAATTCTCAAAAAATCACTTACTGTTTTCCGCGCTAGCACTAACGTGGGTGTTTGATTTCTCTATGTTTCAAAATTTCTAAAAATCAATAAAAATATGTTAGTTTATATGTACTACATTGTTTTGTATGTCTGACTTTTGTTATTTTTGTTTTATTTATATTATGAAAAATCAACTACAAAACTTCAAAATTAAAAAATACAAAAATATGTTTTTTTGTGGTTTTCTGTTTTCTTTCATTAAAAATTTTTCAAAACGACAAAAAAACTATATGATCTTTATTTCTAATATCTAGCATGTATGAATTCTATTATTTAGAATTATTTACAATGTTAAAACTTGTTTCTTCATATTACTATGAACATTATTTTGTTTAACATGCTTTGATATCTCTAATTAAGTGCATCAATTGTATTGAAAAACATGTGTAGAACCAAGCTTACCATGCCTCTAAGTATGAGTAAATGTTTTGTGATTTATAATGATACCTTTCACTTACTTATTTTGGTAATCTACATGTGTGTTTAAATCTAAAAATGCTTGCTTGTGTATTATAATTGTGCAATACATTAACACTTGCATAAGTTTATTACCTACACTACATTTGAATTGCACTTAAGAAATTAAGAAAAGTGGTTGTTTTAAAAAAAATTATGTTGGGTTTGCAAAACAAGTGTATTCGGAGAATGTTGTCTCACAAAAGTGAACAAAATATATAGTCTAATATAACTCCACCAAGTACTGCTTGGAAAGAATAGTAAAGTGTCTTCTGCAAACCTTGGTTATTACACCACTTTGTTAAAAATTATATGCATTAAAGTGTGTGAAAGTTAATATACTTGTTTTTTATTATGCACTTTACTCTACATATGTCTTATATTTTGTGATTTAATTCAATTGTTAACATTGCTCAAAATACACTTATGTGCACTTCATTATCTTTCTTAACACTTCTTCTCATGAGTATTGGATTCTAATGCTTTATCTATACAACTCTTTATATAATAAATGCACTAGATAACCTAACATGATCTCTACAATGTTTTGGTATCTCTTGAACTTAAAATTAAGTAACATTGTAGTATATTCTTTTTAGATATATTCATTTCATGCTTGGTAACTTTATATAGAATTATGAGATCTCAAAAAGGTTAAAACATCTTTACATTTTGAACTAAAACTTATATTTATACTTATGATTTTCTTGCTCACAAAAAGATGTTTCTTATAATCTTCCGCTTGCTTACAACTCTTATCTCTTTATTTGAAATCTTTTCAACACTATGCATAAACTCTTTATCATTTTCTATATTACAAAAGCTCGATCATGATTTATCATTTATAAAGAATGCCTCCTTACTACCTTCACCCCGCCTTCTTTTGATAATACCAAAAAGGGGAGATTAATTGAAGAAATCTAAAGGAGAAATCTAGACGATTTAGGGGATAATAAATAATTCATTTAATTTAACATTTAGGGGGAATATAAAACATAAATTGCATTTATGTAGGGGGGCATTAAGATAGGGGGAGTATGCACTTTCTCTTGCTTAGCAAATTCTATAGATGCACTTTTATCTCGCTTATCATATACTATAAACACCTATGTTGATTTCTTGATAAGAGGATTTATTATTATCAAAAGGGGGAGATTGTTGGACATGTGTGTCACAACCCTTTGTTTGAGAATAACAAATCTCATATTATATTTGATCTTGCTTGTCGTGTGTTTATAGTGTGCAGGAACTATATGTGCAATACTCCACAGGTAGAAAGTAACTTCAAATCAAATTCTCTGAAGGAGAGCTACCGCCAGCGCTAGGGATACCGCAGGCCGCTAGCGCTACCGCAGGCGCTAGCGCTACCACCTAGCACTAACTCGAGTTCGTGCACACAACGCCACGCCGTGATGGTTTTGTAACCGCTTCAACATGAACTCTACTGCGAGCGCTAGGAGCTACCACAGGCGCTATCTCCAAGTTATATAATTTGATGCCTTCTCTCTCATTTTGGCTAGACACCCCAGAGAGATTACTTGTGCCAAAATTCAAGAGCTGTTACTCTGCCGAAAGTTCATCTCCCACTCAAAGCCAAAGAACATTTTTGGAGAAGGAAGCCGCCACACTACATCCTAAGAAAGACCGCTTCAACCTTGCTTATGTTATAATGATCCTTCATCCATATCTTCAGAAATCTCATATAGGGAGTTCTTGTTATTTGCTTTATTTCATTATTGTGAATTTTTGTAGTAAAATCGCCTTGTGTTGGCGACTAGATCCTTGCACGGCTTAGGGGGTAATTCGTCGTGTGAGTTTGCGACTAGGTCTAGGAGATTAGATCTAGGGAGTGCTCGAGGCCATATCCGGGGAAGGATTGGCTAGAGCGGCTTGAGTCCATATCCGGGGAAGGATAGGCTAAAGCCAACCGGTTTGTGGGAATACGAGTCGGTATAGAAAAGGTAAAAAGATATTTACATTTGTACGCCTCCGATTTCTAGCGATATTGAAATCAAATTTATGTAAACACTTTTTCATATAATACAATCATGTATCTATTTGTGTTTACTTGATTTCTTTCATTTGGCATAAATTTTATTATTGCAAATTACTTTTTGGTAAATTATTATTTTGCTCTCATTTATTCCTAAACAATTTAGTAATTTCCTCAAAATTATAAAAAGATCTTTTATTCCCTTATTCACCCCACTCTAAGGGCGCCTATCTATTCATCAGGCACTAGATCAATTCACTGCACGAGTCAATAGGACTTTAGGTAAGAAATGGGTTTGGGCTACGGTATGATATACAAGGATAAACGAGGGGGCTAGCACTAAACCTAAATGAGCACATGAATAAAGCTACCCACGCACCACGAACACACGAGTGCATCACACCCCCATACTTGGAATTTGCAACATGGGTGTGTGCACCGCCCACTCCCAACATAAAAATTGCTCAACAATTTTCTCAATTTAACTTTTCATACAAAAACTTTCTTTTCCTTTGTTTTCTTTTTCAAACTTCTTTCTATCTTATACTTTTCTTTTCTTTTTCAGCAAGTTTCCCATAAACACATCCACAACCTTCACAAAAATTTTTTTACCACATCAACACCCCTTTAAAGAAAATAAAACAAGACAAAAGCTCAAATTTGGGTGTGCGATTAGGATTGGTTTTTAGGCTTTGTTGAGAAGATGGTGGAGCTGAATCAAAAGGATGGAGTAGGCACAAGAGGGCTAGCGAGGGTAAGGCAATATGCAAGGTAAACAAGCTCAACCGAGCCAAAATGATGGCCTACATCACGCTCAAGCATTAGAATCATCCTAAGCCAATGCTTCAAAAGTCGCTTGGGGCAAGTTCTTACCACCAAGAAAGGCCATCCTTCCTCCTGACTCGAGCAATACGAATCTAGCAATTGTCTACACTCAACCCTATGCTACCATTTAATTCACAACAGATTCACCAATTTGAGTAGAGTAAACAACAATTACACTAATAGGAAATATAAAACTAAAAGTATAAAGAGAAATCTACTCTACACGGATTTCTATGCAAATCATGAGCATAGAAATTTTACTTGATTTAGGGTTCAACGGCTCTTAGCTGATCTGCTGAGAGGTATGGGAGAAGCTGGTAGACCCCACACAGCTTTTCTGTAACTAGTCCTAGCTGCTGGTCCCGCCGCCCTACTTTTCCGTAGAGAAGGACTGCGCTCGACGAATGTGGAACACTCTGCGTTCGACGAACCAGCTGTCCCCTGCGTTCGACGATCTTGCCAGCTCAGCGCTCGACAAACTTGCCTTGTGTGTCTTCTCAGCAGCTCCGCTGAGACGGCTCCTCGTCTCAGCATTTGTCGAACGGCGTTCAACGTTAGACGATCTTGCCTAGTGTGTCTTCTCAGCGGCTTCAGCTTTGATCTCGTCTCAGCGGTTTCTGCTTCGACCTCATCTCAGCGGTCGACGAACGGCGTAGAGCGTTCAACGAATGTTGAGCCCAGTTCGATGACCACGCTGATTCTCAGCGTATAATGAACTTCTCAGCGGAGGCACCTTCTTCTCAGCGGATATGCTGAGATGGCTCCTCGTCTCAGCGGTTTTGCCCCCCTCGTCTCAGCGGTCCGGCTGAGACAAAACTTCATCTTTTGGAAGATGATTTCTCCACATCTAAGGGCATGTTTGGCCCTTCCTTTTGAGTCACCTGCACCTGTATATCTTACACAAGTATAGCTCATCAAATATAATATGTCCTTAGCATTGAGAGTGATGCCTCTTCAAATCAAGGTACTATTGAGGGCAATATACCCAACAATCTCTCTCTATTTGAAGAAGGCATAACATCCCCAATGCTAAGGTACATTAATAACAAAAATCACATCACCGAAAAATGATTTGTGTAGCATAGGCCCTATCTCCCTCTTGCTAATATCCTAAGCATAGGTTCTTACTTAACAATGGCTCTTTCTCCCCCTTTCTGGTTTCTTCAACTATTTATCCCATTAGTGATTGGGAGGCAACATCTATAGATCCCTTTGGATCAACTTATAGGTCAACCTGTACAATCTTGGCATTTGCCATCTCCCCCTCAACCTGAGCAGGGACTTTGCTCCCCCTTATTTGGAGAGCAATTTATGTGATAACTAAACCTGTTCAAATTGAACATCCCATTCTAGCTCCCCCTCAATGTGAGTACTAGTCTACACTCAACATCCCTAGTTCTATCTTGAAAGCATTAAACTTGGCCTCATCCAATGGCTTAGTGAAGATATCAGCTACTTGATTGTCTGTAGGGACATATTCAAGTTTGATATTTTCACACTCTACATGCTCCCTAATAAAATGATACCTAATTTCTATGTGCTTGGTCCAGCTATGGGAAACAACATTTTTAGCAATAGAAATTGCACTGGATGAGTCACACAGCAGGGGAGAATGTCTTACCTTGATGTTGTAGTCTTCCAACTGATGTTGGATCCACATAATTTTAGCACAGCAGCTACCTGCTGCAATGTACTCTGACTCAGCTGTGGATATGGCCACACTAGTTTGCTTTTTGCTGCTCCATGAGACTAGCCTCCTCCCTAGGAATTGACAGGTGCCACTTGTGCTTTTCCTGTCCTTTTTGCATCCTGCAAAATCTGCATCTGAGTAGCCTATCAGTTCAAAATCATTATTTCTAGGGTACCAAAGGCCATGATTCAGGCTTCCCTTGAGGTAACTCAAGATCCTCTGCACAGAGGTGTAGTGAGACTCCTTAGGACAGGCCTGATACCTAGCACAAACACATGTAGAATACATAATGTCTGGCCTGCTTGCAGTTAAGTACAACAGGGATCCAATGATACACCTGTACATGGACTCATCAAAGGCCTTCCCCTTTTCATCCTTGTCTAATGATACATTAGATCCCATGGGTGTCCTCATGGTGGAGGAAGATTCCATCCCAAATTTCTTGATGAGCTCCTTGGTGTACTTAGTTTGGGAAATGAAGATTCCATCCTCAGACTGTTTCACCTGGAGCCCAAGGAAATATTTGAGCTCACCCATACTGCTCATCTCAAACTCCCCCTGCATTAGATTAGCAAATCTCTTGCAGAGGTTGTCATCAGTAGACCCAAAAATTATGTCATCAACATATATTTGGACTAGGAGAATCTTGCCCCTTATTTCCCTAAGAAACCATGTGCTATCTATCTTTCCCCTCAAGAACTTGTTCTTGATGAGAAAGCTAGACAATGTCTCATACCAAGCCCTTGGGGCTTGCTTAAGACCATACATGGCTTTCTTAAGAAAATAGACATGAGAAGTGAGAGTAGGATGGACAAAACCTGATGGCTGCTCTACATATACTTCCTCTTTCAGATTTCCATTTAGGAATGCTTACTTGACATCCATCTGATATACTTTGAAGCCTTTGTGGGCTGCATGTGCAAGGAATAACCTTATAGCCTCCAACCTTGCAACTGGGGCAAAGGCTTGATCAAAGTCAATCCCTTCCTCTTGCCTGTATCACTTTGCAACAAGCCTTGCCTTGTTCTTGATGATAGTTCCATTCTCATCCATCTTATTTCTGAAGATCCATTTGGTGCCAATGATGTTGTGTCCTTGTGGTCTTGGCACCAATTTCCATACTTTGCATCTTTTGAATTGCAACAGTTCTTCCTGCATTGCCTGGATCCAGAATGGATCCATATTGGCCTCTTCAAACTTCTTCGGCTCTACCTGTGACAGAAAACTGAGGAACAGGGCCTCATTATGAGCTCTGCTTCTGGTTGTCACACCCTGCTGGACATTTCCAATAATCTGTTCTAAGGGATGATCCCTTAGATGTCTTGTAGCTGCAGGAAATCTGTGCTCAACTTGCTGAACTTCTTCAACTGGTTTAGCAGCTTCTTCAGCATCTTCAGCATCTTGCACCTCTGCTTCTTCTTGAACTTCTGCATCAGGAGTTGCTTTATTGCTGTTGGAAGGTTCTTGTATGGATAGTTCTTCCATTGCATCTTCTTTTCCTATCCGAACAGAAGAACTGGGCCAGCCCTTATAGATTAGGCTGGACTCATCAAATACTACATGCATGGACTCTTCCACAACATGAGTTTTCTTGTTATATACCCTATAGGCTCTACTATGTGAGCTATATCCAACAAGAATCCCCATGTTGCATTTTTCAGCAAACTTGGTTAACTGAGCTTTTCCATTGTTTAGAATGTAGCAATTAGATCCAAAGATCCTAAAGTATGAAGTTATTGGTTGTTTGACTTTCAAAATCTCATAGGGGGTAATTCCATGATCTTTATTGATGGAAGCTCTATTGAGAACATAACAGGCAGTATTGACTGCTTCAGCCCAGAAATATTCTGGGAGTGAAGAGTCACTAAGCAATGTTCTCCCAGCTTCTATCAATGATCTATTCCTCCTCTCAGCCACCCCATTTTGTTGTGGGGTCCTTGGAGAGGAAAATTCTTGAATGATACCTAGTTCTTGACAGAACCTTGTCGTGGCTTCATATTGAAACTCCGTGCCATGGTCAGACCTAGTTCTGACCATAGTACATTGCAAGTCATTCTGAATGGTCTTGACATGGCTTATGAAGACATTTAGAGTATCAGATTTCTTCCTAAGGAAAATACCCATGTATATCTTGAGTGATCATCAACAATCACTAAGGTATACAACTTCCCTCCTAAGCTTTGAATTGGCATAGGACCAAACAAGTCCATGTGCAATAGATAAAGACATCTCTTAGTGTCTTTGGAGCCAATACTTTTAAAAGTGGCCCTTGTTTGCTTACCCATTTGGCAAGCATGACATGGGCCATTTTTAACACATTTTAAATTAGGACTATTTCTAACCAAGTTCTTAGAGAATAGTCTATGCATTGTCTTGTAGTTGATGTGGGCAAGTCTCTTGTGCCATTGAACACATGGAGACTCACTCTCATCTGCTACAAGACACACAGGAGAGGAAAAAGATTTGCAGAATAAATCTAAACAATAAACATTTCCACTCCTAGTGCCTGAAAGAATGATCTCCAAGTCATCAGACCTTTTGATGAGGCACTTATCATTGTGAAATTCAATGGCATGGCCAAGATCACATAGTTGGCTTATGCTGACAAGGTTGTGTTGCAACCCTTCAACATAAGCTACTTTTGTGAAAGAGACTATGCCATTAGTGATCATACCATAACCTTTGGTGACTCCCTTTTCTGACCCCCCAAAGATGACTTTGGGTCCATTCTTCACAGGCTTGTAATCCTGTAGGAGACTCCTAGTTCCTGTCATGTGCCTTGAGCACCCACTGTCCAAGTACCATATTTGATTGAGACTGGTACTTGAACTACCCTGCAAAGAAGGATTTAGTTATCCTTAGGATCCCAAAGAGTTTTGGGTCCTAGGTGCCTGTTAGTTTGATGAGATACTCTCACACTAGCTACCCTCCTTGCAGGAAAGCTCTTCTTTGCAATAGGTACATTGGGGTTGTACCAACAATCTATGGCAAAGTGTCCCACCTTGCCATAACACAAACAATCATGAATATTGTATCTCCTTTTCTGAGCATTTTTCTGAATAAGTATAGTACTGTGCACATGTTCAGCAGAGGAGACTGCAGCATTCTTCCTATTTCTTTCAGCAATAATCTGACTAAAGGATACTTTGTGGACAGTCTTGCTGCTATTTGTCTTGATGGCCTCAGCTTGCTTTGGCTTAGCAGCCATACCAGGTCTGAGGGAATCAGACACTGAGCAGCAGGCCTTGTCAACAGATTTGACAGTAGTCTTGCTTTTTCCTGAGGCAGAATTGGAAGTGCTTGCTTCCTTATTCTTGACTGAAGGTGCTGAAGCACCAAAAATAAATGGTCCAGATTGGGCCATTTGTATTTCCTCATGGGGAGCTTTCATTGCTCTCAAACCCATGACCTCTCTTTCACTATGGGAAGGAGCATTTCCCTTCCTATAGTAACTTCCAATCTTCCAGTAACCATGAATGCCTTCATGGTCATACCTGTTGGAAGGAATCATCACCTTTTGAGAGGTGGGTTGAGGCTTAGCCTTCTTCTTGCTCTTTACTCCACTCCCTTCTCCTACTTCCATCTTGTTGAATCCAGGTCCTCTCCTATTGGTTTGCGAGGAGAAGGTGTCAATAAGGGGAAGCATAGATCTGGGCTTGGAGAGTTGATCCACTAGGCTCTTCTCCTTCTCAAGCTTTTCTTCAAGGTCCTTGATGACCTTGTTCTTCAGGGAAATAGTGCTTAATTGCACAATATTTAACCCTTGAAGATGGCTAATCTGTCTACTCATCTGAGCCACCAGGGTGGTAGGTTCAGTGTTGACATCCTTAGTCATCTTGAGGGAAATAATTTCCTGGGCTTGCCTCTTGGCAAGCTTCTTGCTCTTCTTCAGAGCTTCCAAAAGAATATCATACTTATCAATCAGTTGATTGAATTCTTCCTCAGCATCCTTGCCCCTTCCATCAATTGATGGAGGTGCATCAGATTCTGGACTAGTCTCATAATCAGAAGAGGATATGGAATGAATTAATACCTACTCATGTTCAGAATTATTGTGGTTGTCCTCATCTTTAGTTAGAGCCATCAGCCCATGGTCATTGTGAATGACCTCATCCTCCTCTACATCACTGTCTGAATGTGATAGAGGGGCCCTAACTGTCATCCTGTCAGCAGCAGTTTCTTCAACAGCAACCAGCCCAATGAGGGCTTCTTCCATTTCAAATTCAGATGAGCTAGAGTCTGATTCACTCCAGCTCTTCTTCTTCTTCTTAGCTAGAAAGGATTTCTCTCATTTCTTGCTCCTTGAATGATGAGCCTTCCTCTCATCCTTCTCTCTTCTCTTCACAGGGCAGTCAGCAATGACATGCCCAGGCTTGCTGCAGCAATAACAAACAACTTTGGAAGAATTATGTTTTGAGTTAGACTCATACCTGTCACTTCTGGAGTGATGCTTTGACTCCTTGCTGTCCTCCTTGTTGTGATGTGAGGAGGAAGGATTGTTCTTCCATTACTTCCTCTTCACCAGCTTTCTGAAGTGCCTTGTAAGGACAGCAATTTCTTCATCAGAGGAAGAGGAGCTTGATGAGCTAGGCTCAGAATCTTCTGGTTCAACAGATCTTCTGGGAGGTGAGTGAGCCTTCTCTCTCCCTCTTCTTGAGCTTTCAGCCTTGAAGGCCAGGGAATTCTCCCTGGTATCACCCTTTGCCTTCTGCTCTTCTTCCTTCCTGGCACTCAGCTACATTTCATAGGAGAGCAGCTTTCCATAGAGAGTTTGGGGAGGAGTTTCAGTCAGCTTAGCCACCTCCCTTATGGCACAAATTTTTGTGTCCCAATCTCTTGTTAGAGATCTGAGGAACTTATCATTCAGCTCATAATTTGTAAACACTCTCTCATAGGTTCTTAGTTCATTTATTATTCTAAAGAACCTTTCATAACACATGGAGATGCTCTCCTGCCCTTGCTGCCTGAAAGCTTCATATTCCTGATTGAGGAGTGACTTCCTGTCATTCCTCACATCTTCAGTCCCTTCCATGTACATAATCAGTGTATCCCACATCTCCTTAGCAGATGCACAGTGCACCAAATTTTGAAAAGTTGAGTCATCAATAGCATTGACTATGATATTTTGAGCCCTCTTATCCATAGTAGCCAATGCTATCTCATCCTTGGTCATTTTAGTGTATGGTTTGCCTACTTGCCTGGTAGGATCAACAGTGGAGGGTTTTGTGATAATAAAGGGGCCTTCCTGAACAGTAATGTAGATTCTGGGGTCTGAGGCTTCCATGTACAGCCTAACCCTCTGCTTCCATATGCCAAAGTTGGATTTGATACATATGGGCAGTTTCATTGAGCTCATCTCCTTCTGCATTACACTGGAGGCCATTGGGATTTGACTAGACTAAACCTTTTAGGATCTGGTCAGACTGTTAAGTCCTTTTTGACCAACCTAGCTCTGATACCACTTGAAAGAATATAAGGTTTGTAGTCTAAGTCACCTAGAGGGGGGGGGTGAATAGGTCTCTTAAATTTTACTTGATTAGCTTTAGCTGTTTTCAGAGTTGGTTCAAGCAAATCATGAAACACAGAAAGCGCACAATAATTTATAGTGGTTCCCCAAAGACAGTGTGTCTATGGGTAGTCCACTTTCCCCCTTCACCCTTCTTACAGTGTGTTAGACAGGGCCAACTTCTCCAAACTCGGCTCAAAGAGCTTATAGCACAAGTTCCTCAGAACTTCTCAGATCAAGAATGATCCTACCTCAGGACACAAGTCCATACAACTCAGAGCTATCACCAGCTCCTACCTCAGGCACATCTGCCCTACAAACTCAGAGGATAACACCTCCTACAGCTCAGACAATAATTTCCTACAACTCAGACCTCTCCCAGGTCCTACCACTCAGAGGACTCCTCTTCCAACAGCTCAGACCAGCTCCTGGTCCTACCTCAGGCTGTTAAGCCCTACCACAGATCTGCTCCAGATCCTACACTCAGGCCTTCAGCCCTACAGCTCAGAACCCTCAGGTTCCTACAAACTCAGAGCAAATGGTCTTACAGCTCAGGCAAGATGCCCTACAGATAAATGATTTAGAAATTTATTCTACAGTAGATGTACTCTCCTGTAGATCTTGCACTGACTGTGCATCCTATTGCTGAAGATGTTGATTACAGCAACTAACTTGATCTTCCTGTTCGGCAGAGTGATGGAAGATCACCTTGCCCCTTCTTGCAGAGGAGCTAACTTTCTTTCTCTGTTTTCTTCTTCTTGTTCAGTGAGCAGGAGGAAGAAGACAAGAGCTTCAACTGTCAATGTAACAGTTGATCTCTTTTGCACGTTTACGAGAGTTTCAAATGTGCCCTAACTCTTCCTTTTATACATCTCTGATCTTCAACGGCTCTTAGCTGATCTGCTGAGAGGTATGGGAGAAGCAGGTGGACCCTACACAGCTTTTCTGCAACTAGTCCTAGCCGCAGGTCCCGCCTCCCTACTTTTCCGTAGAGAAGGACTGCGCTTGACGAACGTGGAACACTCTGCGTTCGACGAACAAGTTGTCCCCTACGTTCGACGATCTTGCCAGCTCAGCGCTCGACAAACTTGTCTTGTGTGTCTTCTCAGCGGCTCCTCGTCTCAGCGTTTGTCGAACGGCGTTCAGCGTTCGACGATCTTGCCTAGTGTGTCTTCTCAGCGGCTTCAGCTTTGATCTCGTCTCAGCGGTTTCTGCTTCGACCTCGTCTCAGCGGTCGACGAACGGCGTACAGTGTTCGACAAATGTCGAGCCCAGTTCGACGACCACGCTGATTCTCAGCGTATAATGAACTTCTCAGCGGAGGCACCTTCTTCTCAGCGGATACGCTGAGATGGCTCCTCGTCTCAGCGGTTTTTCCCCCCTCGTCTCAGCGGTCCGGCTGAGACAAAACTTCATCTTTTGGAAGATGATTTCTCCACATCTAAGGGCATGTTTGGCCCTTCCTTATGAGTCACCTGCACCTGTATATCTTACATAAGTATAGCTCATCAAATAAAATATGTCATTAGCATTGAGAGTGATGCCTCTTCAAATCAAGGTACTATTGAGGGAAATATACCCAACAAGAATCATCCTAATCCAATGCTTCAAAAGTCGCTTGGGGCAAGTTCTTACCACCGAGAAAGGCCATCCTTCCTCCTGACTCGAGCAATACGAATCTAGCAATCGTCTACTCTCAACCCTATGCTACCATTTGATTCACAACAGATTCACCAATTTGAGTAGAGTAAACAACATTTACACTAATAGAAAAATATAAAACTAAAAGTATAAAGAGAAATCTACTCTCCACAGATTCCTATGCAAATCATGAGCATTCGACTAGGAGCACTACAAGAGTCGATATTTTATTCCAACTCACAATCCTACGCCAGCAAAGAGTTTTTTCCAATCACACAAAATAAACAAGTTGAACTCGTAACGTGCTTACGGCTAAGTGCGCGCTCAAGTGGGTGATGTGGTGTGCAATTATCATGAACACTACAAAATAACTAAAATAAAGACTTCTAGCATGCTATGCAATAGTGCACATGAGTGTGTTGAAACCGATTTCTCGGTCTCTCGTAGAGCTCGGGGACCTTACCGAGATGAGGGGCGGCTAGCCCTTACTGATCCCTCGAGGAGGGTAGACGGAAGATTAGGAAATTGACTAAGACCTTAGCCACAGCGAGGAGGTCCCTCCACTAACCCGGAAGATCGTTGAGCGCTTCCCCTCCCAAGACAAAGCTGAGACTTGGGCACCTTGGAGAGCTCTGGAAATGCTAACCAAAGAAAGCCTAAGGAGAGGGAAGCTGAAGTGAGATCCTCTCCAAAGGTGCCCTTAAGGTCCTATTTATAGATTTTCTGATCTGGTCTGCAAATAACAGGATTCCGCCTTTAGATTTTACTATCTGCACCCCAAATGGGTCTGCTAACAGCCAAGCTCCGTTGTTTGGAGAGGCTAAGGGCAGACCACCAAGGGTAAAATGGTAAGTTGACCCTAATGATTTATGGATAAGGGGTTGCGAGGACCTTACTGTCGGAGCTCTCGCAGGCCTTCTCGCGGATCCTGTCCGCGATATCTCTTCCGGGGGATCGCCTTGCGAGAACCTTGCTGAAGGAGTTCTCGCGGGTCCTCTCGCGAATACTGCCCGCGGCGTCTCTTTTAGAGGGTCGCCTCGCGAAGACCTCGCTGCCTATTTTGGTGGTCTGCCGAGGTCTCATCGGCTGGGGGTCGATCTTGGTGAGGTCTGGATCTCGCCACTCCCGTCTCGCTCGATTTCCTTACCTGGCGAATATCAGGGTTGTACACAATCCCCGCTCTTCGCGAGGACTAATGTCCTCGCGAAGAATCGTCCAACCCTTGATATTCGACCGCTCCCGGATGACCTGTCAGGAATCTTTGGTGGGACCCACCCCGTAGGCTATAAATATCGTCCCGAACCCCTATTGGCGCGCGCCGTTTCTTTTCTTCCCTTTCTTATTTTAGCTGCCTGGAGATGCCGATCTCCGAAGAAGCAGAGGCTCGCCTGAGGGCGATGAGAGCTGGCGGGCTACCTTCCACGACCAAGGTCCCCGCCTGGATGAACCGGCCGCTCCCCGTTCAATCGCCGAAAGTCAAGAAGGCGAAGGCGGCTCGTCGCTCCGGCGACGACTCTGTGATGCAGGACTCCTCCCCGGATGACCGCCGCCCCGAGGAGGTATGAGCTACTCGAATTCACGTCAATAAATCGCTCCTCACTAATTTCTACTCGCAGGATGCTTTGCCGAGCGAGAACATTGGAGAACCCGCTGAGAAGTCTCGCAAGAGTCCACAGGCGGATCTGAACCTTGCTGGGAAAGATGTCACCGGTATGATCTTAATCTCACATACCGTAATACTTCTGTCAACCGTATATGACCTCCGTTACTCTTTCCTTACAGTCTCACCCCTGAAGTCCCCGGCCCGCCCGTCGTCGCGGCCGCCGTCTCCGCCTCCTCCAGGTAAAATCATAGATAAGCCCTGGTTCTAGCTCCTGACAAGCGAGGAGACCGGTGGCTCCGCACCGCCAAAGATTCCCCCGACCAACAGCACAGCTTATCCCGCCGGCCTGGGCAAATCTCTCTACCCCCACTATGGCAATGTGTTCCAGGGCCGTCCTTTGGCTTCTCTCCCCCCTCTCGGTAAGCGTTATGGCCTCGCCGAAACCCTGCGTGATCTCGCGCTCATCATCTAACCTTGTAAAATCTTGCAGACAATGCCGAAAATCCGCATACCGATTCCGAACTTGGCGATGACGAGATGTCTCCCCTTCCTGACCAGGTGGAGGAATTCTTAGGGGATCCGCGAGATCCGGAGACGATGAAGCAGCGAGCCGCAGAGCTCTTGAGGAAGCATGGGCGAATGCTGATGGATCTCAACATGCAGGCGAGACGGGATAGGGAAGCCGCGGAGGATAGGCACGCTGTCCTGATGGAGGAGTGCGCGAGGCTCCGGCAAGCGAGACAGCGCGATCAGGACGAGAATGCCACGACGTCGGAGGTGCACATAGAGAGAATGAGAGACTACGCTTACCTCATAGACCGGGAGGGTCGTTTGGCAGAGGACTATTATAATTCTAGGGTACCGCCGAGGTCAGGGTCGCGGGGTGGCGGCCGGTGGAAATGGCTCCCCCACGATTCTCGCTAGACGTTATATTGTGACTGTAATAATCGTCGTCGTCTTTGAACGGTCTCGCCACATTTTGCGACTTGCATATTCGCCACTCCTGTTGGCTGCTATTTCTTTCGACAATAAGTATCATTACTTTTTATGGTTTCTCGCTCGCTATCAATGAATTTATTTATTTTGTTACATCGCGCTCGCGAGGACCCTCTGTCCTCGCTAAACGTATTCTGCAGGGATGTCGTTTGCGCTAACCCCGCGGGTCTCCCTCGCCCGCATACGTGATGTGATGTTTTTTTGATACTCGTGCTCGCCGACGTTTGGACTTCCTCCCGCCCTTTTGCTCTGGCTATAAATAGGTGGTCTTGACTGGGCCAACCACCGCATTTATTCTCGATCTTCTTCTTCTGCTGCAGAGCTCTCGCTCTTTCTCGTTCTCGCGTTCCTTCCTTTCTCGCAGGTTTTCCAGATGGGCGGCGACGCGGAGTCGGAGGGTCGGCGAAGGGTCGCGAAGGCCTTTGCCGAGCATAGCTTTTTTACCTGCAACTTGACTGATGAGGAGTACTTCAGCACGGTCGCTGATTACGTCACCCCCCCCCCCCCCCCCCCCGTTCGAGGCACGCCGCCCTAGCGAGGACGACGTGATCAACGACCCGTTGGTCGACGAGCTGGCCATTCCTACCGCCCATTTCGCGGTCGGTTTGTGCCTTCCTTTATGGCCAGAAGTTCGCCAGGTAATAATCGTTCTCGCTTACTTCCTATTTTTTTGCCACTCGAGTCTCGCTCGCCACACGGATTAATCCTGTTCTCGTTGCCTATTAGGTGCTCAAGCATTATGGCGTGGTTCCCGGCCAGCTCACACCTAATGCCATGGCGGTGGTCACCGCTTTCGCCTGCTACCTCCGCGAGGAGCGAATCGAGTTCAGCCTCCTGGTCTTCCGGAAGCTGTTCTCATTTCTGGCCTACAAAGATGGGACAGCCTACTTTGTGGGCACGGGCCCGAAGGTGGTTGAGACCGTCAACAAGGCCCACTTCTGGGCCCAGAAGTTCGTCGTCGTCAAGGGGAACTTTGGCAACATTCCCCTCTCGCCGGTTCAACACAGCGAGACCACCTACCGGCCCACCGCCCTCGGCGGCCATGACGCCCTCCTCCATCAGTTCTTCTGCAAGAAGAACTTCGAAGTCGTCTACCTCCGCCGCAACCTAGACTCGCTGCCTCCGGTTCTCGCCGGAGAAGGTAAAAATCTCGCCTAATATCTTTGTCTCAATTCGCTAGCATATTATACTTATCCATATTATTGTTTGTTTTTAGGCGAGCGAGATCTTCCCCTTCATCCCCCCTACGCGAGCAACCGGAAAACCGACGCTACCATGGCTCTCGCTACCATGGGGGCGGAAGCTTGCCGAGGCATCGTCGCTCCGGCCGAGCCCTCTTCTCGCAAGAGATCGGGGGCTTCCGGTAGTCATGCTGCCCCTTCGAAATCTCCGCCCAAGAAGAAGAGCAAGAAGAGTGCGGCCTCGCTCACTCCGTCGAAAGGTAAGAAACCTCGCGAGGCCGCCTTCGACGAGTTTGACCTCACCGGCCTCTCGGTGGGCGAGGACAAAGAGCCCCGCCAGGAGGCGGTCAGGACCTCGGCCCTCCCCATCCCGGTGAACCACTACAACTTCGGGCTCGGCCAGAGGCGTCGGGACGAGACTGGTGAGCCCCTCGTCACCTGGAAGCCGGAGACCAACAGGGTGGACATTTCTTCTATCCTCCCCTCCTGGGTGGAGAAGGAGACCGTCAGTGGTCATGCCTTTGACCTCGTGTTCGCCCTTTATGGTCGCGAGGATGCGGGGTCTTATAAGGATGAGACCGCGAGGACCCTTGCTTACGAGAGCGCGAGGTCCCAGCTGCGCTCTGCCGAGCTCGCCCACATGACGGGGAGGCATTGCTTACAGCTGGAGCTTCAGAATGTGGAGCTTGCGAGGGCCTACCAAGGGGTTCTTGCCGAGAACACGCAGCTGAAGGAGAAGCTGCTCGCCGCGGAGGGCAGTGTGGTGAGTCATCTAGACCTCCCTCATCCTCCTTTCCCCTGGCCGTTTCACCTCTAACTGAACTTATTTGCAGGATGTCGAGGCCGCCGGGAGAGCCAATGCTCGCATCGAGAATTTGGAGGGCGAGGTGGCCGGGCTGAAGGCCCTAAACTGCGACCTCACTCGCGCCGTTGTTCCCCCCTCGCCTCGCCATTTAAAAGAAGACTGGCGAACGCGAGATGAAGAAATCCGCGTGCGATCTATAGAGTCAGCTCGCTACATTTTTTCGGTGGCGAAGGCGATCGGCCTCTTGGCTGATAATGCGGCCGACATGACTCTGGAAGACATCGTCCCGGAGCTCTTCCTCCCTCTTCCGCCCGTGAAGGATAGTGATGACGAAGAAGGATCGGCGGGTGGTTCCTGAAGCTCGCCGCTATTCCTTTCTTTTGTGCTGTAATTATGATCGGCGAGATCGCCGAAGATTGTAACCAAACTATGAACTGTGGAATGCAAATTTTGCTTTGCTCATTGTGTCTTCTCTTTCCTGTCATGTTATTTTCACACGTTGAATGTCTCGCTCTCGCTTATCTCGATATCCTCCTTCGCGTAGGCTATTCTCGCGTTGGTTATTCTCGCGTCACGCGTTGTTGAATAGATAGGTATAGGATACTTTGGTTGCTCGGCCCTTTCGTCGTTTCTTAGGGTTACTACCCTTCGGGTTATGCGTATTTCTTCCTAGGTTTCGCAAGGCATTTTTTCTTCTTGGCGAGGGCTCGCCTCTTACCCGGTGTCGGCAGCCTTTCTGCCGAGGACCAGTTGTCCGGGATCGTGTAAGATTGATTCTCGCCACTCGCCTGTCGTCGTGCGAAATTTCTCTTTGCCGAACGGACAGGTCCGCCGAGCGAGACGGAGTATTCTAGCATAAAGACCTCATCCTTGCCAGCCTCTCCAGAGATCAACCTGAACCCCCTGTCTAGTGAGAGCATGGGAGCGGAATCGATCTGGGGCATTCCAGCACCAACATATCCAACCTCGCCAGCCTCTCTAGAGATCAACCTGAACCCCCCGTCTAGGTGAGAGCCCGGGAGCGGAATCGATCTGGGGCATTCCAGCGCCAACATATCCAACCTCGCCAGCCTCTCCAGAGATCAACCTGAACCCCCCGTCTAGGTGAGAGCCCGGGAGCGGAATCGATCTGGGGCATTCCAGCGCCAACATATCCAACCTCGCCAGCCTCTCCATAGATCAACCTGAACCCCCCGTCTAGGTGAGAGCCCGGGAGCAGAATCGATCTGGGGCATTCCAGCGCCAACATATCCAACCTTTGTCATGCCGGCCCGGCAGTAGTTATAAGCATCATAAAAAAATGAGTAAGACATTAATTAAACAACATAATAAAGCTCTCAAGGGTAAAACCTTTTCAAATCATCCCCACTTTGGGCTCGGTCGAGGGGTACCCCTTCCACATCCTGGAGGTGATACCCTCCCGACTAGAGCACCCCGCTTACAATATATGGACCCTCCCAGTTGGGGTTAAGCTTACCCACCGTGGCCCCTCTGCCGGCCGCATCGACCTTCTTCAGGACTAGATGTCCTTTCTGAAAGTGTTTTATCTGGATATGTTTGTCAAAATATCGAGCCATCCGCCGCTTGACCTCTTCCTGCCTGATGGTGGCCAAGTCCCGGAGTTCTTCCACTAGGTCCAAAGACAGCCTCTGCTCTGCATTGTTACCTTCTAGCCACTCTTCATCCCCCTCGCTCGCAGCGATCACCCGGGTGGTCTTTACCTCAAACTCTATGGGGAGAACGGCCTCGGACCCGTGAGAGAGCTTGAATGGAGTCTCCCCGGTGGTGGTATTCGGAGTAGTCCTCATGGCCCAGAGGACGGAGGGAAGCTGTTCCACCCAGTTTCCCCGAAGGTTCTCCACTTTCTTTTTTAATAGGTTAACGATTATTTTGTTCGCCGCCTCCACCTGCCCATTGCTCCTCGGGTGGTGGACCGATGCGAACCTGAGGTCAATGCCGAGCTGAGCGCAGAAGACAACAAACTCTTCACTAGCAAACTGCGGCCCATTGTCCATCACTATAGCTAGAGGGAGTCCGTGCCTGCAAATTATCTCCCCCCACACAAAATTCCTTACAACATGAGAGGTTACCTTAGCGAGTGCTTTCACTTCTACCCACTTGGAGAAGTAGTCGATCATGACCAGCAGGAACTTCCTTTGGCCGCTGGCTTGGGGAAAGGGACCGACCAGGTCCAGCCCCCATATGGCGAAGGGCCAGGGGGCCGTGATGGTCCGGAGCCTTTGAGCTGGGAGGAGTTGGAGCGGAGCATAGAGCTGGCACTTTGGACACTTTCTCGCGAACTCTGCCGCATCCTTGCTGAGAGTGGGCCAGAAGTAGCTTTGCCTCAACACCCTCCCTTCCAGGGTCCGACTCTCGGAGTGATTGCCGCACTCCCCGGAGTGGATTTCTTCCAGCACTCTCAGAACCTCCTCCTCGGAGACACAACGGGCCAAGAGTCCCGAGAGGGTCTTTCTATATAGCCCTCCTGCATGCAAGGAGTAATAGGCGGACTTATACCTGAAGCGTCTCTTGTCCACATCCTCTCCAGGGAACCTCCCGGAGGACAAGAAGGTAATGAATGGATCCATCCACGAGGCTCGTCGGTCCACCTCCATCAACTCCCCTTCTTCGATGGAGGGCCGAAAGAGTTCCGAAGCCGTCCCTCCCGCTCGGGGACCGAACTTGGCTAAGAGGTCCGCCTGGATGCTCTCCTCCATCGGCACGTGCTTGATGGAGAAGGTGCGGAACTGCCCGATGATCCCCTTGACCTTCTCCAGGTATAGTAGGAGGGTCGGATCCTTCGCTTCAAACTCTCCCTTGATCTGGCATGCTACCACCATGGAATCCGTGGAGACCTCCACGTCCTGCACTCCTAGTTCCCGGGCCAGACGAAGGCCCGCTATCACTGCCTTGTACTCAGCCTGGTTGTTGGTAATTGGGAAATGGATGTTTAAGGCTTACTCAATCCGAGTCCCCTGAGGACTTACCAGGACTATTCCCCCTCCATAGGAGTATTTTCCCGACGCTCCGTCCACCAACATCTTCCATGCCTCTGGGGGAGGTGGCTCGTGCTCCCCCACTTCGGCCGCATAGTCGGCCATGAAGTCTGCCACCGCCTGAGCCCTGATGGACGTCCTGGGCATGAACGTGATATTGAATTCACTTAACTCCACGGACCACTTTGCCAACCTTCCTGAGTGCTCCACCCCTTCCATGATTTTACAGAGTGGGTGGTCCGTCACTACCTTGATTGAATGGGCTTGAAAGTAAGGTCGGAGCCTCCGGGCCGACACCACCAATGCGAAGGCTAACTTTTCTAGGATCGGGTACCGGAGCTCTGCCTTCTTCAGCACTCGGCTGACATAGTAAATAGGGAACTGTTTCTTCCCCTCTTCCCAGATTAATACGGAACTTACTGCTTCGGACCCTACCCCCAGGTACAGGGACAGGTCTTCTCCGGGCCTCGGTCCCTGGAGCAGAGGGGTTTGGGTGAGCTGTTCCTTCAGAGCCTGGAAGGCTTTCTCGCACTCCGGGGTCCGTTCAAACTTCTTGTTGCCCCGCAGCACCTTGAAGAAAGGCGCACACTTTTCTCCTGTCTTGGAGAGGAACCTGCTGAGCCCAGCCAACTTCCCTGTAAGGCTCTGAACCTCCTTCAGATTTCTCGGCGACCCCAACTCCATCACCGCTTTGACTTTGTCTGGGTTAGGTTCCACTCCCGCGGGGGTGAGCAAGTGGCCCAGGAACTTTCCTCGGCTCTCCCCGAAGACACACTTCAAGGGATTGAGTTTCATCGTGTACCGCCGCAGGGTCCCGAACTTCTCTTCAAGGTCTCGGAGGTGAGACCCGAGGTCCCAGCTCTTTACCATGAGGTCATCTACATAAACCTCTAAGTTTCTTCCCTTCTGCACGCGGAAGACCCTGTCCATCATCCTTTGGTATGTGGCACCTACATTCTTGAGCCCGAACGGCATCATTTTATAACAGTAGCATCCATCCCCCGTGATGAAGGAGACATCTTTGATGTCTGGGGGATGCATGCGGATTTGATGGTAAACTGAAAAAGCATCTAAGAAAGACATTACAGGAAAACCGACGGCTGAGTCAACCAGCGCGTCGATTCTAGGCAGGGGGTAACAATCCTTAGGGCATGATTTATTAAGCAAGGAAAAGTCGATACACATCCACCACTTACCTCCCCCTTTTTTCACCATAACGACGTTGGAGACCCAGCCTGGATACTGGATCTCCGATACAAAGCCTGCCTGCAGGAGCTTGCCCACCTCCTCGCGGATGGGCCCTTCCAGCTTGTCTGCGACGGCCCTCCTCTTCTGGCGGATGGGGCGGGTGCCGGGGTCGAGGTTGAGGCGATGGCAAGCCACATCCGCGTCGATCCCAGGCATTTCCGTGGCGCTCCAAGCGAAGACGTCTACGTTCTTCTGTACGCAAGCCAGAATCTCCGCTTGATCTTTCGGGTTGAGTCCTCCGCTGACCCGGACTTTTTCCACCACCCCCAGCCGGGTGGTGACCTCGAGCTCTACGACCTCGTCCACAGCCTCCAACCGGGACTGCTCTCCCCAAGCCCTCTCCTCTTCGGCACAAGTGGGAGCCTGGGTTTCCTCCTCGACTTCCTTCTCTACCACCATCAGCTCTTCCGCCCTTCCCTCCTGGGCCTTCTCTTCTTCTTCCTCTCCTTCCGCCCGGGGTCCCTCAGCTACCCCTTCCTGGGCATGGACTTCATCTCCCTCCATCTTCTCCTCGGCTACCTCCATACTTCCGGCTTCGGCCGCCTCCTCCATCATCCTATCCCACTCCTAAGCTTCTCCCATCCAGGAGATGGTGTTGACAGCCGTTACGTAGCACTGTCTTGCCACCTTGGGATCCCCCCTGATCCGCACCTGAATCCCTTCGTCGTTGAATTTAAGGCATTGATGAAAGGTGGAGGGGACACAGCGGAACGCGCTGATGAGCGGCCGTCCGAAGATGGCGCTGTAGCTGCTTGGGGCATCCACTATGACAAAACGACAGTTCCGGGACCACCCACCCAGGGTCACATGAAGCCCCACTCCCCCTTCTACTTCCTTCCTCTCCCCCGAGAATCCGAACAGAGGGCCATCTGAGGCCAACACCCTTCTGGGCTCCACCTCCATCTTATCAAACGCCTTCTTGAAGATGACGTTGACCGAACTTCCGTTGTCCACTAGGATCCGGGAGACGGTGAAGTTCTCGATCGCCGTCTGGATGACCAGCGCGTCGCAGAACGGGTCCTCGTAGCCCGGCATGTCCTTCTGGGTGAAAATGATTTTTTCGGCCGGGGGCGGAGTGGTGGAGGTCGAAGCCACGCTCCGGCGGTAGATGGTATGGAGGCTAGCCTTGCAGGTCGCCTCTACCCCTACCCCCCCCATGGATCACCCCGATCCCTCCTCTACTTCCCATATCGGCTCTATCCTCACACCTTTCCTCATCCTCCTCTCGAGGTTCGACCTCCACGATCCTTACTGACTGCTGCTGCGGTGGCGCGGGCGCTCTACCCCTCTTTACTTCCAGGAACTCCGGACAGGTGTCTGTCGAGTGACCTTCCACATCATGAAAGATACAATATGGCAACGTCACTTCCCCTGCATCGGCCTCTGCCACCCTATTCCTTCTCCTCCTAGCGGCTGCCGTTTCCACCTCTCCTCCCCTTCCTCTTCCTCTTCCTCTTCCAATTGCCATGGCCTGTTGGGGAGGGGGAGGCATTTGCATCGGACCTTGCCTCCACCCTAACTGGGGGGGCCTCCATTGACCTCCGACATGGTTACCCCTTCCTGGGCCGTAACCCCTTCCCTGCCCTTGCATTCCTCCACCTTGCGGCCTCCATTCCCCCTCCGGGGCCCGGGGCTCTTCCCTTCTCCTGACCTCCTGCTGCCTCACCTCCAGCTCACTGAGCTTTGCTAGCCTCTTGGTGAGCTCCGGATTGGCTTCCTCACTCGCGACTTCCTCCGACACCCTCTCCATTAGCTCTTCAAAGGAGACGGGGGCTTTTCTCTTCAACGCCATCTTGAAGAAACTCTCTTTCAACCCGACCGTGAAGGCGAGTTGGAGTGCAAACCCAGGCATCTCTTGAGTGAGCTGTACTTCCTCCTGGAACCGATCGGCATACTGAGCCAGCGACTCCCTGGGTCCCTGCTTCACTGCGAAGAGGGAATCATCGTCCTTCTTCCTCTTTTTTGAGGTCGAGAACCTCAGCAAAAAACTTCGGCGCAAATCCTCGAACGAGTAGATTGACCCTGCAGGGAGATGATGGAACCAGTCCATGGCCTTCTCCTTGAGGGTGATGGCAAAGAGCCGACACTTGAAGGCATCTGACATCGGCCTGATGGAGACCGAGTCTTCGAAACTCTTCCTGGCTCCACTCGTCCCCCGAGCTCGCTCGCCAAACTTGAGCTCACCGGGACTACGCTCGCGAGGGCGGTGCTCGCATGAACCACCCCGATCGTCGCCGCTTCCTCTTGGCGCGCACTCGCCTGCGTCGCGCTTGCTGGGACGGAGCTCGCCAGCACTGAGCTTGCAGGCGCGGAGCTCGCCGGACTGGTGAACAACACTCGGCCTTCCTGGCTCTGACCTAAACCAACGACAACTTCCTTTCCAGCCCTTCCCCCTGGTGCCTTCTCGCCGACTGCTGTTGGGGGAGGGGTCGCCTGAGGTGCTGGGGTCGCAAACTCACTTCGCAGAGCTGTGACCGTGAACCCCAAGGTGTCGAGCACCTCCTTTCTAAAATTCGCGAGCATCCTGGCCATCGCCTCCTGAGGAGTCTCGCTGAACTCCTCGCCCTGCTCCTCATCTCCCGCCATAACCCTTCTCTGGAACTTTCTTGAACCAGCCACGCTCCACGCTCACTGCACCAAAATGTTGAAACCGATTTCTCGGTCTCTCGTAGAGCTCGGGGCCCTCACCGAGATGAGGGGCGGCTAGCCCTTACTGATCCCTCGAGAAGGGTAGACGGAAGATTAGGAAATTGACTAAGACCTTAGCCACAGCGAGGAGGTCCCTCCACTAACCCGGAAGATCATTGAGCGCTTCCCCTCCCAAGCCAAAGCTGAGACTTGGGCACCTTGGAGAGCTTTGGAAATGCTAACCAAAGAAAGCCTAAGGAGAGGGAAGCTGAAGTGAGATCCTCTCCAAAGGTGCCCTTAAGGTCCAATTTATAGATTTTCTGATCTGGTCTGCAAATAACAGGATTCCGCCTTTAGATTTTACTATCTGCACCCCAAATGGGTCTGCTAACAGCCAAGCTCCGCTGTTTGGAGAGGCTAAGGGCAGACCACCAAGGGTAAAATGGTAAGTTGACCCTAATGATTTATGGATAAGGGGTTGCGAGGACCTTACTGTCGGAGCTCTCGCAGGCCTTCTCGCGGATCCTGTCCGCGATATCTCTTCCGGGGGATCGCCTTGCGAGAACCTTGCTGAAGTAGTTCTCGCGGGTCCTCTCGCGAATACTGCCCGCGGCATCTCTTTTAGAGGGTTGCCTCGCGAGGACCTCGCTGCCTATTTTGGTGGTCTGCCGAGGTCTCATCGGCTGGGGGCCGATCTTGGCGAGGTCTGGATCTCGCCACTCCCGTCTCGCTCGATTTCCTTACCTGGCGAATATTGGGGTTGTACAGAGTGAGTACAACAAATATCTCTACCCAAGACTTAAACTAAACAAACCAGCATAAAATATCAACAAGAAATTTAAATGAGGGCTAGGGGAAGAGAGTACCCAATGCTTAGCACGTGAGCATACCTGAAGATTGGCGTGTAAACCAAAACAAGCCGCAGCCTCAGCCACATAAGATAATTGTCGTGCACCTGCAGGAACGAGAGACTCCAAGCAAAACATATATAATACTTAACTAATAGCATAATAGCACACTAAAACAAAAGATTTGAGTTGTCTCCCAGCAACACTTTTGTTTTCCGTCCTTAAGCTGAACATAATACATGTATTAAGCACTAGTAGCAAGAGTTTTTAACCAAAACAAGACATCACAAAAAGAAAAACAGCACAAAGCAACACAACTAACAGTAGAAAAACAGAAGGGTCGCCATGGGTCCGCCACACCTCATCTATATGTTGATTTATGATGATCCTCCCCCACTACATGAGAAAGAGAAGAGGTGAATGATTGTGGGCCCAAGGGAGAGTTATCTCCCCTGTCCCACGCCTCTTCCTTTGCACGCTGGAGGGCGAACCTGCGCACCTTGTGCTCCACTTTTTCCCGCTATAATTTTTCCACAGAAGGTGATCGCCAACGAGCACCAGACACTCGCTCAGAAAAAGTTTCAGTGCCATCATTCTCAAATTGGGGCTTCATTTCCCCCTCCCAAGTGGGTGAGTGATCTGCCCATCGCACCTATTTTATAGTTTTACATTTATTGTTCACAAATAAAAAATTTCTGATGATTCAACAATTTCCATATAGGCGGCGACTGTAGCAACACCATTCGTCCAACCCCGCGGACATCCACATCTTTTCACAACATTATCCACTTCAGTTTCCTCCACGATTTCTTCAACACCTTTGCACTTCTTGACACATAATTCCCTGTTCTTATCAATATTAGAACTATTATCAGCTACCAATAAGTATATATCAGGAAATAATTCAGACTCACTGTTAGCCTTAGTGGCACCTGGAGGGAGTAAATGTTGCTCAACCTTAGGAGATAAGGTTGCATGCCCATCAGTAAAATGCAGGGTTGCCCTACTCTCTTTCAGGAATGAAACACCCAAAATAGGGATAGATTCATTTTCCATGGGTCCCAAAACCTGGAAGTCAGTGATGACAACCGTCCCATCCACACTAACATAAACATCCTTCACCTCACCTTTATTCTCAACCACAGTACCATTAGCCAGCACTAGAAAAATCCGATTGTCCGTTTTCATATTTAAGTTCAATTTCGCAACATCTTGCAGAGCATGAATGTTGCGAGACAATCCAGAATCGCATAGTGCTGGAGTATCAACATCATTGATTTTGCAATCATACACACATGTTCTTATGGCAACTATTCACATCTGAGATGCTCTTTCTTTGCTCTCAGGGATTTTTTCACTATTACTAGGAAGAGTACCCTGAGTGCGCTTAGAGAGCACTTGGGCCAGTTGGCCTACTTGCGTCTTCAAATTTCTCATGGAAGCAGCCTGATTAGACATACTAGTTTGGGCCAGATCGACGAACTTCTCCAGCATTTATTCCAAAGCACTCTTCCTTTGGGGAGGCATAGGTTGCTCATAACTCGGGTGTGGTGCCCACGGCTGGCGACCGGAGGCTTGAGCATCATAATGCTGGCCCCCTTGCCATCGTTGGCCAGGAGCGTTTTGATTCCATGAAAGTTCGGATGATTTCTCACACCCGTGTTATATATATTATTAAATGGCAATGACCGGTTTTGACTATTTAAGAAATTTACACTCTAATCAAAAGAAATATTCGAAAAATCAGAGGTTTGCTCACCTGCGGGGCACTTGTAGGCATGATGCCCGAGATTTCCACAACCTTGACATGTGATCGCCATAACTTGAGCGGGGGGAGGAGTTGATCTTGATAGCATCACCATATTATCAGAAGCCTGCTGTATTGTCTCCCTTGGTGGCATGACTGCATTTACCTCAAATAATTCCTGGCACCCCTTGGTGCATTCCTTCCAGCAGTCCAGTAAGTGCTATGTGAAGCAGTATCACGGATAATCCTCAAAGCTTTGTCAGGAGTCAGATTCATTATTGTTCCTCCCGCAGCAGAGTCGATCATCTCCCTCTAGTTTGGTTCCACGGCAAAATAGAAAATTTCTACTACATTGCATGGCTCACAACCATGCTGCAGACATCTACGTAGCAACTCAGCAAATCTCTCCCATGCTTTGGACAAGGATTCTTGATCAAGCTGTCTAAATGTAGCTATCTCTCGCCGAGCATTCACTATCTTATCCACCGGGTGGAACTTTGCTAAGAACTTTGACGAAAGAGCATCCCATGTAGCAGCGGTCCCATGAGGGATAGTGTGCAGCCATGATTTGGCTTTATCCCGAGGAGAAAACGGGAACAGCCTAAGCTTAACCACATCATCGGTGACCCCGGCATAGCGAAATGTACCACAGATTTATGAGAACTCAGCAAGATGTAAATGAGGGTCTTCACTTGGCAGCCCTGAAAACTGGGTGTTATTTCAAATCATATTCAAGATAGTCGGCTTGATCTCGAATTGGTTGTTAAGAATTACCGGGCCAAACCCTGGATAAATACTTCCCACCATAGGGGTAGTGAAGTCACGCATCGTCCGCACATGAGGGCGGACCTCTTCCTGTGCATCAGGGATTCGACCACCTTGACCATTAGCAGCTTGGCCCAAAACATCAATTCTTTCTCTTTCCCTTGCAGCCTCTTCATGTAAACGAGCTCTCCTTGCCCGTTCAGTCTCAAGATTAGCATCTTGACGTTCATCTGGATTTTGTCCTTCCATAACACAAAAAAACACGAAGCAATCAAAAGAAAACAACACGCTTACAACTATTCTCCGGTTAAAGAAAACACACGACAGTTGCACTCCTCGACAACGACGCCAAAAACTTGATGTGCCGACGGAAAGTGCAGTGGTCACACAAGTAATAAAAATGGGAGCAAGACCCCAAGTATCGATCTCTCGAGAAGTACAGGTAGGGAGTGTGAATTCTCTATTTGAGAAAATAACTGTAAGGGTGAAACGAACCTAACGGGGGGTTTTGTGATTGTGTTTCTACACTACAAATAGGAAATAAAATGCGGGTCTCCTTCACTGCGTCGCTCAGGTGGATCACCCAAATGGGTAAAATGGTGGATGGAAGAGAAACGAGGGTCGCAACCACGTCTTCACCAAGCATGCTCCTAGCAATAGCTAGGATGACACAAACACACAACAAGCGGCATGGAGGAAATAAACTAGGCGCACCACTGATGTAAAAACCACAAACTCAAGCACAAAGATATGATTAGTAAAACTAAGCACAGTGAATTTTGCACATCATAACCGCATTCCACAAGTTCATAAACCATACTACAACAAAGGAAGGGGGGAAGAAATACAACCGAGCATAAGAAGGCTGTCCGGGATTCGCGGTCGGACTCAAGGGTTGTCAGTCCTTGTCCAAGCTTGGTCCATGGTTGATGTTCGGGGTACAGAGAGGAATTGTCAATTCCTTCTAGTGAGCCCATCTTCTTCGCAGGTCTTTGCTGGTAGTACTCTTGCCAGAAACTTCCTAAAATGCAGCACGAAATGACCGGAAACGGAGCTTGAGAGGCGGCAACAATGGCGGTGGCTGGAGATGAAACTATCATGAGAGTTACATAAGGAAATGGTGGTCAGAGCTCCTCTCCCAAGGTGGAGCTCAGTTGAGGGAAAAAATGGAGCTCTCCCGCGCCTCCCGACGGCTCCCGAATGAAAAAGAACGAAAAGAAAACCCTTAGGTCGGATGCTCCTGCGCGCTTAAATAGAGGCATTAATTTTAAGTAACGGACGATCAAAATGCACGACCGTGCATTTTAGGACGTGCGATTGGCATAGGTAAACAGCGCCTGGAGCTACAGGAAAGTTGTGCATTTTTGTTCACGCACGAGCGGAATGCTCATGCGCGACCAAAAACGCGTGGGGTAAGACATGTTGCAGATTTACCCAGATTGGAATGCTCAGTTCAAGGGAATAAACCACCTGTACACAATCAAAATATAAGCTCCTACCACATAGGAAATCACATAACATCCACAAAACAAGCAAGAAGAGGCATAAGGAGCTCCCAAAGGCATACCCCCAACACAGAATGCGCAATTGCACACCCCGATAGGCGAAAAGAGTGCACTATGTGTAAAGTGATGAAAAAAAACAAATATGAGCATTTTAATGCAGAAAGGGCAGTGCATTAGTGACAAAACAGACCCAGATGAGTCTGAAAAACCCTATATAATCGGGACTCATCAACCCCCCTCTAGAGGATTCTCAGAGGCACATTGTGCACTTTTAGTTCTAAGAGTCTCCTTATTAAAAGACTCAGCAATGTGCTACCAAGGGGGTAGAAGAGTGGGTGTACTCATAAGTTTTGGGGAACCACTATAAGTTCCTGTGTCTTTTGTGTGTGTGCATTTCTATGATTGTCTCTTGTTTATTATTAATATTCTGTGATTGCTTTAATTCTGGTTGGAATCTTGGATGTCTAGGAATTAGGATTAATTTTTTGAGCAAGTTTTATTAAAAGATTATTAATTTCTATTCACCCCCTCTAGGAAATTCTCAGGGGAACAACTATGCACTTTCAAAGACCTCAGCAAATGGGTCTCGAAAGAAGGTTCTCCTCGGGGAGGAGGAACAACTATAACCGGCCAGGAAGGCATCCGAGAGGAGGACATGGAGAAGCGATGGCGATTGACAGGCAGGGAAATAAGCATCATCGAAGGAATCAATAGAGGAGGAATAGGCCATAGGATATTCCTATTTACTACGAGCTTCACCCAGTGGAAGGTCACAATATCATGGCTTGTTTGGACAGCTGGAGAAGGAGGTGGAGGAGGAGAAGTGCAGAGGCAGGTGGATTCTATCGAGCCGGGGTGTTTCAAGTCCCAGTGCGAAGGAGGAATGAAGATAGGATCGACCAAGGAGGTCGTGGAGGAGTAAGAAGGGATGAGGTGGAGGAGTAAGGGTCGTCCACAAAGGAGCTAATCTAGGAGATTCTCGCAAGGGAAGTCTTCATACTGTTTATCTTAGGAGCGTCACTTCGACCTCCCAAGACCCTCCCCTATTGGAGGAAATCACCTTCTCGGAAGAGGACATGCTAGGGAATGAGAACCCCTTCCTTGATGGCCTCTTCATCCAGCAAGCTATTGATGACTTTACCCTCGACCAGATCCCGGTGGACAATGAGAGTTTGGTAATTGTTATCTTCAAGAAAACATTTGATGGGTTGGAGTTAGAATCCGTAAGGGTGATAGCATCGTACCTGTAAGACCCCATTTTTTCTTCTTTTAAAATCCCGGGTCTTATGCCCAGAATCGCCGCTTTGCAGTGACACCCTTGCTCAGGAAGGTCGCCACTACAAAGCGCCGATCCTGCCGGCCATATCGATCACAAAGAAGTAAAGCTTAACAAACTTATAGAAGGCAAGTCCATATCACATAGAAAGTAAAACCATCATAAAGAGATGTCCACATCAAATATCTGAATAAAAGGTATGATAATAATAAAGGGCTCATGACCTGTACATCAATTCCTGATAACAATTTCTCTCGTGGAAGCATAAAATACTAAGCTAAACGATGCTCACGGATCCTGCCAATGGTGCCCCCGTGCTAGACTGCCCCATCTCTATCTACACTGGCCTCTGGTGCTGCAACATCTCCTCGGTCCCCTAAAATGATAAGGTCCACCGACCGTTAGTCAAAAAGACTAAGCCAATCCCCCACCCCTCCCCCGGTGACTCCTAGGCACCAAGCGGGAGGAACGAAGCGGAGGACAATAAGGGGTGTAAACAATAGCAGAGGACGGGGATGTATTCTATAGGGAAAGTCTACCACTACGCAATATATATCATAACTGAAGCAGTACGTAAAGTAGAGTAAGAACAAGTGTAAGACCCCTTTTTTTTCTTTTTCAAACCAGGGTCTTATGCCCAGAACCGCCGCTTTGCGGTGACACCCTCGCTCGGGAAGGTCGCCACTACAAAGCGCCGAACCTACCGGCCATATCGATCGCAGAAAAAGAAAAGTATAAACGAACAAAAAGAAGTTTAAGTCCACAATCACATGCTATATATAATAAATGTCCACATGGTATAACTGAAATAACAATGTTACAATAATAAAGGGCACATACCCTGTACATCATGTCCTCATTACAAGATCACTCGCGGAAGCTAACTACTAATCACTCACTGATCCTGAATCCTGTGCTCCTGTCCTAGACTGGCCCGCCTCCGTCTACACCGGCCTCTGATGCTGCTGTGTCTCCTCGGTCCCCTAAAATGATATGGTCCACCGATCGTTAGTCAAAAATACTAAGCTTTATGTTCCCTACCCCACCCCCAATGGCTCCTAGGCACCGTGTGGGAGGATAAAGCGGAGGACGCAAGCGGTATAAACAATAGCAGGTGACAGGGTACAGGGAATGTCTACACTACACATGTGTATATATATAATTGAAGCAGTAAAAGAGCATAGTAAGAGCAGGTAAAGAATAAATAAAGTGCAGTAAGTAAAGACATGTGTATAATAGAAAAGTAACCATTGATTTATAGGAATGCCCATACAAACCTATAAACCAAGGGGTCGTTTAGCAAGGCCTATCGTATAAGAAGTCCCATAACCGACTTATATGATAGGGGTAGGGGTTGAAATGCAATGTTGATGTTATGGCATGCAACTATGCAGTTAAATGTTATGTTTAGACTAGTGCAACTCACACAATTTGACTCTATGCGCACAGACCTTTAGTTCCCCCTTTTTGGAGCTAGCAAGACTCCCAGGATACTCCCGTAGTGGCAAACAAAAGCGGTGGGTTGGGCCTCGCCCACCTCTAAGTTGGTATTCACACTACCTAACCTAGACCTATCGTACGCCTCAACGGAAAACCGCGGATCATCTGCGTACTCTTACTGGCTGGACCACCAGACATTTATGGCTAAATGCAAATTCCACACTTGCCGAGTCAACGTATTGATGTCGGTGTGAACGACCGTCCAATACCGAAGACCCACCACCTTCATGCACATGCAAACATGTTCTACTATATCCCGAGCCATAAATTCCCCGGCCTAACCTGCCCGTCATCATAACCTTCTGGGCCAACGGCTCGCCGGACCAACCCGTCCGTACCAATAAGCATTACTGAGTCACAAGCTCACTGGACTAACTAGTCCGCTGCTTCAGCCATCGAGCCTACCGCTCGTACAACCAAGCCAACTAACCTCCCGTAACTACGGGGTGTGGGTGTGCATATTATTAAGTTAATCTTGTACAACAACTTATCCCTACAATTTTTGGTTAACCTTGGACTTCCCGAGGATTACCCTGTAAGGGGCTCGCTACGGTACTTCGAACCACAATGGGATAAAACCCCAAAGCTCCCTTTCTCAAGGTACTTAATGTTATTGGTGACTACCCTTAAGTATACCCTCCTTATAGTTTCACTTGAATTACCCCTAAGCATTTTATGACAGGCTAAGGGAAAGACGATCTTCCGTCAATCCCGAGCACAACTTTACCCTTAACTCCCAAGCACACCCTCATCACCTAAACTCCTTTTGGTGACCTTCAATCTTCTCAAGTAGTCTGGGTACAACCTCTACCTTCCATTCCCTCCTAATGATCCATAAGGTTCTCAAGTTTTACAGTTTTACTATACGCAGACTAAACTAACAATATGAAGCCAATAAGTAGAAGTACTCCAAATATTCATCCAACTGACTCAAGATAATTACTGGATGTCTATCATGATGTTTCAAAACTAAATCCAGATAATCATATTTTTCCTTAATTATTTGCATTTATTATCATTTCTCCAATATTTGCCAAGTATGAATATGAGCATGAAGTGTAAGGTATTCTTATGATATGGCTCCCATAAAATTAAGATAAATCTATCATGCCAAAATAACAGTAAGTAATGAATATCACAATTTTACAGTAAGGAAATGTCGTTTATTTTTAATATTTAGCATCTATCCAACCTTGAAGATTTATGAAGGAACTACCAAATATACTTGTGCCAAAATTATAGAAAAATTACCTGACCTCTATTATGTCCAGAAAAACTTAATTACAGAGTTTCACAATTTATAGGAATCATTTCCTCACTGAAATAATTAATCCAAATAATTCCTAATTTGCACATGTTGTGAAGTAGCCTGCTGATAAAAACTTCAAAAACTTCCATAAAAATTCACAGAGCTTCCTAGTGCTCTGAAATGTTCTATCACCAAGTTGCACATTTTTCCAGAGAGTATTGGACCCTCAATTATATTTCCTAAGATTAAGGTAAAATAAGTGCCTTGTAAATGAAGTGCTGGTTAAATCACCTAATTAATTTCACAAAAATTACCAGAGGCCCATCACATAAATATAAAGGTACTACCAAGGTTTCATCATCATCCAAAACCATTTGAACATGTAAATGTCTCTTATAAGAAATTTCTCTAAAGGGGTTATAACCTAATTTAGGGGGAATAAATTCTCCTAAAATTCTCTCAAACTTTCCTAGGGCATAATTACATCCCATGAACACATATCCTATGTTCCATGGCTATTATATAGCTTTTGACCATATATCCTTCGCAAAGCTCTATATGCACCCCAAGGGGTAAAACTAGGGTTCTAAGGCATATCCACCTCTGCACCACACCATCTTACTCATGAAGGTGTTTTAGGGGATCCTAAACCAGTGGCCAAGGTTTCAACTCATAGTGATGAGATTTGACCAAAATTCCCCAAGATAAACACCATGCCCTAATTTTGACCTAATTAGACCCAACTTAGGTTAACCAATTTCCAAACTAAGTCAGTCCCAATTGGGCTGAGATTTTTACCATGGTCATGTGTTAACCCTAAGAAGTACCCACCAAAATTTGGAGGACATTGGAGGTCATTAGACCCTAAATTTAATTAATATATGAACTATTAAATTATTACAAAAACCTTAGAAAAATGTTCTCCTAAAATTCCCATCTTTGGATATGATAAGGAGGTTGATATAAGTAGCCTAGGTTTCAATTTCAAGTCAATCCCATGACCCAATCAAAAGTTATTCAAGAAATGGTGGCTGTCCTACACTAGGGACCAGTCCCACCAAAATGGACCTACAGGGAGCTACAGAACTTTTTTGGGGCTGAAACAAATTTTAAATTAAAGTAGACTCCGAGGGCTACAACTTTGGTGTTGACCACTGTTTCTGTGGAGGGCCCTAAGTATTTTGAATATTTATTTCTAACAGCTGCCAGTAAAGAGACAGAAAAAGGGAATAACAAATATATAAAAAATGAAATCTGCTCCACGAATCTTAAAGCAGGGATAGACGGAATCAGCTTGTCTTCTTCCTCCAGCCAATGGCTGAGATCGCCCCGACCTGGGTGATGTTTGGAGGTGTTTTCCCAGCCACCCAAGCGTCGCCCCGGTTGGCCAATGCCACCACCACCTCCGTTGAGGTGGTGGCCGGCGATGGGGGTGGTTGGCCGGTTGGAGGTGGCCGGAATGGAGGGTTTAGGGTGGGATTGAAAGCTTGAAAATACAAGCTCCGGCCAAACCCGATCCAAGGCCATTTTGCCTCAAACCTTGCGGCCAATAGATGTAGATCTACCCAAAGGGAGAGAGGAGAAGAACCAGACCTTCAATCGGGCTTGATGGTGGTTGCTTCCTGGATTTTCCATGGCCGTGTTGGTGCTTCCTTGGTGATCTGGAAGTGGTCAAATATCTAGTCTCACTGCCAATGTGATATGAGCCTATAGGGTCGCACAAAAAAGTGCTTGGAGAAATTGGAGAAAGAATTGAGTTGGTCTTGCTCATATTGGATATGAGTAGAGGACAAATTTTATGACCGTTTGGAATTAAGTTGAGAATGTCTCAACGGGAAATTATTTAAAGCGTTTAAATGATTGGACTTATACTAGACAAATTCGGCTAAAGTGTTTAACCGAACTGTGTCAAATTTGGCTAATAGGTTTGGACGAATTCGGCTAAAGTGTTTAGACGATTTCGGCTAAGTCAAATTCGGCCAAATGGTTTAAACGAATTTATATATATATAGCCGAATTACTATAGTCGATTCGTTCATAAGGTATAGGCGAATTCAACTATAGTGTATAGTCGAACTGGATGATTTCGTTCGTCGACCGCTGAGACGACAAAAGGGCTAGTGTAGCGCATTCGTCGAACGCAGGCTGTTTTGAGTTCGTCGAATGCAGGCATCTTGAGTTCGTCGAATGCAGGCTACTTCGAGTTTGTCAAACGCAGGTCTCTTGAGTTCGTCGAACGCAAGCTTCTTGAGTTCGTCGAACACAGGCTGCTTTGAGTTCGTCGAACACAGTCTTATGGTATATAACAGTTCACGATCTTAGGGTTATACACGCGGTTACAGAAATTTCGGCCGAAACCTTTCTCGTGTTCTGAGAGAGCAGCGCCGGAATCATTCCGCTAGAGCTTTTCTCCTGTTCCGCCAGTCGCCGCCTCTTCCTGTAATCGGACCTAGCAGTCTGTGAAAGACGTTGAGGACTCTTCTTCTCCGACCTAGTTCTTGTGCGACAAGAAGCTAGGGTTCTCCTTCTCTTGTGTGGACCTTTATAGAGGTGTGGACACGATTCTACACTTATTCCTCTGACGAGCAGTCCACTGTTGATGGAGCAGATAGGAAGTGCAGAGCAAGGACTTGGAATAGGATTCCGAATCCTAGAAGACTTTTCTTGGATCCTTTTGATTGAGTGTTGACTCAATTCCGTAAAGGTAATTTTATTGTTGCCTCAATTTCTTGATTTATGGTTTTTAGCAAGATCCATATGTCTCTTTGGGTTGTTCTTGATATATTCCGCTGCGCACATATGATGTGTATACCTTTAAGGAAAACGCAACAGGCCGCCCCCTTCAAGTTGTGCTCCTTGCCGATCTGATCCTCCACTGCACGATTTCCTCTGGAAGGTTGGGGGTTTCACTCCTCTCAGTCTTTTGAAGATGATAGAGAGCATAATCGAGGGAGAGGGGGGGGTTATACCTTGAATGCCATTAATGGCCATCAAAGGAGAATTTCGGCCATGGTTAAAACCGCCAAAATCAGCCCACATGTGGGCTGTAAAAGCTCCTAAACTTCTCATAACTGATAGAGGGAGTGAATCCCATCAATTGGGGAGGCCTTTGGCCTCCTCTTGGCCATGAATGCTATTACTTCTCTCTTTCTCTCTCCACCATTTTTGGGGAAAATGTGATTTTCTCTCTCCTGACCATATTTCTTGAAATAGAATGGCAATTTCAGTAGCACCCAACCCCATTAGGTGGTGGACCACCTCAATTGAGTCAAGCCCAAGTGGATTGGGCTTGATTAGGTCAAAACATGTCATTTTGACCTAAGTTTAGGGTGGAGTTGACTTTGGTCGATTTGACCATTTGGGTTGACCCCAATGGGTGTCTAGTGACCCATTTGCCTCTATTAAGGGTTAGAAAGGTCTAGGTATGGTCAATTTGGCAAGGTGGAGGCCAATTGACCCACAATAGGGCAATTTGACCAAAATAGGACTAGAGTTGACTTAGGTCAAATTGGCCAAATTGGTGGCCCCATGATAGGGGTTTTTAGTCCATTGGGTCCCTAATATCCTTATAAGGGTAAATGCAAGGTCAATTTGGCATGGTGGAGGCCAATTGACCATAATTAGGCTACTTTGACCAATTTAAGGATAGGGTTGACTTTGGTCAATTTGGCCTCTTTGGTTGACCCCAATGAGTCCTTGATGCTCTAAGGGACCCTCCAAATAGTTAGGTGTGCCATGGTGGGGTCAAAGGGTCAAGGTGAGGCCCTAAAGTCCAACCCTAAGCTTGGTAACTAGAAATTGCTATTTGCAGACCAAGGTACTCTTCGCCTTCAAGCCTAAGGCCAAGTGATCTCTTCAAGCTTCCTAGGGTTTTGTCATGACATAGTCATGATAAAACCACTCTAGGGGTCTAGTTGTTTGGGGGATGTTACAAATCCCAATAAACAAAAAAATAATTTCGTCCTCGAAATTCAGGCTAGGCTCGCGAGGTTTTC
The DNA here is from genome assembly GCA_033032865.1 of Dactylorhiza incarnata. NCBI lineage: Eukaryota > Viridiplantae > Streptophyta > Magnoliopsida > Asparagales > Orchidaceae > Dactylorhiza > Dactylorhiza incarnata. The sequence continues at coordinate 18,766,042 of JAWHQI010000011.1, read as the reverse complement.
ACCGAGAGTGACTGAACGTAATATCCCCTAAGAATTGAAGTTATTTCTGACTCGAAGAGCACCGACTATCTTTGCCACACCAGTTCTAGTGGCTCTCAGGTGAATCAATCGATCGGAGGCTACCGGGCCATCTATAGTAGATATTTGCTGCTCCGGCCGTAGTAGAGCTCTCCTAAAGGAGGAGACATAGAAGACGTCGTGCAATCCCGCTAACTCCAGTGGCAACTCTAGTCTATAAGCCAACAGGATGATCCACTCCAGGATCCTGTAGATCTCCATCTATCTCAAACTGAGCTTCTTCCGCCTGCGAACCGCGAGACTCTATGCATCAGACGTATCTTCCGGAACACCCGGTCTCCAACCTGGAACTCTACTGCACGATGCCGCGCATCGTAATACCTGACCTGGCTTCTCCGGGCCTCCAGCATCCTAACTCAAATCAGTCTCACCTGGGTATCTATGTCCTCTACAAATTCATAACCGAGTGCCTTAGGATCCTCATCCTGGATCCAAGATAGTGGAGTCCTATGCCTCCGTCCCTCTAAGGGTGGAAAGCTGCGCTGAACGTCAACCAAGAGCCCAGATAAGCCTGGACTGATCTTCAATTCTTGGAAATAAACCATCCATCCTGATCCGACATAATCGTCCTGGTCACACCACGATGACAGATAAACTACTCAACAAATCCCATCAGACACCAACCGGAGCATCCTTCCAGCCCGGGGTGACCTTAGCTACCTTGGTCAATCTATCTTCGACGTTCCAAGTAAAACTGTGTTCGGAGTGGTAACCTGTGTGTGAAATCTATAATTATATCCTTGAGCTTCCACTCTAACACGGGCAGTGAATGTGGTTGTTCTCCAAAGACTCTTGCACTTGGTCTACACCAGTCGACAATCCTGACAGTGCAACACAAATCTACGACATCTTTCTTTATTTTGGGAAGCTACATGTTCTGGGAAAACACCATTTCTTTGGTGACTAAAGCTCTTGTTTGTACGGGTAGACAACGCCTCTATAAAGTTTTCTCTACACATTCAGATTCTTTTTCTTTCAAGTACGTCTGAGTGACCAATCATCTCCACTCCACGACTTATCCAGTTCTTACCACTGGTGGAATTGATCAGATCATCAAGCGTCCCAATCATCCTCAAATTAAGTGGGGGTGACTCGTGAACTATCATGAGTATATGTTAACCAAACATCACTAGTACCAATGTTTGTAAGATGGCTCACAATCATTTTGATTCATATGGTATACGGGTAAAATCTTTTGAAACCCTTAGATTTTCACAAGTCAATTTCATCAAGGAAATATCATCACGTTTATTTCACCAAATTCTTATCACTTCCACATATGCTAGTCTTGATCACTTTTGAATAGTCCAAGGTAAGATAAACTTAGATCGTTCTTATCATAGTAAACTCAAACACTAGATTCTAAATCCAATAAGTCATCATCTAAGATCTCTGGTTATTTATCATCAAAGCTCCCAAGGTATAAGGCTATTATTGTAATTAAGATTCTCTACCATGATAAGGTGTGATTTTTAACAAACCATAAGTTAATCACTTCTGAATGCCCCAAACCTCAAGAACTGTCGGATATAACTACAACTTGTAAGATTTAATTTCCGTCCTCAACTTCTAGACTAGGACATCGACATCCTTAAGTGATTAAACCTGACGACTTTACATTTCCAATGATTCAACTAAGGTCAAGTTGTTGTTTGATCAATGATGTTTATCCATTGTCCTGGTAATACTTCAGATCATTATTCCAGACCTACTTTTACATTATCTCATCCTTGTCCGAGTAACGTCGAATATGATCAACTTCAAAATCATTATGTTCACGACGCAGCACTTTCTAAACTAAATCTAAGGGAAACCCAAGTCAGTCATTAATTTGCCCAATAAACAAAAGGTAAGCCCCAATAAACAAAAGGTAAGCCCCAATAAACAAAAGATAAGCCACTATGTATTTTGGGCTAAGTATCTTTGATATCGCCATGTTATATTACTCCCAAGTATGCAAACAATTCTTAGGGCACACGGCCTTAGACTTGGGGTTCTATCTTGAGGCTCATTGGTATACTCCACACCTTAGACTCATCCAGGTACCCTTTTCGACAACCTTATCAAGGTCAACATGCAACTCACTCCCAAACGGGTCTCTTCCGAACTTGAATTCTTGTCCGACCCTCGGTGTTTTTCGTGGTGGTTGTCTCAATATAAACATATCACCGGTACGAGGGTTAGATCTATGAGTCCCCTACCATTCTGCTTATGTGTCAATCTCTCTTAAGGTAGTCCTATCAGTTTGGATAATCCTTGGTATGTGAAGTAGGGACATTCGAGTTTATGGCTTAGGTTCCTACATTAAGCTCCTCCTCTAACCTCTTTGGGGTATCCTCGTACCTTAATCAAATTTATACCTATGGTCTATTTCAGACTAGGGCATGGTATAAATTGTCATGGTAAGTCATGTGTCTTATTGGGGTTGAGTCTAACTCATTGACTAAAGGACTATCTAAAGAGATCTTTGCAGCCGGAGGTATTCCCTACTAGGGCAGGGTTCGCCGCATGCTATAAAAGAAAACTTGTTAAAAGGTTCAGTTAAACGTGGACTTTTTCATATGATTTTCCCATATGGGCACACCATTGCTTCTGCTGCTTAGTTTGTCCTCAAACTAATCTCGCGCGGGGTGGTCCAGGGTTTGTGGAATTCTTTTCTTCGGATCGAGGTTTGCTCTGATACCACTTTGTAAGACCCCTTTTTTTTCTTTTTCAAACACGGGTCTTATGCCCAGAACCGCCGCTTTGCGGTGACACCCTCGCTCGGGAAGGTCGCCACTACAAAGCGCTGATCCTGCCGGCCATATCGATCACAGAAGAAGAAAAGTATAAACGAACAAAAAGAAGTTTAAGTCCACAATCACATGCTATATATAATAAATGTCCACATGGTATAACTGAAATAACAATGTTACAATAATAAACGGCACATGCCCTGTACATCATGTCCTCACTACAAGATCACTCGCGGAAGATAACTACTAATCACTCACTAATCCTGAATCATGTGCTCCTGTACTAGACTGGTCCACCTCCGTCTGCACCGGCCTCTAGTGCTGATGCGTCTCCTCGGTCCCCTAAAATGATATGGTCCACCGACCGTTAGTTAAAAAGACTAAGCCTTATGATCCCCACCCCACCCCCAATGGCTCCTAGGCACCGTGTGGGAGGATGAAGCGGAGGACAACAAGGGGTCTAAACAATAGCAGGTGTATATATATAATTGAAGCAGTAAAAGAGCATAGTAAGAGCAGGTAAAGAATAAGTAAAGTGCAGTATGTAAAGACATGTGTATGATAGAAAAGTAACTATTGATTTATAGGAATGCCCATACAAACCAATAGACCAAGGGGTCATTTAGAAAGGCCTAAAGTATAAGAAGTCCTATAACTGACTTATACGATAGGGGTAGGGCTTGAAATGCAATGTTGATGTTATGGCATGCAAGTATGCAGTTAAATGTTATGTTCACACAAGTGCAACTCACACACTTTGACTCTATGCGCACAGACCTTTAGTTCCCCCTTTTTGGAGCTAGCAAGACTCCCAAGATACTCTCGTAGTAGCAAACAGAAGCGGTGGGTTGGGCCTCGCCCACCTCTAGGTTGGTATTCACACTACCTAACCTAGACCTATCATATGCCTCAATGCAAAACCGCGCAGCATCTGCGTACTCTTACTGGCTGGACCACTAGACTTTATGGCTAAATGAAAATTCCACACTTGCCGAGTCAACGTATTGACGTCGATGTGAACGACCGTCCAATACCGAAGACCCACCACCTTCATGCACATGCAAATATGTTCTACTATATCCCGAGCCATAAATTCCCCGGCCCAACCTGCCCGTCATCATAACCTTCTGGGCCAAAGGCTCGCAGGACCAACCCATTTGTACCAACAAGCATTACTGAGTCACAAGCTCACTGGACTAACTAGTCCGCTGCTTCAGCCACCGAGCCTATCGCTCGTACAACCAAGCCAACTAACCTCCCGTAACAACGGGGTGTGGGTGTGCGTATTATTAAGTTAATCTTGTACAACAACTTATCCCTACAATTTATGGTTAACCTTGGACTTCCCGAGGATTACCCTATAAGGGGCTCGCTACGGTACTAGGAACCAAAATGGGATAAAACCCCAAAGCTCCCTTTCTCTAGGTACTTAATGTTATTGGTGACTACCCATAAGTATACCCTCCTTATAGTTTCACTTGAATTACCCATAAACATTTTATGGCAGGCTAAGGGAAAGACGATTTTTCGTCAATCCCGAGCACAACTTTACCCTTAGCTCCCAAGCACACCCTCATCAACTAAACTCCTTTTGGTGACCTTCAATCTTCTCAACCAGTCTAGGTACAACCTCTACCTTCCATTCCCTCCTAATGATCCATAAGGTTCTCAGGTTTTACAATTTTACTATACGCAGACCAAACTAACTATATGAAGCCAATAAGTAGAAGTACTCCAAATATTCATCCAACTGACTCAAGATATTTACTGGAGGTCTATCATGATGTTTCAAAACTAAATCCAGAGAATCATATTTTTCCTTAATTATTTGCATTTATTATCATTTCTCCAATATTTGCCAAGTATGAATATGAGCATGAAGTGTAAGGTATTCTTATGATATGGCTCCCATAAAATTAAGATAAATCTATCATGCCAAAATAACAGTAAGTACTGAATATCACAATTTACAGTAAGGAAATGTCCTCTATTTTTAATATTTACCATCTATCCAACCTTGAAGATTTATGAAGGAACTACCAAATATACTTGTGCCAAAATTATAGAAAAATTACCAGACCTCTATTATGTCCAGAAAAGCTTAAATACTGAGTTTCCCAATTTATGGGAATCATTTCGTCACTGAAATAATTAATCCAAAGAATTCCTAATTTGCACATGTTGTGAAGTAGCCTAATGATAAAAACTTCCAAAAATTCCATAAAAATTCACAAAGCTTCCTAGTGCTCTGAAATGTCCTATCACCAAGTTGCACATTTTCCAGAGAGTATTGGACCCTCAATTATATTTCCTAAGATTAAGGTAAAATAAGTGCCTTGTAAATGAAGTGCTGGTTAAATCACCTAATTAATTTTACAAAAATTACCAGAGGTCCATCACATAAATATAAAGGTACTACCAAGGTTTCATCACCATCCAAGACCATTTGAACATGTAAAACTCTCTTATAAGAAATTTCAATAAAGGGGTTATGACCTAATTTAGGGGGAATAAATTCTCCTAAAATTCTCTCAAAATTTCCTAGTGCATAATTGCATCCCATGAACACATATCCTAGGTTCCATGGCCATTCAATAGCTTTGGCCACATATCCTTCACAAACCTCTATATGCACCCCAAGGGGTAAAACTAGGGTTCTAAGGCATATCCACCTCTATACCACCCCCATCTTACTCATGAAGGTGTTTTAGGGGATCCTAAACCAGTGGCCAAGGTATCAACTCATGGTTAGGAGATTTGACCACAATTCCCCAAGATAAACACCATGCCCTAATTTTGACCTAATTAGACCCAACTTAGGTTAACCAATTTCTAAACTAAATCAGTCTCAATTGGGCTGAGATTTTTACCAGGGTCATGTGATAACCCTAAGAAGTACCCACCACAATTTGGAGGGCATTGGAGGTCATTAGACCTTAAATTTAAATAATATATGAACTATTAAATTATTACAAAAACATTAGAAAAATGTTCTCCTAAAATTCCCATCTTTGGATATGATAAGGGGGTTGATATAAGTAGCCAAGGTTTCAATTTTCAAGTCAATCACATGACCCAATCAAAAGTTATTCAATAAATGGTGGTTGTCCTACACTAGGGAACAGTCCTACCAAAATGGACCTACAGGGAGCTACAGAACTCCTTTTGTGCTGAAACAAATTTTAAATTAAATTAGTATCCAAGGGCTACAACTTTAGTGTTGACCACTTTTTCTGTGGAGGGCCCGAAGTATTTTTAATATTTATTTCTAGCAGCTGCCAGTAAAGAGACAAAAAAAAGGGAATAACAAATATATAAAAACTGAAATCTGCTGCACGAATCTTGAAGCAGGGATAGACGGAATCGGCTTGTCTTCTTCCTCCCGCCAATGGCTGAGATTTCCTCGACCTGGGAGATGTTTGGAGGTGTTTTCATAGCCACCCAAGCGCCGCCCCGGCCGGCCAATGCCACCACCACCTCCGTTGAGGTGGTGGCCGGCGATGGGTGGTGGTTGGTCGGCCGGAGGTGGCCAGAACGGAGGGTTTAGGGTGGGATTGAAAATACAAGCTTCGGCAAAACCCGATCCAAGGCCATTTGGCCTCAAACCTTGCGGCCAATAGATGTAGATCTACCCAAAGGGAGAGAGGAGAAGAACCAGATCTTCAATCGGGCTTGATGGTGGTTGCTTCCCGTATTTGCCATGGCCGCCCCCTTCAAGTTGTGCTCCTTGCCGATCTAAGCCTCCACTGCACGATTTCCTCTGGAAGGTTGTGGGTTTTGTTAGAAATTTTCCGTGAGGCGGACTAGGTTTGCCGAGACGTCCCGATGAAATTGTGCGCAAAAATTAGAGCCTGTTCAAACTCCCACGAGCGCGCATTAATTCAGTCGCGCAAACGGTCGAAGCCTGTGATAGGTGGGCCAGACTGTCTCGTAAATTCAGTCGCGAACTCGGTCTCACCCTTGGCACGTATTGGGCTTGACTAATTCAATTTTATGGGGTTTCATATTTTATTAAATTTTGAGTTTTAATGGAATTTAGTGTGTCCATCAATTTTGTGTAACTCCTCTTTGGAGTCTTTCTCCTATCAAAAGGATGAAATGAAACCCCCATTGCCCTACTAGGTTTTGGCGTGAACAAGGCTTGAAATCCCCTGTTCTTTATCATTTCCTCTGCCTTTGGAAACTACTATTCTTTTTATTCCCATCTTCACACGTACAGGGGCTAGGGCAGATCGGAGTTTTCTCGAGCAAGGAAGGGGTCGCAGCTTCCTCTTCACCGTCGGCGGGCTGCAACTTCCTCTTCACCGTCGGCGGGCTGCAGCTTCCTCTTCACCACCGGCAAGAGCACTCACGCAAGGATCTGCGACATCTACCTATGTCACCACCGCCGGATCAAGGGAAGAGCCCAACGATCACTGTTCTTCTTCTTTGGTGATAGAAGATCGGAAGCCTGGAGCCATTCGTGACCTCCAGAATCGCTGTAGCGCTTTAACCTTCATCGTCCAGAGCGAATTGAGAGTCTCGGCATTTTGCATCTTCATCACTCGCAAATTTAGGTATGCAAATACACATCCATATATATATATAATCTGCTGCTAGTGATATGGAAATAGTTTCGGATTCATCCTAGACCTGTGGTATTCAACTTTTGTTTTCTGTGCTAGCTGCAAACAGAGATTTTGCTTGTTATAAGATCACGGATCTATTGAGAGATTTCCTAAACCCTTTTATTTGCATAGATCCGTATTTGCACCTGCATGTAGTGGTGATCAGATTTTACAATTGTTTATGTATTCGCTTGTGCTAATCTCTCAATTTCAGAAAAAAAACCTGTATACACGTTTATATGCAAGTGAACTATTCGGCCGCGGTGGATTTCATTAAAAACAACACATCTCAGCTGTTGCGAATATCTGCAATCATGAAGCATGAGCAGGAATTAAAGAGCGGTATAATTTAATTCCGCACTTCAGTTATTTTATCGCTCTACTTCAGCATAGTATTATTTGTGTGTTTCTCAATTTGCGATTTCAATTAGATAATATAGCCTGCGTTTATAATTTCACTTGAGACAAATAATATTTGGATAAGAACGATCCTTGTGCGTTTTTATTGTCGTTGCATTCAGCAAAAGTAATTATCCTTAATTTTGATAATACAATTTCGTAGCGACGAGTTTCACTCCTCTCAGACTTTTGAAGATGATAGAGAGCTTAATCGAGGGAGAGGGGGGGGGGGGTTATACCTTGAATGCCATTAATGGCCATCAAAGGAGAATTTCGGCCATGGTTAAAACCGCCAACCCCCATGTGGGCTGGAAAACCTCCTAAACTTCTCATAACTGATAGAGGGAGTGAATCCCATCAATTGGGGAGGCCTTTGGCCTCCTCTTGGACATGAATGTTATTACTTCTCTCTTTCTCTCTCCATCATTTTTGGGAAAATAGGATTTCTCTCTCCTGACCGAATTTCTTGAAATTGAATGGCAATTTCAGTAGCACCCAACCCCATTAGGTGGTTGGCCACCTCAATTGAGTCTAGCCCAAGTGGATTGGGCTTGATTAGGTCAAAACATGTCATTTTGACCTAAGTTTAGGGTGGAGTTGACTTTGGTCGATTTGACCATTTGGGTTGACCCCAATGGGTGGATAGTGACCTATTGGCCTCTATTAAGGGTTAGAAAGTTCTAGGTATGGTCAATTTGGCAAGGTGGAGGCCAATTGACCCACAATAGGGCAATTTGACCAAAATAGGGCTATAGTTGACTTAGGTCAAATTGGCCAAATTGGTGGCCCTATGATAGGGTTTTTAGTCCATTGGGTCCCTAGTATCCTTATAAGGGTAAAGGCAAGGTCAATTTGGCATGGTGGAGGCCAATTGACCCTAATTAGGCTACTTTGACCAATTTAAGGATAGGGTTGACTTTAGTCAATTTGGCCTCTTTGGTTGTCCCCAATGGGTCCTTGATGCTCTAAGAGACCCTCCAAATGGTTAAGTGTGCCATGGTGGGGTCAAACGGTCAAGTTGAGGCCCTAAAGTCCAACCATAAGCTTGGTAACATGAAATTGCAATTTGCAGACCAAGGTGCTCTTCTCCTTCGAGCCTGAGGCCTAGTGATCTCTTCAAGCTTCCTAGGGTTTTGTCTTGACCTAGTCATGACAAAACCACTCTAGGGGTCTAGTTGTTTGGGGGATGTTACAACAAGTAAAGTAAATAAGTAGAACAGATATATAAAGGTAAGTAAGGAAAAGTAACCGTTGATTTATAGGAATGCCCACACAAACCTATAGACCAAGGGGTCGTTTAGCAAGGCCTATCATATAAGAAGTCCCATAACCAACTTATACGATAGGGGTAGGGATTTAAATGCAAATGTTAATGCTATGTCATGCAAGGTATGCGATTAAATGTTATGTCCACATAAGTGCAACTCACACACTAAGACTCTATGCACACAGACATTTAGTTCACCCTTTTTGGAGCTAGCAAAACTCCCAGGATACTTGCATAGTGGCAAACGGAAGCGGTGGGTTGGGCCTCGCCCACCTGTAGGATGGTATTTGCACTACATTGTAATGCCCCTGATTTTTTTTGTTAATTACTTACGTGGCTGCTGTGACGTAATTTTGGCGTAAGGGCACTACGTCAGCTCGTCAGGATTAGTTTTGGGCCTTAGCTTAGTTAAAGTATGTAAATTAGATCGAGTGTGTGAGATTTAGCGTCGTTTCGAGTTGTAGAGAAGATTTTGTGTAGTTATCAATACTTTAGCTTTGGGAAGCTTTATCCCTAGTTTGGCTCATGGGAATTGAATTCTGACTTCGCCGTTGGATTCTTAGCGCCGATTTTCAGTTTAGGTGCGATTTTCATGAAAATCCGAGGTGTTTTGCTCGTCCTCGCTATTTAAGAAAAAGGGGAGAATTATTTAATTAATTAAATATTAAATTAGGGTTTATATAAATACCTAAAATTCTCTCCCTATTCTTCTTCTTCCTTCGTCGACCCAAACCAGCCGCCGAGCGAGAGAGCGAGAGCGGAGTGTCATGGAGTTTTCGATCGGCGATTCGAAGGCTGTAGTAGTCGGAATCGTGTTTGGAGAGTGGGTTCGGAAAGCTCTCGGCGAGATCTTCATTCTAGTGGTATGTTTTTCCCATTTCATGGAATTTTTGGAGTTAAGGTTGTGACCTAATTCATCTTTTCGATCCAAAAAGTTGCAGGATTTCATGCTTGGGCGAGTTCTTGGCCGATCCATAGCTTTTGGAGCGACGGTCTTCAAGTTTAGCAAGGTTTAAGGCAAGTGGCTATTATCCTTTTTACCTCCATCTTTATGGTTTGTGAAGCACTCTTCTTTTGATTTGAAGTACACTTCTTATTATTTGCCTCCTACTTTCCTGCAAGTTTTACCGTATCTGGAACTTCCCGTGAAATCAGTTCTTTTTCCTTAAGTTCGTCGAAGGAATTGGAATTCGTCGAACTGATGGGAAATTAGTCGATCCGAGGGTTCGACGAACTGCTTGGAGTTCGTCGAACGGCTCGAAGTTCGCCGTTTGGGGCGTTCGACGAACGGCTAGGCGTTCGACGAACGGCTAGGCGTTCGACGAACGGCTAGGCGTTCGACGAACGGCTAGGCGTTCGTTGAACGGCCCGCATTCGTCGAATGGCCCGTTTGACGAAGGGCCTGGCGTTCATCGAACGACCCAACGCGTTCGACGAACTGTCTGAATTTGATCCCTGCTTCAATTTTTTTTCTCGAGAAATAGTTTTCCCTTCTTTAATTTCTCGAGAGCAGCCTTTCTCCTACATTTTTATTTTTCGAGAACTTTCATCCCTGCCTTTAATTATTCTCGAGAAATAGCTTGTCCCCGTGCAATTTAATTCTCGAAAAGCAGTTTTTCACTGCTTTTAATCTCTCGAGAAGCACTTGATCCCTGACTTTTGATCTCTCGAGAAATCCCATACCATGCTTTTAAATTCTCGAGAAATGCCCTCTACTTCTTAATACTTGAGTTATGCCTCCGATTACTTCTATTCTTTGAAACCTCGTACCCGTTGTGGTTAAATAATTTATGTCTTCCCTTGTTTCCATTATTTGTGACCCTATCCTTAGGGTATTCTGGTGAATATTTCTCGCGCTACGCCCCGTGTTTTAAATAAGAATTTAATTAATAAGAACCATTGCATTTAGCCTTGCACGATAGTCGTGTTTGGGGGCAGTGGGGGGAATGCTATAGCCTTGCATGGTTGTCGTGTTTGGGTGGTTGGGTCTAGTGACACCCCCACCCAGTTTGGGCTTGGGTGGCGGAGGTAAGTAACCGCTCCCGTTTAATTTGAGCTGATCAGTCTCTTTAATTAAATTCAACAAGATAAATGAACTTTGCTTGTTCCCGTTTGTGGTATTTGGTGCACTCGGTGCCTTGCTTAGTTCTTTGTTGGAGCTTCTCTTTCTGTAGATATGGCTTGGGTTGGTACCCCTTATGCCTCAATTACTTTTCTTCCTGTTGTTTTTCTGCCACTTGCAATCCCTTGCTGAGGCGTTCTTTGTTTTATTGAATGCCTCAGGTTCAGATCCTTAGCTGCTAGTGGTGTAGCCCGGAGTCTCCGGGAGTTTTAGTTGTTATTTCACCCCGCTGCTGTGATGTAGTTGTGGTTAGTTTTCTTCTTGTGTTCAGACATGCTAGTTAGGTGCCAACAGGTTAGTGTCAGGTTGTTGACGCCCGTTGTGCCCTTTTTGATACTTTATAGTTACCTGTCAGTTAATTGCTACTACTTTTTAGATCTTGTGTAACTTGCTCTCTGGGAATGATTTATGTCTATGTGCATTATAGTTATAAAAATGGATTTCTTTCATCCTCATTGCATTCTTTTTAACAGAAATCCTTATCTTTAAAGTCGCCTAAAAGATATTTTCTATACCTATATTACGCCTAGATTTGTGCATATCATTTACTTTATGTCATGTCATCACATGCATTTAGGACCTTAAGTGAACTAAATCAAGTACTTTCTGCTGCAATTACACATATTTTCTCGGTGGACTAGTTGATCCACGAATTGAGAGACACAGTTCTTACCCCAAACCCCGATAAATGATTTCAAATGATGATCTATCATGTAAACATGTTTTGATTAAGTAAGTAAAAGGTTTCCGCCTGATCGTCTGCAGTTGTCTCATGCATGATGTGGCATCATGGCGCGTATTTTCTCTTACACTGATATTCCTGAATTCAGAGAAAATGTGGGTTGTGACAGTTGGTATCAGAGCCAGGTTGTTCGACCAGTCGGTCGGGCAACAAATTCTGATATAGTAGTTGTTTTGGTTTCATTGCATACACACACCGATGTGTCATCAGTACGTCTTGGCTGAAGCATGAACACTACACTCATAGCATGATAAGAAGTATACGGGGCATATTATGTAGTATGGGATGCATTATATGTGTTTGTATGTGGATCCACCATAGGTGGCAACATGTGATGGTTTTGTAGTATGAGATGCATAACCATCATCACATGGATGCCCATTATCACATTTTTCTTTTCGTTACATGCAATATTATGTAGTATGGGATGCATAATATTTCTTGTGTACGCCGCTCACAACACGCATTAAGGCCTTTATTAGAATGCATAGCACAACATACATTACATAGCATTGCATAAGCACACGTGCAAAGCTAAAGACTTATATGATGACACGCGTACACCCATGATTTCAAAATGAACAGAAAATTCATGCATTCATGCCCATTGCACATGAGTCAAGAGGGACGATGTAGTATCGTTCCCGAATTTAGCATAGCATCATGAAAATCCAAGAGCAAGGTGGTAGCAATGGCAAGTATCTGTACATGTATGTTCTGAACCAAGCAGTGTAGTTCTAGTGTAAGGTTATGTTTTAATTATAGGTTTATGCGTTTTAGCAGAGATGGCGCGCAAGCGAGTCGCGACAAGGTCGACTCCCCAGTCAGAGGGAGAGTCATCCGGAGCGCAGAGTGAAGCTTTGATCGAGAGTCTGCGCCAGAGCAATGAGGCTCTGACTAAGCAGATGGTTGCAATGCAATGGCAAGTTGACGCGTTATTGTCTTCCGGTGCTAGGCAGCAAGCCGCGATGCAGGCCCCCATAGTAGGACAGACAGTACCTACTCCTCCTGCTCCCTTGGTACCCCCAGTAGCGATACCACCGGAAATGAATTTCATTTTGCACTTTCAAAGGTTGGGTCCTCCATCGAATGACGGACGAGCTGATTTCGTGGCCTTGGACGATTGGCTTATAGCCATTGAAGAGATGTTCTCTTATTCAAGATCACCGTGGATTAGAAGGTGATGATTGTCGCGTACCAACTTAAGGGTCTCGCAAAGAGTTGGTGGTTGAGGGAGAAGGAAGACCTTTCCGAAGGATGTTCGTGGGAAACCTTCAAAGGAATGCTATTGAGAAAGTTTCTGTCGTCGGTAGAGCAAGACCGGTTGATGAATGATTTCCTGCATCTGAAGCAGAGACAGCTCATGGTGAGCGAGTATGAGATTGAATTTTGCAAGTTGAGCAGGTTCGCTCCGGCCCTGGTAGCCTCGGAAGAAGGAAGAGTAAAGAGATTTCTGGGTGGTCTCCGCAGTGATATCCAGCAACTGGCCAGTGCGTACAGGTCGGAGAAGTACTCCGAGGTAGTAGAGGCGGCAATGAAGGTTGAGGCAATCGATAATGCCAAGAACCGAGGATCATTGATGAGGAAGGGAAAGAGAGGCAGGAGAAGAAGGAAATTCTGGTGCGCCCGCCTTGGTCTTGAAGAAGGAAGGTGGTGAGGTCTACAGTTTCTGTGGCCGCTCTGGCCATCCGTTTGAAAGGTGTTTCAAGAGGAAAGGAGTCCAGAAGCAGCATCGAGTGCTGGCAATATAGGGTGCTCCGAAGGGTGAGGTGCTCTGCCAGTTGTGCAAGTAGAAGGGGCATGATGTGGCCCAGTGTTGGACCAAAGATAAAGTCTGCTTCTAGTGCAAACAGAAGGGGCACATGAAGTTCCAATGCCCGCTAGTTCAACCCCCATTGCAGCCTATTCCGCTTCGAACCTTGCTGCCGTCGCAGCATCAGGATAAAGGAAGAGGAAAGTTGAACATGTTAACCCAGGACCAAGCGTAGTCTTCAACCCAAGTGATCGCAGGTTAGACCTTAAGCCATCTATTTAGTCTTGATTCTTTTTGGTTTCACTGTATTAGACTAGTTTCTTGTTCGCGCTTATAGGGAGATTTAAAATAAAGAATCGTTGGGCGCGTGTTCTGTTCGATTCGGGTGCTACCCATTCGTTCGTAGCAAGGGCTTTCGTCGAGCGTCCCCGTTTGACCCCTGGGCTGGGCAACGATTCGTTCCTCGTTAAGTTCCCTTCTGGTGATTTGGTATCCTCGAACTTGTGCGTCCGAAGTTGCCCCGTTCTCTTAGGAGATTTCTTGGTTGTTGCTGATCTCAAAGTGTTGGACTTAGAAGACTTTGACGTGATATTGGGTATGGACTGGTTGTCCAGTTATGATGCGGTCATCCGATGCAAGGAAAAGCGTCTGGACTTTGTGATGGACAAGGACCATCCCATGAGCGTTTTTAGTTCTCCGTACCAGTGTTCCCCGATAATCTCTGCGGTATGTGCTCGGAAACTGTTAATTTCTAGTTGTTTCGCTTACCTTGTTTCTGTAGTAGAAATTGTTACTGGATAGCCATGTATTAAGGGTGTTCCGGTGGTGCGAGAGTTTCCTGATGTCTTCCCTGTTACTCTTCTTGGTCTCCCTCCTGATAGAGATGTGGAGTTTGTTATTGATCTTGAGCCTGGTACTCGTCCTATCTCTAAGGCACCGTACCGTATGGCCCCACGCGAGTTAGAAGAGTTGCGAACTCAGTTAGATGAACTGCTGCAGTGTGATTTTATTAGGCCAAGTTCTTCGCCCTGGGGTGCTCCAGTTTTGTTCGTGAAAAAGAAGGACGGTTCTATGAGGTTGTGCATAGATTATAGAGAATTAAACAAAGTGACCATCAAGAACAGGTATCCGTTGTCGAGGATAGATGATCTGTTTGATTAGTTGCGTGGTAGCACAGTGTTTTCGAAGATTGACCTTCGATCAGGCTATGATCATCAGTTGAGGATCCGTGAGTCGGACGTTCCCCGGACTGCCTTTCGTTCTCGTTATGGTCATTTTGAGTTTCTGTTTATGTCTTTTGGCTTGACGAATGCACCATCTGCGTTTATGGACATGATGAACCGCATGTTCAAGGATTTTCTAGATCATTTTATTGTGGTATTCATCGATGATGTGTTGGTTTATTCTAGAAGTGCTGAGGAGCATGCTACGCATTTGCACTTAGTATTGTCTACTCTTAGAGAGCACAAGTTGTATGCGAAGCTGAGTAAGTGAGAGTTCTGGCTTCCTCAGGTATCCTTTCTAGGTCATGTGGTGAACACAGACGAAATTATTGTAGACCCTGCTAAGATTTCTGCTGTGTTGGATTGGAAAACGCCTTCATCGCCTAAGGAGATAAGGAGTTTCTTAGGGTTGGCTGGGTACTACAGGAGATTTGTTCAAGGATTCTCAGTGCTGTCGACACCTTTATCTAAGCTTACCCAGAAGAATACCGCTTTTGTGTGGAGCGATAATTGTGAAGAAGCCTTTCAGGAATTAAAGAGGCGTTTGTGCAGTGCACCGGTGTTGGCCTTGCCGATCGAAGGAATGGAGTATGCTGTTTATTTGGACGCATCTCACATTGGGTTAGGATGTGTTTTGATGAAAGAAGGAAAGGTGATTGCTTATGGGTCTAGACAATTGAAAGTCCATGAAAGGAATTACCCTACGCATGACTTAGAATTTGCTGCAGTGATTTATGCTTTAAAGCTTTGGAGACATCTCTTATATGGAGTGTCATGCAAGATTATACGGATCACAAGAGTCTAAAGTATGTCTTCACCCAGAAAGAGCTGAATTTACGCCAGTGTAGGTGGTTGGAGTATGTTGCGGATTATGAGGTTGATATCCTGTATCATCCGGGTAAGGCTAATGTGGTGGTCGATGCCCTAAGCAGAAAGACCGCGCATGTCTTCAACCTTTCGGTGCAGTCCTTAGTAGAAGAGTTATGTTGAAGGATATTTCAGTCGGTAGTTGTACCGCGCCTTCGAGCTTAGAGGTTGAAGAGCCTTCTTGGATTACCCTTACGAGATTTCACCAGAAGGAAGATCCTGACTTGCAGCACCTTCGAGGTAGGACTGAAAAAGGAGAATTACCTGGTTTTTCGATCGATGATAAAGATACCCTGATGTATCGAGGTAGATATTGTATCCCGGCGTTGGATGATATTCGGGAAAGGACCTGTAGTGAAGCACATTACTCAAGTGTTTCCTATCATCCTGGTTCCACGAAAATGTACAAAGACCAGAAGCAGGTCGTTTGGTGGGCAGGCATGAAGAATGATATAGACAGATATGTTTTTGAATGTTTAACTTGTCAGCGCGTGAAGGAGGATCATAAGAGTCCTGGAGGTAAGTTGAACCCGTTGGATGTTCCAAGCTGGAAGTGGGAGAGCATTTCAATGTACTTCATTACCGGTTTGCCCAGGTCTCCCGGAGGACATGATTCTGTGTGGGTTATAGTTGACAGATTGACAAAGTGTGCTCACTTTGTGCCTTTTAAGACCGGCTATTCTATGGAGAAGATAGCAGAGCTCTATTTGGATGAGGTCATCAGATTGCACGGCGTGCCCGTGAGTATTGTGTCAGATCGGGATTCCAGGTATATGTCTCGTTTCTGGCAGAGTTTGCAGGGAGCTTTGGGCACTGACCTTAGATACTATACCGCTTACCATCCTCAGACCAATGGTCAGACAGAAAGAGTAAATCAAATTTTGGATGATATGATAAGGTGTTATATTCTAGATCATGGAGGAGCTTGGGATAAGCGTCTTGGATTGATGGAATTTGCCTACAATAATAGTTATCAGGAGAGTTTGCAAATGGCCCCCTTTGAGGTTTTGTATGGGAGGCGTTGCCGAACTCCCTTGTTTTGGGCCGAGGTGGGTGAGAGCCCATTGTTATGCCCAGAAGCTTTGGAAGAGATGAGCGTTGCTGTGACTAATATCCGCGAGAAGCTTCGTATTGCTCAGGAGCGGTATGAGAAGTATGTCAATCGGAGGAGGGTGGATCTAGAGTTTTCCGTTGGAGACTTAGTGTTCTTGAAAGTTTCTCCGATGCCAGGCGTTAAGAGATTTGGAAGGAACCACAAGTTGGACCCCCGGTATGCGGGACCTTTCCAGGTTATTGAGCGCGTCGGAGTGTCCGCTTATAGATTGGATTTGCCCGTTTCCTTTCCTAATGTTCACGATGTGTTTCATATGAGCCAGTTGAGGAAGTGTTTGCGTAGTGATCGGTTTGCTATTGATTCGGTGCCCGTATTGCAGCCCAATCTTTCGTATGTTGAAGAGCCTTTCTGAATCTTGGAGACTCAGGAGTGTGTGTTGCGGAGGAAGACGATCTCGATGGTTAAGGTTCTTTGGAAGAATCAGGGTGTCGAAAGCGCAACATGGGGGCTGGAGTCTGCCATGAGAGAGACTCATCCTAGCCTCTTCTCTTAGTTTTTAGGTAAATCTTCCATCAGATAACCTTTGGATGTGATTCTGCATCTTTCTTGATCTTTGGATTTCAAGTTTCGGGACGAAACTTCTTTTAGGGGGAGTGACAGTAACGCCCCTGATTTTTTTCGTTAATTACTTACGTGGCCGCTGTGACATAATTTTGGCGTAAGGGCGCTACGTCAGCTTGTCAGGATTAGTTTTGGGCCTTAGCTTAGTTAAAGTATGTAAATTAGATAGAGCGTGCGAGATTTCATTTCGTTTCGAGTTGTAGAGAAGATTTTGTGTAGTTATCAAGACTTTAGCTTCAGGAAGCTTTATCCCTAGTTTGTCTCGTCGGAATTGAATTCTAACTTCGCCGTTGGATTCGTAGCGCCGATTTTCAGTTTATGTGCGATTTTCATGAAAATCCGAGGTGTTTTGCTTGTCCTCGCTGTTTAAGAAAAAGGGGAGAATTATTTAATTAATTAATTATTAAATTAGGGTTTATATAAATACCTAAAATTCTCTCACAATTCTTCTTCTTCCTTCGTCGACCCAAACCAGCCGCTGAGCGAGAGAGCGAGAGCAGAGTGTCGTGGAGCTTCCGGTCGGCGATTCGAAGGCTGTAGTAGTCGGAATCGTGTTTGGATAGTGGGTTCGGAAAGCTTTTGGCGAGATCTTCGTTCTAGTTGTAAGTTTTTCCCATTTCATGGAATTTTTGGAGTCAAGGTTGTGACCTAATTCCTCTTTTCGATCCAAAAAGTTGCAGGATTTCGTGCTCGGGCGAGTTCTTGGCCGATCCATAGCTTTTGGATCGGCGGTCTTCGAGTTTAGCAAGGTGTAAGGCAAGTGGCTATTTTCCTTTTTACCTCCTTCTTTATGGTTTGTGAAGCACTCTTCTTTTGATTTGAAGTACACTTCTTATTATTTGCCTCCTACTTTCCTGCAAGTTTTACCGTATCTGGAACTTCCCGTGAAATCAGTTCTTTTTCCTTAAGTTTGTCGAACAAATTGGAATTCGTCGAACTAGTGGGAAATTAGTCGATCCGAGCGTTCGACGAACTACTTGGAGTTCGTCGAACGGCTCGGAGTTCGCCGTTTGGGGCATTCGACGAATGGCTAGGCGTTCGTCGAACGGCCCGCATTCGTCGAACGACCTGTTCGACGAACGGCCTGGCGTTCGTCGAACGACCCGACGCGTTCGACGAACTGTCTGAATTTGATCCCTGCTTCAATTTTTTCACGAGAAATAGTTTTCCCTACTTTAATTTCTCGAGAGCAGCCTTTCTCCTACATTTTTTATTTTTCGAGAACTTTTATCCCTTCCTTTAATTATTCTAGAGAAATAGCTTGTCCCCTGCAATTTAATTCTCGAAAAGCAGTTTTTCCCTGCTTTTAATCTCTCGAGAAGCACTTGATCCCTGACTTTTGATCTCTCAAGAAATCCCAGACCCTGCTTTTAAATTCTCGAGAAATGCCCTCTACTTCTTAATACTTGAGTTATGCCACGGATTACTTCTATTCTTTGAAACCTCGTACCCGTTGTGGTTAAATAATTTATGTCATCCCTTGTTTCCATTATTTGTGACCCCATCCTTAGGGTATCCTGGTGAATATTTCTCGGGCAACGCCCCGTGTTTTAAATAAGAATTTAATTAATAAGAACCATTGCCTTTAGCCTTGCACCGTAGTCGTGTTTGGGGGACAGTGGGGGGAATGCTATAGCCTTGCATGGTAGTCGTGTTTGGTTGATTGGGTCTAGTGACACCCCCACCCGGTTTGGGCTTGGGTGGCGGAGGTAAGTAACCGCTCCCGTTTAATTTGAGCTGATCAGTCTCTTTAATTAAATTTAACAAGATAAATGAACTTTGCTTGTCCCTATTTGTGGTATTTGGTGCACTCGGTTCCTTGCTTAGTTCTTTGTTGGAGCTTCTCTTTCGGTAGATATGGCTTGGGTTGGTACCCCTTATGCCTCAATTACTTTTCTTCTTGTTGTTTTTCTGCCACTTGCAATCCTTTGCTGAGGCATTTTTTATTTTATTGAATGCCTCAGGTTCAGAGCCTTAGATGCTAGTGGTGTAGCCCGGAGTCTCCGGGAGTTTTAGTTGCTGTTTCACCCCGCTGCTGCGAGGTATTTGTGGTTAGTTTTCTTCTTGTGTTCAGTCATGCTAGTTAGGTGCCAACGTGTTAGTGTCAGGTTGTTGACGCCCGTTGTGCCCTTTTTGATACTTTATAGTTACCTGTCAGTTAATTGCTACTACTTTTTAGATCTTGTGTAACTTGCTCTCTATGAATGATTTATGTCTAGGTGCATTATAGTTATAAAATGGTTTTTCTTTCAAACTCATTGCATTCTTTTTAACAGAAATTCTTTTCTTTAAAGTCGCCTAAAAGATATTTTTTATACCTATACTACGCCTAGATTTGTGCATATCATTTACTTTATGTCCTGTCATCACGTGCATTTAGGACCTTAAGTGAACTAAATCAAGTACTTTCCGCTGCAATTACACATATTTTCTCGGTGGACTAGTTGATCCACGAACTAAGAGACACAGTTCTTACCCCAAACCCCGATAAATGATTTCAAATGATGATCTATCATGTAAACATGTTTTGATTAAGTAAGTAATAAGTTTCCGCCTGAGCGTCTGCAGTTGTCTCCTGCATGACGTGGCATCATGACACGTATTTTCTCTTACTCTGATATTCCTAAATTCAGAGAAAATGTGGGTTGTGACATACATAACCTAGACCTATCGTACGCCTCAACACTAAGAACATAATAGCGGAGCTCCTACGTACTCTTACTGGCTAGTCCACCAGACTTTTCTTGGTAAAGTGTTAACCACTCTTACCGAGCTAAAGTATCGACGTCGGTGTAATGACCGTGAACACTAATGACCCACCACCTTATTCACATACAAAATGTCCTGCTATATCCAGAGCCACAAGGCTCCCCGGACTAACCTGCCCGTTATCATAACCTTCCGAGCTAACAGCTCGACGGACAATCCCGTCCGTACCAACAAGCACTACTAAGCCACAAGCTCACCAGACTAATTAGTCTGTTGCTACAACTACCGAGCCTACCACTCGTAAAACCAAACAAACTAGCCTCCCATAGTCACGAGGTGTGGGTGTGTGTCTTATTAAGTTAATCTTACACCGCCATTTATTCCTACACTTTATGGTTAGTCTTGGACTTCCAGAGGATTACCCTGTAAGGGTCTCGCAGCGGTATTAGGGGATATGATGGGATGACACCCCAAAGATCCCTTTCTCAAGGCACTTAATGTTATTGGTATCTACCCATATGCATAGCCCTCTTACCGTTTCACTTGTATTAACCCCAGGTGGTTTATGACATGCTAGGGGAAAGACAATCTTTCGTCAATCCCAGGCACGACCTTACCCTTAACTCACCAAGCACTCTAGTCACATAAACTCCTTTTAGGTGGCCTCAACCTCTTCAAGCTGACAATATACACTAAACCCCAATTCCTCCTAGTAGGTCACTATTTACCCAAGATTTACCATTTTATTATACGCAGACCAAACAAACTATATGAACCTCATAAGTAGAAGTACTCCAAATATTCACCCATATGACAACATATTATTACTGGAGGACTATCATGGTGTTATAAGACTAAATCCAGAGATTCACATTTTTCCTTAACACTTTAACATTTATTTTAATTTCTCCAATAATTGCCAAGCATGAAAATGAACATGAAGTGTAAGGTATTCTTATGATATGCCCCCCATAAAATTAAGATAAATCTTTCATGTCAAATTAACAGTAAATACAGAATATCACAATTTTACAATCAGGAATTGTCCTCTATTTATATTATTTAGCATCTATCCCAAGTTGGAGGTTAATGAAGGAACTATCAAAAATAGTTATCCAAAATTTTTGGGAAAATTACCAGACCTTCATATTAGTCAGAAAAGTCTACTGGACAAATTTCAGGATTTATAAAGGCAAATTAATCACATAAATGAATATTCCAAAGAAACCCTTTCTAGGGAAAATTGTGAAGGATCCTACTGTTAAGAAATTCCAAAAATTATGAAAGAAATTCCACAAATATTCACAGAGCTTCCTAGTGCCCTGAAATGTCCCATCACCAAGTTGCAAATTTTTCTAGAGAGTATTGGACCCTCAATTATTTTTCTTAAGACTAAGATAAAATAAGTGCCTTGTGAATGAAGTACTGGTTGAATTACCTAATTAAATACACAAAAATTACTAGAGGTCTATCATATGATTATAAAGGCACTAACAAGGTTTCATCATCATCCAATACCATGTGAGCATGTAAATTTCTCTTATATTGGAGTGCCCTAACGGGGTTATAACCTAAATTAGGGAGAATAAGGGTTCTTAAAATCCTCCTTAAATTTTCTATGGTATTATTACACCCTTTGAACTTGTACACCAAATTTCATGACCATTCAATAACAATTGAACACATGTCCTTCACAAAGCTCAAAATGCAACCCTAAGAATAAAAGCTAGGGTTTTGGGGCATATCCACCCCAAATCACTCATGGAGGTTTTTAGGTGATCCTAAACCAGTGGTCAAGGTTTAACATCATGTTGAGGAGATTTAACCACAATACCCCAAAAGGAGCACCATACCCTAATTTTGACCTAGTTTGACCAAACATGGGTTAACAAATTACCTAACCAAATCAGTCCCAATTTGGCTGAAATTTTTACCAGGGTCATATAATAACCCTAAGGAGCACCCACCAAAATTTGGAGGGGATTGGAGGTCATTAGACCCTATAATTAATTAACATATGAATTATGAACTTATTACAAAAACCTTAGAAAAATGTTCCCCTAAAATTCCCATCTTTTGGTATGTTAAGGGGGTTGATACAAATAACCTAGGTTTTAATTTTCATGCCCATAAAATTTCTTTATCAAGAGTTATTCAAGAAAAGGTGTCTGCCCTACCCTAGGAACCAGTCCTACCAAAATGGCCCTACAAGGGCTACAGTGCCCCTATTGGCCTGAAACAAATTTTCATTTAATCTACACACGAAGGGATAAAAATTATATTTTGGGCACTTTTTCATCAGAGGTAGTCTAGTATTTTTAATAATTAAAAGAAAACTCCGCAAAAAGTGTGACAGAAATGAAATAAATCATTTTAATCATTTTAATCATTTGAACACTACAACATTTTTGGTCTTTAGCAACACTTGAAAAATGTTGCCTAAAACTGTAAACTATTGCCAAAACATTAAAAACTGTTGCCATATGATGTTGCCTAAATCTGTGTTACCAAAGGTCAAAGGCAACGGTTTTCATACTTTTAGGCAACACTATACAATAACTGTTGCCTAAAATCTTAGCATAGGCACCAGTTCTTCGATAAACCTATTGCAACATTTTGGAAATGTTGACTTGTGTGTTACAGTTATAAACTGTTGTCAAAAGATACAAATGCAACACTTCAAAAATGTTGCCAAAAAGCTGCCACAGTTTTTTTTAAAAAATTGACTAATGCAAAAGAATATCAAAAATGTAAATCGAAGTTCCTAGCAAAATGAAAAACATGAAATAAAAGTCGCACATCCAAAAAATACACGAAATACTAAATTAATCAACATATATAATTTTTTATTTCGATTGTATTAATATAGTAATAAGAGGGTGGGAGATAGCCCAATCCCCTCAATACAGACCAATAGAGATATCATCTCTAATTAAACTTAATACTGGAAAAAAAATTCTATAATGACCAAAAATGGCATTCGCAATTGAAGAGTCACATGAAGTCATAGTCATCCGCTGCGTCATCATATATGCCGAAAATAATGTTGTCATCCGCCTTATCCACCATCAGCTGCTTCTTCTTTGCTCCTGGAAGATCAACATTGAAAATAAATACTTTTTTGTAAGTCATAGTCATCTGCTTCTTTGCTCCTGCCAATGTTGTGATTAGAAGGAGAAGCCATGATTCGGATTATTGAAGTGGCCTAATACTGATGAACATGGTTTTCCCAACTGCAGGAATAGAAAATTTGAGCTGATGAACATGGTTTTCTTGCCGCAGAACTATGGAAATTTGATTGCAATTACTAAAAAAAATGCTTACTAAATTTCTCTCTTTTGACACCTGTTAATTGCTGAACCTGCAGCTCAACCTGAAGCTCTTCCCATCCACATCTTTGGAGCACTGTTAATTGATGAACATCAACAAAAGATACAAACTTTGAAAAACTGAACAAGAGAATGGTATGTGATGTGTGGTGTTGTTGGTGGGAAGAACTTTCCGTCATCTTCTGCTGATCAACAATTCAAGAATCCAATCTCCACTCCCTTCGCGGCCTTCATTGCTCCTTATTCTTCACCGCCGCATCGACCGGAGACATCCTGACCTGCTCCATTATCCGCCGACCGCTGCCCGCAAAATCCTCCTCTTCCTCAACTGAAAAGTAAGGAGATACGTGTAAACAAAGCCATTTGAATCCGCAGCCACTGAAAAGTAAGATTCAAATAATGGAGTAAGATGAAAAGAAACTACCATCTGTGAACATAAAAACTAGACCAAAGAATGAAATAAGAAAACCTGTATGATTTGTTCCACAATCAACTTTTGTGATAGTTTTTCCTGATAACGTAGCTATAGCTCGTGGCCGAGGCTGAGGCTCATAAGCCAATCTTACTGAACTATCCTTTGTAATATTTTACTAATTAAGATCAGAAAATATGGGCATAAGAAAAAAACAGTTGAGTTATCACCTCTTATATAGACTACAAGAATATATGAAATTACCTCATTATCAGTGCCGTGTCCAAGCTGTCCATATTGTGGAAGACCGGCAGTTCTGCATAAGTTGAGTGTCATCAAATAAAATATCATTCATAAACCGAAAAAATCAATTGTTTTATACTATTTTCCGTTATAAAATGAAAGGTACCCTAGGTTCGTTTTGATGGGCGCTGTACCTGTTTCAGGACAGTAGGTCTGACAGCAAATTCAGAATGTTTAAGTAACTTCAACAAATTATCAAGTGGAAGAGTCAGACATCATCAATACCTTACACAAATAATGCATAAGAGTCATCCTGTTGTTAGTTGCACGTGTATCTGTTAGTTTGAGAAGGCTATCTAAATGATTCAAGACATCAAATCCTCAAAGTCAGGCATAACCATGAAGATAAGAGAGGTAGTAGCAGGAACGAAAATTATTCTGAAGAGGAGAAGACATACACAGTGAAGATATTTTATAGAGCATTAATCTCGAAGAAGATATTCCAATTTATGGGTCGCAGCTTTAAAAGAATATACCCAAAAAATGGAACAAAAACCTACTGAATAAATGTAGTTGCGGTTTTATCTTCAATGATTCAAATCCTCAAAGTTAGATATAAAAGTAAGTAGACAAAATCTACCAAAATATGAAAAAAAGTTAGATATCAAAGTAAAATACTTGTATTATTTTTCCAATATGTGAAGAAATACAATATTTATTGGCTATGCATTCTATTTCTCTATAATAACTACACAAGATAAATGTGCACATCATTTGATATACCTGTAATCAAAGGAGAAATGCAAAACCAAACCACCAACTCAATCCTTTGAATTCCTTTGGCTCCAAATCTAGTGGCAGAGCAAATACCCAGTACTTCTCCTAATCTAAAAACCTGAAAGAGGAAAAAGGAAAAACTTGAATGAATTTCCTTAAAACCGCCTGCTATAGGTAATAGAAAAAACTATCATTCTTTAAATCAAAAATCTAAACTAAAAACCATCAAGTCACTAACAATGACAATTACTCGATTATAATGATATAAGAACTTTGCACTCCAACGCAAAATAGGAGTATTAAAAGGAATTTTAGTTTAATGCGCGTCTAGCCACACTTTTCTTATACAAGTGTCGCTTTGCTTTTGGGTCTCTTGAATCATAATCAAGCTCTATTTCTATGATTCATGGCTCTTTATAGACCTCCTCTGCTTCATACATATAAGTTGATCATCAAAATGCTTAATTTTAAAATAAATGATTCCTCGATTTTGTTTCTCCTTGCAGATAAAACTGGTTGATAGATAGATTTTTTTTGGGAGAAAAAAAGAATGGGGTTTGTGTCTCTGTTAATGGTGGCAAGCATGCCACTTATGCAGTTGTTGCTGATAGGCTCTCTTGGGGCGTTTCTACCATCTGGGTACACCAACATCTTCCTAGCCAGTGTTCGCCGCGACTTGAACAAGGTATATACAAGCAGAGAAAGGGATGAAGACATACATACGCCATTGTTTTTCCTTGGAGTTTCTATGAACCGTAGTTCGTCGTAATCATTGTCATGCCAAAGGTGGGGTTTTGAACTAATGCTCTGTTTATGGACTCGGAATAATTTTTTGGAGTGAGGACATCAATTAATTACGAATAACATAAATTTGGTATTTCAGTGATGGTCATAGCATGTCCTTGTGCGCTTGGCTTGGCAACTCCCACTGCTGTTATGGTGGGTACTGGGGTCGGGGCTTCTCAGGGCATGCTAATTAAAGGGGGTCAAGCACTTGAAAGTGCCCATAAGGTAAGGAAGTTATTTTTTGAAACCACAAAAAACCAGTAGCTAGAATTATAACTTGCATTTAGTGCCCATGAATAAATGTGATTGGGTGTTAACTCTCAACTTATGCTATGATAGCACTTACTGAATGTATTAAAGCACATGACACTATGCAAGTTCGTACATGTCAGATTCACAAGTTATAGGGAATAAGGGACTTAATACTCTAGTTTGTACATTTCAGATCGACAAGTTATATGATTGTGAATTTTTATTAATAAAAGTAATGAGGTATATGATTCGATTAAGGTAGTGATGCTTCACATCGCTATGCTTTCTAAATCATGCTCTCTAAACATCGCTATGCTGACTTCATCTACAAACCCACCAAAAAGAGCCTTCTTCGAAGATGTTGGGTAGAAAAAAAACATACTCAATGAACATTTCCAGAGTGCAGAATAGTATAAAAATATCAAGAAATAACATTGAACCAAACCTACTTAATATGTTCTATGAGGGCATGAGTCAAACACCTTGTATGCACATGAAATTGTTCTAGAAATCTGAGAAAGTAACCCATTAAATTTTAGAAAAAAGTTTGCTAAATTAGCATTAACCATTCTCTCTAAGGTAGAAATGGGGAGAATAAAAAATAAAGAGCACGTTCCATTCTAACTCTAAGAGAGGAATGGAGAGCACATTGATATGTGAGAAGAAGTTGCATGGAATCGGAAGAATGTAGCTGTTTGTAAATAATGGAGTCGGAGTGGAGAACCTTTGGCTTCGATGGACTGTGAGGGGCGCTGGGAGAACTCTGGAAGATTGAGGCCGGAGCTCGCGATCGCGATTTAGAGGAATGGGGCGTGGCAAGAGGAAGACGGGGTGCGGTGTCTTCGGTGTTGCACAAGTCTACGATATTTCTAGGATTAGTGATCTAGAAGAATGGAAGATCGAGCGCTACTGATTAGAGAAAGTACCTTCGGCCGCTCGCGATCGCGATTTCAAGTGGAGGTCGACGCCGGATTTGGAGCGGGAGTAGAGGAGTCGACGGGAGATCGTAAAAAGCTAGGGTTTTGAGCGGAATAGTTATTAAAGCCGGGAGTAGATCGAGCGCCAAAATGAATTCTCTTGTAGGGAAAAAATAGGTGATTGTTATCCGCACTACAGTTTTGGCTATCCACACTTTTTTTGTATGAGTTATTACGTGCCTTTTAGAAATACGTCTTGTACATGCAGTTTTAGGAAAAGTGTTCAACACGAAAGTTGTAGATCTCGTCGAGATCTACAACTTTCGTGTTGAACACTTTTCCTAAAAATGCATGTACAAGGCGTATTTCCAAAAATTCACTATAATTACGTCAATATTTCAATCAGGGCGGCAATACGTCTTGTGCGTGCATTTTTTGAAAAAATGTTCAACACGAAAGCTGTAGATCTCGACGATATCTACAACTTTCGTGTTGATCACTTTTCCTAAAAAAGTATGTACAAGGCGTATTTCCAAAATGCGCGTAATAACTCATACAAAAAAGTGCGGATATCCAAAACTGTAGTGCGGATAACAATCACCAAAAAATATTAACGATCCCTCGCCTTTACTAAAAATTTCGTACAAATATAATATATTTCCGAGGACACGTTTCATGTTAGTAAAACGTAAACAGATATTAATTTTCAATGTGATTTAATAAAAATATCGTAAAACATATTCTCTTTCGCTGTGTTTTACAGAAAATATCGTAACATTAATATTCGACTGCAACGCTTTCTAAAACACCGCAAACAAAGCATGATTATAGATGATTCTTCTTGTAGTGCAATAGAAATTCGTGGAAATTTGCCGATTTAGCTATTTAGAGACCCGAGATTGATTATAAGTTTAATTTTAATTATAACTTTATGGTTTGTGAATAGCTAATTTTGGGTGTGCAAATAGTCATAGAAAGCTATAGGAACATTTTTAATGTGTTGCAAAATATTAATTTAAAAGATAACACCGCACAATTGTTGCTTAAAGTGCATCGACAAAAATAAACATTTCAAAACTGTTCTCAGTAATTGATAAGAGAACATTTATTTTATGTTGCGTAATAAATGTTGCCTAAAACTACTACTTAATGACAACATTTATAAACTGTTCTATATTCTATGTTTTGACAACATTTTTTGATTGTTGCCGAATAAAATGTTGCTAAAGGCCAAAAATGTTGTAATCATTTTAAATAAAAGTCTGACGACTCCTAGTCGTCTTCTTCCTCCAGCCAAGGGCTGGGATTAACCCATCCTGGGCTCACTTCCTCCTCACTTTCCCGACCACCTGAGCGCCGCCCCGGCCGACCAATGCCACCACCACCTTCGTGGAGGTGGTGGTCGGCGATTAGAGGTGGTTGGTCGGCTGGAGGTGGCCGGAGTGAGGGGTTTTTGCGGAGGAAAGAGGGCTCGAAACGAGCCCTATCGAAAGCTTGATTCAAACTCGATTTGGCTCGATTCAAGCCCCAATCTAGATGATGATCTAACACTAGAGGAGACGAAGCGGATCGGACCTGATTCATGGCCTGGTGGCGCGTATTTCGGCGAGTCGCCATTGTCGGTGGTGGAGCTTTTGGTGCCATGCCAATCTAGGCTTCTGGTGCTGATTTCTTCGGGGAAGAGGGGGGGGGGGGTTCACTCCTTTCTGACCTTTGAAGGTGTTAAAGAGTTCAATTGGGGGAGGGGAGGAGCCATGGGATCAATTGCCATTATCACTATTAATGGTGATTTCGGCCACCTCTAATTCTCCCCTGATTTAGCTCCACTAGCCATGGAAACCTCAGGATCCTGTTTGTAACTGAAGTGGGAGGTGAATGCTCATCAATTGGGGGAGGATTGAAGGATCAAATGCATTCAATCACCATGAATGCTCTCCCTGTCTCTCCCAATTTGGGGGAAACCTCCATTTTCTCTCTCCTAATCACCATTTATAGAATTTGAGTAGTAATTTCAGTAATTACCAAGCCCTCTAGGTGGTTGACCACTTTAGTTGGGCCTAGCTCAAATGGGTTGGGTTTAATTTGGGCAAATTAGGTCATTTTGACCTAATTTAGGACAAGGTTGACTTTGGTCAAATTGACCATATGGGTTGACCACAATGGGTGGGTAGTGACCCGTTGGACTCCCTCAAGGGTTAGTAAGGTCTAGGTAGGGTCAATTTGGCAAGGTGAGGGTCAATTGACCCTTAATATGTTACTTTGACCAAAATAGGGCTAGAGTTGACTTTGGTAGAATTGGCCAAATTGGAGGTCCCATGATGGGGATTTTTGGTCCATTAGGTCCCTAGCATCCTCATAAGGGTAGGGGTAAGGTTAATTTGGCATGGTGGAGGCCAATTGTCCCTAATTGAGCTACTTTGGCCAATTTAGGGTTATGGTTGACTTTGGTCAAATTGGCCCCTTTAGTTGACCCCAATGGGTCCATGGTGCTCCAAGGAGACCCCTAATGGGTTAGGGATACTATGGTGGGGTCAAGGTTCAAGGTGGAGGCCTAAAGTCCAACCCTAGGCTAGGTATCTGAAAACTGCTATTTGCAGACCACTTGGGTTTTCTCCTTCCCACCCAAGCTCACATGGTCTTAAGCTCTTCCTATGCTTTTGTCATGACCTAGTCATGACAAAACCAACCTGGGGGTGTAGTTGTTTGGGTGATGTTACAAATCCCAATACATAAAAATATAAATTTCGTCCTCGAAATTCAGGTTAAGCCTGTTGGGTTTCTACTACAAGTAAGAAAATGTAACATCCCAGAAAAATTAAATTATACCTGCTACAAAGAGCTCTGGGTACTTTTGCTGCATCAGGTCCAGTGGCTCCCAGGTATGCTCCTCTTGTCCATGATTCCTCCATAGGACCTTGACCAGCGGAACCTTCTTGCGCCATAAGCCTCGCAACTCCGCGTCGTCTATCCGAACCGGCTCCAAGTGAACCGATCTATCAGTAGCTACTGGCCCCTCTGTAGTAGATATCTGTTGCTCTGGCCGAAGAAGAGCCTTCCTAAGTGAGGAGACGTGGAAGACATCGTGCAGTCCCTCTAACTCCGGTGGTAGCTCCAGTCTGTATGCCAAGGGACCGATCCGCTCCAGGATCCTGTAAGGCCCCATATATCTCAGACTGAGCTTCTTCCGCCCGCGAACCCGCGAGACTCCATGCATCGGACGTATCTTCAAGAAAACCCGATCTCCCACCTGGAACTCTACCATACGATGTCGTGCATTGTATTACTTGGCCTGCCTTCTCTGGGCCTCCAACATCCTGTCTCGAATCAGTCGCACCTGAGCCTCTGTGTCTTCCATGAACTCTGAGCCGAGTGCCTTGGGATCCTCATCCTGAATCCAAGACAATGGTGTCCTGCACCTCCGTCCGTATAATGCCTCGTAGGGTGCCTTGCCTATACTAGCCTGGTGACTGTTGTTGTATGAGAACTCGACTAATGACAACAGTCTCTCTCATGGTTCCCTGCGGTCCATAATGCAAAGGCGTAGAAGATCTTCTAGGGTTCGGTTGGTACGCTCCGTTTGTCCGTCTGTATGGGGATGGAAAGTTGTACTAAATGTCAACCAGGTGCCTAGGTAAGCCTGCACCGCTCACCACTCCCTTGATGTAAATCGTCCATCTCGATCCGACACGATCGTCCTAGGCACACCATGATACCGAACAAACTGCTCCACGAACGTCCATACAAAAACACCGACCGGAGCGTGCTTCCTGACTGGAATGAATCTGGCCACCTTCATCAATCTGTCGACGATCACCCAAATCGAGTCATTTCCCGCATGAGATTGGGGAAGACCATGTATAAAGTCCATCGCGATGTCGTCGAACTTCCACTCCGGTACCGGGAGTGGCTGCTATAATCCGGCTGGGTTCCGACACTCCGCCTTCACGAGTTGGCAAGACTCGTAGTGAGTCAAAAAATAGGTGATGTCCTTCTTCATACCCGGCCAGTGCATGGTCTTCTTCAGATCCGCTGTCATCATGGTGATACCCGGGTGCACGGAATATCTACTGCAATGGGCCTCTATCATAATATACTCCCGAATCTTGCTCCCTGTCGGTATATACACTCGGCCTCTAAAACTCAACAGGCCGTCCTTCAACAAATAGTCTCCAGCTGAGCCTGCCTCCAAGGCTCTGAATATTGGCTCTAGCTTGGCATCCTGCCTTTGCCCATCCCTGATACGGTCCCGAATGTCATATGTGCTACCCATCGCCGCTAAATACTACTCGTATAGCTCTGGATCATCCTCGGATACTAAGGAGATCTGCATGTCTTCGAACATCCATACTAGCTCCATGGCCATCAACTTGGGCTATGCTCCTGACGTGGTAGCTCTCCTGCTCAGAGCATCCGCTACTACATTCGCCTTTCCTAGGTGGTAATGCATCGTGTACTGATAATCTGATAAGAATTCCACCCATCTCCTCTGCCGGATGTTCAGCTCCTTCTGCGTATCTACGTACTTCAGATTCTTGTGATCTGAGAATATGTCGCAGTGGACACCGTAGAGGTAGTGTTGCCAGATGTTTAGAGCGAATACAACTGCTCCCATCTCCAAGTCATGCACTGGGTAATTCTGCTCGTAATTCTTCAACTGGTGGGAAGCGTATACGATCACGTGCCCGTTCTGCATCAGAACGGCACCCATCCCCTGGTATGACCCATCCGTGTACACCTGGAATCCTTCCCTCCCCGACGGAAGGGCAAGGATGGGGCCGTAGTAAGTCGACCCTTCAGCTCCTGGAAGGCTGCCTCACACTGCGGTGTCCATGTAAAAGTAGCATCCTTTTTCGTCTGGGATGTGAGTGGGAGGGCTATCTGGGAAAACCCCTGCACGAACTTCCGGTAATAGTCGGCAAGACCCAAGAAAATCCTCACGTCGGTGGCCGTCTTCAATGGCGGCCAATCTCGTACTGCCTGGATCTTTGCTGGATCCACTGCTAGGCCAGCTCCACTGATAATATGACCTAGGAAGGCCACCTCCTTCAGCCAGAACTGGCACTTGCTGAACTTCGCATACAGCCGGTGCTCCCGAAGCTTCTCCAATGTTAGTGCCAAATGACGTGCATGCTCCTCCTCCGTCCTTGAATAGATTAGGATGTCATCGATGAACACGATGATGAAGATATCGAGATAAGGCTCGAACACCTGGTTCAACAGGCTCATAAATGCTGATGGTGCATTTGTGAGTCTGAACGGCATCACCGTGAAATCATATAATCCGTATCGGCTGCTGAAGGTCGTCTTCGGGATGTCCTCCTCTTGGATCCTCAGCTAATAATACCCTGTGACCTCAAATGCAACTTCGAGAAGCAGTGGGCTCCCTCTAGCTGGTCAAAAAGCTCATCTATCCTCGGCAAAGGGTACGTGTTCCGCACCGTCAGCCTATTCAGTGCTCTTTAGTCGATGCACAATCGGAGCTTCCCATCCTTCTTCTTTATGAATAGCACCGGAGCTCCCCAAGGTGAGGAACCCGGTCTAACGAACCCAGCTTCCACCAGCTCCTGTAGCTGGCTTTGGAACTCCACTAACTACTTCGGGGCCATCCGATAGGGAGCTCTAGATACCGGCTTAGCCCCCGGCACCAGTTGGATTTGGAAATCCTTCTCGCGGTGCGGAGGCATTCCGGGTAGCTTCTCTGGAAATACGTCGACAAAATCCCGCACAACCGGAATATTTGACACCGAGTCTTTGACTTCCGTCGCCTCGAAGAGCACCTGATATACCTCGTCTCCCTGCAGGTGGGCCTTGACAGCCTGAACTGATGATAAAAAGATACGGGAGGGGGGTTTGATACCTTTGATTACTACTTCTGAGTCTTCATGCTTCATAACAATCCTTCTCGCCGGGCAGTCAATCCTTGCTTGATTCCGGTGCAGCTAGTTCATTCCTAGGATTAGATCAAAGTCCTTCATCTTTAAAAGCGTCGCCGGCACTTCGAACAGCTTCCTTCCAATCTCCACATTCATGTTGCACTTTGCATTCGTTATTATCTCTAATCCATACAGGAACCGCACCCTCCTGAGTATGCCCTTGAAGTGCTGGACTTGGTCCAGATCGTCCATGAATTCTTCCGAGACGAACGAGTGTGAGGCACCCGTATCGAATAAGGTGTATGCGAGCTTGCCGCAGACGAGTACTATACCTGGGTGATTTTTGTTTGTTTTGGTTCAATGCTAAGGTAAAACTAAGGTTGTAAGGTACTAACATTTATATAAAAAAACAACATCAAAGTACCTATGATGACCTTTGCTGGGTCCCGGGGCTGTGCTAGGTCTAAAGCGTACATCTAGTCCATGTTCTACCTCCAATCTCCACCCTAAAATCCACGACCTCGTCCACGTCCTCGGCCCCCGAAATGTTGGGCCTGTGGGGCAGCCTGTAGTGTTGGTGGTGCATTCCTCTGAGGGCAGTTTCTCCTGATGTGGCCGGTCTGGTGGCAGTGGTAGCACTCTGGAGGTGTCCCACCTCCTCCAATCCTCGACATATCCCGCATCTGTAGAGGCTGAGGAGCCAACACTACCGGCTCCCTCTGTTCCTGTCTCTCCTCCTGGCGGGGTCGGATCTCCGTCCTTCTTACCCTAGCATCTCGACCTCCTGGCTGGTCCCTTCTGCTTCCCCGTCCCTAGTCCTCCATCGGTCTCTTCTTTCCAAGAACAATTTGCTGGTCTACTTCCAGCTTCTTGGCCATCTCTAGTATCTTAGTCATACTGCCGTAGGAGACGAAGAGGAGGGCCTGCCACAGCTCATCACGAAGGCCCTTGTAGAACCTCTTTGTATATCCTGCATCATCTAGTTGATACGAAACTGCAAACCGGGATAGGTGGGTAAACTCCCGGTGATACTCCAAAACTGTCTTGCTCCCCTTCCTCAACTGTAGAAATCTGTCCTCCAGCTCGTCTCTTGAAGACTGCGGCACAAAATGCTCCAGCAGTGCTGCCTTGAAATCATCCCAAGAAACATCCACAACCTCCACTCCTGTATATGATGTGTCCAGGAACCTCTTCCACCATCTCTTTGCATGGGACTCCAAGTATGAGACCACCAGTGGCACTTCCTTATCTGTCGGGCACTGAATCCATGTCAGCATCTGCTCCATGATATGCAACCACTCCTTAGTCCTCACAACTGCCTCTGTCTTGAGGTATGATGGAGGGGAGAGACCTCAGAAGACGCTCAGCCAGTTGGCCCCAGGGTTTTGCTGAGGAGCCGGTGCCTGCTGTGCCCTGAATGTCTCCAGTATGGCAGCCAGTGTTTGTCCCATCTCCGTCTGCTGGAACGGAGTAGGAGCCGGTGGTGGTGGAATGATGTTTGAAGTCGGTGGAACTCCATGCTGCGGTGTAGGGTACGTCACGGGCTACACAAGAAAATTACACTCATAAGGGACTTAGCTAAAGAATATTCAGTTAGAAGTGGACATTTTCATGTGATTTCCCTTATGGGCACACCATTGATTCCACTGCTAGTTTGCCCTCAAACTAAGTTCGCGCGGGGTGGCCCAGGGTTTGTGGACTTCTTTTCTTTTCTCCGGATCGAGGTTTGGATCTGATACCAGTTTATAAGACCCCACTTTTTTCTCTTTTAAAAACCCGGGTCTTATGCCCAGAACCGCCGCTTTGCGGTGACACCCTCGATTAGGAAGGTCGCCACTACAAAGCGCCGATCCTGCCGGCCATATCGATCACAAAGAAGTAAAGCTTAACAAACTTATATAAGCCAAGTCCATATCACATAGAAAGTAAAACCATCATAAAGAGATGTCCACATCAAATATCTGAATAAAAGGTATGATAATAATAAAGGGCTCATGCCCTGTACATCAATTCCTCACTACAATTTCTCTCGTGGAAGCATAAAATACTAAGCTAAACGATACTCACGGATCCTACTAATGGTGCCCCCATGCTAGACTGCCCCATCTCCATCTGCACCGGCCTCTAGTGCTGCAGCATCTCCTCGGTCCCCTAAAATGATAAGGTCCACCGATCGTTAGTCAAAAAGACTAAGTCAATTCCCCACCCATCCCCCGGTGACTCCTAGGCCCCGAGCGGGAGGAACGAAGCGGAGGACAACAAGGGGTGTAAATAATAGCAGATGACGGATGTATTCTACAGGGAAAGTCTACCACTACGCAATATATATCATAACTGAAGCAGTAAGTAAAGTAGAGTAAGAACAAGTAAAGTAAACAAGTAGAGCAAATATATAAAGATAAGTAAGGAAAAGTAACCGTTGATTTATAGGAATGCACACACAAACCTAT
The DNA here is from genome assembly GCA_033032865.1 of Dactylorhiza incarnata. Classification (NCBI taxonomy): domain Eukaryota; kingdom Viridiplantae; phylum Streptophyta; class Magnoliopsida; order Asparagales; family Orchidaceae; genus Dactylorhiza; species Dactylorhiza incarnata. The sequence goes on along the minus strand of JAWHQI010000011.1, from coordinate 18,730,826 downwards.
AGACCAAGGGGTCGTTTAGCAATGTCTATCGTATAAGAAGTCCCATAACCAACTTATACGATATGGGTAGGGATTGAAATGCAAATGTTAATGCTATGTCATGCAAGGTATGCGGTTAAATGTTATGTCCACACAAGTGCAACTCACACACTATGACTCTATGCGCACAGACCTTTAGTTCCCCCTTCTTGGAGCTAGCAAAACTCCCAGGATACTTCCGTAGCGGCAAACAGAAGCGGTGGGTTGGGCCTCGCCCACATCTAGGTTGGTATTTGCACTACCTAACATAGACCTATCGTACGCCTCAACGCTAAGAACATAACAGCGGAGCTCCTGTGTACTCTTACTGGCTAGTCCACCAGACTTTTCTTGGTAAAGTGGTAACCACTCTTATCGAGCCAAAGTATCGACGTCGGTGCAATGACCGTCAACACTAATGACCCACCACCTTATGCACATACAAAATGTCTTACTATATCCCGAGCCACAAGGCTCCCCGGACTAACCTGCCTGTTATCAAAACCTTCCAAGCTAACGGCTCGCCGGACCATCCCGTCCATACCAACAAGCACTACTGAGCCACAAGCTCACTAGACTAATTAGTCTGTTGCTACAACTACCGAGCCTACCGCTCGTAAAACCAAACAAACTAACCTCCCATGGTCACGGGGTGTGGGTGTGTGTCTTATTAAGTTAATCTTACACCGCCATTTATTCCTACACTTTATGGTTAGTCTTGGACTTCCCGAGGATTACCCTATAAGGGGCTCGCAGCGGTACTAGGGGATATGATGGGATGACACCCCAAATCTCCCTTTCTCAAGGCACTTAATGTTATTGGTATCTACCCATATGCATGGCCCTTTTACCGTTTCACTTGTATTAACCCCAGGTGGTTTATGACATGCTAGGGGAAAGACGATCTTTCGTCAATCATAAGCACGACTTTATCCTTAACTCACCAAGCACTCTAGTCACATAAACTCCTTTTAGGTGGTCTCAACCTCTTCAAACTGACCATTTAAACCAACTAAACCCCAATTCCTCTTAGTAGGTCACTATTTACCCAAGTTTTACCATTTTACTATACGCAGACCAAACAAACTATATGAACCTCATAAGTAGAAGTACTCCAAATATTCACCCACATAACACCAGATTATTACTAGAGGACTATCACGGTGTTATAAAACTAAATCCAGAGATTCACATTTTCCATAACAATTTAGCATTTATTATAATTTCTCCAATAATTGCCAAGCATGGAAATGAACATGAAGTGTAAGGTATTCTAATGATATGGCCCCCATAAAATTAAGATAAATCTTTCATGTCAAATTAACAGAAAATACAGAATATCACAATTTTACAATCAGGAATTGACCTCTATTTATATTATTTAGCATCTATCCCAAGTTGGAGGTTAATGAAGGAACCATCAAAAATACTTATCCAAAATTTTTGGGAAAATTACCAGACCTTCATATTAGTCAGAGAAGTCTACTGGCCAAATTTCAGGATTTATAAAGGCAAATTAATCACATAAATGAATATTCCAAAGAAACCCTTTCTAGGGAAAATTGTGAAGGATCGTACTGTTAAATAATTCCAAAAATTATGAAAGAAATAGCAGATCTCTAAGATGATCAGAAAGGCTTACTGACTGAGTTTCACAATTTATGGAAATCCATTTCTCATTTAATTAAATATTTTAAGAGAATCCCAATTAGGACATGCTGTGAAGTAGCCTATTGATAACAATCTCCAAAAAATTCCACAAATATTCACAGAGCTTCCTAGTGCCCTGAAATGTCCCATCACCAAGTTGCAAATTTTTCCAGAGAGTATTGGACCCTCAATTATTTTTCTTAAGACTAAGACAAAATAAGTGACTTGTGAATGAAATACTGGTTAAATTACTTAATTAAATAAACAAAAATTACTAGAGGTCTATCAAATGATTAGGCACTAACAAGGTTTCATCATCATCCAATACCATGTGAGCATGTAAATTTCTTTTATATTGGAGTGGCCTAAAGGGGTTATAACCTAAATTAGGGAGAATAAGGGTTCTTAAAATCCTCCTAAAATTTCCTAGGGTATTATTACACCCTTTGAACTTGTACACCAAATTTCATGACCATTCAATAACAATTGACCCCATGTCCTTCATAAAGCTCAAAATGCAACCCTAAGAATAAAAGCTAAGGTTTTGGGTCATATTTGTAATGGCCCGGCCCGTTTGTCCGAACCGTTAGACGCCTGGCCCCATTGTCCAGAGCGCCCGGGCTGCAGCCCGCTTAGTAACACCCCAACCCATGGCTGAGCCTGTTTCTCAGCTACAGTAGGATGTTGATGGCGGGACTCGAACACCCGACCACCCTTGATGAGAAACCTTCAACAGTACTCATCACCAACTGAGCCTGTAACGCCCCTGATTTTCCTGGTATTTATTTAATTCAGTGATGACGTGTTTATGACGTCGGGGCGTTACTTTTAGCGTTGAGTTAGCGGCGCGTCGCTGTTTGTGCGTTTTCGCGTTCGTTTGGGTCAAATCGACTAATTTTTGAGACGACCCGGAATCGGAAATTTTTACGTTAGGAAATTAGATTATTTAATTTTAGACTTGCCCGTCAAGTTTCGTCGCGATCCGAGCCATTTTGGAGTCTCGGTGCATTTTAGAAGTTTTGTATGTATTTAAAGTTTGCCGAAAACATCGGCCATTTATATCTCGAGAGCGGCACATCGGATTTTGATTCCGACTTCACCGTTGGATTCGTAGCGTCGCCGTTCACCTTAGGCGAAATTTTCGTTGGATTCGGCGTTCATTTAATTTTTAGTGATAATCATAATAATAATATTATTATTAATATAATAATTAATCGTATATATTTATATATATACATCCATGCAAGTGCATTCGTCCACCCCCTCCAATACAGCATTCGACGACCTCCGCTCGACAAATCTCCCAATTTGTCGATCTGTGCTATATAAAATCATTTATTTGTATATACATATATATGCATATGCATGCACGCTGCATTCGTCGACCTCCGCTCGGCAAACCAGCTTTTGCCCCGAGGACAAACCAGCTTCTGCCCCGCTCGACAAATTTGTCGTTCGACAAATTTGCCCGCTCGTCAAAAGCAGCGCCGTTCTCCTTTCTGAGCCTCATTACTATTTTATTAATAATAATAATAATAATAATATTATTATTATTGTTAAAATATGTTATCTTGCATAAAAGAAAACGAACCCAGCCCTCTTTCTTCCTCTTAATTCTGTCCGAACCAGAGAAAAAAACGAGCGACGGGGGTGGCGATTTCTTGAATCTTCCGGATGCCGCCGACGGAGGTCCGGTGGTCAAAATCGCGAACCGAGCATAGATCCGGAAAGCTCTCGACGAGAGCTTCGTTCTCGTGGTAATTTCCTTCCGCTTCGTGAAACTTTTTCGTTAGGTCTTTTGTGCCCTAACCTCTTTTAGCCCGTTCTCTTGTAGATCTTGACTCCTCTCGCCTTCTCTTACCCCGATCTACAATGTGGAGCGATTTAGAAAGTTTTTCCAGCAAAACCTAAGGCAAGTGGTGATCTTGCTCTTGCTTTTTCTCTTTGCCATATAATAGCTCCAAGCTGGCCCCCTTGATCTAGCTGTGCTACATTTTCTTTTTATCCTCTAATTATTTCTGCTTATAACTTGGCATTTTGCCAGTTAATAAAAGGAATTTTGTTAGCATTAAATCTTCTTTGTATTTTCCATTTCTACTTGCAATATAGTGTGTTATGATCTGTTGGGCCTCGCCCTTTGTTCCTTGAAAGAATCATGAAAATGTGAATAATCTGTTGGAGGTCGTACACGATGTTGGCGGTGCCACCGGTGCGATGCTCTGTTAATTTAATAAATTCTGTTGGAGGTCGTACACGATGTTGGCGATGCCACCGGTGCGGTGCTCTGAGGGTCGTGACGATGTGAGATGGTATTATCCCCGCACGGCTTCTTTTTTTTTCTGATGAGCTGATCAGTCTCTATAATTCTGAACAAGAGTAACATGATTAATAATGTGAATGTTGATGGTTATTTGCTGATGGCGAGTGTTGACCTTGCCGGTTTTTACACCTTTGTTTGGTGAGTGATTTTCTGCTGATTATTAGATTCTTCTGCTGTTTCTTTTCCTGTTGATTATTTGCTGCTAGCTTTGTCATTACTGATCCTTGCAGCTACTGTTTCCCTCTGGTCTCGCGGAGGTTTGCTTACTTTCTTGCTTTCTGCACCACTTATAACTTGCTTCGGAGGTGTTCTTTCTTTGAATGCCTCAGGTTTGGGGAAGTAGCATATGTTAGTGCGGAGTTGCGTTGGTCGCCATCTTCGAATCCTCTTGAGGTAGGATTCTTTGTGAACTTGTCGGCCCGTGGGTTCGTGTCAGGTGTTGACGCCCATGGTGCCATTTGGTTAGACTTTTGCTACCCTGCTGCTGTTACTTGTTGTTTACTTTTGAACACTTGTTCTGGAATAGTTAAATGTGGGTTGGCTTTATAACCCCTTTCTTAGATATGCTAAGGCATTTGGAGCATTGCACATCATGATTTGAAATGTTAAGCTCACTAATTTCTGCGTATGATAAAGCTACTTTTATATATAGTAAATCTTGACGTACGATCTTGCATGGTGCACCTCACTTGGTCTTCATGTATACTTAGGCCACTAAGTAATTAAATCAAGTATTTTTCCGCTGCGTAAAATCTATATTTTTAAAAGCGTGGACTAGTTGATCCACCTAGCCGAGGGACGCGGCTTGTTAATTTTCTGCATAAATCATTTTTGAATCACTTTGAATTGATAATAATAATTGCTTGAACTGCGATGAAGGATGATTGCCTTAACATCAGTAGGCGTCCCCTACATGTTGTGGCATCACAACACGTAGCTTTCCCTACTCTAATAGCATTTTAAATGTTGGGAAAATGCGGGTTGTGACAGTTGGTATCAGAGGGAGGTTCTGTGAAAAAGGTAGTTGGGTGGTTTGGCGTGTGAGCCAAACGACCGCTATCCTAAGCAGAACCTCATAAGATCATTTCATTGTATACACACACTGATATGTCATTAGTATGTCTTGACCGAAGCATGGTCACTACACTCAAAGCATGATAAGAAGTATACGAGGCATATTATGTAGTATGGGATGCATAATATGTGTTCGTATATGGATCCACCATATGTGGCAACATGTGACGGTTATGTAGTGTGAGATGCATAACCACCATTACATGGATGCCCATTAGCACATTTTCTTTTCCGTTACATGTAATGTTATGTAGTATGGGATGCATAACATTACATGTGTACGCCGCTCATAACATGCATTAAGGCCTCTTTCTAGAATGCATAGCACTGCATACATTCATATCATCGCATAAGCACGCGTGCCAAGTTAAAGACATACCAGATGACATTTGTACACACATGATTTGAAATGAAATTTAAATGTTCATGAACTCATGTCATAGCACAAGAGTCAATAGGATGATGGTGCATCATCCTAAGTTTAATCATTGCATCATTTCATGAAATTCCAGAGCAAGGTAACAACAATAACAGGTCGTTTTATTTCCTGTTCCAAATTAATCCGGGATATTTCTGAGTCTGTTTGGCTTAAGCGTCTTAAGCCTATTTCTGATTGGATGTCCATCTATCTTGTAAACATGTCTCGTAGGAGAGCGACGCGGTCGAGTTTGCTTGCTTAGGTGTCTTAAGCTAGGTCTTGATGAGTCGCTGTTTGTATTTGTAGAAGATGACCCCGAAGTATTTTGCAATAGGGGCGTTTTCCCAGTTTGAGGGTGAGTCTTCGGATTCTCATATCGAAGCGATACTAGATGAACTGCGTCAGAGCATTGAAACAATGTCAAGGCAGGTGTTTGTAATGCAAATGCAGTTGCAGGCATTGCTTACTGCAATCTTGAGGCAGCAGCCTGGTGTGCAGTTTCCCGTGTTGGTTGAATGCCAGAGTGAGATCGGTAAATCGAATAGATTCGCTCCTGGGTTGATAGCTGCTGAGGAGTGCAATGTCAGAAATTTCTTGGGTGATCCTCAAGATAACATCCAGCAGTTTGCTAACGCCTACCAATCCGAGACTGATGCGAAAGCAGGTGAAGCTGCCTTGAAGTTTGAGGCTATTGGAAATGCCAAAGATCGCGATATGTCCTCGTTACAGGAAAAGAGAAAGGTTGGGGATGGCGAAAGCCTATGGGCATCTGGACCCACCCCAAGGAAAGGACGGGAGAAAGCGTGTAGTTTCTGTGGCCGGTCTGGCCATTCCCTCAGAAAATGTTTCAAGAAACTAGAAGCTCAGAAGCAACAACGGGTAATCATAATTTAAGACGCACCTAAAGTGATTTGGGTTGCACTGCAAGTAATAAAGAGGGGCTCGATGAGATCCGGTGTCGGATGAAGGGAAGGATAAAATGATCGTGGTGAGCGAAAGAGAAGCTCAGTCTTCAACCCTGGTGATCTTAGGTTAGATTCTGATTCAGTTAATAGTTCCACGCTATCTCTATTTCTGTTCAGCTGGCTATGCGTGTGATTTTTAGGGAAGTTAAGATAATTAACCGATGAGCACGCGTTCTTTTGATTTTTCGTGTTATCCACTTGTTTGTGGCTAGGATCTTTGTAATGGTCATTTATTGACTCCCGATCGAGTTAGTGATTTGTTTCATGCTAAGTTTTCCCTCGGGTGACTCGGTGGTGTTGAACCATTCCTTGGGTTTGATTTCTATAGTATGTCGATTGAAAGTGCCAGATTTGGAAGATGTTAGTATGATTTCTTGGGCATGGATTGGAGATCTAGTTTGGCGTTGTAGACCGGTGAGAGGATAAGCGCCTGGACTTCTCATTGGATATTGACCAACCCTTGAGTGTTGGATTCCCGTATCAAGATTCTCCAGTTATTTCTTCGGTTCGTGCTCGTCAATCTTTAGAGTTTGGCAGCGAGTCTTTTCTCGTTTTTGTTTCTGTTCTAGAAACTGCTCTCGTTGTGCTGCGTGTTCTGTTGTGTGAGGGTTTTCAAATATTTCTCCGGCTAGTCTTCCCGGTCTTCCCCTTAAGAAAGAGGCGGAGTTTGTTTTAGGTCTTGAGCCAGATACCTATCTTTTTGCGAGAGCTCCTTGCTGCATGGTCCCGCGTGAGTTAGAAGAATGTTTCTGGAAGATTATAAGCAAATTGTACATAGTCGAGTGAGGCGACTATTGAGGTAAATGTTCATCACCTCGAATAGATAATTCGCTTGATCAGTTGCGAGATGGATCCGTGTTCTCGGAGATTGGCCTTCATTTAGACTTTTGTCTGTAAAGGATCCGTGAGTCGGATGTTCCATGGACTCCTGTTCGTTCCCGTTATGGGCTTTACTTTGAGATCTTAGTGGCGACCTTTGATTTAGCTAATGTCTTCTCTGCCTTCATGAATTTGATGGATAGAGTGTTAAGAGATTTTCCAAACCATCTTGTGGCCGTCCTTAGAAGTGGTGTTTGATACACTCTAAGAGTGCAGAGGATCATGCTGAGCATTTTTGATTGGGTGCGGTCTGCGTTGTGAGAGCGCAAGTTTGTTTGCCAAGATGAGCAAGTACAAGTTCAGATGTCTTTAGTTACCTATCTGGGTCATGTTATTAATGAGGATGAGTTTTCGACGGACCCAGTATAGATCGCTGAGTGATTGGTTTGTAAGAGATTTATAACATCAAGGAAATAGGGAATTATTGTAGGATTGGCAGGATGATATAGAAGGCTTGTGTATTGATTCTTGTGATTACTCGTGTCTCGGGTTAGGTTTGTAGGAAAACTTAACTTTGTTAGGGGTGACTAGGGCGAAGGAGCCTTTTTGAAAAAAAAATCGAAGAGAAGATTAAGCACTGCTCCAGTTTTGATCTTACCTACCGAATGACTGGTGTCCTGTTATTTAGATGAGTTGTACGTTGAGCCTAAGTATGTCTCGAAAAAAAATGTGATCGCATACGGTTTGAGGAAACCGAAGATTCATGAAGAAAATTATCATGCGCATGATTTGGAATTTGCCCCAGTAATCTAGACATTGAACCTTGGAGACTATTTTGGTATGACGTGTTGTGTATGGTTTACGGGCCATAAGAATTGAAGCATATCTTCGTTTAGAAGGAGTTGATTCTGCCCCAGAGAATATGAATAAAATATATTGTGAATTCTGGCATTTGCATTCGTTATCACTTGGATCCTACTAGGATGTATAGAGGTTTGAATCATGTTGTTTGCTAGTATTAGTTTTGTTATCGGTTTGATGAGGTCTCCCCGGAGACACAAATTTTTTTGTGTGATCTATCGTAAATGGATGGATAAATCACGCCTTTAAGTCTCGAGTCAGATTGAAACCGCAAGATTGTTTTTTTTTTGTCGCGTTTCTGGCAGAGCTTGCTAGGAGCTTTGGGCACCGACCTCCGGCATCCTACCGCTTACCATCCGCGGACAAATGCTCAAACAGAGAGAGTGAATCAGATCGTGGAGGATATGATTATGTGTTATACTCTAGATCATGGTGGAGCTTGGGATAAGCATCTTGGATTGATGGAATTTGCCTACAATAACAGTTATCAGGAAAGTGTTGTTATTGGCAATCTCACTATTCATTGCTTATTGTTTGGGTTAAGCTCTAGGAAATTTCATCTATTAGCTCCAGGAAATTTCATTCATTAGAAAAATTCATCATTTTAGGGTATGGAGGCTGGTTGGGTTTATGCTCCAGGAATTATATTCATTAGAAGTATCACCATCTTGGGTTATAGTGGTTGTTTGGAATTTACACACAAAACCCTCATCATTTTGGAATGGGTTGGCTGTTGGTGGTGGTTGGTTTACTCTTCCTGAAATTTTATACTTACAGTTATGCTCGGGGGCTGCTATGCTTAATCAGTTGGGAGTTTAAGTCTCTATATGGGAGGCGTAGTCGGACTCCCTTGTTTTGGGTCGAGGTTGGTGAGAGTCCGTTGTTAGGCCCAGAAGCTTTGGAAGAGATGAGCGTTGCAGTGACTCATATCCGCGAGAAGCTTCGCATTGCTCAGGAGCGGTATGAGATGTATGCTAATCGGAGAAGGATGGATCTGGAGTTCATTGTTGGGGACTTGGTGTTCTTGAAAGTTTCTCCGATGCCGGGCGTTAAGAGATTTGGAAGGAACCACAAGCTGGACCCCCGGTATGTGGGACCTTTCCAGGTTGTTGAGCGCGTCAGAGTGTCAGCTTTAGATTGGGTTTACCTGCTTCCTTCCCTAATGTTCACGATGTGTTTCATGTGAGTCAGTTAAGGAAGTGTGTCCGCAGCAATCGTCAAGTTCTCAATTCGGTGCCTCAGATTCAACCTAATTTGTCTTATGTTGAGGAACCTGCCCGTATTTTAGAGACTCAAGAGCTTGTGTTGTAGAGGAAATCTATTCCCATGGTAAAAGTTCTTTGGCAGAGTCATGACGTCGAGAGCGCAACATGGGAGCTGGAATCAGCTATGCGGGAATCTCATCCACACCTCTTCATTTAATTAGCTCAGGTAAATCTCTTTTTCCTACACCATTTATTTTGTCCTAATGTTATTTTCTGCTCTTACGTCAAGTTTCGGGATGAAACTTCCTTTTAGGGGGAGTGGCTGTAACGCCCCTGATTTTTTTGGTATTTATTTAATTCAGTGATGGCGTGTTTATGACGTCGGGGCGTTACTTTTAGCGTTGAGTTAGCGGCGCATCGCCGTTTGTGCGTTTTCGCATCCGTTTGGGTCAAATTGACCAATTTTTGAGACAACCCGGAATCGGAAATTTTTTACGTTAGGAAATTAGATTATTTAATTTTAGACTTCCCGTCAAGTTTCGTCGCGATCCGAGCCATTTTGGAGTCTCGACGCATTTTAGAAGTTTTATATGTATTTAAAGTTTGCCGAAAACTTCGGCCATTTATATCTCGAGAGCGGCACGTCGGATTTTGATTCCGACTTCACCATTGGATTCTTAGCGCCGCCGTTCACCTTAGGCAAAATTTTCGTTGGATTCGGCGTTCGTTTAATTTTTAGTGATAATCATACGATTAATTATCATACTAATAATAATAATAATAATATTATTATTATTATTATTATGATAATTAATCGTATATATTTATATATATATACATCCATGCAAGTGCATTCGTCGACCCCCTCCAATACAGCATTCGACGACCTCCGCTCGACAAATCTCCCCATTTGTCGATCTGTGCTATATAAAATCATTTATTTGTATATACGTATATATGCATATGCATGCACGCTGCATTCGTCGACCTCCGCTCAGCAAACCAGCTTCTGCCCCACTCGACAAACCAGCTTCTGCCCCGCTCGACAAATTTGCCGTTTGACAAATTTGCCCGCTCATCAAAACCAGCGTCGTTCTCCTTTCTGAGGCTCATTACTATTTTATTAATAATAATAATAATAATAATAATATTATTATTATTGTTAAAATATGTTATCTTGCATAAAAGAAAACGAACCCAGCCCCCTTTTTTCCTCTTCATTTTGTCTGAACCAGAAAGAAAAACGAGCGACGGGGTGACGATTTCTTGAATCTTCCGGACGCCGCCGACGGAGCTCCGGTGCTCGAAATCGCGAACCAAGCATAGATCCGGAAAGCTCTCGACGAGAGCTTCGTTCTCGTGGTAATTTCCTTCCGCTTCGTGAAACTTTTTTGTTAGGTCTTTTGTGCCCTAACCTCTTTTAGCCCGATCTCTTGTAGATCTTGACTCCTCTCGCCTTCTCTTACCCCGATCTACAACGTGAAGCGATTCGGAAAGTTTTTCCAGCAAAACCTAAGGTAAGTGGTGATCTTGCTCTTGCTTTTTCTCTTTGCCATATAATAGCTCCAAGCTGACCCCCCTTGATCTAGCTGTGCTACATTTTCTTTTTATCCTCTAATTATTTCTGCTTATAACTTGGCATTTTGCCAGTTAATAAAAGGAATTTTATTAGCATTAAATCTCCTTTGTATTTTCCATTTCTACTTGCAATATAGTATGTTATGATCTGTTGGGTCTCGCCCTTTGTTCCTTGAAAGAATCATGAAAATGTGAATAATCTGTTGGAGGTCGTACACAATGTTGGTGGTGCCACCGGTGCGATGCTCTTTTAATTTAATAAATTCTATTAGAGGTCGTACACGATGTTGGCGATGCCACCGGTGCGGTGCTCTGAGGGTCGTGACGATGTGAGATGGTATTATCCCCGCACGACTTCTCTATTTTTTTTTCTGATGAGCTGATCAGTCTCTATAATTCTGAACAAGAGTAACATGATTAATAATATGAATGTTGATGGTTATTTGCTGATGGCGAGTGTTGACCTTGCCTGTTTTCACACCTTTGTTTGGTGAGTGATTTTCTGCTGATTATTAGATTCTTCTGCTGTTTTTTTTCCTGTTGATTATTTGCTGCTAGCTTTGTCATCACTGATCCTTGCAGCTACTGTTTCCCTCCGGTCTCGCGGAGGTTTGCTTACTTTCTTGCTTTCTGCACCACTTGTAACTTGCTTCTGAGGTGTTCTTTCTTTGAATGCCTCAGGTTCAGGGCAGTAGCAGGTGTTAGTGCGGAGTTGCGTTGGTCGCCATCTTCGGATCCTCTTGAGGTAGGATTCTCTGTGAACTTGTTGGCCCGTGGGTTCGTGTCAGGTGTTGACGCCCATGGTACCGTTTGGTTAGACTTTTGCTACCCTGCTGCTGTTACTTGTTCTTTACTTTTGAACACTTGTTCTGGAATAGTTAGATGTGGGTTGGCTTTATAACCCCTTTCTTAGATATGCTAAGGCATTTGCAGCATTGCACATCATGATTTGAAATGTTAAGCTCACTAATTTCTGTGCATGATAAAACTACTTTTATATTTAGTAAATCTAGACGTACGATCTTGCATGGTGCACATCACTTGGTCTTCATGTACACTTAGGACACTAAGTAATTAAATCAAGTATTTTACTACTGCGTAAAATCTATATTTTTAAAAGCGTGGACTAGTTGATCCACCTAGCCGAGGGACGCGGCTTGTTAATTTTCTGCATAAATCATTTTTGAATCACTTTGAATTGATAATAATAATTGCTTGAACTGCGATGAAGGATGAGTTGCCTTAACGTCAGTAGCGTCCCCTACGTGATGTGGCATCACTACGCGTAGCTTTCCCTGTTGGGTTTTTCTAGAACCATACATCAAATGTAGGCGCAGCGGAAATGAAGAGAAACAACCCAAAAGATTCGGATCGACCATGAATATTGAATCAAGAAGTTAATCAAATGCTAGGTATGAAATTACCTTTGCGGGATTGGATCAAATCCAACCTAGATGCTCCAAGAAGAAGAGTCTTGTCGTCGGCTATGCGAGAGTCTTCACGGAATGATGTCCGCGACTCTACAGAGATCGACACGAACAAGGGAGAAGGACGACTGCACCTTGTACTTCCACGAACTACTAGGTTCGCTCCAGGAAGAACACACACGACGACGATCGCCGAAGAGGAGGTCAGCGGAGGCGATTCAGGGCGGCGGAACACTTCCGTCTAGGGTTCGGGCGAGAGCGGAACACTTCCGTTGGCTTTTGTTTTCGTAAGTCATGAGAACCCTAAAATAAGTCCTATTTATACCCAAAGGATAAACAGCTTCTAGAAGAATCGCTATCCGCACACCACACAGCAAAATAGGGGCTTCTGTTCCAATTCGTCGGGATTCCACGGAACAGCATTCGTCGAGTTTTCACGGGACAATCCGACGAATTCCGACGAATCACATCAGACGACAACATTTGCCGAGTAAATGCTCTCTGTGACAATTCGTCGAGATTCCACGGAACAATCCGACGAATCCCGACGAATCCGATGAATCATGTCAGACGGCAACATTTGCCGAGTTAAGGATCTCTGTAACAATTCGTCGAGATTCCACGGAACAATCCGATGAATCCCGACGAATCCGACGAATTCTATCCGTGTAAACCCGACGAATTCAGACAGCAACATTTGCTGGACTTCCCCCATTCTATATGGTGATTGGTAACCTTTACCAACATAGTCAATCTTCCATCTTCTCCACATGCTCTTATGTGCGACCCTGCAGGCTCATATCGCGTTGGCAGTGACATTACATGTTTGACCACTTCTAGATCACAATGGTAACTCCAACAGTCTCCCACTTGATCTTGAAAGTATCAAACAAAAACCTCACAAACAATGAGCGGCATCTAGCAATGCATCATTGCTCCCCAAGCAATAAGAGTTCATAACTCATAAGCCTTTATGACCAATGTTCCAGCGTTGTCTTTGTCCTTTTGTCCCTTACATCCGGAAAGAACTAGAGGCATGGACCGTGTCACCCTCATAATAGCTCAATCCAAGTTTCTTGATCTAGAATGGACTTCCAGAGAATGGTGAGCTCAATATCACATATTGACTCAACCAAGCATGGCCATGCATTTCTCAGTCCAATTCCATCAAGGGGCCCATGGATGCAACTCCTGTTATATAGGAGGACAAATCCCATATCTGCTCACACCCAAACACCCAAATGATTCGTAACGTACCCAACGACCACCCTTATCATCAACCTTCTTCAAGGAAGACTTTAGATGACATCAAAGCACGCTCTTCTTCACTCGATGAATGCTGTGACTTCAGGTCAAAGGACCACAACACCATTGTCAAATGAGACCTACTTGTGACACTTTTAAGTAACAATCCACAAAGTAGTCTCAGGTTGGGTCTGTCCAGTACAACTTGTTCACTAACAAGTACCCACGTGATGACTTGATATCACAATATCATGACCTGTGAGAACCGGTCATCAGTCAACACACATGCTAGTCTTAATGTATCATCATCACCCTTAGCTTCTACGATGATACCTCGACCATGGACCTTTTAAGAATGAAGCTTCGAGATCATAGGCTCTCACATTCAAGTCACGTACTTGATGTCCTATGGAAGCGAACATTCTAAGGGTATTTATCACGAATTTTATTCTATCATATAGAAACAGTATATCGTAATAAAAGAACTTGCCATTAATTGTAAAAGGAAATCATTGGTACACAATTCATCATATGAATAAATATTAAACAGCCAACAGAATATATATTTTACATGCAACCCACAAGACTCCCACTAGAGTTGATCACTCAGGTATCGTATACCCATTGATCTAGCATGACCATCATGCTTTCTCTGCGCGAGAGGCTTTGTCAGTGGATCTGCAATATTCTCCTCAGTCGGCACTCTACAAATGTTCACATCTCCTCGTTCGACAATCTCACGAATAAGATGGAACCGCCGAAGTATGTGCTTGGAGCGCTGATGGGATCTAGGTTCCTTAGATTGTGCAATTGCACCATTGTTATCACAGTAGAGAACTACGGGACCAACAATGCTAGGAACTACATCTAGCTCGCCGATGAATTTCCTAATCCATACAGCCTCCTTCGCTGCATTAGCCGCAGCGATATACTCGGCCTCAGTTGTAGAATCAGCAACTGTCTCTTGCTTGGAACTCTTCCAGTTCACAGCTCCTCCATTCAGGCAAAACACAAACCCTGACTGAGACTTCGAATCATCCCTATCAGTTTGGAAGCTGGCATCCGTGTAACCATTTACAACGAGCTCTTGCTCTCTACCATATACCAAGAATACATCCTTAGTCCTTCTCAAGTACTTCAGGATATTCGTTACGGCTATCCAGTGACATTCACCAGGATCAGACTGATACCTGCTAGTCATGCTCAAAGCAAAAGAGACATCGGGTCGAGTACATAGCATTGCATACATGATTGACCCAATTGCCGAAGCATATGGAATCAACTTCATGCGGTCCTTATCTTCGCAAGATTTTGGACACTGGTCCTTAGAGAGATTTACACCATGAGACATGGGCAAAAATCCTTTCTTGGACTCAAGCATGTTGAACCGCTTCAACACCTTCTCAATGTACGTACTCTGGGTCAAACCCAGCAACTTCTTCGATCTATCTCTATAGATCTTAATACCGAGTATGTAAGTCGCTTCACCCAAGTCCTTCATAGAAAAGCAGTTCCCTAGGTTGTTCTTAACAATTTTCAGGGTAGGTATGTCATTCCCGATCAACAGTATGTCATCTACATACAATATCAGGAAGACAACAATGCTCCCACTGATTCGCTTGTAAACACACAGTTCATCCTCGTTCTTGACAAAACCAAACTCTTTGATCTTCTCATCAAAACGAAGATTCCAACTTCTAGAGGCCTGTTTCAATCCATAGATGGACCTATTCAGCTTGCATATTTTAGTGGCTTCATTTGGGGATACAAAACCCTCGGGTTGTGTCATGTACACTTCCTCAAGGAGGTTTCCATTTAGGAAAGCCGTTTTGACATCCATCTGCCAGATCTCGTAGTCATAATACGCAGCAATAACAAGCAATATCCTAATGGACTTTACCATGACAACAGGGGAAAAGGTCTCATCATAGTCAACACCATGAATTTGCTTGAAACCCTTAGCCACCAGTCGCCCTTTGAATGTCTGTACATTCCCATCCATGTCGGTCTTCTTCTTGAAGACCCACTTGCACCCTATGGGTCGTACCCCTTTAGGTGGTTCCACCAAGTTCTAAACTTGGTTTGTATACATGGAGTCCATTTCGGATTTCATAGCCTCAAGCCATTTGTCGGAGTCCGGTCCATTCATAGCCTTTTGGTAGGTCGATGGTTCATCATCATGATCCATAAGCAACACATTACCTATTTGAGACACGAGAAATCCATATCTCTCAGGCTCAAATCTTGGTCTACCAGATCTACGTAGGACTTGTGTCTCTTGAGCAGGTTCTCCAGCTATAACATCTTGTAGTCCTGGCTCAGAATCCAACTCTGGTTCATTCACTACTTGTGGTTCTTGAACTTCTTCAAGTTCTACCTTTTGCGTCTTTCTTGACAAGAACTCTTTCTCCAAGAAGACACCCGTCCTTGCGACAAACACTTTGCCCTCAGACGGTAGGTAAAAGTAATATCCTTTCGTTTCCTTAGGATATCCCACCAGATAACACTTATCTGATTTGGGTTCCAGCTTGTCATGCATTTGACGTCGTACGTATGCCTCACAGCCCCAAATTTTAATGAATGACATACTAGGACGCTTCCCAGTCCATATCTCATATGATGTCTTTAGAACCGTTTTCGTTGGAGCGCGATTCAGTGTTATTGCAGCAGTCTCTAAAGCAAAACCCCAAAAGGAAACAGGCAAGTCTGCATGACTCATCATCGACCGTACCATGTCTAACAAAGTACGATTTCTCCTCTCAGACACACCATTATGCTGTGGTGTCCTAGGTGGAGTGAGCTGTGATACAATACCACATTCTTTCAGATGATCACTGAACTCATGACTCAGGTATTCTCCACCTCGATTAGATCGGAGTGCTTTAACCTTTTTACCCAATTGGTTCTCCACTTCATTCTTGAACTCTTTGAACTTTTCAAAGGTTTCGGATTTGCACTTCATAAGATACACGTATCCGTATCTACTGAAATCATCAGTAAATGTAACGAAGTAGAAATACCCACCTCTAGCCATAGAACTCATGGGCCCGCATACATCACTATGTACAACACCCAAGAGATCCTCAGCCCTCTCAGTATAACCAGTGAAAGGGGGTTTAGTCATCTTGCCTAATAAACAAGACTCGCATCGCTCAAATGATTCATAATCAAATGAGTCCAATAGTCCATCTTTATGGAGCTTGGATATGCGCTTCTCGTTTATATGGCCCAAACGACAATGCCAGAGATATGTAGGATTTGAGTCATTTGTTCTTAGTCTTTTATTATTATCTACATTATAGATCGGATGGTCTAGGTTCAAAACATAAAGACCATTAAACAATTGAGCTACAGCATAACAAACATCATTCTTAAATATAAAACAACAATTGTTCTTAATTATAAAAGAAAATCCAATCATGTCCCAGCATGAAATGGATATAATGTTTCTAGTTATAGCCGGAACATAATAACAATTATTAAGTTCTATTACAAGCCCACTGGGCAAAGAAAGACGGTAAACCCCTACGGCTACAGCAGCAACTCTTGCTCCATTGCCGACGCGCAGGTCCACCTCTCCTTTACTCAGCAATCTCCTCCTTCCCAGTTCCTGCACATTTGTACAAATGTGAGAACCACATCCGGTATCCAATACCCAAGATGAAGGAGCAGAAAGGTTTATCTCTATAACGTAAATATTCGAAGCGGAAGTCATACCTCCCTTCATTTTCCGCAGACCGTCAATGTACGAAGGACAATTCCTCCTCCAATGACCAGCCTTGCCACAGTGGTGGCATTTCCCTTCCTTCACGGTGCTCTTCTTTTTCAGCGCAGAAGATTTGGGCTCAAGATGTGACTTAGGTCCCACCTTCGTCTTCTTAAAGCCCTTGGCCTTACCCTTGCCTTTATGTACCATCAATATGGGACTAGCAGGCTTGGCCTTCTTCATGTTTATCTCGGCAGTTCGCAACATGCCTAGGATCTCGGGCAGTGTCTTGTCTATTTCATTCATGTTGTAGTTCAAGACAAACTGCTCATAACTATCCGGCAACGATTTCAGGATAAGATCTGTGGCCAACTCTTGACCCAGAGGAAAACCCAATCTCTCCAGGTTCTCTATATACCCAATCATCTTGAGTACGTGAGTACCAACCGAGTCTCGAGCTCCCATTTTGCACTGAAATAATGCCTTCGTGACATCGAACCTCTCTTGACGAGCTTGCCCTTGAAACATTTTCTTTAGGTGCTCGTCAATCTCCTTGCACCCCATGTTCTCGTGTTGCTTCTGAAGCTCAGAGTTCATGGTGGCAAGCATAAGGCACTCGACGTCTAAGGCGTCATCGGTATACTTCTTATAAGCATCCTTATCAACACGGGACGAGTTCCCGGTCGGCACCTCGGGGGCTTCTTCTTCCAAGACGTAGAGCTTTCGCTCTTGCCTGAGAACAATTCTCAGGTTCCTATACCAGTCCATATAGTTCGTCCCACTAAGCTTGTCCTTCTCAAGGATAGCTCTCAGGGACAAGGTGGAATGTGAACCACTTGCCATGGAATTCTACAAGAATTGATGCAGAATTTAATAAGTACCTTAATTTCAAAATACAATTTATTTTAATTTGGACTTCAATTAAACACTTCCACTATTTTATTCAAATTGATAGCCCTCACTATCAATTCGGAGAGTCCATGCGAGCTACTCTCTTAGTGGACAAGATCCGTATTTCACCAACACCACGAGTCCGCTTTGGCGTTCCTCTCATAATGCGGTTATTTAGGTAGGCAACGCTTGCCAATTGCATCCTCATGCAACTCTTGTATGGCTGGTGAATAACTCCTTATTCGCATCCATCATATGGTGCATGCCAACCCTATGCCTCTAGGCACTCAACCTTTGAGGTCACCTAGTTAAGTTAGACCCGATGCCGACAGTGGGATATCACAATTATCCGCTCGCACCCTTACCAAGATAGATTAATGCACCTTGCTTTGGCAAGCCCACACTTCATCGATCGAGGCAGGAAGAGTGTCATCCATCGGAAGGCATCCGATCACTTAATATTTGAAGAAGGGATTTTAATTTTTTTTAAATAATAGGTTAACACTTAACCATGATCAACATTTGATCAAAGTGCACATCCACAGAAAAACAAACTTTCTAAAATCCACATGCATCTCTTATGTGCACAACATAAGACTATCAACCTTTGATAGACGAAAGGGCTAAATCTGGACATTTAGAACTCTTCCAAATCTTCAGATTTACATGCATTGGACAAAGGCAAAGACAACTCGACTTAAAGCAGTAGACAAGCTCGTCTCTCATTGTTGGATTCAAAATCCAAAACAATACAAGGGTTCATTAACCACTTGAGGGACGGTTACTGCTAAGGAGACAACAATTTCTAACAATTAGAAATAACCACGAAATCCCAGACGTTCCTGACGGGGTTCCAAGGGGCCGCGCCCCTGGCGGGGGTCTCGCTGACCGATCAGCGAGCGGGGTCAAGGGGCAGAGCCCTTGCGGGGTGCGGGGCAGAGCCCCGACCAAATTTTGAAATCCCATCACCAGAAACCACACAAAATCACATCAAATGTGATATTCCAAGAAGAAATCTTGACATTTAGAACGCTTCCAAATACCTAGATTTGCACGTACTGGAATAACCTAACTTCTGAAACAACATTCATGATCGGAACCTGGCTCTGATACCACTGTTGGGTTTTTCTAGAACCATACATCAAATGTAGGCGCAGCGGAAATGAAGAGAAACAACCCAAAAGATTCGGATCGACCATGAATATTGAATCAAGAAGTTAATCAAAATGTTAGGTATGAAATTACCTTTGCGGGATTGGATCAAATCCAACCTAGATGCTCCAAGAAGAAGAGTCTTGTCGTCGGCTATGCGAGAGTCTTCACGGAATGATGTCCGCGACTCTACAGAGATCCACACGAACAAGGGAGAAGGACGACTGCACCTTGTACTTCCACGAACTGCTAGGTTTGCTCCAGGAAGAACACACACGACGACGATCGCCGGAGAGGAGGTCAGATGAGGCGATTCAGGGCGGCGGAACACTTCCGTCTAGGGTTCGGGCGAGAGCGGAACACTTCCGTCGGCTTTTGTTTTCATAAGTCATGAGAACCCTAAAATAAGTCCTATTTATACCCAAAGGATAAACAGCTTCTAGAAGAATCGCTATCCGCACACCACACAGCAAAATAGGGGCTTCTGTTCCAATTCGTCGGGATTCCACGGAACAGCATTCGTCGAGTTTTCACGGGACAATCCGACGAATTCCGACGAATCACATCAGACGGCAACATTTGCCGAGTTAATGCTCTCTGTGACAATTCGCCGAGATTCCACGGAACAATCCGACGAATCCCGACGAATCCGCCGAATCATGTCAGACGACAACATTTGCCGAGTTAAGGATCTCTGTAACAATTCGTCGAGATTCCACGGAACAATCTGACGAATCCCGACGAATCCGATGAATCATGTCAGACGGCAACATTTGCCGAGTTAAGGATCTCTGTAACAATTCGTCGAGATTCCACGGAACAATCCGACGAATCCCGACGAATCTGACGAATTCTATCCGTGTAAACCCGACGAATTCAGACAGCAACATTTGCTGGACTTCCCCCATTCTATATGGTGATTGGTAACCTTTACCAACATAGTCAATCTTCCATCTTCTCCACATGCTCTTATGTGCGACCCTGCAGGCTCATATCGCGTTGGCAGTGACATTACATGTTTGACCACTTCTAGATCACAATGGTAACTCCAACATTCCCTACTCTGATAGCATTTTAAATGTTGGGAAAATGCGGGTTGTGACAATATCCACCCCAAATCACTCATGGAGGTGTTTTAGGTGATCCTAAACCAGTGGTCAAGGTTTCACATCATGTTGAGGAGATTTAACCACAATACCCCAAATGGAGCACCATACCCTATTTTTGACCTAGTTTGACCAAACTTGGGTTAACAAATTACCTAACCTAATCAGTCCCAATTAGGCTGAAATTTTTACCAGGGTCATATAATAAACCTAAGGAGCACCCATTAAAATTTGGAGGGGATTGGAGGTCATTAGACCCTATAATTAATTAACATATGAATTATGAAATTATTACAAAAGCCTTAGAAAAATGTTCCCCTAAAATTTCCATCTTTGGGTATGTTAAGGGGGTTGATACAAATAGCCTAGGTTTCAATTTTCATGCCCATAACATTTCTTTATCAAGAGTTATTCAAGAAAAGGTGACTGCCCTACCCTAGGGTCCACCAGTCCTACCAAAATGGCCCTACAGGGGGCTACATTGCCGCTATTGGCCTTAAACAAAATTTCATCTAATCTACACACCAAGGACTACAAATTTTATGTTGGGCACTTTTTCATCAGAGGTAGTCTAGTATTTTTAATAATTAAAAGAAAACTCTGCAAAAAGTGTGACAGAAATGAAATAAATCATTTTAATCATATGAAATGATTTTGCACGATTCTTGGCGCAGATCTGACGACTCCTGGTCGTCTTCTTCCTCCAGCCAAGGGCTGGGATTAGCCCGTCCTGGGCTCACTTCCTCCTCACTATCCCGGCCACTTGAGCGCCGCCCCGGCCGACCAATGCCACCACCACCTTCATGGAGGTGGTGGCCGGCGATTAGAGGTGGTTGGCCGGCCGAAGGTGGCCGGAGTGAGGGGTTTTTATGGGGGAAAGAGGGCTCGAAACGAGCTTTCTCGAAAGCTTGATTCGAGCCTGATTTGGCTTGAATTAAGCCCCAGTCTAGATGACGATCTAGCCCTAGAGGAGAGGAAGCATATCGGACCTGATTCATGGCCTGGTGGCGCGTATTTCGGCGAGTCACCATTTCCAGTGGTGGAGCTTTTGGTGCCATGCCGATCTAGGCTTCTGGTGCTCGATTTCTTCGGGGAAGAGGGAGGTTTCACTCCTTTCCGACCTCTGAAGGTGTTAAAGAGATCAATTGGGGGAGGGGAGGAGTCATGGCATCAATTGTCATTATCACCATTAATGGTGATTTAGGCCACCTCTAATTCT
Source organism: Dactylorhiza incarnata (assembly GCA_033032865.1). Lineage (NCBI taxonomy): Eukaryota > Viridiplantae > Streptophyta > Magnoliopsida > Asparagales > Orchidaceae > Dactylorhiza > Dactylorhiza incarnata. The sequence continues at coordinate 18,709,172 of JAWHQI010000011.1, read as the reverse complement.
CCCCTGATTCAGCTCCCCTAGCCATGAAAACCTCAGGATCCTGTTTGTAACTGAAGGGGGAGGTGAATGTTCATCAATTGGGGGAGGATTGAAGGATCAAATGTATTCAATCACCATGAATGCTCTCCCTCTCTCTCCCAATTTGGGGGAAACCTCCATTTTATCTCTTCTAATCACCATTTACAGAATTTGAGTGGTAATTTCAGTAATTACCAAGCCCTCTAGGTGGTTGACCAGTTTAGTTGGGCCTAACTCAAATGGGTTGGGTTTAATTTTAGCAAATTAGGTCATTTTGACCTAATTTAGGACAAGGTTGACTTTGGTCAAATTGACCACATGGGTTGATCAAAATGGGTGGGTAGTGACCCCTTGGACTCCTTCAAGGGTTAGGAAGGTCTAGGTAGGGTCAATTTGGTAAGGTGAGGGTCAATTTACCCTTAATAGGTTACTTTGACCAAAATAGGGCTAGAGTTGACTTTTGTAGAATTGGCCAACTTGGAGGTCCCATGATGGGGCTTTTTTGTCCATTAGGTCCCTAGCATCCTCAAAAGGGTAGGGGTAAGGATAATTTGGCATGGTGGAGGCCAATTGGCCCTAATTGAGGTACTTTGACAAATTTAGGGTTAGGGTTGACTTTGGTCAAATTGGCCTCTTTGGTTGACCCCAATGGGTCCCTGGTGCTCCAAGGAGACCCCTAATGGGTTAGGGATACTATGGTGGGGTCTAGGTTCAAGGTGGGGCCCTAAAGTCCAACCCTAAGCTAGGTATTTGAAAACTGCATTTGCAGACCACTTGGGTTTTCTCCTTCTCACCTAAGCTCGCACGGTCTTAAGCTCTTCCTATGGTTTTGTCATGACCTAGTCATGACAAAACCAACTTGGAGGTCTAGTTGTTTGGGGGATGTTACAGTATATGCCTCTCTTTGGCTTCTCGAGAAAGAGAGAGAGAGAGGAAGGAGGTGGAAGGAGGAGAGGATTTGCTGGTGACTCTCGGCGGGACTTCAATCGAGTGTAGGTTTGTCATCGTCGATGCACCGAGCTGCTACAACTCTATTTTTGAGAGGTCGCTCTTCAACTCCTTCAAGGTCATCTCATCTACGTACCATCAGTGCTTAAAGTACTGTTAGGGGATGTCCAAATGAGGATTATTAGTGATTCTAGAGCAACTCAAGATTGTTATCTGAATGGGGTAAGCACTATCAGTTGGATGGAAGAGGTGGACAAGGTTATGGAGGGAATGGCTAGGCTGGAAGTTACATAAGAAGTGGAGGAGGTAGAGGTGATGACAAAGGGCGGGTTGCCCGGGATTCTGAAAATCAGCGGAGTCTTAAAGTCCGAGGAGAAGATAATGATGGTGGTGTGCTTGGAGGAGAATGTAGGCATCTTCTCCTGGAGTGCAACCGAGCTTCCAGGGGTTGATGTTGATGTAGCATGCAACCGCCTCAAACTAGACCCTGAGGTTAAGCCCATTCGACAAAAGAAGAGGGCGATCGCCACTATGTTGGCTGAGCCCATTAGGGAGAAGGTGAGGAAGCTGCGTGAGGCAGGCTTTGTATTAGAGATCCTGTATCTAGACGGTGTCTCCAATGTTGTAATGGTTAAAAAGGCTACAGGAGGCTGGTCGATGTGTGTAGATTTTTTCCTTATTGAATTAAGTCTTTTTGAAGGTTTGTTATCCCTTGCCTCGAATCATCGTGTTGGTTGATTTAGCCGTCAATTTTTTTGTGATGAGCTTCCTTGATGCCTTATCAGGATACCACCAGATTCGGATGTACCTCCTCATCATCGTGACGTTTCCTTCATCACGAGTGATGGATATAGCTACAAGATAATGCTTTTCAGGTTGAAGAATGCAACAACTACCTACCAGTGAATGATGGATTGCATCTTCAAAGAGTAAAAAGGGGCAAAACCTAGAGGTGTATGTGGATGACCTCTTGATCAAGAGCAAGAGCATCCTGGAGCATGCCAATGATCTAGTGGAGACCTTTGCAACACTTCAGAGGTGTAAGATGAGGATCAATCAAGCAAAGTGATGTTCGGGGCAGGGAGAGTAATGTTCTTTGGGCATCTTCTCACCCCATTGGGGGTGGAGACCAATCCTGGAGATGGAATCCACAAAGAGAACTAAGGAAGTATAGAGGCTAACAGGAAGGCTAGAGGTCCTCAGTTGCTTCCTGTTAAAGGCCTGAGAGAAATTATCCCCATTCTTCAAGACTATCTGAAGCGGCCAACAGTTCGTGTGGACGAAAGAGTGTGAGAAGGTCTTCGAGAATCTCAAGTGGCAGCTAACACAAGCACCTCTACTTCAAGGCCTGAAGGAAGATGAATACCTACTCCTTTTGTAGGATTAGTGGCAGAGGCGATGCACTCAGTATCCATTAAAGAGAAGGGGAAGGGGCAACTACCCATCTACTATATGAGTCGGGTACTCCGGAAGGCGGAGATGCGGTATCCCATCCTAGAGAATCTGGATTTCTCCTTGGTGGTGTCGGCACAGAAGCTCATGCCCTATTTTAAAGCACTCTCCATCTGCATGGTGACAAAACATCCTCTTCGAAGCATTATGAATGGGGTGGCGCACTCGGGATGGGTTGTAAAATGGTCTGTGGAACTCAGTGAGTTTGACATCTCCTTCTCACCAAGGGTGGAAATCAAGGCGCAAACAGTGTCAAATTTTCTAGTTGATTTCTCGGTGGAGGCGTATGAAAGCGAAGGCTCATCGGGCTTAGTCTCCTAGAAGATGTTCGTGGATGGAGCTTCGGGCAAAAGCTCTGTGAGAGTGGGCATAGTATTGGTGAGCCCGCATGGAACCATGATTGAGCAGGTAGTTTAGATCCTCTTCACCATCATGAATAATAAACCGGAGTATGAAGCGATAGTGGCAGGATTATGCCTAGCCAAGGAGTTGGGGGTCCAGGACATCACAACTTTCACAAATTCAGTGGTGTTTGTGTCATAGATCCGTGGAGAGTTTGAAGTATGAGACGCCATCCTGCAGATATATATGGTGAATGTAAAATGGTTGATAGGAGGCTTCCAATCCTTCTTCATCCAGCACGTGCCCAGGGAAGAGAACTAGGCAGCAGATCATTTGACGAAGTATGGCCCGAAGGACAGAGGCATGATCACAGATATGTTGTGACCATCCATCAAAGAGGGGGATATGATGGAGATAGAATAACGAGATTCTTAGATAGTTTCGCTAGTTACGTTAGCCAGCTTCCAGCTGAAGTTGAAGATAAGAAAAAGTTCAGATACAATGCTGCTTACAATCTACTGAAAGAAGGAGAGTTATGTCATAAGACCATCTTGGGCCCCTTGACCAGATGGTATCAGATTTTGACATACCGCGAGTGTTGGAAGAGCTCTATTCTGGGGAGTTTGAAAGTCATTCTAGGACTCGCACCCTAGAACAAAGAATCCTGATGCAATATTACTTTTGAATGACAATCCTAAAGGATGTCGATGATTTCTCAAAGAAGTGCTAAAAGTGTCAGCTCTTCGCTCCTCTTCAACTGCAGACGACCCAGGAGATTCATTCGATCATAGCCCCTTGGACGTTCACCATTTGGGGGATGGATTTGATCGGCCCTTTCCCCTAAGCTAGTGGGCAGGGGAAGTTCGTTCTCATGATGATCGACTACTTCTCCATGTTTATCGAGGCTATGGATCTAGCTAAGATCACATCTCAAATCATGAAGAAATTTATCTAGGGAGAGATCACTCGCAGGTTCAGGATACCCCTTGCGATAGTCACCAACAATGGGTCGTAGTTTGCCAACTTAGAGCAAGCTGATTTCTACAAGCAAATGAGGACAGATCTTCTGTTCACTTCTGTGCCTCATCCTCGAGGCAATGGGTAAGTGGAAGCTGTGAACAAGCTAGTAATCAACCTCCTGAAGAAAAAGGTTACGAATCTCAAGTGGAACTAGGCAGAACATCTCCCTTTAGTCATATGGTCTTTGAAAATCATTCCTAGTTCATGAGACACCTTTTAAGTTGTCCCACGAGTCTGAGGCTCTCATCCTAGTGGAGTTTGAAGTCGGGAACCCGAGAGCAGTTGCGGAGGAAGAAGGAGATGAGGAGTGGTGTCTTTAAAATGAAGAACCACAGAGTCTATCACTCGACTACCTTGAAGAGCTCAGGGACCTCGCATCTGTCCGACCGGAGGACGTTAAAAGGAGGATGTCAAAGCACTTCGACAAGCATGTCCACATGAAGAAGTTTCGGGTAGAGGACCTCATCTTGAAGAAGGTTAATGCAGCAGGAAGATCGTCTTCCATCCGGAAGCTCAACCCAAATTGGGAAGGACCATTCATCGTATAAGAGCCGCTCAAGACTGAAGGGTAATGCCTACAAAATCATGAGGGAGAATCACTCGACAACACATGGAGCGGTGATGACATGAAAAAGTTCCCCCCTAGAAGGGGGAGGGTATATTTGTTTGTCATGGTACATGCTTACATATGAAAACACCCTGAAAAAGGTATATTTGTGTTCCTCTTCATAAGAATATCTCAAGCATGCATGAGTAGGTAAAATCAATCTTCGCGATTGGGTTGGGAAACGAGCCTCCAACTTGACTCTCATAAAACACAAAGCGGATGATGGGACAGTGTGTCGGGTTTTTTAATGCTTCCTCCTAATTCCAAGCCTCTGCACTGACGATCGAGATCAACTCCTCCCTTACATGTTGGTCGATGATCCCCCGAGTGCACTTCTCATCCGGTTGGAGATGTTATCAGAAGAGAGTGTGGAGATAACATCCCAACTGGATGAAGAGAAGATTGTTTTGCCTCGAGGAAAGATCCTCTATAATCAAAGACGTCACCAACCTTAGAAGAGTTGGAAGGTCGATATGGGATCAAAGTAGCTTCCTAAAATTTAAGCTTTGCATTATTTCCTTTTGTTGGAACAACCCTATTTCTGATTTGGGCTAGGATCACTATATGTTGACTAAGGACAAAGTTGACCCCAATGTATATTTTATGGGTCAAGAGTTTTGGCTGTTAGAATTAGAGAATTCATTCAGATTCTGCGTTCGACGAACTCCATACTACGTTCGACGAACGACTATCTGCGTTCGACGAACGACAAGCTCTCTGCGTTTGGCGAATGGCTTGCTTCAAGATCGTCTCAGCGGTCGACGATCCCGTCTCAGCGGTTCAGAGGTCGACGAACAGATTGGTTCAGTGGTCGACAAACAGAACCCGGCTCAGCGGTCGACGATTTTGCTCATGCTCAGCGGTCGACAAAATTATCCAGGCTCAGTGGTCGACGAATCCTTCCGTTTGATGAACTCCAGTCTATGTTCGACGAACACCTTCAGATCGACGAAAGTTCTCACAGATCAACAAAATTAATTATTCCAGCAAGATTCAATTGAGGTCGACGAAGTAAATGTTGTGTTCGACGAAAATCTTGAGGTGGACGAATTTTACACAGATCGAAGAAATCTTATTTAAGTTCAAAAAATTTCAGAAGATTATATTTCTTTCATTCTCTGAACTCAGATCGACAACAGCAACGACTCTTTCTATCAGATCAAGTAAGAAAAATATATTTCCTTTATTATTCCAAGATTATAGCCGTTGACATTCCTCGGAAAAAGACATTTCGTGGAAAAGGAAAGAGATAAATCGGCGTAGCAGATTTATGTTTTCAAAATAGCTTTTCAGATATATTTTTTCCTTAATATAAGGGATCTGCAATTAATGTCTGTTAGAGATTTTCAAAAGAAAAGGAAAAAAGATATAGCAGATTATTACACAGCAGTTTTACACGACAACAAAAGATACAGAATATTTTACAGTATTGCTGTATAGAGAAAAGAACAGAGAAAAAGAAAGAAAGAAAAAGAGAAAGGAAGAACAGAAGAACAAAAATCACACAGATCTTCATCTTCTTCCTCCTCCAGCAGCACTTACATACTGAGAACATTGTTGTTTATGGGGTGCCTACTTAATCACCTAGAGGGGGGGGGGGGGGGGGTGAATAGGTTTTCCTTTGTATAAAGTCCCCATTTAGGTTTTTCTTTCTTTCTGGTTAATAGATATAAGAAATAAAGAACAAACCACAGAAAGCACACAACGATCTATAGAGGTTCCTCAAGACCGGGTGTCTTGAGTAGTCCTCTCTCCCTCTGCGCCTACCCAGCAGTGTGCTGGATTCGGCAAACTCTGCCAAAAACTTCAGGCCCTCAAGCCTTACAACACGGACCCGCAAGTCCCAACAGCCTAGGCCCTCAAGCCCTTACTTCCCCCGAGCCCGCAAGCTCGACACTCAGGCCCTCAAGCCCTACACAACACAGACCCGCAAGTCCCGTGTCTACAGCCTAGGCCCGCAAGCCCCTTCTGCACCCGAGCCCTCAAGCTCAACAAATCGCACCCGCAAGTGCACTGCCCTGGCCCTCAAGCCTCACAGCTCTCCAGCCCTCAAGCTAGACAAGTTTGGCCCGCAAGCCTTGCAAGAGATCACAGTAAATAAAACTGCTTCTTCTGCCGGATGGTGATTGGCGACTTAGCTTGATGGAGATCGACTTCTTTAGGTTGAAGAAGATGCTTCTTGATTTGGAGATTTTGTAACACCCCAAAGATCGTGGTTCAGCGAGGTAGGCGGAATGGTAGTGTTGCGCTCGGGATAAGCTCAAAATTCCAGACCAGGTCAATGCGCACGACCATTGTCCTCTTCGCGCCCGACCAGTGATCGTGCGCCAATGATCGTGCGTAACCCGCAAAGATTCGGAGTTCTGTCTCGTCTTATGCGCACGACCATTGTCCTCATCGCGCACGACCGGTGATCGTGCGCCAGCGATCGTGCGTTAATTCAGAAGAATATCGAGTTCTGTCTTGGGCAGTGCGCACGACCATTTCCCTCTTCGCGCACGACCACTGACCGTGCGCCTGTGATCGTGCGCCCTGTTTATTCTGTTCCGCAATTTTGAGCGGAGAAGAAGATCGGACCGTCCAAATCTTTTGGAAATTGATCCAACGACTAGGTTTAGTTGCGGGAGACTATTAGGGCTGATGAGAGGGGGTTAAACCTCATATTCTCTAAGCCATTCTCTCTCCAAACCCTAGAGAAAGAAGGAGGAGCCAAGGAAGAAGAAGGGAGATTCCGCCATTGACGGAGCTCCGGAGCTCCGTTTCGCGAGCCGTTTCCAGATCTGGAGAGTGCAGCCCAGTGCGGTCGTTTCTCTCCGTGTAGAATCTCGGATCTATGACAAAAAAGAACGCTCCTAGGGTAACGATATTTTCTCCCGTTGTTTGGACTTGTCTTTTGTCCTCTCCTTCATTTCTCTATGCTTGCATGAGGAATCCCTTTCACCAAATGGGTGAAGTGTAGGATTTCCTCAAGTTCTTCGGAACTCCGGGTCGATTGTGTCCGTCCCCGGCATATTGCATGTAGAAAATCCGGTAGTCGTGCGGATTTAGGCATTGTGTGTGAAGCCTATTCGTGGCCGTGAGCCCGAATCGGTGATGCTTGATTTGCGACATTGCATTTAGGTTAAGCCTAGAATGCGTGCCGGAGAATGACTCTGTGATATATGCGATAGTATTGCGGGATTTAAGCATAGGCATCTTGTGAAGATCCTAACGGAAGCCCCATGCTTTGCGAGTGGTTGAATGCAAACCTTCACCACTAGAATTGTTGAGGAGTGGTCTTGTACCTCCTTTTTGGTTACGTATAAAGCCCTAACGATCCCTCATGCCCTCCGGCCGAAAGGCGGAGTCGGGTCTTGAGTCGTTACAAAGTAAACTTTTAATGCTTGGGTGTTGTAACTCATGTTTTGTGTAGCACTAGCGAGTGCTAAACCCTTACGGGTTGAGGTGATGTCATACCCGCATCGTGTGTTCAATCGATGACAAGAGCACGGGAATTGGCTGAACTGAACCCGTTTCCAGGCGTGGCAGTAGGGGGATTTGTCTCTTGTAAACCCGAACGACCTTGGGAGAGGTTGGGAAGGGCGTCTTGCCTAGACCGACCAAAAACTCTTTTCTATCTAGAGTTTCCGGACTCATGATGGTTTTGGTGCTCGGGAAGAAGTACCTTTGGTGCATGCCTTGAGAGCATGGAGCGTGCGGTTGTGTGTATCCACGTTTGTGATGAATTGATGTTGTTAGCCTCATGCGGTTGTTTAGGCGGTTGTGGGAACCTTCGGGTGAACTCAACCAACATCATGTGCATACCTAGGTTCCTTTCTTTTGATGCTCAACCTAGAAGATTGATTGTGCTTGAAACCTCACCTTGTGTAGTTGCACTTCATTTATATTAGTACTTGTGCTAGTATGGCTTACTTGCAGGGTAGAAGCTCCGCCACCCCGGGAAAGGGGTGGGGTCGTTATAATTTGGTCAGCTTTGCTGACCGTTACCTTGTTTGCCACCGCCTGGTGGAATGTTCTTATGCAGGTGCAGGTGAGCCTAGCGGAAAATAGCGGGCGGGGGTCCTTATGCTGAGTTGGCCCTCGAAGGCCAGCCCCTTTTCTGTTTTCCTTGTATTGCCGGCCTGCGTGCCGATGTATGTTTGGAGTTTTTATCACATTTGGTAAATGTAAGGCCTTAAGGCCGTAACTCTATATTTTGGTTTCATTCCTATGATAGTGGACAGTTCTAATTGAAATGGTTTAATTAATGCTTCCGCTTACGTTTTGTACTCTCGTTTAGTTGTTACTTTTCTGGTTATCACCTTTTAACTCCTAGCTAGTGTGGCTTGTATGGCGTGGGGTCCCGGCCGGACCTGCTATTATACTCTTCGTACTGGCAGGGTGTTACAATTTGGTATCGGACTTAAGGCGTCGATCCGTAGTTTAGCGAATTCGGGACGAATTCCTTTTAAGGGGTGGTGTGCACGGGATGTGCATTCACCTAAAACGACAAAAACTAATAAGAATGTCCACTTAGGAATGGGAAAACATACTTGTTTGCGGAACCTGAGCGTTCCATGATTGTTGTTTTGCTATGCTTTCAGTCACTAAATTGTCTCCTACACGATTATAGGTGACTAGGAGTGGTGCGAGGCCGTCTCAACCCCGTAACACTGCTGAAAGTAGTGGGTCGTCTGAGGTGACAGTGACCACTCCTTCGGCTGAGATGATCAAGTTAGTCGCTGAAGCGGTCTTCGCGATGATCAACACTCAGTCTGGGCAGCTTGCACAACCTACTACTCCGACTCTGGATGTGGCCCCTGTAACTGTTGCTGTAGTGGAACCTGCGGTAGAACTGAGGGTGGAACGTCGAGTTGCGCAGGTAGTAGTGGGGCGAGCACGTGACCAACAATTAAAGTACTTTCTGAGCCTCAACCCTCCATCCTTCGAGGGGACGGAATCCCCTGGGAGAGCTGCTGAGTGGTTGTCAGAAATAAAGAGGACTTTAATGTCAATGCTTATAAGCAAAGATATGTTGGTAACCTTAACCACCTTCCTACTTATAAGAGAAGCAAGACTTTGGTGGGAAGGAGAGTTGTTGCTCAAGTTTGGTGGGAGACAACTTTCCGAAATCTCTTGGGAAAACTTCCATGGGTCTTTCCTTCTAAAGTTTCTACCCCTAACTGAGATTCCTGAACTACAAGATCAGTGTTCACACCTAGAGCAGGGAGAACACTCAGTGGATGAGTACCTGATTGAGTTCATCAGTCGGAATCGTTATGAGAGGTCTATGTGGGAAGATGAGGAAACCAAGGTCAACAAGTTCTACAATGGTCTGCGAGATGACCTAAGACTAATGCTTGTGGGTCCAAAGTTACTCGGCTTCAACGTCTTAGTGAAAACAGCTAAATCTCTGGAAATGGATATGAAGAGTATGCCGTGCGCGAAAGACTTCAATGAGTTTCATGCGTCGGTCTCTCAGTCCAAGTCTGAGTTCAGAAGAAACAAGAGAAAGTTTAACTCTGTGGAAGCTAAGACTGCACGGTGTTCCTTAAATTGTTTCACTTGTGGAAAGGTGGGACACAAAGCCGCGGTGTGTCGAAGTGGTCCCCCAAAAGCAAAAAGAGGAGAAGTGGACTATGCTCGTGCGATGGGTTCAGCTCCTATGGAGAAAGGCAAAGCGGTGGAGTCTTCGATTCCCCAATATTCTCTAACCCAGCCGAGAGTCTACTCTTATGGCCAGCAAGAGGTCATCCAGCATTGCGATGTTGCCACAGGTATGGATGATCATCTCCTAATATGATGTCTACCCCGTGTGCGGATAGAGATAGAAATATGTCCACTGTATCTGTTGACAACAAAATTTTATGTCTTGTATTTGTGTGCAATTAGGCCTTGTCCTAATTATCGACTATTTGACGAGAGCTCTGTTGGTGTGGGAGCATCGCTCTCCTATTTGCTAAGGACTTCGTGTTATGAATCGAATTGTCATTTACCTTAGTCAAGGATAGATTGGGGGTAATTGATAAATAGAAAATATACGCATTTTTCTATATAGTTTTTAGTATAGTTTTAATTAAATTTGTAAATAATATATGTAAATTAATGAATAAAATGTTTGTTTTTGTTATTTTTGTTTTTATCTTAGTTTTATTTTCATTTTATAAAATTTCTGTAATTTTGTTAAGTCACGCCCTCGGACACGCCCGTGTCCAAGGGCGTGTTCAATAATTTCTGATAATTTTCATTTCTGTCTTTTTTCCAGCTCAAACATCAAGTCACGCCCTCGGTCACGCCCGTGACCGAGGCCGTGTACTTGGTCACGCCCGTGTTGGATGTTCAGCCAGATTCGAGCCCAAATGTCAATGTCACGGCCGTGATCGGGTCACGCCCATGACCGAGGCCGTGACTCAACAAAGCTTCCAGAAAACCAAAGGACACGCCAGGTGTCACGCCCAGTTCAAGCTCAAGCCTGCCGACATCGAACACGTCCGTGTTCCTTAGAACACGCCCATGTACTTCCAAAGTCGCCGATCAAACCTTCTAGATGCCAGCCTGGATCCAGCTGTTCTGGCTATTCGCACCCCAAGCCGTGTCACGCCCTCAGTCACGCCCGTGACCGAGGGCGTGTAATTCCAAAATTTTGCCTATAAATAGAGGCCGACCCCCTCATCAATTCCCCCTCTTGGAACCTCTTGGAACCTCTTGGAACCTCTTGGCTCCTAATGGATTGCCCTTTTGGGTGATCTTCCACAATATTTTGTCCACTTTTTGTATTTTTTTTATTTTCTTTTTTAATTAGGTGTTTATTTTATTTTCTTTTTGTAATATAAATGTTGAAATTAAATGTTTTTAATTTTGTAATTTTATTTCCTGTAAACCCCGTTATTATGGCAATAAATAAATTTAGTTTTTTCGTGCATTCGTAGCGTAATTTCAAATTCTGCAATTTCATATTCTGCACCGTATTTCAATTCATAACTTAGCTTTATTTCTGCACCGTATTTCAATTCATAACTTAGCTTTATTTCCGCACTTCAATTTTCGCAATTTTTCTTTCTCTAGCTAGATTTATTCGTCGCCATAAAATCAGTTTTCTCGCTTAGATTCGAATTTATGCGTCGTCATAATTTTTCATTCTTTTCTTCCTTGACACGGTAGTTTAGAATGGGATATTCGGGCTGCGTTTAAAATCGCTTCAAAGCGAGCGTTTTTCTCTCGTAATGCTTTCTTCGTTTTCGTATTTTCACTTTATGTTTTTATTATTCGTGTTTTTGTTGTTTTATGTTTTAATCATTTTCGTTTCCGTCATTTTTTTTCGTTGTCATCACCTTTTTTTAATTCGTGTTTTTGTTTTCGTTATTTCGTTTAATAGCTTAGTTTTATTTCATTATTGCAATGCATTTATTTCCCGCCTACCCATTTGGATAGGACTTGCACTGCATTTATTTCCCGTCTACCCGTTTGGGTAGAACTTGCACTGCATTTATTTCCCGTCTACCCGTTTGGGTAGAACTTGCTCACGCATTTATTTCCCCTCTACCTATTTGGGTAGGGATTGCATTTCTTTAATTCCTGCAATTTATCGCTTTCATTTCAATTTCGTAGAGTGTGTGCGTTTTAATTTAGTGCGTCCTTTTTGTCTTTTCTATCGCTTTTCTTGGTTTTTGCTAAACGCACACCAAGCCCGCGATTGTTATCATTTTTGTTATTATCGTTATGTTATCATTTTTGTTTTTGTTTTTAATTATCACTTTCATCACTTATTTTTAATCCGATAAAACAATAGCAGTTTTCTCGAAGTAACAATACTCGACGGGACCCAGGACTAATACGACTATGTTATGATATTTTTATCATATATATACTACACGCGATAGGTGCGCTTGCCTCTAGCAATTTCGTAAAATTATTTTCTTATCAAGTTTTTGGAAAATAATTTTCCTATCAAGTTTTTGGCGCCGTTGCCGGGGAGAACTTCGTCGATATTGCGAAAAGAGTTTACGTTATTGATTTTATCATCTTCAAAAATCAAAAAAATTAAAAAAACCATCTTACCAAAAAAATATATGTTCTTTCTTTTCATTAAGCCTTAATTTGTAAATATATAAAATTAAAAACCAAAAAAAAAATAATAATATATACGTTCTTTCTTTATATGCCTATAAGAAAACCAAAAAAAATGATAGGATTTCTATTTTGTTTTTCATTAAAGTTTTTATATGCATATTTGAAAACATATTATTTCAAATTTCAAAATGAAAAATAATAATGAAAAACTTTATAATCAAAATCAAAATGAATTCTAGGAATTTTAAGATAGGACAATAGATCGTTTTCTCGAAGTAGGATTACTCGACAGACCCAAAAGGGGATTTTTGTCGATATTTTGAAAAGAGGAAACCCGGTTGCTTTTACCTTATATTTCTACTTTTTCTTCCTTGCTTTTCATCTTAAAGTTTTTCTTTATTAATTTTGTTTTTTTCTTATGTTTTAATATAACTTTAAATATGTGTATTTTAAATGATGATGAAAACATAAGTAGAAAACTCCAAAAATATATATGGTTTTACTTTATATATATATTTCATGCTTTTTGTAAATATTGAAAAAACCAAAAATCATAAGAAAAAAAAATCACTTTGTTTTTCTCTTTTCTTGTTCTTATTATTTTTGTTTCTTTTTTTTAGTATCATTATGTATATATTTGTACATATAAGAAAATTCAAAAAAAAAAAAAAAAAATTTACTTAATGTATTTTCATTTTCCTTTGTTTTTGTTCTTTTCTTTTTATCCCTTATTTTTACTTAATATGTATATATGTAATAAAATTAAAAATCTAAAAAATGTATTATGATGAAAACTTATCTTAGATAAATCCAAAAAAAAAATCATTATAACTTTATTTTCTTTTTGTATATATATTTTTTTGTTTCATTCATATTTTAATATGTGTATTATTACATATTTTTATCATGTTAAAAAGAAAACCTAAAAAAAAAATAATGATGATGAAAATATTAAGTTGAAAAAATCCAAAAAAAAATATATATGTTTTATTTCTTTCCATTACTTTCTCTTTGTTTTCTTTCTTAAGTTTTTTTTATTATTATTACTTATTTAGTTTTATTTTGTATATAAATATGCATATAAAAAAATAAAAAATGATATGATTTCTATTTTATTTTCATTAAGATTATATATGCATATTTAACAAAACAAAATAATATCTTAACTAAAATGACAAAATAATGGAAAACTTTAAAACATAAATCTAAAAGAATTTTTGGAATTTTTGAGATAGAATAATAGTTAGTTTTCTCGAAGTAGGATTACTCGGCAGACCCGCGAGGGGATTTTTGTCGATATTTTGAAAAGGGGAAACCATATTACTTTTATCCTTTCATTTCACTTCTTCTTCTTTGATTTTTATTTTAAAGTTTCTCTTTATTTTTTATTTTTATTAAGTATAAAGGTTTTTATAATTATGCATATTTCAAAAATGATGAAGATATATTTAGAAAAATCCAAAAAAATAATAAATATATATAGTTTTACTTTATGTATATATTTCATTCTTTTTGTGATTAAAAAAAAAACCAAAAATAATATGTTGTATCTTATTTTGTATCTTATTTTTGTTCCCTTTTTTTTCTTTTTATTAAGTAATATTATGTATATCCATGCACATAATTAAGAAAAATCCAAAAAATGATGAAAAAAAAAGATGCTTTGTTTTTTTTGTAACTTAGCTTTTCCTTTTTTGTTATTACTATTAAGTTTTATTATGTATATAAATTTGCACATCTAGCAAAACCTTCAAAAATACCAAAAAAAAAAATAATATATATATATATAGTTTTGCTTTATTTATATAGGTTTTATTTTTTGTAACTTAGAACAATAAGAAAAAAAAAAACTTATATATATACATATATGTATATAATTTAATCTCATTTTTACCTCCCCCCCTCTTTGTAAATAACATTTCGTGTTTTGTTTTAACATCTTTTTGCAGGAATTAATCAGGGCATCTCGTCTCCAAAATAGGGGCGTGCTTTTTCCCCCTGCTTTTCCCCCCTTGTATTTTCTTTTTCCTCTTAATTATGCTTTTATACATATATAATTAGATTTGTTCCTCATACTTAATTTCAACATTGGGGACAATGTTGATCTTTAAGTATGGGGGTGTTTAGCCCTTTTTTGTAATTATTGCCCCTCTCTTTTTACTTAGAAAACAAAAAAAAAAAGTTTTTTTTAATGTTTTTATGTTTGTCTTTTAATTATATATAAATAACCTTTCTTTTTTTATATATAATCAAATCCAAAAAAAATTGATGAAAAAAAGTTATAAAAAAATTTGTTATAACAAAATCCTCACAAATTTTGTCATAACCCAAAAATTTTTATATAAATTTTTAGTTTTATTTATCTTTCTCTTTCTTTTTCTCTTTTTTTAGTATTAATGTATATATTTTACCAAAATCAAAATTAAAAAAAATCACAAAAAAATATATGAAAAAAACAATTCTTACAAAAAAACCAAAAATTTTTGTATGTATTTTTGCTTTTCTTAAATTTCTTCTTTCTTTTTGTTACTTTATTTTTATTAAGTGTTTATATATGCAATTTGTTATAAAAAATCAAAAAAATCAAAAAAAACAAAAAAAATATCATATCTTAAAAACCCCAAAAAAATTTGATGAAAAGAAAAACTTATCAAAAAACCCCAAAAATAGAATAAAAACCCCTACTTAGCTTTTTGTTATTTCCAAGGCTATGTAGAGTTTATCTTTAAGCGTTTTCACTATTTTTGATTTGCTAAAACCATTTTATTTGCATCATAGTTTGTAAATTTAAATCAAGGAATTTTGGTAGTAAAGAATTTCTTGTGATTTTAATTTAATTTGAGAACAAAACTTTTAGCACTACCTCGAGTTAACCCTAAATAGATTCGTTTTTGTATTATATTGGCAAACCATCTTTAGATTCAATTATTCTAACTCGAACTTGTGAAACTTTAGGAATATTCTAATCCACTAAATTTTGCTATCAAATACTCTTTTATTACTCTAGTTTTTCTTTTGAAACCCTCACCCCTTTAGCTTGGCATAAAAAGTAAAAGAAGACGTTTTAAAAGAAATCCTGTGTCAATGGGAATAAAAAGATTCCGTAAACACAGGCACCCAATATTGTTAAAAGAAATCTCGTGTCAATGGGAATACAAAAATAAAATTTCGTAAACACGGGCATTGGGTTAAGTTTAAAAAGATTTCAATTATCCCCCGTAAACCAACGTTGGGAATCAAAGCAAAACCACCAAAATGGTGGGGTGAGAGGATTAAATCCATCACCCCTAATCCAAGCACTCTTCTCTTTGCCAAAGCTTTCCTTTTTCCCCTACCCCTTAGCCACTAAAATTGTAAGCTAGATTTAAATTTAAAAAAGTTTGCGAGAGCATAATTAGTAGGTTTTATTTATTCTTAAAAATTTTTCTTTAAAAAGTTAAAGTTTTATATAATTCTACTCTAATTAAAGGCGCCAAAAACTGCAATATTCGACGTTATTTAACTAACTTTAGAAGTTTCACTAAAACTTTTTCGCTCTTTTTAAATTATCTTCACAATTTAGGACTTACCTCTTTAAATCTCCTAAATTTATTTCGATCTCACTTTTGATTAAATAAATTTTTTAGTAAATTAGAAATTTTATTAACGTCTTATAGGTATCCCTTACTTTTGCTCTGGAATAGCAAAAGCTTAAGTATGGGGGTGTTTGATAAATAGAAAATATACGCATTTTTCTATATAGTTTTTAGTATAGTTTTAATTAAATTTGTAAATAATATATGTAAATTAATGAATAAAATGTTTGTTTTTGTTATTTTTGTTTTTAACTTAGTTTTATTTTCATTTTATAAAATTTCTGTAATTTTGTTAAGTCACGCCCTCGGACACGCCCGTGTCCAAGGGCGTGTTCAATAATTTCTGATAATTTTCATTTCTGTCTTTTTTCCAGCTCAAACATCAAGTCACGCCCTCGGTCACGCCCGTGACCGAGGCCGTGTACTTGGTCACGCCCGTGTTGGATGTTCAGCCAGATTCGAGCCCAAATGTCAATGTCACGGCCGTGATCGGGTCACGCCCGTGACCGAGGCCGTGACTCAACAAAGCTTCCAGAAAACCAAAGGACACGCCAGGTGTCACGCCCAGTTCAAGCTCAAGCCTGCCGACATCGAACACGCCCGTGTTCCTTAGAACACGCCCGTGTACTTCCAAAGTCGCCGATCAAACCTTCTAGATGCCAGCCTGGATCCAGCTGTTCTCGCTATTCGCACCCCAAGCCGTGTCACGCCCTCAGTCACGCCCGTGACCGAGGGCGTGTAATTCCAAAATTTTGCCTATAAATAGAGGCCGACCCCCTCATCAATTCCCCCTCTTGGAACCTCTTGGAACCTCTTGGAACCTCTTGGCTCCTAATGGATTGCCCTTTTGGGTGATCTTCCACAATATTTTGTCCACTTTTTGTATTTTTTTTATTTTCTTTTTTAATTAGGTGTTTATTTTATTTTCTTTTTGTAATATAAATGTTGAAATTAAATGTTTTTAATTTTGTAATTTTATTTCCTGTAAACCCCGTTATTATGGCAATAAATAAATTTAGTTTTTTCGTGCATTCGTAGCGTAATTTCAAATTCTGCAATTTCATATTCTGCACCGTATTTCAATTCATAACTTAGCTTTATTTCTGCACCGTATTTCAATTCATAACTTAGCTTTATTTCCGCACTTCAATTTTCGCAATTTTTCTTTCTTTAGCTAGATTTATTCGTCGCCATAAAATCGGTTTTCTCGCTTAGATTCGAATTTATGCGTCGTCATAATTTTTCATTCTTTTCTTCCTTGACACGGTAGTTTAGAATGGGATATTCGGGCTGCGTTTAAAATCGCTTCAAAGCGAGCGTTTTTCTCTCGTAATGCTTTCTTCGTTTTCGTATTTTCACTTTATGTTTTTATTATTCGTGTTTTTGTTGTTTTATGTTTTAATCATTTTCGTTTCCGTCATTTTTTTTCGTTGTCATCACCTTTTTTTAATTTGTGTTTTTTGTTTTCGTTATTTCATTTAATAGCTTAGTTTTATTTCATTATTGCAATGCATTTATTTCCCGCCTACCCATTTGGATAGGACTTGCACTGCATTTATTTCCCGTCTACCCGTTTGGGTAGAACTTGCACTGCATTTATTTCCCGTCTACCCGTTTGGGTAGAACTTGCTCACGCATTTATTTCCCCTCTACCTATTTGGGTAGGGATTGAATTTCTTTAATTCCTGCAATTTATCGCTTTCATTTCAATTTCGTAGAGTGTGTGCGTTTTAATTTAGTGCGTCCTTTTTGTCATTTCTATCGCTTTTCTTGGTTTTTGCTAAACGCACACCAAGCCCGCGATTGTTATCATTTTTGTTATTATCGTTATGTTATCATTTTTGTTTTTGTTTTTAATTATCACTTTCATCACTTATTTTTAATCCGATAAAACAATAGCAGTTTTCTCGAAGTAACAATACTCGACGGGACCCAGGACTAATACGACTATGTTATGATATTTTTATCATATATATACTACACGCGATAGGTGCGCTTGCCTCTAGCAATTTCGTAAAATTATTTTCTTATCAAGTTTTTGGAAAATAATTTTCCTATCAGTAATGCTGCCTAATAGATCTCGAGTGAGCGCGAATAGGAGAAGCTGTGAAAAGGCGCGAAGATGTTCTTCACCTTGTTGAAGGATTCGGGGCCTAAGACCAGTTTTGTGTTGTCCTAGTAGTAGCGGACCAAGCTGACCGAGAGGAACTGTTATCCGATTCCGAGAATCGACGACTTACTTGACCAACAGGTTGGGTCGACGGTATACTCTATGCTTGATTTAAGGTCCGGCTACTATCAGCTTAGTATTAGGGAATGTGATGTTCCAAAATCAGCGTTCAGTACCCGCTTTGGGCACTATGAGTTCACGGTGATGCCGTTCGGTCTGTCTAATGCACCGTCGGTATTCATGGACTTAATGAATAGGGCATTCCGTGAGTATTTGGATCAACTTGTGATCGTCTTCATCGACGACATTTTGGTATACTCTCAATCGGAAGAGGAGCATGTAGGGCATCTGCACGCAGTTCTGAGCACCTTGAGGAAGAGTCAGCTATATGCCAAGTTCTCCAAGTGCGAGTTTTGGCTACCGTCAGTAGCATTCCTTGGTCACGTCGTTAGTAGAGATGGAATTGCGGTTGATCCGTCGAAGATAGAAGCGATCCGAGCCTGGCCTTTGTTGAAAAACGTAGCGGAAGTCCGATGTTTCTTAGGACTTGCCGGCTATTATAGGCGCTTTATGGAAAACTTCTCGTGGATTGCACTTCCTCTCACTAAACTGACTAGGAAAGATTATAAGTTCGTTTGGTCGCCCGAGTGCGCACGAGCTTTTGAAGAGCTGAAGAGCCGTCTGACCACGGCGCCCATTCTATGCTCGCCATGTGGTATGGAAGGCTACGAAATTTATAGCGACGCCTCAGGAAGTGGTTTGGGTTGTGTCCTAGTGCAGTTCGGGAGGGTAATTGCCTACGGCTCCCGGCAGTTGAAGGTTCATGAGAGGAATTACCCGGTCCATGATTTGGAGCTAGCGGCCGTGGTATATGCTCTTAAGCTTTGGAGGCATTACTTGTATGGCGTGAAGATCGACATCTTTACCGACCACAAGAGCCTCAAGTACTTGCTAGATCAAAGGGAGTTGAATATGCGTCAAAGGAGGTGGATGGAGTTCCTTGGGGACCACACCTTCGACATCAATTATACTCCCGGTAAGGGAAATGTAGTAGCGGACGCGCTGAGTCGTCGGGCTCCCGCTCAAGCAAATTGGATTTTGATGCACGATGAGCGTCTAATCCGTGAGCTGGAAGAAATGGAGATCATTTGCGTTGATCGAAGAGCGTCTACTTCAGCATGCTTGAACTAGACGGAGGTTCAATTCCACCTTGCCGACCGAGTTCGACAGGCATTGGAGCTGGATGAGAGCATGAAACGCTTCAAAGCGGAAACCGTTGACGGGTTAAACGCTGATTTCTCTTTCGAAGATGGCCTTATGTGGAAGAATGGCAGATTGTGCATCCCAAACGTTGGTACTCTACGGGCGGAGTTGATGTACGAGGCTCATCATACCAAGTACTCTATCCACCCGGGGAGCACGAAATTGTACGTGGTCATGAAGAAACTCTTCTGGTGGCCGGGTATGAAGAAAGACATTGCCCTTTACGTGGCCAAGTGGAACACTTGCGCGTTGGTGAAGGTGGAATGTCAACATCCCGGTGGATTTTTGAAGTCCTTGCCGATTCCGGAATGGAAGTTTGACGATATTTCGATGGATTTCGTGCACGGATTGCCGAGATCGCAACATGGAAACGACGCCATCTGGGTGATCATGGACTGACAGACAAAAGTATCGCATTTTATTCCGAACCGGAAGGATGATTCTGTAGAAAAGCTAGCGAAGCTCTATGTTGATAGTATTGTGCGGCTGCACGGTGTCCCTCGTAGCATCGTCAGCGATCGTGACGGGCGTTTCACATCGAAAGATTGGAGGCTTATCCATGAACTGTTGGGCACTAGATTGAGATTTAGCACGGCCTTCCACCCGCAAACAGATGGACAGACCGAGAGGACCAACAGGACTATGGAGGATATGCTCCGAATGTGCGCTCTAGATTTTGGAAAGAAGTGGGAAGATCATCTCTACATGATCGAATTCGCCTACAATAATAGCTACCAAGCCAGTATAAAGATGGCTCCTTTCGAGGCCCTCTATGGTAAGAAGTGTCGTACGCCGTTGTCTTGGGCAGAAACGGGCGATACTAAGCTATTAAAGCGAAAGGATATTGAGGAAGCAACTTCGACGATCCGAACTATTCGAGAAAGGCTATTGATTGCCCAGGATAGGCAAGCAAAGTATTACAACGCCAAGCATAGGAACCTAGAGTTCGCCGTCGGTGACCGAGTTTACTTGAAGATCAAACCGTTCAAAGGGGTATCAAGGATCCGACGCTTGAAAAAGCTCAGTCCAAGGTACTTAGGACCGTTTGAGATTGTGGAACGTGTTGGTGATGCGGCTTATCGGCTTGCACTATCTGCAGAGCTGAGCGGTCTGCACGACGTGTTTCACATTTCAGTTCTGAGGAAGGCAGTGCAAGAGCCTACTCATATCGTTGCGGTTGGCAAAGTGTCGGTGGATAGTGGGTTGTCGACGAAAGTCAAACCCTTACGCATCGAGGACACCGAGGTAAAGCAGTTGCGGAACAAGTCCATTCGGATGGTAAAGGTCCGGTGGGATAATTGCGACCGAGAGGAGCTAACTTGGGAGAGAGAGCAAGCGATGCTTGCGGAGTACCCCGAGCTATTTCTCTCAGGTAAATTTTCTTTAAAAACTGTAAATTCCTGCTATTACTGTTTTCGAAATTTTGGGACGAAATTCTTTTAAGGGGGGTGGAGTTGTAACACCCCAAAGATCGTGGTTCAGCGAGGTAGGCGGAATGGTAGTGTTGCGCTCGGGATAAGCTCAAAATTCCAGATCAGGTCAATGCGCACGACCATTGTCCTCTTCGCGCACGACCAGTGATCGTGCGCCAATGATCGTGCGTAACCCGCAAAGATTCGGAGTTCTGTCTCGTCTTATGCGCACGACCATTGTCCTCATCGCGCACGACCGGTGATCGTGCGCCAGCGATCGTGCGTTAATTCAGAAGAATATCGAGTTCTGTCTTGGGCAGTGCGCACGACCATTTCCCTCTTCGCGCACGACCACTGACCGTGCGCCTGTGATCGTGCGCCCTGTTTATTCTGTTCCGCGATTTTGAGCGGAGAAGAAGATCGGACCGTCCAAATCTTTTGGAAATTGATCCAACGGCTAGGTTTAGTTGCGGGAGACTATTAGGGCTGATGAGAGGGGGTTAAACCTCATATTCTCTAAGCCATTCTCTCTCCAAACCCTAGAGAAAGAAGGAGGAGCCAAGGAAGAAGAAGGGAGATTCCGCCATTGACGGAGCTCCGGAGCTCCGTTTCGCGAGCCGTTTCCAGATCTGGAGAGTGCAGCCCGGTGCGGTCATTTCTCTCCGTGTAGAATCTCGGATCTATGACGAAAAAGAACGCTCCTAGGGTAACGATTTCTTCTCCCGTTGTTTGGACTTGTCTTTTGTCCTCTCCTTCATTTCTCTATGCTTGCATGAGGAATCCCTTTCACCAAATGGGTGAAGTGTAGGATTTCCTCAAGTTCTTCGGAACTCCGGGTCGATTGTGTCCGTCCCCGGCATATTGCATGTAGAAAATCCGGTAGTCGTGCGGATTTAGGCATTGTGTATGAAGCCTATTCGTGGCCGTGAGCCCAAATCGGTGATGCTTGATTTGCGACGTTGCATTTAGGTTAAGCCTAGAATGCGTGCCGGAGAATGACTCTGTGATATATGCGATAGTATTGCGGGATTTAAGCGTAGGCATCTTGTGAAGACCCTAACGGAAGCCCCATGCTTTGCGAGTGGTTGAATGCAAACCTTCACCACTAGAATTGTTGAGGAGTGGTCTTGTACCTCCTTTTTGGTTACGTATAAATCCCTAACGATCCCTCATGCCCTCCGACCGAAAGGCGGAGTCGGGTCTTGAGTCGTTACAAAGTAAACTTTTAATGCTTGGGTGTTGTAACTCATGTTTTGTGTAGCACTAGCGAGTGCTAAACCCTTACGGGCCGAGGTGATGTCATACCCGCATCGTGTGTTCAATCGATGACAAGAGCACGGGAATTGGCTGAACTGAACCCGTTTCCAGGCGTGGCGTTAGGGGGATTTGTCTCTTGTAAACCCGAACGACCTTGGGAGAGGTTGGGAAGGGCGTCTTGCCTAGACCGACCAAAAGCTCTTTTCTATCTAGAGTTTCCGGACTCATGATGGTTTTGGTGCTCGGGAGGAAGTACCTTTGGTGCATGCCTTGAGAGCATGGAGCGTGCGGTTGTGTGTACCCACGTTTGTGATGAATTGATGTTGTTAGCCTCATGCGGTTGTTTAGGCGGTTGTGGGAACCTTCGGGTGAACTCAACCAACATCATGTGCATACCTAGGTTCCTTTCTTTTGATGCTCAACCTAGAAGATTGATTGTGCTTGAAACCTCACCTTGTGTAGTTGCACTTCATTTATATTAGTACTTGTGCTAGTATGGCTTGCTTGCAGGGTAGAAGCTCCGCCACCCCGGGAAAGGGGTGGGGTCGTTATAATATGGTCAGCTTTGCTGACCGTTACCTTGTTTGCCACCGCCTGGTGGAATGTTCTTATGCAGGTGCAGGTGAGCCTAGCGGAAAATAGCGGGCGGGGGTCCTTATGCTGAGTTGGCCCTCGAAGGCCAGCCCCTTTTCTATTTTCCTTGTATTGCCGGCCTGCGTGCCGATGTATGTTTGGAGTTTTTATCACATTTGGTAAATGTAAGTCCTTAAGGCCGTAACTCTATATTTTGGTTTCATTCCTATGATAGTGGACAGTTCTAATTGAAATGGTTTAATTAATGCTTCCGCTTACGTTTTGTACTCTCGTTTAGTTGTTACTTTTCTGGTTATCACCTTTTAACTCCTAGCTAGTGTGGCTTGTATGGCGTGGGGTCCCGGCCGGACCTGCTGTTATACTCTTCGTACTGGCAGGGTGTTACAGATTTAGCACTGGATCTTCTCCAGCCATCACTTCATTTGCCTGGTGTTGATCGACTACTTTTCAGTCGATGAGGATGACTGATTCTTTTGAGAGTTCTTGTTTCTTCTTCTTCTTCTTCTTCTCCGTAAGGATGTACTGTTCGATTGAAGAACGACGGGATTCTTTTTCTTTCTAGCACAGCGAGCTCTCTCTTCTAGGGCAACACTGTTCCCTTTTAAAGGACAGATGAGAAGCATAACGGTAACATCTATTGTCCTTTAATGTAAGACGCCCATTCCATAAGAGCACGCGCTGATTAGACAATCAGACGGCGACATTAATTGCTGACATCACGTCCGCAAGATTGGAATTCTGTCTTCAAGATATTTGCATCATTACAACGGCAAGTTGTCTCTGACTTTGTCATCGTGATCTTCCTTCTGCCTCAGATGGTGGTATCTCGACGATACAAGATATCCTGGCGATTATGTATATACGACGATCTTCTTTCTCTGACAGTGTCGTCGTGAACTTTCTTCTTGCATCATGTCGTCATAATCATATGTTCTCTCGACGACATGTGTTCCACATGATGATGTCCCGTGTCATCTCTGCGTTCGACGATCTCGCCACGTCTCAGCGTTCGATGAATACTTTGCTTCTCAGCGCCTGCTGCTCTGCCCGTCATTACGATGACAAGCACGCATTGTCGACGATATCACTTGTTCTTCTCGACGACATTTCATTAACTTCCTGAGATTATACGCTAGAGAAGTAATCAGATACAAGGTGAAGTCATCTTGACTTGGTGACTTCTTTAAATCAGGAATCATGTGGGCAGGATTCCCAACAATCTCCCCCTATTTGAAGAAGTTAGAATTCCAATTCAAGATGACTTTCACTTAGACAATAAATATTATAATCTTAACTTTGAGCATGTAAGATTGTACTTATCTTTGATGAACTCCCTGATTGCATCAAGCCAATAGCTCCCCCTTGCTTTGATGCCTCTTCTTTGCTCCCCCTACCTTTAAGGTCTTCTTGAGCACTATTTCTCCCCCTTTCTGACTTCTTGTCTTCTGCTTTTCTAACCAAGGAGTAGCACAAGCTCCCCCTTTCTCAGGCATGATTTTTTAAGGTCCTGTGAGATTTTCTGACCACTTATCTAGAAAGGCATTAGTAAATAGTAAAGAAAAGATATACTCTGATTCTGCTATCGAGATTGCCACACTGGCCTGCTTCTTATTGGCATGTCCCTAAGGTACTCTTTCTATCTTCCTTGCATCCTGCATAATCTGTATCTGAATGTCTAGCAAAACCTGCATAACCTGTATCTGAATGTCTAGCATAACCTGCATAACCTGCATCTGATTTCTGGCGTATACCTATGTATTATATTTTGCCAGCTAAGCATACAAGGTGCAGGGCACGTTGTCAGCAGGCAATAGCAGTAATTGCATTTTATGAATACCATGCTGCAATAACATCACAGGCATATGCCTTATAAGCATTCATAGATAAATGTTCTCATATTAGAATTGTTCATATACGAGATTAGTCATATAACTGGACTAATTGTTCTTAACATAAAATGAACTTAAGAGAAATAAATGTTTTTCAGTCGTTGATAAGCAGGGTGTCTTTGCTGGAGCTGGCGTTCGTTGCTTCCTTCTTCATCTTTCGCCTATAGAAGTTCAGTGGCTTTGGAATCTTCTTTGGAGGAGGAGGGGGGCCGTGGGGAAAAGTCGTCTTATGTCTTGCTCTTTCTTCCAGATTTTTTATGTGATGACTCCATTTGATGGAGAAGTACACTCTTTCATGGTCCTTCTGACCATGTCCAAACTCTATCCATGATTCTGTGATGATCTCTCTTGAACGAGGACTCCATTTACCAGCTTCTGGGTCCTGCTCAACCTCACTTAGCCTCTTCTTCCGGTACTCCGCGCTGGATGTTCTCCTTCTCTTCCTAGTTGTTGCGGATTCATCTGATTCGGTTTCAGAGTCGGAGCTGGAGGTTCAGTGGGAATGTATCCGGAGGGGGGAACTTGAAGCGCTTGCTGTACCTGATTACTTACCCACTTCGCTTGATGCGAGAAAGCAGTTATGCTTCCCTTGATCTCTTCCCGGATTTCTTCTTCAATTCTCCTTTCCCCGTCTTGGAGTACTTCTTTCACAGACTCCTTTAGTTCAAAAATCTGTTCAAGAGTTTCTTGATCCCCGACATCAATAAAGTTTCTTAGTTCCATAAGACGAGCGTCTAGGGTTTGCTCGTGGTTGGTGAGTCTGTTCATGATGAGGTTTGTGGACTCCTCCTGTTGAGTTTGCAGTTGTGTGATGTCCTCCTTTATTGACTTTATTTCCTCCTTCATCTCATCCCTGATTTTATTTACTGCTTTTTCTATAAGAGCTTCCATCCGCTCCCACAAAACTCTCCTGTTCCTTTTCTGGCTGATATTGTTCTTGGGAAGACGACAGGTCGGAGACGAAGAGGTGGTTTGTCGAGGAATATATTAGGGTAAATGAGCTCCAACCTTGGCATTCACTCTACTTATAGGGGGAGTAGGTGAAGAGGCGCGCACACATTTTTGAGTTTATTGAGGCATCGATGTATGCTGCATCGAGCGGCTCTGATTTATCTAATTTAAAATTATTTATGTTATTTAGACGCAGGTTCGACAGTACTATTTTGTCATTGAAATACGTCTAGGATACCCATTCTTCCCAACGCCTCTTCCTAAGGCATTCTCACGCCCTGCTTGGGTGATGTCTTTTGGTACCAAACCTGCACCAAGGGTGTTAGTGAGCTAATTTTGTTGTTCTGCCGAAGGGTCAGAACATCCACCTTGTCCAAGGCCCAAATTGGCTTCTGGTGGGCACTTGGGCTACCTGCCATACAAGATTACAATCCCTTACGAACCCAAATGAATTTGGGTCCTTAGAATTTGTTAGCATTAATAGGCATACTAGATTTAATTACTTTAGGGTATATATAGTTGTAATGAATAAAGTGTTTTGCAGGCTTAGCATTTGTTACCTTTGGAGCAGTTGGATTGTACCAACAATCGATTGCAAAGTGGCCTGTTTTGCCACAGTTCCAGCATTCAAACTTGTTGAATAGCCTTTACTGACTGACTTTGTGAACTGGAGTTCTTTGTGTGTGAACAAATGAGTAAGGCAAAGAAGGTGAGCTATGCTGATGGTAGATGTGATTATCACCATTCATAGTTTCTCTTCTAGATTCACACTTCTTTATTGATCTCTTCTCTCTTCTGAACTTAGCCAGTTCACTTGTGGAGCTCCATTTTTTGAGATTCCTACGATTGGGTTGCCCAGCCTTCCAGATGGAGAGTGAGTTTACCTTCCTCAAGCTAGCCTGCCTCCCGCATGGTCTATCTGATCTTTCTTTCTTAAAGCATTCCAGCTCCCTACTTTGAGTGGAGCATCGACCATCAACCAGTGGAGGAGATGTCTCTAGTTTGAAGGAGCTTGCTACTGGATTTCCTTTAGTGAAGGATTTGTTCTCCATTCTTCTGACTTTATTAGCCCTCGTCTTCAGGAAACCAACCTGATTTCTATCTTTCTTTAGGAACATGATCTCTTTGCAGAGAGAGTAGCATGCTTCCCTGCTATCTACCAGCTCCTTCATGGTTGTTTCAAACTTGTATATTAGGTCAAGGTTTGAGTTGGCATTGTAGTCTCTATTGAGCTGGCAGAAATCTGCGTTCTCTAGAGTCAGCCTTTCAGCCTTTTCCGAGAGATCAGAGTTTCTGGCCTGGACATTTACGATTTCATCAGCTTGCTTCCTGCATATCTCCTTGCTCCTTCTGAGCTCTTCTAGAAGATCCTAATAAGTTTCTGAGGGACACATTTCAGAATCTGAATCAGTGTTCAACAGGGGAGGCCTTATTCCACTTTGTTCAGGGATGACTTCATTCTGAACTTCTTCCTCTGATTCAGATAGGGCAGTAAGTCCAAAGTGAGGCTCTTCCTCTGTATCTGTATTGCTTGACTCACTATCACTCAAGGTCTTGATCTTCCCCTTCTATGTGACAGTCTCTTTTACTCCTGATGATCCTTCCATGAGGATTTCCAGTGACTCCCACATTTCCTTGGCTGTGGTGCAGTGAGTAATTTGATGGAAAGTGTGAGTATCAACTGCATCAGCTAGAATGCTTCTTGCTTCTTTATCCAAGCTGGCAAGAAGAGTTTCATCTTTTATCATTGTCATGGAGGGACCTTCTTAAATAATTAAAAATATTCTTAGATCCATCGCCTCCATGAATATTCTTGCTCTGACTTTCCAAATGGCAAAGTTCTCCCTGGAGCAGATAGCTATTCTTGACTCCATACTAATGATGCTTAGACACCCACTGGCATATCTGTTCAAGCTGTTAAGCTTTTCTTTGAACAACCTCCCTCTGATACCACTTGTTGTTTATGGGGTGCCTACTTAATCACCTAGAGGGGGGGGGGGGGGGGGTGAATAGGTTATTCTTTGTATAAAGTCCCCCTTTAGGTTTTTCTTTCTTTCTGGTTAATAGATATATGAAATAAAGAACAAACCACAGAAAGCACACAACGATCTATAGAGGTTCCTCAAGACCGGGTGTCTTGAGTAGTCCTCTCTCCTTCTGCGCCTACCCAGCAGTGTGCTGGACTCGGCAAACTCCGCCAAAAACTTCAGGCCCTCAAGCCTTACAACACGGACCCGCAAGTCCCAACAGCCTAGGCCCTCAAGCCCTTACTTCCCCCGAGCCCGCAAGCTCGACACTCAGGCCCTCAAGCCCTACACAACACAGACCCGCAAGTACTGTGTCTACAGCCTAGGCCCGCAAGCCCCTACTGCACCCAAGCCATCAAGCTCGACAAATCGCACCCGCAAGTGCACTGCCATGGCCCTCAAGCCTCACAGCTCTCCAGCCCTCAAGCTAGACAAGTTTGGCCCGCAAGCCTTACAAGAGATTACAGTAAATAAAACTGCTTCTTCTGCCGGATGGTGATTGGCGACTTAGCTTGATGGAGATCGGCTTCTTTAGGTTGAAGAAGACGCTTTTTGATTTGGAGATTTAGCACTGGATCTTCTTCAGCCTTCACTTCATTTGCCTGGTGTTGATCGGCTACTTTTCAGTCGATGATGATGACTGATTCTTTTGAGAGTTCTTGTTTCTTCTTCTTCTTCTCGGCAAGGATGTACTGTTCGATTGAAGAACGACGGGATTCTTTTTCTTTCTAGCATAGCGAGCTCTCTCTCTTCTAGGGCAACACTGTTACCTTTTAAAGGACAGATGAGCCGCATAACGGTAACATCTGTTGTCCTTTAATGTCAGACGCCCATTCCATAAGAGCACACGCTGATTGGACAATCAAGCGGCGGCATTAATTGCTGACATCACGTCCGCAAGATTTGAATTCTGTCTTCAAGATATTTGCATCATTACGATGGCAAGCTGTCTCTGACTTTGTCGTCGCGATCTTCCTTCTGCCTCAGATGGTGGTATCTCGACGATACAAGATATCCTAGCGATTATGTATATACGACAATCTTCTTTCTTTGACAGTGTCGTCGTGAACTTTCTTCTTGCATCATGTCGTCGTAATCATATGTTCTCTCAATGACATGTGTTCCACATGATGATGTCCTATGTCATCTCTGCGTTCGACGATCTCGCCACGTCTCAGCGTTCGAAGAATACTTTACTTCTCAGTGCCTGCTGCTCTGCCCGTCATTACGACGACAAACACGCATTGTCGATGATATCGCTTGTTCTTCTCGACGACATTTCATTAACTTCCTGAGATTATAGGCTAGAGAAGTAATCAGATGCAAAGTGAAGTCATCTTGACTTGGTGACTTCTTCAAATCAGGAATCATGTGGGCAGGATTCCCAACAAACATCTTCATCAACAATACTCTCTCAGTCATCAGCTGCAAGCACAGATCTCCAAAGAGCAACAAAAAATCTGAGAAGCATTCTTCTCTTTCAAATTTACCAGCTACAGGAAGATCATTTCTTTCAAGAAAAGCTCCAGCCAATCTACTGTCAATCATTTCATATCAGACAGAGGAGTTCTTTTCTACATCAACATCCACTAGAGTCTTCTCTAAGCATCTTGACAGAGAAGAACATCTAAACCCCTCTATATCCCATCTTGTACAAGGTTAAAACTCCCTTCAAAAGTTTACCTCTTGGTGGCAAGACACCTTATCAAAAAATCCTGCTTGGTTTTTGGGCACCTTATCAAAAGCTCATTGGTGTGAGGGCACCTGATCAAAAATCCTAGTGGATCCTACCAAGTATGGTAGAAGAGTAGACGTACCTAGGTTATTGGGGAACTACTATAAAATTCCTTGTGTCTCCTGAGCTGTGAATTTCTGAGTTGCTTGTGCTGTGTGCTGTTTTCATTACTTGTCTTTAATCAGTTTTTACAAATCACTCTATACACATATACTTATATTAGTATTTTTAATTCCGCAAATAAAACTAAGGGAAATTTTTTTAAACTCTATTAACCTCCCTCTAGAGTTAATTTAAGATCTAACCTCCACTTTCAATTGGTATCAGAGGGCTGTTGATTCTTTACAGGCTAACACCTGAATTACAAAGATCAATTAGATCTTAAATTCCTTTAGAGTTTTTATTTCTTTTATTTTTGTTTACAAAACTCATGGCACAAAATAAAGAGTATTTTAGCACAAGACCTCTTATGTACAATCTCAGTAAGTTTGCACTATGGAAAGCAAGGATTAGGTTGTATATGAATTCTATTGATGAGGAAATCTTCAATGTGATTTTGACAGGACCTCCAGCTCCCACAACAACAAGCAGTGCTGAAACCACAACTGCCAACAATGCTGTTCCACCTCCTGAATGCACTGAAGCCCAGAAAAAGCAAAGGAGTGCTGATGCAAAAGCCATGAACATTCTGGCTCAAACAATGTCTGATGACATATTTTAGAAAGTAGTGAAATGCACCTCAGCAAGAGAAATATGGATTTCTCTCAACAATATGGTTGAGGGATCTGCTGATGAAAGGAAGGACGGAAGGTCCCATCTTATTTCTCAATATGAGAATTTCAAGAAAGGAGAATCTGAAAGTGTGGCTGATATGTACAATAGGCTCAGCCTCATAATAAATGAGTTGAAGACCTTGGATAAAGTGATCTCTATCACTGAGATCAATGACAAGATCTTAATGTGCTTCCCCAGCACATGGGATTCTAGGATCTGGCCTATCAAGGAAGCCAGAAGCCTCAATGAGATTTCTACTGAAACATTGTTGGGCAAGCTCAAATCCTATGAGCAGCTCATCAAATCCAGAGAAGCTGAACAACCCACTTCATCTCCAGCAAAAAAGAGGGAAAAGAACATTGCCTTCAAAGCAGCTGAAGAAGAAGAAAAAGCTCCAAGAGATGAGGAGTTCATGAACCTTCTAGCCAAAAGGTTCTACAAAATGGCCAAGAAGGATTTCAGAAAGAAGGACTCCAGATCAAGGGAAAAGCCAAGGTATGACAAGTCAAGTTCTAAAGATATTATTTGCTATGGCTGCAGGAAACTTGGACATATTCTGCCAGATTGTCCAGAAAATCAGAAGAAGGAGAAGAGAACTGAAAAAGAGGAAAGAAGACACACCAACAAGTCTTCCTCCCACAAGCACAAAAAGAAGGGAAGAGGATTTGTAGCAGAAACTTGGAGTGACACTGAATCAGATCAGTCATCCAGTTCTTCAGATAATGAAGAAGAATCAAAGGAGAATGATAAGTGCCTGATGGCAATTTATGACTCAAGCAGTGAGTCAGCAGATGCTTCTTCATCTAGTGATGATGAAGATAATGAAGAAGAGAAGAACTTCTGCATGATGGCAATCAATGCCTCAGCCAACAATTTTGATGAAGAAAAATCAGAATCAGATGCAGAAGATGATGCAGATCAGGTAATATCTAACTTTGATTTTACTTTAGTTGAATTCAAAGATGAATTCAAAGTTCTTTGCTTAGACTTACTAAAATCTGAGAAAGAAATAATCTCACTCAGACATAAGTTAGCTGAAATGAATCAAATAAGTGAAGAAAATGTAAATCTTAAGAAAGATTTGGCTGCCTCCAGGGAACATATTGTTCTCATTGAGAGCAAGTTGTCTGAAGCCAAGAAGTTTGAAGAATCCCTCAATGGGAGAAGCATCAAACTGATGGACATTACAAACACAGTAAATGTTAGACTTAATAGCAAACTAGGCTTGGGTGCTTCATCAAGTGAGCCAACTCTAATTAAGAAGAACATACTCTCTACACCTATAAAATTCATCTTTGCTAAGAGGGTGATGAGAACTGCTGAAGGTTGCTCATCATGGGTGGCGGGGGATCGAGTCCCGCCATCAACAACGCACTGTAGCTGAGAAACAGGCTCAGGGAGGCATTAGGGTGTTTCAAAGCGGGCTGCAGTCCGGGCGTCCTGGACAATGGGGCCAGGCGTCTAACGGTCCAAGACAAAGAGGCTTGGGCCGTTACAAAAAAGTGCAGCTCAGTTGGTGATGAGGACTGTTGAAGGTGCCTTATCAAGGGGGTGCGGGATCGAATCCCGGCCTCAACATCCCACTGTAGCTGAGAAACAGGCTCAGCCATGGGTGGGGTGCACCGGACTGCAGTCCTTGTCCGACCGCGTTAGCCGGCCCACCAGGGATGGGGCGGTGCCGTAGGCCTCTGGTGTGGTGGTCGGGGTGGGTCCTCATGTTGAAGGTGCCTTATCAAGGGGACGCGGGATCGAATCCCGGCCTCAACATCCCACTGTAGTTGAGAAACAGGCTCAGCCATGGGTGGGGTGCACCGGATTGCAGTCCTTGTCCGACCGCGTTAGCCGGCCCACCAGGGATGGGGCGGTGCCGTAGGCCTCTGGTGTGGTGGTCGGGGCGGGTCGTTACAAAGAGGTTGTAGGAATAAATAAAAACATTTCAAGTAAGACTGTCGAGAATGGCAGAATTCAACAGAATTTGTCAAACGAAGCTCGACGAAATGTATCCACTTCGTCGAATGGAGCTAGGCAAACTCTGAAGACAGATGTTCAATATAGTAATTATATGAACGTCGCTCGACGAAATCTCAGTCATTCGTCGAACGACGCTCGACGAACTCAGCCCAGTTTGCGGAACAGAGACTATACAGCAAATCTGAACAATTCTTATTCTTCACATTATATGAATCCTTTCACTAAATGGATAATACGTCCAAGGAGATATCATCCACAAGGTTACAAGGGCCAACCTGAAATGTCTTTTATTTCAGATTTTTGTGGAAATACAAAAAGACCTAAGGTAATCTGGGTCAAGAACAAATAGATTGTTTTCTTGTTTTTGAAGGTACACACCTGTCCAAGAATAAATGAAAAATGGTATTTGGACAGTGGCTGTTCAAAACATATGACAGGAAACAAGGCCAACCTGAACAACTACAAGGCAAAGCTTGGACCAAAAGTAATATTTGGAGACTCCAACTATGGGCAAACAAAAGGCACTGGAAAAGTCAAGGTTGGAGAAGTCACCTTCAAAGAGGTAGCTTATGTCGAGGGACTAAAGCACAACCTCATCAACATAAGTCAATTATGTGATGAAGGGTATCAGGTAACCTTTAATAAATTAAAATGCCTTATTAAATCTTCTGATAATGTTATTGTTTTATCAGGTATTAGGCAAGGTAATATTTATTTAGTAAATTTCAATTCATCTAAATCAGAAATTTGTTTATTTAATGAATTAAGCAAACCTAGTGAACTTTGGCATAAGAGATTAGGACATGTAAACCTTAGGGCCATTGCTAAATTATCTAATTACAATCTTGTTAGAGGATTACCATCAGGTTCATACAAGAAAGAAGGTCTTTGTAGGGCATGTCAACTAGGCAAGCAAACTAAAAATAGTTTTAAATCATTATCTAAAAGTGATTCACCTAGAATCTTATATTTGCTACGTATGGACCTTTTTGGACCTATAGCAACAAAGAGTTTACGGGGGAAGTCTTACACTCTAGTTATTGTAGATGACTTCTCTAGATTCACTTGGGTGTTATTTTTGAGAGAAAAGTCAGATAACTTTAAAGTTCTTACATACTTTCTTAAGAGCATAAAGATTGAGTACTCTACTCATATTGCATTGATCAGAAGTGATCATGGCACTGAGTTTGAGTCTCTTCTCATGCAAGAATTCTGTGAGAAGGAAGGTATCAGGCATTGCTTCTCAGCTCCTAGAACTCCTCAACAAAATGGGGTAGTTGAAAGGAAAAATAGAACTCTAATTGAATTAGCAAGAACATTACTTGCAGATGCTAATTTGCCCCTATCTTTTTGGGCAGAGGCTGTTAGCACAGCAAACTATGTGTTGAATAGAAGTTTGATACACAAACTTAAGGGTAAGACTCCTTATGAGTTACTTAAAGGGAAGAAACCTAAAGTTAACTATTTTAGAACATTTGGTTGTAAATGTTTTGTTCACAATAATGATAAGAAATATCTTAGAAAATTTGAACCAAAATCTGATGAAGGAATTTTCTTAGGTTATTCTTTAGTCAGCAAGGCATATATGATTTATAACAAATCTTCTCTTAAAATTGAAGAATCTATGCTTGTTTCCTTTGATGAAACTAATATGTTTTACAAGGAGAAGAATTCTTCTACCATAGAAAATCTACAGGTATCTACACTCTGTGAGCAGCTAGATCAATTAGCTCTACAGAAAGATGGATTTCTAAATCCTGTACAGCAGGATGCTGAAGAAAGTGAAGAAGATTTTGCTGATAGTTCAAATCAGATTACAGCAGAACATCCTCCACATGATATCACAGCTGAACAAATTCCCCAAGTGGAAATCATTACTGATCCCACTATGCCTGTTGATTATGTCAATATTAAAGATCACCCCAGATCTCAAATAATTGGAGACATATTAAATGGTGTGCAAACAAGGCATCAAGCAAATCAGAATATGATGCATACTTGTTTCCTCTCTCAGATTGAACCTCAATCCCTATAAGATGCAGAACAAGATCCCAACTGGATCATTGCTATGAAGAGGAGCTCAATCAGTTTGAGACAAACAAAGTTTGGGATTTGGTTCCTAGAACAAAGAATCATCCAGTCATTGGAACTAAGTGGGTCTACAGGAATAAACTAGATGCAGATGGCAATATTATGAGAAACAAAGCTAGACTAGTAGCTTAAGGATACTCACAAGAAGAAGGAATAGACTATGATCAAACTTTTGCACTAATTGCAAGGTTAGAAGCAATCAGGATTTCCCTTGCATTTGCTGCATACAAGAAATTCAAAGTTTATCAAATGGATTTAAAGAGTGCATTCTTGAATGGAGAAATCAAAGAAGAAGTCTATGTGGAACAACCACCAGGTTTCATCTCTCCAACTCACTCTTCTTTTGTATTTAAGCTTAAGAAAGCTCTCTATGGTCTTAAACAAGCTCCCAGAGCATGGTATGGGACCTTAGCTAGTTTTCTCTTAGAGAATAAATTCTGTAGAGGCATAGTAGATAAAACTTTATTTTTCAGGATACATAAAAATCAAACTTTACTAGTTCAAATATATGTAGATGATATTATCTTTGGCTCTACTGATTCAAACTTATGCAAAAGATTTTTTAATCTAATGCAATCTAAATTTGAAAGTAGTAGTATGGGTGAACTATCATATTTCCTTGGTCTTCAAGTGAAGCAAACACCAAATGGAATCTTCATATCCCAATCTAAGTATGCTAAGGAATTAGTGAAAAGATTTGGTATGTCTGATTCTTCCACCATGAAAACACCCATGCCCTCTAATGCTGTTGTTGATACTGATGAATCAGGGAGCAGAAAGTATATAGAGCAATTGTTGGCTCATTACTTTATTTAACAGCAAGTTGGCCAGATATAATGTTTGCTACTTGTATTTGTGCTAGATTCCAAGTTAACCCCAAAGAATCTCATCTAATTTTATTAAAACAAATTTTGTGATATATAAAGGGTTGCCCTAATATAGGACTTTGGCATCCAACAACATCTGAATTTGAATTAACTGGATTCTCAGATTCAGATTATGCTGGATGCAGAGTAGACGGGAAAAGCACATCAGGAACTTGCCAGTTTCTTGGTGATAGGCTTATGTCTTGGTTTTGTAAGAAACAAACATCTGTGTCTACATCAATAGCTGAAGCTGAATACATAGCTGCAGGTAGTTGCTGCTCACAGATATTGTGGATACAAAATCAGCTCCTAGACTATGGTGTCAACTTAAATAATTCAATTATAATTTGTGACAATACTAGTGCAATATCTATAGCATAAAATGCAGTTCTCCATAGTAGGACTAAACACATAGAAATTAAGCACCACTTCCTTAGGGATAATGTGGATAAAAACAAAATTTGCCTACAATTCATCTCTACTGATTTGCAAAGAGCTGACATTTTCACCAAGCCCTTGGATGAAAAGAAACATATATTCTTTATAAATCAGTTGGTAATGATAGATGGAGATTCAATATGATAAAAATTAAAATTTCTATTTATCCCCTCATTCCTTATCATATCAAACTAAGTTTTTCTGATTATGTAAATTCCTACAGAATTATTTCTCTTTCTAGTTCCCCTTTGCACTTGATCTCTATTTTATTGTGCAGGAACAATTGCAATGACAATCTTGCATCCTTCCCTACCTCCATCAAATGTCCCTTCTTCAAGAGGCCTAGATTCAGTCT
Source organism: Dactylorhiza incarnata (assembly GCA_033032865.1). Classification (NCBI taxonomy): domain Eukaryota; kingdom Viridiplantae; phylum Streptophyta; class Magnoliopsida; order Asparagales; family Orchidaceae; genus Dactylorhiza; species Dactylorhiza incarnata. Next base: position 18,673,368 of record JAWHQI010000011.1, on the reverse strand, counting down.
TCCTGAAACTAGGCAGGGGGAGAAGTTTTTATGAACAAGCTCCATTTGATGCAGTGTTTTGCTCAGGGGGAGTTGTTCTATAAACTAGGCAAGGAGAGAAAGCTAAAGACCCTCCAGTCTCAGGGGGAGACACTCTCAGGGGGAGTTATTGTAAGAAGAAGCTTGATAAAGCTCACAGCAGTTTTGCTGTTTGCATTTTCTGTTTCAGAAAAATTCAGATAAAGTTCATGATCAAGTTCAGATGCAGATACAGCTCAGAAGAAGAATTTTTATATAGCAAATTCAGTATCAGTTATTGCTACAAACTCAGCTAAAGACAAATTCAGAAAGCTGATTTACATAGCAGATACAGTTCAGTTACAGATCAGAATTCAGAACAATACAGTTCAGACAATATCAAATTTCAGATTTCAGAAAGCAGAATTCAGAGAAATCAAGGTTCTGATTGTATTTCTATCAGTTTTATTTTCATTGAAATGTTTCAAAACTCAGCGTACTATTTATTTTATATCTGATAAAATATTTAAAATATATCAGATATATATATATATATATGCTTTGCTGTTTTTGTTGTATTATTGTTTGTTTATTTTCAATTTTTGTCAAATAGTGTCCTAACCCAAATAGTGGGAGATTGTTGGAACAACCCAATATCTGATTTGGGCTAGGATCACTATATGTTGACTAAGGACAAAGTTGACCCCAATGTATAGTTTATGGGTCAAGAGTTTTGGCTGTTAGAACTATAGAATTCATTCAGATTCTACGTTCGACGAACTCCATACTGCGTTCGACGAACGGCTATCTGTGTTCGACGAACGGCAACCTCTCTGCGTTCAACGAATGGCTGGCTTCAAGCTCATCTCAGCGGTCGACGATCCCATCTCAGCAGTTCAGAGGTCGACGAACAGATTGGTTCAGCGGTCGACGAACAGAACCAGGCTCAGCGGTCGATGATTTTGCTCAAGCTCAGCGGTCGACGAAATTATCCAAGCTCAGCGGTCGACGAATCCTTCCGTTCGATGAACTCCAGTCTGCGTTCGATGAACACCTTCAGATTGACGAAAGTTCTCACAGATCAACAAAATTAATTATTCCAACAAGATTCAATTGAGGTCGACGAAGTAAATGTTGTGTTCGAAAAAAATTTTGAGGTCGACGAATCTGCGTTTGACGAATTTTACACAGATCGAAGAAATCTTATTTAAGTTCAGAAAATTTCAGAAGATTATATTTCTTTCATTCTCTGAACTCAGATCGACGACAGCAACAGCTCTTTCTATCAGATCAAGTAAGGAAAATATTTTTCCTTTATTATTCCAAGATTATAGCCGTTGACATTCCTCGGAAAAGGACATTTCATGGAAAAGGAAAGAGATAAATCGGCGCAGCAGATTTATGTTTTCAAAATAGCTTTACAGATATATTTATTCCTTAATATAAGGGATCTGCAATTAATGTCTGTTGGAGATTTTCAAAAGATAAGGAAAGAAGATATAGCAGATTATTACACAACAGTTTTACACAACAACAAAAGATACAAAATATTTTACAGTATTGCTGTATAGAGAAAAGAACAGAGAAAAAGAAAGAAAAAAAAGAGAAAGGAAGAATAGAAGAACAAAAATCACACAGATCTTCATCTTCTTCCTCCTCCAGCATCACTTACTTACTGAGAACATCTTCATCAACAATACTCTCTCAGTCATCAGCTGCAAGCACAGATCTCCAAAGAGCAACAAAAAATCTGAGAAGCATTCTTGTCTTTCAGATTTACCTGCTACAGGAAGATCATTTCTTTCAAGAAAAGCTCCAGCCAATCTACTGTCAATCATTTCATATCAGACAGAGGAGTTCTTTTCTACATCAACATCCACTAGAGTCTTTGATGAGTCCCATTTATATACACATATTTGGACTCATATGGGCTTATTTTCATGCATATGCACTTCACGTTTAGTCCTTTATTGCTTATATTTCACTTGAACACATTTCTTCACAATGTGCAATCTTTGATCCCGTTTTGGTGTGCAATTGCGCGCTATGTTTGTTGGGGGTAAGCACATGGTGCTCCCCAACCCTTTTTCTGTATTTGGATTGAGCTGGAAGGGTATTCCCAATTGTGTGATTGTTGTTTGGTGCTGTGCAGGTGGGTAGAACATCCATTTGCCCTGATTTCATGTCTGCATGAATCGCACGGTCGTGCATTTTCTTGACGCACGGTCAGATGCGATCATGCCCTCTCATCTATGGCCCAAAGTAGCATTCTGAATTTGGTCGTGCATTTTTACACACGGTCTGTTTTGATCGTGCGTGAGTAGAACGCACGAGCCCCCTGTTTGCCTATTTTTCATCGATCGGAAGTTACCCGTGTGTTTTACTCACGCACGGGCAAATCCGCCCGTGCATGAATAGAACGCACGAGCGCGTTCCTCCTTCTCCGACAGTCCTGCTACGCTTAAGTTTCGCACGGTTCACGCACGGTCGTGCGTTCGACCGTGCGTGACCATTTTTCTGATCTTTTTCTATAAAAGCTGCATCTTTCGACCTAAACGGGGGGACACCGTACACGCCGTACAGCTGCGCCGTTTTTGCAACTTCCACTAAGGTTTCGTCCCTTTGGGCCTCCTCCATCATCCTCAAGATCTAAGGAGAGGGATTCAACCCTACATCCATCAAGATCCAAGGAGAAGGAAGCTAGGTCGTTTCCAGATCGTGACACGAAGAAGACGGTCCATTGGAGGGTAGTGACAGCCTTCTCTACCCCTGACGCAGTTGAGGACCGAGCTTGGATGCGGATTGACAACCCAGCGATTCCAACCGTGAATCTTCAACAAGACTTCGGATTTGGTCGATTCCTTGCTATCTCTATCTTTGTATTGGTATTTGTAGTTAATTGATCTCTTGTATTTTGATGATGAGCACTATAAACCTTGTTATTTAGAGTTATTTCATGTCTATGTGAAATTATCTTTTGTTTATATGTGTGTATGAGGTGCGCCGCCATCCATTTTTCATTCCGATGTCATGTTCGTGTGCCGCACAAGCAATTGCTAGTGGCGTGCTCGTCGATGAGGTGCTTGCGACCCTCATTCCGTTTGCCTACTCGTCCATCCTCCCTAGCGAAGTAGCGCGTTCAAGGCCTACGTAGTCTCCATCCCGCCTCGCGAAGCATTGCATAGCGACATTGCATAGGAGTAGTTATAGTATTTTCTCTTTATTTTCACCAACCAAAACCCCCCATTTTCGCAACCCATCTGACATAAAGGACTTCAATCTCAAGTCCTTCCTCAATAGTAAACTCCACCTTACTGTGTTCCTTCGAGATCGATACTCGGGGATTTGCTCCTCATTTTATATTACTTGAACGATCGGTACACTGCCGTTTCGTGCTGCAGTCTTGCTACCACCTATAGCGGTGTGCTAGATTTGCGCATCAAGTTTTTGGCGTCGTTGCCAGGGAACACAGACGTGTGAGTTTGCTGTAGAGGGAGATAAGAGATAGTAGTTCCTTCCAGTGTGTATAGCCTCTTTGTTATTTTCATTTTGCTTCTTAAGTATATATTGTTAATATTGTTTTTATCCCATTCTGTTTTAGACTTATAAAGCAAGTTTTTCCAAGTAGTTTTAATTGATTGTGTAGATTTTCTTGCAAAGAATTTCAATTTTTGTTATATATGCATCCTTCTAAAATAAGTATTCCTGGACTGAACCTAGCATTAATAACAAGATGATCTATTATATCGATCAAATGAGGGAATTAAATGCTACGTATCGTAGGGGCTTTGTATGTTTAATTTGTAAAAGTGAAAATCATGTTTTGAAGGATTGCCCCAGTCTTTTACCTACTCCAATTCCCGACTGTAGTCCTTCACATCCTGATGACAAAGTCCCTGTCTCTCAGTCCTTAACCGTGGAGGGAATCGAGCCCTCAACCCCCGAGCTTATTTATAGCATGGACTCTTCACTCCCTGTATATGGCTTTACTCCTAGTGATGACGATCACTCATTTGATGGCCAACATGGAGAGGATTGGGAGCTCCTAGATGCACCAGAGTGGGGTGAGGAGAGTGTTCTCTCCAGCGGGGAGGTGTATGCGGATCCTTTTGCGGAGGAACCAGATCTCTTATTTTCCGATTTTGACATTGATTATGTTCCTCCAGCTTCTTTGCAAAAATTTTCTACACATATTTTTGATGATCCTGTCGAAGATTGTTTGCAGGGTGATGTTCTGGACCTCCAAGCAGCGCCTAAGTGGGATGACAAGGAAGACCTTTCTGATGAGGAGTTGTGCACCTCCTCATTGGTGAAGGAGATTTGTCGCACCATTGATTCCTTCGAGTTTTCAGATGCGCCTCGCTATGACTCTTATGACACTGACTGTGATCAGGCATGGGAACCTGCCAGGAGTGAAACCGGGACCACTCCTCCATTGTTTCATTTTAATAGTTCTTCATCCAGTTTATTTCCTAATCCTCTTTCTTTTAATAATGATATTTATAAGTTCATCCTTCCTGCTTCCCCGCCTTCTTTAATGTCTGATATTTCATTTATCCCTCTGTAGGTGCTTGAATATCTAGACCCATTTTTGGGTAATTCTGAGTGGCAGTATTGGAAGGAAAAGCAAATGGCAATGATAAAATCAATCGTCTATTCCACCTCATCATCATTGCCTGCTTTTCCTTGAAAGACTGGGTGCAGGGTGGTAAACGCTACTTCATCCATGACCGCCGATTGGAGGAGAGGAAGAGGATTAAGAAAGATGAAATATGGAGATGGAAAGCTACTGATCTTCTGGACTGCTGTTGTTGGGTCTTCGGACCCATTTCTTTTATTTCTAGTTACTATTTTATATCAACTTACAGTTGATCTTTTTGGCATGCTTGTAATAATTAGGATATTTTAGTTTTCTCTTTTATGTTTAGACAATGTTATTAAAACTGCATAATACAGGTATTAAGTCCAGCTTAAGGACGCTAAACAAAAGCGCTGCTGGGAGACAACCAAAGTTTTTGTTGCTTTTATTTTTCTCTAACATGCTAATAGTTTAGTTTTACATATATACTTTGTGCGTGGAGTCTTTTGCCTGCAGGTGTGCGGCAATTTCTTTGGTGGCAGACTCTTGGAGCTAAATTTTCAGAATTTAACGCCAATTCTTCTGGTATGCTTAGTTCTAAGCATGGGTAACTTTTCTTCCCCTAGTCTTCGATTTAATTTTCATGGTTACATCATTTGCTTTTATTGCTTGGATTAAGTCTAGGTGAGAGCAGCTATGTGTTACTCATTGCACGTGCACATGACACTGCATACTAGAAGTACATTTTAGTTCATTTTTATAAGTATTGTTCATCTCCATTGCACACCACTACACCCATTTAAGAGCACACTTACCCGTGAGCATGCTCCGAGTTTAATTCTATTTTAGTGCTTAATGGGAAAATTGAGGTGTTGGTTTAGTATTGTGTAGCGGAGTAAGTTGTGACTCGTGCAGTGCTCCTAGTCGAGTACTCTCTTTTGTATAAAAATATGTGTAGAGTAGATTTCTCTTTATACTTTTAGTTTATTTTATTTCTCTAAGTGTAATTGTTAATTATTCTACTCAAATTGGTGAATGTAGTGTGAATCGAATGGTAGCGTAGGGATGAGTGTAGAGAATCGTTAGACTCGTATTGTTTGAGTTCGGAGGACATAAAGGACTTCAATCTCAAGTCCTTCCTTAATAGTAAACTCCACCTAACTGTGTTCCTTCGAGATCGATACTCGGGGATTTGCTCCTCATTTTATATTACTTGAACGATGGATACACCGCCGTTTTGTGCCGCAGTCTTACTACCGCCTATAGCAGTGTGCTAGATTTGCGCATCAGTCTTCTCTAAGCATCTTGACAGAGAAGAACATCTAAACCCCTCTCTATCCCATCTTGTACAGGGTTAAAACTCCCTTCAAAAGTTTACCTCTTGGTGGCAAGACACCTTATCAAAAAATCCTGCTTGGTTTTTGGGCACCTTATCAAAAGCTCATTGGTGTGAGGGCACCTGATCAAAAATCCTAGTGGATCCTACCAAGTGTGGTAGAAGAGTAGACATACCCAGGTTATTGGGGAACTACTATAAAATTCCTTGTGTCTTCTGTGCTGTGAATTTCTGAGTTGCTTGTGCTGTGTCTTGTTTTCATTGCTTGTCTTTATTCAGTTTTTACAAATCACTCTATACACATATACTTATATCAGTATTTTTCATTCCGCAAATAAAACTAAGGGAAAAAGTTTTAAACTCTATTCACCCCCTCTAGAGTTAATTTAAGATCTAACCTCCACTTTCACCTTTATTCATAAGAGTTGGTGCAGTTAACTTCCTTTGGTTACAGAGTGTCAGGACGAAGATCCTCCAAGAAGTGAGTCGTCAAGTGGGAGGAAGGAGGCCGCGATTGTGTGCATCCCGCGGGACCCCCCCCTCCGAGTGACATTGCTCTATCCAGGATCCTTCATCTTCTTAGCAAGTGGTAGGATGGAGGCCTCGAGTGTGTGTGTCCTGCGGGACCCTTTGAGTGTCATTTCCCTATCCGGGATCCTTCATCTTCTCGACAAGAGGTAGGATGGAGGTCTCGAGTGTGTGTGTCCCGCGGGACTCCCCGAGTGCCATTTCCCTCCCTAGATACCTACATCTTCACAGCAAGATGAGTATGTCAGAATTTGCAAGTATTAATGGGTGAGTTAGTGCCTTACTCGCCCAACCAAAGCAGTGAGAAATTGCAAAATCCAGGAACCTAGTGATCAAACTCGCCCAAGCCTATGAGCCTAGCAAACACTCTTCACATCTGAGCCTAAGCGCCTAGCGAGTATCGCCTCACGCGAGTAAGAGTAAAACAGAAAAAACAAAAGTAATGTTTCATTTTCATTTCTATTTAATGGTGAATAAATTACAATAAAGGAGTGATGCATCACACTGTATAAATGAAAAACACCAAAACATATACAAGACAATAGGTTAATCAAAAAAATTACTCGGTGACCAAGCATTTCGCCGGCGCGACTAATCTTCATCCTCGCCCTTGTCCTCATCTTCCTCTTCGGCATCGATCGACGCATCTTCCTCTAACTCCGAGGGCTGCGAGGGTTTGGAAGATTCAACTTCTTCGGGGAGGAGCTCAGAGATGATGTCCTCCGTCGTCAGATTCTAAGCTTTCGTCACAAGTTGGCCGTTGAATTTAAGCTTGCTGAGGAGCAAATTGTCGATAGCTTTTGCAATATCGCGCCGTAGCCTGGACATCTCGATGGTAGCCATCCGCATTTTCTTGCCCCCCCTGGAGGGGCCCACCTCAGATCGAATCCTTGCCAACTAGCAAGTTTTGAGCTCGGTGACTTTGTCTTGGGCCGCCTCCAGCACAACCTGACTTTCATTCTGCTCCTGCTCTAGATGCGAGATTAAGTGGGCGGCGACTAGCTCAGCTTCCTACGAATAAGAAACAACTAGTTGTTAGTAAGGCGACTTGCAAGTTGCGAGCGAAAAAGAATAAGAGTGATTTTTCTCAAACCAAAGTCACCTCGTATTCTTTGTATTCGGTTGACCTTCTCCTCAGCCTCGGCTATCGACTTCTGGAGCTTGCATAAAAGCTTATCCTATGTCTTGTTCCTCACATCAAATGTGAGTAGTCTGCTCGATGTCTACTGGGCGAGCTCCAGCAAGCACAACACCGACCATGAGTTCTGATGGGCGAGATAGTTAGGGGTGGCCTCCTACAACACCATCGCATCATCCCGACCATAGAGGGAAAAGAAGATGTCATAGGACTCATCGTTATCCTCCCAATCATCAAACCAGGGAGGATGATTTGATCTTAGCTGGACCTCATACTCTTCCTCAGCCCAGGAAGATAGGGAGCGACCAAAGCGATCTACCCCGCCAGCTCCGTGGCCAAAGTTGGAGGTGCAAAGAAGGAAACTCAGGATCCTAGTCACACTCGTTCTTCCTCATGATCTCCTTATTCCTCCATGACATCTTACCTCCATCTCTCTCCCACTTCTTGATGGATGGATCACCCTCTTCGGCCACTGAGGATGGCAGGCCGAGATCTTCCATTGTCGCATCCTCATGGATTGGTGACATCTCAATAGGGGAAGTTGGCGGAACCGCAGCACCACACTGGCCAGATTTCATGCTTGATGGAGGAGTAACTTCTCTCGCCACCAGAAGTGGTTCCCGTGGAACTGTGCGAGATCTTGTAAAAGACGACAAGGCACTCTTAGTCGCCAAAACATGTTAGTGCGAGTATGGTTGAAGCTCGCTCAAAATATTACTTTCCCCGGGAAAGACATATTACAACTCGTCCACTTGTAGCCTTTTGTAGGTGACATCGAACATCCGCCCCCCTGAAGGCTTTTCACAGCTCCTCTAGTGGTCCTTGCAGGATAGGAGAGATGAAGAACAACTCGGATGCCTGCTGAGGGCAGCGAGTTATTAACTTAAATTCCCCAACGACGAATACAAAGCACTCACCCCATAGATGAGACTTGTTCACAGTCTCGATGATGGTGCAAGTGTTGCTGCAGAAGAAGATGACGCCCTCCTTTGTCGCCCCCAGGTTGAAGATCTTCCTGAATACCGACAGGTCGAATGCAGTATTTTCTGCTCGCAAGAAGCTGAGGTACCCAATGATGATCGTCACACCAATTGAGGTGATCTACGCTGCTACTAGGCTATAGTACCAGAGGATCTGGTAGTACTCCAGCCATAGAGGAAGCCGTAACCCAACTTCAAAGTTGCGAATCAGGAGGTTAAGCTTGTATGTAAAGAATGTATTAATGCGCTCATCCTCGTGAGGCAATCTCGTCGAGTGGCCTTATAAAAGGAAGCACACCTTGAAGTTTTCCAAGTCTGCGTGAACGGTGATCGACTTCTTGAAAGTCACCTAAGAGAAGAGCTTCGTGAAACTCTGTCAGTGAGTAACATCATCCTCAGCAGACACCATTCTATCAGCAAGATATGGCGTGCGAGTAACATAGTGCGGGAAGAAAGCAAAGCTTGGAATCTCGCAGGTGGAAGGCATAATTACAAAAAAGTACCGTCATTCTGGACCCCCCGTTATTTATAGACAAAGGGAAGGGGTAGAGATAGCCGCCTGTTGAGCAGCCCGGCATGTCGCGGAACACTTAGTGTGGCTAGAATCTCGCAAACCCGAATTCCCGAGCGATTACCTGAGTAACAAACTCCCTCAAGCTGCAAAAAACAAAGTAGACAACTTGCAGAATCCATCACCAAGCAAAAAAACATGCTTGCAGACATGAAGACTAAGCATTAGATGTCATCGCAGATCACAAAAAGAAAAGAATAAACAAATAAGAAATATTCTTACTTGCAAATTGAACTATCAAAATCAAATAAACAATATTCACTAGTCGCATAAAGCTATTACAAGGCAGATGGATGAAAAAATAAAGGCGAGCAGCCTAAGGAATTTGGAGATTCCCATGCCTATCAGAGGATTGAGCATGTCGCCTGGCCCATCCCAGGTCACGCGCGAGGCAGAAATGCTCATTCACCTTAGCCAAGTGCTTGTCACCTTACCAGATATGATCATCTATCCTTGTGAGTTTTCTCACGAAGCCCATGCTCATCCTCATCCCATGGAGTTCATCATACTGGAGGTCCTACCGATGTTCCAACATCGTGATGCGTAATTCTAGCTCATTGATCGCATAGAACCTAGACTCTGTGCCGACCAACCAGTAGTCAAACTCCTCCGTCTTCGCAACTTGAATCTCTTGCACGACAATCCTGCGATTCGGCTCGCAGATCGCCATCTAGTCGAATTTGGTCTCCAAGTAAAGATAGGTCGATGTGAATTTCTCTTGATACTCATGCAGCGGAAGACCGATAGTGTCAATTAGCGTGGTTCCCAGAGTAGAAGGGCGACCTATATGTGAACTTGTCTAGTTAGCGATAATTCAGGCAAAAATAGGGAAATTATTTCCAAAAGGGAGAAAGTGCCAGACCATGGAGTTTGAGGCCTTGCATCATGCCTAGGAGGAGTACGCTCTCGGAGAGGAGAGTCGCAATGAGGAGTGCAATTCCAGCAAGGAGATGGGCTGCGTTGTGAAGATCCTCACCAACCTATTGACGAACCCCCGGTGATGACCCCTATCAGACTGAGCGGGTTACTGTTGTGAGGACCTAGAACACTGGGAGTGGTCGTCAGTAAAATGGTCCACATGAGTCTTCCCATGAGGATCCGAACCTTATGCACCCCGCGGGAGGAGGGCCGAATAGGTGAGACATGCGTTCCTCCCGTCATACAAAAATAGCGGGGGATGAACATTTGGGGTAGCGACCAAGGAGAGGTGGACGTCGGCAGACAAAGAAGACGGCGGTGGTAGGTTACTCGCCAGTGGCTAAGGTGTGTTGCTCTCCAAAGGGGCTTGCGAGTTACCAGCGGAAGGGGCCAGTTCATCGAATGACTTTGTTGATGAGGAACCCACCCCAAGTTGGTATGTCACGCTGCACAGGTTGATCTGTACTGAGCGACCAGTCCTGGTGGTCGATGAAACCATGGAAGAGACTAACGGAACCAAGTGTAAAAGAGGGACATCCAAAAGATTACCGCTCGATGGAGGTGGCAAGTGTAAGACCCCCTCCCAAATCGGCGGTCCGACCGGGGGATCTTATCGCACACCACCCTTTAAGCACGACGCCGAAGTGATCCCGAAGGGTGGAGGTGCTAGCTTCTCCAACCCCCTTCCTTGAACACTCTGTTGTCACAACTAAGGGTGGTGTTAAGCGAAAGTCACTACACATCATCAGAGTAGGGAAGCAGTATTCTAGCGGAAGACATCATCAAAGAGTGCATATTATAACACTTAGCGGAAGACGTAGTATTAAAGCGGAAGATTAATCATCACAGAAACCTCAAACTCATGACTTGTATAAATAATTCACATATCTCTGCCGCAATAAAGCCTAACCACCAAGGATTTATTGTTATCATATATATACCCTGAGATAGGGCACAACAAAAGGAGATGCGGCTAAACAAACTTATACCTGACGTAGCCTGCTCCGTGGCTTCATCCACACATGGGTGTTGTCACTCATCCGCACCCGTCACCTACGCCAAGGAAAGGTTATTAGAACCACGAATAAAGTCCAACCCTTGCTAACAACAGAAATAGTACATCAATTATAAGGGGGAGATATCTGGACTCTTATTGGGTCGAGGCAGTCTTCCCATGACCACCGCCTACGTACTCCATATCATCTTGCATACGGTCTCAGACCCACATAGTTCTATAAGTTTCACACGGGTTGCCCTCCCAGACCGTCCGTCGTGCGGGTTGCCTTAGAGTAAAACTCATCGGCCATCCGACATTCTCCCAAGCCACATTTTCCTGTAGGAGTATTTCTCGAAGGGACAATCTATTCCCGTAGGAATATTTCTCGAAGGCACAATATATACCTGTAGGAATATTTCTCGGAGGAAACATTTCATTCCCCTAGGAATTACTTCTCGAAGGCAACATTTCATTCCTGTAGAAATTACTTCTCGAAGGCAACATTTTATTCCCATAGAAATTACTTCTCGAAGGCAACATTTCATTCCTGTAGGAATTGCTTCTTGAAGGCAACATTTCATTCCCATAGGAATTACTTCTCGAAGGCAACATTTCATTCCCGTAGAAATTACTTCTCGAAGGCAACATTTCATTCCCGTAGGAATTACTTCTCGAAGGCAACATTTCATTCCCGTAGGAATTACTTCTCAAAGGCAACATTTCATTCCCGTAGGAATTACTTCTCGAAGAAAACATTTCAATCTCGTAGGAATTACTTCTCGATGGCAACATTTCATTCCCGTAAGAATTACTTCTCGAAGGCAACATTTCATTCCCGTAGGAATTACTTCTCGAAGGCAACATTTCATTCCCGTAGGAATTACTTCTTGAAGGCAACATTTCATTCCCGTAGGAATTACTTATTACTGTCAATACAAGAATAAACTTCAAAACATTGGTTCGACCGCGCTGCTCTACAATCGGCGGTCGGTTCGACATATTTAGAGTTGACTCTGAAGGTATGCCACGTCTTCACGCCAACTCCAAATTTATAGGTAATAAAGAAGGAAAAGCCAAAACATCGATCTATCCGCTCTGCTCTACAAGCGGCGGCCAGTTCGACACTATCTAGAGTTGACTCTGAAGGTATGCCACGTCTTCACGTCAACTCTAAATTTATAGGCAATAAAGAAAGAAAAGCCAAAACATCGATCTGTCCGCTCTGCTCTACAAGCGGCGGCCAGTTCGACACTATTTAGAGTTGACTCTGAAGGTATGCCACGTCTTCACGTCAACTCTAAATTTATAGGCAATAAAGAAGGAAAAGCCAAAACATCGATCTGTTCGCTCTGCTCTACAAGCGGCGGCGAGTTCGGCACTATTTAGGGTTGACTCTGAAGGTATGCCACGTCTTCATGTCAACTCTAAATCATAGGCAATAAAGAAGGGAAAAGCTAAAACATCGATCGGTCCGCTCTGCTCTACAAGCGGCGGCCAGTTCGACACTATTTAGGGTTGACTCCGAAGGTATGCCACGTCTTCACGTCAACTCTAAATCATAGGCAATAAAGAAGGAAAAGCCAAAACATCGATCTGTCCGCTCTGCTCTACAAGCGGCGGCCAGTTTGGCACTATTTAAGGTTGACTCCGAAGGTATGCCACGTCTTCATGTCAACTCTAAATCATAGGCAATAAAGAAGGAAAAGCTAAAACATCGATCTGTCCGCCCTGCTCTACAAGCGGCGGCCAGTTCGGCACTATTTAGGGTTGACTCCGAAGGTATGCCACGTCTTCACGTCAACTCTAAATCATAGGAAATAAAGAAGGAAAAGCCAAAACATCGATCTGTCCGCTCTTCTCTACAAGCGGCGGCTAGTTCGGCACTATTTAGAGTTGTCTCTGAAGGTATGTCACGCCTTCACGTCAACTCTAAATTTATAGGAAATAAAGAAAGAAAAGCCAAAACATCAATCCGTCCGCTCTGCTCTACAAGCGACAGCCAGTTTGACACTATTTAGAGTTGACTCTGAAGGTATTCACGTCTTCACGTCAACTATAAATTTATAGGCAATAAAGAAGGAAAAGCCAAAATATCGATCTGTCCGCTCTGCTCTACAAGCGGCGGCCAGTTCGACACTATTTAGGGTTGACTCCGAAGGTACGCCACGTCTTCACGTCAACTCTAAATCATAGGCAATAAAGAAGGAAAAGCTAAAACATCGATCTGTCCTCTCTGCTCTACAAGCGACGACCAGTTTGGCACTATTTAGGGTTGACTCCGAAGGTATGCGACGTCTTCACGTCAACTCTAAATCATAGGCAATAAAGAAGGAAAAGCCAAAACATCGATCTGTCCGCTCTGCTCTACAAGCGGCGGCTAGTTCGGCACTATTTAGAGTTGACTCTGAAGGTATGTCACGCATTCACGTCAACTCTAAATTTATAGGCAATAAAGAAAGAAAAGCCAAAACATCAATCTGTCTGCTCTGCTCTACAAGTGGCGGCCAGTTCGACACTATTTAGAGTTGACTCTGAAGGTATGCCACGTCTTCACGTCAACTCTAAATTTATAGGCAATAAAGAAGGAAAAGCCAAAACATCGATCTGTCCGCTCTGCTCTACAAGCGGCGGCCAGTTCGGCACTATTTAGGGTTGACTCCGAAGGTATGCCAAGTCTTCACGTCAACTCTAATTCATAGGCAATAAAGAAGGGAAAAGCTAAAACATCGATCTGTCTGCTCTGCTCTACAAGCGGCGGCTAGTTCGACACTATTTAGAGTTGACTCTGAAGGTATGTCACGCCTTCACGTCAACTCTAAATTTATAGGCAATAAAGAAAGAAAAGCCAAAACATCAATCTGTCCGCTCTGCTCTACAAGCGGCATCCAGTTCGGCACTATTTAGAGTTGACTCTAAAGGAATGCCCCATCTTCACGTCAACTCTAAATTATAGGCAAAACTGAAATACAGTACAGTAACTGAAATACTGAAATAAAGTGCAGTAACTGAACTGGACCAGTACGAGACTGGAGTAAAACTGAAAAGAAACTAAACAGAAGGTACTGAAATTGAAAGTAGCGGGACCAGTACGAGACTGGAGTAAAAGAAAGTACAAACTGAAAGCAGTAAATACAGGACCAGTGCGGGACTGGAGTAATTGAAAGTACTAACTGAAAGCAGTAAATGCAGGACCAGTACGAGACTGGAGGAAATAAACAATAAATAGGTTAGTAGTCCAATCACTCCATAACCAGGAGGCTTCAGTTCCATCTTCATTCTTAGGAGGAAAGTTCTGTTCTATCTCCGTTCATAGGAGCGTCTTCCAAATTCGTCCTTTTGTTATTGTCCGACCTTGGGTTTTTATTGCAACCTTTAAGCATGGCTTAAGCGGACTGAGGAACGATATTATGAGTTTCTTAAAACCTCAAAAGAGGCGATTCCCAATGTCCGAGCATTATTCTAATCGCAGCTCGTTGAGTTATTATTCCATTTTAAGATCATTAGAATAGCAGCCCATAGTTTTTGGATACATGTTGGAAGAGAGCGTAATTTATTATTAATTTATAACATAGGTTTTAAGCATCAATAAATAGTAAACCTATTTCAAAAATTCCGAAATAATTACAGTAAATGTAGGTCAGTAATAGGAAGCTTCCCAAATTTTATCAGAATTTTCCATCACTATTAAGCCCCTCTAATAATTCAAAAACCCAAAATATCACAGGATTTTAATTTCTAAAAATACCTAGACTCCTCCAAAAATTATGAAATTTTTACAGAAGCTAGCCCTTGCCAAGATGAGTAACTTTGATGTTCAAAGTTTTTGCATTTGAGGTTCATATAGGGCCCAAATAAATCACATAGCAAATTAGATAATAAAATTATAAAAACTTTATAAATTATAAATTTTGTTAAAACTTCCTCCGCCGCCTGCACCAGACCGCCCCCTAACGGGCCTCCCCCGCCGCCGGCCGGCCGCCAGCTGGCCATGGCTCCGCCCGCCGCCGACTCCTAGGGGGCGGGCGCTCCCTCCGGCGGTGGTCTGGTGGCCTGCCGCCGACCGCCATCGCCGGAGCTGTATATCTTCCCGATTCGGACGGAGGAGAGGGGGGAGGCGACGGCGGTGCTCCGGCCGCCGGAGTTCGCATGCAATGCGTCCGAAATGTGGGGAGGAAGGAGAGGAGATTATCCCACGTTGTTTCGAGGTTGCCGGAGGCTCTCGGCGAAATTCGCCATTAGTGGTGGTGGAGGGTGGTGGAGCTCGGGTGGGAGGATTCCAGCGAGGTGGAGCTCTGGCAGGGGTTTGTAGGGGCTCGAATTGGGCTTGAGGGAAGGTGTGTCTTTCTCTGGAGGGAGGGGGGTCCTTTTATAGGGGTTGGAGGGGCCTCCCCTTTTCTTCTCCTCGATGTGGGACTAATCCCCCATGGAGGAGGAGGGATGAGTTCCTCCCAGCTTCCAGGACAGGTGGCAGCCCCTAAATGGTGGGTTGTACAACCTATGAGCCTAGCTAGGCTATTAGCCATGTGAGGAAAAATAAAGAGAGAAAGAGAGGGGGAGAGAGAGAGTGTGGCTTGGAGCACTCTTGGGTCTTGATTTTGTGGACATCCAATCAGTGGATGGCATGGGGATTGTGGTCTCTTAGCCATTGGATGAAGATGAGTGACCTGGGTTAAGAGGAGCTTGGGTGGGTTTTTTTTTTAAAGAAACACCAAACTCACCTCTTATGGAGAGGGTTGACCAAGTCAACCCTAAGTGGGTCCCCCACCCTTGTTAAATTTTTTGATTTGAATCGTTTAGGAGTAAGCAAGAGTTGCATCAACTGAGTTAAACCCAAACAACCACAATGCCACACAGCAACACAAGAAACTTTATTGACACACAAACTTTATTTACAGTGCGAGGTATACATGGCGAGACATGATTCATCAGAATCACGGAGACGAGAAGAACAAAACACACAAAAAACAATCTGGCGGCTAGACAAGCTGAGACCGCACAGACCGCTCGAGTCAAGAAGTCGCACGACTTGACCTGAGACCGCGCGAACAGAAACCGGACAGATCGCCAGCACTGCAAGACCGCACCTTAGACCGCACGAACTGGATCTTTATTGGAACGAAGAACTGAAGCTGTTGCCAGACCGCAACTCAGACCGCCTAACCGCTGAAGGTCGCCTGATCGCTGAGCTCGCTGCGAACAGCACAAGAACAAACATAAACCAGTTCGTAGACTGACCGCTGCCGAACTATTTATTCAAGCCGCTGGGAATCACCAAGAAAGGAGAACGCAACCTGCTGACCGCAAACCTGCGAACACAACAAACCGTCAACTCACTTCCGAGACCGCCCAACCTCAAAGTGAGACCGCACGAATTAACCCAGCCTCAGTTCTTACAGTTCTCGTTGTGAATGACGGGCCATGCACCCCTATTTATAGGCTGGTAGATGGATGTAATCACCGAACAAACTGGTATTCAGTCACCAGCCATCAGATCGCCAGCGGTCTCATAAGGCAGACCGCGCGATCAGACCACTTGGACGACCATCCGACCAAGATCGCAGAATAGCAGGCAGATCACGCACAAGTCGTGCGAACACAAGATCACGCACAAGCCACGCGGGCATAAGATCGCTACTTCCTTAGATCACCAGGAGCAAACAAGAACCATCTGGCCGACTTAGAACAAGTCGCCAGATCGCCAAGCACAAACCGCCCGGACAGGCAGTCACACGTAAGAACAGACCGCCCGGTCTTCCAACAAATAAGACAGGCTAACCAGCAGACCAACTCGGGAACAGACCGCGACTACAAAGAACAGACTGGCAGAACTAGCAGTCCGCCAGAATAGACCGGAAGAGCCAGACCGAGAGAATATAAACACAAACCGCGCGGTCTCGGCGGTCACCCAAAATCAGACCGCCCGGTCACCTCCACTTCACTTCAAAATTTCAACACTCCCCCTTGATGTGGGAAGTGGAGACTAACCTGAGTAAACTCCGCAACCGTGTAAACGGTCCCTTTGCCAGCGGCTTTGTGAAGATGTCTGCGACATTGTTCGCACTCCGAACATGCTCGACCATAAGAGATCCCCCCAACACCTTTTCACGAATGAAATGGTGCTCAATCTCAATATGCTTGGTCCTCGCATGACAGACTGGATTATTAACTAGCATGAGAGCACTCTCATTGTCCCCGTGTAGCATAGTGGGACCTTGAATCTCCTCATGAACATCCTCCACCAACCTCCTGAGCCAAACGACTTCCTGAGCTGCCAAGGCCGAAGCCTTGTATTCCACTTCTGTGGTAAATACGGACACCGAGTCCTGCTTTTTGCTGCACCAAGAGATAGTTGTGGGGCCCGTCATAAAGACATAACCAGACGTTGATCTCCGATCATCCACGTCTCCCCCGTAGTCAGCATCCATGTATCCATGCAACTCCAAGCTTGACCCTCTCCTAAATAGGAGACCCATATCAGAGGTCGACTTCATATATTTCAGAATTCCATTTGCCACCAAAAGATGAGGCTTCCGTGGCTCCGCCATGTACCGACTCACTTTGCCAACTGAATAAGCAATATCAGGCCTCGTGATGGTCAAGTAAATCAAGCTCCCAACAAGAGCTCGGAACACTAACGGATCAGATAGAACTCTTCTCTCATCCTTCCGAAGTTTATGATGTTGTTTCAGAGGTATAGAGCTTCTCTTCCCTTCTTCCAAGCCAAATCGTTGAACGATCCACTCCGCATATCCTTCCTGAGAAACAAGCACTCCGCTCTCCCGCCTTTGGACCTCGAGTCCAAGGAAATGGTGAAGCTCCCCCAGATCCTTCATCTCGAACCTGATAACAAGCTCAACTCTCAGCCTTGCTACCGCCTTCTTCGAGTTCCCGGTGACAATCATGTCATCCACATACAGCAGTACAATAACCCGAAGCGCCCCCTCCTTCTTGACCAACAAGCTAGAGTCAGAGTCTGAAGCAAAGATCCCGCAGAATAGAAGATACTCCGCGATCTTTCCATACCACGCCCGAGGCGCTTGCTTCAACCCATATAAGGCTTTCTTCAGTTTGCAGACGTAGTCCGGATGATCCTCCGAGATGAAACCCGGCGGCTAGATCATGAAGATATCCTTGTCAATCTCTCCGTATAAGAAAGCATTCTTCACATCAAGCTGCCAAATCTCCCATCCACAAGATGCCGCCAAAGCAATAGCAAATCGGACTGAAGTAATCTTTGCCACTGGACTAAACGTCTCATCATAATCTTCACCATACTGCTGTGAGAACCAGCGAGCTACAAGGCGAGCCTTGTATCGCTCGATCATGCCGTCAGTTTTCTTCTTGAGTTTATAAACCCATTTGCATGTCACAGGGGTAATGCCCTTGGGCCTGGGCACTAGAGACCAAGTCTCATTCTTCTTGAGAGCATCCATCTCCTTTTGCATAGCAATATCCCACTGCTTCACCCCTTTGGCTTTCTCAAAGCTCGACGGTTCCCTCTCATCCAAGGGACCAGCGAAGAAACATGAGATGAAGCTCACCATGTTTCCTCCTGTATATCGATCTGGTGGTTTGATAGTCCTCTTCGACCCCCTAAGAGGTTTCACCTGACTAACCACCTTCTCAGCTGCTTCTTCTGTGCAAGATCCTCTTCCAGACGAACTTGGAGCATCGCTCCCCCTGCTTACAGAACCTGAAGCCTCCATCTCAGAGCTTAAAAAACAGCTAGAGCTCCTGGTGAAACAGGCAACTCCACTTGAAAACTTCCAGCAGCTTTCCCTGCTTCATCAACCCTGCTTTCCGGTAATTCAACTCCTAAACTCCCCTTGTAGGAAGTCACTTCATCGAACACCACATCCCGAGATACCACTGATCTTCGCATCTCAGGATCCATGCATCTCCATCCTTTCTTCCGCTCATCATACCCAACAAAGACTAGCTTCCTTGCTTTCACATCTAGCTTTGTCCGAAGAGCATCAGGAATATGCACATAGCAGGTTGACCCGAACACCCGAAGGTGTGCAACACTCGGTTTCTCCTTGAACATCAGCTCGTCAGGGGTCTTCATGTTGATAGGACTTAGAGGCATCCTGTTGATGATGTAAGCCACACAAGACATTCCCTCCGCCCCAAAGGACTTTGGGATACTCTTGGCATGAAGCCAGCATTTGCAGGTTTCCGTCAGATGAAGGATATTCCTCTCCGCAATGCCATTCTGCTGTGGAGTATAGGCACAAGTGAGCTCTCTCCGAACGCCGTGTTTCCTGCAAAAACTAGAGAACTCACTAGAGGTGAACTCCCCACCATTGTCAGTTCTCAATTTTTTCACCCGCAGGCCTAACCGACCTTCCACCAGCTCCTTGAACTCCACAAACTTCGCAAAGGCTTCCGGCTTCTCTTTCAAAAAATACACCCAGACATATCTGGTGTAATCGTCAATCAACACCAACATATATCTGTTTCCTCCAAGGCTTGGGGTGGCAGTCAGTCCCATCAAATCACCGTGAATGCACTCCAACGGTGCTTTGCATCTTGTTTGCGATCTATCAAATGGAAGTCGATGATACTTACCAAACTGACATCCCGCACAAACATGACTGTCTCCATAAGAGGACAAGCTAGGCAAGCCCTTGACAAGGCCCTTTACCGCCATAGCCTTCAATTTGTCCATGCCAACATGCCCCAACCTTTCATGCCAGATAGCCGCGCTATCGTTGGTCTTCATCTTATCAACATAGGTACTTGTCGATAACACGAACAAGTCCTTCACCCGCTTTCCAACATGGATAACATCTCCCTTTATCTCCGGTTGAGTTTTAAGAAACTTCACTTATGTTGGGCCAAATAGAACATGATAACCGGCATCGACCGCATTGGTCACAGAGAAGAGATTCTTCTTCATACCAGGCACGTGATAAACACTCCTCAATGTGAGTGGACCCTTATCACTGCTTAGGGAGACAACAACTTCTTGTTCGACAACATGAATAGAATTATCAGCCGTAATGATAACATCGTTACCTGAGTAAGACACCAAAGAGGAGAACTTTGTTTCACCCCCGGTGAGATGATGTCCACACCCGTCCAAAGACGTCCAAATCTCAGCAGTAGATTTACATCCAATGATGTGGTCAAACAACTTTGGTGAGATAGCCCTCTTGAGTGTGAACTCTGCCTTAGCATTAGTCCTCCTCCAAAGTCTCACCTCTGCCATATTATCTCCTGCAAGAAACACCTCTTGCGTGTCTTCTCCTCCAACTATCTCCCATAGATCCTCGCCAAGTAAATAGCTCTCCATACATGACCTCCATTTCTTATAGTTAGTCGATGTGAGGAGTTCAATACCAAGTCCTCTTGCGTATCCACCTTCCATGGAAATCTATGTGGTCTCTTCTTCACAAAGACGATGGAAACTCAACTTGACACTGCTTATCCACTCCAACAACCTCCCTCTGATACAATGTTAAATTTTTTGATTTGAATCGTTTAGGAGTAAGCAGGAGTTGCATCAACTGAGTTAAAGCCAAACTACCACAATGCCACACAGCAACACAAGAAACTTTATTGAAACACAAACTTTATTTACAGTGCGAGGTATACATGGCGAGACATGATTCATCAGAATCACGGAGACGAGAAGAACAAAACACACCAAAAACAATCTGGCGGCTAGACAAGCTGAGACCGCACAGACCACTCGAGTCCAGAAGTCGCCCGGCTTGACCTGAGACCGTGTGAACAGAAACCGGACAGATCGCCAGCACTCCAAGACCGCACCTCAGACCGCACGAACTGGATCTTTATTGGAACGAAGAACTGAAGCTGTCGCCAGACCGCAACTCAGACCGCCTAACCGCTGAAGGTCGCCTGATCGCTGAGCTCGCTGCGAACAGCACAAGAACGAACATAAACCAGTTCGCAGACTGACCACTGTCGAACTGTTTATTCAAGCCGCTGGGAATCAACAAGGAAGGAGGCCGCAACCTGCTGACCGCAAACCTGCGAACACAACAAACAGTCAACTCGCTTCCGAGACCGCCCGACCTCAAAGTGAGACCGCACGAATTAACCCAGGCTCAGTTCTTACAGTTCTCGTTGTGAATGACGGGCCATGCACCCCTCTTTAAAGGTGGGTAGAAAGATGTCGTCACCGCACAAACTGGGATACAGTCACCACCCGTCAGATCACCAGTGGTCTCATAAGGCAGACCGCACGATCAGACCACATGGACGACCATCCGACCAAGATCGCAGAATAGCAGGCAAATCGTGCACAAGTCGCGCGAACACAAGATCACGCACAATCCGTGCGAGCATAAGATCGCTCCTTCCTTAGATCACCAGGAGCAAACAAGAACCATCTGGCCGACTTAGAACAAGTCGCCAGATTGCCAAGCACAAACCGCCCGGACAGGCGGTCACACGTAAGAACAGACCGCCCGGTCTTCCAACAAAGAAGACATGCTAACCAGCAGACCAACACGGGAACAGACCGCAGCTACAAAGAACAGACCGGCAGAACCAGCAGTCCGCCAGAACAGACCGACAAAGCCAGACCGGCAGAATATAAAAACAAACCGCGCGGTCTCGGCGGTCACCTAAAATCAGACCGCCCGGTCACCTCCACTTCACTTCAAAATTTCAACAACCCTATGCGGGTCAAAGTCAACATGAGTCCGCGTCATTGAGTGTCGAGTCAACGTTTGATGTGACGGGGTCGAAATCAAGTGTTTACGTATCTCGAGATTCTTATAATTTTACGAACGTTTATTTTTATTTACTTGACTAAACGACGTCGGAACTGAGCGAAACGAATTCTGTTGTACTCGTATCGACCATACGAGTCTAACGCAACTGATAGAATTCAATTCGGAGCTCGTTTGATCTTTAATCTAAAATGGCGTTATTGTGTCACTCGATGTTACTTAAAATAGTCGCCGTTTTCTCGGAACAACCTCGGATTGCAACAACATGAGCTCCGTTACACTCGTATTGACCATACGAGTCTAACGGAACTGACGGAAGTCGATTCGGAGCATGTATGCTCCATATTCTAAAATTGCGTTGTCGTAACACGCTACGATACTCAAAATAGTCATATTTTACATATGACCTCGGATCGAAATGAAACGAGTTCCTTGCACTCGTATCACTTATACGAGTCTAACGTAACTGACGAAAGTCAATTCGGAGCACGTATGCTCCATATTCTAAAATTGCGTTGTCGTAACACGCTACGATACTCAAAATAGTCATATTCTACATATGACCTCAGATCGAAACGAAATGAGTTCTGTTGCACTCGTATCACTTATACGAGTCTAACGCAACTGACGGAAGTTGATTCGGATCACGTATGCTCCATATTCTAAAATTGCGTCGTCGTGACGCGCTGCAGTACTCAAAACGATCAATTTCACCAAATGACCTTGGGATGGAACGAAACGAATTCTGCTGCACTCGTATCGAGCATACGAGCCTAACGCAACTGACAGAAGTCAATTCGGAGCATGTATGCTCAATGAACAACTTTGACATTGTGGCGAAGCACGATGCTACCCAAAACAGTCATTTCTCTATGTGACCACCACTCTGTGGCGAAGGTCGGGTCGTGATTGCCTGATGACCCGGCCTAGATTCCTCCAAGGGTTCAACTGAATCGACTAGATCCCTTTTCAAAGTCGGGATGTTACAGCAAGCTCGTCTCGCTCAGAGTCTTTGTTGTTGGAGGTAATGCGAGGAGAAGACAACAATAGGGTGAGTATGGATAAGTTAAAACAAACCAAGAGCAAAAGCGTATTGCTAACTTTTGGGAACTTTGCCCTCAATGTTCCTAATTTGAAGAAGTCCTTAAGTCAAGGATAAACACACTTTGTATTTGATGCTTTATTCTAGTTTTGATGTTACAGGTATAACAAAAGTGCATATCTAATGTCGGGTTAGGGTTATGGTCACTCAAATAGTGTTTTGCCTATATAATCCCTCATTGTGCTAAACACATGTTGACTTATGCCCTAACACTATATTAGACTTGTCACTATCAAGGAAAAGTCATTTGGAAAAGGTATGGAAATGAAGCTGCAAAGATAGCCAATAGGTTGGATTAAGCCTAAAATTAGCTTAGGCAAATATCGGCTAGATGATCTAGATGACAAAGATTCTATATCATCTAGACCACTACTGTATCAGCTAGATGACCTCGATGACAAAATTCTATGTCAGCTAGATCATGGACACATCACCCAGATATGATTTATCTCTTAATATTTGCCAAGTCCAATGTCGTCTAGAAGAGTTGTGTCGTCTAGAAGAGCTGTGTCATCTAGAAGAGCTATATCGTCCAGAAGACATGTATCGTCCCGAAGGCCTATATTTTCCAAAAGGATTCTGTCATCCAGAAGGCCTGTATCGTCTAAAAAAGTATACCGTCTAGAAGATTTCTATATATGCAAGGCGCAGGAAGAAAGTCGGAAATTATGCTTTAGCTTAATTATCAATTTGAAATCCACCATTTGATGCGCCAATCAGAGGATTTCTTCTGGAAGGTCTTAAGTAAATCTTTCTTGATTCCTAGCCATTGGCAAATGTTTCTATAAAAAGTTCTTGAGGGCTCACATTTCAGAAATTATACATTTATAACATTCTAGCGTAAGCTTTTGTGAATCATTTGCGACCTGAACGAGAACGCAAATCCATTGGAGGGAACATCAAAATTTCTGAAGGAAGAACCCTAAGGGGCTGTTGCTATTCATTCTCAAGTATTCTTGCATGAACGTTAGAGCCTGTATAATCAAGACCTAATTCATCATATTACCCAAGTATTACTCAGTAATTCAAATTCTCCCTGAATATTATCTATCAGAGTAAGAAGTTCATATTTTGCAAGAAAGTTTGTAAGATAAAGATCATATTCCTCAAGAAGATTATTTCTAAGATCTGATCAAGGAAGAAGAAGCCTCTCTAATGTTCTTCTACAGATGACTGATGTTTATTTATTTATTCATTTTTTGAATCTAAGTTGTTTTGCAAATAGTGAAATTATAAACTATTGTTGTAGGATCTTTTGAGATCTGAGTTGTAGGGATTTGGTGTAATCCAGCATTGTAGGGCTCTTGGACCCTGAGATGTAGGATCTTTTGAGATCTGAGTTATAGGGATTTGATATAAGCATGAGTTGTAGGGTTCTTAGATCCTGAGCTGTAGGAGGATTCTTATGAGAATCTGAGTTTGCTCTAGGATTCCTTTGGGAATCTGAGTGTAGGATCTTGGAAAAGATTTGAGTATAGACCTCTTATTAAAGAAATTGTGATAGGGCCTTGGTGGTCTTATTGTATGTCTTGGAGAAGAAGACTGAGATTTGGAGGAGTTTACCTAGTCTAGCACATTGTTAGATAGGCGGTGTGGAGAGAGGAATAACCAAGGCATTCTTGAGGAACCTCTATAAATCATTGTGTGCCTTTTGTGCTTACATTCTTTTATCATCTTGTTGAAACTAGAAAAAGAATCAAAAAACACCCATCAGACTATTCACCCCCCTCTAGGTATGATCTAGGTGACCCAAAGTAAAATAACAATTGGTATCAAAGCGAGGTTTTTCAAAGAAAGCTTAACAACATGAACAAGATCTTTAAAAAGGGACCCAAAGTCTATCCACCATGACTTCAGGAGGAAGTTTCAAGGAATTAATATCTATGAAGCTACCTATTTTCTCGAAAGAAAACTTTCCTATATGGAAGGAGAGGTTCAAGCTCTTCATGGAAGCCTCTGACCAAAGTTTTGGGAACACGGTCCACAATGTTCCAGATTTGGAGAAGTCTCTTATTCAATGATAAGTACAATCTGTAGTTGATATCTATTTGATGTGTGATGCACAAATCTAGCACACCGCTATAGGCGGGGGCGAGACTGCGGCACGAAATGCCAGTGTACCAATCATTCAAGTAATATAAAACGAGGAGAAAATCCCCGAGTATCGATCTCGAAGGAACATAGTAAGGTGGTGTTAACTTTTGAGGAGGGACTTGAGATCGAAGTCCTTTAGGTCGGGTGAAACGTGAACGGGGTGGATTGGTGTATGGAAAATAAACGAAAACAACTACTCAACTACTCCTATGCAGGCCTTGAGCGCACTACTTCGCTAGGTGGGATGGAAACTACGTAGGCCTTGAACGCACTACTTCGCAAGGGCGAATGGACGAATAGGCAAGCAGATGGAATGGTTCACACCGGCGGGGTCGAGGTGGATTACACAGGCCGTTAGCACCGCTTAGCTTGGTGGATGGAAGAGTAGTCTTACGGGATGGAAGAGTAGGGTAGCGTAATGGAGTGGAGGGTGATGACGATGTGGAAGATGGAATGGGGGCATACCTCATACACACATATGAATAATATAAACTCATAAACATGAGATAAACACCACAAAGCAAGATTCATAGTGCACATCATCAAAAGATAGAGAAATCTAGCATTTACAACTACCAATACAAAGAAAGAGAAAGTCAGGAATCGACCCAATCCGAAGCCTTGTCGAAGATTCACGGTTGGAATCGCTGGGTTGTTAATCCGTGTCCAAGCTCGGTCTTCAACTGCGTCCAGGGTAGAGAAGGCTGTCACTACCTTCCAATGGCCCATCTTCTTCGTGTCACGATCCGGCCGCACGACCTGGCTTCCTTCTCCTTCGATATTGGTGGATGTAGGGCCAGATCCCTCTCCTTGGAGCTCGAGGATGATGGAGGAGGCCAAAGGGGGTGGAGAACCTGCGGAAATGGCGAAGCTGGGCAAAAAAATGGCGCTGGAAATTGATCGTCCGAATAGGGCAAAGCTGCAGCTTTTATAAAAAATAATCAGAAATTTGGTCACGTACGGTCGAACGCACGATCGTGCGTGAACCGTGCGATATTAATTAAGAAATAATACCAGGAAGATGACCCAGAGCTCCCATGCGTTTTACTCACGCACGGTCGAAGCCGATCGTGCGTAAGAATGCACGGGTAAATTCGGAAAGCTCGAAATCCGGCAAAGAACAGGATGTCGTGCGTTTTGTTCGCGCACAGTTGAGTCCAACCGTGCGTGACGAAAATGCACGAGCGGGGTAGATCACCATATTGACCATCCGATCATAGCGCATGATCGCAGCCGACCGTGCGTCAAGAAAATGCACGACCGTGCGATTCATATAGGATGAATTCTGGGCAATATGGATGATCTGCCTACCTGCACAACACATCTAAATGCTGGGAACACACCTCTAGCACAAGTATAAAAGCATAAAAAGAATGGGGAGCACATTGTGCTTGCCCTCAACAACAAAGCGCGCAATTGCACACCACAATGGGCCAACAAGTGCACTTCGTGAAGAAATGTGATTAAGTGAAATATAAGCAATAATGAACTAAAAGAGAAGTGCATATGCAAGAAAACTATCCCGGATGAGTCCATAAAAGTGTATATAAATGAGACTCATCACACCCCCAGACTCACCTATTTGCATGTCCCGAGCAAACAAATTCTAAGCAAACGGGGAAAGGAAAGTAGATGGCTCAAAATTATAATACAGAGTACCATGCGAAGTCGCATGCTCATGTGCCTAAGAAAAATAATAGAGAAGATTTCTTATTATACAAATAGTTTATAGATTTTTAAAAGAGTAAAAACATATTACAACTACTCAAAATGGTGAACTACGGTGAATCATCTGGTCATGCATACAGAGAATGTAAACTAAGAGCTGAGATGAGCATTGCTCAGGATTGGGGTGCAGGACAAACGACACCGAAATCCATCGGTGTCGGTGACCATAGGCTCGCCCGGTCACATTCTCTCCACGACACTAGATTGGTTCATAGCGTGATTCGGTAGGGCTTTAGGTTTTAACTGGGGCTTGGGTTATGGTGAGGTAAACAAAGATAAACACGAAGGTTGAGCACACCTAAACCCAAATGAGCAAGTGCAAAGCACTATCTAAGCAGCCACAAAACACGCGGATGCACCACACCCCCAGACTTAGACTTGGATGCATGGGTGTGTGCGCCGCCAACTCCCAAGTACAAATCTCACATGGATTTTTCAAATAAACTCTTTCATTTTTCTTTTTTTTTTCTTTTCAAATCTTCTTCTTATTATTTTTTTCTTTCTTTAGTGATTTCAGCAAATTTTCAAAGATGCACATCCATACTTTCACATTGTATTTCCACAATCAACACCACCAATTTAAAATTTAGACAAAGTGCTTGCATCTGGGTGTGCGACTAGGATTGGAGTTTAGGCTTTGGTGAACAATAGTGGAGCTGAACCAAACGAATGGGGTAGGCACAAAGGGGCTAGCAAGGGTAGATGATATCAGGAATGGCACAAAGGCTCAACCGGGCCACAATACGGCCTACGTCATTCTCACGCACTAGAACTATTCTATGCCAATGTTTCAAGAATCGCTTGGGGGCAAGTTCTAGCCACCGAGAAAGATTCTCCTTTCTCCCGACTCAAGCAATACGAGTCTAATGATCATTTACACACATCCCTATGCTACCGTTTGATTCACACCGGGTTCACCATTTGAGTAGAGTAAACAACATTTACACTAATAGAAAAATATAAAACCATAAGTATAAAAAGAAGTCTAATCTACACAAATTCCTATGCAGCCGAGCACTCGACTAGGAGCACTACTGGAGTCAACATTTTACTCCGCTACATAGTCCTAAGCCAGCACCTAGACTTTCCAAAATATGCAGAAGAATTAAATTCAACTTAGAGCACGCATACAGATGAGTACGCGCTCAAGTGGGTGATGTGGTGCGCAAAGAGAATGAACAACAGTTTTCACTAAACTTAAAGAAAAGTACTTCTAGCATGCTATGCAATAGTGCACGAGAGTGGGCACATAGAACTACTCTCCCCAGACTTAAACTAGACAGTACACAGTTTATAGCTATGAAATTCAGAAAAGAGCTAGGAGAAGAGAGTACCCAATGCTCAGAAGTGAGCATACCAGAAGATTGGCATTTAACTCTAGACCTAGCTGCAGCATCCATCCAGAAGAATACCTGCATGGGTGAGCTCTGCCAAAAATAAAAGAAAATATACAAAAATAAACTGAAATACAACTAACTAGACTCAACAAGATGAAATAAGAAATACAGGAAAAGTAAGATAACTACTGGGTTATTGTCTTCCCAGCATGACTTATTTAAATTTAAAACAGTTCTAGCTAATGGGTCTATAAAAAAGGAAATGCACAGGTAACTGTTCTAATATGCGTGTCGGTAGCGGGTACCGATACGGTGATAAAATAGTTACCCCTCTACCTAAATAATAATACCTGCTCTTCACAGGTAGAGGAAGCAGAAAGTAAGAAGTGGAGAAGGAGTACTCCTCACACATCTCACCAAAAATATCCTTGCCCAGCAGGGTGTCGTCTTCAGGGAGGCGGCAGGAGGAGAAGGTAATGATTGAGGCTTCCACTATGGAGGAGGGGTCAACCTCCTCACATATGAGGATACGCTCATCATTGACTTGAGCATCATGCTCCAATTCCTCCTAGGGTACCTGATAGGAGCATGAAAATGCATTTAATTTAATCATATTTTCATTATTATTTATATTTATATTGGTACTTTTCACGGTATATTGTGTTTGTGCGTGCAGATTATAAAAGTACACGCTTTGCTGAAAATTGGAGCGAGTCGTTCAACCAATACAATTTATCAGAAATTAAAGATTGTTGCAGATTAAGCGCCTACATGATACTGATATTTCAGCGCCGTTGCGAGCCCAATTTAACCAGTGCCTACGTCTAATTTAATCAACACCAATGTTGGCGATGATTTAATCAGCCCCAAGTATTGGAGCTGATTAAATCGGCACCTATAGGCGCTGATTATATCAGCGCATATATTGGTGTTGATTTTAATCAGCGCCTACAATATTGCTGATTAAATCAGCACCATATTTGGTGCTGATTTTAATAGCGCCTCGTTAAATCAGCTCCATAATGACGCCTCATTAAATAAATAAAAAAACACCTCCTTTATACTGGCATTATTGCATGTGTTTGACGCCATGAAGGTTAATTGGCGTTATCATTATTTTTAATTATTTCATTTTTTTAATCTTTTCCCACACTTTTTGAATGGAAATCTTTGCCTAAGTTTTCCCTATAAATTCATTGTATTGTGTGAGGAGAGGGAGAACTTTTTTGGGAGCTGAAAATTTATTCTACTAGCATAGTTTTTGTGAGTTTACGAGAGACATTGTCTAAGAGGAGAAAGCTTATGTATGCGCTTCGCGCAAGTTTGTAAGTCTTTATTTTTGAATTAATAAAATTCTTAATTTTCTTCTTTATTCTTTCATGATGATCTCTCCCATAATATTTGTAAAACAAATCATGCGTGAGTAGTTTATTTTTGTTTTGGGTGCAACGTAATTATTTATTTAATTATATGATTGTTATAATTCTTCATCGCTCAATCATATTCATATCCGAAAATTGTAAAAAGAAGCTTTGATATTTTGTGTAGCCTAATGCGCATATTGCATTCCTACGAAAGTTCGCTATCATATAGCGTGAGTGCATACAAAATATTCTTAGTGATTTAAGCATACTTTTGAACTCATTCTTGAAGCTCTAAATCATGTTTTATCACTTAAGTTTTTGTCTTAGTTTGCTCGCATATATCACATGCTTAAGAAATTTTGATGTAATATGTGGAAAGCGATTAATATAAAAATATTTTTGTGAATTATAAAATAACAAGATCTTTATGCGCACCCCAACTTCTATATATCATTTTTATATCACGATGAAGTCTTATTCATTAAATCATATATTAAATATTTTAATAAAATTACACCCGAGACATATTTATCAAATATTATTTTTCTTAAATTAAGATCTCATTTTTAAACAAATCAACCCAACCTTTTAATTATAATTCGCCTGGATTAGAGTAGAATTTAGACCTTCTCAGTGGATCAACTCGTACTTGCATAGGTACTACAATCGTACACCGTGCACTTGCGGTTTTTATTACTTGAAATTTTATTGCACAGATTGATTCCAATCTTAAACTGCTTATCATATTGTGTTGTTATTTTAGTGCTTTGAAATTTCCCATCAAGTTTTTGGCGCTGTTGCCGGGGAAGGTTTCTATTATTTGCTTAATTCTTCGGATTATTTAGATTAATTATTTATAAAAAAAAATATAATTATATATAATTAACTATTTCATAATTTTTCAAAATCTATTTTGCTCTAAATTATAAGTGAAAGCAACTATGGATTTTTTAAAAATTAAGCAAGATGAATTATTAGCTAGTTTGCATAATTTTGAATTACAATCAATTAATCAAGTTAATAATATTAACGACTCTTGTTATCAAAATCAATTTTATTATCAAGAACATAAGAATTTGTATAATCTTCAAGAATATTGATTCGATCATTATCATAGTGAAACTTATTATAATAATGATCAAACAAATTTGAATCTCAAAAGAGAACTTCAAAATTTATTTAGAAGTAGCGCGCAAGTATTCGAGAATCTAGCAAGATTTCAACAATTTGCCGAACGAGTAATAATTTCAAATTCTCAAGTCATGGCTAGATTAGATATACATGTCGAAAAAATAACTTCTTCAATAATAAAAATAAAAATAATAATAATATCTTAAATAACTCAAATGGACAAACAACTAATAATTTTTACTTCGATGATTCCGAGGAAGAATTAGAATGTGACGAGTTTAATGATATAAAAGAAGATGATTTGGATAGAACATCGCAATTATATAAAATCCAAGCTCAAAATTTTAATGATAAATCAATTGATAAAGAAAATGATGATTTTATCAAAAAATTTGAAGAAGATATTGAGGAAACAAAAATTGAAAAATTTGAGAGTACTTATAATGAAATTATTAGGCAAGACCTCGATAACAAAGAATTACCAAATATGATCTATGAAGGAAATTGTGATCATCAAACCAAATCTATTGATGCAAATTTAGGTGTTGAGATTAATGATGATACCAATGATGTAGGATTCGATGAAATTTTAAAAAATCATTTTGATGGTATTATAACTTATGGTATAAACCAGATTAATGATGTTGAAGAGATTGAAAGAAATAATTTGAAAGAAAATTTTATTGAAGATCACGAGGAATTAGAAAATAGAATTTTGGAGAATAATTTTGAAAGAGTGTTTAAAGATGATTCTTATGATACAGAATACTCTAATATATCTTGTGAAGATGTTGAATTTTTTGATAAAAGTTTTGAAGAACTTTTTTATGAAGAATTAAAATTATCAGAAGAGTTTGATCATATTGATAAGAAAAAAATATAAGAAAAGAGATCTTAGCCTGGAACGAGTGATCGATATCTTTAATCCGCTAATTTTTTCATCTCAGTCTTTGATTGAGCATCAATTCTCGAAAGACATTAAGTTATTAAACTTAAAAATGAGGAATACCATAGGTTTTGAAAAACAAGAGATTTATTTAAATAAAGTAGAAAATAAAAATTATAGAATTAACAATAAAAGAATATTAGAATTTCATAATAATATTCTTATAAATAAAATTCTGAAAATGTATGGAAAATTTAGATTGTATCAATCAAAATTGCAGCAAATATTATGGACAGGTCCTTTTCGTGTTAAGGTTATCTTTTAAATTTTATGAATAATTGAATGTGAAGGCACATACATTATATGATCCTGCATAATTCACCATAGAAATAATCATTTTATTTTCAAAAAAAAAAAATATTTTGTGGTTCTACTGTTATATTGCTCAAGGACGAGCATAAAAATAAGTGTGGAGGGGGAAGATTCACATCATAATTTTCTATAAAAATTGCATTTTTCCCTCTATGTTTTTATTATTATTAAAAAAAGAGTTTTGATTTATAATATTCATGGACAATGATTTCTATCCTTACAACTAGATTTATTGACACTTAGTAAATATAAAGTCAATAATAATCATCAGTAATCAGGTATTAGTAGAGTATATATCTCATTTATGCATACTTAATTCTTAGTTGAGAAGAGCATACATTAGAAGATTTTGAATGAAATAATCAATTGACTAATATGATTTCTTTTATTTCTAGCAGACCATTATTTGAATTCTTTTTATGAGCTGCGTAATCCCGATTATTGTTTAAGATGAAGATAATAAGTTTTGTTGATTAATTCACTTAAGATTGATTAAGAGAACTATTATATTTTATTCATAAAGATAACATCTTGTCACTTGACTCCACAACTACATTAGTTAGTTATCCCAGTTAAATAATTTCTTTGGCTTTTTGTTCCCTTATAATTGTTTTTCATCTGTGATTTTCAATATAATTTGAGATCAAATAAATTCAAAATTGATAAAGTCCTAGCACTACCATGGTCCCTGATAAGCCTTAATAGGCATTGTGTGTTATGGCACCTAGGTAATTATGGATCTCCCCTAGCACTACTCTAGTCCCTGATAAGTCCTAATAGGCATTGTGGGCTATGGCACCTAGGAATTATTTTTGAAAACTTAAAAAAATGTTGTAAGAACTCTTTGGTTTACTCCTTCACTAGCTCTACCTCAATGTCTGATAAGACCTGATGGGCATTGTATGTTGAGGCACCTAGGGAGTTATCTTATATTATTATTGGGGAACATTTTGCTTTTAGTTTTTTCTGGAATCATAGCTTATGTTAATGTCTTCATGAAGCTCACGTGATAAAATGATCGTCTCTATGACTTTAATATACTTATTCTACGATTTCAATATTAAGAGAATTTCTTAAACATGTTTTTACAAATTTGTCTTTTACACTAACTTAGGTTATTTTTCTCATAAATTGAGTTTATTTATAACCTCTAGATTATGAGTTTGAATAAAAATCAATTGAGATAAAAGTGAATAACTAATGTTTTAAAAACTAGCTCTCTCACATAGAATTGTGGACATAATATCTAAGATATATATTTAATTAATATTTGTTTAAAGGGTGAGAAAACTTGACTGTGTGTTTAGCAAAGTGTGTTTAGATCTAAAGCCTTAAAAATAAAATTATTTGTCCATGTTTGTTTATGAATTCTAATGTTCTCCTATGAAATATTTATATATTCATGTACTTGCAAATTAAGGTTTGAATTTTGTGGGTGTAATTCACTGAAAACCCTCACGAGACTCAACTCGTCCACTAGGGTAACCTAGGGGTTTAAAGGCTTATTGCACGTGCTAAGTGCAATCGTATATTCTACGAAAAGAATATTTATCAATTTACTTTGCTCGAGGACGAACAAAAGCTTAAGTGTGGAGGAGTGATAGGAGCATGAAAATGCATTTAATTTAATCATATTTTCATTATTATTTATATTTATATTGGTACTTTTCACGGTATATTGTGTTTGTGCGTGTAGATTATAAAAGTACAGGCTTTGCTAAAAATTGGAGCGAGTCGTGCAACCAATACAATTTATCAGAAATTAAAGATTGTTGTAGATTAAGCGCCTACATGATACTGATATTTCAGTGCCGCTGTGAACCCAATTTAACCAGCGCCTATGTCTAATTTAATCAACGCCAATGTTGGCGATGATTTAATCAGCCCCAAGTATTGGAGTTGATTAAATCGGCACCTATTGGCGCTGATTATATCAGCGCATATATTGGTGCTGATTTTAATCAGCGCCTACAATATTGCTGATTAAATCAGCACCATATTTGGTGCTGATTTTAATGGCGCCTCATTAAATCAGCTCCATAATGGCGCCTCATTAAATAAATAAAAAAACACCTCTTTTATACTGGCATTATTGCATGTGTTTGACGCCATGAAGGTTAATTGGCGTTATCATTATTTTTAATTATTTCATTTTTTTAATCTTTTCCCACACTTTTTGAATGGAAATCTTTGCCTAAGTTTTCCTTATAAATTCATTGTATTGTGTGAGGAGAGGGAGAACTTTTTTGGGAGCTGAAAATGTATTCTACTAGCATAGTTTTTGTGAGTTTATGAGAGACATTGTCTAAGAGGAGGAAGCTTATGTATGCGCTTCGCGCAAGTTTGTAAGTCTTTATCTTTGAATCAATAAAATTCTTAATTTTCTTCTTTATTCTTTCATGATGATCTCTCCCATAATATTTGTAAAACAAATAATGCGTGAGTAGTTTATTTTTGTTTCGGGTGCAACGTAATTATTTATTTAATTATATGATTGTTATTATTCTTCATCGCTCAATCATATTTATATCCGAAAATTGTAAAAAGAAGCTTTGATATTTTGTGTAGCCTAATGCGCATATTGCATTCCAACGAAAGTTCGCTGTCATATAGCGTGACTGCATACAAAATAATCTTAGTGATTTAAGCAAACTTTCGAACTCATTCTTGAAGCTCTAAATCTTGTTTTATCACTTAAGTTTTTGTCTTAGTTTGCTCGCATATATCACATGCTTAAGAAATTTTGATGTAATATGTGGAAAGCGATTAATATAAAAATATTTTTGTGAATTATAAAATTACAAGATCTTTATGCGCACCCCAACTTATATATATCATTTTATATCACGATGAAGTTTTATTTATTAAATCATATATTAAATATTTTAATAAAATTGCACCCGAGACATATTTATCAAATATTATTTTTCTTAAATTAAGATCTCATTTTTAAACAAATCAACCCAACCTTTTATTTATAATTCGCTTGGATTAGAGTAGAATTTAGACCTTCTCTGTGGATCGACTCGTACTTGCATAGGTACTACAATCGTACACCGTGCACTTGTAGTTTTTATTACTTGAAATTTTATTGCACAGATTGATTCCAATCTTAAACTGTTTATCATATTGTGTTGTTATTTTAGTGCTTTGAAATTTCCCATCAAGTTTTTGGCGCCGTTGCCGGGGAAGGTTTCTATTTTTTGCTTAATTCTTTGCATTATTTTGATTAAGTATTTATAAAAAAAAATATAATTATATATAATTAACTATTTCATAATTTTTCAAAATCTATTTTGCTCTAAATTATAAGTGAAAGCAACTATGGATTTTTTAAAAATTAAGCAAGATGAATTACTAGCTAGTTTGCATAATTTTGAATTACAATCAATTAATCAAGTTAATAATATTAACGACTCTTGTTATCAAAATCAATTTTATTATCAAGAACATAAGAATGAGTATAATCTTCAAGAATATAGATTCGATCATTATCATAGTGAACATTATTATAATAATGATCAAACAAATTTGAATCTCAAAAGAGAACATCAAAATTTAATTAGAAGTAGCGCGCAAGTATCCGAGAATCTAGCGAGATTTCAACAATTTGCCGAACGAGTAATAATTTCAAATTCTCAAGTCATGGCTAGATTAGATATACATGTCTAAAAAATAACTTCTTCAATCAATAATAATAATAATAATATCTTAAATAACTCAAATGGACAAACAACTAATAATTTTTACTTCGATGATTCCGAGGAAGAATTAGAATGTGACGAGTTTAATGATATAAAAGAAGATGATTTGGATAGAACATCGCTATTATATGAAATCCAAGCTCAAAATTTTAATGATAAATCAAATGATAAAGAAAATGATGATTTTATCAAAAAATTTGAAGAAGATATTGAGGAAACAAAAATTGAAAACTTTGAGAGTACTTATAATGAAATTATTAGGCAAGACCTCGATAACAAGGAATTACCAAATATGATCTATGAAGGAAATTGTGATCATCAAACCAAATCTATTGATGCAAATTTAGGTGTTGAGATTAATGATGATACCAATGATGTAGGATTCGATGAAAATTTAAAAAATCATTTTGATGGTATTATAACTTATGGTATAAACCAGATTAATGATGTTGAAGAGATTGAAAGAAATAATTTGAAAGAAAATTTTATTGAAGATCACGAGGAATTAGAAAATAGAATTTTGGAGAATAATTTTGAAAGAGTGTTTAAAGATGATTCTTATGATACAGAATACTCTAATATATCTTGTGAAGATGTTGAATTTTTTGATAAAAGTTTTGAAGAACTTTTTTATGAAGAATTAAAATTATTAGAAGAGTTTGATCATATTGATAAGAAAAAAATATAAGAAAAGAGATCTTAGATTGGAACGAGTGATCGATATCTTTAATCCGCTAATTTTTTCATCTCAGTCTTTGATTGAGCATCAATTCTCGAAAGACATTAAGTTATTAAACTTAAAAATGAGGAATGCCATAGGTTTTGAAAAACAAGGGATTTATTTAAATAAAGTAGAAAATAAAAATTATAGAATTAACAATAAAAGAATATTAGAATTTCATAATAATATTCTTATAAATAAAATTCTGAAAATGTATGGAAAATTTAGATTGTATCAATCAAAATTGCAGCAAATATTATGGACAGGTCCTTTCCATGTTAAGGTTATCTTTTAAATTTTATGAATAATTGAATGTGAAGGCTCATACATTATATGATCCTGCATAATTCACCATAGAAATAATCATTTTATTTTCGAAAAAAATGTATTTTGTGGTTCTACTGCTATATTGCTCAAGGACGAGCATAAAAATAAGTGTGGAGGGGGAAGATTCACTTCATAATTTTCTATAAAAATTGCATTTTTTCCCTCTATATTTTATTATTATTAAAAAAAGAGTTTTGATTTATAATATTCATGGACAATGATTTCTATCCTTACAACTAGATTTATTGACACTTAGTAAATATAAAGTCAATAATAATCATCAGTAATCAGGTATTAGTAGAGTATATATCTCATTTATGCGTAAATAATTCTTAGTTGAGAAGAGCCCACATTAGAAGATTTTGATTGAAATAATCAATTGAATAATATGATTTCTTTTATTTCTAGCAGACCATTATTTGAATTCTTTTTATGAGCTGTGTAATCCCAATTATTGTTTAAGATGAAGATAATAAGTTTTGTTGGTTAATTCACTTAAGATTGATTAAGAGAACTATTATATTTTATTCATAAAGATAACATCTTGTCACTTGACTCCATGACTACATTAGTTAGTTATCCCAGTTAAATAATTTCTTTGGCTTTTTGTTCCCTTATAATTGTTTTTCATATGTGATTTTCAATATAATTTGAGATCAAATAAATTCAAAATTGATAAAGTCCTAACACTACCATGGTCCCTGATAAGCCCTAATAGGAATTGTGGGCTATGGAACCTAGGTAATTATGGATCTCCCCTAGCACTACTCTAGTCCCTGATAAGTCATAATAGGCATTGTGGGCTATGGCACCTAGGAATTATTTTTGAAAACATACAAAAGTGTTGTAAGAACTCTTTGGTTTACTCCTTCACTAGCTCTACCTCAATGTCTGATAAGACCTAATGGGCATTGTATGTTGAGGCACCTACGAAGTTATCTTATACTATTATTGGGGAACATATTGCTTTTAGTTTTTTCTGGAATCATAGCTTATGTTAATGTCTTCATGAAGCTCACGTGATAAAATGATCGTCTCTATGACTTTAATATACTTATTCTACGATTTTAATATTAAGAGAATTTCTTAAACATGTTTTTACAAATTTGTCTTTTACACTAACTTAGGTTATTTTTCTCATAAATTGAGTTTATTTATAACCTCTAGATTATGAGTTGAATAAAAATCAATTGAGATAAAAGTGAATCACTAATGTTATAAAAACTAGCTCTCTCACAAAGAATTGTGGACATAATATCTAAGATATATATTTAATTAATATTTGTTTAAAGGGTGAGAAAACTTGACTGTGTGTTTAGCAAAGTGTGTTTAGATCTAAAGCCTTAAAAATAAAATTATTTGTCCATGTTTGTTTATGAATTCTAATGTTCTCCTATGAAATATTTATATATTCATGTACTTGCAAATTAAGGTTTGAATTTTGTGGGTGTAATTCACTGAAAACCCTCACGAGACTCAACTCGTCCACTAGGGTAACCTAGGGGTTTAAAGGCTTATTGCACGTGCTAAGTGCAATCGTATATTCTATGAAAAGAATATTTATAAATTTACTTTTCTCGAGGACGAACAAAAGCTTAAGTGTGGAGGAGTGATAGGAGTATGAAAATGCATTTAATTTAATCATATTTTCATTATTATTTATAATTATATTGGTTCTTTTCATGGTATATTGTGTTTGTGCATGCAGATTATAAATGTACACGCTTTGCTGAAAATTGGAGCGAGTCGTGCAACCAATACAATTTATCAGAAATTAAAGATTGTTGTAGATTAAGCGCCTACATGATACTGATATTTCGCCTGGATTAGAGTAGAATTTAGACCTTCTCTGTGGATCGACTTGTACTTGCATAGGTACTACAATCGTACACCGTGCACTTGCGGTTTTTATTACTTGAAATTTTATTGCACTGATTGATTCCAATCTTAAACTGCTTATCATATTGTGTTGTAATTTTAGTGCTTTGAAATTTCCCATCAGTACCCGTGGAGGCTCAACCTGCATAGGCTCGGATAAAGAAGGGGGGTTAGGGAATAAAAGAGAAGAAAAACTTAAATAAATATCAATCGGGGGAGTGGTCCCGGTCTCACTCCTAGCAGGATCCAAGGATTCACTATCATCATCGTAAGTATCATAGCAAGGGGGGCCCGTGAACTCAAGGGCCTCGGTGGTGAGTTGGACATCCTCATCCCATGAAGAAGTGCAAACCTCCTCATCAAAAAGAGTATCCTCATCATCCCACCTTGGAGCAGCCTCAGGCTCAGAATCATCACCCTGCTCAATTACTTCGACAGGATCATAAAAAATGTGTGTAGAAAAATCTTGCAAAGAAACTGGAGGGACAAAAAGATTTGTTTCCTCCGCAAAAAGATCCGCTAATGCCTCTCTGATGGAAAGAATACTTTCCTCATCAGACTCAGGTGCATCTAGGATCTCCCATTCCTCTTCTTGTTGGCCAACAGATGAGTGATCATCATCACTAGGAGTGAAGCCATACACAGGGAGTGAGGAGTCCATGCACGAGATAAGCTCGGGAGTAGAGGGCACGATTGCCTCCATGGGTAAAGAATGAGTGATAGGGACAATGTTGTCATGAGTGAAGGAGCAGCGGTCAGGATTGAAAAGACTAGGACAGTCATTCAATTCATGACCCTCTCCTCGACACAACAAGCAAACAAAGTTCCTACACTGCCTAGCATTTAACTCCTTCATTTGGTCTATATAATAAACCATCTTGTTGTAAGTGCCAGGAGAAATATCCCATGACGACATTTTCAATAATTAAAGCAGATATAACGAAACAGAAATTCTTTGCAAGGAAATTTATACAAACTAATAAAACTCCTTGGATTATACTTGCCTAAAACTTTAAAATAGGAGAGAGAAATAATAGCAAACAATATATAATTAAAAAGCAAACAAAAAAAATAAGGCGGCTATACACACTGGAAGAACTACTATCTCTTGTCTTCCTCTACAACAAACTCACACGTCTGTGTTCCCCGACAACGGCCCCAAAAACTTGAAGCGCAAATCTAGCACACCGCTATAGGCAGGGGAGAGACTGCGGTACGAAACGGCAGTGTACCGATCGTTCAAGTAATATAAAACAAGGAGCAAATATCCGAGTATCGATCTCGAAGGAACACAGTAAGGTGGAGTTAACTTTCGAGGAGGGACTTGAGATCGAAGTCCATTAGGTCGGGTGAAACATGAACGGGGTGGATTGGTGTATGGAAAATAAACGAAAACAACTACTCAACTACTCCTATGCAGGCCTTGAGCGCACTGCTTCGCTAGGAGGGATGGAAACTATGTAGGCCTTGAACGCACTCCTTTGCAAGGGCGGATGGACGAGTAGGCAAGCAGATGGAATGGTTCGCACCGGCGGGGTCGAGGTGGATTACACGGGCCGTTAGCACCGCTTAGCTTGGCGGATGGAAGAGTAGTCTTACGGAATGGAAGAGTAGGCTAGCGTAATGGAGTGGAGGGTGATGACAGATATGGAAGATGGAATAGGGGCACACCTCATACACACATATGAATAATATAAACTCATAAACATGAGATAAACATTACAAAGCAAGATTCATAGTGCACATCATCAAAAGATAGAGAAATCTAGCAATTACAACTACCAATACAAAGAAAGAGAAAGTCAGGAATCGACCCAATCCGAAGCCTTGTCGAAGATTCATGGTTGGAATCACTGGGTTGTCAATCCGCGTCCAAGCTCGGTCTTCAACTGCGTCCGGGGTAGAGAAGGCTGTCACTACCTTCCAATGGCCCGTCTTCTTCGTGTCACGATCCGGCCGCACGACCTAGCTTCCTTCTCCTTTGATATTGGTGGATGTAGGGCCAGATCCCTCTCCTTGGAGCTTGAGGATGATGGAGGAGGCCAAAGGGGGCGGAGAACCTGCGGAAATGGCGGAGCTGGGCGGAAAAACGACGCTGGAAATTGATCGTCTGAATAGGGCAAGAGCTGCAGCTTTTATACAAAATAATCAGAAATTTGGTCACACACGGTCGAACGCACGACCGTGCGTGAACCGTGCGATATTAATTAAGAAATAATGCCAGGAAGACGACCCAGAGTGCCCGTGTGTTTTACTCATGCACATTCAAAGCCGATCGTGCGTAAGAACGCATGGGTAAATTCCGAAAGCTCGAAATCCAGCAAAGAACAGGATGTCGTGCGTTTTGTTCGCGCAAGGTTGAGTCCAATCATGCGTGACGAAAATGCATGAGTGGGGCAGATCACCATATTGACCAGCCGATCATAGTGCACGATCGCAGCCGACCGTGCATCAAGAAAACGCATGACCATGTGATTCATACAGGATGAATTCTGGGCAATATGGACAATCTGCCCACCTGCACAACACATCCAAACGCTGGGAACACACCTCCATCACAAGTATAAAAGCATAAAAAGAATGGGGAGCACATTGTGCTTGCCCCCAACAATAAAGCGCGCAATTGCACACCACAATGGGCCAACAAGTGCACTTTGTGAAGAAATGTGATTAAGTGAAATATAAGCAATAATGAACTAAAAGTGAAGTGCATATGCAAGAAAACTATCTCGGATGAGTCCATAAAAGTGTATATAAATGGGACTCATCAATATGACATGAGCAGGTTGGACTATCATATATCTCAAATATAATGTTTGGAGATCAAGTATAAAATGTTTAAGTAAAATATCGTCATGTATATAAGACTCACTCGACGATAGCATTTTGATCACTCACAGAAGATAGCAGTAGAAGTCGATCAAAAATTGACGTAACAATACGAAGAACACGATGATATTGTCGTGTCAACAAGGTACACGTGATGATATTGTTGTGAGAACTCAAAGAAAATATGCTAAGGCATATATCATCGTGTCAACAAGGTGCTTACGATGATATCGTTAGGAGAACTCAAATAAAGTCTGCTAAGGCATATATCGTCGAGTCAATATGGTACACACGACGCAATCATTATGAGAACTCAAAAAGGTCTGCTAAGGCAAATACCATCGTGACAACAAGCTTTACACGATGATATCATTAAGAGTACTCAAGAAGAATCAGCTAAGGCATATATCATCGTGAGCTTCTGATGCGATATTTCGGCAAGTGCACCGGTCGCGCAAGTAATAAAGTTTGGGAATAGGATCCCCAAGTGTCGGTCTCTTGAGGAATGCAGGTTGGGTGAACGAATCGCGTTGTGTGACTATTGTTACACAAGCGTAAACAAACACACAAAGTGGGGGTTTTGGTTGGGTTTTCCTACTCTTAACAACAATGAAGGAAATGCGGGTCGAAAGCACCGCTTCACAAGGTGAGATGGATGCAACGACCGCGATGCCGTGCTTCGTGAGGCGGATGGAGCGTGCTCTAGTACGGGAAGGTGAGGGTC
The DNA here is from genome assembly GCA_033032865.1 of Dactylorhiza incarnata. Classification (NCBI taxonomy): domain Eukaryota; kingdom Viridiplantae; phylum Streptophyta; class Magnoliopsida; order Asparagales; family Orchidaceae; genus Dactylorhiza; species Dactylorhiza incarnata. Next base: position 18,631,421 of record JAWHQI010000011.1, on the reverse strand, counting down.
GCAAACACCTCTTCACAAACGCCGTTAGCTCTTGCTAACGCGGATCGAACACCTTGAGTGCGTGAATGAGTGAGTGGATGAGTGGAGGCGAAGGGATTCACAAGCAAGTAATGATGAAAAGAGAAGAAACATTCATTTCATTTAAACCAAACATCATGATATTCAAGTTTAAAAGATTCAAAGATTACAACGAAGGAGAGAGGAAAGAGATAACCAATGGATGAAGACTAGCGGCCGTTCACGGCCGGAATGGTAGTTTGTCAAGCTACCTCCGGACTCGGGCGGACTGTGCTTCCGGTGTAGAGAAACTGTCACGATCTCTCTACGTGGTTCCGTCGTCTTCTACCTCAGGATTCCTCTTCTTCTCACCGGACTGGAGTGGAAAACAGCTGCTTGAGGGCTTGCGGATGGTGGAGAATGCTCCCGGAAAATGGAGAAATACTTGGAATGGTTGGAGAGGACTTCCCCTTGCGTAGGAGATGAAGTGGAGGTGTCCAGGAATGGAAATCGCCGGCGTACGGACTGCCACTCGCGCTCTCGGCGGCTTCCCCCCGCCCTAAAAGCGGAACAAGCAATATATAGGTGCTGGAATGAATACTGCGCACGGTCATTGGCGCACGACCAGTGGTCGTGCGCACTGGAGTTCTGTGATCGTGCGCGCTGCCTGGGCGGAGCCGGAAATGAAAGAAATTTATAAAATACATGTTCGCATGACCAGTGGCGCACGACCAGTGGTCGTGCGCACTATCGTAAGTGGTCGTGCGATAAGCAAGACAGAACTCATAAAATGGGCGTTAAGTGCGCACGATCAGTGGCGCACGACCAGTGGTCGTGCGCGATAGAGCCAGTGATCGTGCGCAGTGTTCCTGTACAGAATTGTACCGGGAACACCTGCACGACTCCTGTTCCAGCATACAACACCAGTCTAGCCACTGAAGGTGGCACTTAACACTACATGAAAACTAGTAACGAAGATGAACAAGAAATAACACCAAAACGGGCCTAGAAGTGCACTTAGCATGGAGTATTAAATATGAATGAAAACATGTCTAAAGTGAAGTGCAAAGACTGGAAAATCGGCCCAGATGAGTCCATAAATGTGTATATAATTGGGACTCATCACACCCCCAGACTTACTTGTTTGCGCGTCCCGAGCAAACGAATTCGGCGGAGTGTGAAAATGGTAGTTAACAAAGAAGATTACACAAAGGAGTACAATGCGAAGTAGCAAAAGCATGCAAATAGAAATTTAGTAAAAAGAGATTCTAACTATGCTAACTAATTTACGAAAGTATTAGAGCGTAAGTAGAGATTTAGTTATACTCAGTTGGTGAATTATGAAGAATTCGAACGATCATGCCCGGTGTGAAAGTAACAAGACACTAAGGCGGGTGTTGCACAAGGTCGGGGTTTAGGAATAACTCCGCTGAAATCCATCAACGTCGTGAACCATACGCTCGCCCGGTCACACTCTCTCCACGGCGTTAGCAAACTCACAAGTCAAATAAATAGGGCTTTTAGGATTATATTGGGGCTTAGGTTGCGCCACAATTTAAACACGATGGCTACGCAACCCAAGTGAGCTAACGGAACGCTGCACCACACAAAACCAAAAACAATGCTCGTGTGACACACCCCCAGACTTATCATGAAAACTAGGTGTGCACACGGCCTACTTCACAATTACCAACAGATTTTCTATTTAGCTCGGAAGGATTTCTTTACGACATATTTCTTTTTCAGATTTTTTTTCCTTTTAACAACATACTTTTCTTCTTTTACTTATCCTCCGGTTGGTTCAAATTCAGCAAAATAAAACGTGTTTTTCTTCACAACGCACAAGTTCCAAACATCACACAAATTGAGAATTATGAGCGCAGTTAAACAGAAATTTGGTTGCGGGCATAGGATAAGCTTCAGGATTTGGTGGATGAAGAGGAGCTGAACAAAAGAGTGGTAGGCACAATTTTGGCTTGCAAGGGTGAGCGAAAAGGACATGGAACGACAAGGCTCAAACTAGCCAAAAGGTGGCCTACATCACGTTTAACTCGACGAGTCGCTCTCGCCCATGCTTCGAGAGTCGCTTGGGGCAAGTTCTTAGCCCACGAGAAAGGTAAACCTTCCTCCCGACTCGAGCAACACACGACTAGTGCTCGTACACACACAACACCGGGTTATCGCCAATTTCGTTCACATTCACCATTTGAGTATAACAAATCTAAAACTACGCAAAAAATACTAATCATAAATTAAACGCATAGAAATAATCTAGTTTTACTCAAATGCTACTGCAGCATGCGGGTGCGACTAGAACACTGCTCGAGTCAACATCGCACTCCAAATAGTAATTCCTAAGCTAACACCCCAATTCACATTCCTAACCAAAATAGTTTATTTGGAAACAACACAAATAGGAAAGCGCGCACTCATGTGGGTGAAGTGGTGCAAGAAGCATGAAAACAATGATGATGATAAAGATAAATAATAAACAAACTTCTAGTATGCAGTGCAACTCGTGCACAGTGGATGACAACATACTCTCCCCCAGACTTAGTCTAAACATTACATCACAAAAATTGGAAGCTAAGGGGGGGAAGAAGTGTTACCCAATGCTCAGAATTGAGCATACCAGACGATTGGCGATTAAGATAAAGAGCAGTCCGCAGCATCCGCACCAAAGAACACAACACACCTGCAAGCACAAAACTAAAAACAGCAAAAACAAATATAAAAACTGAACTAAACATGTTAGATAAAAATAAAATTAGGAAATCTGGGTTGTCTCCCAGCAGCGCTTTTGTTTTATGTCCTTAAGCTGGACCAAATACCTGTATTATAAATGTTTAAAGAGTGCAGAAATTACACAAGAGTGCATAAGAGAAAGTTTCACAAAATAAGAGATAAACAGAACATCAGCTGTAAGCGCTTTTATGGTGCTCGTCTCCTAATGTCACCAACTGACACTCCTTGTTTATAATTGTGCCATCGTATAGCTTTAGTCGATGCACATTGACCTTAAATTTGTCTCCCTTATCCCCTGATATTTCGATGGCACCAAAGGGAGTGACATCGGTCACTGAGAAAGGACCGCTCCACCTCGATTTTAACTTCCCTGGAAAGAGGCGGAGACGGGAGTTGTAAAGCAGCACTTGGTCCCCAATTTTGAACTCCTTAGGGATGATGTGTCGATCATGCCATTTTTTTGTTTTCTCTTTGTAGATGCGAGCGTTTTCATAAGCGAAATGCCGAAGCTCTTCCAATTCGTTGAGTTGTGAACGACGCATCATGGCCGCGGCTCCAATGTCCATGTTCAACAGTTTGGTTGCCCATAATGCTTTATGCTCCAGCTCCACAGGAAGGTGGCATGCCTTGCCATAGACTAATTGAAACGGAGTCATGCCGATAGGTGTTTTGAAAGCGGTCCGATAAGCCCATAATGCGTCGTCGACCTTTTTTGACCACTCCTTCCTATTTGAATGTATTGATTTCTCGATTATTCGCTTGAGCTCGCGGTTGGATACTTCTACTTGTCCACATGTTTGGGGGTGGTACGCTAAGGAAATTTTATGATGGACCCCAAACTTTTTCATGAGCTGCACAAACTGCTTATTACAAAAATGACTACCGCCGTCGCTGATAATAGTTCTCGGCGTCCCAAACCTGGAGAAGATATTCTTGTGGATAAAATGTAGCACCGTGCTGGCATCATTCGTGGCAACCGCCTCGGCCTCCACCCATTTTGAGACATAATCAACTGCCACAATGATATAATGCTTACCATGAGACATTGGGAAAGGACCCATAAAGTCTATCCCCCAGACATCAAATGGTTCGCAGACCAGCATGTTATTGAGGGGCATCTCGTCACGCCGGGAGATATTTCCGGTCCTTTGGCATTCGTCACACTTGGTGACATAAGCATGGGCGTCCCTGAAGAGGGTTGGCCAAAATAATCCGCATTGCAAGATTTTTCGCGCTGTTCGAACGGCCCCAAAGTGCCCGCCAGCTTCTCTGTCATGGCAGTGTTGCAGTATAGACTGAAACTCGGCTTCAGGAACGTAGCGCCTGATAATTCCATCACTGCACGTATGGAATAAGAGTGGGTCTTCCCAAAAATAGTATTTTGAATTAGAGGCAAGCTTCCGTCTTTGCTGAGGGGACAGATTCAGAGAGAGGGTTTTACAAGCCAAGTAGTTAGCAATATCAACGTACCATGGGGCTGTTGGATGAGGCGTAGTGATTGCGAATAACTTTTCATCCGGGAAATAATCGTTCGTTTCCTCCACAAAGCTGTTGGGGATGTCGGCCGCCATGTCGTACTCCAACCGCGAAAGATGATCAGCTATCATATTCTCCACCCCTTTCCTGTCTTTGATTTCAAAATTGTATTCCTGCAAAAGTAAAATCCAATGAATCAGACGCGATTTGGATTCTTTTTTGCTGAAAAGATACCTGAGTGAAGCGTGGTCCGTGTACACGATTACTTCGGAAAGTACCAAGTATGAGTGAAATTTTTCAAAGGCGAAGACCACGGCTAGCATTTCTTTCTCCGTGGTGGTATAGTTTGCTTGCGCGCTGTTGAGAGTTCGACTGGCATACGCAATGGTGTGAAAAGTCTTATCTTTCTTTTGACCGAGTACAGCACCTACGGCCACATCACTTGCGTCACACATGATAATAAAGGGTAAATTCCAGTCGGGTGCCACCAAGATTGGAGACGAGATGAGTTGTCCCCGTAAAGTTTCAAAGGCCTGCATGCATGCATCGTCGAAGTGGAAGGGGACATCCTTAACAAGTAAGATGATAAAGGCTTCGAAATGGATGAAAAGTCCTTAATAAACCTTCGACAGAATCCCACATGACCAAGAAAACTTCGGATACCTTTCACTGACGTAGGCGGAGGGAGGTTTCTAATAACACTTACCTTCGCTTGATCCACCTCGAGCCCTTGGCAGGAAACCGTATGCCCCAACACAATTCCTTCGCGCACCATAAAATGGCATTTCTCCCAGTTCAAGACAAGATTGGTGTCCTCACACCGCTTCAAAGTCTTGGCCAAATTCGCGAGGCAAGAATCGAAGCAGCTGCCAAAGAGAGTAAAGTCATCCATGAAAACTTCGAGGAAGTCTCCCACCATGCCAGCGAAAATAGCGAGCATACAGCGTTGGAAGGTTGCGGGGGCATTACACAGTCCGAATGGTATTCTTTTAAATGCAAAGGTACCTGAGGGACATGTAAATGTTGTTTTGTCTTGATCAGACGGGTCTATTAAGATTTGATTGTAACCTGAGTACCCATCCAAGCAATAGTAGTAGTCCTGCCCCACTAACTTTTCTAACATCTGATCAATGAAGGGGAGTGGGAAATGGTCCTTACGTGTAGCATCATTTAGCTTGCGGTAATCAATGCAGACTCTCCACCCGGTGATCATTCGGGCAGGTAGCAACTCATTCTTTTCATTGGCAACAACGGTGATCCCTCCCTTTTTCGGTACCACCTGAACTGGGCTGACTCATTTGCTGTCGCTGATTGGGTAAATGATACCAGCGTCTAAGAGCTTTATCACTTCTGCCTTCACTACTCTTGCATTTTTGGGTTCAAACGCCTTTGGGGCTGTGCTGAGGGTTTGTACTGATCTTCAAGGAGGATCTTGTTGGAACAACCCTTTTACTGTTTTGGGCTAGGATCACTATGTACTGATTAGGATCAGTTGACCCATTGTATAGTTTAAGGGTCAAGTCTTTAGGCTGATAAATTAGCTAGAACTTAAGATTAAATCTAAGGTTCCCAGCGTTCGACGAATGACTAGCAGCGTTCGACAAATGGCAAGTGGCGTTCGACGAATGTCTAGCATCGTTCGACAAATTGTTCTAAGCAGACTGAAGTATTACAGCCAGTTACAGCACTCGACATTCTCTGATCAGTGCTCGACGAACAGCTAGCAGTGCTCGACAGATGACTCCCAGTGTATGACAGTTTTTATTGACAGCGCTCGACAGTTTTCCAGCCAGTGTTCGACATATTCTGGACAGCGCTCGACAGATGGCTCCCAGAGTTCGAAAGATTATTTATTGAAGCCCAGATTTGTTATCAACTATATTCTATCTATCCTAACAGCAAAACCACGAATATAACGGATCTATTTAATATCCTTTGGACGTATTCTGACAGATAAGGAAGGATATTAAACTGAGTTAATATATTCTCTTCTTTCCTTTTTCCAAGGCAGCAATAGCCGTTGACATTTAATGAAAAGGAATCTTTTCACAGTCAAAAATAAAAGGACCTGCCAAAATCGTTTGAGTTGACAGAATTCAAACGTCGTTCTATTACAGAATAAAAAGGATATATATATATAGCATTCAGAAGAAGAAGAAATATAGTTAGACATCTCAGAAAGTTTTTCTTTATCTTCTTCTACAAGCAGCACAAAACTTCTGAGAACATCATCCTCAAGAACATTCACTCAGAATCTGCTGTAAATTCAGATCTTCTAAGAGAGCAACAAGCAAATCTGAAGAACCTGTTCTTCCAGATCAAACTGCTACAGGAGATCTTAGTTTTCAAGAGAAAGCTTCTTCATTTTCTGTCAAGCACTTCAATCTGACAGGGGGAGCTTTACAACAACATCCACTAGAGTCTTCTCTCAGCATCTTGACAGAGAAGAACACTATAAACTTTTTCCTTCCCATCTTGTACAGGGTTATAACTTCCTTCAAAAGTTAATCTCGGTGACAGGGCACCTTTTCAAAAACCTGCAGTTTGGTTAGAGCACCTTATCAACAGCTCACCTGGTGTGAGGGCACCTTATCAACAACCTCCTAGTGGATTCCTACCAAAGGTGGTAGAAGAGTAGACGTACCCAGATTTATTGGGGAACAACTATAGCTCCTTGTGTCTTCTGTGTTTGATTATTTCCCGTGGCACTGCTGTTTGTTTTGAGATTACATTTACTTAATTTTTCTGTTTATATAATTCTCACACTGCTTACACTTATATATGACACTATTTTAATTCCGCTATAAAACTAAGAAAAAGTTTTAATACTCTATTCACCCCCCCTCTAGAGTAACTTAAGATCTGACCTCCACTTTCAATTGGTATCAGAGGGGTGTTGATTCTTTACAGACTAACATCTGAATCACAAAGATCAACCAGATCTTAATTTGTCTAGAGCTTCCTTATCTAAGAATTTAATATCATTCAAAACTCATGGCACAAAACAAGGAATATTCTAGCACAAGACCTCCTATGTGCAACCTCAATAAGTTTGCACTATGGAAAGCAAGGATTAGGCTTTATATGAACTCTATTGATGAGGAGATTTTCAATGTTATTCTTACAGGACCTCCAGCACCTACAGCAACAACCAGCACTACTGCAACAACAGATAACACTGCTGTTCCACCTCCTGAGTGGACTGAGGCTCAGAAGAAGCAAAGAAATGCAGATGCAAAGGCCATGAACATTCTGGCCTTAACTATGTCAGATGACATATTCCAGAAAATAGTTGAGTGCACCTCAGCAAAAGAAAATTGGGAATCTCTCAACAACATGGTGGCAGGCTCAGCAGATGAAAGGAAAGATAGAAGATCTCACCTGATCTCTCAATATGAGAACTTCAAGAAGGGAGAATCAGAAAATGTTGCTGATATGTACAATAGGCACAGCCTCATAATAAATGAGCTGAAATCTCTGGACAAAGTGATCTCACTCACAGAGATCAATGATAAAATTCTTATGTGCTTTCCCAGCACATGGGACTCTAGAATCTGGCCAATCAAAGAAGCCAGAAGCCTAAATGAGATCACCACTGAAGCTTTGTTGGGCAAGCTCAAATCTTATGAGCAGCTTATCAAAAGTAGGGAAACTGAAGAATCCACTTCATCCCCAGCACTCAAGAAGGAGAAAAGCATAGCCTTCAAAGCTGCAGAAGAAGAAGGACCAACCCCTACCAAAGAGGAGTTGCTGAGTTTCATAGCCAAAAGATTCTATAATATGACTAAGAAAGATTTCAAGAAGAAGTCATCCAGAAGCTATGACAAGCCAAGGTATGACAAAAATCACTCTAATGAAATTATATGTTTTGGTTGCAGGAAGCCAGGACATATTGCTCCTGAATGTCCAGAGAATCAAAACAAAAAGGACAGAAAGGAGAGAAAAAGAGAAAAGGAAGAAAGGAAAGGTTCTAGCAAATCTTCCTCCCACTCACACAAAAAGAAGGGAAGAGGATTTGTAGCAACATCCTGGAGTGAAACAGAATCAGAATCAGAATCTTCATCTGGTTCTTCTGATGAAGAAGAAACAAAAGAGAATAGCCAATGTCTACTGGCAATTTATGACTCAGATTGTGAGTCACAATCTGAATCTTCATCAAGCTCCAGTGATGATAAAGAAGAAAAGAACTTCTGCATGATGGCAATCAATGCCTCAGCCAGCAAATCTGATGAAGAAAATTCAGAATCAGAAGAAGAAAATGATGCAAATCAGGTAATGTCTGGTTTTGATTTTACTTCAGATGAATTCAAAGCTGAATTCAAAGTCCTTTGCTCAGACTTACTCAACTCTGAGAAAGAAATAATCTCACTCAGATGTAAGTTAGCTGAAATGAAAAAGATGAGTGAAGAAAATGCAAATCTTAAGAAAGATTTGGCTACCTCCAGAGAACACATTGTTCTCATTGAGAATAAACTTTCTGAGGCCAAGAAGTTTGAAGAATCCCTAAATGGGAGAAGTATCAAACTGGTGGACATCACAAGCACAGTCAATGCTAGACTTAATAATAGCAAACTGGGCTTGGGTGCCTCATCAAGTGAGCCATCTCTAATTAAGAGAAATATCCTCTCCTCACCTATAAAATTTATTTCTGCTAAAGGCAAAGAAGCTGCAAAAAGAGATAAAGATATTTCAAGCAAGTCTGTTAAGGATAAAAGAATTCAAAAGAATTCGTCGAACGGAGATCGACAAAAAGGTTCAAATTTGTTGAACGGAGCTCGACGAAGTCTGAAAACAGATTTTCAATATAGTTATCAGATGAACAATAGTCGACCAATTTATCCAAATTTGTCGAACAGATACTATACAGGAAATACTAGAAATCTTTCTCCCAAACAAACTAAAAATCCTTTCACTGAATGGATAATACCTCAAAGGAGTTATCATCCACAAGGCTATAAGGACCAGCCTGAAATGTCATTTATTTCTGAATTTTGTGGTAACACAAAAGGACCCAAGGTAGTCTGGGTCAAAAACAACTAGTTTATGTTTTTGTCTTTGCAGGTACATGGCCATCCAAGATTAAATAAAAAATGGTACTTGGATAGTGGCTGCTCAAAGCACATGACAGGAAACAAGGCCAATCTAAAAAATTACAAGGCACAGCTTGGACCCAAAGTGATCTTTGGAGACTCCAACCATGGTCAAACCAAAGGCATTGGTCAAATCAAGGTTGGAGCAGTAACATTCAAGGAAGTCACCTATGTGAAGGGTCTGAAGCACAACCTCATTAGCATAAGTCAGTTATGTGATGAAGGTTATCAGGTAACCTTTAATAAATCAGAATGTATTATCAAGTCATCTGATAATGTCATTGTTTTATCAGGTATTAGACAGGGTAACATATATTTAGTAAATTTCAATTCCTCTAAATCAGAAATTTGCCTGTTCAATGAGCTAAGCAAACCTAGTGAACTATGGCATAAAAGATTAGGGCATGTAAATCTTAGAACAATTGCCAAACTATCTAAAGACAATCTTGTTAGAGGTTTACCATCAGGATCATATAAGAAAGAAGGTTTATGTAGGGCATGCCAGCTAGGTAAGCAAACCAAAAACAGTTTTAAATCCTTATCTAAAAGTGATTCACCTAGAATTTTATTTTTGCTACATATGGACCTTTTTGGACCTATAGCAATAAAGAGTTTAGGAGGGAAGTCTTACACTCTAGTTATTGTAGATGACTTCTCTAGATTCACTTGGGTATTCTTTTTGAGAGAAAAGTCAGATAACTTTAAAGTTCTTACAGACTTTCTTAAGAGCATACAGATTGAATACTCTACTGTAGTTGCATTGATCAGAAGTGATCATGGCACTGAGTTTGAGTCTCTTCTTATGCAAGAATTCTGTGAGAAGGAAGGTATCAGGCATTGCTTCTCAGCTCCTAAACTCCTCAACAAAATGGGGTAGTTGAAAGGAAAAATAGAACCCTAATTGAATCAGCAAGAACATTACTTGCAGATGCTAATTTGCCACTATCCTTTTGGGCAGAAGCTGTTAGCACAGCAAACTATGTTCTGAATAGAAGTTTGATACACAAACTTAAGGGTAAAACTCCTTATGAATTACTTAAAGGGAAGAAACCTAAAGTTGACTATTTCAGAACTTTTGGTTGCAAATGTTTTGTTCATAACAATGATAAGAAATATCTTAGAAAATTTGAACCAAAATCTGAAGAAGGAATTTTCTTAGGATATTCAATAGTTAGCAAAGCATATAGGGTATTTAACAAATCCACTCTTAAGATAGAAGAATCCATGCATGTTTCCTTTGATGAAACTAACATGTCTTACAAGGAGAAGAAATCTTCTACCAAGAATGCTTTGCAGGTACCAGCTCTATGTGAAGAGCTTAATGAACTAAATCTACAGTCAGGAGATTCAATGCAACCATTAGCTCAAAACCTTGAAGATAGTGAAGAAGAAGATCATTCAGATCTTATTGATTATCAGAATCAAGCAACAACAGAACATCCTTCACAGGATACAATTACTGAACAAAATCCCCAAATAAATATCACCGCAGAATTAACTCCAACTGTTGATCACATTACAGTTAGAGATCACCCAATTTCACAAGTGATTGGTGATATTTCAGCAGGTGTTCAGACAAGATATCAACTACATCAAAATCAGATGCACACTTGCTTTCTATCACAAGTTGAACCTCAAACCATAAAAGATGCAGAACAAGATCCAAATTGGATTCTTGCAATGCAAGAGGAACTCAACCAGTTTAAAAGAAACAAAGTTTGGGATTTGGTTCCAAGACCAAGAGGCCATCCAGTCATTGGCACCAAGTGGGTATTCAGGAACAAACTTGATGATCAAGGAAATATTGTGAGAAATAAAGCAAGGCTAGTAGCTCAAGGATACTCACAGGAAGAAGGCATAGACTATGATCAAATATTTGCACCTGTGGCAAGACTTGAAGCTATCAGAATATTTTTAGCATTTGCTGCATACAAACAATTTAAGGTATATCAAATGGATGTAAAAAGTGCATTCCTAAATGGAGATATCAAGGAAGAAGTCTATGTGGAACAACCACCAGGTTTCATCTCTCCAACTCACTCTTCTTATGTATTCAAGCTTAATAAAGCTCTCTATGGTCTCAAACAAGTTCCCAGGGCATGGTATGAGACCTTAGCTAATTTTCTATTGGAAAATAAGTTCTGTAGAGGCTTAGTAGACAAAACCTTATTTTTTAGAATACATAAAAATCAAACACTGCTAGTTCAAATATATGTAGATGATATTATTTTTGGCTCTACTGATTCAAATTTATGCAAAAAATTCTCTAAACTTATGCAATCTAAATTTGAAATGAGTAGCATGGGTGAATTATCATACTTCCTTGGTCTACAAGTGAAGCAAACCTCATCAGGAATTTTCATTTCACAATCCAAGTATGCTAAGGAATTAGTAAAAAGATTTGGAATGTCTGATTCCTCTCCCATGAAAACACCCATGGTTTCTAATGCTGTCATTAATGCTGATGAATCAGGGAAACCTGTTGATCAGAAGGTGTATAGAGCAATTGTTGGCTCATTACTCTATTTGACAGCTAGTAGGCCTGATATAATGTTTGCTACTTGTATTTGTGCTAGGTTTCAAGTCAACCCTAAAGAATCTCATCTATCTTTATTTAAAAGAATTTTAAGATATATAAAGGGCTGTCCTAATCTAGGTCTCTGGTATCCAACAGCATCTGAATTTGAATTAACTGGATTCTCAGACTCAGATTATGCTGGATGCAGAGTAGACAGAAAAAGCACATCAGGAACTTGTCAGTTTCTTGGTGATAGGCTTGTGTCTTGGTTTTGTAAGAAGCAGACATCTGTGTCCACATCAATAGCTGAGGCAGAATACATTGCTGCAGGCAGTTGCTGCTCACAGATACTGTGGATACAAAATCAACTTCTAGACTATGGTATCAACTTAAATCAATCAATTATATTTTGTGACAATACTAGTGCAATATCTATAGCACAAAATCCAGTTCTCCATAGTAGGACTAAACACATAGAAATAAGGCACCACTTTATCAGAGATAATGTGGATAAAAATAAAATTTGCCTATAGTTCATCTCCACTGATTTACAAAGAGCAAATATTTTCACCAAACCCTTGAATGAAAAGAAACATATTTTCTTTATAAATCAACTGGAAATGATAGATGGAGACACAATTTGTTGAAAATTATATTTTCTATCCTATCCAAAATTTTTTGTCGAACGAAGAACGACAAATTTTTATTCGTCGAACGATGGTCGACAAAAACCTACATCTTCAAGAGTAAGTAAAGAAAATCTCGTTTGTCGAACGAAGAACGACAAATTTTTATTCGTCAAACGATGGTCGACAAAAACCTACATCTTCAAGAGTCAGTAAAGAAAATCTCGTTTGTCGAACGGCGGTCGACGAAATTATTTTTACAAAATTTTAAAGTCGGTTCGACTTCAGATTTAATTAGGTTTTGCCGAACAGCGCTCCTTGAATTCTCCTCCCTATTTTCTCGACTATATAACACTTATTTTATCTTATTCTAAGCTTTGCGCCTACAGAAATCGTCTTTCCCTCCAGTTCCTCTCTGCACTTGATCTTCAACTTTCTTTGCAGGAACAATGGTGATTCCTCAGGCTTCTCTGCACCTAATGAAGTTTGACGCAGGTTTTGACATTGACATTTACTCGTTTGCACATTCAGACCAAATCTTCAAGGATATTCTTCAAACGCTGGATGAACAACAACTAAGGAAATTTCCAAGCACCAGGCAGAAGATAGCTTTTGCAGAGATAAAAGAATGGGTTTTCACTGCAAAATCAGTCGATGAAAGTTTGCCGGGAACAATATCAGGTCATCATGTCTCTCTCTCTCCCACCATCCTTTCTGAAATCGTTGGTCTTGAAAATGGTGAAGATGAGTTAGACATAAGCTCAAATGAATTTGATGAAGCTTTAGTCAAAATGTGCCATTTGACTGGAAACCCTAGCCACATTCTGAAAAAGAATCTGTCTCAGGACTACAAGTTCTTAGCAGATATTGTTGGAAAAGTCTTGCTGGGCAAGACTTCTGGGCATGACTATATCAGTAGGCACCAATTTCTGTTAATGGTGGCCTTAATGGAGAAGAAGAAAGTCAATTGGGGATCAATTCTTTTTGACCTAATTAAAAAGAAAAACTCTACAGAGAATGTATGCTTTGGAAGAATTTTAGGAATCTTTCTGCAGGAAAGGCATCCAGAGCTTCTGGTGTCACCAAAAGTAACAATAAATGACAGCAAGAGGCTGACCTCAGCACTCTTTGCTAAATGGGATAGAGTAATTCCCAAGAAGAATACAGGAGTTGAGGCCTCCAGAAAAAGGAAAGCTTCTGAGGACACAAGGACTGATCAAGTCACTCCCTCTACGCTTCTAGAAGATCCTTCCTCAGTTCCTCCTTCCTCTCATATCCTCTCTCCACCTGCTCAACAATCTCCTGCACATTCTCATTCTTCATCCCCTCCTTCAACTGCAATATCACCCATCAATGATATTCCAATCTTAACCGCCCACATCAGTGATGCTCCACCTCCACCCCTATCTTCAGAACCACTACCTACCACACCTCCCTCTCCAATACACAATGAATATCATTCACCTATTCATTCTCCTAGTCCAATCCATCTAGACATTCACACACATACCACCAACATCAGCAATATCATTCCTCCAATATCATCTCCATCCACTTCACAACCATTCACTAGCCATCCACCAGATTATCCATCCCTCAACTTCTCCTCTATTGCTGATCAAGTTTTTGATCTTATCCTTCCTAAAATAAGCCAGCTCCTGGATGCAAAACTTGCTCCAGTTCTTCAGGCACTTTCTACTTTATCTTCTAAGATAGCTTCTCTTCCCTCCTCCACTGATGTCCCTTCTACTAGGGGCCTAGATTCAGGCTGTCCTGAAGCCAGGCAGGGGGAGATGTCCTATGAAGAAGCTCCAGAAATAGAAGAAACTCCAGAAGATGATACAGAAGTTACAATTTTTGATACAGATACACAAGTTATAAAAGTAATAAATAATATATGCATTCATCCATCCTGTGATCTATATTGCTTATTATCAAAATTTGATGTCACATATACTTCAAGGGTATCACCAAAGGTATACATAGAGGATCTATCAAAGGCTCTGATTTGCCTTCCTCAGAAAACTCATTCTGACATCATACAAAATTACATATCCTCTATTCCTTCATCCACTGTTCAAGACATTCAAATAAAGGATCATTCTGCAGAATATGAAGATGATCCTGCAGAATTCCTTGATGATACAACAGCCCCACAAATTATTTCTTCACCTTCAATTTCTGTATGGAATGAAGAACTGATAAGTAGTTTTTAGTCATAATATTTTAGGATAGTTTAGTATAAATTTTCCTACTTTTAATTATATTTTCTTTATATTTTATGTTTGTTGTGTTATGTTTGTTATTTTATGTTTATTATTGTTATTTTATGTTTATTGTTGTTATTGTATGTTTGTTATTTTATATTGTTATTGTAATTTATGTTTGTTACATTTTATGTTATAATTTATGTTGTTTTTTTATGTTTGTTCTATGTTATGTTTGTTAATTTTGATGTTGTCATTTTATGTGTTTAAATGTTGTTATCTCATGTTTTTTAATTTGGTTATCTCATGTTTATGTTATGTGTTTAATTTGTTTATTTTATTTTGTAGGAATGTTGTCGCCGCCACCTTTGCATGAAGTCGTCGCGTTCGCCGTCGTGTGCCCGTCCATGCCACCATCGTCGCCGCAACGCCATCGTCGCGCCGTCAATATTCATGCCGCAACGCCATGCTCGCCGCAACGCCACGTCCGTGCCATTGCCGCCACCTTTGCATGAATGCCACCATCGCCGTCGTGTGCCCGTCTATGTCGCCATCGTCGCGCCGTCAATAGTTATGTCGCAACGCAACCTCCATGCTGTCCAAGCACGTACAACCAACATGTTGCAGTCCACTCCATTTTATTTGATGCATCCGGCCACCTTTGGTGATCTGCTGCAGCTAGTCCTCACGATTCAGCTCCAAGATGAAGCAGCCCGTCCTCCATATATGATGAAGTACAACCCTCTCTTCCAGCCCAATCCAATCCATGAGCCCACCATGCATGCTTCCACCAATAAATTTAATATCAGCCCACTTCACATTATTCTCTTCCATCCAAACCGTGAGCTCCCCTCTTCCACTCCAATAAATGACCGCCACCTTGCATTGCCATTCCATTCATGCATCTCTCTCTTCTTTGCATGGCCGGTTCTCTCCTACCTCTCTCTCCTTTTTATTTTCCCTCTTTATTTCTCATCCATCCCCCTCTCTTCCATTTTAATTTTATATTTTATTTTATATTTCTTTAAATAATATTCATTGCATTTTCACCCTCTCTCTCCTCCTCATTAAACTCATGCATGCATTCTTCCATTCATGCATGACCCTTCTCTCTCTCCCTCATAAATCTCATTCATGAACCTTTCCCCCATCTAGAACCTTCCCCCTCTTCTATATAAGGAGCACAAGTCTCAAGATTGGAGAAGAATTTGGAGAGTGGATGTAGAAGTAGTGTAGAGTTTTTCTTTTCTCATTTAGAGAGCTTCCTTCAAGTATTGTTGTAAGAGTATTTTGCATCTTGTTATGTTTTCTCTTTTATAGTTAATGAATATGAATGTTTTTATTTCTATTCTCCTCTTTTCTTTCTTTCTAATGCGTAGCTAATTTTGTTGGTGCCCGATCGCGATGATCTTTGCAATAAAATAATATTTTTCATTCTATGTTTGCATTTGTATTTTTATTTTTGATCTGACCTTGAATTATTTCGTATCGACTCCGTATTTCTAGTATACGGTAGTAGATTCCGATCTCATATTTGAGTAGCCGAGAGGCTCGTGAATGTGAAAGATCACTCAAGGAAGGAGGGAGTTGCACGCAACCCTAGAGATAGGATGACGTAAATCCTCCGGATTGGAGTCAAATCCAATAGCGCGGTTCACTTCGATAATGCGACTTTGGGCCTTTTGATTTGCAAAGAGATTTCGGTCAAAACGTCTAGAAGTTAGGAGATTTAATGCTCTAGCGAGATTATTTCTTATTTTCGGATCCGCCACGGTCTTAATAGAATTACGAATGTTAAACTAATTTATTCCGTTATTTTATTTCAAAGTGAATCGTCGATCGAGCACTCTTTTGCAATAGTTTATTTCCCGTTTAATTAAGCTTAGTTTATTTTTAGTTTCAAAAACTCATATCTTTATTCGGTAGAATAATAGAATCGTTGTGAGTAATAGTATTTGTCTGTCCCGAGTTTAAATACGACCTTGATATATTTCATATCCTATGCTATATTTCGATAGGTACACTTGCCTTAATCGAGTATAGATTGGAGAACACAAATTTCTCTATCAAGAACCAATGCCAAGCTTTGATGAAATCTGGAGAGAAGCAGATGCAGAGTTTGACAAAGCTGAAGAAGAAAGATTAAAGGCTCGGGAAGCAATCAAGAGAATTGATGATTTATACAATAAGCCAATCTCATCTTCTGACTCTGAAGATGATGATGACAACAGTGATTCTGATGATACACTTTCAAAGAAAAGAAAGAAAAGAACAGCTAAGTCAAAGGCTGCTCCCAAACCTCCAAATCCAAATAATGACATTCCTCTGTACATTTTGTATAATGTCCCTCTTGATGAGAAAACTCCTCACTGGATGATGCTCTCCAGAAATGAGAACAATAGGAGGAAGAAATTCAAGAAGACTGGCTACATCCCTAACAAAACAGTCAAGCACAATCATCCTCCCCCTCCTCCTCCTCCAGCAGCTGGTGCAACAGGATCAGCAGGTGTCATCTTCCTCTCAGAGGCCAAGCTCTCAACATTCAAGGAGACCTGGTAGTTCTAGTGGTTCTCAAGCCTCTGGATCAGCCAATGCTCCTTCCTATAAGAAATCAGCTCCTATCCTTCAAAGAAGTCAAACCTTTTCCTCTTCTCAAATATCTTCAGAATACAAACTTCACATTTCTGATGGAACTCTTCACAGAGATAGAGTACCTCAAAAGGTCACTTAAGACAAAAATGATTCAGAAAATATTTATTATTTTCCAGATCCAGAAGAAGAGAAACTCTGTCAGATGGCAAGACTGAAAGAAACAATTGCGTATGCACAGATTAAAAAGGCTAAAGCTGAAGGCAAAGACTTCTCAAGTTACTCAACCATGTCAGAATACAGAAGAAAAGAACTTGAAAAATACAAAACAGTTAAAGCATTCAATACTGAGGAATATATTGATATGCACCCAGAAGCATTTATTCCTCATGTCAAAGAACAGAAAATCATTGGTGCTCAAGATTTGTTTATCAGCAAAAAGAAATCAGAAGACCCCAACAGAAAAATCATATTCAAGCCACCTTCTCAGGACAAAAAGCCTTAAATAAATTGCTTGGTTATGAATGTAAAGTTTCTGAACTCAGAGCACTTATTTTTATTTTATCTGATGATCTATTTTTATCTATCAGATATATTTCATTTCATTGTTGCTCTGTTTTGCTGTATCTATTTAATTTTTCTTGTCAAATAGTATCCTAACCCAAATAGGGGGAGATTGTTGGAACAACCCTTTTACTGTTTTGGGCTAGGATCACTATGTACTGATTAAGATCAGTTGACCCCATTGTATAGTTTAAGGGTCAAGTCTTTAGGCTGATAAATTAGCTAGAACTTAAGATTAAATCTAAGGTTTCCAGCGTTCGACGAATGACTAGCAGCGTTCGACAAATGGCAAGTGGCGTTCGACGAATGTCTAGCATCGTTCGACAATTTGTTCTAAGCAGACTGAAGTATTACAGCCAGTTACAGCACTCGACATTCTCTGATCAGTGCTCGACGAACGGCTAGCAGTGCTCGACAGAGGACTCCCAGCGTATGACAGTTTTTATTGACAGCGCTCGACAGTTTTCCAGCCAGTGTTCGACATATTCTGGACAACGCTCGACAGATGGCTCCCAACGTTCGACAGATTATTTATTGAAGCCCAGATTTGTTATCAACTATATTCTATCTATCCTAACAGCAAAACGACGAATATAACGGATCTATTTAATATCCTTTGGACGTATTCTGACAGATAAGGAAGGATATTAAACTGAGTTAATATATTCTCTTCTTTCCTTTTTCCAAGGCAGCAATAGTCGTTGACATTTAATGAAAAGGAATCTTTTCACAGTCAAAAATAAAAGGACCTGCCAAAATCGTTTGAGTTGACAGAATTCAAACGTCGTTCTATTACAGAATAAAAAGGATATATATATATATAGCATTCAGTAGAAGAAGAAATATAGTTAGACATCTCAGAAAGTTTTTCTTTATCTTCTTCTACAAGCAGCACAAAACTTCTGAGAACATCATCCTCAAGAACATTCACTCAGAATCTGCTGTAAATTCAGATCTTCTAAAAGAGCAACAAGCAAATCTGAAGAACCTGTTCTTCCAGATCAAACTGCTACAGGAGATCTTAGTTTTCAAGAGAAAGCTTCTTCATTTTCTGTCACGCACTTCAATCTGACAGGGGGAGCTTTACAACAACATCCACTAGAGTCTTCTCTCAGCATCTTGACAGAGAAGAACACTATAAACTTTTTCCTTCCCATCTTGTACAGGGTTATAACTCCCTTCAAAAGTTAATCTCGGTGACAGGGCACCTTTTCAAAAACCTGCAGTTTGGTTAGAGCACCTTATCAACAGCTCACCTGGTGTGAGGGCACCTTATCAACAACCTCCTAGTGGATTCCTACCAAAGGTGGTAAAAGAGTAGACGTACCCAGATTTATTGGGGAACTACTATAGCTCCTTGTGTCTTCTGTGTTTGATTATTTCCTGTGGCACTGCTGTTTGTTTTGAGATTACATTTACTTAATTTTTCTGTTTATATAATTCTCACACTGCTTACACTTATATATAACACTATTTTAATTCCGCTATAAAACTAAGAAAAAGTTTTAATACTCTATTCACCCCCCCTCTAGAGTAACTTAAGATCTGGCCTCCACTTTCAGATCTTATGCATGCAGACCGTGGGGCTGATTCCCTTAATGTCTGCAAGAGAGCGTCCGAAAACTTTATGGTACTTTCTCAGCACACCCACTAATGCGGTTTCATTGGCGGCGGAAAAAGCTGCGGAGATAATCACTGGATGCGTGGCATTTTCTCCAAGAAAAACGTACTTTAGAGAATCCGGTAGTTGTTTGAGAGCCGGATAAATGTTTGGATCAGCAGAATCGCTGGATGGCCATCCGATTGAATGTGGACTATCGGGCTGGTTCGAATGAGCACCGTCATTGCCCAAGTCCTCGCGCCGCCAACACATCTCGCAGTCATCCAAACCCACATCGATCTGGTCATCGAATTCTTCAAGCAGCTCAGTCGGTTCGCATTCCGTGATTTGGAAGAGTTGCGATGGGTTATGGACGTTAAAAGATATAGCGTCCTCCCCCAATCTTAGCGTGAGCTCCCCCTGCTCCACATTAATGATAACACGAGCTGTAGCGAGAAAGGGCCGCCCCAAGGTAATGGGCACCATAGTATCAACCTTCATGTCGAGGATGACAAAATCGGCTGGAAATGCGAGGCCGTTTACTACTATTGTGAGGTCCTCGACAATTCCAGGCGGTTTCTTGATCGACCGATCAGCTAGCTGTAGCATTTCCCATGTCGGCTTCAAGGTCCCTGCACCTATTTCACGAAAGATAGAGAGCGGCATCAAGTTGATTGATGCTCCCAAATCACAGAGCGCCTGGCTGAAACGGTGATGACCGATCCTGCAAGGAATAGTGAAGCTGCCCGGATCTTTGCACTTTGTGGGCATATTGGAGATGATGGCGGAGCACTCCTCAGCGAGGTCGATAGTCTTGAGATCCCCCAATAGTTTCCGCTTCGAAATCAAGTATTTCAAGAACTTGGAGTAGCCCGGCATTTGAGAAATGGCTTCAATCAGAGGGATGCTCACTTGCACTCCTTTCATTATTTCCAGGAATTTGCGGAACTGCTTCTCAGATTTCTCGTTTCGCAACCTGTGGGGGAATGGGGGGTGAAAAACACTTCCCGAGGGATGTGCCTCACTCACGAGGCCTGGCTCAACATGAATCTGAGTCTGCTTCTCGGTCATGTCTGAATTACACTTGTCAGTGGGCCTCACAAGCGGTTCCTGTCGAGGAGGATTGTCAACACCTCTACCGCTTCTCAATCGCATGGTATTCACCGACTCCGGATGCTGACTTGCAAGCCCAGAAACGACATTGGTAAGAGTCCCTATAGTGGAGTGAAGCTGTTGAATTGCGGAAGATTGGTCATTCATTTTATCCAGCATCCCGACCACCAAAGCTGCTAACGGCTCCGTTTGCCCTGACGGCACGTGACCCGCTGCTCCGTGGAATGTTACTGCATTCACTTCAGCAGTACTGGGGGGAAGAATGACATGACTCCAGTGCTGGCTGGTGTAAACAATATTCACGACCACTTCCCACGCGTCCTTCCCCGATTTATTAAACAGGGCCCCTCCGACTGCCACATCGAATAACAGACGGAATTTGTCCAGCACGCCAAAATAGAAAATTTGAATTAGAAAGACTTCTGATAGATCTTCACGGTAGCATCCCTGATGCAGGGATTGAAAACGCTCCCAAGCATCAATTAGCGTGTCCTCCTTTCCCTGCCCGAAGGTTATGAGTTCCCTGTACTTGTCCAACACTCGGGTACGGTGTTGAAACTCATGCAAAAATCTCCCCTCGAGCTGCTTCCATGAGGTCGCCTCTCTTTTCCGGAAATCCCAGTACCAGCTTTTGGCTTTATTATGTAGGGAAAATGAAAATGCTAGGATCTTTTGCGGGTCGTTTTCAACTCCACTGAATATACATGTATAGTAAATTTCTAAGAAGTCCTGCACATGTTGTGCCGCATCTTCATGTTTATCCCCACTGAACTTGCAGCTCCCAGTCATATACTCAATGATGTCAGAGGAAATCCCGAAGTCATGATCATTTCTTTGTGCTTGAACCTTTAGATCATTTAAACTTCCTTGATAGATGTATTCCTGAATGGAGGTCATGCTAGGAATACTTGAAACCCAAAAGATTAGCGCACGATGGAAAGAGCGAAGGTAAAGAGATGTGCGCATAAAAAATAAGCAAAGACAACAGAGGTAAACAAAGAGAAATAATAAAAGAGAAAAGTTCCTTGTGCAATGATTCTTCACGCAGACGAATTCATCACGTCTGCACTCCCCGGCAACGACGCCAAAAACTTGATGCGATATTTCGGCAAGTGCACCGGTCGCGCAAGTAATAAAGTTTGGGAATAGGATCCCCGAGTGTCGATCTCTTGAGGAATGCAGGTTGGGTGAACGAATCGCGTTGTGTGACTATTGTTACACAAGCGTAAACAAACACACAAAGGGGGGGGGGGGGGGGGGGGGTTTGGTTGGGTTTTCCTACTCTTAACAACAATGAAGGAAATGCGGGTCGAAAGCACCGCTTCGCAAGGTGAGATGGATGCAACGGCCGCGATGCCGTGCTTCGTAAGGCGGATGGAGCGTGCTCTAGTGCGGGAAGGCGAGGGTCGCAAACACCTCTTCACAAACGCCGTTAGCTCTTGCTAACGCGGATCGAACACCTTGAGTGCGTGAATGAGTGAGTGGAGGCGAAGCGATTCACAAGCAAGTAATGATGAAAAGAGAAGAAACATTCATTTCATTTAAACCAAACATCATGATATTCAAGTTTAAAAGATTCAAAGATTACAACGAAGGAGAGAGGAAAGAGATAACCAATGGATGAAGACTAGCGGCCGTTCACGGCCGGAATGGTAGTTTGTCAAGCTACCTCCGGACTCGGGCGGACTGTGCTTCCGGTGTAGAGAAACTGTCACGATCTCTCTACGTGGTCCCGTCGTCTTCTACCTCAGGATTCCTCTTCTTCTCACCGGACTGGAGTGGAAAACAGCTGCTTGAGGGCTTGCGGATGGTGGAGAATGCTCCCGGACAATGGAGAAATACTTGGAATGGTTGGAGAGGACTTCCCCTTGCGTAGGAGATGAAGTGGAGGTGTCCAGGAATGGAAATCGCCGGCGTACGGACTGCCACTCGCGCTCTCGGCGGCTTCCCCCCGCCCTAAAAGCAGAACAGGCAATATATAGGTGCTGGAATGAATACTGCGCACGGTCATTGGCGCACGACCAGTGGTCGTGCGCACTGGAGTTCTGCGATCGTGCGCGCTGCCTGGGCGGAGCCTGAAATGAAAGAAATTTATAAAATACATGTTCGCACGACCAATGGCGCACGACCAGTGGTCGTGCGCACTATCGTAAGTGGTCGTGCGATAAGCAAGACAGAACTCATAAAATGGGCGTTAAGTGCGCACGATCAGTGGCGCACGACCAGTGGTCGTGCGCGATAGAGCCAGTGATCGTGTGCAGTGTTCCTGTACAGAATTGTACTGGGAACACCTGCACGACTCCTGTTCCAGCATACAACACCAGTCTAGCCACTGAAGGTGGCACTTAACACTGCATGAAAACTAGTAACGAAGATGAACAAGAAATAACACCAAAACGGGCCTAGAAGTGCACTTAGCATGGAGTATTAAATAGGAATGAAAACATGTCTAAAGTGAAGTGCAAAGACTAGAAAATCGGCCCAGATGAGTCCATAAATGTGTATATAATTGGGACTCATCAGCTTCATACGATGATATCATGTGAGGACTCAAGAAAGATTTGCTAAGTCATTTATCGTCATGGCAACAAGGTGTATACAATAATATCATCGCATGAACTAAAGAAAGACTTGCCAAGTCATTTATTGTAGTGTCAACTATCTTCACACGATGATATCATCTTGTTAAGCTCAGAAGGTGGGAATTCAAATTGACGAAGACGACAAAGTCCGATGTCGAATCAATTACTTTTGAAAAGTGCTCTGACATCAATATTTTAAGGTTTCGACTGTTTGATGGCTCAGAGATATAAAAGCATAAGAGAGGGTCAGCAAAACAGAAAAACTTGGAAAATATTATGCCCTAGTATTCTTTGAAAAGCTTGACGGATGTAGAGCAATAGAATAGTAAAAAGCAATTCTTTTCAAAGAAAGAAGATGAAGAAGAAGAAGAAGAAGCGAAGCTTCAACAAGAAGCTCTCACTCTTGAGAGAAAGAAGACTTATTCATACAAGAAGGCTCAGCACTAATCCTGGTCAGGCTCATCTATTGAAGATCCAGTACTGCTGCTAAAGAGAAGGCTTTTTATTCAGGAAGACCTAAGAAGACTCAAGCTGCTTAAAGCTACATCTTTCTGAGTCTAATTATTGCAAACATTCTTCCAATCTTCTTATTGTATGATCTCTTTGAGATCTAAGGTTGGCTTGTGCTGACAGCCAGATTGTAGGGCTTGTAAGAAGGCATGGGTTCTAGGACTTATCTGAAGTCCGAGGTAGGGTCTCTGAAGACCTGAGCTATAGGATTTCTGAGGAAATCTGAGTTTTAGGATCCTTGCTGAGGATCTGAGTTATAGGAGTGCTTGCACTCTGAGGTAGGATTGCTTCTAGCACCTGAGCTAGGATTTTAGGAGGGAATCAGAGGCAGGGTACTTGTTGAGTTCCTGCATTGTAAGATCTAATTGATCTAAGTTTTTGGCAAAGTTGGTCGAGTCTAGCACACTGCTAGATAGGTGAAGGGGGACAATTGAGTACCCACTTTGGGGAACCACTATAAATCTTAGTGTATTTTGTATGGTGTGCTTTGGTTGTGTTCTTTCAAGTTTAATTAGTCTTTAATTTCAAAAAGACTTAAATATTTAAAACACCTATTCACCCCCTAGGTGATTAGACTACACCCTAGACTTTCAAGTGGTATCAAATCCAGGTTGTTCAAAGAAAGCTAAACAGCTTGAACAAATCTTCCATTGGGTGTGTCTAGTTAGGTTGTTAGAGTTGGAGATAAACCCCTTAGGGTTTTCTTAGATAGAAATCTGGATCCAGAAATATCTACAGAAATAGCTTAAATAGGAGTCAGGTAGAGCGCCCACGGTCGGACGCATGGTCATGCATTTCGATCATGCACGAAGGATAATATTTAAATACAATACGATGCTGAAATTCGGCGCATCATTCACTTCAACAAAAAGCTGCCCATGCTTGTGTGTTTTGTTCACGCACGGTCAAAACTGACCGTACGAGAAGAAAGCGCACAGTCCAGGACAGAATACTCAAAACTCAAGGAACATATGCACACGGTCTGAAGTGCTTGTGCGCTAAGGAAATTGCATGACCGTGCGATTTGTCTAATTGCAAACCACCCGTGTGATTATCTTGACGCATGGTCGAACCCGACCATGCGAAAAGGAAACACACGAGCGCGCACAGAACATCCATTTCAGGCCAAAGCACGCTTTCGACTAGAAGGTTGCTCACACATGACTGTCCAGGTTGTGCGAGGAGAAAAATGCATGATCGTGCAATTGCCTCAATCGACTAGATGGGGATGCATGCACGCCTGTGCGTAAAGGAAAATGCATGATCGTGCGTGAGCAATAACATTAAACCTAAACAACATAACTCGAGCATGCAAGACGCAAATGGGCTGCGGCGAATAGCCACAGGCAAGTGCAGATTCGCTAAGTGCGTAAAAGTCAATAAATGGGAGAGCAAAGTGATGTCTCCATATTACCTTGGAATCAGCACTTCGCACACCAAATTAGGCGTCAATTGTGCTTTGATGAATAGTATTTACAAGAGTTTTTTGTACAGTTTTTATATAGCTTTAACCTAAAAATTGTGAATAATCTATGTAAATTAATGAATAAAATGCTTATTTTTAACTATTTTCATTTCTAACTCTATTTTTCCTAACTTTTTCAATATTTTCTATTTTTTTTGTTAGGTCACTCCCTTGACCAAGTGCATGTCAGCTTAGGTACAATTTTACAGCTCTCAGCCACTTTCATCTCAACGTCTCGATGAATTGTTAAGTCACGCCCATTGGTCACTCCCGTGTCTGAGGGCATGTACTTGGGTCATGCTCGTGTACCACTCGTCTCGACGGCAGACCGCGCCTTCTCGACGGATTTGTCTCGACATCTCGATGGATCCAGGTCATGCCCTCAGTCACGGGCGTGATCGAGGCGTGTAACCCGTGACATGCCAAAGTCTTCCAGTAGAACAAGGACACGCCAGTCATCACGCCCCAGTTGAACCCGCCGCCCGCCGATCAAGGTCACGCCTATGACAACTTGAGTCACGCCCGTGTTCAACCACGTTTTTAGTCAAACTCTTCCAGAAACACCCCGATGCTATCTGTTCTGGCTTCTCGAGCACACCTCATTACACTCTCTCGGTCACGCCCGTGATCGAGGGCGTGTAATTCCAAAATTTCCCTATAAATACCAGACCTCAGCTGAGGGAAATGGTTCACAATATTTGCCTATTTTTTGGAGTTGTGAGCCCTCTTTGTTGTTTTTTGGCTTTTATGTAATTTTTTGCTTTTTGTACTTTCTCTTTCCTAGGCTTGTAATCCTTATGTTGGTAATGAAATAGCTTTGTTTCCTTCAATTGTCTCATCTTTTCTTTAATATGGACTGTGTGATAAAGACTGTATTTTTGTATTTTTCTCTTAATTTAATTTTTATCTCTTCCCTTTTTTTTGTTTTTGTTTTTTTTTCTTCTAATTTCTCCTTTATTATTGTGCGTGTTAGTGTATGGGAGCAAAATTTGTTTCTTAACTTTTTCTCTCTTTTTAATTTAGTTCTCTTTTTGTAAGTGTGTGTGTGTATGAGATTAAATTTTGCTTTTATTTTTATTTTTGTAAGTTTTTCTTTTATTCAAAGTTGTGTGTGTGTGTATGAGTGTAATTTGTTTCTACTTAATCTAGTTTTTCATTTTCATTTTCTTGTATGTTTTGGTTTTCCTTTTTCTTTATTTAGTTTTTTTTACAAGTGTGTGTGTGTGTGTGTGTGTGTGTGTGTGTGTGTGTGTGTGTGTGTGTTTGTGTGAGATTTAAAGTTTGTTTTTGTTTTTGTTAACTTAGCTTTCAATTATGGTGTGTGTGTGTGTGTGTGCAAGAGTTTATTTTCTTGTTTCTTTTAATTTAGTTTTCAATTATCGTAGAGTGGGGTGCATATATGAGATAGATTTTCTTCTTTATTTATTTCAGTAGTTTAATTCCCGTAGAGTGCGTGTGTGTATGAGATAGGTTTTTTGCTTTCTTTAATTTCAGTCATTTAATTTCCGTAGAGTGCGTGCGTGTAAGGGAAAAATTTTCTGCTTTCTTTAATTTCAGTCATTTAATTTTTCATAGAGTGCGTCAGTTTTTAATTTAGTGCATTTTTTCTTTTCTCTTCTTTCCTTATAATTGTTTTTCTTTGTTTTTGCTAAACGCACGCAATCGCTTAAATTATTATCGTTACCGCTCTTTCAAATTTGCAAAATTAAGCACTCGTTTAATCGATAAAATAATAGCGCATTCTTAAGAAGTAAAAATAATCAACAGGATCCAGAAAAATATGACCTTGATATTTTCTAAAAAATGTCCTATACTATACGTGATAAGGTATACTTGCCTTCATCGAAAGATTAGTTTGGATAATAATTACAAAAACATGCAAAACTCTCCTTTTCTATTTACATATTTAAAGAATTCGGCGCCGTAGCCGGGGCGTAATCATCAATATTTTGAAAGAAGAAAAGACCATTACTTCTATCTCCCAATAGGATAACGGTTAGTTTCTCGAAGTAGGAGTACTCGCGAGACTCCTCGAAAATGCCCGCCTAATTCTTATCCTCATCACAAAAAGGAATTTGCAAAAAGATAAATTTAAATCATCACGCTTCAAGCGTGAAAAGTGAACAAGTGATGCACGCGCTCTTTTCCTAAAAAATGAAGCTATTACAATAAGAAATGCGCCTAAATGAGTCTAAAATATGATATATGAAATCTACTAATCAAATACCCCCAAACTTAATCGTTTGCTAGTCCCGAGCAAAAAACACTCCATAGGGATAAGAAAATCTAATGCTTGCAAGCATAATGAATACAACAAGAGTAAAAATGAGAAGTCTCACGCTCGTGTGCGTAGACATTTCAGTAGAAGAACTTTCTTAGCATATGTACTAGTTTATAACTTTCTATAGTGAATTTTAATTTATTAATTCTACTCCTAATTAGAACTACGATAAGTCCTAGAGTCACATATAGGGAGAAAGTAGTGTGGTTGCTCAGATCTACATTACGCAAAGTCAGAGATCGGGGTAGCCTCCAAAGAAATCCATCAATGACAATAGCCATAGGCTTTTGCTTTCACACCCTCTCCACGACACTAGTCGAATTCAAAAGCAAGAATCAATAAGACTTAAGTAGGAGTAAGTGTCGGCTTAGGTTTTCGGTGTGATAAACATAGATAAACATGAAGGCTAAACACGCCAAACCCAAAAAATGAGCTTGCAATCAAATGATATCCAAGAAAATAAAATGCGTACACAAAACCCCCAGATTTGTGTGAAACAACATGGGTCGTGTACCTTGCCTAATCCCAAACTCAATTATCTTTTCATCACATTTTTTCATTTCTTTCTTTCTTTTCAAATCTCAAATTGCTTTTGATTTGTTTCATTTCAACATCTTATTTTCAAAAGCAACGCATTCAGCATTTTCAAATTTTTTCAAAATACCTGACCAGCACATTAAGAAACACCTTATCACTCCCAAATATTATTTGAAAAAAATTTTGAGCTCATACTTAGGTGTGTGACTAGGATGTTATTTAGGATTTGGCGAATTATTTGGTGGAGCTTAATCAAAGGTTGGGGTAAGGCTCAAGATGTATGCACAAGGATATAGCAAGTAAGTAGGGTGCAAAAGCTTAAACGTGCCAAGAAATGACCTATATCACGCTCACACTAGTGAACTAACTTATGAAAATGTTTTGAAGGTCGTTAGGAGCAAGTTCTAGCCATCGAGAAAGGTTACCCTTCTGCCCGACTTGAGTAATATGTCTCTAGTGATCCACTGCACGCTCTCTAATACTACCTTTGTGTTAAAATTTCCTAATAAGCAGAAAACGGGAACCAGGTCGCAGGAACACTCTCAACCATACCAAGCACCAGAAATCAGAAAAAAATGAACGAACAAGAGAAATCTTGAATCAATCTATCTTTTGTACATTTTGAGGTATACATGGCGAGAAATGATTTACCAGTACACAGGGTAAGGAGAAAGAAGCAAATAAAAAGCAGCTGACAGTTACAACATGATCCTGCCGAGGCGCACGACTAACAAAGATTGTCCACACAAACCACCAAGTCGCCAAGCTGACCGCGCGACTAACCGCGAGTTCACCACCCCGTAACTCAACACGCGGACTACCCATTATTCCAATGCTCACTCTGTTCGCCCAAGCAAGTCCACCTGACCGCTGTCACTTGGATTCTCCTAACCGCGAACAAACTGCTGAAGAACTGAACAAAAAAAAGTCCCGCAAAGGCAAACTGCCTAACCGCCCGAACTGATATTTATTGAAAGCCGCCAAAGAGAAAACTGCCTTGTCGCTAACCGCGACCTCCTGCTGCTACCCGCAGCTGACTGCTACCCGCAGCTGACTGCTACCGACTTATCCGCCACGGTCTCCACCGATAAGATCAGAACCACAAGCAAGCCGCACAACCTGCGAACATAACAAAGGCAATCTCAAACCGCGCGAACAAAAATTCTACCCGCACCAATCTTGCAAGCTCTCACTTACTGTTCACGTTATTTATGACGAGCCAGGGGGTCCTATTTATAGTAGTGGTGAGGAGTGTGGTCACCGCCTACGCGATACGATAACCACCCATATAGGTAGCGGGTAGAAGATAACTCGTGCGGCTTGCGGAGAACCCTGCCGAACAACTCCCCGACTTAATAACAAGCCACACGGACTACTTCGCAACTTCCAGCAAAACTAGCAGACACTTGCCAGCCTGTGAGCAAATAACCGGCCAGAGAACTAACACCAGATGTAACCGCGAATGCTAACCGCCCGGTTATAAACGGAGCTGACTCTAGGTGGTTTTGAGAACCAAGTCCACCTTCCACTGACTAACCGCAGTTCATAGCAGAAAGACAACCCGTGCGGTCTCCATATAAAACCACCTGACCTCCGCGGTTTTGCCAGACCGCCCGGTCTGATGCTCAGACCACCCAACCTCCCACTTACACTTCAAAATTTCAACACTCTCCCTTGAAGTGGGTAGTGGAGGTCAGTCCAAGCAAATCTCATAGCCGAGTAAATGGTCCCTTCGTCAGTGACTTCGTGAAGATTTCAGCGACATTGTCCTCACTCCGAACATGCTCAACCATCAAAGAACCCTCCAGCACCTTCTCCTGAATGAAATGATGCTCGATCTCGATGTGCTTGGTCCGTGCGTGACAGACTGGATTATTAACCAGTTTGAGAGCACTCTCATTGTCACCACGCAACAGAGTAGGACCTTGAACCTCCTTATGGACATCCTCCACCAATCTTCTAAGCCAGATGGCTTCTTGAACTGCCAAGGCAGAAGCCTTGTACTCCGCTTCAGTGGTAGAGACGGACACAGAATCCTTCTTCTTGCTGCACCATGAAATAGTGGTCGATCCGGATAAGAAAACATAACCAGGAATCGACTTCTGATCATCTGAATCTCCCCCATAATCGGCATCCATGTATCCATGAAAACAAAAGCCTGTGTCTCTCCCATAAACGAGACCCATGTTTGAAGTTGACTTAACGTACTTCAGAATACTTCTTGCCGCTACTAAATGAGGTTTCCGGGGTTCCGCCATATACCGACTTAACCTGCCAACTGCATATGCAATATCCGGTCAGGTAATCGTCAGATATATCAGACTCCCAACAAGATCCCGAAACACCAAAGGATTAGGAAGAATCGTCCCCTCATCCCGCTGAAGTTTTAGACTAATCTCTAGTGGAGCAGAGCTGCTCTTCCCATCCTGCATGCCAAATCGCTTAACGATCCGCTCCACATAACCTTTCTGGGAAACAAGCATACCGCTCTCTTTCCTCTCCACCTCGATTCCAAGGAAATGGTGAAGCTCCCCCAGATCCTTCATCTCGAATCTGATAGCTAATTCAGCCCGAAGCTTAGCTACCTCAGCCTCTGAGTTCCCCATGATGATCATGTCATCAACATACAACAACACCAAGACTTGCAGCTCCCCGATCTTCTTTATGAACAGACTTGAGTCTGAACCTGAAGCAAAGTATCCACAGAACTGGAGGTATTCTGCGATCTTCCCATACCATGCGCGAGGCGCTTGCTTCAACCCGTAAAGAGCCTTCGTGAGCTTGCAGACGTGTCCTGCAAGAACTTCTGATACATATCCTGGTAGCTGAACCATGAAGATATCCTTGTCAATCTCGCCGTACAAGAAAGCATTCTTTACGTCGAGTTGCCAAATCTTCCATCCTTGGCTAGATGCCAATGCAATCACCACCCATACGGAAGTCATCTTGGCTACTGGACTAAACGTCTCTTCATAGACTTCTCCATACTGTTGAGAGAACCCTCGAGGTACAAGGAGAGCCTTGTATCGCTCGATATTCCCGTCAGCTTTCTTCTTCAGCTTGTAGACCCACTTGCACATCACAGGAGTAATACCATCAGCCTTGGGCCTAAGGTCCCAGGTTTCATTCTTTTTGAGGGCAGCCATCTTCTCATCCATGTCATCTTCCCACTCCTTGACTCCAGCAGCATCTTCAAAGCATGACGGCTCTTGCTCATCCAAGGGACCAACAAAGAAACATGAGACGAAGCACACCTGGTTTCCCCCTGTATACCGAGCTGGTGGAATAATAGTCCTCTTGGACCTCCTCAGAGCTTTACCCTGATCCACCTCTTCCACTAGAACTTCTGGACTAGCTCTTCTCCCGGGCACACTTGGAGCATCGCTCCCCCTGCTTCTAGAACCTGTAGCGTTTGACCCAGAGCTAGAAACACCTAGAGTACCTGGAGAAACAGGTAACTCCACCAGAACTTCCCTTGTAGCTTCTTCTTTCCCACCATCAGACCTGCTTGCATGTAGCTCCTCAGATGAGCTACCCTGGTATGACGTTAGCTCGTCGAATACCATATTCCTTGAGACCACAGCTTTCCGTGTCTCTTGATCCATGCATCTCCACCCTTTCGTCTGGTCATCATAACCGACGAAGACTAGCTTCCTTGCTTTCGCATCTAGCTTCGTTCGAAGGGCATCAGGAACATGCATGTAGCAGGTAGATCCGAACACTCGAAAGTGATTTATGCTAGGCTTTTCTTTGAACATCAGTTCATGTGGAGTTTTCATGAAGATAGGAATGAGGGGCATCCTGTTGATGACGTAAGCCACGCAAGACATTCCCTCTGCCCAAAAAGACTTTGGGATACTCTTGGAATGAAGCCAACACTTGCAGGTTTCCGTCAGATGATGGATCTTCCTTTCTGCAACTCCATTCTATAGTGGAGTATGAGCACAAGGAAGCTCCTGTCGAATGCCATGCTTCCTACAAAAGCTCGAGAATTCCCCCGAGGTGAACTCGCCACCATTATCAGTTCTCAGCTTCTTGATCCGCGGACCAAGCCAACCTTCAACAAGCTCCTTGAACTCTACAAACTTTCCTAACGCCTCTGACATCTCCTTCAGGAAATATACCCAAGTCTACCTGGAGTAGTCATCAACAAAGATCAGCATATACCTGCTCCCTCCTAGGCTTGGGGTGACGGTTGGTACCATCAGATCACCGTGAATGCACTCCAACGACACCTTACTTCTGATCTCCGATTTGCCAAATGGTAGGCGATGAGCCTTACCAAACTGTCATCCTGCACAAACATGATCTTCGCCATAGGATGACTACTTAGGAAGACCTTTCACAAGGTTCTTCATAGCCATATCTCTCAGCTTGTCCATCCCAACATGCTCCAACCTTTCGTGCCAGATAGCAGCGCTATCATTTGCCCTCATCTTCTCCACATAGGAGCTTGTCGATAACACGTACAAGTCCTTCACCCTTCTCCCAGTATGAGTAACGTCAGCTTTCACTACTGATACATTATGGAGAAACTTCACTTCTGTTGGCCCAAACAGAACGTGATAACCCACGTCCACCACGTTGGTCATAGAAAATAGGTTCTTCTTCATTCCAGGCACGTGATATACACTCTTGAGAGTGATAGGACCCCGATCACTGCCAAAAGAAACAACGCCCTACTTTTCTACTGTATGAATAGTATCATCAGCCTACAAAGAAGAGAACATCATTACATGTATATGCCTACAAAGAAGAGAACTTCGACTCGTCTCCAATTAGGTGATGACCACAACCCGAGTCCACTATCCAATCATCCCGATAGTTGATGGATGTCATAGCCCGAACACACGTGCCCGTCATGAAAGCTCCATCACCCCCATCTATCATCTGTATTGGAACCAACCTCCTCCTTTCCTGCAGCATGCCCCAGCTGAAGATTGACTTTGCAGTCTCTCTTGAAATGACCAAGCTTGTTTCACCTGAAGCATCTATGTCCTTCCTTCTTCTTCCCATCACGCTTAGGAGCATAACTCTTCTCCTTCTGATATGAAGTAGATGGACCATCATCTCCAGATGTCTTCTTCTTCTTCTTCTTGTCTCAACGCTTCTTCTTCCCGGAATATAGAACCTCACTTTCTCCCCCAGAGACTGATATCCCCGCCATTTGCTTAGCCAAACTCTCTTGCAAAGCAAGCAAGTTCTCCAGATCCAGCAACGATGGCTAATTGGCCCAGCCTTGAATAGAAGTAACAAAGGCCACAAACTCCCTCTGCAAGCCGCGGATTATGTGTCTCTTCAGCTTCGCTTCTGAGATAGGCTCATCCGGGTCCAATGCCGATATCTCTAGGTAAGACCCCAAATCAAAAAAATCAGATTTCAGGAATCCGGCGCTATCGCCGGTGATAGCGGCTATCGCCCGGTGATAGCGTTCTGTTGAGAAGGGTTCTGGAGAGGCTGTCGGACGGCGTTAAGTGTTAACGCTGACGACACCGTGGCTTGTGTCGTGCACTGTTCTTAGGGTGGCATTGACAGGTCAAAGTCGGTTCTTTACCGCTGTTTGCTTAGCCGGGAGACAGCTCCAAATCGTACTTTGTGGCCGAAATCGTGGGCATTGATGGCACATTGACTTTGGGGGATGTTTTGGATTGAGGAAGCTCGGTGGCTGGCTTAGAAAGGCCGTAAATCCCCATATTTCCTTATTCTCTTAAGGGTTTATTTTGGAGAGAGAGAGAGACCTTGGAGGTGATGATGAATAGAGTTTTTAAACCCTAGGGCTTAGGTTTGGTGGAGCTACACTCATCGGAATCCCTCATCGTTGGTGGATACGCGTAGAGGCGGGTAAGGCGCTCCTTTCCAACTGTGCCAAAAGTCAAGACTTGGGCTCGAAGCGACGTTTAAGGGTAACGATTCTCTTTACCCTCATTTGGACATGTTCTAGTCCGTTCCGTGCATCGTTGAGGCCCCTACCCAAAAGGGTGAGGTCGTGGCCTCCGACGGGTCGGTTCGTGTTATCCCCGCCAAATCTTGCATACATGTAGTGTCCATCCGTGGAATGGAAGTAGGCGCGCTGTGTGAAGCCCATCCGAGACGGTTCGTCCGGATTGGTGATGCTTTTTGGTATTGTGCGTGCCGGGGGAAAACTCTGTGTTGTTATACTACTTCGTAGGACTAGAGGGTGCTACTGCATGCGCAGCAACGCCCGGGGGTGTGCCCCGGGGAGCACCCAAAGTTAGAAGCAGAAGTGGAGTTCTGTTCACTATCGCTGGCGACAGTGACTGTCGCTAGGCGATAGCTCCCCAGATTTGGTTCTGGTGATTTTGGGCGTTCTGAGGCAGTGGGAGTGCTACTGCATGTGCAGCAGTGCCTGGGGGTGTGCCCCGGGAAGCACCCACAGTTAGAAGCCAAAATGGGGTTTTGTTCACTATCGCTGGCGACATTGAATGTCGCCAGGCGACAGCTCCCAGACTGAGTTCTGGTGATGTTTGCTGTGCCCAGCTTGTTGTGGGACTTGCGGCCTGCGTGCCTGTGTTTTGTAATGTCCTGCTGGGTGGACCCGAGGAGCGTACGCATTCCCTGTGAGGGGTCCAGTTGAGGGAACCTAGTCGCCTTAGGGCCTGGCTAGTTGAGAATACCTGGGCTGAGGGGACGCCATACCCGCATTTCGTATTGTACAACGAGTGTGTGAACAACGGGCATTTGGCGAACCCGCACCCGAACCATTGTGCGCCTGATTAGTAAGCCTCGCTCAGCATGTCGGGAAGCAATGGGGAAGAGTCTTTGGACTATGCGAAGTTCACAATTAAAGTATGGGGTACCCTGGTATTCGGGTTACCGACTTTAGCCTCGAAGGGCAGAAGCCATCAAGAGTGGATGGTGGTGGAAGGCGGAGTACACCAAAGAGTGCCTGAGAGCACGAGACGTGGAGGCCATTCCCACGTTAGTGATTGTTGCATATGTATGAACTGTTGTGGGCTTTGCTAGTCGCACTCTTATATATATATATATATATATATATATATATATATATATATATATATATGCTGCTGAGGTTGTTTTGCAGGGATGATTAGAACTGCCACCCCCTCGAAGGGGTGGGGTCGTTATAATTTGGTCAGCTTTAGCTGACCGTTGCCCTATTTTGCCACCGTTTTTGGTGGGCTTGTTGTACAGGTGCTGGACCGAGTGGGAACATAGCGGGCTCATAGCGGGCTGAAGCCCTTGTGCTGCTGCGGCCTTTGAAGGCCTCTTTGATGTTCCTTTTACTTTTCATGTATGGCTGGCCTGCGCGCCGATGTTGGTAAATTGTAAGGCCGTCGTGCCTAAAAATATAATTGTTATAAAACATTTCATTCCAAGTAATTAGAAGTGGACATACCCGGGTTCGGGTTTTGTGGTTTATAATTCTGTCTCTCTCTCTCTTTTGCTTCCGCGTAGAATGCTCTGAGTTAGGTTCGTCGTTTAGTGTCGTTTGGTATTTCAATTAGTGACGTTCCCGTTCGTTTTGTGGTATATGGCGTGGGGCCCCAGCCGGACCTTCTGTCATATGCTTCTTAACGGATGGGGGTGTTACAAATTGGTATCAGCTTCTAGGGTTCCGTATCCTTCTAAGGAATTCGTGGATGAATTCTTTTAAGGGGTGGTGAGCACGTGTGTGCGCTACCGTCAAGACGTAAAATAAACCCAAAAATGTCCACTTAGGAATGAAATGTAACAACAAACCAACAATTAATGCATGATTGTGGAACTTGAGTGTTCCTTTTGTGGTTAGTTTGCGACCATGCTTGTCGCCTAACTGTGCGATGCACTTGTGTAGGATACTCAAAGTGCTACGGGACCATCGCATCCTCGTGAGATGATTCGAAGTAGTGGATCTGCTGAGGTGTCTACACCTCCTTCCCTGGTGCAGACGATCCGAATGATTGTTGAAGTGGTCGTAGGCGTGCTCAATGCTCAGTCAAGAAGACCTGAACACCTTCCTTCTCCCGTGGTGGTCACGAAGCCAGTAGCAGTCGTTGAGCCAAACGTAATGACAAAAGACTTCAATCAGTGGTTCCACTTGTGTGTGGGGCAAGGTGAGCGCTCGGTAGACAAGTACTTATGTGAGTTTATTAAGTTAACTCACTTTGTGGGATCATCGTCGGAGGAGGATGAAAAGACCAAGGTAGATAGGTTCTACTTGGGCTTGCGAGATGACTTACGGTTGTTGCTTCTGGGCCCAAAGCTATTGGGCTTTCATGCGTTGGTGACCTCTGCGAGGGAGTTGGAGCGAGACCTCCAGCATGTCCAAAGAAAATAAGCCGTGAACGCTGAAAAGCTGGAATGTCATCAGCCCAAAAAGGGAACGCGAAAGAGCAGGAGGAAGAAGGCTAAGCTTGTGGGGCGAGCTCCCCTGTTATGCTTTACGTGTGGTAAGGAGGGGCATATAGCTCGAGTTTGTCGCAGTGGCCGGAAGAAGAGGAAAGTAGAGGAGCCAACTCCTCCTCGAGCTTCGGGTGCGATGACTAGCCGAGAGCTCCCTGTTTGTTATCGCTGTGGCGGGTTAGGCCATAGCGCCTGCGAGTGTATTGTACGTCTTGTATAGACGAGGGGAAAGCTGGGTAGCCAATATCTTTGGGTAAAACTATGATGGCAATGTATGATTGTATATAGTTTGTACTGCTCTTTTTGCACACTTTGGTGGTAATGAGATGTTGTTAAAGCTTAACCATGCTGTTGGGTGCCTTTGTGGCCCCACTTTTCTGTTAATGTGCAGTTAGCTTTTAATATGTGCTTTAATACGTTGGGCACTAAGCTGGTGCAAGAAAGTATAGAAATATGCAGAGGTGAAACACTTACGTGTTCAAACCCCACGCAAAGTCTAACGTCGTGACATTGTGATAGCATGTGCGGTTGGAGTCCGAGAACCTTCATGCAATACGTCTTAGGAAGTTAGGCAGGGGACGAATACCGACCGCAAGACTGTTTTGCGGGCATGCGTGGAATGAGCACGATGTTGATGTCTGCTCTCTAGGTGTCCAAGGCGGTGCGGTAGAGGGGCAGAGCTACTCTTTTCCCTAGTTGAGGCTTCAGAGTCAAAGCCAAGCCTAGCTGACGTTCCGGTAGTGTGGGAGTTTGCCGGTGTTTTCCCGTGAGATCTTCCCGGTGCTCCACCGCAGCGGGAGATAGATTTCATGATTGAGTTGGTGCCAGGCGCTAAGCCTGTGGCCCGCTCGCCGTATCGTATGGCTCCGAAGGAGTTGGCAGAGTTGAAGCTGCAGTTGCAGGAGCTGCTCGAGCAGGGCTACGTGCGTCCGAGTTCCTCACCTTGGAGTGCACCGGTCCTCTTTGTCAAAAGAAGGACGGTAGCCTGCGGCTTTCCATCGTTTATCGGGAGCTGAACAAGCTGACCGAGAAGAACAAGTGTCCTCTTCCGAGGATAGACGACTTGTTCGACCAGCTCGTTGGTTCGTCAGTATACTCGAAGCTGGACTTGAAGTCCGGCTATTATCAGGTGCAGATCAGGGAGTGCGACATCCCGAAGATTGCCTTCAGTACAAGGTACGGGCAGTATGAGTTCACCGTGATGCCGTTTGGGCTGTCTAATGCGCCTTCGGTGTTTATGGACTTGATGCACCGGACTTTCTGAGGGTTCCTCGACCGGTTTGTGGTCGTCTTCCTTGACGACATACTGGTCTACTCTCAGTCCGAGGAGGAGCACAGTGATCACCTGCGAGTAGTCTTAGAGGTTCTGAGGAGGAACCAACTGTATGCCAAGTTCTCGAAGTGCGAGTTCTGGCTACCTTCCGTGGCGTTCTTAGGCCATGTGGTTAGTGGAGCGGGTGTGGCGGTATATCCGGTGAAGGTTGCAGCCATCAGGGAGTGGCCTGTTCTTTCTTCTGTAGCGGACGTCCGTAGCTTTCTCGGGCTGGCCGGCTGTTACAGGTGCTTCGTGGAGAACTTCTCACGGATCGCGCTGCCTCCTGCGACGCTGACACGGAAGATGCAGGAGTTTATTTGGACGCCCGCGTGTGCGCAAGATTTTGAAGAGCTGAAGTAGTGGCATACCACTGCCCTGATCTTATATTTCCCTTGCGGCACAAAAGGCTACAAGACTTGCAGTGATGCGTCTGGTAGTGGCCTTGGTTGTGTTCTGCTGCAGCGGGGTAAGGTGGTGGCGTATGGACCTCACCAGTGAAAGGTGCATGAACGAAACTATCCGGTTCACGACTTGGAGTTGGTGGACGGGATTGAAGGCAGTGTGTGTGTTGTGGCGGCTTTATGTGTGTAATGTGAAGAGCGACATCTTTACGGACAGTAAGAGCCTGAAGCACCTTCTGGCGCAGAAGTTTCTGATCAGGCGTCAGTGGATGTGGATGGAGTTCCTTGGGGACTACACCATCGAGTTTCACTACACTCCTGGAAAGGGGAATGTCGTCGCTGATGCGCTTAGTCGAAGGGCTCCAGTATAGGCAAGCTGGATTCAGATGCGCGTTTAGCATTTGATACATGATCTGGAGGCCCTGGTCATCTCTTGTGTGGAGAGAAGGAGCAGCGCTGGTGCGTGCGTGAATCGGTTTGAGGTGCAGTGTGATCTCGTGGACCGAGGTTATCAAGCTGTAGAACTCAATCCGAGTTTGAAGTGCTTCGCGGAGGAACCTGCTGCTGGGGCCGTTGCCCAGTTTCAGGTGCATGACAGGTTGCTGTGGAGAGGTGATCGTTTGTGAGTCCCCAAGGTGGATGAGCTGCGCGATGAGTTGATGTACGAGGCGCATTGTACTAGGCATTCAGTTCGTCCGGGGAGCACGAAGATGTAAGGACATGAAGGTCCTTTTCTGGTGGCTGGGTATGAAGAGGGACGTCGCTCACTACGTGGCCAAGTGCCACACTTGTGCGCTAGTGAAGGCGGAATGTCAGAAGCCCGGTGGATTTTTGAAGTCATTACCGGTTCCAAAGTGGAAATTTGATGACATTTCCATGAATTTCGTGTATGGGCTACCGAGATCGCAGCACGGGAATGATGCCTTCTGGGTAGTCGTAGACCGGCTGGCGAAGGTGGCACACTTTATCCCCAACCGGAGGGATGTCTCGGTGGAAAAGTTGGAGAAACTGTATGTCGATACAGTAGTACGTTTGTACGGCGTGCCCTGTAGCATCGTCAGTGATCGAGATGGACGCTTTACTTCGAGCGACTGGAGGCTAGTCAACCGTCTATTGGGTATGAAGCTGCAGTTTAGCACGGCCTTTCATCCGCAGACGGATGGCCAAACTGAGCGTACCAATAGGACGATGGAGGACATGCTCCGGATGTGCGTCCTGGATTTTGGCAAGGGGTGGGAAGATCACCTCTTTCTTGTTGAGTTCGCGTACAACAACAGCTACCAGGCGAGTATTCAGATGGCGCCTTTTGAGGCCCTCTATGGCAGGAAGTGCCGCACTCCCTTGGCTTGGGCGGAAACGAGCGAGACGAAGCTCTTCAAGAGGAATGACGTCGAAGAGGCGACTTCGACGGTACGTATGATCCGGGAGAGGCTTTTGGTTGCGCAGGATAGGCAGGCGAAGTACTATAATGCGAAGTACCGCGACGTCCAGTTCGCCGTTGGCGATTGGGTTTACTTGAAGATCAGGCCGTTCAAGGGTGTATCCAGGATTCGACGCTTGAAAAAGCTGAGTCCAAGATACCTTGGACCGTTTGAGATCATCGAGCGCGTCGGCGAGGCGGCTTATTGGATTGCACTATCGGCGGAACTGAGCAGACTAACCGATGTATTCCACATCTCCGTGTTGCGGAAGGCAGTGCAAGAGCCTACGCATGTGGTCGCGGCGATCAGGCCCGTTAGCATCGAGCATTCTGAGGTGCGTCAGTTGTGGAACAGGGCAATCCGTATGGTAAAGGTCCGTTGGGACAACTGCGGTCGCGGGGAGCTCTCATGGGAGCGTGAGCAGACCATGATGGAGGAGTTCCCCGAGCTGTTTCGGTGACGTTTATCTCTCTTTTTCCCCTTTATGTAAAGACCTTTTTGGATATATATATATATATATATATATATGCCTGTTTTTACAAATTTTCGGACGAAATTTTTATAAGGAGGGGAGGGTTGTAAGACCCCAAATCAGAAAAATCAGATTTCAGGAATCCAGCGCTATCGCCGTCGATAGCGGCTATCACCCGACGATAGTGTTCTGTTGAGAAGGGTTCTGGAGAGGCTGTCGGACGGCGTTAAGTGTTAACGCTGGCGACACCGTGGCTTGTGTCGTGCACTGTTCGCAGCGGTGGCGTTGAAGGGTCAAAGTCAGTTCTTTACCGCTGTCGCCAGGCGACAGCGGCTATCGCCGGGCGACAACTCCAAATCGTACTTAGTGGCCGAAATCGTGGGCATTGATGGCACATTGACTTTGGGGGCTGTTTTGGATTGAGGAGGCTCTGCGGCTGGCTTTGAAAGGCCGTAAATCCCCATATTTCCTTATTCTCTTAAGGGTTTATTTTGGAGAGAGAGAGAGACCTTGGAGGTGATGATGAATAGAGTTTCTAAACCCTAGGGCTTGGGTTTGGTGGAGCTACACTCATCGGAATCCCTCATCGTTGGTGGCTACGCGTAGAGGAGGGCAAGGCGCTCCTTTCCAACCGTGACAAAAGTCAACCCTTGGGCTCGAAGCGACGTTTAAGGGTAACGATTCTCTTTACCCTCATTTGGACATGTTCTAGTCCGTTCCGTGCATCGTTGAGGCCCCTACCCAAAAGGGTGAGGTCGTGGCCTCCGACGGGTCGATTCGTGTTATCCCCATCAAATCTTGCATACATGTAGAGTCCATCTGTGGAATGGACGTAGGCGCGCTGTGTGAAGCCCATCCGAGACGGTTCGTCCGGATTGGTGATGCTTTTTGGTATTGTGCATGCCGGGGGAAAACTCCGTGTTGTTATACTGCTTCGTAGGACTAGAGGGTGCTACTGCATGCGCAGCAACGCCCAGGGGTGTGCCCCGGGGAGCACCCGAAGTTAGAAGAAGAAGTGGAGTTCTGTTCACTGCTGGCGACAGTGACTTTCGCCAGGCGATAGCTCCCCAGATTTGGTTCTGGTGATTTTGGGCATTCTGAGTCAGTGGAAGTGCTACTGCATGTGCAGCAGTGCCTGGGGGTGTGCCCCGGGAAGCACCCACAGCTAGAAGCCAAAATGGGGTTTTGTTCACTGTCGCTGGCGACATTGAATGTCGCCAGGCGACAGCTCCCAGACTGAGTTCTGGTGATGATTGCTATGCCCAGCTTGTTGTGGGACTTGCGGCCTGCGTGCCTGTGTTTTATAATGTCCTGCTGGGTGGACCCGAGGCGCGTACACCTTCCCTGTGAGGGGTCCAGTTGAGGGAACCTAGTCGCCTTAGGGCCTGGCTAGTTGAGAATACCTGGGCTGAGGGGACTCCATACCCGCATTTCGTGTTGTACAACGAGTGTGTGAACAACGGGCATTTGGCGAACCCGTACCTGAACCATTGTGCGCCTGATTAGTAAGCCTCGCTC
Source organism: Dactylorhiza incarnata (assembly GCA_033032865.1). Classification (NCBI taxonomy): domain Eukaryota; kingdom Viridiplantae; phylum Streptophyta; class Magnoliopsida; order Asparagales; family Orchidaceae; genus Dactylorhiza; species Dactylorhiza incarnata. The sequence goes on along the minus strand of JAWHQI010000011.1, from coordinate 18,590,030 downwards.
AGCATGTCGGGAAGCAATGGGGAAGAGTCTTCCGACTATGCGAAGTTCACAATTAAAGTACGGGGTACCTTGGTATTCGGGTCACCGACTTTAGCCTCGAAGGGCAGAAGCCATCAAGAGTGGATGGTGGTGGAAGGCGGAGTACACCAAAGAGTGCCTGAGAGCACAAGACTTGGAGGCCATTCCCACGTTTGTGATTGTTGCATATGTATGAACTGTTGTGGGCTTTGCTAGTCGTACTCTTATATATATATATATATATATATATATATATATATATATATGCTGCTGAGGTTGTTTTGCAGGGATGATTAGAACTGCCACCCCCTCGAAGGGGTGGGGTCGTTATAATTTGGTCAGCTTTAGCTGACCGTTGCCCTGTTTTGCCACCGTTTTTGGTGGGCTTGTTGTACAGGTGCTGGACCGAGTGGGAACATAGCGGGCTCATAGCGGGCTGAAGCCCTTGTGCTGCTGCGGCCTTTGAAGGCCTCTTTGATGTTCCTTTTGCTTTTCATGTATGGCCGGCCTGCGCGCCGATGTTGGTAAATTGTAAGGCCGTCGTGCCTAAAAAAATAGTTGTTGTAAAACATTTCATTCCAAGTAATTAGAAGTGGACATACCCGGGTTCGGGTTTTGTGGTTTATAATTCTGTCTCTCTCTCTTTTACTTCCGCGTAGAATGCTCTGAGTTAGGTTCGCCGTTTAGTGTCATTTGGTATTTCAATTAGTGACGTTCCCATTCGTTTTGTGGTATATGGCGTGGGGCCCCGGCCGGACCTTCTGTCATATGCTTCTTAACGGATGGGGGTGTTACACTCTACGCATAGGTTCTTCATCTTCAAGAAGAGCGTTGAAATGGACAAGTATCCTTGAGTTGCTTTCGCCAACTCATTCTCCAAGAACTGTAGCCTAGCTACATTCTTCTTATTGAACAAGCCATCCAAGGCTGTCCAAATCTCCGCAGCTGATCAACATCCAATGATGTGATCAAACAATTCTGATGAGATAGCCTGCTTGAGAGTAAACTCTGCCTTAACATTAGTTCTCCTCCAAGCTCTCACCAGATGAGCATTTTCACCAGCAGCAACCACCTCTTGAGTTTCTTCTCCACCAACAACCTCCCAGAGGTCCTCACCCGAAAGATAGCTCTGCATGCAAGACTTCCACTTTTTAAAGTTAGTCTGCGTCAGGAGGTCAATACTAAGACCTCTTGCTATTCCTCCTTCCATTGCTATACCACCGATAACTGTGCTTCCAGAAATCCAAGCAAGATAACTGCGGCTGAATCACTGCTCAAACCTCTGTCCCCTTTGATACCATGTTAAAATTTTTGAATAAGCAGAAAATGGGAACCAGGTCGCAGGAACACTCTCAACCACACCAAGCACCAGAAATCATAAACAATGAAGGAACAAGAGAAATATTGAATCAACTATCTTTTGTACATTTCGAGGTATACATGGCAAGACATGATTTACCAGTACACCAGGTAAGGAGAAAGAAGCAAATAAAAAGAAGTTGACGGTTACAACATGAACCCGCCAAGCCGCCCAGCTAACAAAGATTGTCTGCGCAAATCGCCAAGTCGCCAAGCTGACCGCGCGACTAACCACGAGATCACCAACCCGCAACTCAACACGCGGACTACTCGTTATTCCAATGCTCACTCTGTTCTCCCAACCAAGGCAAACCGCCTAACCACCCGAACCGATCTTTATTGAAAGCCGCCAAAGAGAAAACTGCCTTGTCGCTAACCGCGACCTCCTGCTGCTACCCACTGCTAACTGCTACCGACTTATCCGCCGCGGTCTCCTCCGATTAGATCAGAACCACAAGCAAGCCGCACAACCTGTGAACACAGCAAAGGCAATCTCAAACCGCGCGAACAGAAATTCTATCTGCACCAATCTTGCGAGCTCTCACTTACTGTTCACGTTATTTATGACGAGCTAGGGGGGGTCCTATTTATAGTAGTGGTGAGGAGTGTGATCACCGCCTATGCGATAGGATAACCCTGCCGAACAGCTCGTGCAGCTTGCTGAGAACCCTGCTGAATAGCTCGCTGATAGGATAACCAGCCGCGCTGACTACTTAGCAACTTCCAACAAAACTAGCAGACACCTGCCAGCCCGCGAGCAAATAACCGGCCAGAGAACTAACACTAGATGTAACCGCGAATGCTAACCGCCCGTTTACAAATGGAGTTGACCCCAGGTGGTTTTGAGAACCAAGTCCACCTGCCACTGACTAACCACCAGTTCATAGCGGAAAGACAACCCATGTGGTCTCTATATAAGACCGGCCGGCCTCCGTGGTTTTGCAATACCGCCCGGTCTGGTGCTCAGACCGCCCGACCTCCCACTTACACTTCAAAAATTCAACACTTTGGACTCTACTGAATTGATAAATTAAGAGTAAAATAAACTATCTCAACGGAATTAGAAAATTTTAAACCTAGAATTATGCTGAGAAGTTAATTCTACACAAAATTCTACGCAAAACATGTTGTTGGAACAACCCTATTACTGAATTGGGCTAGGATCACTATATGTTGGCTAGGACTAAGTTGACCCCAATGTATAGTCTAAAGGGTCAAGGTTTTAGGCTGTTAAGTTAGCTAGAACTTAAGGAAAAGTTAAGGTTCAGCATTCGACGAACTCCATCCTGCGTTAGACGAATGTCTTGCTCCAGGTCGACGAATTGAGGCTATCTCAGCGTTCGACGAATTGAGGCTATCTCAGCGTTCGACGAATTGAGGCTATCTCAGTGTTCGATGAATTGAGGCTGTCTCAGCAGTCGACGATCTTGCCCAGTCTGAGCGGTCGACGAACTTGCCAAAGCTCAGTGGTCGACGAATTGCTCAGTCTCAGCGGTCGATGAAATTGCTCAGTCTCAGCGGTCGACGAAATTGCTCAGTCTCAGCGGTCGACGAAATTGCTCAGTCTCAGCGGTCGAAGAAATTGCTCAGTCTCACGGTCGACGAAATTGTCAAATCTTAACGGTCGATGAATTTGTCCAGTCTCAGCGGACGACAATTTTGCTCAGTCTCAGCGGTCGACGATTTGCTCAGTCTCAGTTGTCGACGAATTTGCTCAGTTCAGCGGTCGATGAATTTGCCAAATCTCTACGTTCGATGAAATATCATTCAGATCGACTAATTCAATTCTTCCAGCCAGATTCAGTTGTTTATCATTCAGGTCGACGAACTCAACATTCTGTTCGACGAATTCAGTATTTAGATCGACGAAATTTCTTATTTCAGTTCAGTATTTCAGACAGATTATTTTCATTCTATTCTCTGAACTCGGATCTTTCAGCAACGACTCTATTATATCAGATAAGTAAGGATTATATCCTTCCTTTTATTATTCTCTTATTTCGAGAATATAGCCGTTGACATATAGCTGAAAAGGACACTTTCATGGAAAAGGAAAAAGATATAAAGCCTATCAGATTTGCAGTACCAAATATATCTTTTCTGAATATTTTATTCCTTAAACTAAGGGATTTGAATTTCAAATCAGTCAGACATTTCAAAAAGGAATAAGGAAGAAGATTTACAGGACATTATTACAGAATAGCAAGCCAGGAAAAACAGAGGAAGAATACAGTCGAGAGAAAAGTAACAGGAAGAAAAGAAAGAAAGAAAGCATTCACAGATCATCTTCATCTTCCTAAAGCAGCACCTTTCATTCTCTGTGAACATCAACACCTTCTCTCAGTTTCTGCTGCTAGAATAGATCTTCAAGAGCAACAAAAAATCTGAGAAACTTCTATCTCTCAGATTCATCAGCTATCAAGGAAGATATTTGTTTCAAGTGAAAGCTCCATCCTCAAACTGTCAAGAATTTCAATCAGAAAGGGGGAGCTTTACAACATCAACACATTCCACTAGTCATCTCTCAGATTATTGACAGAGAAAAACATCTAAACCCGCTTTATCCCATTCTGTATAGGGTTATAACTCCCTTCAAAAGTTAACCCCTTTGGTGGGAGGGCACCTGATCAAAAACCTGTGGTTGGTTTGAGCACCTGATCAAAAGCTCATTGGTGTTTGGACACCTGATCAAAAATCCATTAGTGATACGGCACCTGATCAAAAACCTAGTGGAATCCTACCAAGGGTGGTAGAAGAGTAGATGTACCCAGGTTTATTAGGGAACTACTATAAAATCCTTGTGTCCTCTGTATCTTATTTTTTTTTCTGTATTGTGCTGTGTGCTCTCTTTGTGTTAGTTTTTATTACTCACTCAGTACACATATCAATTAGATCTTAATTTATTCTAGAGTTTTATTTTTCTAAAAACTCATGGCACGGAATAAAGAATACTCAAGCACAAGACCTCATATGTGCAATCTAAATAAGTTTGCACTATGGAAGGCAAGAATCAGATTGTACATGAATTCTATTGATGAGGATATTTTAATGTTATTTTGACAGGACCTCCTACACCTACAAAAATAATAAGTGCTGAAACCACAATAACAAATAATGTTGTTCCACCTCCTGAGTGGACAGATGCTCAAAAGAAGCAGAGAAGTGCAGATGCCAAGGCAATGAATATTTTGGCACAAACAATGTCAGATGACATTTTCTAAAAAGTTGTGGAATGCACTTCAGCAAGGGAAATCTGGATCTCACTCAACAACATGGTTGAAGGTTCTACAGAAGAGTCAGAGTCTTCATCCAGCTCATCTGAAGATGATGAAGAAAATGCAAATGAGAAGGACCAATGCTTTATGGCTATATATGACTCAAGCAGTGAGTCAGAATATGCATAATCATCTAGCTCCAGTGATGAAGAAGAAGAAAGAAACTTATGCATAATGGCTATTAATGCCTCAGGAAGCAACTCAGATGAATCAGATCCTGAAATTGACAGCGATCAGGTAATCTCAAACTTTGATTTCAATTCAAATGAATTCAAAGATGGATTCAAAACTCTTTGTTTAGATTTAATTAAATTTGAGAAAGAGATAATCTCTCTCAGAAATCAGTTGGCTGAAATGAACCAACTAAGTGAAGATAATGTCAATCTTAAGAAAGATTTGGCTGCCTCCAGAGAACACATTGTTCTCATTGAGAACAAGTTGTCTGAAGCTAAGAAATTTGAAAAATCCCTCAATGGGAGAAGTATCAAACTGATGGACATCACAAGCACAGTGAATGCCAGACTAAGTGGCAAACTGGGCTTGGGTGCATCATCAAGTGAGCCTCTTCTGATTAAGAAAAACATCTTATCTACACTAGTAAAATTCATTTCTGCCAAGGGCAAAGAGGCTGTAGAAATAGATGAAAACATTTCAAGCAAGGCTATTAAGAATGGAGAAATTCAGCAGATTTCGTCGAACGGAGCTCGACGAAATCAATTCATTTCGTCAAATGGAGATCGACGAACTCTGAAGCCAGATATTCAGTATAGTTATTATTCGAACGGCGCTCGACGAAAGTACTTCACTTCGTCGAACGGCGATTGGCGAATTCATCCAAATTCGTCGAACGGAAAATTTACTGAATATCAAAAGAATTCTTATTCTTCACATACTTTCAATCCTTTCACTGAGTGGATAATTCCTCCAAGGAGATATCATCCACAAGGTTATAAGAATCAGCCTGAGATGTCTTTCATTTCAAAATTTTGTGGAAAAACAGAAGGACCCAAGGTAGTCTGGGTCAAGAACAACTAGACCGTTTTCTGTTTTTGCAGGTACACATCTATCTAAACATAAAAGAATATTGGTATCTGGATAGTGGCTGTTCAAAGCACATTGAAAGTGGAGGTTTAGTTCTTATTTATCTGTTAAAAACTCTTGTTAAACTTTTACTTCCAAAATAAATGATATATATAAATATATGAGTTTGCTGAGTAATAAACACAAACAGTAGAAGTGCATAAAAATAAACACAGCACAGGAAATAAAAACAAACAAAACAAGCAAACCAAGCAATCCAGATGACACAAGATATATAGTAGTTCCCCTTAACTGGGTACGTCTACTCTTCTACCAACTGGTAGGAATCCACTAGGAGGTTGTTGATAAGGTGCCCTCACACCATGGTGATTTTGATAAGGTGTCCACACACCAGGTGAGCTGTTGATAAGGTGCTCTAACCAAGATGCAGGTTTTTGCTAAGGTGCCCTGTCACTGGGAGTTAACTTTTGAAGGGAGTTATAACCCTTTACAAGGTGGGAAGGAATAAAAGAAAATAGAAAAGATTATGCTGTTCTTCTCTTTTGATAAGAAGACTCTTGATGAATATGTTGAAGAGAGCTCCCCCTATCTGATGTAGTTTGATGACAACTTGTGGAGGCTCCTTCTCTTGATTCCAAATCCCGTGTTCTTCTTCTTCTTGCAGTTTTAGATCCCTGAGCAAATGATAGTGTTTGATGTCTCAGGTTGTATATGATCTACAAGAGAAGAGTTTAGCAAAAATAGAACAAGATAAAGTAATAAAGTTGTTCTCTGTTTTTGCCCATATTCTTTTTTTTCTCTTCTTCTTCTTCTTTTCTTTTTCCTGTACAGAAGGTGTAAAATATATTCTGTCTATGTCTTCTCCTTGTCTGTATAGCAATATGATATGTATATATAATCTGTCGTCAGAGAGAGCAGAATATATTCTGCTTATATATAATAATCTGTTGTATATCTTCTGCTGTATAAAATCTGTTGTTGTATAAAAGCTGTTGTCCTTTTTCCTTCTTTTGCTTGCTGCAACGGCTATAACAATTAATGCTTCCGCCAAACAGCTATAACATTTAATGCTTGCAAGCTGTAATGTCAGATCAACAATATATATATATATATAAATATATAAATTTTACTTTAATAAGGTCTGAAAGTATAATATAATATGAAATACAAATCTGCCTAAAATTAGTCGAGCGGAGCTCAACTTTCATCGACCTCAAACATTTCATTCGTCGACCTCAATATTAATATCACTGTTTCTGAATAGCAGTTGGATTTCGTCGAGCGCCGTTCGTCATGCGTCGACCTTGGTTCCACGTTCGTCGATCACAGCTTCCTTGCTATATAATCTGTCGAGCTCTGTTTATATAAGCTCTGTTCGCCGATCGCCGTTCGACGTTTGTCGAGCGCTGTTCGACGAAATGTCGAACTGAAATTAATATATGAAATATTTTATTTCTCTTATATTTTCTTTATATTAATTTCTCTTATAATATTAATTAGCCTATTCTTATATATATATATATTTCATAGTATATTATTTATATATATATATATTATTCTTTTCAGCCTTTAATTTAATTGGATATTTAATCTAAGTTGTAATATATATTATGATATTAACTTAGATACCAGAGGTGGATCCTAACTCAAATCAAAACTAAGGTTCCAACAATCTCCCCCTATTTGAGTTGGGATCCTAATCCAAATTAACTAGGTTCTAACAATCTCCCCCTATTTGGTATAGGATTCCTAAGCATAAAAAGTCTTGAGTAGCTTAAGGGTTTAGAGATTATTTATTTTTCTTTTGAAAAACTAAGCAATTCTAATTTCCTAAAACTTGATATAAGTAGGAATTTAAATGAAATGAATTGCTGGCAGTTAACAGATTCTAAGAATTTTTATAATCAGAAAGACAATATCTGATAACTTCTTTCTATAGAATCCCCTTAATCAGAAGAGACTCACACTCAGAGCTCTGATCATTTTTGATCCATGCTACTTTAGTAGAATGCTCAAACTGATTTTGGAGAAAATCTGTAAGATAGTTAAGTTATCTGATATTGCTTTTAACATAGAAAAATTCAACAGAATCATTAAAACTGCTGTTTAATTTAATTTAAGTAAAAATATTAAAAGTTTAAAAAATTGCCATATAGATAAATATTTTGGCCTTTTTATCTTATTAAAGTACAATTTTGAAAGTTTATTTTTATTTTGCTCAATATAAGAAATTTCTTTTTCTTTAAAATTTTGTTGAAAGTTATCAGCTTTAAATATCTTGATTTTTAAACAGATAGTTTGTTCTACAGAAATTTTGAAAGAAGTTAAATTAATTATTTTTGTTAACTCTTTTCTGATTTCATTTTTAGAATTTATCACATTTGTATATGTTAACTCAAAATTTGATATAATTACATTTTATGATTCTGATTCAGAATTTATCAAATCTGTAGATGGTGAGTTGAAAACAGATGTAAAATCAGAGGTGGAAATAAAATGTGAAGTTACCCCTACTACCTTTCCTTCATCAAATTCTGCATCAGATTCAAATTCCGATATGTAATCTGAACCATATATAGCCAATATGCAAAAGTTTTTGGCTTTTTGTTCTTCCTTGTCTTCTTCTTCAGTTAGAGTAACTGATGGTTCTGCATCAAAAATGATGTTAGAGGAAGAGGAAGAAGATGGTTCATTTACCATCCTTGAGAGGGAGTTCGAGATGCTCCTTGCTGAAGTGCAATCATTAACTCTTTGATAAATGTCATTTGACATTAATTGAGTTAATATCTCCATGGCCTTTGCATCTGCACTGATCAACTTTTCTTGATCATCTGTTGAAGAAGTTGAAGATGAAGTTCCTGTCAAAATAGATTTATATATATCTTCATCTATGGCATTCATAAATAATTTAATTCTAATTTGCCATAAGTCAAAACTATCCAAATTACATAAAGGTGGATCTGAAAAATAGAAATCTAAATGTGTCATTTGGAAAAACCTTTTTACAACAAAACAAAATAAGAACTAAGGTGATCTTTGTGATTTCAGGTGTTAGCCTGTGTGAAAAATCAACTCCTCTGATACCAATTGAAAGTGGAGGTTTAGTTCTTATTTATCTGTTAAAAACTCTTGTTGAACTCTTACTTCCAAAATAAATGATATATATAAACATATGAGTTTACTGAGTAATAAACACAAATAGTAGAAGTGCATAAAAATAAACACAGCACAGGAAATAAAAACAAACAAAACAAGCAAACCAAGCAATCCAGATGACACAAGAAATATAGTAGTTCCCCTCAACTGGGTACATCTACTCTTCTACACACTGGTAGGAATCCACTAGGAGGTTGTTGATAAGGTGCCCTCACACCAAGGTGATTTTTATAAGGTGTCCACACACCAGGTGAGCTATTGATAAGGTGCTTTAACCAAGATGCAGGTTTTTGCTAAGGTGCCCTGTCACCGGGAGTTAACTTTTGAAGGGAGTTATAACCCTTTACTAGGTGGGAAGGAATAAAAGAAAATAGAAAAGATTATGCTGTTCTTCTCTTTTGATAAGAAGACTCTTGATGAATATGTTGAAGAGAGCTCCCCCTGTCAGATGTAGTTTGATGACAGCTTGTGGAGGCTCCTTCTCTTGATTCCAAATCCTTTGTTCTTCTTCTTCTTGCAGTTTTAGATCCCTGAGCAAATGATAGTGTTTGATGTCTCAGGTTGTATATGATCTGCAAGAGAAGAGTTTAGCAAAAACAGAACAAGATAAAGTAATAAAGTTGTTCTCTGTTTTTACCCATGTTCTTTTTTTTCTCTTCTTTTTCTTCTTTTCTTTTTCCTGTACAGAAGGTGTAAAATATATTATGTCTATGTCTTCTCCTTGTCTGTACAGCAATATGATATATATATATATAATCTGTCGTCAGAGAGAGCAGAATATATTCTGCTTATATATAATAATCTATTGCATATCTTCTGCTGTATAAAATCTGCTGTTGTATAAAAGCTGTTGTCCTTTTTCCTTCTTTTGCTTGCTGCAACGGCTATAGCAATTAATGCTTCTGCCAAACGGCTATAAGATTGAATGCATGCAAGTTGTAATGTCAGATCAACAATATATATATATAGAAATATATAAATTTTACTTTAATATGGTCTGAAAGTATAATATAATATGAAATACAAATCTGCCTAAAATTAGTCGAGCTGAGCTCAACTTTCGTCGACCTCAAACATTTCATTCGTCGACCTCAATATTAATATCACTGTTTCTGAATAGCAGTTTGATTTCGTCGAGCGCCGTTCGTCATTCGTCGACCTTGGTTCCACGTTCGTCGATCGCAGCTTCCTTGCTATATAATCTGTCGAGTGCTGTTTATATAAGCTCTGTTCGCCGATCGCCGTTCGACATTTGCCGAGCACCGTTCGACGAAATGTTGAACTGAAATTAATATATGAAATATTTTATTTCTCTTATATTTTCATTATATTAATTTCTCTTATAATATTAATTAGCCTATTCCTATATATATATATATTTATTAGTATATTATTTATATATATATTATTCTTTTCAGCCTTTTAATTTAATAGGATATTTAATCTAAGTTGTAATGTATATTATGATATAAACTTAGTTACTAGAGGTGGATCCTAACTCAAATCAAAACTAAGGTTCCAACACACATGACAGGAAACAAGGCCAATCTAACAAACTATAAGGCAAAGCTTTGACCAAAAGTGATTTTTGGAGACTCCAACTGTGGATAGACAAAAGGATATGGAAAAGGCAAAGTTAAAGCAGTCACCTTCAAAGAGGTAGCTTATGTCAAGGGTCTGAAGCACAACCACATCAGCATAAGCCAATTATGTAATGAAGGTTATCAGGTAACTTTTAATAATTCCTTATGTCTTATTACCAATAATAAAAACATAAATGTATTATGTGGTATTAGACATGGAAACATTTATTTAGTCAACTTTGACTCTGCCAATTCAGATATTTGTTAATTTAATTCAATAAGTAAAACAAATGAATTATGGCATAAAAGGCTTGTACACATTAACCTTGGAACTATATCTAAGCTTTCTAAGGACAATCTTGTTAGAGGGCTGCCTTCTGTTTCATACAAGAAGGAAGGACTCTGCAGGGCTTGTCAATTAGGTAAGCAGACTAAGAGTAGTTTTAAATCTTTATCCAAGAGTGATTCACCTAGGATTATTTATTTACTGCATTTGGACCTTTTTGGACCTACTACAATACAAAGTCTAGGAGGGAAGCATTACTCTCTAGTCATTGTAGATGACTCTCAATATTCACTTGGGTGTTCTTCCTTAGGAACAAGTCTGACACCTTTAGTGTTCTGAAAGACTTTCTCAGGTCCATCAAGATTGAGTACTCTACTCTAGTTGCATTGATCAGAAGTGATCATGGCACTGAGTTTGAATCACTTTTGATGAGAGAATTCTGTGGAAAAGAAGGGATCATGCAATGTTTCTCTGCTCCTAGAACTCCGCAACAAAATGGGGTAGCTGAAAGGAAAATAGAACACTTATTGAATCAGCAACTACATTGCTTGCTGATGCTCACTTGCCACTCTCTTTTTAGGCAGAGGCAGTGAACACAAAAAATTACGTGTTGAACAGAAGCCTAATAAATAAACTTAAGGGCAAAACTCCCTATAAATTACTCAAGAATAAAAAGCCTAAGGTTAACTATTTTAAGATATTTGGCTGTAAATGTTATGTGCATAACAATGATAAGAAGTATCTCAGGAAATTTGAAGCAAAATCTGCTGAAGGTATATACCTTGGATATTCTCTCTAGTAAAGCATACAGAGTTTACAAAAAATCTACTCTTAAGATAGAAGAGTCCATGCATGTATCTTTTGATGAATCTAATATGTTAAATGAGGAGAGGAACACCACCTCTACCAAAAATATTTTGCAGGTTCCAGCTCTATGTGAAGAAATCAATGGACTAAATCTACAGAATGAAGAATCACTTCTTCCATCAAATGAAATAATTGAAGACATTGAAGAAGAGGATAATCCAGATCTTGTTGATCATTCAAATCTAGTGACAGCTGAACAAGTCCCTCAAGAAGAAACTATTGTTGAACCAACTCCAACTGTTGACCACATCACAGTTAGAGATCATCCAATATCCCAAATCATTGGAGATATTTCAGCAGGAGTTCAAACAAGGCATCAACTACACCAAAATCATATGCACACTTGTTTCCTATCCCAGATTGAACCTCAATCCATAAAAGATGCAGAACAAGATCCAAATTGGATTCTTGCAATGCAAGAGGAGCTCAATTAATTTGAAAGGAACAAGGTATGGAATTTGGTTCCAAGACCAAAAGGCCATCCGGTCATTGGCACCAACTGGGTCTTCAGAAACAAGCTAGATGAACAAGGCAACATTGTCAAAAACAAAGCAAAATTGGTAGCCCAAGGATATTCACAGGAAGAAGGAATTGACTATGATCAGACCTTTGCTCATGTTGCAAGACTTGAAGCTATTAGGATTTTTCTGGCTTTTGCTGCATTCAAGAAATTCAAAGTATACCAGATGGATGTGAAGAGTGCTTTTCTTAATGGAGATATCAAATAAGAAGTCTATGTGGAACAACCACTAGGTTTCATCTCTCCAACTCACTCCTCTTATGTATTTAAGCTTAATAAAGCTCTCTATGGTCTCAAGCAAGCTCCTAGAGCATGGTATGAGACCTTAGCTAATTTTCTTTTGGAGAACAATTTCTGTAGAGGCATAGTTGATAAAACCCTATTTTTCAGGATACATAAAAGTAAATCATTACTAGTTCAAATTTAGGTAGATGATATTATATTTGGCTCTACTGATTCAAATCTATGCAAAAGGTTTTCTGACCTATTTCAATCTAAATTTGAAATGAGTAGTATGGGTGAGTTATCTTACTTCCTTGGTCTTCAAGTGAAGCAAACTCCAAATGGCATATTCATATCACAATCCAAGTATGCTAAGGAATTAGTGAAAAGATTTGGTATGTCTGATGCTTCCACCATGAAAACACCCATGCCATCCAATGCTGTTGTTGATACTAATGAATCAGGGAAACCTGTTGATCAGAAAGTATATAGAGCAATTGTTGGCTCACTACTTTACTTAACAGCTAGTCGACCTGACGTAATGTTTGCTACATGTATTTGTGCTAGGTTTCAAGTTAACCCCAAAGAATCTCACCTAATTTTATTAAAAAGAATTTTGAGATATATAAAAGGTTGTCCAAATCTAAGACTTTGGTATCCAACAACTACAGAATTTGAATTAACTGGATTCTCTGATTCTGATTATGCTGGATGTAGAGTAGACCAGAAAAGCACATCAGGAACTTGTCAGTTTCTTGGTGATAGGCTAGTGTCTTGGTTTTGTAAGAAATAAACATCTGTGTCTACAACAACAACTGAAGCAGAATATAATATTGCAGGCAGTTGCTGCTCATAAATATTGTAGATACAAAATTAACTTCTAGATTATGGTATCAATCTAAATAAATCAATTATATTTTGTGACAATACTAGTGCAATATCTATAGCATAAAATCCAGTACTCCATAGTAGGACTTAGCACATAGAAATTAGGCACCACTTTATCAGAGATAATGTGGATAAAAATAAAATTTGCCTACAATTCATTTCTATTGATTTGCAAAGGGCTGATATTTTCACCAAACCCTTAGAGGAAAAGAAACATATCTTCTTTATCAATCAGCTAGGAATGATAGATGGAGATTCAATCAATTGAAAAAAAATTAAATTTTCTACATATCCCATCTTTTCATCGAACTGAGATCGACGAAATCTAGTCGTTCGTTGAACGGAGAGCGACGAAGTCATCTAGATCATCGAACTGAGATCGACGAAAATTTATTTTTCGTCGAACCCAGTTTTGATGAAGCCTATGTTTCTGATCTTTCCTTATAATCAAATCTCTTATTTCATTTTAACTGTATGCCTACAGAATTGCTTCTCTTTCCAGTTCCTTTGCACTTGATCTCTATTTTTTTTGCAGGAACAATGGCAATATTTCTTCAAAATAATTGCATCCTTCCCTACCTCCTATTCAACTATCCCTTCTTCTAGGGGCCTAGCTCCACGTCTTCCTGAAACTAGGCAGGGGAAGATTGTTGTTTATTGGGTGTCAACTTATTACCTAAGGGGGGGGGTGAATAGGTTTTTCAAATTGTATTATCCCCTCTTCGGTGTTCTTGATTTCAGGTTAATAGATCTATAAAGTAGAAAGCACAACACAGAAAAGCACACAAAGATGTATAGCGGTTCCTCAAGACCGGGTGTCTTGAATAGTCCTCTTTCCCTCTGCGCCTACCTAGCAGTGTGCTAGGCTTGGCAACGCTGCCAAAAACTTCAGGCCATCAAGCCTTACGACACGGACCCGCAAGTCCAACAGCCTAGGACCACAAGCCCCTACTACCCCCGAGCCCGCAAGCTCGACACTCAAGCCCTCAATCCCTACACAACACAGACCCACAAGTCCTATGCCTACAGCCTAGGCCCGCAAGCCCCTACCGCGCTTGAGCCCTCAAGCTCGACAAGATCAGACCCGCAAGTCCACTGCCCTGGACCTCAAGCCTCACATCTCTCCAGCCCTCAAGCTAGATAGTGTCGGACCCGCAAGTCCACTGCCCTGGCCCTCAAGCCTCACAGCTCTCCAGCCCTCAAGCTAGACAAATAGGCTCGCAAGCCTTACAAAAGTTTACAGTAGAAAAACAACTGTTACTTCTTCCCGATGAAGATCGGCAACTTTAGCCTGATGAAGATCGGCTTCTTTAGGTTGAAGAAGATGCTTCTTGATCTGGCGATTCAGCACTGGATCTTCGTCAGCCTCCTCTTCTTTTGCCTGATGTTGATCGGCTACTTTTCAGTCGATGGAGATGACTGATTCTTCAGAGAACACTTGATGCTTGCTCTCTACTTGATCTTCTTCTTCTCCGTCGAGAATACTATTCTATTGAAGTGTAGAGGCGGGATTCTTTCTCGTTCTTTTCTCTATCTCAGAGTTTTTTTCTAGGGCATCACTGTTCCCTTTTATAGGACATATGAGCCGCATAGCGGTCACATGTAATGTCCTTTAATGTCAGACGCCCCATTCCATAAGAGCACGTGCTGATTGGACAATCAGGTGGCGATATTAAATGACGACAGCACATCCGCAACTTTTGAATCTGTCTCGACGATATTTCCATTGTTACGATGACATGGATGATATCTCGACGACAGGACTTTGTCGATGCCTTGAACTTGGTAGATCTTCAGTTCTTCTAGCTTCTGCCTCTGATGCTGATATCATGACGATACGTGATATTCTGGCGCTTCTGCATATACGACGATATGCTATCTCTGACTGTGTCATCGTAATCACCTTGATCTCTCGACGACATGCCTTCTTTACGATGATGTTCGACGCCATAAGCCATACTTAGCCTTTTCAGCGACAAGGCTTCTTCACGATGATGTCTGTTCTTCTCGAAGACAAGGCCACTTTGGTGAAGTCGATGATACTGCGTCTTCTTGACGACATTTCTTCCTTTTATCTTCATTCTTCTCTGCGTTCGATGAACGACAATCTTTGTTCGACGAACAACATTCTGCGTTCGATGAGCTTCATTCTTCTGTCCCATCTCTGCGTTCGATGAACTCCATTCTGCGTTCGGCAATCTTGCCGAGTCTCAGCATTCGATGATCTTGCTGAGTCTCAGCGGTCTACGATCTTCCATCTGAGTTCGACGATCTTCCTTCTACGTTTGACGAACACGCCAAGTCTCAGCGGTCGTCGATCTCACCAATTCTCAGCGTTTGCTTTGCTCATCATCATGACGACAAGCATACTTTGTCGACGCAACTCCTATTCTTCTTGACGATATAGTACTTACTGAAATAACTAAAGTACTTGACATATTGTCGATCTCTGCAAGCATGAGCTAGATGGAACATTAAATACAGCTTGCACTTATCATTGAGCTGAGCACTTCTTCAAATCAGGAACATTGCAGGGCACTGTTCCCAATAATCTCCCCCTATTTGAAGAGGCCCTAACTTACCTCAATGATAAATGCCACTCATGAAAAGATATATCATTTCAAATAGTAACATCACACTTAAAGCAACAATCATATAAAGAGATGAAATGTTCTTCAAGCATATAAATAAATTAAATGTTCAAAAATAAACATTAGCATTCATTTGCCATGTCAAAATAAATTAAGATTATAATTTGTTGCCCCATCAGCGTCTGCTGCTGCTTGCCCCTTTGTTTTTCTGCCTTTGCCTCTGATGGTAGTTGATGGGCAGGCTCTTAGGAGAGGGAGGAGGACCTTGTGGGAATGCTAGCTTGTAGTTCTTCCTCCTTTCCAGCTGCTTCAGATGTTTCTCCCATTCATCTGTCTGATATACTCTTTGATAGTCCTCTTGAGGGTATCCAAACTGGATCCATGATTCTGTTATTATTTCTGTTGATACTGGACTCCACCATCTGGATTGTGGATCCAACTCAACTTCCTTCAGTCTCTTTTGCCGATATTGGCTGCTCTGACTCCTCTTTCTTTTCCTGGAGGTTGCTGATTCTCCAAATTCTACTCCATATACGACAGAGTCAGTGCTTGCAGACAGATTGGCAGCTTCATATCGTGATGGGGGTTGCTTCATTGTCTGCTTTATCTGATTTGTTATCCACATCGCTTGATGTGAACTGGCGTTTATTATTTCCTTATCCCCCTTTAGAGCTTGTTCAATTACCCTTTCCTTAAGTCCTTCTCTGACTTGATTCAGCTTTTCATGCAAGGTTTGTTCAGTCACATCCAGATTGTTGTTTACTTCCAGCAGATGGGTATCTAAAGTATGAGCGTTCTCATTAACCTTATTCAGAATTTGATTTTGGTTATTTGCAACATCTGTCTCTATTTCTTAAGACCATAGTACACATTGTTTGAGAATGTGTCTTGCTTTTTCGGGATTGTATGGGTTTGATGTCCCACTTTATTAACTTCCTCACTCATTTTATCGATTGCGGGAGCTGCCATAGTATAGAAATGAGTGAACTGGGTATTGAGGTTGTGGATGTCGGTCTTTACTTTCTGAATTCCCCCCTTCAGCTCATTTCTTCCCTTAGATTGTCCACAGTTTTTACTATGAATTGCTTTAGTTGTTTGCGCTGAGCATTTAGCAGGGCTGACATCATGTTGAAAAGAGAACCTGAATGAGCCGAAGATGACTCAGCAGTTTGTTCCTCTTCCTCTTCTCTTTCCAGTGGAATTCCTTCAGAGATACTTGCAGATGATTCCTCACTGATATGTGATGTTACCTTGGCCTTTCCCTTGATATTTCCGGTACTGTTTCGCTGGGGCATGTAAGCGCAATCTTACTTGCTGTTATTAACTCTCTGCAGTCTGAGAGAGTGATATCTTCTATGGGCTCATTTCCTTGATCATCTAGGGCAGAGTACCCCGGTTGGGTCTCCCCCCTCAACTTGTGCATTCTCCTGATGTGAGCCTCCAGCTGAGAGCTCCCCATCAAACATCTCTGCGTCTTGGGGTGAGCTCCGAAGTTGGGACTCCCCCTCATCAGGAACACTCACCAAGTTGGGGTTTCCAGCATTTTCAATAACCTCTATAGGAGCATGTTCATGGATTGATACAGGAGCATTTTCTTTGGTGGATGTTTCACCTTCGGATGGAGCGGGTTGGTGTGGGGGTGGTGCAATGTCATCAGAGCTGCTTGATGACTCTTCTTCTTCGGAGGGTTTATTTGGGTTGCTGGTTTCTTCTGTTTCTTTGGAGCAGGATAGACATCAGAGGATGGTTTGGGGATGGACCTATCCCATCGGTCCAACATCTTTGCATCCAATTTCTTGCAGTAATCAAGAGTTACTCCCATTTTCTTATGCAATACATCACCATGGATGTTTAGAAGAAAAAGGGACAATATTCTTCCATACGAGGGGGACTTTAGGGTCTTCTTCACTCTCAGGAAGAGGAACTCACTCCAGTTGGTTTTCTTAGAGTGGATTATTCTGGCCATGACAACAAACATGTCTTTAGATATGCGGTCGTGGGAACCAGGCTTGCACAACAACACTTTGCCAATAATGTCGGCCAGCAGCTTCCCCTTCTGATTGAATTCAGCTCTCTTAATAGACACGTAGGTCTTCCCTGTGTGTCTGCACCATGTGTAGCTTGCTGACATATACTCAGAGGTCATCTCTTCTTCTTCCTCTCCCCCTTGGATGTTGGGTTTTCTATACCCCTTACGGGATGACATATCGAATATGCGCAGCGGAAATAATAACAAGAACAACCCAAAAGAGGCTAACGGATCTTGCGGTTATCATGATTCAAGAGAATAAGAAAGCAAATGCAATATACCTTCGCGGGATTGAGTCAATACTCAACCAAGGTGCTCCAAGAGAAATCCGAAATCTACCTTTGAGTTCTTCAAGAATCGAAATGGATCGATCCCTCTATAGAAGTCCACACAAGCAAAAGGAGAACCCTAGCTTCTTGTCATACAAGAACTAGGTCGGAGAAGGAAGCTCTCAACGTCCCCATAGACTGCTAGGTCCGAGACAAGGGAGGCGGCGACCGTCGGCGGAGGAAGATGATCGGCGGACGGGAAGATCGAGATGCCCTCGCGCGGAACAGTTCCGGTCGGCAGTTCTCGTCCAAAATCGCGAAAAAGATTAAGTCTTTTGTAAACCTAAAATCGCATGCCCTTTTATACTAAAACGCATAAATCACCGCAGACCAGAGGGAAAAATAGAACATTTCTGTCCAGATTTACATTCGCCGAATTCGACTAAACAATATAACCAAATTCGACTCAGATTCGGCGAAACCATTTCGACGAATTCGTCTATATAAATTTGGCTATATCATTTCGTCGAAACCATTTCGCCGAACTGACATGATTCGGCTAAAACCTTTAGTCGAATCTGTTACCATTTCGTCTAAACACTTTAGCCGAATTTGATTAGTCGAATCAAGCTAATTCGGTTAAACCCTTTAGCCGAATTTGACGCAGTTCGGTTAAACCCTTTAGCCGAATTTGTCAAGTAAATACCCATTCATTTAAACCCTTTAAACGATTTCCCGTTGAGACATTCTCAACTTAATTCCAAGCAGTCACAGGATTGGTCCTCCACTCATATCCAATATGAGTAAGGCCAACACAATCCTTTCACCAATTTCTCCAAATGCTTTTATGTGCGACCCTATAAGCTCATATTGCGTTGTCTGTAAGACTAACTGTTGATTGCTTTAAGATCACCTCAAAAACTCCAACATTGGATGCTTGGCAGGTTCAGTGCTTTTCCAAGGCTTTTTGCGGATATCTTGACCTTCTTGCCTCCCACCATGGACTTTATCCGTGTTTCAGTGTTGTCGAGTTTTGCTCGGCAAAGAACTCACCTAATTCTCAGTGGAGAAGAACCGAAGGTTCACATAGGACATATTCCAGTCCCGATGCCTCCAACAGCCCTATTACTGATCTTATCTCGTCGGAGCAAGCGTTGAAACCCCCTCGCTGAAGTTCGCAACCGGAGATCACTTCTTCTTTCTTGGGAGCCATTGATTCAGAGTGAGAGAGAAGGCAGCACGACAAAGGAGGTGAGGGTTTGTCGACGGAATGGCTTAGGGCAAATGATAGCGTAATTTTTATTTTCGAGCATTCACTCTATTTATAGTGTCAGTAGATGAAGAGGCGCGTACCTTAAGAACGATCAGACTGCTCTGATGGACCCATCTAAACCCGATAAAAATAGCTCGATTATATTTTGCCGATGCGGTTATTGTTGTCGAAATGATCCTTGGATACGTATCCTCCCGGCTCGAATCTTTGTCGTCGTAACGTCTATTGTGTCGTCGTAACAACTTCTTGTATTGACGAGTCAAATCTTTCTCACATGTCTGCCTAAGGCATTCTTTCACTCTGCTTGGGAGTTATCCTTTGGCACCAACCCTATGCAGCTTCTACCCTTCTTTTAGTAGGATACATGCATCCGTTTTCTTAGTAAATAGACTTTGTTGTTCTGCCAATGGGTCAGAACAGCCACTTTGTCCAAGGCCCAGATTTGCTTCTGGAGGGCACTTGGACTACCTGCAAAGTAAGATTACAAGCCCTTAGGAACCTAAGTGAATTTGGGTCCTAGGAAATTGTTAGCTTTGACGGGCATACTGGATATAGCTGCCCTTGGATATGCATAGTGATTGTGAGTAACATTGTTTGCAAGTTTAACATTTGTTACCCTTGGAGCAGTTGGATTGTACCAACAATCAATTGCAAAGTGGCTGGTCTTTCAACAGCACCAACATTCATACCTGTTATATCTTCTTTTCTGGCTGACTGTATGAGCAGGAGTTCTTTGTGTGTGAACAAATGAATGATGCAGAGAAGGTGAACTGTGCTGATGGTAGAAGTGATGCTTGATGCCACCATTCACTATTTTCCATCTGGAGTTAGTCTTCTCTTCTCATGGCTCAACAAATTTCTGCCTCCTCATAACTTCCTGAGGAACCTTTGTGGTTTTTGGCATGTTCTTTGCTCCACTAGTTGAGCTCCCAATCTTGAAATACCCAAGATTGGATTGCCCAGCATTCTTGTTGGAGGGTGAGATTACCTTCCTCGAGCTAGCCATCTTCCCACATGGTCTGCCTGATCTATCCCCTTGAAGCATCCCTGCTCACTTCTCTGAGTGGGGCAGCAACCATTTACTAGTAGAGGAGAGGTCTCTGGTTTGGAGGAGCTTGTCACAGGTTTTACTACAAAGGGGAGTTTACTCTCATCCCTTCTGGTGTCGTCATTCTTAGATTTCAGGACTTTGGGATGAAATTTGTCCTTCTTCAGAATAGCTACTTCTTTGGTTAGTGAGCAACACAGCTTCTTGAACTCAATCAATGCCTTCAGAGTTTTCCCAAATTTGTCTATCAAGTCAAGGTTGGAGCTTGCCTTGAAGTCCTTTTTGAGTTGACAAAACTCTGCATTCTCTAGAGTTAGCCTCTCTGCTTTCTCCGAGAGATCAAGATTTCTTGCTTGAAGGGAGGAGATCTTTGTATCCTGCTCCTTGCACAGCATCTTGAGCATCTTGACATCTTCTAGGAGATCAATGTTTGACTTGGACCAGTCATCATTACCAGATGAGCTCGTCTCTGAATTTGAGTTTGTGGTAGATAGAGGAGCTCTTATGCATACTTGTTCAGGTGAGACTTCATCCTGGACTTCTTCCTCTGACTCAGATAGGACAGTCAATCCGAACTGAGTCTTCTCTTCTGATTCTGAACAGCTTGAGTCACTGTCACTCAATGTTCTGACTTTCTTCTTAGCTGCTTTGCTTCCTTCTTCTTTGATTCTTCCATAAGGATTGTTGGAGAGTCCCACATCTCTTTTGTTGTTATGCAGTGAGCCAATTTCTGAAATGTTGAGATGTTAACTACATCAGCAAGAATATCTTTGGCTTCTTTGTCCAAGCTGGCTAGGAGGATCTCATCTTTAGTTATAGTCATGGAGGGTCCTTCTTGAGTAATTAAAAACATTCTGGGAACCATTGCCTCCATGAAAGTTCTTGCTCTAACTTTCCAAAGAGCAAAGTTCTCTCTGGAACAAACAGCTATCCTTGACTCCATAGTTGTGATACTTGAACACCCAATGTCAGATCTGTTCAAGCTGTTAAACTTTTCTTTGAACAACCTCGCTCCGATACCACTTGTTATTTATTGGGTGTCAACTTATTACCTAGGGGGGGTTGGGGTGAATAGGTTTTTCAAATTGTATTATCCCCTTTTCGATGTTCTTGATTTCTGGTTAACAGACCTATAAAGTAGAAAGCACAACACAGAAAAGCACACAAAGATGTATAGAGGTTCCTCAAGACCGGGTGTCTTGAGTAGTCCTCTTTCCCTCTGCGCCTACCTAGCAGTGTGCTAGGCTCGATAAACGTCGCCAAAAACTTCAGGCCCTCAAGCCTTACAACAGGGACCCACAAGTCCAACAGCCTAGGCCCGCAAGCCCCTACTGCCCCCAAGCCCGCAAGCTCGACACTCAGGACCTCAATCCCTACACAACACAAACCCGCAAGTCCTGTGCCTACAGCCTATGCCCGCAAGCCCCTACTGCGCCCGAACCCTCAAGATCGACAAGATCGGACCCGCAAGTCCATTTCCCTGGCCCTCAAGCCTCACAACCCTCCAGCCCTCAAGCTAGATGGTATCGGACCCGCAAGTCCACTGCCCTGGCCCTGAAGCCTCACAGCTCGCCAGCCCTAAAGCAAGACAAATAGGCCCGCAAGCCTTACAAGAGTTTACAGTAGAAAAACAACTATTACTTCTGCCGGATGAAGATCAGCAACTTTAGCCTGATGAAGATCAGCTTCTTTAGGTTGAAGAAGATGCTTCTTGATCTGGTGATTCAGCACTGGATCTTCTTCAGCCTCCTCTTCTTTTGCCTGATGTTGATCGGCTACTCTTCAATCGATGGAGATGACTGATTCTTCAAAGAACACTTAATGCTTGCTCTCTACTTGATCTTCTTCTTCTCCACCGAGAATACTGTTCTATTGAAGTGTAGCGGCGGGATTTTTTCTCGTTCTTTTTCTCTATTTCAGAGATTTTTTTTTCTAGGGCATCACTGTTTCCTTTTATAGGACAGCATAACGGTCACATGTAATGTCCTTTAATGTCAGATGTCCCATTCCATAAGATCGTGCACTAATTGGACAATCAGGCGGCGGCATTAAATGCTGACAGCGCGTCCGCAACTTTTGAATCTGTCTCGACAATATTTCCATTATTACGACGACATGAATGATATCTCGATGACAGGAATTTGTCAATGCCTTGAACTTGGTAGATCTTCAGTTCTTCTTGCTTCTGCCTCTGATGCTGATATCATGACGATATGATACATTCTGGCGCTTCTGCATATACGATGATACGATGTCTCTGACTGTGTCGTCGTAATCACCTTGATCTCTCGACGACACGCCTTCTTTACGATGATGTTCGATGCCATCAGTCATACTTAGCCTTTTCAGTGATAAGGCTTCTTCATGATGATGTCTGTTCTTCTCGATGATAAGGCCACTTTGGTGAAGTCGACGATACTGAGTCTTCTTGACGACATTTCTTTCTTTTGTCTTCATTCTTCTATGCATTCGACGAACGTCAATCTTCGTTCGACGAACAGCATTCTGCGTTCGACGAGCTTCATTCTTCTGTCCCGTCTCTGGGTTCGATGAACTCCATTCTGCGTTCGACGATCTTGCCGAGTCTCAGCGTTCGACTATCTTGCCGAGTCTCAGCGGTCTACGATCTTCCTTCTGAGATCAACGATCTTCTTTCTGCGTTCGACGAACATGCCAAGTCTCAGCGGTCGTCGATCTTGCCAATTCTCAGTGTTTTCTTTGCTCATCATCATGACGACAAGCATACTTTGTCGACGACAGCTCCTGTTCTTCTTGACGATATAATACTTACTGAAATAACTAAGTACTTGACATATTGTAGATCTCTGCAAGCATGAGCTAGATGGAACATTAAATACAGCTTGCACTTATCATTGAGCTGAGCACTTCTTCAAATCAGGAACATTGCAGGGCACTATTCCCAACAGAGATGTTTTGAAGAAGCTCCTTTTGACAGGGGGAGATGTTTTGAAGAAACTCCTTTTTGTTAGGGTGAGATGCTCTACTTTTTGATAGGGGGAGATGCTTTTTGAAGATGTTCAAGTTTCAAGGGGAGATGCTGTATGAAAAAGAAAAATCAATTCTTGATGAAGAAGCTCACAACAGTTTTGATTCAGAAATTTAGATATGACATATTCAAATGTATATTGGTAGCAAAGCAAGAGTCAGTTCAAATAAACAAAGAAAAATGTTGAAGGCAAAGATTTCTAAGAAAACCAAAAGATGCAAATGCAGATTCAGAAATATTGTTTGATATAGCAGATAGAGCTCAGATAATCAAATTCAGAAAGCTGAAGTCAATGCCAGAATTTAGAAAGCAAAAGGTTCTGATTATTTGTTTTTATCATTTTTGTTTTCAATGTAATATTTTAAAACTCAGAGTATCATATTTTATATCTGCTGAAATATTTAAAATCTATCAGATATATATGCTCTGTTGTTTTGCTGTTTGTTTTATTATTCAATTTTTGTCAAATAGTGTCCTAACCCAAATAGGGGGAGATTATTGGAACAACCCTATTACTGATTTGGGCTAGGATCACTATCTGTTGACTAGGACTAAGTTGACCCCAATGTATAGTCTAAAGGGTCAAGGTTTTAGGCTGTTAAGTTAGCTAGAACTTAAGGAAAAGTTAAGGTTCTGCGTGCGACGAACTCCATCCTGCGTTCGACGAACGTCTTTCTCCAGGTCGACGAATTGAGGCAATCTCAATGTTCGACGAATTGAGGCTATCTCAGCATTCGACGAATTGAGGCTATCTCAGCGTTCAACGAATTGAGGCTGTCTTAGCGGTCGATGATCTTGCCCAGTCTCAGCGGTCGACGAACTTGCCAAAGCTCAGTGGTCGACGAATTGCTCAGTCTCAGCGGTCGACAAAATTGCTCAGTCTCAGCGGTCGACGAAATTACTTAGTCTCAGCGGTCGACAAAATTGTCCAGTCTCAGTGGTCGACGAATTTGCCCAGTCTCAACGGACAACGATTTTGCTCAGTCTCTGCGGTCGACGATTTGCTCAGTCTCAGCGGTCGACGATTTGCTCAGTTCAGCGGTCGACGAATTTGCCAAATCTCTGCGTTCGATGAAATATTATTCAGATCGACTAATTCAATTCTTCCAGCCAGATTCAATTGTTTATCATTCAGGTCGACGAACTCAATATTCTGTTCAACGAATTCAGTATTTAGATCGACGAAATTTCTTATTTCAGTTCAGTATTTCAGACAGATTATTTTCATTCTATTCTACGAACTCAGATCTTTCAACAACGGCTCTATTATATCAGATAAGTAAGGATTATATCCTTCCTTTTATTATTCTCTTATTTCGAGAATATAGTCGTTGACATATAGCTGAAAATGACACTTTCATGGAAAAGGAAAAAGATATAAAGCTTATCAGATTTGCAGTACCAAATATATCTCTTCTGAATATTTTATTCCTTAAACTAAGGGATTTGAATTTCAAATCAGTCAGAGATTTCAAAAAGGAATAAGGAAGAATATTTACAGGACATTATTACAGAATAGCAAGCCAGGAAAAAGAGAGGAAGAATACAGTCGAGAGAAAAGTAACAGGAAGAAAAGAAGGAAAGCATTCACAGATCATCTTCATCTTCCTCAAGCAGCACCTTTCGTTCTCTGAGAACATCAACACCTTCTCTCAGTTTTTGCTGCTAGATCAGATCTTCAAGAGCAACAACAAATCTGAGAAACTTATGTCTCTCAGATTCATCAGCCATCAAGGAAGATATTTGTTTCAAGTGAAAACTCCATCCTCAAATTGTCAAGAATTTCAATCAGACAGGGGGAGCTTTACAACATCAACATATTCCACTAGTCTTCTCTCAGATTATTGACAGAGAAGAACATCTAAACCCTCTTTATCCCATTCTGTACAGAGTTATAACTCCCTTCAAAAGTTACCCCTTTGGTGGCAGGGCACCTGATCAAAAACCTGTGGTTGGTTTTAGCACCTGATCAAAAGCTCAAATATGTTTGGACACCTGATCAAAAAATCCATTGGTGATAGGGTACCTGATCAAAAACCTAGTGGAATCCTACCAAGGGTGGTAGGAGAGTAGACGTACCCAGGTTTATTGGGGAACTACTATAAAATCCTTGTGTCCTCTGTGTCATATATATTTTTCTGTATTGTGATGTGTGCTCTCTTTGTGTTTGTTTTTATTACACACTCAGTACACATATATATATATATCACTATTTTAATTCCGCTATAAAAATAAGTGAAAAACTTTTTAATACTCTATTCACCCCCTTCTAGAGTGACTTTGAGATCTAACCTCACTTTCAACGCAAAACATGTGCAATTGACTAGGAGCACTACATGAGTCCACTATTTACTCCCAAAATTCAAAACCTATACAAGCACGAGAAATTCCCAATCACCAAGAAAAATTAAATTCACCTAGAATGCACAAACAAGTAAGTGCTCGTTTAAGTGGGTGCGGTGTGGTGTGCTTGACAATGATAAAAATTTAGCATTTTAATAAAAGAAATCTACAATCATAAAATATTAATCAGCTAAAATTAAAATAAAGATTTCCGGAATGCAATTGTGATTTGAGAAATGTGGGTATGCATTCGGTTCACTCTCCCCACACTTAGATGTAGCTATATTATGAATCTAACCATAAAAAGTTTGAAGTAAATACATGGGAGAGGTTTAAAATGTACCCCATGCTCAGATTTGAGCATACCAGAAGATGATCGATATTTGAAATTCTTCTTCTTCATGCCCCCAACATTTTTGAATCTGGATGGTATATCCGGTAGGATTGATCTCCAGTAACTGCAAAATACTACAGAAATACAATATCTCATACTATATAAGAAATTAGAAAATCATAGAAAAACCAATCTGGGTTGTCTCCCAGTAGCACTTTTGTTTACCGTCCTTAAGATGGACTAAATACTTGTATTCATAGTAATAAAAAGTCTAGATGCAGAAAAGAAAAGCAAAGTTGTCCAACGATCTTAATTATTAGTTACACAAATTTAATGTTCAACTATATGCTGACTTAAAATAGTAACTACTGATAAATAAGAAAGGTCCGTAGACTCAGCGGTGACGGTAGATAAGAGGATTACTCCTCCATCCGTAAATCTCTTCCTTTTTCAATTTCTTCTTCTCCTCCATCAGTACTTCATCAAAGAAGAACCACATGACTCCTTGCAGCCAATCCTTCAGGGGAAGCATAAGTAGTGAACATTTAGTTCGATACGCGATGTGTTCGATCACAACAACATGCTTTCCCTGCCAAGGTGGAGTTATAACATTATCCCTAACTGGGTCAACAAGAACATTCTCCTGCAAGGGAAAACAAGGACTATTAAATGCAGGAAGAGGAGGGAGAACAAACTCAGTAGAATGTAATATTAATTCAACCATTGCAGGAATTGCTAGGTTTGGTGATTTACAAGAAGAGGGTTCCACAAAGTGTGGGGAGGTAATCTCCAACATAAGGGGATTCATATGCCTCCGCCAATTCATTGATAGGGAAATAATTCTACAATAGAGCAGGGGAATTTTCAGGTTCTGATTACAAGGGTATCTTGACTGGAGGGGGTGCTTGAAACGCAACCAAGGTAAGATATGTCAAGATCTCAGCCTTCTTAGTTAATTGATTAATGGCTTCCTGCTGTGTTTCAAGACATTCCAGAATAAATCGTGAAAATTGGAAAACGTTTTCCTCCAAATAAGATGTGTCCTCATTTGGTGGTTGCGAAGATGGTGGCAAACAAGACATTATATGTTTGTATTCTTCTTGGAGAATACAATTACATTGAAACCATCTGTCATTAGCCCTACACAGAAAAACTGAAAACCGCACCGCACTACATTGCAAACCACATCGGTCGGGTGTGGTGCGGTTCGGTTTTGGGTGTCTGAAAACCGCAGGTTTATTGATGCGGTGCAGTTTCAGTTCATAAAAACTGTGAAAACCATACCGCACCATAACTATTATTTATAAATTGGTGTGGTGCACATGCTTGGGCTTGGACCGCTTTCCTGGTTGCTAATTGCCTAACTTGCTATGTGCCTTAGCTGGTTTTCGGTTTGCTCACGGTTTGTGGACCTTGGTTTCAACTCAAACCAAAGGAACTCCGTCCGCCTATACTGTCCAGCTTCAAAACCAAAAGGTCCAAAGGACCGAAACCCTATTCTGTATTTCTGTCATTTAATTTTCTTAGAGCCCTCCTGACCCCTCTGCCCTCTCCCCGTCTCCCATCACCATCACTAGTCGTTACTCGCTGTGGTGCTGCTCGCGACCCGCCCCTCGCCGATATATCCTCTTCATTGTCTTCAATTCCCCCTCCCTCTGCCATTTTCCTGATCTCCATGGCAACCTGCCATTGCTGACTGCGCATCTCCAAGGTGCTATCTCCATTCTCCAACACCACGACAACACCGAGTCTCCGACCGCTGGAAGGGAGGAGATCTCCGGTCTTGTGCAGTGCATACTTACAGTGCACTATTGTCTGCTGCCATATACCCTCCTATTGTCTGTGCATCTCCAAGATCTACATGTATACCATATACCCTCTCTGTTGTTTGCTCATTTTTGGTATTTTTAGGCCATGCTAGTTGCCATTTGCCAGCTACTTGGGGGATTTTTAGGCCTTGCTCAATTTTTGATATCGAATCTCAGTTTAGACTTGTTATTCCTGATTGCCTCTTTATGCATTTTTGATTGTTCTCCCTCAGGTGTATTTACTACAGTCTGCAGTTCTGGACTAAATATTGTATATTAGTATTGTAAATTTGTAATCTATGGCCTTGTGGCTGTAGCATTGCCGTATTGGTATGTTTCACAATTACTATTGTTTTTTGCTTGTGGAGGTATTATAAATGCCATAATTTCTTCTCCTCCTTATGGTGACTATAAGTTCTGGTGATCATGTGAATAAATTATGGTGACTATAATTTCTGGTGATCATGTGATTAAATCATGTTATATATTATGATTTTGATTATGGAGTGCAATTAGAAATATAGAGGAAAATAAGTCTCCCCCCATTCTGAATACAAAAGGATAGATGACATCCTACAACTACAAGTATAAAATGAATGTGATAAAAAAGAAGTGAAAAACCAAAACCGCACTGCAAAACCACACCGAATCGAAACCGCACCGCATGGTTTCGGTGCGGTGCGGTTTCGGTCGGTCAAAAACTGCACCCTTGTGGTGCGGTTTCAGTTTGGGCTCAAACCGCACCAAACCGCACTGCTCGCAGGCCTATCCGTCGTGCACAAAGCAATGGGACTCATTCATGGCTTAAATCAAAATTAACTTGCAACAATCACTAAAGAAAAGAAAAACAAAACAAAAGAGAAGAAACCTTCACAATCAATTCTTTCTCAACCAAAAAAAGACAATCGTACGTTTATTCCCCGTCAACGGTGCCAAAACTTGATGCGCTAATTTTGCACACCATTATAGGCGGAGCTAGAATGCGGCACAAAATGACAAGTGCACCGATCGTTCAAGTAATATAAAATGGGATGTTATCCCCAAGTATCGATCTCTCGAGGAATGCAACTTGGGATAAACTTTTAGAGTTAAGAATTAATTGTAATGCTTTAAAAGGGGGGTTGGATTCATGCAAATAAAATAAAAGAAATATAAATAAAGTATGTGGGTCACTGCCACCGCTTTGCAATGTGGATGGAAGAGTAGGAACGCAGAATAGAAGAGTCGACAAGTAGAATGGAAGAGTAGGCATGCTGAGTGGAAGAGTGGGCACGCAGAGTGGAATGGTGAGTGATGGCAAAATGGGCACACCTCAAGCACAATCACAACATACACAGGTTTTCATAATAATGAAATAAAATTATAAATTACATGTTTAAAAAGGCATACATCATCATAAAATGAATAACATAGTCAACAACATCAAATCAAGTGGAGAAAAATGCATAAGATACAACCGAATCCAGAGGCTTGCTGTAGATCAAAGATAGAAGCCACCAAGTTGTCAATCCACATCCAATCCTTGATCATCAACTACATAAGGGGTCTGAGAGGGTTGCCACCACCTCCTAATGTACCTGAATTCTCTGGTCATAGCATTAGGCAACATCAAATGCGAGGATTTCCATGCTTGATGATGATCTTGAGCTAGATTCTCATTCTTTGAAGCTTAGGATGATGGGAGGTGGCCTAAGGCAAAGCCCTAGCTGCTAGAGAAGAAGTACTAGAGTTAGAGATAACCCCCTTAGGGTTTTCTTAGATAGAAATCCAGATCAAGAAACATCTGTAGAAAATAACTTAAATAGGAGTCAGGCAGGGCGTGCACGGTCGGAAGCACGGTCGTGCATTTTGATCTTGTGCGAAGGATAATTTTTAAATACAACACAGTGCCGATATTCAACACATCAATCACTTCACCGAAAAGCTGCCCATGCCCGTGTGTTTTGTTCACGCACGGTCATAACTAACTGTGCGAGAAGAAAATGCACAGTCCGGGACAGAACACTCAAAATTCAAGGAACAAATACACACGGTCTGATGTGCTCATACGCTAAGGAAATCGCATGACCGTGCGATTTGTTTAATTGAAAACCACCCATGTGATTATCTTGATGCACGGGCGAACTCGACCATGTAAGAAGGAACTGCACGAGCACACACAGAACACCCATTTTAGGCCAAAGCAATCATTTAGCTAGAAGTTTGTGCATGAATGACCGTCTAGGTCGTGCGAGAAGAAAAATGCACAACCGTGTAATCGCCTAATTAGACTAGACGGGGACACCCACCGGCCCGTGCTCAAAGGAAAATGCACGATCGTTCGTGACCAACAACATTAAACCTAAACAACATAACTCATGCTCGCGATGCGCAAACAGACTGATACAAATAGCAGATGACATGTGCATATTTGCTAAGTGCATAAATGTGAATAAATGAGAGAGCAAAGTGATGTCTCCATATTACTTTGGAATCGACACTTCGCACACCAAATTAGGCGTCAAATGTGCTTCAAGTTTGAAAAGTGAGCAAGTGATGTATGCTCTCTTTTCATAAAAAATGAAGCTATTATAATAAGAAATATGCCTAGATGAGTCTAAAATATGCTATATGAAATCTACTCATCAGATACCATAGTCCTAATCTAGAAGTTCTGATTAAATATCTAAAAATTTGTTTGACCATTTTTAAATGAGATTCTTGTGGATTAGCCTGAAATCTAGCACAAAAACATACGACAAACATAATATCGGGTCTAGATGCACTCAAATATAATAGCAATCCAATCATTCCTCTATATAAAGTTTGATCAATTAAAATTCTGGCTTCATCTTTGCCTAGTTTTAGTGATGCGCTCATTGGTTACTAGCATGTTTTAGGTCTTCAAATCCAAAGCATTTTAGCAAATCATGAAAATATTTTGTTTAATTATAAAGATTCCATCATTTATTTCTGTGATTTGAAAACCAAGAAATATGTGAGTTCTCCGACCAAGCTCATTTCAAATTCATTTTGCATTACTAAAACTACTTCATTACACTACTCTTCATTAGTGGATCCACAAATAATATCACCAACATAAATTTGCAAAATAATCAAATCATCATTAATATGCTTAATGAAGAGTGTGTTATCAGCACTTCCCATTTTATAACCATGCTTTAATAAAAATGATGTAAATCGTCATACCAAGCATGGGGCGCTTACTTTAAATTATAACGTGCCTTTTATAACCTATGGACGTGATTTGGAAAATTTTCATTTACAAAACTGGGGGGTTGTTCAACATAGACTTCTTCCTTTATAATCACATTTAAGAAAGCACTTTTAACATCCATTTGTAATGATTTGAATCTCTTATAACTCACAAAGGCAAGAAAAATTCTAATGGATTCCAGGCGAGCAACGAGTGCAAAAGTTTCATCAAAATCTACTCTCTCGATTAGAGAATAACCTTGTGCTACCAACCTATCTTTGTTCCTAGTGATTCTAGATTCACCATCTAATTTGTTTCTAAATATCTATTTTACCCATACAACGGGATGATTAGATGGTCTTTGTACATGATTCCAAGCCCTTTTACGTTAAAATTGATTTAACTATTCATTCATAGATATAAACCAAAATTCATCATATAAAGCAGTTGAAATATTCTTAGGTTTGAATTCATAAACAAAACATAGATTTGAAAAACATTCATGAAGGAAGAACGAGTAGTTACCCCTTTTGAAGGCTTGCCAATGATAATCTCCCTTGGATGGTTCTTTGAAAATCTCAGCAAGCTTGGAGGTACCTATTCCTTTTGCTCCATCTCTTTCTCCTCTTTATCTCCAAGCGGTTCATCATCCTCATGCTCCAAGGGGAAAAGGGGTTCCGCTTCGTTTCCTGAAGATTAGGATCTACACAAGAAACAAGTTCATCAAATCTAACATGAATGGATCTTCAACTATTTTAATCCTTTAATTATATATTTTATATACCCTACTAGTTGAAGAGTATCCAAGAAAAATTCATTCATCACATTTTTCATCAAATTTACCTAAAGTATCTTTCGTATTTAATAAAAAGCATTTACAACCAAATACATGAAAATAAGATACACTAGGTTGTTTTTGAAAATATAGTTCATAAGGTGTCAATTTTAAAACCGGGCGAAGCATGACTCGATTTATCACATAGCAAGAAGTATTGATAGCTTCATCCCAAAATGATCTAAGTAACCCATATTCAGACATCATAGTGCGTGCAAGTTCCTGAAGGGTTCTATTTTTTCCTTTCTACCATACCATTTTGTTGTGGGGTGCGTGGAGTGGAAAACTCGTGCTTAATTCCTAGATTATTGCAAAAAGTTGTTAGATTTTCATTTTCAAACTCCCCTCCATGATCCGAGCGTATGAATTTAATTTTTAAATGTAGCTCATTTTGAATACGATTGCATAACTTAGTGAATTCAAAAAATGCATAAGATTTGGAGGTGAGAAATATTGTCTAGCCAAATCTACAATAATCATTAATTAAAATGAATGTGTATTTTCTACCTCCTAGACTAGCAGTGCTAATTGGTCCAAAAAGATTCATGTGAATTAATTTGAAGTGGACTAGTTGTAGAAATTTCATTTTTTCTTTTAAATGAAGTTTTGAAAATTTTCCTTTTTGGCATGGTGAGCAAAGTGAAGATAAATTTCCATTTAGAATTGGTAAACCCCTAATTAATTTATCTTTTGGCAATTTTAAAATTAACTTGATGCTAGTATGACCAAGACGCCTATGCCATAGTTCAAGGTCTTCATTTTTTAAATTAGACATTTTATAGAAGCATGCGAAAGATCATGATATGCCATCATATAAACATTGTTAGTTCTTGGTGGAGTGAGTACAATATCATTAGTTTTAGGATTTATAATTTTGCAAAGGTTTGTGGAAGATTCAAATGAGACATTTAGACCTTTATCGCATAATTGACTAATTGAAATTAAGTTGTCTTTTAAACCTTCTATATATAAAACATTTGCAATTGAAAAAAATCGTTACCCACTGTGCCAATGCCCATGATCCTTCCTTTTCCATTATTTCCAAATGTAACCATCCATCCATTCTTCTTTGTGAGACTAAGGAACTTTGCTTTATTGCCCGTCATGTGTTTGGAGCATCCCGAGTCCACAAACCACATGTCTTCCTTGTCCTTAGCCTGCCAACACACCTATAAAGCAGATGAGAGAAAAGATCTGGATACCCAAGTGGTTCCTCCCATAGAGTAGGAGCAAACCTTACGTACCTAGATTTGCTTAATAGCACATCATCCCTTCATCCTACAAGAGTCTATGGTGTGTCCAAAGTGAAAGCACTTGACATAAGATATAAAAGGGACTGGGACCTTTTTTCAGAGTTTTCTTTGGACTCTTGTTGGAGGGTTGGGAAGTAGTAGAATAAGATGTAGATTCTTTATAATACGATTTATCGTTACTGTTGCTACCGCCGGCGGTATGAGTTACCGTCGGGCGATAACTTCCAGACACATAGCCTAGCCCATATTTGGCACTTCCATGTCGTTAGTTTGTCAAAATCATGTCAAGTGTTTTTTTTACCAACTCCGAATTTTTCTATAGCCAAGTTCAAGTCATGGATTCAGGCTTCTAAAGAGGTGTTTTCAATTACTAGCATTCCACACTGATTAGCAAAAATTTTTCTAATTTGTTAGAGTTTTGATATTAGTGTGGGCCTTAGAAAGTGCACCTTCTAGTTATTTTACTCTTGCCAATGAGTGATCGCACTCTTGGCAAGTCACCTTCTCTTTTCCCAACGACATTACCACTATTTAACTTTTTATTTTGTTTTAATAAGATTTTATTTTCAGTTTGTAGAAGATCAAGATTTTATTAAACTTGTATTGAAGTATTTGTAACTTTTCAAATACACATCATATAAATCTTCATAGGTAGAAGGAAGTACCTCAGTATCGCATTGGACACTGCATTCGTCGTCCGATACTTCATGTATTTTTTCTAGGAGGCACATGTTTGCCTCTTCATCGTCGCTTGAGATGGAACTGTTTGAGCCTTTGGATGAAGAGTCATCCCATGTTGTCACCTTTAGTACCTTCTTCTTTTCTTTTCCTTTGTGCCACTTTTCCTTTTGCTATTTCAAAAATTTTGGGCACTGGATTCGAATATGTCTGGTCCTCCTATAGTGGAAGCTGTTGGATCGGTAGGCGCACTTAGAGGGGGGGGGGTGAATAAGGGTTTGTAAAACTTATATTATATTTTGAAATACTAGCTTATGATAAGAAATCAAAATAGTGATTTTGTTTAAAGATCTAAATTGTTTTATAATAAAGGAGAGGATAATAAACAATTTAGAGAAATGAAGAACAAATTAATTTTATTACATAAAGAGAGACATGATTATTATTAATAAAATTGATTACAAAATTTTGATTTCAATGACTCTAGAAATCAAAGCGAAATATGAAAGACTCCTTTTGTTTTCTATAACGACTCGTATCCCCACGAACCGGTTGGCTTTAGCCGATCCTTCCCCGGATACGACCTCAAGCCGCTCTAGCCAACCCTTCCCCGAATATGGCCTCGAGCACCCCCTAGACCTACACCCGAGACCTAGTCGCCAACACGAGGTGAATTTCAGCCCTAAGTCCTACCCAGACCTAGTCGCCAACACGAGGCGAATTTACTACACGATTACAAGAAAAGATGTGAAATAAAAAGACAATAATATTAAACTCCCTCTATGTGGATCTCTTGGAGAAGTAGATGAAGACGCAGAGTATGATCGTAGTCGATGCGGTCTTTCATCACGATGAGGACGCGTGTTGAAATCTTCTCCACGGATCTCCTTTAGTCTTTATGGATTTGTGGGAGTATCTCTCTGAAACTTCCTCTCTATGTTGTGGCATGAAGCTCTGGAATTTTGGACCTCAAGAGGATTATCAAGACGGAGCCAATGGGTCCTTTTATAGCCATAGCGCTAGCGCCTGCGCTAGTGCTACCGCCGGCGCTATCCCATTTTAGGACATATTCTGCGCGGAAGAATCTTCAATCAGAGGAAACATTTCTCCCTTGCCTACTGTGCTCCTCGCTATCACCTGCGCTATCGGATACCGCCTGGTGCTATCTCCTTCTATAAGTTCTCCTGGCAATTGCGCTTAAGCAAACAATTCATCGATCAAAATTTTGTCGAACGCAGCTAAGAGTTCGTCGATCGAATTTTCGTCGAACGCAGTTATGAGCATTTCGTCGAGCGCCGCTAACAATTCGTCGAACGACAGCTAGCGCCTGCGCTAGTACTACCGCCAACGCTAGTAGGAGATTTGGATTTGATGGCTCAACTTTGGGGGCAACCTTCTTATGTAATCCTTGAGTCATGTGGACTTTGTTATCCTGCACACTTAAACACACAAGATCAAATACACATAGGTTTTGTTATTCTCAAACCTAGGAGATGTGGAAGACCATGTTCCAACAAACTCCCCCTTTTGATAATAACAAAACCATTAATGATAAATCAGAGCATTAATATATAAGCATTATGAAACTTACTTGTGTGTGTGAAAGTGATGACTTAGGATAATTATCGATTTTAGCATTTTGAATTGCTCCCCCTAAATATATGCTCCCCCTAAGTGAATGCTCCCCTAATATGTAAGCTATCATCTTAATTATGCATGTTAGTTTTTTATTTTGATAGCAGATTATATTTATCATGTTAGTTCTCTCCCTTTTGTTATTAGCAAAAGCGGGTAAGGAGACACCACTTAAAAGTTGATAATAAGATAAAGGCATGATCGAGCTTTTAGAGAGAAGGAAATGATAAGGAGTTTTAGAATAATTTTCATGGAAATAGATCAGAGTTTGAATATTATTATGTTGGTTCATCCCCTTTTTATATAAGAGTTTTAAGCAAAAAAAATGTAATGATTTCCAAGTAACTAAACTACCCAGATAATATGTCTACACCCTAGCCCCGTACTAAGTGACAGATGGGCATGAGGAGCTGCATACATGCCGTAGGTTGGGGTGTTAGTCCCATATGCAAACACTAGACACAACTCAACCTAGCACTCTTTCCCCCCAGTGCCTCGCAAGGCCCCACTGGAACCCTCCCCGGTTAAGGACACGACATGACTAGAGATAAGGTTATCTAATGTCTACAACCCTACGCCCCCGCTATGGTGAGAAATGAAGTCATGGATAATAATTAATGGAAACATTAAGCATTTAAATTTAGTGATAAGTTCATAGCCTATGGGTTTATATTTTTATTTGAATTTATGAAAACACTCACATAGCTATTTTGAAATCCATTAATGAATTAGTGTTTTTAATATAACAATATTTTCATAGAAATAAATCAGAGTTTTATAGCAAAAAAAATTCAACCAATATAAAGTTTACCAAGCAAGTCTACCACTTGTTGCAAGAAAGGAATTTGAAGATTCAAGTGATGGTGCACACAAAATAAAAGACTTTAAATAAGCATGAAAGCGCAAGGTAAAACAATTATATGGTTATGATGAGGAAGACTTATCGAAATACAAGAAACATCTTATTGTAATTAATGATAATCCATAAAAAGATATATGAGTTAAATTTCATAAAGAAGATGTTTTTGTACATTATTTTTCAATTTAAAATCTTTAAGTTTAACAATAAATGTGAAAGAATTATAAGGTTTCAAGTCTAAGTCACCTAGAGGGGGGGGGGGGGGGGGTGAATAGGTCTTTTAAATTTTACTTGATTAGCTTTAGCTGTTTTCAGAGTTGGTTCAAGCAAATCAGCAAACACAGAAAGCACATAGTAATTTATAGTGGTTCCCCAAAGACAGTGTGTCTATGGGTAGTCAACATTCCCCCTCCACCCTTCTAACAGTGTGTTAGATAGGGCCAACTTCTCCAAGCTCGTCTCAAAGAGCTTACATTACAAGTTCCTCGAAACTTCTCAGATCAAGAATGATCCTACCTCAGGACACAAGTCCCTACAACTCAGAGCTATCACCATCTCCTACATCAGGCACAGCTGCCCTACAAACTCAGAGGATAACACCTCCTACAGCTCAGACAATAATGTCCAACAACTCAGACCTCTCCCAGGTCCTACCACTCAGAGGACTCCTCCTCCTACAGCTAAGACCAGCTCCTGGTCCTACCTCAGGCTGTTAATCCCTACCTCAGATCTACTCTAGATCCTACACTCAGGCCTTCAGCCCTACATCTCAGAACCCTCAGGTTCCTACAAACTCAGACCAAATGGTCTTACAGCTCAGGCAAGATGCCCTATAGATAAATGATTTAGAAATTTATTCTACAGTAGAGGTACTCTCTTGTAGATCCTGCACTGACTATGCTTGCTGTTGCTGAAGATGTTGATTACAGTAACTAACTTGATCTTCCTCTTCGACAGAGTGATGGAAGATCACCTTGCTCTTTCTTGCGGAGGAGCTAACTTTCTTTCTCTGTTTTCTTCTTCTTCTTGTTCAGTGAGCATGAGGAAGAAGACGAGAGCTTCAGCCGTCAATGTAACAGTTGATCTCTTTCGCACGTTTTTCGAGAGTTTCAAATGTGCTCTAACTCTTCCTTTTATACATCTCTGATCTTTAAAGGATCTTAGCTGATCTGCTGAGAGGTATGGGAGAAGCTCGTGGACCCCACATAGCTTTTCTGCAACTTGTTCTAGCCGCAGATCCCGCCGCCCTACTTTTCCGTAGAGAAGGACAGTGCTTGACGAATGTGGAACACTCTGCGTTCGAAGAACCAGCTGTCCCCTGCGTTCGACGATCTTGCCAGCTCAGTGCTTGACAAAATTGCCTTGTGTGTCTTCTCAGCGGATCCGCTGAGATGGCTCCTCGTCTCAGTGGTCGACGAACGGCGTACAACGTTCGGCGAATGTCGAGCCCCATTCGATGAATGTCGAGCCCCGTTCGATGATCTTGCCTAGTGTATCTTCTCAGTGGCTATGCTGAGATGGCTCCTTGTCTCAGCGGTTTTGCCCCCTTCATCTCAGCGGTTCGTCTGAGACAAAACTTCATCTTTTGGAAGATGATTTCTCCACATCTAAGGGCATGTTTGGCCCTTCCTTTTGAGTCACCTGCACCTGTATATCTTACACAAGTATAGCTCATCAAATACAATATGTCCTTAGCATTGAGAGTGATGCCTCTTCAAATCAAGGTACTTTTGAGGGCAATATACCCAACAATCTCCCCCTATTTGAAGAATGCAGAACATTCCCAATGCTAAGGTACATTAATAAAAAAAATCATATCACAAAAAAAATGATCTGTGTACCATAGGCCCTATCTCCCTCTTGCTAATATCCTAAGCATAGGTTCTTACTTAGCAATGGCTCTCTCTCCCCCTTTCTTGTTTCTTCAACTATTTATCCCATTAGGGATTGGGAGGCAACATCTATAGATCCCTTTGGATCAACTTATAGGTCAACCTATACAGTCTTGGCATTTGCGATCTCCCCCTCAACCTGAGCAGGGAATTTGCTCCCCCTTAATTGGTGAGCAATTTCTGTAATAACTGAACCTGTTCAAATTGAACATCCCATTCTAGCTCCTAAATACTATAGATAAAGGTATTGAGTACATATAGCAATAGTAACAAACACAATATTATGATCAAAATATGAAATATCATTCCAATTTAAATGTTCAATACAGATATTTCAAACAATACAACTGATGATTGAAAAAAAATATTTCAAGGCAAGGTCTTCTTAGATGGACCCTGGGAAGAGCATTCTCCATCTTTGGACTTCCTCTTCCTAGCTTCAGCAGCAGCCTTGATCTTCTCCTTTACTTTGAAGTATAGAAGAGGCTTGGGAAGATATCTTGTGGGAATCCTTACAGGAGTTTCCCTTCTCACCAAGTTTTCTTTGAGAATCCTTTCCCTTAAGGATTCCCTCTCACGGTGCTTAATCCATTCAGCAGCTGAGTAGACATGGTCAATGTCCTTCATTTGATTGTCATGTCTCACCCAAGTATTTACAACAATTGTGTCCAACTCCAGATTGTCATCTTCATGGAGTGGATCCTCTAATCTTTCCATTCTTTTCTGGGCCATATATTCTTCAGCAGTTTGAATGCCCGCTACTCTTCTCCTCTTTGTTGCTATCTCATCAGCAATCAGATTTGATTGACTTTGGAAGTCAAAGTCTTCATTTCTATTTGGTTTCAAGATTGGAAGATTCAATGCAATTCTTGTTCCTTGCAGCACTTTTAAGCTTGAGTCCCACTGATTATCAGTAACCTTTCTGACCATGGTAAGGATATTTTCTTGAATAGCACTGGAAGCATTATTGACCACTTCCACCACTTGCTTGCTGGCTTCTGCTTGATTGGAGAGTATCAGCTTGTGGGCAGACTCCATGTTGTTATACAGCTTGATGTGAGCACCCTTCATCTTAGCATGTAGATTGGTAACCTTCTCCTCCCCCTCTTTGCCACTTTCCATTATCTTCTTCTCTATTTCAGAGTGTTGATCTATTATGGACTGGGAGAGAGTTTGAAAAGAGCTATCCACATCATCCAAAATGTATTCCTTTGCCTTGTTAATGTGAGACTTGACTTGGCTGCTTGATGTGTTGACCACTTGTGCCATTCTGGCAACTGCATTTTCCCAGACATTTTGGTTTTGTTAAAGATGATTCTTTACATATGTGATGTCTTTGGTGGAGACCCCTTGATGATCAGCAATTTGCTTCAGTACAGTGTGCTGAGCACCAACTGTGCCTTTAGACATTTCAAACCATCTTGTCATTTGCAGGAGGATATGATCTGATGCAGTTTTGACATCATTAAGCTGAGCATTCAGCTTAGTTCTCACTGCAGCCACTCTTGACTCCATTCTTTTCTCACTGGCCTGGATCTCCTTAGTCAATGCAGCTCTTGTTGCATACAACTCATCCCTTATCTGAGCAGAGACATCATGGACCTTTTCAGCAACTGTCTCTTTCATAGAAAACATCTGACCCTCAATGAAAGATTTAATTGAGTTCAGTAGATCAGATGTGTCAAGCAAAGAAGCTGGCCTTTCCTGGGCCAATTCCTTTTCAACCACCTCTTCAGCTCTACTATGAGAAATATCCCTTCCATCATCAGGGATCTGCTCCCCCTCAGATGGGGCATTAGGTGTACCTTGAAGATTTGGGGGGGGGGGGGGTCCTGTTGATGTTCCCCCCACTAGCATACCCACCCCCACCTTCATAGGAAGGGCTATGCACCCCCTCACTTGGGGCATCCATGGGTGGAGAATTTTGTCTAGGGACCCCTGAAAAATGATTGATGAGTTAAACACCTAGACTATACTAATATTAGAGAGGAGAGGCCTAACTGAAATCCTAATTTACCATGGATAGGTGAATTGGGAAATTCATCTTCAGCTTGAGGAACAGTTGGATCAGTATTCATCTGAGTTGACTCAGGATTGGGTTCAACTCTTCCTTGGGGCTCCTCAACCCTACATGTCCTTGGGACATCTTATCCTTCTTCATCTTCTATGTGCTCCTGAGGATCACCTTTCTTCTTGAAGGATTCAGTACCTCCTTCTCCACTCTTCAGAGCTTTCTTCTTCTTCTCCTTCAACTCTGCTAACACAGAGGGTTGGCTCATGGGGAGAACCCTCGTGGATCTATCTAGAGTCTTAATATCCAACCTTTTCAGGTAATGGATATTGATACCTTTGATTGAGGAGAATTCTCCAGGATATGCCTTCAGTAGGTAGAGAGAAATGATCCTTCCTAGGTTTGGAGCCTGCAGGCATTGCTTAATCCTCTAGTACAGGACATTCCCCCAGCATGTCCTTTTCTTTAAAATGATCCTTACAATTAGCTCAAACATGGGTTGAGAGATTGTGTCATGTGAGCCTGGCTTGCACAGGAGTGCCTTTCCCACAATGTCACATAACAACTTCCCTTTTTGATTGAAGAATTTCTTCTTCAGTGATGAGTTCTGGGCAGCACTGTATTCACACCACTTCAAGGCATGCTCCTTGTCTTCTGCAGATATTTCCTCTTCTTCCACTCTAGGAAGGTGTAGTACTTTTTCAAGTCTCTTAAGGGACAGTTTCACCCTAATTTCGCCAACCTTAGAAGTTAAGCCATCCTTAGAAGATGACTGCTTGGCATTTGCAAAGAACTCTAGCACTTCTTGCTTGAATATCTGAGAGGGTTCAGACAGCAAGAATTCTAGTCCCGCATCAGAAATCAACGAAATAACACTCAAAATCTCTGGTGAGGCATGGAGAAACCCATCCCTCACCAACTCACAACCTTCTTGCAATTCCTTCGCAATCTTGGGGGCCATCGTAGTTGAATGAGAAAAATGAAGATGCTGGGACGAAAGAGTAGAGGTTTTGTCTCGACGGCTAGGGTGGTGCGAGAGAATGTGAAGGGTCATTTAATCCCATCGAGGGTTTATATAGTGGGCCATAGTGTTGACCTAATCGACTCAGCGGTTCAGCTGAGACGATTCAACTAATGCTTCAACCCGGGCTAAATTTGTCGAACTGAGTTCGACATTTGTCGAACCCAGACTTTACCTAGATTTTAGGCGAATTTGAACCTTAGCTAAGCGGATTGCACTGGTTAATTCTATAGTCCTATTTTAACACTATTATAGATAGTATCTGATGATAAATTCACAAGAGGGATACTTACCTTGAGGATTTAGTCCTCTACTGATGTTGACCTTATGAAGTCAACTTTCTTCCTGATATGTTCCATGGGCACTTACTGTCCAAGTACCACTTATGTATGAGGCTGGTACTTGAACTTTCCTGCAAAATAGAGTTTAATATCCCTTAGGAGCCCAAGGTGACTTGGGTCCTAGGTTCTTGTTAGCATGATCAAATGACCTGACTCTGGCAGCTCCCTTTACAGGAAGGCTCTTCTTTGCATTAGGTACATTGGGGTTGTACCAACAATCTATGGCAAAGTGTCCCACTTTACCACAGCACCAACATTCATGAATATTGTATCTTCTTTTCTGAGCATTTATTGAGGATTGTGTAGCACAGTCTTTATGTTCAGGAATAGATACAGCAGCATTCTTTCTGTTCCTCTCATCAATTATTTGACTGAATTTTATTCTGTGTGCTATCTTGATGCTCTTTGTCCTGATGGCATCAGCTTGCAATGACTTGGCAGCCATACAAGATCTGATGGCATCTGACACTGAGCACTCAGATATGTTTACAGAACTGGCACCAGTCATGTTCTTGACAGATCCAACCTTAGAAGGTCTTGCCTTCTCATTC
Organism: Dactylorhiza incarnata; assembly: GCA_033032865.1. Taxonomy (NCBI): domain Eukaryota; kingdom Viridiplantae; phylum Streptophyta; class Magnoliopsida; order Asparagales; family Orchidaceae; genus Dactylorhiza; species Dactylorhiza incarnata. The sequence continues at coordinate 18,547,841 of JAWHQI010000011.1, read as the reverse complement.
TTGAATGAAGTGGCTGAAGTACCAAAAACAAATGGTCCATGTTGGGCCATTTGAATTTCCTCATGTGGAGCCTTCATGTCACTTAATCCCATTCCCTTTCTTCCACTATATGAAGGAGCATTTTCCTTCCTATAGCACCTTTCATTATTCCAGTGACCATAAATGCTTTCATGGTCATACCTGTTGGAGGGAAGTATCACCTTTCGAAAGGTGGGTTGAGGCTTAGCCTTCTCCTTGCTCTTAACTCCACACCCTTCTCCTACTTCCATTTTCTTGAATCCTAGTCCTTTCCTATTGGTTTGAGAGGAGAAGGTGTCAATGATAGGAAGTATAGATCTGGGCTTGGAGATTTGAGCCACCGGGCTCTTCTCCTTCTCAAGCTTTTCCTCAAGGTCCTTGATGACCTCGTTCTTCAGGGAAATAGTGCTTAATTGCACAATAGTTAACCCCTGTAAATGACTAATTTGTCTGCTCATCTGAGCTACCAGGGTGGTAGGTTCAGTGTTGACATCCTTAGTCATTTTGAGATCAACAATTTCCTGGGCTTGCCTCTTGGCAAGCTTCTTGCTCTTCTTTAGAGCCTCTAAAAGAACACCATATTTATCAATCAATTGATTGAGTTCTTCCTTAGCATCCATGCCCCTTCCATCAATTGATGAAGGTGCAACAGATTCTGGACTGGTCTCATAACCAGGAAATGAAGTGGAATGAGATAGTACCTGAACCTTGTCAGAAGCATTCTGACTCCCTTCCTCATCATTGAAGGCCATAAGGCCTAGCTGAATAGTGTCTTCTTCATCCTCCTCTTCATCACTATCTGAGTGTGATAGAGGGGCCCTGATTCAAACTATTGCAGCTGGATATTCTTCATCCTCTTCTGCTGCATATAGCCTAATGTTGGCTTCTTTTTCATTGTCTGAACCTGATGTTGAAGGATCAGACTCACTCCAGCTTCTTTCTTTCTTTGCTAGGAGTGACTTTTCTCCCTTCCTATCCTTGTGGTGATGATGCTTTGTTTCACCACTATCCTTTCTTTTTACTGGACAGTCAGCTATGACATGTCCAGGCTTGCTGCAGCTATAACAGATTATATTATTTGTAGAATGTTTACTGGGTTTTGAATCATACCTGACACCCTTTGGGTACAGTCTTTCAGATTTGTTGCTGTTCTTTTTGTAGTGTGATGATGAGGATGGCATGCTCCTCCATGGCTTCCTCTTCATCATCCTCTTGAACTGCCTAGAGAAGGCAGCAAATTCTTCATCAGAGGAAGAGCCTCCTGAGGTGCTGACTTCAGGTTCAGCTCTTCTCTTTGGAGGAGACATTATCCTCCCCTTGCTTCTCTTAGAGCAGTCAGCTTTGAGAGCCACAGAATTCTCCATTGTTTTTTCCTTTGAAGAGGTGTCCTTTTCCTTCCTTGCAGACAACTACATTTCATAGGAAAGCAGCTTTCCAAACAGAGTGTGAGTTGGGGTCTCACCAAGCTTGTCCACTTCCCTGATGGCACATATCTTTGTGTCCCAGTCTCTTGTGAGAGATCTAAGGAACTTGTCATTCAGCTCATAGTTGGTGAAAGCCCTCTCATAAGTTCTCAGCTCATTGACTATTCTGAAGAACCTCTCATAGCACGTGGATATGCTTTCCTGGCTCTGCTGCCTGAAGGCTTCATACTCTTGATTTAGGAGTGACTTCCTGTCATCCCTAACTTCAGCTGTCCCTTCCATATATACTATTAGAGTATCCCACATTTCCTTGGTAGAAGTGCAGTGTACCAAGTTTTGAAAGGTGGAATCATTAATAGCATTGACAATGATATTCTGGGCCATCTTGTCCATGGTGAACAAATCAAGTTCATCCTTGGTCAGATCTTTGAATAGTTTGGCCACTCTTCTTGTTAGATCAATAGTGGATGCAATGTGAAAGGTGAAAGGTCCTTCTTCAACTTTAATGAAGATCCTTGGATCAGATGCTTCCATAAACAACCTGATCCTTTGCTTCCATATGCCAAAATTCTCTTTGTTGCATATGGGAAACTTCGTGGACCTCATTCCCTTTTGCAATCCACTAGAGGCCATTGAGATTTGAATAGACTAAACCTTTTAGGATCTGGTCAGACTGTTAAGTCCTTTTTGACCAACCTAGCTTTGATACCACTTGAAAGAATTATAAGGTTTGAATTCTAAGTCACCTAGAGGGGGGGGGGGGGGGTGAATAGGTCTTTTAAATTTTACTTGATTAGCTTTAGCTGTTTTCAGAGTTGGTTCAAGCAAATCGGCAAACACAGAAAGCACACAGTAATTTATAGTGGTTCCCCAAAGATAGTGTGTCTATGGGTAGTCCACTTTCCCCCTCCACCCTTCTAACAGTGTGTTAGACAGGGCCAAATTCTCCAAACTCAGCTCAAAGAGCTTATTGCACAAGTTCCTCAGAACTTCTCAGATCAAGAATGATCCTACCTCAGGACACAAGTCCCTACAACTCATAGCTATCACCAGCTCCTACCTCAGGCATAGCTGCCCTACAAACTCAGAGGATAACACCTCCTACAGCTCAGATAATAATGTCCTACAACTCAGACCTCTCCCAGGTCCTACCACTCAGAGGACTCCTCCTCCTACAGCTTAGACCAGCTCCTGGTCCTACCTCAGGCTGTTAAGCCCTAACTCAGATCTGCTCCAGATCCTACACTCATGCCATCAGCCCTACAGCTCAGAACCCTCAGGTTCCTACAAACTCAGACCAAATGGTCTTACAGCTCAAGCAAGATGCCCTACAGATAAATGATTTAAAAATTTATTCTACACTAGAGGTACTCTCCTGTAGATCCTGCACTGAATGTGCTTCCTATTGTTGAAGATGTTGATTACAGCAACTAACTTGATCTTCCTCTTCGACAGAGTGATGGAAGATCACCTTGCTCCTTCTTGCGGAGGAGCTAACTTCTTTTCTCTGTTTTCTTCTTCTTGTTCAGTGAGCATGAGGAAGAAGACGAGAGCTTCAGCCATCAATGTAACAGTTGATCTCTTTCGCACATTTTTCGAGAGTTTCAAATGTGCCCTAACACTTTCTTTTATACATCTTTGTTCTTCAACGGCTCTTAGCTGTTCTGCTGAGAGGTATGGGAGAAGCTGGTGGACCCCACACAGCTTTTCTGCAACTTGTCCTAGCCGCAGATCCCGCCGCCCTACTTTTCCGTAGAGAAGGACAGCGCTCGATGAATGTGGAACACTCTACATTCGATGAACCAGCTATCCCCTGCGTTCGACGATCTTACCAGCTCAGTGCTCGACAAACTTGCCTTGTGTGTCTTCTCTGCAGATCCGCTGAGACGGCTCCTCGTCTCAGCGGTCGACGAACGGTGTACAACATTCGACGAATGTCGAGCCCCGTTCGACGATCTTGCCTAGTGTATCTTCTCAGCGGCTACGCTGAGATGACTCCTTGTCTCAGCGGTTTTGCCCCCTTCATCTCAGCGGTTCGGCTGAGACAAAACTTCATCTTTTGGAAGATGATTTCTCCACATCTAAGGGCATGTTTGGCCATTCCTTTTGAGTCACCTGCACCTGTATATCTTACACAAGTATAGCTCATCAAATACAATATGTCCTTAGCATTGAGAGTGATGCCTCTTTAAATCAAGGTACTATTGAGGGCAATATACCCAACAAAAGGAACCAAGCATGACATAATGTTTATCAAAAAGAGATTACTACAATGTTACTTTAATTCATAATTTCAAAATATACCAAACATTGTAGAAAGCATGCTAGGTTATCTAGTGCATTTAATAAGTAAAGAGTAGTATAGAATTAGCATTAGGATCCAATACTCATGAGAAGAAGTGTTATGGAAGATAATGATGTGCACATAAGTGTATTTTTGAATAGAGTAACCAAATGTTTTAATCAAAAATACAAGATATATGTAAATCAAAGAGCACAATAAATCACAAATAATTTTACTTCCACACACTTCAATGCACAAAAAAATGTACAACTACCAAGGTGCTTTGCACACACAATGCTCATTAAGACTTATCAGGGTGCAAAGTAGTGCTTGGGGGATCACATATTTTATTTTTAATGGTGAGACTAGTGATCCGGTGTACTTAAGAGTAAGTGGTTTTTATTTTGAAAGAAAGATTTGATTTGCACAAGATACTTTACTATTCTTTCCAAGGTGCTCAACCTCACAACGCTTATTAAGACTTATCAAGAGGTTCAAGTAGTGCTTGGTGGAGTTATCTTTGTCACTTTATTTTATGATTTTTGTTTTGTACAAAGTTCTCCGAATACACTTGTTTTGCAAACCAATATAATTTATAAAAAACATAACGACTTTTCTTAACTCTTAAAGTGCAAACAAAGGTTGTGTATGTAAGATACTTGTGCAATTTTAATTCATTGTACTATTACAAAACATACAAGTATTCTTAGATTAAGCACATATGTATACAATGCCAAAACAAGTGAGTGAATAGCGATCATTATCAAACATAAAACATTTACTCATACTTAGAGGCATGCTAAGCTTAGTTCTACACAACTTTTACAATATAATTAATACACATATTAATAGATATATCAAAGCATGATGAAAACAATGTTCAAAGTAGTTTGAAAGGATAAATTGCAACATCATAGAAGTTCTAAATAATAGATTAAATCATGCTTGATTTTCTCAATAAAGTCCATACAGTATTTTTGATATTTTTGCGAAATAATTTTAATTTAAAGTTTGAACTCTTATAATTTGATCTTGGACTTCCCGAGGACTACCTTGTGAGAGGTTCGCCCGATACTAGGTGATATGATGGGATGATAGCCCAAATCACCCTTTCGCAAGATACATGTAAATAGAAAAGTTAAGTTCAAAATAATAATTTTTGATACTTGTTTTTGTTTTATATTTTTGTATTTGATTTTTGCATATAGGAATAGAAACTAAACAAATAACCAAAGACAAAACAAAATATTTTTTGTAATTTGGCTTTTGTAATTTTGTATTTTAATTTTTTAAAACAAGTACGGGCAGAATTGCAAAAATGAGTTGTACATATAAAATAATATATTTTTATTGATTTTTCAGAATTTTAAAATTTCGAAAAATTGGATACTTGAGCTAGCGCCGGCGTTAGGTACTAGCGCCTGCGTTAGCTCACAGAGAGTGCTTATTTTGATCATATAGCCTAGATTTTCTTCGATTTTGCTTCCGATTTTTCTTAATTATGTTTGTGTTATGTAAGGCCAGTCTAATGAAGTGAAGAGACGAGAAGAAATTGTAAAAAGTTGCGGAAGTTAAGATTTTAGTACATGGGTTTCACATTCATTAAAGCTCCATATTCATTAGACCTTAATTCTTGAGTTTTGCACAATATATGAGTGAAATGATCATACATAAGTGAAACAATATTCATGCAATTTTTCAATTTCGATTTGTCATGATTATGATTAAACATACTTGGGGTAATTGAAAATGACGCAAATATATTAACTACCTAAGCAAAACTTGCACATTTTATAAATTTAGCCTAATACCCCTAAAATACCTTTTAAATCCATTATGACACTTATTTCATTTAGTCTTACTAATATCATATAACAAATTTAGTTTTTCAAATTTTATAAGACTTTTAGGAAATGGATTTAGAAGAATAAAAAGAAAAAGGATAAGTAGATCACTTGAATAATGACATGACTTTTTATTCAACTTAGTTCAATTTGATTTATTTATGAATTTTGGTTTTAATATGTGAAAGTCATATCACAAGTTATATAAAGTGATCATATCATGATGGCTCAAAGAAATAAAAACAAAAAACAAAAAAGAAATTAAGCACATCATGAAGTAGAGAATTGATATTTCATTTTTAATTGATTTCTACTTCATGCAAATGATTGGATACTAATGAATAAGAGATTTAGGTATCCAAAGAGGACCAAGTGGGATGGTACATTTGGGTACCCAAATATAGCCTGTAGGTTTGTGGGTAGTTAGTGATGAATGGGTCCTTTCATGTGAAGTTAATGTTTCATTTTTAATTTTGGGCCTCCATTCAAACTTTGGTTTAGTGTTGTTCTTATATGTGAAATTTCCATTGTGATAATCTTTATATTGATGATTATGATTGTAATGATTATTGAAAGTATTTTTCATAGGAAATTTATGAACATTTAATTTTACGTTGGGAGAAGATTGATGTTGTAAATGATAGTAATGATTGTATTTTGGAATTTCATTTTCAATCTTTTGAAGTTTTTTATTTCCATTGTTTGGCTTATTCAACTTTGGAGAAATCATATTCAACTTGCTTTGGGATTTTGCATTATATTGAGAATGTATGTTTTGAGAATTTTTCTTTATGATTTCCTTAAGCAAGTTGATTTTAGTTTTTAATTCATTATTTTTAATCTTTAAATTATGTCTAGCTTTATTATAAGCGATTGTGCTATTTTTAAGAGTGGAAACAATTGAAACTATATGATCTTGATATTTATTTCTATATTCATCAAATGTTTCATCCAACTCTTTAATTTCAATTTTATAGTCTTTGCACTAAGCACAATCATTTATCAAAGATGAATTTTCTAAACATAATTTTTCATTTTGTTCTTTTACTAAAATAAAATCCTTTTCAAGTTTCTTGTGCTTTTCTTTTAATTCATTATATTCTACACAAGTTGTGGTGTTTTCAACTAAGGAACCATGTGTAGAACTAGATAAATTAGAATTTGATTCTTCATTAATTTTTGCCTTTAAATTTTTATTTTCTAAGCGCATATGTTTATTAGCATTTTTTAGTTTCTTAATTTTGCGCTTTGTAGTTTGAAGCATTTGTAATGTAGAATTAGAAGTACAAAAAATGTGATTTGATTTCCTTACATTGCTTTCGGGAGAGGCATGATTTGAACATATCGTTTCCTTTACATCTTTTTGGCACTCCTCTTCCGAAGACAATACTTCTTCTTCTTTTCCATTTGATGTGTGCTCCTTTGATCCGTCATGAGAGGAGCATTCTTGAAGACTTGTGCAAGCTTGCATATTCTTTGGTTCTTGCGATTGTTCCATACCTGTAGAAGGAGAATCATACATTTCTTCAAGAAATTTCCATACTTTGTATGCACTAGAAAAATAATATATTAATTTGAAAATGCCTTGAGATAAAGCACAAAAAATATAATGCATAGCTTTTGCATTTAGGTGATGCTCTTGTTTATTTGATTCGTCCGCTGGTCTAACTATTGTTATATCCCATGCATTGATATCTAAACTTTCAGTAAATTTTTCCATTAATAATTTCCACCCTTTATAATTTCTCCCTTCGAATAAAGGTGGTTTAGGAGATTTTTCTTCTTCATAAAAATTTACCCCACTAGTAGAAGCGAGATCATGAGATGCCATTATTCCCGGTTGTTAAGCCGATTTGGAATAAGCTTGCTCTGATACCACTTGTTGGATCGGTAGGCGCCCTTAGAGGGGGGGGGGTGAATAAGGGTTTTTAAAACTTATATTATATTTTGAAATACTAGCTTATGATAAGAAATCAAAATAGTGATTTTGTTTAAAGATCTAAATTATTTTATAATAAAGGAGAGAATAATAAACAATTTAGAGAAATGAAGAACAAATCAATTTTATTACACAAAGAGAGACATGATTATTATTAATAAAATTGATTACAAAATTTTGATTTCAATGACGCTAGAAATCAAAGCGAAATATGAAAGACTCTTTTTATTTTCTTTACCGACTCATATCCCCACGAACCGGTTGGCTTTAGCCGATCCTTCACCGGATACGGCCTCAAGCCGCTCTAGCCAACCCTTCCCCGGATATGGCCTCGAGCACCCCCTAGACCTACACCCGAGACCTAGTCGCCAACACGAGGCGAATTTCAGCCCTAAGTCCTACCCAGACCTAGTCGTCAACACGAGGCAATTTTACTACACGATTACAAGAAAATATGTGAAATAAAAAGACAATAATATAAAACTCCCTCTATGTGGATCTCTTGGAGAAGTAGACAAAGACGCAGAGTATGATCGTAGTCGATGCGGTCTTTCATCACGATGATGACGCGTGTTGAAATCTTCTCCTTGGATCTCCTTTAGTCTTTATGGATTTGTGGGATTATCTCTCTGAAACTTCCTCTCTATGTTGTGGCACGAAGCTCTGGAATTTTGGATCTCAAGAGGATTATCAAGACGGAGCCAATGGGTCCTTTTTATAGCCATAGCGCTAGCGCCTGCGCTAGTGTTACTGCCGGCGCTATCCCATTTTAGGACATATTCTGCGCGGCAGAATCTTCAATCTGAGGAAACATTTTTCCCTTGCCTACTATGCTCCTCGCTATCGCCTGCGCTATTGGATACCGCATGGCGCTATCTCCTTCTATAAGTTCTCCCGGCAATTGCGCTTAAGCAAACATTTCGTCGATCAAAATTTCGTCGAACGCAGCTAAGAGTTCGTCGATCGAATTTTCGTCGAATGCAGTTATGAGCATTTCATCGAGCACCGCTAACAGTTCATCGAACGGCAGCTAGTGCCTGCGCTAGTACTACCGCCAGCGCTAGTAAGAGATTTGGATTTGATGTCTCAACTTTGGGTGCAACCTTCTTATGTAATCCTTGAGTCATGTGGACTTTGTTATGCTGCACACTTAAACACACAAGATCAAATACACATAGGTTTTGTTATTCTCAAACCTAGGAGATGCGAAAGACCATGTTCCAACAGAAGCACTCCGGTGGAGCCCGCTCGTTGTCGTCGTCACTTCTTTTTTCCTTCTTGGATGATGAGCCTTTCCTCCTTAAGTCCTTTTGGAAGTATTTCTGGAAGGTGTTCCTCCTTTTTGGGTTCTTCATGAACTTTTTGAAATTCTTCATGAAGAGGCTTTCTTCGTCCTCCTCCTCGTCATCGTCATCCTCTCTTTTCGACTTTAGTGCCAAGGCCATCTTCTTGGGCTCCTTGTTCTATTCTTTGTGCTGGATTTTGAGTTCCACCTCATGGGTTTTGAGATTTCTAATGAGGCTCTTGATTTAGAGTTGTCTCAGATCGTGCGACTCAGAGATGACCGTCAGTTTTAGATTGAACTTCGGAGGGAGAGATCGAAAGATTTTCCTCACCCAGTCACCATTGGAGAAAGTTCTCCCGAGTATTTTTGAGACATTGAAGATCTTGGTGAACCAAATGTATATTAAGTCTTTGTCCTCATCTCACTACACCATATCATGCATAAGGTAGCACTCAAAAACCGCTACTGTATATGAAAAAACCGCTACTGTGGGGCCACAGTAGTGGTTGCGCGTGTGTTGCATCTCTCGCCGTGCTCGTAGGGTATGGTAGCAGTTACACAATGTATTGTGGCGTCCTTGAAACCGCTACCATAGGTACATCTATTATAGCATTTAGGTTTTTCAATGGTAGCGGTTATTGAGCGCTACCATTCTACAACAACGACTACGATACTCCATCGCAAAGCGTTTATTCTTGTATTTGGTAACATTTATGATTTTCTATGATAGCAGTTGTCCTTTTAATAATGCAAAAAATGCATTTTTAATAAATTTATATATTTCCTATTAAATTGAATAAAAATAAACATATAAGACAATAATAGAGACAATATCTATTATGTAAAAGAACTCAAATAATTATTTTTCTTAATAGTAAAAAGAAGGTGGGAGATACCCCAAACCCTTCAATACAATCAATATATAGATCACTTAATTATCTTTATTAAACTCAATACATGAAAAAACATATATAATTAATAAATAATTTGCTCATGAATATTTTTCTCTTTCTTCTTCACAGGCTCATCCTTCTTTCCTTCTTCCTTCTTCGAAGCCTCCTTTGGTGCCTCATTCTCTCATACCTAAAACAAAATAAAGGACGTATAAATTAGAAGCAAGAAACCTAATTAAAACAAATTTTGATCGTTGTAAAGAGAGCAATTCGATTTGTTCTTGCACATTCAACAATGTTATATATGATGGGAGTTGAACTCTATGAAACAGATGCACAAATTTTCACATAAAATGTGCAGGGAAAAGGAATGTACAGGGAGTCGACATTTATAATCTTCTCATCCTTCTTGCTCATATTCTATGGCTTAAGAATGCTATAAATAATTTCATGAAATAAAGGGGAAAACAGAATTCACATACTTAATATAAATCAAATGGGATTAATGTTGCTCATATTCTATGGGTGTTCGATGACTATTATGCCAATTAGCATTTCAGAATGAAGAATTTTGTATAATCACCGCAACCAAGAATAAAAGAAGAACGGAGATAACTACAAACTAAATCAAATGGAAGTTCAAGCTCTCAAGCCGGGCAAGTCGAAAGCACTCAGGCGGCCAAGGATGAACATGCTCAGACCCTCGATGCAGCCGCCGCAGCCACCACCGATGGCTTTACTTCATCCATCAATATTTCTGAGCAGATTACAATTGAAAAGAAATGAACTGGGAGAAATAAGCAAATGGAGAGCCTTGACAACATGGATTCAACATTGAAGTTGTAAGAAATTCAACTTTGTTGGAACCTTAGTTTTGATTTGAGTTAGGATCCATCTTTATGGTCATAACACATCTTGTATAACTTAGATCAAATTCCATTAAGACAGGAGACAGGAGAAAATAATATATACTTATATATAAATAATACATGTTCTCTGGGTTCGACGAACGGCTATCTGCGTTCGACGAACGGCGCTCTGCGGTCGACGAATTATATTCATTCTGTGCTCAACGAAATACAGCTATCTCAGCGGTCGACGAAATCCAGCTATCTCAGCGGTCGACGAAATTATCCAGGCTCAGCGCTCGACGAAAAGCTGCATTCGACGAAATCCCAGCAGTGCTCGACGAAAGTTCATACAGCAATGATCGACGAACTAACTGATCATATCAACCATCAGCGAGCTCAGCCCGACGAACTCCAAGCTGAGATCGACGAAATATGTTCAGCTCTTTAAAATATCATTTCTCAGATCGGCTAATATTATTTTATCTGATTAAGCAATACTTTGATAAAATTATTTATTGCTGCCCTTCTGTATCATTTAATATTATAGCCGTTGCAGACAATAAATGTTATAGCCATTGCAAATAAGCAAAAGATGGCAATTTATCTTCTCGAGGAATCTAGGAAATTAAAGAGAAATTATCTCCTTCCTTGTCGGGCAAGAATTCAAATTAGCCCAAAAGCCTTCTCCAGAATACATATACAAAAAGAAGAACAAGAGAGAATAGGAAAAACCAGAGAATAATAAGATAACAAGGCAGAACTAGAATAGGAAGAGAAATGTACAGAAATACAGAGAAGCAAAAAGAAGCAGATCTACAGAGTTCTTAATAAGAACAACATATATTATTTATCTTCTTTTGCCAACTCTTCTCTGCAGATCATCTTCATCCTGAGACACCAATCAATATCATTTGCTCAGGATCAAACTGCATAAGAAGAAAAAGAGTTATTACAATCAAGTGAAGAAGCCTCCACAAGCTGTCATCAATTTCAATCAGATAGGGGGAGCTCTTCAACATCATCTTCAAAGATCCAATCTCAACAACCCATCAGGATCTCTAGAGTCTTCTCAAGCAAAGAGAAGAAAAATATATATTTTCTGTTTCTTTTTACCTGTATAAAGGGTTAGAACTCCCTTCAAAAGTTACAGCCATTGGTGGCAAGGCACCTGATCAAAAACCTGTAGTTGGGTTAGAGCACCTGATCAAAAGCTTACTTGGTGTGTGGACACCTGATTAAAACTCCCTTGGTGGCAGGGCACCTGATCAACAACCTGTAGTGGATTCCTACCAAGTGTGGTAGAAGAGTAGATGTATGTAGGTTTAGTGGGGAACTACTATATATCTTTGTGTCATCTGTGATGTGATTATTTTGCTGTGTTTTGCTTTGATTTCTTTATTCAGTTTCTTATAAATCACTTTCTACACATATTTATATATATCACTGTTTTAATAACTCAAAAAGTTTTAATATTGAGAACTAAACTCTCCTTCAATTGGTATCAAAGCAAGGTTGATTATATTAATCACCTTCAACTGATACTCAATTGCACTTTCAATTGGTATCAGAGGGTAGTTGTTTATTTATACAGGCTAACACCTGAATCATAAAGATCAATTAGTTCTTAAGTTTTTTTTAAAAGGTTTTTCTAAAATCTAACGGCACAAGAAGATTATTTAATCACAAATCCACCACTCTATAATTTGAATAGATTTTCCTTATGGCAAACTAGAATTAAATTATATATGAATGCCATAGATGAAGAAATCTATAATTCTATTTTGACAGGACCTCCATCATCAACATCAACAGATGCTCAAGAAAAGCTGAAAAGTGCTGATGCAAAAGCTATGGACATATTAGCTCAATCAATGTCAAATTACATTTATCAAAAAGATGCAGATTGCACTTCAGCAAGAGGCATCTGGAACTCCCTCACAAAGATGGTAACTGAACCTTCTTTCACTAATAGTATTTATGATGTAGAACCATCATCTAGTCTAAGTGAAGAAGAAGAACAAAAAGCTAGAGCTTTCTGCATGATGGCCATATATGGCTCATATCACAACTCAGATGCAGAAGCTGAATCAGATAAGGTAACTGAGGTAACTTCAACTCCTAATTTTACTTCAGAACAAATCAAATCAGATTCTAAAATTCCATATACAGACTTAATAAAATCTGAAAATGAAATCAGAAAAGAGTTAACAATAAACAATTTAACTTCTGATAAACTTAAAGAAGATTTGAAAGTATCAGAAAAGAAAATTATTTCATTGAAAAATAAATTAATTAATGCTAAAAATTTTGAACAAACTTTTAAAAAGGAAATTGTGTATGTTCAACAAAATCAAAGAAATTTTACAAATTTATATTTTAATTAAATAAAAAGGCCAATATATCTAATTATAAGGCATTTTTTATCTATCTTACACTTTTATAACTAAATAAGCAGTTATATGATTCATTTGAATTTTTTTTATCTTAAAAACAAAGTCAGATAACTTCACATTCTTACAGACTTTCTCCAAAAATCATGTTGAGCATTCTACTCAGATTGAATAGATCAGAAATGATCAGGGCACTGAGTGTGAGCCTCTTCTGATTAAGGGGATTCTATAAAAGGAAGGTATCAGGCAATGTTTTTCTGAATTTAAAATTCCTTAGAATCCAATAACATCTATAGCAATTCATTTCATTAAAATCCTATTTAAAAACAAAATCTAGGAATCAGAATTGCTTAAATGTATTTTAAAAGAAGAAGAAATAATATAATTTATGGTTAAACATTTTTAAATTCTTCTATAATCTCTGACCATAATTCTTTAAGTTATTCAATATCTTTTTTATGCTTAGGTATCCTAAAGCAAATAGGGGGAGATTGTTAGAACACCTAGTGTTAATTTGGATTAGGATCCCAACTCATATAGGGGGAGATTGTTGGAACCTTAGTTTTAATTTGAGTTAGGATCCATATTTATGGTCATAACACATCTTGTATAACTTAGATCAAATTCCATTAAGACAGGAGATAGGAGAAAATAATATATATATAAATAATACATGTTCTCTGGGTTCGACGAATGGCTATCTGCGTTCGACGAACGGCGCTCTGCGGTCAACGAATTATATTCATCCTACGCTCGATGAAATACAGCTATCTCAGCGGTCGACGAAATCCAGTAATCTCAGCGGTCGACGAAATTATCCAGGCTCAGCGCTCGACGAAAAGCTGCGTTCGACGAAATCCTAGCAGCGCACGACAAAAGTTCATATAGCAACGATCGACGAACTAAATGATCAAATCAATCATCGGCGAGCTCGGTCTGACGAACTCCAAGATGAGATCGACGAAATATGTTCGGCTCTTTAAAATATCATTTCTCAGATCGGCTAATATTATTATATCTGATTAAGCAATACTTGGATTAAATTATTTATTGCTGCCCTTCTGTATAATTCAATATTATAGCCGTTGTAGACAATAAATGTTATAGCCATTGCAGATAAGCAAAAGACGGCAATTTATCTTCTCGAGGAATCTAGGAAATTAAAGAGAAATTATCTCCTTCCTTGTCGGGCAAGAATTCAAATTAGCCCAAACGCCTTCTCCAGAATACATATAAAAAAAGAAGAACAAGTGAGAATAGGGAAAACCAGAGAATAATAAGATAACAAGGCATAACTAGAATAGGAAGAGAAATGTACAGAAATACAGAGAAGCAAAAAGAAGCAGATCTACAGAGTTCTTAATAAGAACAACATATGTTATTTATCTTCTTTTGCTAACTCTTCTCTGCAGATCATCTTCATCCTGAGACACCAATCAATATCATTTGCTCAGGATCAAACTGCGGAAGAAGAAAAAGAGTTATTACAATCAAGTGAAGAAGCCTCCACAAGTTGTCATCAATTTCAATCAGACAGGGGGAGCTCTTCAACATCATCTTCAAAGATCCAATCTCAACAACCCATCAGGATCTCTAGAGTCTTCTCAACCAAAGAGAAGAAAAATATATGTTTTCTATTTACTTTTTACCTGTATAAAGGGTTATAACTCCCTTCAAAAGTTACAGCCATTGGTGGCAGGGCACCTGATCAAAAACCTGTAGTTGGGTTAGAGCACCTGATCAAAAGCTCACTTTGTGTGTGGACACCTGATCAAAACTCCCTTGGTGGTAGGGCACCTGATCAACAACCTGTAGTGGATTCCTACCAAGTGTGGTAGAAGAGTAGATGTACCCAGGTTTAGTGGGGAACTACTATATATCTTTGTGTCATCTATGATGTGATTATTTTGTTGTGTTGTGCTTTGATTTCTTTATTCAGTTTCTTATAAGTCACTATGTTGGGGAAATGATTTATCTTAACCCCTAGAAATGAGTAGAAAATGAGGTCTCAGAGTGAGATAATTAGTTTAAGTAAATATGCGTCGAATAGTAATCGACGCAGCGTCGAAGTGTAGTCGACGCGCCCAGTAATGTCGCCGGACCTCTGTCAACGCTCTTTCCATATTTTCATCTCGACGTCTAGCCAGGTTGAAATCGACGCTTACGTCGAATAGCAATCGACGCACGTCAATTTCTGTGACAGATTCAAAAACACGCCAGATCTCTTTCCTTCTTTCTGTAGATCTGAATTTTATGGAATAATATTATTCTTTTCTAGCCGTTCTGAATCAATCTTTCCTTCTAAATGATTCTTGGCTAATTTGATTAAGATTATTATGGACATTATTTGAAAATAGAATGATCTCTTTGCTTCTACAGATATAATGATTATGGAAACTTTTCTTCCTTACTATTTCTCTGACTGCTAATTGATTATTCTCCTATAGCAATATTTTTGACTAAACAGAGCTATAAATACAGAAGGAGGTCGACAAAGAAAAAGAAGAAGTGATCCACTCCATCCATTTGAAAAAGAGGAAAAGCTCCCAAGTGAAAAGTGAGAAAGCTGAGAAAAGTGAAAGAGTGCTGCAGCAAGAAAAAGCATTCTTCTTCTTCTTCCTCCTCCTGAAGTCATACTGCTGCAAATTTCTGAAAGCTCTCACTAAAAGAGAGAAAGGCTTACAATCTCCTTCTCACTATAGAAGAGAGATTACATTCACTATACTTGTGCTTCTAATCTTCTTGCTAGGAGGAAGATTCCTTCTTACATAAATTGTTTCTTGTTCTTCTACTTCTTCTTCTTATTCTTATTCTTATTTCAATTTCAATAGTGTAAAAGAGTTTTTTAGAATCTCTCTTCAAAAAATTCAGTTGTTGTGGTTCTAAGAGTCTCCTTATCAAAAGACTCGGGCTAGTTCAAAGAGTCTCCTTATCAAAAGACTCAGTGCAAGATAGTGAATTCCTACAAAGGGGGTAGAAGAGTGGACTACCCAAAGTTTGGGGAACCACTATATTTCTTTGTGTTGTGCTATGTTTTTCTTTTTGCTATTTCTTTCTTTATTTGCTTAATTCTTGTTGGTGTGTGGGAAGCTTAGATCTGTGATTATTACACATATATATATATATTTATTTATTAACTTTGCACAAAATATTTTTAAATCTCTATTCACCCCCCCCCCCCCCCCTCTAGAGAATTCTAGTGAGGTTAACTGTGCACTTTCAATTGGTATCAGAGGGAGGTTGATAAAAAAGGGGTAACTCCTTGATCAAAAAGATCCTACCTCATATATATATAATTCTAAAAACTTTTTTATGGCACAAATCAAAGATTATGCTTCCACCAGACCACCAATCTACAACCTTGAAAAGTTTGCACTCTGGAAAATAAGAATTAGGATCTATATGAATTCTATTGATGAAGAATTTTTTAATGTTATTTTGACAGGTCCTCCCAAGCCTTATAGAAAGGACTCAAGTGGTAAAGTGACTCAAACACTTGTCCCAAGGGCTGAGTGGACAATTGATGAGAAGAAGGAAGGAACAAGTGATGCAAAAGCTGTGAACATTCTTGTCTCAACCCTCTCAGATGAAATCTTTCAAAAGGTTGTTGACTGTGAATCAGCCAAAGAAATCTGGGAGGCTCTTACAAAGATAGTAGAAGGAAGTGTTGATGAAAGGAAAGATAGAAAGGCTCTATTGATCTCCCAATATGAGAACTTTCAAAAGAAGCATGAAGAAAGCATATCTGAGATGTATGACAGATTCAGTCTGATCATCAATCAATTAAGGAGCTTGGATAGAGAGATCTCTCGCATAGAGATCAATGACAAATTATTAATGAGTCTCCCAAGTTCATGGGACTCAAGAATATGGGAAATAAGAGATACTAGAGGACAAAAGGAAATCTCAACAGATGCCCTCTTAGGAAAACTCAAATCCTATGAGCAACTACTAAAAACCAGAGAAGAGGTGGAAAGAAGGGAAAACACTCCAACCTCCTCAAAAGATAGAAACATTGCATTAAAAGCAACAGAAGAGGAAACCCCTGTTACTGAAGAAGAATTATTCAGCCTCCTGGCCAGAAGATTCAAGAATTTGGTCAGGAAAGATGGGTCTAGAAGGAGAGAGTCAAAACCAAGGTATGATAAGACTCCCACTAAAGAAATTATTTGCTACTCCTGCAGGAAAACTGGACATATTGCTCCAGAATGTCCAGAAAATGCTAAGAAAAAGAAAGATCTGAAAAAGAAAGATCTCAAGAGAAAGGAGAAAAAGAAAGAAAGAGGCTTCATTGCAGAAGCTTGGAGTGAAACAGATTATGAAGACAACACCTCATCTAAAAGTGACAATGAAGAGTCTAAGCAAGAAGACCTATGCTTAATGGCTCTTGGAAGCTCAGAAAAAGAATATGTTGCTGAATCATGGAGTGAAACAGGTTCAGAAGGAAGCATCTCTTCTAAAGATGATAAAGAAGATTCAACAACAAAAGCAAATAGCCTTATTCTCATAGAGGAATCTGAGGATAAGGATGAGGTAAGCATTTTTGATGAAATAAATTTTCTATGTGATGATTTCAAAAATGATTTTAAGGGATTCTGTTAGATCAACTAAAAGCTAAACAAGAAATTAAGGATCTAAAAGAACAAATTAATATGAGAAAAATAGAGGATACATGTTCAAAAAATTATGAACTAAGGTGTGAAATCTATAAAACAGAAAAGGAGATAAATAGTGCTAAAATAGAAAATAAACTCCTTAAGAATAAGGTATCCCAGGCAAAAGCTTTTGAAGAATCTATAAAAGTCAGAAGCCAAACACTTAAAGAAATCACTGAAAAACAAATAATCAGATATAAGAATCTGGGGCTAGGGGCTGATCCTTCAACCAGTTCAATACCATCTACCAAACCTGCTTGGATGAGCCCTGTTAAATTTACTAAACCCATCAAATCAACAAACTTAGAAGAAGACTCACAAAATAAAGACTTCACCTTCAAGGAGATAAAACATTTTGATGAAACATCATACTATTCAGATGAAGACTCTCAAACTCCTTCTGAGAAGGCAACTAGGCCAAAAGAAACAATTCATAAAGAAATAAATGACCAACCAGAAAAAGGGAAAAATAAATCTGTGAAGACACAATTGCGTCGACTCCATATCAACGTATGATTGATAGTACGTCGAATTCTACTCAACGCAATCTCAAGATGCTTCGACCTCAAATCGATACATGAATAAAATTACGTCGACTTACAATCGACGCAACTACTTCCATGCATCGATTCCAGATCAACGCAATCTAGAGAAAGCATCGAATATATATCGACGCAACTCTCAACATACGTCGAATAGATATCGACGCATAAAACCTCAGAGCAACTTAAATACAGGACATATCTATCCTTCAAAAATTTTCTATCTTAACCCCCATTCAGGACCCATTCATCCTGATCAAAATTTCTATCCTAATCAAAACTTTTATCCTAATCAACAACTCTATCCTAATCAACACCTCTATCCCTCTCTAAACTCAAATTCCTATAATCTAAAGACAATCAGGTGTTATATCTGTAATAAAACTGGCCACATTGCCAAACAATGTTGGCACAATCAATCCAACTGTCTATAAAATTAGTCCAAGGCTTACTTAGAAAACCTTAGGATTAGGAAGAAATAATCTCTCAAGAAAAACTTAGAATTTTCAAGACAAAATAAAAGTCACGTCGATTTCTTAAACGATGCATCATCGATAGAAAACCCTAACATCTCAATTTAGATTGTACCGACGCATACATCGACTTCCACTCGACCCAACGTCAACTTCATGAAAAAGAGCGGCAATACTAAAATATTTTTGGTCACATCTACTGTAGTACCGAATAAACCTCGAGTTGTGTCTCGTCTCGACGTTTCACCTGACTTAAATAAACTCTTTAGTTAGAAATCTGCACGCTCTCTGCATCTATAATCCTTCTCACTTCTCAGTCTAGCCATCTCTTCCTCTCTCTCTTAGTGACCAAAATGGCTCCCAAGATCAACTCTGGTTTCGATATTGATCTTGACTCTATACAAGCCGCCGCCGAAAACTACAAGAGCATCATGGCTCTTTTCACTGAAGCCGGTCTAAACAAACTCATTTCAACAAGATGCAAACTCCTGGAAATAGAACTCACTGAGTTGATGAATCATGTTCAGATATCTGAACAAGGAGAGATTACAGGAACAATCCATGAAACACCTGTCTCAATCTCTGCAGAACATCTTAGGGACACCTTTGATCTTCCATCAGGTACACACCAACACTATCCTTGGGAAAGCAAATTATTTTCTAAGAGTAGCTAAATGAATCTCCATCATCATTCCCTTATCAGGTAATGAACCTGTGGAACTCACCACTGAGGAAATCAAAAACTTATTAATCACCATGAAATTCTCTAGAGATAGACCAATCAACTTAAAGAAAATAGACTTCTCTGATGAATATAGGCTCTTGGTATACATAGTAGGAAAAATACTACTATGCAAAATCTCTGCCCATGATGCAGTGCCCAAGTAGCAACTGAACATTATGGGGGCCCTTGTGCTGAAAAAGAAGATAGACTGGGGAAGCTGCTTACTGAAGATGATAGGCTACAAATATTCTCATAAAGAGAATGCCTACATGAGGATCATGAGTCAGGTACTCCTTCACTCCTTCCCTGACCTATGTAGGTTAAAAGGAATTCCCATTCCTCTTGGAAAAAGGATGTCCATAGCCCTCTTTTCAAAATGGACCAGGCAAATCCCCAATCCTGGTTCCATTCCTGAAAGGTCTCCCTCTCCTCCTCCTAATTCTCCTGTGCATCCATCTTCACCTCCACATACAGACATCTCTTCCCTACCAACATCATCCACACCAATTCAATCACCACCTCTTCCTCCTCCTACTATCACATCCTCTCTACCTACATCATCTCACATACCTCATATATCAACAATCACTTCTCCATCTTTATCCCCTCCACCATTATCTCCTTCACCAACACACCTTGAACCATCTCCATCCACTGAAACTCTCATCACTCAGTGTATCGAGTCAGCAGCCCAAAGATTTCAAGAAATGCAGGATGGACACTGCCTTCAAATTCACTCCTCTATCAGGCACATGCAAACCCAGTTGAATGGGGTAAATGCCTCTGTGCAAGTACTCAAAACCTCTGTGTCTTCATCTAAGGTTACTAAATCATTCTTAACCTCCTTGGATAAGAAGGTCAAGAAGGGGGAGAAGTTAGATGAAGAGCAGCTCTCCAGTCACAAATCTCACTCACATAAATCCTCTCCAACATCAAAATCTGATAGTCTTGCTCTGCTTAAGACCAATAGGAATGAAATGGTACCTGATCTACATACTACAGAACAGACAACAGATGTACTTTCTATAGCAAGAGAAGCTGAACAACAAGTAGTTCTCTCTCAAGGGGAGGCAAGTAGAGTAGAAAAAGAAGTTGAAAAGGAAGCTGAGGCTGAAGGTGTTGCTGAAAGTGAAAAAGAAAAAGAAGCTGAAGCTAAGGGGGAGCCAGATGCTGTCATAGCTGAAGCTGGAGCTGAGAAAGAAGCTGAAGAAGCAGAAAAAGAAAGTGTAAAGGAAGTTCAATCTTAGGGGGAGCAGACTGCTTTGACTCAGGGGGAGCTGAATGAACATCTTGCTACTGAGAAGGAGCAACTCACCTCTATAAAAAGTCCTGATCTCCCTTTCGTATTCTCTAGGAAGAGAAAAACTCCTCCTACTCCTCCTGAATGATATGTTGAACAATTTTGAGCAGAGCTCTATTTTTAATGCTTAAGTACTGCTTGATCTGTACAAAAAGTCTGTTATATGATTTCTTTTTCCATTATCTTCTGATTACCTAATATATCTCTTTTCTACAAATATGCTTTGATGTGTTGATTAAAAGCTGATAAAATTTCACTCTGAATGGGGTTAAGACAAATAGGGGGAGATTTTTGGGGAAATGATTTATCTTAACCCCTAGAAATGAGTAGAAAATGAGGTCTCAGAGTGAGATAATTAGTTTAAGTAAATATGCGTCGAATAGTAATCGACGCAGCGTCGAAGTGTAGTCGACGCACCCAGTAAAGTCGACGTACCTCTGTCAACGCTCTTTCCATATTTTCTTCTCGACGTCTAGCCAGGTTGAAATTGACGCTTACGTCGAATAGTAATCGACGCACGTCGATTTCTGTGACAGATTCAAAAACGCGCCAGATCTCTTTTCTTCTTTTTGTAGATCTGAATTTTATGGAATTATATTATTCTTTTCTAGCCGTTCTGAATCAATCTTCCCTTCTAAATGATTCTTGGCTAATTTGATTAAGATTATTATGGACATTATTTGAAAATAGAATGATCTCTTTCCATCTACAGATATAATGAATATGGAAACTTTTCTTCCTTAGTATTTCTCTGACTGCTAATTGATTATTCTCCTATAGCAATATTTTTGAATAAACAGAGCTATAAATACATAAGGAGGTCGGCAAAGAAAAAAAAGAAGTGATCCACTCCATCCATTTGAAAAAGAGGAAAAGCTCCCATGTGAAAAGTGAGAAAGCTGACAAAAGTGAAAGAGTGCTGCAGCAAGAAAAAGCCTTCTTCTTCTTCTTCTTCCTCCTCCTGAAGTCATACTGCTGCAAATTTCTGAAAGCTCTCACTAAAAGAGAGAAAGGCTTACAATCTCCTTCTCACTATAGAAGAGAGATTACATTCACTATACTTGTGCTTCTAATCTTCTTGCTAGGAAGAAGATTCCTTCTTACATAAATTGTTTCTTGTTCTTCTTGTTCTTCTTCTTATTCTTATTCTTATTTCAATTTCAATAGTGTAAAAGAGTTTTTTAGAATCTCTCTTCAAAAAATTCAGTTGTAGTGGTTCTAAGAGTCTCCTTATCAAAAGACTCAGGCTGGTTCTAAGAGTCTCCTTATCAAAAGACTCAGTGCAAGATAGTGAATTCCTACCAAGGGGGTAGAAGAGTGGACTACCCAAAGTTTGGGGAACCACTATATTTCTTTGTGTTGTGTTGTGTTTTTCTTTTTGCTATTTCTTTCTTTATTTGCTTAATTCTTGTTGGTGTGTGGGAAGCTTAGATCTGTGATTATTACACATCTTTATTATATAAGGGAAGGCTAAAGCATGCATGGTGAAACATTTCATGGACCTAAATACCCTCACAAAAACACCTATTAAAAATACATATATTGGTTTTTTTGTCATTTGCTTATCATAAGAAATCTAACAATAAAAAAATGTGAAAACCCTATAATATTGAATCCCGCCAGCTAAATGTCAATGCTTTTTAACCCCTCCCGCTAGCTTTTTGACACGCTTCCCAATCCTTCTTTCATCAATTCGGCAACCCCAACCTGCTTTTTGAGGAGAAAGCACGATGCAGGTCTACTTTCTCCTCCCCCACAACGCTCCCTTGCACGGTGCTCCCCTGCAGGATTCAGCGCCCCTGCTACTTTCTCCTCCCGCACACGACATCTCCTCCCGCGTCTCCTCGACCTTCCTCGACTGCCACCCGCCGAAAGCAGTCGTGCAAGTCTCCTCCTCCACAGAGCCGATAACTCACTCTTGCTCCTCCTCCACAGAGCCGATAACTCACCCTTGCTCCTCCGCTGTGTTTCCCTTAAGATCTATCGAAGGCCAGCTCTATCCCTCAGGTTCTTCCCAAATTCTGCTCCATCTCCCTCTTTAAGCTAGACCATCAGCGTTAACCTCGCTCTCCTCCTCTTCATTATTGCAGCTAAAGGCTTCAACAGTTAGGTTCTGGTATGGAGATTTTTATGTGCTGTTGATGGAGATTTTGAAATCTTATATGATTATGTTCTTAAATTTGTAATGAACTCTCTCTCAACTTCTTCCTTCTGCCTCTTTTTCTTATAGCGTGCTCCCTCCATCACGTAACTGGCGCCTCTATTGAAGGCATATATGATCTCCTCTCATCTCTGATTTTTTGCTCCCTCCATCAAGTTTTGAAAGTATTTACATTTCTCATGTAAACTCAGTTTGCCTATACATTTAAAGAATTATCTTCTAATTTATGTTAAAATCATATCTATATATACAATATTCCAGCTCATTTGGTTAATTACACGCCTTTGCATTTTGAATATATTTACTAGCTTCAGTTGATTTTTTTTACAAGCATCTGGCCATATCAATCAAAATCTAATCTTTGAGTTTGATTAATTTGACACTTAAGTGTTCGATGATATGTGTAAGAGAAGTTCCACCCCTAAGTTATTTGTCAAGTTAATATTTATTCATCCTGGAGGTTATGTAGTGAGTCATAACAAGCAAGATTCCAATGTGTTGGGTCAATGTTCTCAGCAATCAGAGTTTTTGAATTTGGACATGACCTGGTTTGAGAGTGTTTGATGAAGAAACATCAATCTACTGTTTAGATGAACTGCATGCTATAGTTTTGCAGAAAAACCGCACCCATGTTTTTCTGCAGAAAACTCGCACCCCTATTTTTCTGCAAAAAAAGCAATATAAGCAAATTACTTTATCCATTTTTTTGTCCATGAATAATGCTCTACTGCTTTTGATTTGGCTTTTATACCCATTGAGAGTCAGGTTGAGTCTTTTGGATAAGAAATACAATACTCCTTCTAATACTAAGGTTTGCATCTCTTTAAATTCAAACTTTTTTTAGCATTATATTTTAATGAGTTAATTATCAGTGCATGGTTATGTCGCATGCTCTTGATTTGGGTTTATAACAAGTTTGCCCGAAAGGTAGATTGGAGATGAAGAGATCAGCGACTGGGTTATTTGTCTTATAAAACTGATTCCATGCTTCCAATTGTAATTATTTGTCATTCTTATGGTTTAAAATGCTGCTATGAGTTTGTATAAAGTAGATTTGTGAGGTTGTCAGATTTCAAATTTAAAAGTAATAACTGATGAGTAATTTCAGATTTAGCTAAAAAGATATTGTTAGTGAAATGTTTATTTGTACTAACTTCTAATACATTGAACCAACAGCAGCGGTAGAAGAAAGATAATCAAGCATTTTAGGTTCTCAAAAGCTAGCCATGGTCAGTTGTACGTGTCATTATCAAGAGGGGTTTCCGCAAATAGCCTCAAAGTGATGGTTAAAATGGTAAATTGGAGGAGCAAGGAGTATATACTAAAAATGTTGTATTCAAGGAAATCTTCACAAGATTGCATGCATCAAACCAGAATATATAGATTGACAAACTGTAATATATTTAATATTCATGTGCTTCACTACTTTCTGTTACTTATTATATTTTATGAATTTTCATGAATACTACAACTTGCCCACTATGTTATGTGGTTTAGTTTATTCCCACTCTATTATGCACTTTTATGAATATGGATTGCATGCTTTAATTTGGATCCCTAATTCATCTCAAACACATGCAGATGACAGACCAAAATATAAACTGCAATACCAATGTCAACACTGACAATGATTATGACTATTATGATGAAGTTTGTACGGGAGGTATAGACAAGTGGTCTGATGGCCCGCGTATTAGAGTTGAAGGATTTAGGCTAATTATCCCAGCAGTGCCAAGAGGCCTGAGTGGAAGAGCGGAGTGGAATTTTGTTTTCACGATGATTAAAAGGTAACACCTAACAAAAAATATATGCTATGACTTGAATATTATTGTTTTAACACATTACAAAGCTGTTATTTATTATTTTTTATCTTTACATTTTGTATTAAACAGATTCTCCCAAGGACACTGAATGAAATCCATTACTACATCAGAAGAGGGCCACGATATTTTGATATGGATTCAACTTCTGAATTATGTCGGATTATGTTAGATTTTAATTTTTGGAATCCATATTTGTAATTAATGCTACTGTTATGTACCTCTTGCTGTGAATGGATTTTTACATTGCGAAATGCTCCTCTGATATATTTTGATATGTATTGCCTTCTGAGATGCATTCATTATAAGTATGAACATTATTTTGATTTTTTCATTACAAGTATCAACTTCGCATGTATGTGTGTTACATGTAGATGTCGTCGCACCGACCATTGTCATCGCCATGACCTTTGTCGCCCCCTCGATCAATGTCTCCCAGAAGACCAATATCGCCCTCGACCAATGTCTCCCCAAAAACCATATCGTACACCGACGACCATTATTTGGTACCACGACCAATGTCTCCCCCACGACCATTGTCGCCCCCACGACAATTATCGCCCCCACGGCCATTGTCGCCCCCACGACCATTGTCGCCCGCACGACCAGTGGCGCCCCCACGACTAGTGTCGCCCTGACGACCAGTGTCGCCCCCACGACCAGTGTCGCCCCCACGACCAGTATCACCCCCACGACCAGTGTCGCCCCCACGACCAATGTCGCCCTCACGACCAATGTCGCCCCCCCCCCCCCTGCACGGGGTCCCCCGTGCACGACTGCTCATATATATATATATATTTATTAACTTTGCACAAAATATTTTTAAATCTCTATTCACCCCCCCCCCCCCCTCCCCCCTCTAGAGAATTCTGGTGAGGTTAACTGTGCACTTTCACACTCTCTACACATATTTATATATATCACTATTTTTAAATAACTCAAAAAGTTTTAATATTAAGAACTAAACTCTCCTTCAAACTTAGACTCTTTAGAATCTAAATAATTAGGTTCCTTCAATGGAAATAGAGGATATAAAATAGACATATATCAATCTGAAGAAAGAGCTAAATAATTAGGTTCCTTCAATGGCAATCTTCTATCAACAACTAAAGTATAATGGAATGAGATTGATGGTTTATTTACCTTCTATTGCTCCAAAATTTTGACACCTACATCATGCCCAACATAACTCAAACATGACTATAAGCGGCAAAGGTGACGACCATGGTGGTTCTAAGAAGCATATGGTTCTTGTGTTTTCTCAAAATGACTATGAGAGGCATATCCATCCTGTAGAATGCACAAAACTATAATGATTTGATCATAACATATGAGCTAACATCATAATCTAAACTTCAGTCACACCAAAATTCAATACGTGGAGGTATGAATGAATCAATATAAGTGTTTCTTAGAAATCACCCCAACTAAATCACTTGTTCTCATGTGCCCTTTATGTAAACACATACCCCCCAAAAAAATAAAAAAATATTCTTGATGGTCATACTGCTGAATAGGTCTGATTACCAGTAATTTATGGATAAGGAATAGCCAAATGGGTGGAGATCTAGAAATCTTGATGTCTTCTTAGATTTTAAAACCTTATTCATATCATTCATGGTATATTTAAAACACCGCTATGATTTTTCTCATTACTGTTGACCGTTGTCTTCCTAAACGATACTTTTACTGTTTTAAATTTTATATATGTATGTATGTATGTGTGTGTGTGCACCTTCTTCCTAACTGAACTCGGCATCTGAAATCATGGAAAACTCCATTCCTTGAGATTGGCTTGTCCCCCTACCATATGCCTCTGCCATAAACTAGAGAGAAGGAGGTGCTTACCGACCTGCATTGAGTGAGTAGAATTAAGATAGTTAGCAAAAGACAAGGCCTTAATGGGCATCGCCGTCATATTAGCCGCAAAGGCTACTCCCCATCCAGCTTCATCAGACTTTGGCTTCTCCTTTTCCGCTGCATGTCCCGGCTGAAGATTAACCCGGCAATACTTCTTGAAGTGGCCGGTGTTATTACACCTGAAGCATCTTGGTCCCTCTCCCTTCTTTTTCCCATCAGACTTAGAAGCATAACCCCTATCCTGCTGACCTGAAGTAGAGGGTCCATCATGACCTAGTTTCTTCTTCTCCCACTTCTTCTTCTTCTTCCCAGAGAACAACACATCAATATCTCCCCCAGAGATAGAAGTCCCCGCCATTTATCATGCCAAACTTTCCTGCAAAGCAAGTAAGTTTTCCAGCTCCAATAGAGATGGTTGATTTGCCCAACCCTGAACTGACGTCACAAAGGCAAGATACTCCTTCCGCAATCTGCAGATGATATGCCTCTTCAGTTTTGCCTCCGAGATGGGCTCATCAGGGTCCAGTGCAGAAATCTCTGCTGTGAGGTTCTTCATCTTGAGAAAGAAGGTAGAGATAGAAAGATCACCTTGAGAGGCCTTCGCCAACTCATTTTCAAGAAACTATAGCCGAGCTACATTCTTCTTATTAAACCTCCAGTCCAAAGACGTCCAAATCTCAGCAGCAGATTTACACCCAATGATGTGATCAAATAGCTCTGGTGAGATAGCCCTCTTGAGTGTGAACTCTGCCTTTGCATTAGTCCTCCTCCAAAGTCTCACCTCTGCCATATTATCTCCTGCTAGAAACACTTCTTGTGTGTCTTCTCCTCCAACTATCTCCCATAGATCCTCGCCAAGTAAGTAACTCTCCATACACGACCTCCACTTTTTGTAGTTAGTCGATGTGAGGAGTTCAATACCAAGCCCTCTTGCGTATCCAGCTTCCATGGCAACCTATGTAGTCTCTTCTTCACAAAGACGATGGCAACTCAAGTTGATCACTGCTTATCCACTCCAACAACCTACCTCTAATACCATGTTAAATTTTTTGATTTGAATCATTTAGGAGTAAGCAGGAGTTGCATCAACTGAATTATAGCCAAACAACCACAATGCCAAACAGCAACACAATAGTCTTTATTGAATCACAATGCTTTTTTACACTTCGAGACATACATGGCGAGACAGGATTCATAAGAACCACGAAGGAGAGGGAAACAAAACACACCAAAAACAAAACTGGCGGCTTGAAAAGTAGAGACCGCACAGACCGCTGAACTCCAGAAACCGCCCGGCTTGACCTGAGACTGCACGAACAGAAAACAGGCAAGACCGCAACTCAGATTACCCGGCTTGACCTGTACTGCCATACCGCCACCTCAGACCGCACGAACTGGAGCTTATTGAATTGAACAAAGAACAGAAGCTGTTGTCAGACCGCAACTCAGATCGCCTAACCGCCGAAGGTAGCCTGATCACTGAGCTCACTGTGAACAGCACAAGAACAACATAAACTAGTTCGCAGACAAGCCGCTACCGAACTGTTTATTCAAGCTACTGGGAAAATCACCAAGGAAGGAGACCGCAACCTGCTGACCGCAAACAGTTCTCGTTATGAATTACGGGCCATGCACCCCTATTTATAGGCGACAAGATGGATGTCGTCACCGCCGCAAGAGAGATACAGTCACCACCCTCTAGATCGTCAGCGGTCTCACAGAGCAGACCGCGCGATCACACCACTTGGACAACATCTTGTCCAAGACCGCAGATCAGCAGCAGACCGCGCACAAGCCGCGCGAACACAAGACCGCGCACAAGCCATGCGGACACAAGCACACTCCTTCCTTAGATCACCAAGAGCAAGCCAAGAACATCTGGCCGACTTCAAACAAGTCTCCAGACCAACCGGCATAAGCCGCCCGGTCACAGCGGATACACAAGAACAGACCGCCTGGTTTTCTACAAAGAAGATAGACCAACCAAGCAGAACAAACCGGGAAGATACTGCAACAACCAAGAACAGATCGGCCAACCAGCAGACCGGCAGAGCACCGACATAGAGACCGCGCGGTCTCTGCGGTCTCCAATAACCAGACCGTCGGCCAACTTCCACTCCACTTCAATAATTTCAACAGTGAAGAGGTGAGAAGAAATCGCAAAAA
Source organism: Dactylorhiza incarnata (assembly GCA_033032865.1). NCBI lineage: Eukaryota > Viridiplantae > Streptophyta > Magnoliopsida > Asparagales > Orchidaceae > Dactylorhiza > Dactylorhiza incarnata. The sequence goes on along the minus strand of JAWHQI010000011.1, from coordinate 18,519,212 downwards.
GTTGCGAAAGTTAAAATTTTAGAACATGGGTTTCATATTCATTAAAGCTCCATATTCATTAAACCTTAATTCTTCAGTTTTGCACAACCATTTAAGCTTAATATTATAAGATATGCAAACAAAGAAGACATGATTGAACAAAACAGATATGCATGATTTTATTGATAATAGATTGGTCATTTATAAATGAAAAGCTGAATTTTACTTTTGATTTAATTTGATTTGCAAACTTCATTTAGGCTTTTAGGGGACAAAATCAAATTTCAAATATTATATTAGATGACCATGCCATGATATATATTTTCTTATATCTTCATTTTAATTTTTCTAATGCTTATATTAATCAATATAATGTATGTTGAAAATGATAGGAAATATAAGCACAAGATAGTTCGAATAAACCAAATAAGCATGATTTGAATGATTAGTATGAGATGATGTTTTTGTAGAGAATATCAGGGATAACCCCAAAATAAAAGTACCCAGCCTATATATCTTGGTAAACATATAAAGCCTAACATAGACACAAATATTCTTTAGGTGACAATATTAGTATGATAAGTTTGAGATTAATGTTATGCCAAAGTTTGATAGTGTTTCAACTTATAGACCTAGAATGAAATGAAGATTCTATTTGATTTGATCTTATTGATATCAAGATGATTCTGAGGTCTAAACTTGAAATAAATCAAATACACACATAATACACCAACCATGGTAAACAATTATAATACCAATTGTTATCATATAATTCATATACATGTGATAGAGATAGTTGTTTTTAGATGATTTTTGATATGAATTATGATATATGATTTTTTAGAGAATTTTATCAAAGGACATCAATAGATCATGGTGGTGTGTGTGGCATCAGTATTTAAGACAATTAATCTTTCAATATGTCTTTTGCGATTTTCTTTATAATTTAGAGTTTGATTCATATTAATATAAGATATTTATAAGCAATGAATATAAGAATAATAGATAGGTCATCAAAATAAAAAATGATTTTGAATTTTGATCAATTTGATTTATAAACTCATTAAGTTTTAAGAGATAAGATCATATTTCCTATAATATATAAGATGACCATAACATGATAGCTTAAAATAAGAAAACAAAAAGAAAAATAGAAAGACATTAAAGCATATCATGAAGTAGAAAACTTGTATATTTAATTTTTTGAAAATATTCTACTTCATGCATTTGGTGATACCTAATGAATAAGAAATTTAGGTATCCAAAGGGGACCAAGTGTGGTGGTTCATTTGGGTACCCAAATATAACGTGTAGGTTTGTATTGATGATTGTGATTGTTAGTGATGAATGGGTCCTTTCATGTGAAGTTAGTGTTTCATTTTTAATTTTGGGCCTCCATTCAAACTTTGGTTTAATGTTATTCTTATATGTCATATTTCCATTGTGATAATCTTTATATTGATGATTGTGATTGTAATGATTATTAAAAGTATTGTTCATAGGAAATTTGTGCAATTTTAATTTTGAGTTAGGAGAAACATGATTTTGTAAATAATGATGGTTTTGATTTTGATTTACAAACACTTTGTGTTTCTTACTCCCATTATTAGGCTTATTTAAGATATTCATCTTCATATTCAACTTGTATTTAAATATAGCTTGATATTGAGAATCTGTATTTATAATTTTCTTAAGCAAGTTGATTTTTGATTTTAATTCATCATTCTTGATCATTAGATTATGCCTAGCTTTATTATAAGCTATTTTGCTATTTTTAAGAGTAGAGATAATAGAGTCTATATGATTTTGATAGTCATTTCTAAATTCCTCAAATGTTTCGTCCATCTCTTTGATTTCAATTTTATAATTTTGGCATGTAGCACAATTACTTTTCAAAGATGACTTTTCTAAGGATAATTTTTCATTATATTCTTTTTCAAAAATAAGTTCTTTTTCAAGTTCCTTGAATTTTTCTTTCAAATTATTACAATTAAAACAAAGTTTTGTATTTTCAATTGAAGTGACATGGGTAAAGCTAAATAAATCAGAATTTAATTCTACTTTAATTCTTGCTTTTAATTCTTTATTTTCTAAGCGCAATTTGCAATTCGCATTTTTTAATTTCTTAATTTTGCGCTTTGTAATTTATAGCAATTGTAAAGTAGAAATAGAATTGCAAATAATTAGAGGATTTGATTTACTTACAGTGCCTTTAAATGTTGTGATATTTGAGCATGAATTTTCCTTGTTATCTTCATCTATTTGGTATTCCTCTTCTAATGAAAGGATTTCTTCTTTTCCACTTGATGTGCACTCCATTGATCCATCATGAGAGGAGCCTTCTTGATCATTTGTGCAATCTTGTATGTTCTCCACTTCTTGTATTTGTTCCATACCTGTAGATAGAGAATCATACATTTCCTTAAGAAAATTCCATACTTTATATGCACTAGAAAAAAAATATTAATTTGAAAACTTCATTTGATAAACCACAAAATAAATAGTGTTTTGCTTTTGCATTTAGATGATGTTCCTTTATATTTGATTCATTCGCTGGTCTAACTATTGCTAAATTCCATGCTTCAATATCTATAGTTTTAATAAATTGTTTAATTAAAACTTTCCATCCTTTATAATTTATCCCTTTAATTAAGGTGGTGCTAGTGAATTTTCTTCTTCATAAAAATTTACCCCACTAATAGAAGCGAGATCATGAGATGTCATTATTCCAGGTTGTTAAGCCGATTTAAATAAAACCGCTCTGATACCACTTGTTGGATCGGTATGCGCCCTTAGAGGGGGGTGAATAAGGGTTTTAAAACTTTTTCTTATATTTTGGAATACTTGAAATAACAAGAGATCAAAATAGTGATTTTGAATGAAGATCTAAATTGTTTTAGAATGAAAGAGTAAGAAATAAACAATTTAGAGAAATGAAGAGTAAATCAATTTCATTACAAAAAGAGACATGATTATTATTGATAAAAATCGATTACAAAACTAGATTTCTATGATGCTAGAAATCAAAGGCGAATAAGTGAAAATCCTTTTTTGTTTTCTATCCCGACTCATATCCCCATGAACCGGTGGCTCTAGCCTATCCTTCCCCAGATACGGACTCAAGCTGCTCTAGCCAACCCTTCCCCGGATATGGCCTCGAGCACTCCCTAGACCTAACCTAGATCTAGTCGCCAACACGAGGCGAATTTCTGCCCTAAGTCCTACCTAGTCGCCAACACAAGGCGAGTTCACTAAACATTTATAAGAAATGATGTAAAATAAATAACAACAATATAAAAACTCCCTATATGGATCTCTTGGAGAAGTAGACGAAGACCCGCAGAGTATGATCATAGTCAATGTGATCTTTCGTCATGATGATGACGCGTGTTGAAATCTTCTCCACGGATCTGCTTAAGCCTTCATGGATTTTTGGGAGTATCTCTCTGAACCTTCCTCTATATGATGTGGCACGAAGATCTGGAATTTAGGAGTGGAAGAGGATGAAGAAGACGGATCCAAGGGGTCCTTTTTATAGCCTTGGAGCTAGCTCCTGCGCTATTGCTATCGTCGGCGCTACCCCAGGTTAGGCAATATTCTCCGTGTGAGAATCCTTCATTTTAAGCAAGCTGGTTTCCTTCCTCTTGTGCTTTGTGCTACCGCCAGCACTAGCTGATACCGCCTACACTAGATGCTACCGCCTGCGTTAGCTCCTATCGCCTGGCGCTAGCACCTTCCATAACTATTTCCGAAATTTTCTCAAATCAGAGCTAGCACTAGCGCCGGTGCTAGAGGGCATGTTGGAATTTGGCTTTAACATAAAATCTTTCTAGCGGCTGTGTTAGCGGTGCTTGCACATAAAATCTTTCTTCTAAGTGTATGCACTTGTGCCTTATTTTAAATGTATGTATATCTTTTGTTCAATTTTCATATCCCTTTATATAGATGACTGGAACGGTATGGGCCTTGCTTCTGAAAAAGGAAAGCTTTAACAGCTAGAATTTTTCCCTTAGGAAAGTCCTTTAAATGATAACAATCTGAAATCAATGAGCATAATATTTTTCATCTTAAAGCTCCTTGATTAACGCAGGAAAAAGCAAAATTCAAATCAATTTCAATGACTACATAATTTGTGGCTTGATTTCAGCATAGATTTGTTAGAGCACGCTTCAGGCAGATAAAATAGTATACGGAGTCCATAAATCCTTCAACACTTCTAGTCATTAAAATCATTCAGTACTTATAGTTATGATGTAGTCGACAACCTCCACCATATAAGCATAACCTTATGCAATCCATACTTGAGCAATCAATCCTGGAAAGATACTTCTGTCACTGTCAGGATGATGCAATCGATAAAGTATGTAGTCTTCCAGTCGATGCAGTTGACAAATTACTTGACTATCTAGTCATTATAGTCGACAAATTAATTAACTGTACAGTTGATGCAGTCGACAAATGACTTATCTTCCAGTCATTGCAGTCGATATTTACCTTAGTATTTCAGTCGATTAAGTCAATATTTGACTTAGACTAATCTTTACTTCTGCCTTTAATTTATTTTATCTATGCTTCTTTTCCTCATGATAATGACATGTCTAATATATGATTAGATCATAGGTCAACATGAGTTTTCATTTTTGAGGGATTACAAGAGTGAAACCATGTTTGGGTGACTATAAGCCTAACATTATATTAGTCAAGCATTTATGTTGTACATGTCACATCAAAACTCATACAAGCATCAAATACAAGATGTTTATTGTCTTCTTAAGGCCTAATTCAAATCAGGAACCTTGTGGACAATAATCCCAACAATCTCCCCCTATTTGAATAAGTCAGAACCTTATATGACAATAGACATATAGACCTAAAATTGATAATAAGATAGAAATACCTAGAGAGCAAGAGCATTCCAGATTATATAAATAAATATGTTCAGGTATTATAGAGTTCAACAATAAGATAAATAAGTGTAATTCCAACAAAGGTGTACGGCAAGCAATTAAGTTTTTTAGCTCTCTCCAGTAGCATTCCTCTTATGTCTTTGGAAATAACCCAGGGGCTTTGGAATATATCTTGGAGGAGGAGGCAATCCATTTGGATGATTCCTCCTATAAATCCTCCTCTTTGCCTCCTGTTTTCACATTTGTCCCACTCAACTGAACTATTGTATTTAAAAGTATTGTTTCCTAACTTTCCAAAGTTTTCCCATGGGTACAAGATGATGGTCTTGGACTCAGGGCTCCAAACTTCATAATCAGGTAAGCTTTGTATTTCTACCTTCCTTCTCTGTCTGACCATCATTTCTTCTTCGATGATGACAATCTTCCTCTTATGGGAAGAAGATGGTCCTGCTTGATCAGCTGCAGGAGAGTGGACATAATCATTCCAAGATTCTTCATAATTAGCTTGAGGAGTGTAATCAAAAGCAGTTGGTGCTAATTCAGGTTCTAGAGAGTAAGTTCTTGGTGTTAAATCCATGGCCTCCCTAGTGGCATTGCACACCCATATAGCTTGTTGAGCAGTTTGGTGAGTGATGGTCTTCTCCCCCTTTCTGATTTCTTCAAATACATATTTGCAGATAACTTCTTGAGAATCAGATATTTTCTATTCCAGCATGTTCACCCCTGCAGTCATGGTGTTCTTGGTTTGTAGTAAATGCTCATCCATCAATTGACTGCATAAGTCCATTCTGTTCAGTATATTTGTCATGTCTTCTACCATGTGGTTAGATGTTTCTTGAAATGCTAAGTGAAGATTTTCTCCAATAGAAACTTGATTTTAAATTATTGCTTGCAGGCCTTGGTGAGTCATGACATTTTATTGTGCAATGACATCTACATCATTTGCAGCTTTTATGAAGAAAGGAAGTGTTTGAGCATTCAGACTGTGCATTTCTTCTTGTAGATTTGAAATTTTTGTATTCATCTTTGTCCTCAGTTCTTTGACTATTTTGTGCACAAAGCCTTCTATTTGACTCCTTTGGTTGTTGAGCAAGAATTGTAGTTGAGCTAGTAAAGAACCATGAGGTACTTCACTTGGTGGTGGAGTTTGATGCTTTGGCTCTTATGTCGCAGCACTGTGTGATGGACTTGCATAATGCTCATGGTCCTCATAGAGGCAATCAAGAGTGGAAGTTTGAGAGTTGATCTTGGGAGTGTCTGGCTCTTCCAGCACACTTTTTCCTTTCCATAGAACTAGATCCATCCCTGTGAAGACTAGTTCTTCTCATTCTTCCACTATTATTTTCTTGATGACCTGGTTAACTTCCTCTAGGTCAAGATCTTTCTCAGCTGAGTCTTGCTGATGAGACTCCCCCTCAATCACCTCAGTTATTGACCTCTCACCTTCTTCCAGCATCTTAGTCTCTTAGGAAGAGTGTTCCACAAAGAACTCCCCCTCAACTACTGCAATGTCTTGTGCAACAGATTCTTGGTGAACTTCTTTTTCTTCCACTATTTCAGTATAATGGATAGATAATTCTGGTTGATCTTCTCGCAGATCCACAGTTGTATTATACTGAGGAGCAAGTTCCAGATGAACTTCTCCCATATTCTCAATTTCTATTTCAGCAGCCACCCTGGACACTTCCATAGGTGCCGAGCTTTCTCCATCTTCTGGGACTAAATTTGGGTTCACTTCCCATGTATGCTCCTCCTCAGTATGTTCGGGAGATTGGATGGGACTTGGAACATGTTATTTCTTCTTCATTCTTCTCTTCTTGTCTCTGAACTTTCTTTTAGGATTGCCTTCACTTTTCTTTTTCTCAACTTGATGAGGCTTGGAGCTTTCTCCAGCTTTTTCTGATTTGGGAAAGGGCTTTTCCCACCTCTCTATTGTCTTGTAGTCTATTCTCTTTAGATAGTGCAAGGATATCTCAGGAGACTCATTGAGCTTGTCTACTAGGCATTTGTGGAGATATAGGGAAACAATTCTCCCCATGTTAGGGGTTGATAAACAATCTTTTTATTTCTTGAAGATGAGCTGACTCCAGTCAATCTTCTTGGTGAGCATGATTGCAGTCATAAGATTGAACAATTCCTTTGAGATTCTATCATGTGAGCCTAGTTTGCATAAGAGTACCTTCCTCACAATATCAGCTAATAACTTTGCTGGAGGGTTCATGTTGCTTCTTTCTAGAGATCCATATACTGCTGCAGAATAGTCACACCATTCCAGGGCTTCTTAATGATCTACCCTAGAAATTCATCTTCATCTTATTCTTTAGAGAGGGCTGGTAGATCAAGCAGTCGGCTCGAACTTCTGGGTGTTATCCTTAGAATATTATCGATGATTGTAGTTATGATGTTACTCCCTGATGCACTGACCTCTGCTCTTTTGAAGAACTCTTCTACACAATGTTGCACGATTCTTGTAAGTTTTGATAGTAATGTGTCAAGCCCTACAGCACTGAGAAGGAATACGATAATTTGTATCTCTTCTTGACAATTTTTGAAGTTGTTCATTACTACTTCACTGACGGTATTGATTTTGTCTGAAGAATTTGGCTTTTGCACCATTGGAAATGCAGAAGGTTTTTGGAGAGGAAGAGGAGAAAGCTTTTACGAGAAGGAGAGAGCGTGAAAGCTTAGGTGTCGACTTATGGAGATTTACAACCTATTTATCCTAATACTTTTCCATAATTTTTTATTTATTTATATAAAAGGAAGTTGAATATGCGCATACCTTGCTAAGTAATAGATTTGAGAATATCCTTTTATGTGGTGTGCTGATATCCTTTCTTGTATGTGGCAATTTGTTTCTGGCTTCCCCATTAAGCCGATATTCTTCCTTTTGGGGCTTATCTTCTGCAATCTTTATTAAGTGTCTAATATCTATTAATTTGCACAATATTATATTTGCGTAGCAAATAGTTTAATTGAACCAAGGCATGAAAACAAATAATTGGTAGGACTAAACTATGATAGATAATATGATAGAGAGGATAAGCATGAAAATAATTCCAAATTTAACATGCCTAATTCAATTTTGAAGGAATTGAATTTTTGCTCATCTAGAGGCTTGGTGAAATATCTGCCACTTGTTTGTTAGTGGGAGCAAACTCAAGCCAAATATCTTCTTTCTCAACCTGCACTCTAATGAAGTGATATCTAATCTCAATGTGCTTGTCCTGCTGTGTGATACAGGATTTTTAACAATTGAGATTGCACTTGATGAATCATAGAATAATGGAGTTTTACTTAGCTGGATGTTGTAATCATGTAGTAGATGTTGTATCCAATGTAATTGGGCACAACAACTTTAAGCAGAGATATATTCTGATTCAGCTGTTGAGATAGCCACACTAGTTTGCTTTTTGCTGCTCCATGAAATTAGCCTTCTCCAAAGGAATTGGCATGTCCCTGAGGTGCTTTTCCCGACTTCCTTGCATCCAGCAAAGTTTGCATTTGAGAATCTTGTTAGCTCAAAATCATTGCTCCTAGGGTACCATTAGCCAATATTTGGTGTACCCTTAATGTATCTTAAAATCCTCATGACAGAGGAGTAGTGAGATTCCTTGGGTTTCACTTTATATCTGGCACAAACACAGGTAGAAAACATAATTTTTGGTCTACTTGTAGTTATGTATAGCATAGATCCAATGATGCATCTGTACTTGGTTTCATCAAAAGTTTTCCCTTTCTCATCCTTGTCCAGAGACACATTGGAGCCCATTAGAGTCTTCATTGAGGTTGCATCCTCCATTCCAAACTTCTTTATTAGTTATTTTGCGAACTTGGTCTGAGAGATGAATATACCATCCTCAGATTATTTTACTTGAAGTCCTAAGAAGTATTCCAACTCTCCCATGCTGCTCATTTCAAACTTCACTTGCAGAAGATTGGCAAATCTTTTACAAAGGTTGCCATCTGTAGATCCAAAGATTATGTCATCTACATATATCTGCACCAGCAAAGTCTTGCCTCTTATTTCCCTTAAGAATAATGTTTTATCTATATTTCCCCTTGAAAGCTTATTTTCAATGAGAAAGTTAGATAAGGTCTCATACAGGCTCTAGGTTCCTGTTTTAGACCATATAAAGCTTTCTTTAAATAGAAAACATGACTAGTGTGAGATGAATTGACAAAACCTAGTGGTTGTCCTACATATACTTCCTCTTTCAAATCTCCAATGAGGAAGGCAGACTTCACACCCATTTGATATACTTTGAATCCATTGTAAGCTGCATATTGATGTGTAGATTTAGCACACCGCTATAGGTGGTAGCAAGACTGTGACACGAAATGGTAGTGTACCGATCGTTCAAGTAATATAAAATAAGGAGTAAATCCCCCAGTATCAAATCTCAAAGGAACACAGTAAGGTGGAGTTTACTTTTGAGGAAGGACTTGAGATTGAAGTCCTTTCGAGGGGATGGAATGCGAGAGATTTGGTTTTGGGTTGCGGAAACAAAATAAAAGAAAATAAACAACTATGCAGGCCGCTATGCACTGCTTTGTCGGGCGGATGGAAACTATGCAGGCTGATATGCACTGCTTCACAAGGCGGATGGGCGAGAAGTCAACTGGATGGAGTGGTTCGCACCGACGAAAGTGAGGTGGATTATACGGGTTGTTAGCACCGCTTTGCTTGGTGAGTGGAAGAGTAGGCTTGCAGAATGGAAGAGTAGGCTCACGTAGTAGAAGAGTAGTCAAGCGGAATGGAATAGTAAGCTTGCGGAATGGGCGAGTAGGCTAGCGGAATAGACTGGAGGGTTTGCGGAATGGAGTAGCGGCAGACCTCATACACACATATAAACAAAAAGAATTCATATAAATGAAATATTCATTACAATACATGGTTTATAGTGTTCATCATCAAAAGTTAGAGAAATCTTTCCCTAAATAATAAATCGAGAGGAAAAAAGTGAAGGAATCGACCACGTCCGAATCCTAGTTGGGATTTACGGTAGGAATCGTTGGGTTGTCAATCTGCGTCCAAACTCGGTCCACAATTGCGTCTGGGGTAGAAGAGGGCAATCACTTCCTCCCAATTACCTGCCTTCTTCATCTCACGACCCGATCTACTCCGGTCCGCGATCTCCTTGCTTGATATTGATGATCTTTGGGCTAGAATCCTCTCCTTGGAGGCTCTTGGACGATGGAGGGTGAAGGAGGATGAAGGGTACCTTTAATAGGCGCTCAACAAGACCTAAAATGAGGATTAGGGCAGAAGGATTCGTGAAAATGCATATGTATAGAAAGCAGAATTTTGAATATGCACGATCAGTGGCGCACGACCAGTGGTCGTGCGAGAAGAAATGTCACTAAGCGTGTGAGAACAACCTGTAGCAAATCTAGAATGGAAAAATAGCGCACGATTTGTGGCACACAACCAATGGTCATGTGAGAAGGAATCCATTGATCGTCTGAACTGCTCGGGTGGAAAATGGGGGAATGCGCATGACCAGTGGTCGTGCGCCTGATCGTGCGTGAACAAAAATGCACGACCAGTGGACTTTTAGGCTAAAAATGTCCCAAACCCATACCGAGTGTCCACACAATCCATGTACCTGCAGGAAAACCACCAGGACCACTGGTAGAGACAAACATCCCAAGCATTCACATGAATAAATAAGACTATAAAAATAGCAGTATAAAAGGGAAGGACAAACTATACCACAATAGATGAAAAAAGTGCACTTCATGTAATCCGATGTATCAATGCAATATAAGCAATAATGTGCAGAAAGTGAAGTGCAAGTGAGAGAAAACTAGCCCAGATGAGTCTGAAAAATCCTATATAAATCAGACTCATCACATATGCTAGAAACAACCTTATTTCCTCCAATCTTGCTACTGGTGCAAAGGTTTGATCAAAATATATTCCTTCTTCCTGTCTATATCCCTTTGCAACTAACCTTGCTTTGTTCTTGATGATAACTCCTTGTTCATCCATCTTATTTCTGAATACCCACTTTGTTCCAATGACATTATGTTCATAGGGCCTTGGGACCAGCTTCTAGACTTTACACCTCTTGAACTGGTTCAACTCTTCTTACATAGCCAAGATCCAGGATGGATTAGAGTTGGCTTCTTCAAATTTCTTGGGTTCTACCTGAGAGAGAAAGCTCATGTGGAGAACTTCATTTATAGTGCTTCTCCTTGTTTGAACTCCTTGACCTATGTCACCAATAATCTGATTTTGTGGATGATCTCTCAAGTGTCTTGTAGTTGTTAGCATTCTTCCTACAATCTCTTGTACTCTAGGTCCATCTTGTTCATCAGCTTGTTGTATTCTTTCTGCATTTTCCTGTACATCTTCTGTTCAACATCTTTTTCTGATTAGTGCATCTAGTGAAGTTATCTCACTTTCTTCTTGCTTGTCATTGATGGACAATTTTCCAGTCCTTGTTCAGTACCTGCAGCACTAAGAGAACTAGGACAACCTTTGTAGATTATGTAGGTCTCATCAAATACAACATGAATGGATTCTTCTACTACTTGAGTTTTTATGTTGAATATTCCGTATGCTCTAATGTGGGAGCTATATCCAACAAAAAAACACACTCAAAAGTCTTTTCAGCAAACTTGGTTAGATAGTGGTTCCCATTACTTAGTACATAGCACTTACATCCAAAGATTTTGAAGTAGACTAGAGTTGATTTTCTACCTTTCACAAGTTAATAAGTAGTCTTGTTATAATTCTTGATGATTAATGCCCTATTTTGAACATGGCAAGATGTGTTGATAGCCTCAGCTCAGAAGTATTCTGGAAGTAAGGAGTCACTCAGCATTGTTCTACTAGCTTCAATAAGAGTTATATTCCTTCTCTCTGCAAATCCATTTTATTGAGGAGTTCTAGGAGAGGAAAAATTTTGAAAGATACCTAGGCTTTCACAGAGCTTGGTCATGTCTCCTAATTGAAATTCAATTTCTTGGTCACTTCTAATTTTGGCAATGGAACTGCCCATTTCATTCTGTATTTGCCTGACAAAATTAGTGAATATATCTAGAGTATCTGATTTTTGCTTAAGAAAGAACACCCAAGTGAACCTAGAAAAATCATCAACAATTACAAATATATAGACTTTCCCTCCTAAGCTGTGAATGGGCATAGGACCAAACAAGTCCATGTGCAGTAAGTATAAATATCTAGTGGAATCCTTAACCCCAATTGGTTTGAATGAGGCCTTTGTTTACTTTCCCATTTGACAAGCATGACAAGGGCTTTCCTGAACATATTTCTATATGGGGCCAGCTTTAACCAAATTTTCTGATAAGAGCTTGTTGATTGTCTTATAGTTAATATGAGCTAGTCTCTTATGCCATTGGACGCAGAGTCTTGCTCTATTCTCAGCCATAAGCAGATAGAAGAATTTGAATTTGCACATAGAAAATTAAGATAATAAATATTTCCACTCCTACTGTCAGTTAGTATAATCTCTTCATATTTCTTAATTATGCAATCATCCTTATGGAATACAATCACATAGCCAAGATCATACAGTTGACATATGTTGATCAAATTGTGTTGCAATCCTTCTACATAAGCTACCCTTATGATGGTGACTTTGCCATTTGAGATCTTAACATAGCCTTTAGTCTTTCCTCTATCAGATCCTCCAAAAATTACTTTTGGACCATCATCTACTAAGGAATAGTCAGTTAATAGGCTTCTTGTTCCAGTCATGTGTCTGGAACATCCATTGTCCAAATACCAGATAGGAGTGTGGTTGGTCTTTGTACATACCTGAAAAAGGAAAATCACTTCTTCTTAGGAAACCAAATCTTGTTGGGTCCTAGATTCTTGTTAGCATAAAGACTTTCTGCAACTTTTGACCAATCTGAAATGCATTATGGACTATGCTAGATTTGGATGCTGGCTTGCCAATAATTGATCTTGGAACTATTGGATTGTACCAGCAGTCAATGGCAACGTGGTCAACTTTTCCACATCACCACAATTCAAACTTGTTGAACCTTCTTTTTGGGCTCATAACACAAATTGGACAGCTTTTCCTATTGTTAGAAGGATATCTGAATGGTACTGCATGTGAATCTTTGCATGGCATATGGTGATGTGCTAATTATGTCTTATGTAGCACATCCACTACCTTTCCCTTCCTTGCAGATCTCCTTTCAGATGTTTTTTCTATTCCCTTGGTTCTGGTGTTGGCACCAAACACAAAAGGGCCATGATCCTTTAGTTCAATTTCTTCATGAGCACCTTTGAAGGCATTATTTCCATTATGCACTTATTTTGTTCCACTTGTGGAGCATTCATTTTGTCAGTGTCCATAGACACTGTCTCTATCATAGTTGTTTGAGGCTAGTGGAACCTTTTGAAATAGAGTTGGTTGAATTTGTTCTTTTCCTTTAGCATCAACCTTCTCTCCTCTTTTTCTCTACACCATTCCTATATGGTGCTGAGAAGCTATCAATAATTGGAAGAATGGTATATGACTTAGAAAACTTATCCAGTAGCTTCCTCTCTTTGAGGAGCTCTCCTTCCAATTCCTTAATGGTCCTTTCTTTTTGAACCAATGGATCTGCTTGAAAATCAACTATTTTCTTGAACTCAATTATCTTAGAGTTCATCTGATAGATTCTATCTAGCTTCTCATACAGTTGAGACTTCAGGAGTTTGAGATTCTCAATCTCCTATGCCTGCTTCTTAGCAAGCTTTTTGCTTTTCCTTAATGCCTCAAGGAGAGCATTGTACTCCTCAATAATTTTTTTTTTTGTTTTTTTAAAAATTTGTTCTCTGATTCAGAGTCATTCTCATCATTGAGTGATGAGTTTTCCTCTGACTCAGCATCAGTCTCATAATCAGATAATATAAAGGAAGTTTTGACTTTTACCTCATCAAGATGGGAGTCATCCTGATCTTCCCCTTCAGTCATAGCAATAAGCCCGCAACTATCATTATTTTCTTCAGTGTCACAATCAGATAGTGGCAGTGGTGCTCTGATGCTTATCCTGATAGCAATTTGCTCTATATCTTCTGTTAGTGCACTCAGCCCAATATAGGCTTCCTCTTCGTCAGACTCAGAAGATCTTGAGTCACTGTCACTCAAGGTCTTTTCCTTCTTTGCCAAGTGGCTCTTTTCAGACCTTTTGTTTGAGTGATACCTCTTTTCTTCAGACTTGTTGTTGTTCTTTCCCCTTGATGGGCAGTGAGCAATCATATGTCCTGATTTTCTGCACCCAAAGCAAATTGTGTCATCAGAAATAGACTTATTCTATTTAGATTCATACTTGTCCCTCTTGATGTCTCTTCTTGATCTGTGTGAATTGTTGTGATGTTTTTTGGAGCTGGAGGAAGAAGAAGTTTTTCTCTTCCATTGCTTCCTTCTGCTCAACATCTTCTTCAGCTGCCTTGTGAACAAGGCCATGTCTCCATCTGACAGTTCTTCTCCAAAAGTGCTTGGTTTAGATTCCTCTAATTCAGCTGCTCTTTTGGGAGGGTATGAGGCCTTCTCTTTGCCTCTTCTAGAGCTCTCAGCTTTTAGGGCCACTGATTTTTCTTTAATATGGACTTCTTCACTTTTCATGATATTCAATTGCAATTCATGGGACAGCAATTTCCCAAACAAGTTTTGTGGCTAGATATTACTTATATTTCCCAATTCTCTTATTGCACATATCTTAATGTCTCATTCCTTGTTGAGGGACCTTAAGAACTTGTCATTGAGTTCATAATTTATGAAGGTTCTTCCATAATTCGTCAGTCCATTCACTATCCAGAAGAATTTCTCATAGCAATCAACTATGTTGTCTTTCCTTTCATGTCTGGAGGCTTCATACTCTTCATTCAATATGGACTTTCTATCATCCCTTACTTCCTCTACACCTTCCATGTACACAATCAAAGTGTCCCACATTTCTTTTGTTGTTTGACATTGAATGAGGTTCTGAAATGTGGAGTCATCAATGGCACTAACTAAAATATTTTTAGCTCTTTTATCCATAGTGCCCTAAGATGACCTCATCCTTTGTCATCTATGAGAGTTTCTTTTGCACTCTCAGATTTGCATCAATAGTTGAGACCTTCATGGGGATGATAGGTCCCTCTTCAATGGTGGTGAAAGTCCTAGTGTCACTGGCCTCCATATATAGCTTAACTTTTTGCGCTACTAGAAAAATGACTTTTAGCCACACTTTTTTTGCCACGGGTCAAAAATCGTGGCTAATAGTTAAGTATTAGTCACGACCCCTAATTCGTGGCTAATAATCAAGTATTAGACACAGATGCCTAATTCATGGCAAAAAAGAAATTATTAGCCCGGTTTATCGAATTAGTGGCTAAAAAGATACTATTAGCCACAGTTTCCTAATTTGTGGCTAATATTTACCATAATTCTTAATTCATGGAAAATACAGAAGTATTAGTGATGGTTTTTTGTCGTGATAAAAAAACTAGTACATAATTGCCTACAATTTTGTTTTTTTATTCATATCATATGAGTAAATATATAAATGTGTCAATTTAAACATTAATTTAGCTTTGTTGTTCATAACATATACATAAATATGTTGATCTAAGATCAATACTTTGCCAAACCACCGCAATAGATATCGATCTACTGAAAATCCAAAGTGATGTCATTATAATATATATATATATTTATATTTATATATATTTATATATATATATATACTATTCTATAAATAAGAAACTCCCTTTGTGCAACATTCAATATGCCTCTTCTACCCCTCCTCTTCCTAATATATTTTCAGTTTTCAAAATAATTTAAAAAAATAAATGCATTAAAGTCATTTCCTGCTCACAAATTATTATGCTCGCCTTTGTAATCCTACAGCCGAAGCCCTCTCCCCGACAATCCCTCACCCCATCTTTTCAAGATGCCCTCATCGCATCGATGCGCTCTCCAACGAAGGAGGACCGAAGCTTGCCGCAAGCGGAAGCTCTCTAAAGGAGGATCCTCGGTGATGCTCACCTGCATGCGTCAAAGACCTAGGCGAAGCTCCCATGCAGGCGACAAACCCCTTGATCAAAGCAGGCGACGATGCCCTGGGCTGAAGCAAGCTCCCAACTATTGCAAGAAGGTGATCATCTTCTTCAACTCCTCTCTTTGAATCTCGACCGCCTCCGATGGTCTTCCACCGCCACCGATTGTCTTCCACCGCCTGCAACTCTCTCCTTCTTCCGATCAACAACTGTGTTCTTCATTCGGCTGCCGACATCACTTCTTCCAGCAGGTAACATGGCTTACTCTTCCTTTGAATTCTTCTTCTTACTTACTCTTACTTAGGATTTTCTCTAGCAGCCTGTAATCCATTAGCGTGGACATCCCTCTGATGGTTTGATATTCGTATGTTTTGTATTTTCATTTGGCTTCGCAGGTTTTACATTTGTATTGTGCAGCGAAGCTCTTTCCTCCAACCCGATCATCCTCCAAGTATTGATTCTTCTTTCGTAAACAATCAACTCGCCATACATACTGCGCATTTCATTTTAATTCTAAGTGATTTATCATGCATATGTGCTATTTAGAAATCTGCCTATTTTAGGTTGGGAACAGCTATCAGTTCGTAATGTTATCTCTTAGTTTGCATCCATAAAATCTCTTGCTAACAGTTCATTCTTTTTGAATTTGTTGGGTCGTAGGAGGATAAGAGATTGATTGGATGGAAGAAGCAGCTTCTGGGAAGTGTGTATTTCAATTTAGGCGGAGATAAATAACTTATTTTCATCGTTATGGATTTTAATTCAGGTTTTCATAAAGATGAACATTATCTCTAATTGGCTTTTATTAGTCCATAACTATTATGCACTCTATTTTTGTGTGTAGACTTGGGGCAACTCCAATATTTTAGGCAAGGATCTCAAAAAATTAATTTGTTATTCAAGTTCTGCAGCATTTCTTCTACTGGATTTCACCTACCAAATACTAAATTAATTTTACATCCAGTTCTTCCAAAAATCAATTAAGGATGATGAAGTTTAATGAGTAATGACCAAAAAATCAGAGTTCATTTGTCCAGATGGATATGTGATCTTTATACAAATTAAACAAAATAGGAGTGTAGTTAGTGCAAACATCATAGACATGGTTTCACACCTCAATCAAATAATTACCTCTTCCTTTAACAAGGTGATCATATTATTGTTAGTACACAACCATACATGGTAATATATATTTAACATAGGTTGCTACTGAATCTTCTCATTGACTATTTTGTTTGCAAGTTTGTCATCTCCCTCAAGAATGTGGGAGCCCCGACCGAATGTCGCCGCACACGCAGAATGTCGCCGCACACGCAGAATGTCGCCGCACATGCAGAATGTCATCATACCCGGAGAACGCAGCCAATGACAAATGTCGCCACGGCTATTGAATCTTTTAATTGATTGGTTGTAGGATTAATTAATTGTGATGGATTTAAGCTAAATTCCTTTCATTTATTTCACCTAATAGGTGAAGATCTGAACATACTATTTCGTACAAGTTCCATTTTTCTTCCCAATATATCTCTGGATCATTGAATCTCAAGCTTCCTCCCTTTGCTAACTATGAAGTGATTCCTATCACGTTTCATTATCATTTTAAGATGGCTACTTGAGATTGCGCCAGATGTTTTTGTTTCCAATGATGTAATAGTTTTTTTTATCAATTTAATTTTATTATTTACTTTACTGCCAGGCATATTTAGTTAGTTATTCTGTCCTTGTGTGCGAACTTCTGTTTTTGTTGGCCATGTGCAAGCATATTCTATGTGAGGTTATTAATTTAAAGTACTAAGACTAAATAAACACTTGTATACTCTGTTCACCCACTGCACATATTGTTAACGTATACATGATACAAGCACCTTCTCACACACAAACAAATGCATACTATTAGCATGTTTATAATTAGCATTAAAATCAATTCAGGATAAGCTTTGTACAATTTGCTCCAACAAACTTTGACTAATTATAGTTCTTATTTTGGACTATGTCATATCGACTGACCATCTTGATGTTGTTGAGCCATTTTATATCTAATTAAGTCATTTTTGTCTAATGTGAGTGGTTGCTAATTGTGTACAGGCTGATGACACTATCCTTCGAGAGATAGAGGCAAATGTTAGAGAAGAATGTAGGACGCTAGGTCTAGTTGATTATGTTAAGGTAAGGTGAGTTTCAATATTTCATCGAAATGTCATGCAATTATCTTGCAGCGCAGTTTAGAGAAGAATGTACTGTGCTAAATGTTTTTGCAAATTGTATTGTAGCGCTGTTTCAACTTAGAGAAGAATGTACGATGCTAGAGAAGAATGTACTGCTAGTTCACCGCACTAGTGTCACTTATGTTTAAAGAAGAATGTACTTTTATCACAGTTGTGCTAAAGAATGGATATTTATAGATTTTTTTCATGTATTTCAGTTTAATTAAAGATAAAAACACATTTATTCTGTATTGAGGGGTTTGGGCTATTGCCCACCCACTTTTCTCTATTAATAAAATAATTTATGTTGAACAATCTTTTTGTTGCAGTATTTTATTTATTGTTGTGTTTGAATAATTATTTTTCATAGATTTAGACAGTGATAATTTTTTTTTAAATAAATCAAACAAGTATTTGCCACGACTTCAAATCGTTGCAAATATTTTTTAAATAAAATTTTCAAGTATTTGCCACGATTTCAAACCGTGGAAAACGATTTTTTACAATCTGTCATGTATTAGCCACGGTAAAATACCGTGGCTAATAATGAACTTTTAGCCACGGTAGAGGAACCGTGGCGAATAATTGCAGAAATCAAGACCTTTAGCCACGGTTTAAATTCATGGCTAAAGGTTGTGGCAAAAGAGTATTTGCCACAGAATGAGCATGGAAAATACCTTTTGCCACGCTTGCATTAGCCACGCCCATTTGTCGCGGTCAAACCGTGGCTAAAAGTCTTTTGCCACGGAATTGGACTTTTAGCCACGACAATTTACCCTGGCTAAAAGTCCATTTTCTGGTAGTGTTGCTTCCATATTCCAAAGTTTTCTTTCCTGCAGATAGGAAGCTTCAAAAAGCTTAATTCCTTATAGATCTCTCCAGAAGACATGATGCTTGTAGACTTTTAACCCTTAAAGGATCTTGTTCAGCTGTGAGGCCTTTTTGAACAACCTCCATCTGATATCACTTGAAAGTTAAGGCTTGTTGTCTAATAACCTAGAGGGGGGTGAATTAGTGTTTTAAGATTTTTTATTCTTCTGTATAACTATTTACTTTTAAGCACAACCAAGCAATAAAGAAGCACAATCCACATCACAGTATTCCAAGATGTATAGTGGTTCCCCAATTTTAGGTACATCCACTTTCCCCCTTCACCTATCTAGCAGAGTGCTAGATTAGGACAACTTCTCCAAATTTGTCAAATCAAATGATCTTACATTCGGAGTCCTTGACTCCTACAACTCAGGAACAATAGACCCCTACCTCTGACCTTTAACACAAGGTCCTACAACTCATATCTCAAATCACAAGATCCTGCACTCAGGCCAAAAGTAGCACTACCTCAATCTCTCCAACAAGAGATCTACACTCAGATCTTTTCAAAAGACCCTACCTCAGATCACATTGATCCAACAGCTCAGATTCCCACTGGAATCCTACAACAAACTCAGATCCAAAAAGGATCCTACAATTACAAAGAATTTGTATATATTTTGACTAAACCAACAATACTTAAGTCTTTAATAGAAGCACTGTGAAAGCTTCTTCTTCCTTAATCAGCCTTTGAATGTATAGGCTTGAAATGAATTTGGCTGGATCAAGAAGACTTACTCAAGAGGGAAATGTTCTTCAGAAAAAGAATAGCTCTGTTGGGCCTTGGAAGAAATCTATCTCAGGATTGCATTGACTGTAGACTAGACAGAATTCTATAGCTTGATCACTGCAAAATGCTTGCACATAAAATCTTTCTAAGTGTATGCACGTGTGCCTTCTTGTAAATGTATATATATCTTTTGTTCAATTTTCATATCCCTTTATACAGAGGACTGGATCGGTAGGGGCCTTACTTCTGAAAAAGGAAAGCTTCAACGACTAGAAATTTGCACTAAGGAAAGTCCATTAAATGATGGCAATCTGAAATCAATGAGTATAATCTATTTCCTCTTAAAGCACCTTCATTATTGCAGCAGAAAGAGGAATTCAAATCAATTTAAATGACTGCACAATTTGTGGATTGATTTCAGCATAGAGCCATTAGAACACACTTCACGCTGATAAAATAGTCTATGCAGTCAATAAATCCTTCAGCACTTCTAGTCGTTAAAATCCTTTAGCACATATAATCATGATGTAGTCGACAACCTCCACCTAATAAGAATAACCTGATGCAGTCCATACTTGAGCAATCAATCTTAGAAAGATACTTATGTCACAGTGTCGACGATGGAGTCGATAAATCAGGTAATCTTCCAATCAATGTAGTCGACAAATTACTTAACTGTCTAGTCAATGTAGTCGATAAATTACATAACTATCTAGTTGATGTAGTTGACAAATGACTTAGCATCAAGTCGATGTAGTCGATATTTTCCTTAGTCATTCAGTCAATGCAGTCAAGATTTGATTTCGACTAATCTTTGATTCTGCCTTTAATTTCTTTTATCTATGCTGCTTTCCCTCATGATAATGGCATGTCTAATATAGGATTAGATCATAGGTCAACATGAGTTTTGCACCTTGAGGGATTACAAGATCAAAACCCCATTTGGGTGACCATAAACCTAACATTATATTAGCAAAGCATTTCTGTTGTACCTATCACATCAAAACTCATATAAGCATCAAATACAAGATGTTTATTGTCATCTTAAGGATTTTTCAAATCAGGAATCTTATGGACAATATTCCCAACAAAAAGGGCATCCCTGAAGAGCACCAAAGAAGTCCAGAGGCTGACAGGAAGATTGACAGGTCTTAGTCGCTTCTTGTCGAAGGCTGGAGAGAAGCGCTCTCCTTTCTTCAAAACTCTTCGAAGTAGCCAGCAATTCGAGTGGACTGAGGAGTGTGAGAAGGTCTTCGAAAAGCCCAAGCACCAGTAAACCCAAACACCTCCTCTCCAAAGTATCTTGGATGGAGGGTGGAGCACTCGGGAAGGATAGCAAAATGGTCGATAGAACTCAGTGAGTTTGACTTTTCTTTCTCACCCATGGTGTTGAACAAGGCGCAAGCGGTAGCGGAATTCCTTGTAGATTTCTCAGCTGAAGGAAGTAAGGAAGATGACTCATCAAGCTTGGTTTCCTAGAAGATGTTCATGGATGGAGCTTCGGGAAAAATCTCTGTGAGAGTGGGCATCGTGCTTGTCACCCCACAGGGAACTAGGATCAAGCAAGCAGTAGAGATCCTCTTCCCAATCATAAACAATCAAGAAAAGTATGAGGCTATAGTGGCGGGTTTGCGTCTTGCGATGGAGTTGGGAATCCAAGATATCAGAGCTTTCACATATTCGACGATGGTCGTGTCGCAGATCTGGGGAGAGTTCGAAGTATGTGACGCCATCCAACAAAGATACTTGGTGAGAGTAAAGGGGTTGATTGGAGTCTTTCAATCCTTCTTTGTAGAGCATGTTCCTAGGGAGGAGAACTTAGTGGCAGATCGTTTGGTCAAGTATGGCCTGAGGGCCGGAGGAATGATCCTCGAGTTATTTCGACCATCCATTGAAGAAGGGGAGATGATGGAAATCTAGCAGAGAGCTTCTTGGATGGATCCATTCGGAACACTCTTAGCTACAGGTCATCTCCCAGCATAGGTTGGAGATCAAAGAAAGTTCAGATACAAGGTCTCTTACTACCTTCTGCATGGCGGGGAGCTATATCGCAAGTCCATATCGGACCCCTTGGCCATATGTGTGTTAGAGATTGAAGTGCCTCAAGTTCTGAAAGAGATCCACTCTGGAGGGTGTGGAAGACTTTCTGGGACTCGCACACGGGAGCAAAGAATCATGAGGCAAGGTTACTTCTGGCCAACCATCCAAAAGGTTGTCAAAACCTTCTCGAAGAAGTGCCAGAAGTACTAACTCTTTGCTCATCCTCACCTGCAGCAAGCCCAACAACATCGTTCGATCATGGCCCCTTAGTCATTTGCCATCTGTGGAATGGATTTGATAGGACCCTTCCCCCGAGATAGTGGTTAGAGGATGATCGTTCTCATCATGATCGACTATATCTCCAAGTGGATCGATTCTAAAGCTCTATCCAAGACCATATCTCAAGTCATGAAGAACTTCATCTAGGGAGAGATCTCTTGCAGGTTCGGGAATCCTCTTTCCATCATCACCGACAATGGTCCGCAATTTGCAAGCCTGGAGATGACTGACTTTTGCTATCAATTGGGAACGAATCTTTGGTTTGCCTCAGTATATCATCCTCGGAGTAATGGACAAGTGGAGTCCAAAAACAGGCTAGTCAACAACCTCTTAAAGAAAAAAGTCGAGAATCTTAAGGGGAGCTAGGCAGAGCAGCTCCTATCCATCCTATGGGCCTTGAGGACCACTCCTAAATCATCCACTGGGGAGACTCCTTTCTCATTATCCCATGGGTTTGAATCTCTCATCCTAGTGGAGTTCGAGGTCAGAAGTCCAAGAGTGGTTGCTGCAGAGGAAGGGGATGAGGAGTTGTGCTTGGAAAATGAAGAAGCCCAAAGGGTTTCTGTTGAAATTGTTGAAGTGAAGTGGAAGGTGGCCGGCGGTCTGCTTTTGGGTGACCACAGAGACCGCGCGGTCTCTGTGTTGGTGATCTACCGGTCTGGTTCTGGCGGTTTGCTGTGTTGACCGGTTTGTTCTTGTGGTCGGTCTCTTCCCAGGTTGTTCTGCTTGGTTGGTCTATCTTCTTTGTAGAAGACCGTGCGGTCTGTTCTTGTGTAACCGTTGTGACCGGGCGGCTTATGCTAGGTGATCTGGCGACTTGTCTTGAGTCGGCCAGATGTTCTTGGTTTGCTCTTGGTGATCTAATGAAGGAGTGTTCTTGTGTCCGCGCGGCTTATGCGTAGTCTTGTGTTTGCGCGGCTTGTGCGCGGTCTGCTGCTAACCTGCGGTCTTGGACAGGATGTTGTCCAAGTGGTGTGATCACGCGGTCTGCTCTATGAGACCGCTGGAGATCTAACGGGTGGTGATTGTACCTCTCTTGTGCGGTGCGACATCTGTCTACCCGCCTATAAATAAGGGTGCATGGCCCATCATTCATAATGAGAACTGTAAGAACTAGAGCCTGGGTTGTTTCGTACGGTCTCACTTTGAGGTCGGGCGGTTTCGGAAGCGAGTTGACTGTTTGTTGTGTTCGCAGGTTTGCGGTCAGCAGGTTGCGGTCTCCTTCCTTGGTGATTTTCCAGCGGCTCGAATAAACTGTTTGGCAGTGGTCTGTCTGCGAACTGGTTTATGTTGTTCTTGTGATGTTCGCAGCGAGCTCGGCGATCAGGAGACCTTCAGCGGTTAGGCGATCTGAGTTGCGGTCAGGCGACAGCTTCTGTTCTTCGTTTAATTCAATAAGCTCCAGTTCGTGCGGTCTGAGGTGGCGGTCTTGCAGTGCAGGCATACTGTCTGTTTTCTGTTCATGCGGTCTCAGGTCAAGTCGGGCGATCTCTGGAGTTCAGCGGTCTATGCGGTCTCTGCTTGTCAATCCGCCAGTTTTGTTTTTTTGTGTGTTTTGTTCTTCTCTTCTTCGTGATTCTTATGAATCATGTCTCGCCATGTATGTCTCAAAGTGTAATGAAGTTTTTGTGATTCAAAAAAGTCCTTTGTGTTAATGTATGGCATTGTGGTTGTTTGGCTATAACTCAGTTGATGCAACTCCTGCTTACTCCTAAACGATTCAAATCAAAAAATTTAACATGGTATCAGAGGGAGGTTGTTGGAGTGGATAAGCAGTGTTCAACTTGAGTTGTCGTCTTTGTGAAGAAGAGACCACATTGTTTTCCATGGAAGCTGGATACACAAGAGGGCTTGGTATTGAACTCCTCACTTTGTCTAACTACAAGAAGTGGAGGTAGTGTAAGGAGAGTTACTTACTTGGCGAGGATCTATGGGAGATAGTTGGAGGAGAAGACACACAAGAAGTGTTTCTAGCAGGAGATAATATGGCAGAGGTGAGACTTTGGAGGAGGACTAATGCAAAGGTTGAGTTCGCACTCAAGAGGGCTATCTCACCAGAGCTATTCGATCACATCATTGGATGTAAATCTGCTGCTGAGATTTGGACGTCTTTGGACGAGCTGTTTAATAAGAAAAATGTAGCTCGGCTACAGTTTCTTGAAAATGAGTTGGCGAAGGCCTCTCAAGGTGATCTTTCCATCTCTACCTTCTTTCTCAAGATGAAGAACCTCACAGCAGAGATTTCTGCATTGGACCCTGATGAGCCCATCTCGGAGGCAAAACTGAAGAGGCATATCATCCGCGGGTTGCGGAAGGAGTATCTTGCCTTTGTGATATCAATTTAGGGTTGGGCAAATCAACCATCTCTGTTGGAGCTGGAAAACTTACTTGCTTTGCAGGAAAGTTTGGCAAGACAGATGGCGGGGACTTCTATCTCTGGGGGAGATAGTGATGTGTTGTTCTCTGGGAAAAAGAAGAAGAAGTGGGAGAAGAAGAAGCCAGGTCATGATGGAACCTCTACTTCAGGTCAGCAGGATAGGGGTTATGCTCCTAAGTCTGATGGGAAGAAGAAGGGAGAGGGACCAAGGTGCTTCAGGTGCAATAAGACCGACCACTTCAAGAAGGATTGTCGGGTTAATCTTCTGCCGGGACATGCAACGGAGAAGGAGAAGCCAAAGTCTGATGAAGCTGGATGGCGAGGAGCCTTTGCCGCCAATATGATGGCGATGCCCGTTAAGGCCTTGGCTGCCATCAACTTCGAAGAGGATTGGATTGTGGATTCAGGGTGTGGGCATCATCTCACCGGGGATGAATCAAAGTTCTCTTCTTTGGCGCCTTACTCAGGTAAAGATGCAATCATTACGGCTGATAATTTTGTTCATGTAGTAGAACAAGAAGGTGTTGTCTCTCTGAGCAGTGATAAGGGTCCACTCACATTAAGGAGTGTTTATCACGTGTCGGGTATGAAGAAGAATCTCTTCTCTGTGACCAATGCGGTCGATGCCGGTTATCACGTTCTGTTTGGCCCAATAGAAGTGAAGTTTCTTAAAACTCAACCGGAGATAAAGTGGGATGTTATTCTTGTTGGAAAGCGGGTAAAGGACTTGTTCGTTTTATCGACAAGTACCTATGTTGACAAAATGAATACCAATGATAGCGCGTATATCTGGCATGAAAGGTTGGGGCATGTAGGCGTGGACAAATTGAAGGCTATGGCGGTAAGGGGCCTTGTCAAGGGCTTGCCTAGCTTGTCCTCCTTTGGAGACGGTCATGTTTGGGCGGGATGTCAGTTTGGTAAGTCTCATCGACTTCCATTTGATAAATCGAAAACTAGATGCAAAGCGCTGTTGGAGTGCATTCACGGTGATTTGATGGTACCGACTGCCACCCCAAGCCTTGGAGGCAACAGATATATGTTGGTGTTGATTGACGATTACACCAGATATGTCTGGGTGTATTTTCTAAAAGAGAAGTCAGAAGCTTTTGCGAAGTTCGTGGAGTTCAAGGAGCTGGTGGAAGGTCGGTTAGGCCTGCGGGTGAAAAAATTGAGGACTGACAATGGTGGGGAGTTCACCTCTGGTGAGTTCTCAAGTTTTTGCAGGAAGCACGGCGTCCAGAGAGAGCTCACTTGTGCCCATACTCCACAGCAAAACGGCGTTGCGGAGAGTAAGATCCGTCATCTGACGGAAACCTGCAAATGCTGGCTTCATGCCAAGAGTATCCCAAAGTCCTTTTGGGCAGAGGGAATATCTTGTGCAGCATACGCCAACAATAGGATGCCTCTAAGTCCTATCAACATGAAGACCCCTCACGAACTGATGTTCAAGGATAAACCAAGTGTTGCACACCTTCGGGTGTTTGGGTCAACCTATTATGTGCATATTTTGTATGCTCTTCGGACAAAGCTAGATGCGAAAGCAAGGAAGCTAGTCTTTGTTGGATATGATGAGCGGAAGAAGGGATGGAGATGCATGGATCCTGAGACACAGAGATCAGTGGTATCTCGGGATGTGGTGTTCGATGAGGTGACTTCCTATAAGGGGAGTTCAGGAGTTGAACTACCGGAGAGCAGGGTTGATGAAGAAGGAAAGGCTGCGGGAAATCTTCAAGTGGAGTTGCCTGTTTCACCAGGAGCTCCGACTGTGTCAAGCTATGAGATGGAGGCTTCAGGTTCTGGAAGCAGGGGGAGCGATGCTCCAAGTTCGTCTGGAAGAGGAGCTAGCATAGAAGAAGCAGCTGAGGAGGTGGTTAGTCAGGTGCAACCTCTTAGGAGGTCGAAGAGGACTATCAAGCCACCTGATCGATACACGGGAGGAAATATGGTGAGCTTCGTCTCATGTTTCTTTGCTGGTCCCTTGGATGATACGGAGCCATCGAGCTTTGAGAAGGCCAAAGGCGTGAAGCAATGGGACATTGCTATGCATGAGGAGATGGATGCTCTCAAGAAGAATGAGACTTGGTCTCTAGTGCCCAGGCCCAAGGGCATTACCCCTGTGACATGCAAGTGGGTCTATAAGCTCAATAAGAAAGCTGACGGCACGATCGAGCGATACAAGGCTCTCCTTGTGGCTCGTGGGTTCTCACAGCAGTATGGAGAAGATTATGATGAGACGTTCAGTCCAGTGGCCAAGATGACTTCGGTTCGATTTGTTATTGCTTTGGCGGCATCCAGTGGATGGAAGATTTGGCAGCTCGACGTGAAGAATGCTTTTCTATACAGAGAGATTGACAAGGATATCGTCATGATCCAACCGCCGGGCTTCATCTCGGAGGATTGTCCGGACTACGTCTGCAAACTGAAGAAAGCCCTGTATGGGTTGAAGCAAGCGCCTCGGGCGTGGTATGGGAAGATCGCGGAGTATCTTCTATTTTGCAGGTTCTTTGCTTCAGACTCTGATTCTAGCTTGTTCGTCAAGAAGGAGGGGGCGCTTCGGGTTATTGTTCTGCTGTATGTGGATGACATGATTGTCACCGGGAACTCGAAGGAGGCAGTAGCAAGGCTGAGAGCCGAGCTTGCTATTAGATTTGAGATGAAGGATCTGGGTGAGCTTCACCATTTCCTTGGACTCGAGGTTCAGAGGCGGGAGAGCGGAGTGCTCATTTATCAGGCTAGATATGCGAAGCGGATCGTTCAACGATTCGGCATGGAGGAAGGGAAGAGCAGCTCTATACCACTGGAATAGTATCATAAACTTCGGAAGGATGAGGGGAGAGTTCTATCTGATCCATTGGTGTTCCGAGCTCTGGTTGGGAGTTTGATCTACTTGACGATCACAAGGCTTGATATTGATTATTCAGTTGGCAAGGTGAGTCGGTACATGGCGGAACCACGGAAGCCTCATCTTCTGGCGGCAAAAGGAATTTTGAAGTATGTGAAGTCGACCTCTGATCTGGGTCTCCTATATAGGAGAGGGTCAAGCTTGGAGTTGCATGGATTCATGGATGCTGATTACGGTGGAGACGTGGATGATCGGAGATCAACGTCTAGTTTTGTCTTTATGACAGGCCCCACAGCTATTTCTTGGTGCAGCAAAAAGCAGGACTCGGTGTCTGTATCTACCACAGAAGCGGAATACAAGGCTTCGGCCTTGGCAGCTCAGGAAGCCATTTGGCTCAGGAGGTTGGTGGATGACGTTCATGAGGAGGTTCGAGGTCCCAATATGCTACGCGGGGACAATGAGAGTGCTCTCAAGCTGGTTAATAATCCAGTCTGTCACGCGAGGACCAAGCATATTGAGATTGAGCACCATTTCATTCGTGAAAAGGTGTTGAGAGGATCTCTTATGGTCGAGCATGTTCGGAGTGTGGACAATATTGCAGACATCTTCACAAAGCCGCTGGCGAAGGGACCGTTTACTCGGTTGCGGGGTTTACTCGGGCTAGTTTCCACTTCCCACTTCAAGGGGGAGTGTTGAAATTTTTGACGTGAAGTGGAAGGTGGCCGGCTGTCACGGACTAGTCCCCTTGACTACGTCGCGCACGGCCTTAGCTCCTCTTGCCACCCCTTGCGGCTAGCTAAGTCAGCCTTACTCCAAGAGAATGGTGGTGGGAATGAGAATGAAAACAAGAACACAAGTGCACAAGTGCACAAGAGAAGAAGTAAGCAATAGAACTCAAAAGCTTATTCCAAACTTGGATGGTTACAAATGAGGGGGCCTTCCCCTTTTATAGGCCCCGAAGAGGTTTCCCTCCAAACCAAAGAATATTCTAGATCCCTACTATTCTATAGTATTCTGTACAATTCCGGTATATATAAAAGTCATGGACTCTCTAGATTGTTCTACTGCCTTCCTATGTACAAGACTCCAGATTTCTCTAGAATCTTCTCATGTATTAACCCCAAAGGTTAGGAGATCGTAACATTCTCCCTCACCTATCCTGGCGTCGTCCTCGTCACCTCGTATTGCTGAATAAAGTCCTTGAACTGCCATAAGTCTTCTAATGTCTCCCAAGTCGCATCGGACTCTGGCAATCCCTTCCATCTGACTAAGTACTGTGTACTTGGCGGTACTCCGCGTCGCCGTACCACCCTCTGAGATAGCACCCGATCAATCTCCTTCTCGAATGATTTGGTCATGATCGGAGGCACTCTATGTGATTCTCCTCGCCTCGGTTCTTCCTGATCTTCATTATAAGGCTTCAACATACTTACATGGAAGACCAGATGAATCTTCAATGAGTTGGGTAAATCAAGGCGATATGACACATTTCCTACCTTGCCGATCACCTTGAACGGTCCTTCATACCTCCATATCAACCCCTTATGCATGCTTCGCATTACTTTGAACTGTTGGGGTAGGATTTTTACCATCACTTTATCTCCTAGGCCAAACTCCTGTGGCCTTCTCTTCATGTCCGCAAATTTCTTCATGCGTTTCCTTGCTTTCTCTAGGCAGACTTTGGCCAAGTCATTTTGTTCCTCCCAAGACTTTGCCAACTGAAGTGCTCCTGGTCTCTTTCCTTCTCCAGGGTTGATGGCTAGTGCATGCGGTGTGAGAGGTTGACGCCCGGTCGCCAGCTCGAAGGGACTCCTTCCAGTAGACTCGCTCCTCTGCAAGTTGTAGGAAAACTGAGCAACATCTAAGATCTTTGCCCAGTCCCGCTGGTTCACACTCACAAAGTGCCACAAGTAGCACTCCAATAAGCCATTTACCATCTCGGTCTGCCCATCGAACTGCGGGTGGAAACTTGTGAAGTTTAGTTGTGATCCCATCATCCTGAACAACTCCGTCCAAAGTTTCCCCGTGAAGCAAGGATCCCGATCGCTCACAATGTTTTGTGGAAGCCCCCAATGCTTTGCCACTTGCTTGAAGAATGCTTGGGCCGCTTCCTCCGTTGTGCAGTCCTTCGTACATGGGATGAACGTCCCATATTTGGAGAATCTGTCCATGACCACCATAATCGATCCAAATCCCTCTGATTTGGGAAGAGCGCTGATGAAGTCCAACGTCACGGTGTGCCATGGATGATATGGAACTGGAAGAGGCTCTAGCAATCCCGCTGGTTGCCGATTCTCCACTTTGTCTTGTTGGCACGCAAGACATGTCTTCACATATACGTCCACGCTTTCCTTCATCTTCGGCCAGTAGTACAAGATCTCCACTAGCGCCATAGTTCTCTTTTGGACAGGATGACATGCCCATCGAGTGTCATGACACTCCTTGATCAATTACCTCCGTAGGTTGTCCCACTTTGGGATGTATAGTCTCTTCCCCTTGGTGTAAAGGAGTTCATCCTCTACCCAAAAGTGTTTGGCTCTTCCTTCCCTTGCCGCCTTCATTAGATCAATTGACAACGAATCTGGTTGCAGCCCTTCCTTGATCCTGGTTAGCAACTCCCCTTTCACTGTGGACATAGCTGCAAGTTCAGCCTTGCGGATCAAGGCATCCGCAACAACGTTCGCCTTCCCGGGCTTGTACTATATCGAATAGTCGAACTCTGCTAGAAAATCTTGCCACCTTGCTAGTTTTGAAAACAACTTCTTTTGCGTCTGGAAGTAACTTGTGGCCACATTGTCCGTCTTGACCACGAACTTCGCCCCGAGCAAGTAGTGTCTCCACACCCGTAAGCAATGTATGATAGCAGTCATTTCCTTCTCCTGGACGGTATACCGCCGCTCCGTCTCGTTCAGCTTTCGACTTTCATATGCAATAGGATGTCCATCTTACATCAAGACTCCACCAATGGCAAATTCAGAAGCATCCGTCTGGACCTCAAACTCCTTTCCAAAGTCCGACAATGATAACACCGGCTCGGTGCTCACTGCTTGCTTTAGATCGTCAAAGGCTTGATTGCATCCATCATCCCAAGCCCACGATCTATCCTTCTTTAGCAAGTCCATCAATGAGGCTGTTCTCCTTGAATAGCCCTGGATAAACCGTCGATAATAATTTGCAAGTCCAAGAAAAGATCTTAGCTCGGTTACCTTAGTAGGTGGCTCCCAATCTATGATCGCTTGGATCTTGGTTTCATCCATCTTCAACTGGCCATGTCCAATGACATGTCCAAGGAATGAGACCTCCTCCGTGCCGAACATACACTTTGACTTCTTCACATATAACTCATTCTCCCGCAAGACTCGAAAGATAGTGCGGAGATGCTATGCATGCTCCTCCATAGAGTTGTTGTAGATCACAATGTCATCCAGATAAACCACCATGAACTGATCCAGGTAGGGATGGAATATCATGTTTATCAAAGTGCAGAATGTGGCTGGTGCATTTGTCAAGCCAAATGGCATGACCAACCACTCGTAAGACCCATAACGAGTGATGCATATCATTTTTGGCTCATCTCCTTCAGCAATTAGGACTTGGTAATAGCCCTTCTGCAAGTCCAACTTGGTGTAGACCTTGGCTTTCCCCATCCTATCAAACAAGTCAGCGATCAAAGGAATAGGATACTTTTTCTTGACTGTTACCTTGTTGGGTGCCCGATAGTCCACACAAATCCGCAAAGATCCATCGTTCTTCTTCTGAAAGAGCACCGGTGCGCCATATGGTGCTTTCGATGGACGAATCTTCCCCGTGTCAAGTAGCTCCTTCAGCTGCTTGCGGAGTTCCTCCAATTCGGGTGGAGCCATGCGATATGCCGCCATCGCAGGTGGTTTCACCCCTTTTTCCAACTCAATCTCATGGTCCACCTCCCTCCGAGGCGGTAGCTTGTTCGGAAGCTCGGTTGGCATAACGTCTTGATTCTCCTCCAAGACTTGCTCAATGAAAGGATGTACCTCCTCATCCTTTGCCGCAACTCCTTCCTTCAAGGTGGCTAAGTAAGTCACCTCTCCCTTCTTGACGCCTTTGGCTATTTGCATAGCCGATAGATGCTTTCCCTTTATTGGTGGCACTTCCACCGCTGGGATCATGCATGGAGACCCTTTCTCCATAATGGACATGGATCTACAAAAAGGCATAGTGATAGCTCATACCTTCTCGAAAAAATCCATCCCAAGTACAACTTGAAAATCATCCATCGGTGAAATGGAGAAGTCCACTTGGCCCTTCCAAGTTCCCAACTACAACTCCACTCCGCGTGAAACTCCTTGCAGCGGTCTCGCCTTCCCATTCACCGTCTTAAACCAACTTTCACCCTTAGATACATGAAGACCAAGTCTCTTGGCTTCCTCCTCAGTCATGAAGTTATGTGTTGCTCCTGTATCAAGCATGGCCTTGGTGGCCTTCCCATTTGCATACGCCTCCACGAACATTAATCCTTTTGGCGATGGGGCTGGAGTAGGTCTAACATTCAAAGCATTAAGTAATTGTAATGATACCATTTGAGCAGAAGTACCTTCTCCAGAATTCCCCGCATCGTTTCCTTCCATAATTGCTGAAAGCGTTCCCATCTTTGGACAGCTGCTCATTTCATGCGGTCCCTTGCATAAGAAGCATCCCCCTTTCTGAATGAAGGCCTTCTTCTTCTCTCCATATTCCTTCAGAGTATCATGCCGTTGGAAGTTGGTCTTCTTGTCGTCCCGCTTCTCTCCCCCACCTTTCCCATAATCCTTATCTTTCTTTGGCTTTGTCGTATCCGGGTGTCGTTGGTACTAAATAAGGGACTCAGCTGTGGCAATAGCTTCATCCAACATCTTGACATCTCGTCCTTGTAACTCCTGTTTAGCCCAATGTTGAAGACCATCTACGAAGAAGAATCGCAAGTCTTCATCCGACATGCTACGAATTTGCAGCATCAAGGTGGTAAATTCTTTAACATACTCCGCAATACTCCCCTTGTGCTTCAACTCCCTAAGCTTCTTCTTGGCTTCATAAACGACATTTTCTGGATAGAAATGTTGTTTGAGTTCACGCCGGAACTCCTCCCAGGTATCAATATGATACAAGCCTTTCTCGATGTCGGCCTGCTTTCTTCGCCACAAAAGAGAAGCAACATCCGATAAGTAATAAGAGGATTGTCGTACCTTAGCAGCTTCGTCAACGAGGTTACACCCCTCGAAGAATTGCTCCAACTGCCAAATTAAGTTCTCCACCTCCTTTGCATCTCGCTTGCCCACAAATGACTTGGGCTTCGGAACCTCCATCCTTGGATTGCCCATTGTCATGTTGCCTCCACCATTAGCCACGCTCGGCGACATAAGGTGAGTTCATCCTTCATATCCTCAAAGCCGATCCGCATTGCTTGAATGGCATCTTCCAACCTAGAAAGGCGTTCCTCCAATGCTGGCTGAGCATCAAGACAAGTCTGGGTAGACTCCTTGATGGACTCGAATTCTTCTAGCACATGGGCCTCAAGAGCTTCGAAGTTACCTTCCACCTTCTCAACTCGATCGGCCATCATCATGACAGCCTGATCCACATGAGTTCCTTCACGCGTCTTGCTATGATCTCTCTTCTTCCTACCTTGTTGATCTACGACCTCCCTGACGCGTGCTCGTCAACAACGCTTGAGTTGTTTGCCTCATTCGCCATAGCAACACCACACGAACCAAATTGAACCTCGCTTTGATACCAACTGTCACGGACTAGTCCCCTTGAATACGTCACGCGCGGCCTTAGCTCCTCTTGCCACCGCTTATGGCTAGCTAAGTCAGCCTTACTCCAAGAGAATGGTGGTGGGAATGAGAATGAGAACAAGAACACAAGAGCACAAGTGCACAAGAGAAGAAGTAAGCAATAGAACTCAAAAGATTATTCCAAACTTGGATGGTTACAAATGAGGGGGTCTTCCCCTTTTATAGGCCCCGAAGAGGTTTCCCTCCAAACCAAAGAATATTCTAGATCCCTACTATTCTAGAGTATTCTATACAATTCCGGTATATACAAGAGTCATGGACTCTCTAGATTGTTCTACTGCCTTCCTATGTACAATACTCCAGATTTCTCTAGAATCTTCTCATGTATTAACCCCAAAGGTTAGGAGATCGTAACACGGCGGTCTGTTTTTTGGTGACCGCAGAGACCGCGCAGTCTCTGTGTTGGTGATCTGCTGGTCTGGTTCTGGCGGTCTGCTGTGTTGATCGGTTTGTTCTTGTGGTGTTCCGGTCTCTTCCCGGTTTGTTCTGCTTGGTTGGTCTATCTTCTTTGTAGAAGACCGGGTGGTCTGTTCTTGTGTAACCGTTGTGACTAGGCGGCTTATGCTAGGTGATATGGCAACTTGTCTTGAGTCGACCAGATGTTCATGGTTTGCTCTTGGTGATCTAATGAAGGAGTGTTCTTGTGTCCGCGCGGCTTGTGCGCGGTCTTGTGTTCGCGCGGCTTGTGCGCGGTCTGCTCTGTGAGACCGCTGGCAATCTGATGGGTGTTGATAGTACCTCTCTTGTGCGGTGATGACATCCGTCTACCCGCCTATAGATAGGGGTGCATGGCCCGTCATTCATAATGATAACTGTAAGAACTAGAGCCTGTGTTGTTTCGTGCGGTCTCACTTTGAGGTCGGGCGGTTTCGGAAGCGAATTGACTGTTTGTTGTGTTCGCAGGTTTGCGGTCAGCAGGTTGCGGTCTCCTTCCTTGGTGATTTCTCCAGCGGCTTGAATAAATAGTTTGACTGCGGTCTGTCTGCGAACTGGTTTATGTTGTTCTTGTGATGTTCGCAGCGAGCTCGGCGATCAGGCGACCTTCAGCGGCTAGGCGATCTGAGTTGCAGTCAGGCGATAGTTTTTGTTCTTCGTTCAATTCAATAAGATCCAGTTCGTGCGGTCTGAGGTGGCGATCTTGTAGTGCAGGCATACTGTCTATTTTCTGTTTGTGCGGTCTCAGGTCAAGCCGGGCGATCTCTGGAGTTCAGCGGTCTGTGTGGTCTCTGCTTGTCAAGCTGCCAGTTTTGTTTTTTGGTGTGTTTTGTTCTTCTCTTCTTCGTGATTCTTATGAATCATGTCTCGCCATGTATGTCTCGAATCGTAATGAAGTTTTTGTGATTCAATAAAGTCCTTTTTGTTACTGTGTGGCATTGTGGTTGTTTGGCTATAACTCAATTGATGCAACTCATGCTTACTCCTAAACGATTCAAATCAAAAAATTTAACAGTTTCCCTCGACTACATCGAAGAGCTTCGAGACCTTGCATCGGCTTGGCAGGAAGAGATCAAGAGGAGAATGGTCAAGAACTTCAACAAGCATATCCACATCAAGAAGTTCCAAACATGGGGACCTCATCTTGAAGAAGGTGGATGCGGAAGGAAGATCAGTCATTGTAGGGAAGCTAAACCCAAACTAGGAAGGTCCATTCATCATCCATGAGCCATTAGATACTGTAGGATATCGCCTGCAAAATCACGACGGAGAACTACTTCGAAACACCTGGAGCAATGATGACTTAAAAAGGTTCTACCCCTAGCAGTGAAGGGTATGCTCAATTTTTGTACATATTTATTCATATAAATGAATGGTTTCTTCACACCCTGAAACATAGAAATTTATTATCTTTCTTTTGAAGAATATCTCAAAGGAAGAGTAGGTGAGATCGATCTCCATGATCGGGCTAGTAAATGAGCCTCCGACTTGACTCTCATTAAACTCAGAATGGATGATAGGACGGTGTGCCGGGTTTTTAAAGCATTCTATTAATACCAAGCCTCTACACTGACGGCCGAGATCAGTTCCCCCCCTCATACGTTAGCCAAACTACCCCCCCCCCCCCCCCCCCCTCCCTCGCACTTGTCATCCAACTAGAGAGATTATCAAGAGAGAGTCTGGAAGCCAACCTCCTAACTCGACGAAGAGATGGTCGATTTAACTAACAAAAAGACCCTTTTAAAAAGTGTTATCAGTTTTCAAAGAGCTGGAATCCTAATATAGAATCAAACAATCTTTCGTGCACTTACTGTCATTCCTTATAATCTTAGGAATTTGTGTAGTTAATCACCTTTAATTATTGAGTGACAGGGTGAAGACCTTCAGGAAGGAAGTAAGCCAGAGATAGGAGGTAGGCCTCAAGAGTGTGTGTCATGCGGGTCCCTCGAGTGTCATTCCCAATTAAAATATTTCTTCATCTTCACACTATAGAGGTGGAGTAGAAGCCTCGAGAGTGTTTGTCATGTGAGACATCCCAAGTGTTATTCTCTTTTCAGGTCTCTTCATCTTCCCACCATGGAGGTGTAGTAGAAGCCTCGAGAGTGTGTGTCCTATGGGACCACCCGAGTGTTACTCTCTTTATAGGTCTCTTTATCTTCCTACTGTTGGATCTTAAGGCGCCCTTAGAGGGGGTGAATAAGGGTTATAGAAATCTTTATATTTTACAAGAAAACTTTTGATATTTTATAAGAATGAGATTAGATCAAAATTAAATTGCTAGAAATGAAAACCAACTCAAGTTTATTGAACAAATAGAGACATGATTATTATTGATAAACTTGATTACAAAAGAGGATTTCTATGACCCTAGAAATCAAAGCGATGAATATAAAGACTTGGGTTTTCTATACAGACTCTTCTACCTAAGAATTGGTTGGCTTTAGCCAATCTATCCCTAGATCTGGCCTCAAGCCGCTCTCGCCTTTCTATCCCTAGAATGGCCTCGATCACCCCTAGATCTAAACCCTAGCCTAGTCGCCAACAAACACAGTGAATTCCCACTAAGCCACACACAGACCTAGCCGCCAAAAACCACAACGAGTTCTCCACTAAATTTTCACAAAGAAGAAAATGAAAAGAATTACAAAATATGAAATTCCAAATGAAACTCCTTATGGAGAAAAATGAAGGATACGTCGAAGAACCGCTGAAGATCGTCGAAGTCGATGCACGCATCTTCACGTTGAGTTTGCGTTGATCTGATCCTCCTTTGATTCATTCTCTTGAATATGAATGGGAGAACTTTGATTGTCTGGAAATACGACTCTTACAGAGATTTTAGAGTGGTGGATTAGGGCTCCAGGAGTTGTCAAGTTATAGAGAATGAAAGCCACTCGTTTATAGGATATGAATCTAACGCTGATGTTATCTCTTTTTTGTAATGCTTGAGGGCATGTATCCTTATTCGGGAAGGAGATAGTGCATGGTTGGAAGGTTCTTATTTTAGGCAACCCTAATGTTGGTGTTAGGGCTAACGATGGTGCATGCACAAATCATTCCCAAAATTCTCCCGCAATCACATTAGCTTCCCTCTATAGCATTTTCATATTGGCGGGATCGAGAATCAACGCCGACGTTAGCTCTAACGCCTAGTGTTAGACCACTTTCTTCTCTTTTAGCAAATTGAGCTATACCAGACCAATTGCAGCATCCTGGTGTCATAATTGTTTATTCATGCATACTAAAAACAGAATGGCAAACTTGATCAAATACAAGTAGGATTTGTTATTCTCAAACCAAAGAAATGTGGAAAATTGTGTTCCAACAATCTCTGATGGCGAAGACGTCCCGCCATATGTTCGTGGTCATGTTCGTGTTCGCGACCGGTTCGGTGGCGACGCAGACTCGACGCAATATTCTGACCGCCTCCGCCACCTTACATTTGAAGATGTTGATGGACGTTGCCGTGAAGTGTTTTCCAAGCGTGAAGTTGAAGTTTGCCGCGATATCCTCCGCCAACGCCGCGTCAAATATCCACCAAAATTCAAGAACAATTTTATTTCAGCATTTTTAATTCCTGCATTTTATTTCAGCATCTTAATTTCTGTATTTTTAATTTAGTTTTGTGTGGTTGGCCTAGATTTGATCATGTTATGTGTGTGGCCATGATTCCATGTAATGTCCTATATATTATGTTTTATTCTAATGATGTAAAAAAAAAATTATTGATGAAAAAAGAAAAGCTTCCTAAAACCTAATCTCCCGTATCCTTCCTCGCCTCCTTGTGGCCGCCGGCCCCTTCGTTCTCCCCCCTCGTGAAGGTTCGGCTCTCTGCCTTCTTCCCTCCTCCCCAAGCAGCCGCCTCCCTGCTGCCTTCTTTCCCAAGCAGCCACCGCCCCTCTTTCTCTCCCCCTCTATTCGGCCACGGCACAGCCAACGCCCCTTCTCTCTCTCCCTCTCTAGTCGACCACAACACAGCCACCACCCCATTTGCTCTCCCTCTCTACAGGATTCGGCCAAGGAGGCCGCCCCCTCCCTTTCCCTCTCCTTCTCAAGATCGACCAAGGCTAAGAGGCCCCCCTAGGGCTTTGTTCGTGGCGGCGGATCGTGAAGGCGAACGTGCACTTCGTCAAGAGACTCTCCTCCGGCGACCACCACCGTGAACGATCTAGGAATTTCTACAACCCGGATCTACGATTCTGGGAAGGGTAACGCTTCCTACTCCGTGTGAGATTTTCTCTCTAGTTAATTGTGGTGGTATAGATCTGTGACGGATTTTCTCGCCGCTATTTGCTCGCGTTTATTTTCATTTGGTTAGTGGAACGCTCTAGGAATTATCGTTTATTCGACGAGGAGCGGCGATCCTCTTTTGCTCTTGTTGGGGAAGATCTTCCTATTTTCCGACGTCTTGCTTTCGGAGGATCTTCTTTGGTACAACACAATCGCTTGTCCGGACGCAAACATTCGTCCCTTTAGCTTAACGGATCCTGGCTTATCGCCGACAATTCGATCTTGTCACGGAGTTGCTATCCGTACGCGTACGAAAATTAATAATAAATCTAGTCGAGGGCTGCGTTTAAGTTGGTTTGGGAAGAGCGGAGCGTTAATAGTTGTTGTTCGTAGTCGCGTGAGACCGCCTCGTTTCGGTGGCCTACATCAATTTGGTATCAAAGCGAGGTTGTGTTGATTTCTCAATCGACACCATCCTTACTCTAATCCGTAGGCTATCCGCCCTCACTTGGGTGTGCACCGTAGTTTTACCGAAATCTGAATTTTTTTAGCATTGGTGTGCAAATAGCGATTTTCAAAATTTCGTCGGAATCAACAAACAAAAATTCTGTAGGTTCTTAGTCAAGATATAAGAATTAAAATAACAAAATATTTCAGTTTCATTAAGGTTTAGGTGGCTACAAAATTAAATGCTCGTAATTTTTATACTGGACAGCACCTAATTTTTCTTTGTCACTAGTAATGACTACTAGGCTGAACCCGGGGTATCCCCCGCCCCTTTCACGTATAACTACACCACGGGCCTGCTCTTTGAATATAATTAGGTTCAGCTGTGACCCGATGCACCAATTTAAATTAAATTTTAAACACGGTGAGAAGTGGTGCAGGCTTGTTGTCGATAGCGTCTGCCACACAAATGCTATCACGGAGAATGCGCTGTCTAGGATGTTGGTGACCACTGAACCACATCCTCACGCATATCGGCTCATATGCCCTGATGAGAGCGTTGTGTTAGTGTCCCGGCGATGTTTGGTGCCCCTCACCATCAAAGCCTATTCTGAGCACGTTTGGTGCGATGTCCTTCCCATGAAGGACTTTCATGTACTGCTAGGACACCATTGGCTTGCTCATCATGATATTCTTTACGATGACCACGATGACACATTAGACTTCATGTATAATGGTCAGCGTATCTCCCTCAGGTCCCCTCGACCTAAGAAGCCCACGGTCTCATCTGGAGACACTTGTAGCTCGACCGAGGCGACACCACCTAGGTTAGACACTCTTGGTGATTTTGACACCCTTGGTCAAAATCGGCCCTCAGATTATGTTAGCCACTCTGAGGCTAACACTTTGAGCTTGACCCTTGGGCCCGAGGCTGACTCGATTAGCCCTAGCTTGCCTAAGGACATTATTGTCCCTAATGAGACATCCATGATAAGCTTAGCATTTGAGACTGAGTTTGACTCCAGTGGTCAGTCGCTACCTACTCCCCTTAGCCTTTTGGAGCCCCAAGGTGGTCACCCTGAGATCACTCAGGAGATTGATGCGAAGCCCGAGCAAGAGTTTAGCGATACTGATGATCTGAATAAGGGAAACACGGAGATTGAGCGAGTCATATTGACTCCTATTATTGGAGATGTAGGGGATTTTGACACCCTTAGTCAAAATCAACCCCTTGTATGTGTTAGCCCATCTGGGGCAAGCACACCGAGCCAAACCTTAGGACCCGACCCTATTAGTCTTAGCCCTCCCGGGGACATTATAGCCCCTGCTGAGTTACCCACGGTTGAGCTAATATTTGAGTCTGAGGTTAGCCTGATTAGCCAACCTCCACATGATTCTGATAACCTTAGGGAGCCGTCTGGTTGCCATCCCGATGTCATTCTGGAGGTTGAGGATACTTTTGTTAGTGGGTTGAATGATTCGGGTACTGATGTTGAGATAGTTGAGGAGGTAGGACTAGCCTTATCTACTCCTCGCACTTTTGATCTTGGGATGAGTGCAAGTGATATTTTAGTGTCGTTCAGGGGAGAGGACAGATGGTCCAATCCATTTTCTGTCATTAGTACTCATGTCAGCACATTTTCTGCACTGGACTCTAGACTAGTGTTAGCTCCACCGCTGATCCCTCACCCCTTTGTGGTTACCTGGGTTCCCCCTACGTCAGTCCCATTCTTGAAATACGGCATGGAACCTGTTACCCCCGCTGGGCGTGTTGAGTGGTTTTGTTGGGTTATTCTTCCTATGTTAGCTGACCCTACTACGCAAGATCACCCTAGGCTTTGTGATCATGACACCACTCACGTTAGGAGCGCTAGTATACTTGAATTTAATTTAGGGGACGAAGTCACGAACTTTTTGAGTCCTTTTCCTACCACGGACCCACCACCCCTTAGGACGATCATAGATTTAAGTTTATATTATGACTTATCATATGTTCCACGATGTCTTCACTCACCTGGACTTGATGTTACATTGCTAGCCGACCCACTTGGGTCCAATTACTCTATTTTCACCGCACCCCATGGAGCATCCCGCTTTATGCTCGATTCGGTTTTAGTGGATCTTTCCCCTAGACTGTTGCCTCTTGGCAATTTAGAGAGCGATGTTAGTAGTTTCGATACTTTGCGTCGAATATTTGGAATGCTAGAAACTTTCACTTTA
Source organism: Dactylorhiza incarnata (assembly GCA_033032865.1). Taxonomy (NCBI): domain Eukaryota; kingdom Viridiplantae; phylum Streptophyta; class Magnoliopsida; order Asparagales; family Orchidaceae; genus Dactylorhiza; species Dactylorhiza incarnata. The sequence goes on along the minus strand of JAWHQI010000011.1, from coordinate 18,478,828 downwards.
CCATCGAAAATTTTTGCTGAGCGGGGCCCCAACTCCATTTTTAGTGTTTCGAGATGTCTTTCACTTTTTCTAGAGCCACTACATTTAGCTTTCTTCTCGTTTCCCTCCACTAAAAATTCTGTTGGCTTGAGAGGTGAGCTGGGTAGCATGTCGTTCACGCTCATGGTAATCTCTGGAGGTATGAAGTCTTTTGATGATTTAGCACTTTCCCCTTCTTTTTCCAATACTATGATCAAGGCCTTTGGGCTCTACTTTTTGCTTGACAGGTTGACACAGATGGACATTTCTTTGGGGCCAAGCTGGGCCCCTTTCTGCTTCCTGCCACCCTGGCCGGATGGGCCACCCTCACGGCCCGCTCCCTCAGACGTACTTCTACAGGTTGCTGCTCTGCTACACCGGTTCCTTCACCCCCACTCATCGGTGATGAGTGTTTTTGAGTGGGGGAGGATTGATGGAGAAGACGTCCCGCCATATGTTCGTGGTCATGTTCGTGTTCGTGACCGGTTCGGTGGCGACGCAGACTCGATGCAATATTCTGACCGCCTCCACCACCTTACATTTGAAGATGTTGATGGACGTTGCCGTGAAGTGTTTGCCAAGCGTGAAGTTGAAGTTTGCCGCGACATCCTCCGCCAACGCCGCGTCAAATCTCCACCAAAATTCAAGAACAATTTTATTTCAGCATTTTTAATTCCTACATTTTATTTCAGCATCTTAATTTCTGTATTTTTAATTTAGTTTTGTGTGGTTGGCCTAGATTTGATCATGTTATGTGTGTGGCCATGATTCCATGTAATGTCCTATATATTATGTTTTATTCTAATGAGGTAAAAAAAGATTATTGATGAAAAAAGAAAAGCTTCCTAAAATCTAATCTCCCGTATCCTTCCTCTCCTCCTTGTGGCCGCCGGCCCCTTCGTTCTCCCCCCTCTTGAAGGTTCGGCTCTCTGCCTTCTTCCCTCCTCCCCAAGCAGCCACCTCCCTGCTGCCTTCTTCCCCAAGCAGCCACCGCCCCTCTTTCTCTCCCCCTCTATTCGGCCACGGCACATCCAACTCCCCTTCTCTCTCTCCCTCTCTAGTCGACCACAACACAACCACCGCACCATTTGCTCTCCCTCTCTACAGGATTCGGCCAAGGAGGCCGCCCCCTCCCTTTCCCTCTCCTTCTCAAGATCGACCAAGGCTAAGAGGCCCCCCTAGGGCTTTGTTCGTGGCGGCGGATCGTGAAGGCGAACGTGCACTTCGTCAAGAGACTCTCCTCCGGCGACCACCACCGTGAACGATCTAGGAATTTCTACAACCCGGATCTACGATTCCGGGAAGGGTAACGCTTCCTACTCCGTGTGAGATTTTCTCTCTAGTTAATTGTGGTGGTATAGATCTGTGACGGATTTTCTCGCCGCTATTTGCTCGCGTTTATTTTCATTTGGTTAGTGGAACGCTCTAGGAATTATCGTTTATTCGACGAGGAGCGGCGATCCTCTTTTGCTCTTGTTGGGGAAGATCTTCCTATTTTCCGACGTCTTGCTTTCGGAGGATCTTCTTTGGTACAACACAATCGCTTGTCCGGACGCAAACATTCGTCCCTTTAGCTTGACGGATCCCGGCTAATCGCCGACGATTCGATCTTGTCACGGAGTTGCTATCCGTACGCGTACGAAAATTAATAATAAATCTAGTCGAGGGCTGCGTTTAAGTTGGTTTGGGAAGAGCGGAGCGTTAATAGTTGTTGTTCGTAGTCGCGTGAGACCGCCTCATTTCGGTGGCCTACATCAATCTCCCCCTTTTGATAATAACAAATCCAACTAAGATAAATCATGTTACATAGATAAAGGATGTGTTCTTATAAATAGATATGACACTATTCAGTTTATAGTCTTTATAGAATAAAGACTAGTCTAATATATGTGCTCCCCCAATTTAGGTGTTCTCCCTTAGTGTATGCCCTCCCTTAATCTAGTGAATCCAATTTATTTATCATTAAGATTTATCATTTTATTCTCCCCCTTTTGTTATTATCAAAAGAGGGTGGAGTGAAACAAAAACTAGGTTAGAATAAGGTGAATAGGTAAAAGTTAGGACTACAAAGAGAGGGTTAAGAGTTTTGATGTAAATAAACGAAGTCATGATCGAGCTTAGAGTGATTAACACAGCGGAAAAATATGATAAGCGTGTAAGAAAATCCATTGTATTTTACCAAGCAAGTCTACCACTTGTTGAAAAAGAGAAGGTGAAAATGAATTTTGAAACACAAGTAGAAAAAAATCATAATAAGACTTGAGATAAGCATGGTAAGAGTACATGACAATAGAGCGGAAAACAATATAGCCAAGACAATCACTTTGAGAATAATTTTATTTTTTGAATTTTAGTTTTGATTTTGAAAAAAAATGCAAATAATTTTTAAGAGTTTTCACATGTATGTAACAATGATCTTGAATTTTTCAAATACTAAGGTCATGCATGACTTGTGATATCCAAAAAGATAAAAGCTACAAATAAAGTAATTCGCATTCCAAGTAAAAGAAAACATTGTAGAGATCATGCATTGCAATTTAGTGCTTTTCCTTAAGCTTTTTAGAGAATTATGTAAATATGCGTTAGAATCCAATTCTCATGAGTAGAAGCTTTATGAAAGATAATGGTGTTTACAAATAATGTTTTACTAAGAGTATAAAAGTGACATAATAAAAGCACATGATATGTGAAATGAAGTAGTAAAACAATATTAAGAGGTAATCTTAGAATTACTTCCACACACCAAGTCTAGATATTTATTTTACGGCATATAAAATAGTACAACTACCAAGATTCTTTGCCACACAATGCTCATGAAGACTTATCAGGGAGTGAAGTATTGCTTGGGGGATCATATAAGCATTTTTTTTATTTTGGGTGATCCGATGTACAAATATAAGTGATAAAAAGATGTGTTTGCACAAGACACTTTACAATTCTTTCCAAGGGGCTCAACATCAGAATGCTCATTAGACTTATCAGGAAGATTAAGTAGTGCTTGGTGGAGTTATCTTTGTCATTATATTCATATAATTTTTTTCATTTTAAGACAAAGGTCTCCGAATTCACTTGTTTTTATTTGCAAACATCTAAATTTTTTGAAAACACACTTATATATGTGTAAGAAATTTATTTTTGAAAAGGTGTAGGTATTTTAGTAACTTAACATGTTAAACTATTACACTACACAATCATGCAAGACAAAGATTAAAATCACATGTAGATTACCAAAATTTGAGTGAATGAATCATTATCTAACATAAAATGTTACTCATACGTAGAGGCATGCTACACAATCTTACACAATTTTTTATAATCTATTTCATTGCACGTAACAAGGTTAAGGTCAAGGCATGACAAGCCAAAAACAATGTTTAAGAAACTTATAATTAAAATTAAACATTGAAGAGAATCTTTAAGAGTAGGCCTGGTCAATTTTGACCATCGGAGAAAAAAATAACAAGATTTTTACTCATGTAAAATTCTATTAGTCAACTAATACAACAAAGACATGATGATAAGACGTATTTTTGAAAAAAAAAATTAATTATTTGATTTTTTGTGGATTTTTGAATAAAGGGAAATACTAATTAATAGAGACATAGAAATTTTCAAAAATAGAGAAACAAACAGAAATGATATGCATGAGAAAATACCATAAATTTTTCAAAAAAATAAAAAATGCAATTTAAAGTAAAAGGACTAACACCGGGTGCTAACTCCTAACGTCGAAACAGTATTCGATTTCTTTATTTTTTTTTAAATTCATTAATTTTGAGTTATTATATAGAGGCCTTCTCCGAGTAGAAATTTCAGACTTTATAGAGATGATTTGGAGGATCTTTAAGCATGTTTTTGTTGGTTTAAAAGTGGTTTTTACATTTTTATTGGATTTTGGTTTTTCGAGAAATCAACATAAAAATATGATGTAAGCAGAGATATAATGCGACAAACAAGGAGAAAGGTAGAAAGAAAGTGCAAGTTTTAGGAAAATAGGCTAACGCTAGGCGTTAGACACAATGCGGAGCATTAGCACTCATAGATCAAATTTGAAATGTTTTGAAGACTAATGATTCAGGCATTTTAAGATTTGATGAGACACGATAAGCATGAGAGAAAAGAAAAAAATTTGTTTCGAGGTGAAGTAGTTTCTTATAAGATTTAATGGGATATATCTAAGACACCCAATTATAACCTAAGCATGTTGAAACGATCATCGGGGAGAGGTTTGGTAAAGATGTCCGTAAGTTGGGACTCCGTGCCTACGAAGCAAACTCTCACTTGTTCTTTCTTAATTTGATCCCTAATGAAGTGATGATGCACATCTATATGTTTAGACCTTGAGTGATGCACGAGATTGTTGGTTAGATTGATTACACTTTTGTTGTTACATTTTAATTCAATATTATTTAGATAAACCCTATTGTCTTCTAGTGTTTGGCTCATCAAAAGGGCTTGTGCACAACAACTACCTAGTGCAACATATTCGGCCTCGGTGGTGGAGAGGGAAACATAATTTTATTTCCTAATTGACCATGCTACAAGTGAAGGGCCTAAGAAGTGACATGTATCACTTGTGCTCTAATGATCTAGTGAACATCCCGCATAATCCAAGTTAGAATAACCATGTAAAATAAAGGAATTATTATAAGGATACCATAAGCATAGACTAGATGATCCAATTAAATATCTAAAGATTCATTTAACGTCTTTTAAATGAGATTCTTTAGGATTTGCTTGAAATCTAGCACATAAGCAAATGACAAACACAATATCAAGTCTAGAACACTTAGATACAATAATGATCCTATCATTCATCTATATAATGTTTGATCAATAGAGATTCTGGCTTCATCTTTTCCTAAATTTAAAGATGCACTCATATGTGTAGAAGCTTGTTTTAGATTTTCAAATCCAAATATTTTCAACATATTATGAACATATTTGGATTGACTAATAAATATTCCATCATTTATTTATTTGATTTGAATGCCTAGAAAATATGTGAGTGTAGGATCGATAGGCGCCCTTAGAGGTGGTGAATAAGGGAATAAAAATTCTTTTTATAATTTTATGAAAAATACTAAATTGTTTTTATGTAAGAGAGAGCAAAATAACAATTTAGCAAAAAGTAATTTGTAATAATAAAATTTATGCCAAATGAGTGAAATTAAGTAAACACAGATAGAGACATGATTGTATTATAGGAATAAGTGTTTACATAAATTTGATTTCAATGTCGCTAGAAATCGGAGGCGTGCAAATGAAAATATCTTTTCCTTTTCTATACCGACGTATATCCTCACAAACCAGTTGGCTTTAGCCAATCCTTCCCGGGATATGTCCTCAAGCCGCTCTAGCCAATCCTTCCCCGGATATGGCCTCGAGCACCCCCTAGATCTAATCTTCTAGACCTAGCCGCCAACTCACTCGGCGAATTACCCCCTAAGACGCGCAAGGACTTAGTCGCCAACACAAGGCAATTTTACTACAAAAATTTATAATAATGAAATAAAGCAAATAACAAGAACTCCATTTATGAGATTTCTGAAGATGAGGAAGAAGGATCGTTGTAGCACAAGCGAGGTTGAAGCCATCGTTCTTTGGATGCAGCGTGACGGCTTCCTTCTCCAAAATTCTTCTTTGGCTTTGAGTGGGAGATGAATTTTCGGCAGAGTAACAACTCCAGAATTTTGGCACAAGTAATCTCTTTTGGATATGTCACCAAAAATGAGAGAGAAGCCATCAATTTATAGAACTTGAAGATAGCGCATGCGGTAGCGTTCGTGTAGAAGCGGTTATGAAACCATCGTGGAGTGGTATTGTGGCATGAACTCGAGCTAGCGCCAGGAGGTAGTGCTAGCGCCAGGCGGTAGCGCTAGCGCCAGGCAGTATCACTAGTGCTGGCGGTATCCCTCCTTCAGAGAATTTGCCTTGAAGCTGCTTTCTACCTGTGGATTATTGCACCTATAGTTCTTGCATACTATAAACACACGACAAGAAAGATCAAATACAATAAGGGATTTGTTATTCTCAAACAAAAGGATGTGACATACATGTCCAACAATCTCCCGCTTTTGATAATAACAAATCCTCTTAGCAAGAAATCAACAAAGGTGTTTATGGTAATATAAGCGAGATAAAAGTGCAAATATAGTATATGATAAGCATGAGAATAGTGCATACTCCCCTATCTTAATGCTCCCCTACATAAATGAAATTTATGTTTTACTCCCCCTAAATGATAGATTACATGAATATTCTCCCCTTAATCTTCTATATTTCTCCTATAAATTTCATCAATTAATCTCCCCCTTTTGGTATTATCAAAAGAAGGTGGGTAAGGGAAGTAAGGAGGTATTCTTTATAAATGATAAATCATGATCGAGTTTTTGTAATATAGATAATGATAAAGATTTTAAGCATAGTGTTGAAGAGATTTCAAATAAAAAGATAAGAGTTATAAGCAAGCGGAAGATTATAAGAAACATCTTTTTGTAAGCATGAAAAACATAACTAAAAAATCTTAGTTTAAGTTTCCAAGCATGAAATGAACATATTAAAAAGAGAATATACTACAATGTTACTTAATTTCAAGTGTAAGAGATACTAAAACATTGTAGAGATCATGCTAGGTTATCTAGTGCATTTCTTATATAAAGAGTAGTATAGATAAAGCATTAGAATCCAATACTCGTGAGAAGAAGTGTTATGAAAGATAATGAAGTTTGCATAAGTGTATTTTGAGCAATGTTAACAAATGATTTAAATCACAAAATACAAGACATATGTAGAGTTAAGTGCACAATAAAACACAAGTATATTACTTTCACACACTTTTAATGCACATAATTTTTAAAAAAGTGGTGTAATAACCAAGGTTTACACAAGACACTTTACTATTCTTTCCAAGGAGTACTTGGTGGAGTTATATTGTCTATATTTTTTGTTCACTTTTGTGACAACATTCTCCGAATATACTTGTTTTGCAAACCCAACAAATATTTTTTAAGAACAGCCACTTTTCTTAATTTCTTAAGTGCAATTCAAATGTAGTGTAGGTAATAAACTTATGCAAGTTTTAATTCATTGCACAATTACAATGCACAAGCAAGAATTTTTAGATTTTAACACACATGTTGATTACCAAAATAAGTGAGTGAAAGGTATCATTATCAATCACAAAACATTTACTCATACTTAGACGCATGCTAAGCTTGGTTCTACACATATTTTTCAATACAATCGATGCACTTAATTAGATAAATCAAAGCATGATAAACAAAATAATGTTCATAGTAATTTGAAGAAATAAGTTTTAACATTGTAAATAATTCTAAATAATAGAATTCATATATGTTTGATATTAGCAATAAGGATCATACAGTTTTTTGTTGTTTTGAAAATTTTTAGTGAAAGAAAAAAAATAGAAAACCACAAAAAACATATTTTATATTTTTTGAATTTTGAAGTTTTGTAGTTGATTTTTCATAATATAAATAAAAAAATAACAAATGTCAGAAGTACAAAAACAAAGTAGTACATATAAGCTAACAAATTTTTATTGATTTTTAGAAATTTTGAAAAATAGAAAAATCAAACACCCACGCTAGCGCCGGCGCTATTGCTAGTACGGAAAACAGTACGTTATTTTTTGAGAATTTTAAATTTCACTTTTTGATCTTGATTAAGAGTCCTTAGAGTAGTTTTATGCAGAAGTTTTGAAATTTTTGGAGATGTCTTGATTGCTCAAATTGCATAAAACTTTAGCGTTTTTCAAATAACTCATTCTAAGATGTCTAAGACTCCTAATTCCAACCTTAACATTTGAAACCTTGCATCGGGAAGAGGTTTAATGAATATATCAGCAAGTTGAGAGTCCATGCCAATGAAGCTTATCCTAACATTTTACTTTTTAATGTGATCCCTTATGAAATGATGATGTATATCTATATATTTGGATCTAGAATGATCTACCGGATTATTTGTAAGATCAATGGCACTTTTGTTGTCACATTTTAATTCAATGTGTTTTAGATGAAAACCAAAGTCCTCAAGAGTTTGGCTCATCCACAGTGCTTGTGCACAACAACTCCCTAATGCAATGTATTTGGCCTCCGTGGTGGAGAGTGCAGCCAATTTTTTTTCCTACTAGACCTTGCAACTAATGAAGGTCCTAGAAAATGGCAAGTACCGCTAGTGCTTTTTCTATCAAGTGAGCAATCGGCATAGTCCGAATCGGAATAGTCGTGAAGTGTAAATGAATTATTATGAGGGTACCATAATCCTAATATAGATGACCCAATTAGATATCTAAAAATTCGTTTTACCACTTTTAAGTGAGATTCTTTTGGATTGGCTTGAAATCAAGCACATAAACATACGACAAACATAATATCGGGTTTAGTTGCACTTAAATAGAGTAGAGATCCTATCATACCTCAATATAAAGTTTGATCAATTGTAATTCCCGATTCATCTTTTCCTAATTTTAAAGATGCACTCATTGGAGTAAAAGCTTATTTAAGGTTTTCAAATCCAAAGCGTTTAAGCATATCAAAGACATATTTAGTTTGACATATAAAAATACCAACATTTCTTTGTGATATTTGAAAACCAAGAAAGTAAGAAAGTTCTCCTACTATACTCATTTCAAATTCATTTTTCATCTCTAAAATAACTTCATTACACAACTCTTCATTAGTAGATCCAAATATTATATCATCAACATATATTTGCAAAATAGTCAAATCATCTTTATTGTGCTTAATGAAGAGAGTATTATCTAAGCGTACCTTATTTCTAATGATTTTAGACTCACCATCTAATTTATTTTTATAAATCCATTTTACACCTACAACTGGGTGATTAGATGGTCTTTCTACTAATTTCCAAACATTATGTCGCTCAAATTGTTCTAACTCTTCATTCATAGCCAAAAACCAAAATTCATCATTTAAAGCGGTAGAAACAGTTTTTGGTTCTATTTCTGAAACAAAACAAATATTTGAATAAGATTCATCAGGAGAAGAGCGAGTTCTTACCCCAGTAGATGGTTCACCAATTATTAGATCCTGTGGATGATCCTTTGTAAATTGCAGAGCGCTTGGAGGCACAAAATCATCTTCTTTGGCCTCCTCTTCCTCTTCTTTGGAAGGTTCCTCGTCACCATGCTCCAAAGGTAGTAAGTGATCATCCTCTTTGACTGTGGAAAGTCTTTCTACACAAGGAACAAGCTCATCGAATTTCATATTAATCGACTCTTCAACTTTATTAGTTCTTTTAATAAAAATTCTATAAGCTTTACTAGTTGAAGAGTGTCCATGAAAAGTTTCTTCATCGCATTTTTCATCAAACTTTCCCAAGCTATCTTTAGTATTCAAAATAAAACATTTACAACCAAAAACTTTGAAGTAAGATACGTTGGGCTTCTTTTGAAAATAAAGTTCATATGGTGTGTGATTAAGAGATGGGCGAAGCATAATTCTATTCATAACATAACATGATGTATTTACAGCTTCGTCCCAAAAGGACTTAGGCAATTTATATTCACATAACATAGTGCGTGCTAGTTCTTGAAGTGTCCTATTCTTTCTTTCTACAACACCATTTTGTTGTGGTGTGCGTGGTGCGGAGAATTCATGTTTTATGCTTAACATATCACAAAAAGAAGTAAACTTTTCATTTTCAAATTCTCCTCCATGATCAGAGCGAAGGCATTCAATTTTTAAATCACTTTCATTTTGAATACGAGTACATAATTTTGCAAATTCGCAAAACGCATCGGATTTGGATGAGAGAAATAACGTCCAACAATATCTTGAAAATCATCTATTAAAACATATGTATATAATCTACCACAAAGACTTGCGGTGCTAACGGAACCAAAAAGATCCATATGAATTAATTGCAAGGGTCTTGTAGTAGAAATAAAATTTTTTACTTTTGAAAGAGGATCTAGTAAATTTACCCATTTGACATGGTGAACAAAGTGAAGGTAAAGTTCCATTTAACATAGGCAATCCTCTAATTAAATCACTTTTCGCAAGCTTTGCAATAAGCTTTGTGTTAGCACGTCCTAGCCGTCTATGTCAAAGTTCTAATTCATCATTTTTAGTGATAAAACATTTTATAGATGATTTAGAAAGATCATGAAAAGAAACTATATAAACATTATGTATTCTTGGTGCTGTTAGTAAAACATCTTTTGTACTAGGATTAGATATTTTTCATAGATTAATGGAAGATTCAAATAAAAAATCTAATCCTTTATCGCATAATTGACTAATAGAAATAAGATTGTGTTATAGCCCTTTCACATAAAGAACATTAGAAATAGTAAAGGATTCATTACCAACTGTACCAATTCCCATGATCCTTCCTTTTCCGTTATCGCCAAACGTCACGATCCCTCCTTTCTTCTTTTCTAGGCTAAGGATCTTTGCTTTATTGCCCATCATATGCTTGGAGCATCCAGAATCCAAGTACCACACGTGTTCATTTTCTTAGCCTGCCTGCGCATTTAGAAAGAAGATGAGAGTAAAGACACGGATACCCAAGTGGAACCACCCACAGAATAAGTGGAAGCCTTAGGTACCCAGATTTTCTTTAAAGTAGTTTGCTTCACTTTCCTGCAAGAACTAGATGTGTGGCCAAACCTAAAACAGTTTGCACACGAAATAAAGGGGGTTGAGACGCTTTTCTGGAATTTTTTCATGCTGGAAGGAATCAGATTTACAGAAGAAAAAGATTTTGCAAAAGAAATCTTTGGATTTTTGTATGAGGTGCTAGCGTCGGCGTTAGTGGCTAGCGTCGGGAAGTAGCCCTCACCTCGATATCTGAGCCCAAATTTTCCAGAACCATAGCACTAGTTCGCTAAAATCATATTCAGAGATTTATGCCCCATTCTGAAATTTTTAATAGCCATGGTGAGATCATGAACTTGTGCTTTAAGTGAGTAATTTTCTTTCACAAGCATGACACACTTATTTTTAAAACCTTTTTTTATTATTTTTCATTTGCAAAAGAGAGGCGTCTAATTTCCTTTCTAATTCTCCCATCTCTTTTGTAAGAGTTTTGGCATGGGATAGGGCTTTAGAAAGTGACTCTTCAATATCTTTTGTCATTTTAGTGGAGTGATCACACTCTTGGCAAGAAACCTTTCTCTTTTCTAAAACAATTAATTTCTTGGAAAGCTTTTGATTTTCTTTAATTAGAGATTCATTTTCACGATTCAATAAAATATTATCTTTCATATTTTTATCAAAAGCTTTGCTGCAAGTTTCAAGAAATTCATTAAAAGTTCATCATAAGTGGGAGTAGTTACCTCAGTGTCGCTACGGACACTGGTATCATCGTCGTCGTTTCTATGTCCCATAAGGAACATGTTTGCTTCATCATCTTTGCTTGATGAAGACCCGCTTGATTCTTCGGAGGAGGAGGAGTCATCCCAAGTTTTAGCTTTTAGAACCTTCCTCTTTTCCTTCCCTTTGTGCTGCTTTTCCTTTTTCTCATTCAAAAACTTTGGGCACTGGCTCCGAATATGTCTGGACTTCCTGCAATGATAGCATTCCGGTGGCGGTCTTTCTTCTTTATCGTCACTCTCCTTTTCCTTCTTCGAAGATGACCCTTTCCATCTTCCTTCCTTTTGGAAATATTTCCGGAAGGTGTTTCTCTTTTCCGGATTCCTCATGAACTTTCGGAAGTTCTTTGCCAAGAGACTTTCTTCATCTTAATCGTCATCCTCTTGGTACTCCTTCTTTGATTTTAGTGCCAATGCCTTCTTCTTCGGCTCCTTATTGTATTCGTCGTATTGGATCTTGAGTTCTACCTCAGGGGTTTTGAGATTCCCAATAATGCTCTCAACTTGGAGCGTTCTTAGATTGTGTGACTCTGAGACAGCCGTCACCTTCGGATTGAATTTTGGAGGAAGAGATCGAAGAATTTTTCGGACCAAGTCGCCATTGGAGAAAGTCTTTCCAAGAGCTTTGGAGGCATTGCTGATCTTGGTGAAGCGTGTGTATATTGCATCAATATCTTTGTTTTCATCCATCCGAAACTTTTCATATTCTGACTCTAGTTGGAAAAGTTTTAAATCTTTAACCTGCGATATACCTTCATGAGTAATCTCCAAATGATTCCAAATTTCATATGCAGTTGTACATGTAGAAATTCTATTAAATTCATTTCTATCTAACGCACAAAATAAAGCATTCATGGCCTTGGAGTTATTTTTGCATTTGAGTTTATCCCTATCATCCCATTTATCTTTTGGTTTTTCTAATGTTATCTCTCCATCTACAATTGTAGGAGGAGAGTATTCCTCTTCTACCATATTTCATACCTCAATATCTAGGGTCATAAGAAAACATCTAATCCTATTTTTCCAATAATTATAATCTGACCCAGTAAATAGTGGAGGTCTACAAATTCCCTGACCCTCGGAAAAAGCGAGATCATAAGACGCCATTATTCCTGGTTTTTAAACCATTTGGAATAACCTCACTTTGATACCACTTGTAGGATCGATAGGCGCCCTTAGAGGGGGTGAATAAGAGAATAAAAATTCTTTTTATAATTTTATGAAAAATACTAAATTGTTTTTATGTAAGAGAGAGCAAAATAACAATTTAGCAAAAAGTAATTTGCAATAATAAAATTTACGCCAAATGAGAGAAATCAAGTAAACACAAATAGAGACATGATTGTATTTTAGGAATAAATGTTTACATAAATTTGATTTCAATGTCGCTAGAAATCGGAGGCGTGCAAATGAAAATATCTTTTCCTTTTCTATACCGACTTGTAACCCCACAAATCGGTTGGCTTTAGCCATTCCTTCCCCGGATATGGCCTCAAGCCGCTCTAGCCAATCCTTCCCCCGATATGGCCTCGAGAACCCCCTAGATCTAATTTCCTAGACCTAGTCGCCAACTCAAGCGGCGAATTACCCCTTAAGCCGTGCAAGGACCTAGTCGCCAACACAAGGCAATTTTACTACAAAAATTTACAATGATGAAATAAAGCAAATAACAAGAACTCCCTCTATAAGATTTCTGAAGATGAGGATGAAGGATCGTTGTAGCACAAACGAGGTTGAAGCAATCGTTCTTTGGATGCAGCCTGACGGCATCCTTCACCAGAAATCTTCTTTGGCTTTGAGTGGGAGATGAATTTTTGGCAGAGTAAAAACTCCTGAATTTTGGCACAACTAATCTTTCTGGGATATGCCACCAAAAACGAGAGAGAAGACATCAATTTATAGAACTTGAAGATAGAGCCTACGGTAGCATTCGTGTAGAAGCGGTTACGAAACCGTTATGGCGTAGCGTTGTGGCACGAACTCGAGCTAGCGCCAGGCGGTTGTGCTAGCGCCTGCGGTAGCGCTAGTGCCAGGCGGTATCGCTAGCGCTGGCGGTATCCCTGATGCGCAGATCTTAGCACACCGCTATAGACGGTAGCAAGACTGCGGCACGAAACGGCAGTGTACCGATCGTTCAAGTAATATAAAATGAGGAGTAATCCCCGAGTATCAAATCTCGAAGGAACACAGTAAGGTGGAGCTAACTATCGAGATAGGACTTGAGATTGAAGTCCTTTTATCGGATGGGATACGAAAACGGGTGTTTTCGTTGGCGGAAATAAAGAGAAAAATATTATAACTACTCCTATGCAATGCCGCTATGCAAAGCTTCGCTTTTCGGGATGGAGACTAGGCAGGCCTTGAGCGCGCTGCTTCGCAAGGGCGGATGGACGAGTAGGCAAATGGAATGAGGGTCGCAAGCACCTCTTCGACAAGCACGCCACTGGCAATTGCTAGTGCGGCACACGAACGTGATGGCAGAATGGAAAATGGATGGCGGCGCATCTCATACACACATATAAATGAAAAGATACATTCACATGGACATGAAATAACTTTATAAAACAAGGTCTATAGTGCTCATCATCAAATAATAAAGGATCTAACTATTACAATCACAAAATACAAAGGAAGAGAAAGTAAGGAATCGACCGAATCCGAAGTCTTGTTGAGGGTTCATGGTTGGAATTGCTGGGTTGTCAATCCGCGTCCATGCTCGGTCCTCGACTGCGTCCGGGGTAAAGAAGGCTGTCACTACCCTCCAATGGCCCGTCTTCTTCGTGTCACGATTCAGCACATAACCTAGCTTCCTTCTCTTTGAATGATGGCGGATGAAGAGCTGGATCATTCTCCTTGAAGCTTAAGGATGATGGAGGAGGCCTAGGGACAAGCCCTGATGGAGTGGAGGAAGGCGTACGGAGCTGGAGCTCCTTTTGCGGTGGAAAAAGCGGAATAAGTACAATCCCCTGGACTAGGGCAGAGAAATGCGCTTTTATAGAAAAGAGTTAGAAAAATGGTCACGCGCGGTTGAACGCACGACCGTGCGTAGACAGTGCGAAACTTATTAAAAAGACAGCGCAGGAAGACGACCAGGACCTCCCGTGCGATTTACTCACGCACGGGCAAATCTACCCGTGCGTCAAAATGCATGGGTAAATTCGTAAAGGGGAAAAACAAGGCCAATCAGGGAGAGCGTGCGATTCCTTCACGCACGGTCGTTTCCCGTGCGCAGAGACGCACGAATAACGACAGAACATCAGTTTCCTCCTTAGCAAAGGGCGCACGACCAAAACCGACCGTGTGCCAACATAGCGCACGATCGTGCGATATGTACAGACATGAACTTAGGCTGAAACTGATGAAATGTCCACCTGCATTAGCCACAATAAAGCTGGGAATACCCTTCCAGCACAGGAAATAAAGCATAAAAAGAAAGAGGATCACGCTATGCTTACCCTCGACACTAAAACGTGCAAACGCACACCACAACGGGCCTAAGTGCACTTCAAGTGAGAATTGTGAATAAATAAAATATAAGCATTAATACACAAAAAGTGAAGTGCAAGTGCGCGAAAACTAGCCCAGATGAGTCCATAAAAATGTATATAATTTGGACTCATCACACCCGCAGACTTACCTGTTTGCGCGTCCCGAGCAAACAAATCCGGCGGAGTAGGAAAAGCATAGCTAGCCAAAAAAAATTGCAAACATGGAATAGAATGCGAAGTTGCATACAAGTGTGCACAGAAGTTCATTAGAAGAAGTTTCAACATATGCTAGCTAATTTATAAAAGTGTAAATGCGTAAAAGGAAATTTATTTTTACTCAAAAATGGAATGTTGGTGAATCTCGGGGTCACGCGTAGTACGAAAGTAAGCAAGTCGCGAAGGTGAATGTTACCCAAGACCGGAACTCGGAATTATCTCCGTTGAAATCCATCAATGTCGAGAACCATAAGCTCGCCCGGTCACACATTCTGCACGACACTAGTGAACTCACAAGACGAATCAATAGGACTTTTTAGGTGTACACAAGGCTTAGTTTACGGTTTGGAATGCAAAGATAAACATGATGGCTAATCGCAACCCAAGAGAGCACGCAAAAGTGCTAATTCAAAGCTGCCACAATAATACACGTGTAACACACCCCCAAACTTGACTTTGAAACCGGGTGTGCACACGGCCTACAACAATCAATACTATTTAGATGTTTCAATTAAAACGCTGGGGATATAAATCTATTTTTTTTTACTTTGCTTTTCTTTTTCTTTTCTTTTCATCCCCATATTTAATAGCACAATTTTCAGCACATAGACATTTTTAAAACTTCCACATCAACACTGAAGTTTCGCATCACCGCACCGCATTGGAAAATTACAATTCATAAATGCTTTTAGCTTAATTTTGGTTGCGAAAATAGGATTAGCTTTTAGGCCTTGGTGAAGTATGGTGGAGCTGAACTAAAAGGTCGGGTAGGCACAAAATAGGCTAGCAACGGTTAGCACATAGGAATGGTAGAACAAAGCTCAAACTTGCCAAATAGATGGACTACGTCACGCTCAACTTGCAAATCATTCGCACCCATACTTCGAGAGTCGCTTGGGGCAAGTTCTTAGCCCCCGAGAAAGGTAATCCTTCCTCCCGACTCGAGCAACACGAACCTCATGCTCGCTTACACACAATACCATGCTACCCCTAGATTCAACCACATTCACCATTTTGAGTAAAATAAATTAAAATCTACGCAAATCTACTAATTATAAATTAAAAGCATAAATAAAAACTAATTCTACTCAATTCCCTATGCAAGACACGAGTACTCAACTAGAGCACCACAAGAGTCAACAAGCCACTCCATCTTGCAATTTTTAGGCTAATACAGCAATTTCTACATCACAACCAAGAATTGAATAAACAGGAGCATACAAACAAGCGAGTGCGCTCTCGGGTGGGTGCTTTGTGTGCAGACAAAATGAACAAAAATAATTGAATTAAGACTTCTAGCATGCTAAATAAATGTGCACGTGAGTGGGTACACAAAAATATCTTCCCCAGACTTAAACTATGCATTAAGATATTCTAAAACAAAGTTAGGGGAAGAGGGTACCCAATGCTTAGCAAGTAAGCATGTCGGAAGCCTGGAGTGAAGCTCTACGAAGAATCACAACCACCGCCTTCACAAATAGAAAATACCTGCAAGTGGTTGTCTCCGCAAAAGCAAACCAAAATAACACCTAACTAACTCGTTAGAGTAGGCGATAAAATAAAATATAAGAAAAAGTAAGATAACTACTAGGGTTATTGTCATCCCAGCACGACTTATTCAGGAAGGTGGGGGTCTTAGCTAATGGGAGTATGGAAAGAGAAGTGGACAGGCAGCTGTTCTAATTCCTGTGTCGGTAGCGGGTACCGATACGGTGATAGAGCCACTAATCCTCTACCTAAATAAAAATACCTGCTAGACACAGGTAGAGGAGAGAGAAAGAAAAAGGTGGATGGAGAGTCCTCAACTCTACTTTCACCAAAATAAATTTCCTTGCTTAGCAAGGAGTCGTCTTCGGGGAGGCAGCAGGAGGGGAATACAATACATGGCATGTCTTCTATGGAGGGGGTATTAACCTCCTCACACAAGAAGCTGTGCGTATCATTGAATGGTGCAATTTGCACCACCTCCTGCATAACCTGTGAAGGCTCACCCTGCATAGGCTCGGAAAGGGAAGGGGGATCAAGAAATAAAAGAGACGAATAACATAAAGAATCAAAAATAGTGAGAGTGGTCCCGATCTCACTCCCATTAGGATGGGAAAGTAAAATGATGTCGGCATTGTTGACAATGCCGCAAGGTTCGGTGGGATCAATGGTTGCCTTCTCTAGGATTTGCACTTCCTCTACCCGTGTTGAGGAAAAATCCTCTTCACCTAGAAGGTTGTACTCCTCCATAAGAATAGGCACAACACAAAGATCGCCAGCCTCCTCTTGCGACGCATCTTCAACAATGTTATCAGAAATAAATGTAATAGAATGCACAATAGGGGGAGGGATAGGGCTTGAAAAAGAATCAAGCACCGATTTCTCACAAAGAATCGAATCTATGCATGGTGATATATGTACAGGGGAGATGGGCTCAGTCGTGTCAGAGCCTGGGTCAGCCACACATCTGGTGATTGTGTCCATGCCATACCCTTCAAAGAATGAAGGTGATACGGGCACATAACCAGATGTTGATGGTGTGCTGCCAGAAGTGGGAGTCGGGACGATCCGGATGTCCGGCTCATCATCCTCGTCCAATTGGCGAAGGAATGCAGCACAATCCTTCAAGGCATGATCCATGCTTTGACAAAACAAGCACTGCCTTGCGGGCTTCTTTGGCACAACAGGAGCTGAAGAGGAAAAGAAGTGTGACGGTAAAGGCTCAGCAGAATAGCCATAGGACTTACGCGCACCATATGGAGTACCAGACGAAGTCGGTGCTCCATATGCTGGGCCTTGAGTACTAGGGCTATTATCTCCCTTTGGACATCTATCACTAGCATGCGATATATCTCCACAAAAGCGGCAACGAATATTAAAAGAAGCCCACATAATGTGAAGATAACAAGATTCAAATGGAAGACACTATTGTGCAAAATAATACACCCTACAAAAATTTACTAAACAACCTAATATAAAAAGTAAAACAGAATAAGAAGAAATAAAACAAAAAGGATGCAATACACAAATGGAAGGGCTTTAATCTCTGATTCTCCCTCTCCAGAAAACTCACACGTCTGTGGTACCCGACAACGGCGCCAAAAACTTGATGCGCAGATCTTAGCACACCGCTATAGGCGGTAGCAAGATTGCAGTACGAAACGGCAGTGTACTGATCGTTCAAGTAATATAAAACGAGGAGTAATCCCTGAGTATTGAATCTCAAAGGAACACAGTAAGGTGGAGCTAACTATCGAGAAAGGACTTGATATTGAAGTCTTTTTATCGGATGGGATGCGGAAACGGGGGTTTTGGTTGGCGGAAATAAAGAGAAAAATATTACAACTACTCCTATGCAATGCCTCTATGCAAAGATTCGCTTGGCGGGATGGAGACTAGGCAGTCCTTGAGCGCGCTGCTTCGCAAGGGCAGATGGACGAGTAGGCAAATTGAATGAGGGTCGCAAGCACCTCTTCGACAAGCACGCCACTGGCAATTGCTAGTGCAGCACACGAATGTGATGGCGGAATGGAAAATGGATGGCGGCGCACCTCATACACACATATAAACGAAAAGATACATTCACATGGACATGAAATAACTTTATAAAACAAGGTCTATAGTGCTCATCATCAAATAATAAAGGATCTAACTATTACAATTACAAAATACAAAGGAAGAGAAAGTAAGGAATCGACCGAATCCGAAGTCTTGTTGAGGGTTCACGGTTGGAATCGCTGGGTTGTCAATCTGCGTCCAAGCTCGGTCCTCGACTGCGTCCGGGGTAAAGAAGGTTTTCACTACCCTCCAATGGCCCGTCTTCTTCGTGTCACGATTCAGCACATAACCTAGCTTCCTTCTCTTTGAATGATGGCGGATGAAGAGCTGGATCCTTCTCCTTGAAGCTTAAGGATGATGGAGGAGGCCTAGGGCCAAGCCGTGATGGAGTGGAGGAAGGGGTACGGAGCTGGAGCTCCTTTTGCGGTGGAATAAGTACAATCCCACGGACTAGGGCAGAGAACTGTGCTTTTATAGAAAAGAGTTAGAAAAATGGTCACGCACGGTCAACGCAGGACCGTGCGTGGACAGTGCGAAACTTATTAAAAAGACAGCGTAGGAAGATGACCAGGGCCGCCCGTGCGATTTAATCACGCACGGGCAAATCCGCCCGTGCGTCAAAACGCACGGGTAAATTCGGAAAGGGGAAAAACATGGCCAATCAGGGAGAGCGTGTGATTCCTTCATGCACGGTCGCTGCCCGTGCGTAGAGACGCACGAATAACGACAGAACATCAGTTTCCTCCTCAGCAAAGGGCGCACGACCGAAACCGACCATGCTCCAACATAACGCACGATCGTGCGATATGTACAGACATGAACTTAGGCTGAAACTGATGAAATGTCCACCTGCATTAGCCACAACAAAGCTGGGAATACCCTTCCGCACAGGAAATAAAGCATAAAATGAAAGAGGAGCACGCTATGCTTACCCTCGACACTAAAACGTGCAAACGCACACCACAACGGGCCTAAGTGCACTTCAAGTGAGAATTGTGAATAAATAAAATATAAGCATTAATACACAAAAAGTGAAGTGTAAGTGCGCGAAAACTAGCCCAGATGAGTCCATAAAAATGTATATAATTTGGACTCATCAATCCCTCCTTCAGAGAATTTTCCTTGAAGCTGCTTTCTACCTGTGGAGTATTGCACCTATAGTTCTTGCATACTATAAACACACGACAAGCAAGATCAAATACAATAAGGGATTTGTTATTCTCAAACAAAGGAATGTGACACACATGTCCTACTATGAGTTCTCCTACCAAGCTCATTTCAAATTCTTTTTGCATTACTAGTACTACTTCATTACACAACTCTTTATTAGTGGCTCCAAAAATTATGTCATCTACATAAATTTGTAATATGATCAAATCATTATCAACGTGCTTAATGAAGAGTGTGTTATCAGCACTTCCCTTTGTATAACTATGCTTTAATAAAAATGAAGTTAATCTTTCATACCAAGCAAGTGGCGCTTGAGCCATAAAGCGCTTTATCTAGTTTGCATACATGATTTAGAAATTTTTCATTGATGAAATTGGGGGGTTATTCAACATAAACCTCTTCCATAATAATCCTATTTTAAAAGGCACTTTTAACATCCATTTGAAACAGTTTACAACTTTTGAAACTAGCAAATGGAAGAAAAATTCTAATGGATTTTAAATAAGCAACAGGTGCAAATGTTTTATCAAAATCGACCCCCCTCGATTTTAGAATACCCTTGTGTTAATAAGCGAGCTTTGTTCCTAGTAATCCTAGATTCACCATTTACTTTATTTTTGAAAATCCATTTTACCCCTACTACCGGGTGATCAGATGGTCTTTCTTTAAGATTGCAAACCTTATTAAGTTCAAATTGTTCTAATTCTTCATTCATAGATAAATACCAAAATTCATCATTTAAAGCGGTTGAATCTTTTTTTGATTCGATTTCGGAAACAAAGCAAAGGTTTGAAAAAGATTCATGTAAGGAAGAGCGAGTAAGGAAAAAGATTCATGTAAGGTTCTAATTCTTCATTCATAAATACCCCTTTCGATGGCTCGCCAATGACAAGCTCACTTGGATGATGTTTTATGAACTTTAGCATGATAGGAGGCACATACTCCTTTTGCTTGTCCTCCTCTTTCTTATTCTCCTCTTTCGGTAACTCGTCATCCTCATGCTCCAATGGGGTGAGGGGTTCCTCTTCATTTCCTACAATAATTTTCTCTGCACAAGTAATAAGCTCATCAAATCTAACATGAATAGATTCCTCAACTATTTTTGTTCTTTTGTTATTTATACTATAAGCCATACTAGTTGAAGAATACCCAAGAAAAATTCTTTCATCACATTTTTCATCAAATTTTCCTAATAAATCTTTTTTGCTTAATAAAAGCATTTGCAACCAAATACACAAAATAGTATATATTAGGCTTCTTTTGAAAAAAACAATTCAGAAGGGGTTAAGTTTAAGAAGGGTTGAAGCATGACAAATTCAGAAAGCATGGTGCGTGCTACTCTTGAATGGTTCTATTTTTCCTCTCCATAACACCATTTTGTTGTGGGGTGCGTGGAGCGGAAAATTCATGCTTAATTCCTAAATCACTACAAAAAGTGGTAAATTTTTCATTTTCAAATTCTCCTCCATGATCCGAGTGAATGCATTGAATTTTTAAATCAAGTTCATTTTTATACGCTTACGTAATTTTAAAAATTCACAAAAAAAACATCGGATTTTGAGGTAAGAAAGATTGTCCAACAATATCTAGAAAAATCATCAATCAAAATATAAGTATATTTCCTACCACTTAGACTAGCGGTGCTCAATGGACCAAAAAGATCCATATGAATTAATTGTAAGGGTCTAGTAGTAGAAATTTCATTTTTACTTTTAAAATATGATCTTGAAAATTTTCCTTTTTGGCAAGGCGGGCAAAGTGAAGATAAATTTCCATTAAGCATAGGTAATCCTCTACTTAGTTTATCTTTGGCTAGTTTTAAAATGAGTTTAGTGCTAGTGTGACCAAGACGCCTATGTCATAATTCTAAGTCATCATTTTTTGAGTTAAGACATTTAATAGATGAATGTGAAAGATCATGAAAAGCAATCAAGTAAACATTATGAGTTCTTGGTGCGGTGAGTACAACTTCATTTGTTTTGGGATTTATGATTTTGCAAAGGTTTGTAGAAGATTCAAATAGGATATTTAGTCCTTTATCACATAATTGACTAATAGATATTAGATTGTGTTTCAAACTTTCAACATATAAAACATTTGAAATAGAAAACGAGTCGTTACCCACGGTACCAATGCCCATGATCCTTCCCTTGCCATTGTCACCAAAAGTCACCATCCCTCCTTTCTTCATCATGAGGCTAGGGAACTTTCTTTATCGCCTGTTATGTGTTTTGAGAATCCTGAGTCCAAGTACCACATATCTTCCTTGTCCTTAGCCTGCCAACACACCTAAAAAGAGGATGGAGGTAAAGATCTGGATACCCAATAGGTTCCTCCCATATTGTAGATGGAGACCTTAGGTACTCAGATTTTCTTTAAAGTGCATTTTTCCTTCTTCCTACAAGAGTCCGTGGTGTGACCAAAAATCAAACAATTTGCACACGCAATAAAAGGGGTTGATACCTTTTTTCGAGAATTTAGCTAACTCTTGTTGGAAGACAAGGAGCTAGTGGGGATGATAGATGATTTTTTATAAAAAAGAATTCTATTTTCTGAAAATAGGGCTAACACTAGCGTTAGGAGTTAACGTTGGATGGTAACCTCCCAAATCATACCCCAGCCCAAACTGTGGAGAAACATGGTGTTAGTTGGTCAAAATCATGTCTAGTGATTTTTAGCCAACAACGAATTTTTCTATAGCCATATTTAGATCATGGATTCAGGGTTAAAAGAGGTATTTTTGGTAACTAGCATCACACGTCGATTTGCAAATGATTTCTTTCCATTTTCTATTTGGAGAAGAGAGGTTTTTAGTTTTCTCTCTAAGTCCCCCTTCTCATTCATATGAGATTCATGATCATTGAGGGCTTTAGAGAGAGTTTCTTCAAATTCTTGAGTTTTTGTCAATGAAAGATCACAATCTTGGCAATCTACCTTCTTTTTTCTAAAAACCTTTATTTCTTTAGTTAGTTTTTTATTTTCTTTTAATAAAATCTTATTTTTAGTTTTTAGGAGATCAATATCCTTAAGACATTTTTCAAAATATTTGCAAGTTTGAAGAAATTCATTATAGATATCATCACAAGTAGGAGGAGGTACCTCAGTGTCACTTTGGACATTGGTTTCATCTTTGAAGAGATCTATACAACCCCGTATTTGGCAATTTGACCCATGGGTGTTAGAGAGTACACCTGAGTTAGAACGAATGTAGCTCCCTGCAAAATATAGCACTCGCTTGGGTGCTTAGACTAAAAGGCTCGCCGGTCCTAGGAAAGGAGGAAGGAACCATGCATCGTTAGGAGATTATTTAGCTGCGACAGTAAGCACGGGTGAGTGTGAGTGCCCAGCTCTGGAAGAGCATTCGGCTCCCTGGGCGAGTGCACCAAGTGGAAGCACTCGCCAAGTATTTTTTATGGTCTGCCTCTAGTAATTTCAAATAGCAAATTTTTGTTATCCATGGACCATTTTAGGTTGTGGTTAGGATGAAACCAAAATGCGGAGTCTGTTATCTGTAGGACAATTTTAAAATCCTATAAATAGACCCCCACATGTACCTTAGAAAAGGATCCAAAATTCGAGTTTTTAGAGAGAGCTTCTTCTTTCCTGCTCTCTGATTTTCTAAGGTGTCGAGCTGAGCCTTGGTTTGGGAGGGGAAGATCCTAAGATCTTTCGTGTTTGTGGTGGGACCTCCTTGTTGTTGCTCAGGGGACTATGTTTGGGATAAGGTTGCTGATGAGTCCTGATCATATACACTTTTATGGACTCATCTGGGCCATCTATTTAGTCTTTTCACTGCACTTTAGCCCTGTTTTAGCTCATATTGGTCATTCTATGCTAGGTGCACTTATAGGCCCTATTTGGTGTAATTTCGTATCTTCCTTTGTTATTAGTTTTCTTGCGATGTTAAGTCCCACTTTCAGTGGCTAGACTGGTGTCGTACGCTGGAACAGATGTCGTGCAGGTGTTTCCGGTGCAATTCTGCACAGGAACACTGCGCACGATCACCGGTTCTATTGCGCACGACCACTGGTCGTGCGCCACTGATCGTGTGCACTTAACCCTTTTTTATGAGTTCTGTTTGGTGCAGTGCGCACGACCATCTACGCTAGTGCGCACGACCATCGGTCGTGCGCCACTGTTCGTGCGCACTTATCATTAAAATTCTGAGTTCTGTTTGCTGTATTGCGCACGACCATCAACGCTAGTGCGCACGACCACCGGTCGTGCGCCACCGGTCGTGCGAACATGTTATTTCATAATTTCTGTCTTTGCAGGTTCCGTCCAGGCAGAGCGCACGATCACAGGATTCTAGTGCGCACGACCACTGGTCGTGCGCCACTGACCGTGCGCACTGTTTATTCCAGCGCCTATAAAATCCGCAGCTCGCGATTTAGGTCGGGGATCCCGATTTCTTCCGCCGTTTCCTGCTCCGTTCCGCCCGATTTCGCCCCTCCATCGCCGCCCACCATCGGGGGATGCTCCAGGCTTATTCTTCACGCCGATCTTGAGCCGGAGTTTCCTCTCGGCCGCCTCCTTCATCCAAGAGCTTCAAAGGTAGACCTAGCCGCCATTACCATCAAGCAAGAGGAAGTTTGCAACCTCTACCGGATCGTGACACGAAGAAGACGGGTCCATTGGAGAGTCGTGACAGCTCTCTCTACCCCGGACGTAGTTGCGGACCGAGCTTGGACGCGGATTGACAACCCGGCGATTCCAACCGTGAATCTACAACAAGCCTTCGGATTCGGTCGATTTCTTGCTCTATTCTTCTCTTATTGATGTCTATGTAGTTAGATCTAACATTATGATGAAGCGTGCTTGATTATTAGCATTTATACTTGATTATGTCTATGTGATTTGAGTATTCTTGCTTATTATTTTGAGGTGTGCCTTGTGGTGTGGATTGTGGGTTGTCCGGTGCCGCACTAGCAATTGCTAGTGGCGTGCTTGTCGAAGAGGTGCTTGCGACCCTCATTCCGCTAGCCTACTCATCCACCCGCCTACCGAAGCGTGGCATCGCGGCCCGTATTCCATCCCGCCTAACGAAGCAGTGCGCTCAAGGCCTGCACAGTTCGATTCCACTTGCCTACTCGTCCATCTGCCCTTTCGACGCAGCGCGCTCAAGGCCTGCCTAGTCTCCATCCCGCCAAGCGAAGCATTGCATAGCGGCATTGCATAGGAGTAGTTGATAGCTTTTATTTTATTTTCCAAAAGCCAACCCAACTCCCCCGCATTCCATCCGATTTTAGGACTTCAATCTCAAGTCCTTCCTCGAAACCTAACTCCACCTTACTGTGTTCCTCAAGAGACCGACACTCGGGGATTTCCCCCATTATTATTACTTGCGCGACCGGTGCACTTGCCGAATCATCGCATCAAGTTTTTTGCGCCGTTGCCGGGGAACACAGTCGTGTGAGTTTTCTGGAGAGGGAGAATTTGAGAGAAAAGCCCTTCCATTTGTAAATTGCATCTTTTATTTTATTTCTGTTCTTTTTATTCCCTCTTCTTGTTTTATATCAGGTTGCTTTAGTAATTTCTATTTTGTTTAGTATTTGCACAATAGCATTTTTTGTTTGAATCGTTTTATCTTCGCACTATGTGGGCACATCTCAATTTTCGTTGCCGTTGGTGTGGAGCTACCTCCCACTCTAGTGATGAATGCCTGATGAGTCCTGATCATATATACATTTATGGACTCATCCGGGCCGTTATTTTGTCAATATCACGCACTTTAGCCTTATTATAGTCTATATTTGATAACCCATGCTAGGTGCACATTTAGGCCCACTTTGGTGTGTTTTCGTGTGTATTATCTTTAGTAGTATTCACATGTTGTTAAGTGCCACTTTCGGTGGCTAGATCTGTGTTTGTGCTGGAATAGGAGGCGTGCAAGTGCTTCCGGTGCAATTCTGCACAGGAACACTGCGCACGATCACTTGTTCTAGTGCGCACGACCACCGGTCGTGCGCCACTAATCGTGCGCACTTAACCCTTTTTCACGAGTTCTGTCTGGTGCAGTGCGCACGACCATCAACTCCAGTGCGCACGACCATCGGTCGTGCGCCACTGCTCGTGCGCATTGACCATTAAATTTCTGAGTTCTGTTTGCTGTAGTGCGCACGACCATCAACTCCAGTGCGCACGACCACCGGTCGTGCGCCACTGGTCGTGCGAACATTGTATTTCATGATTTCATCTCGTGCAGGTTCTGTCCAGGCAGTGCGCACGATCGCAGGATTCCAGTGCGCACGACCACTGGTCGTGCGCCAATGATCGTGCGCAGTGTTTAATCCAGCGCCTATTTAAGCGCCTGTTGCGATTTTAGGGCGGATCATCATTCCGGGAGCGGGATTTCTGCTCCGCACGCCACCGACCGCCCCCTTGGATCGCCCCTACTTCATCTCCTACGCAAGGGGAAGCTTCCTCGGTCCATTCCTAGACATCCTCCATCGTCCGTGAGTGTTCTCCATCATCCGCAAGCCTCCAAGCAATCATTTTCGCTTTCCGCCCGGTGAGAAGAAGAAGAGACCTTGAGTCGAAGACGACGGAGCACGTAGGGAGATTGTGACAGCCCTCTACGCCGGAAGCATCGTCCGCCCGAGTCCGGAGGTAGCCCGACAACCTACCATTCCGGCCGTGAACGGCCGCTAGTCTTCACCGCCGGTTATCTCCTTCCCTCTTTCCTTGATTGTACCCCTGTGAAGCTTTCACTAAATGAATATTGTGATATCTACTTGATGAGAATGAATGTTTTTGTGTTCTTATTCATGGGTTATTTGTGATTCACCACGTTCAAGCGCACTCACTCACACACGCACGCAAGGTGTTTGCTCCGTGTTGGCAAGAGCTAACGACGGTTGTGAAGAGGTGTTTGCGACCCTCACTCTCTCGCGCCTGAGTCCACCTCATTCGCCTCACGAAGCACGGCATCGCGGCCGTTGCATCCACCTCACGTTGCGAAGCGGTGTTCTCGACCCGCATCTCTTTTATTGTTGTTAAAATTAGGAAAACCAACCAAAAACCCCTTATTGTGTTTGTGAAACGCTTGTGTAACAATATTCACTGCACGATTCGATCACCCATCCTGCATTCCTCAAGAGACCGACATCCGGGGAATTTATTCTCCACAATTATTACTTGACAGCGACCGGTGCACTTGCCGACGCGCATCAAGTTTTTGGCGCCGTTGCCGGGGAATGCATGCGTGTTTCGTCTTGTGTTGTGACTTTCGTTATACGAGCAGTCGTTTTTTATTTTCTCTGTTTTTCTTTTTGTTTTTGACAGTTCATGCAGAGGCAGGTCGCAGGTGAACTCGCACCTTTTGATCCAGAAATCGAACGAACTGCTCGCGCGCGAAGGCGCGCTGCGGGTGTACAAGCGGCCATGGGTGATCAGGTAGACCCAAATGATGTTGATCCGAGAATGCCCGGCGTGGGGGAACATCAGCCTGGGATTGAGCAGGAGGCAGTCAGGCCTCGACCCCGCACGATGAGGGACTACACCACTCCAACTGCTGGGAGTGTGTATCCGGGGTTCGGGCCAAACATTATGAATAATCAGTTTGAGATCAAGCCAGCGATCTTAAACATCATCCGGAACAACGCTCAGTTCTCGGGGTTGGCCAGCGAAGATCCGCATCTGCATCTGGCGGAGTTTTCTGATATTTGCGGAACCTTCCGCTACGCAGGGATTGCTGACGACACGGTTAAGCTTAGACTGTTTCCCTTTTCACTCCGCGACAAAGCAAAGGTGTGGCTCCACTCCATTCCGCCCGGGACTGCTGCAACTTGGGATGCCCTCGCATCCAAGTTCCTTGCTAAATTCCACCCTGTGGATAAGATTGTAAGCTTGCGGCGGGAGATCGCCACATTTTGCCAACTTGACCAAGAGACCCTTGCTGAAGCATGGGAGCGCCTCAACGATCTCCTTCGCCGTTGCCCTGGCCACGAGCTCCAACCATGGAATGTGGTTGAATTGTTCTACTTCGCGATCGAGCCCAACTACAGGGCAATGATCGATGCTGCGGCGGGTGGCACCTTGATGAACCACACTCCTGAAGAAGCCCTTCGAATTCTGCGCGACACTGCCTCCCACAGTACATTCTGGACTGCAGGGAGAAATGCTCCAAGAAGTGGCCGAGGTCTTTTCATGGTCGACTCACTCCCCACTCCATCTGCGCCTGTTGCTATCATTACTTGTGAAGGATGTGGAGGCGGAGGCCATCATGCTTATGAATGTTCGGGGAACCACATGGCAGGTGATTTCGCACACTTGACCTTAAATGAATCTGTGAACTATGTAGGAAATCAACCCAAGGGGGCGCCTTACAATAACGCCTATAATCCGGGAGCGAGAAGTCATCCAAACTTCTCTTGGAATCCCAACACGCCCGGCCAACGATGGTCACCGGGGCAGCATCAAAATGATGCTTACGCCTCCGGGAGCCAACCGAGGCCGCCGCACCCGGATTATAACCAAGCACCCCCCACCCAAAAGAAAAGTAATTTAGAAGAGATGATGGAGAAATTCCTGCTTGCAGCTAATTCAAACATGGTAAATCAAACCGCATCTATGCGAAACTTGGAGACGCAATTGGGCCAATTGGCTCAAGCGCTAACCGAGCGTTCGCAGGGAACCCTTCCCAGCAACACGGAAAAGAACCCTATTGATCAAGGGAAAAGTCTGGGAGATGCGGTAGATGCCAAACCGAGTGAGCTGGTAATCTCGTGCTCCATCAATAAGGTTGAAACCAAGGCTTTATGCGATTCCGGTTCCTCCCGCAACGTTATTGCACTGCAAGATGTTGCGAAGTTACAGCTGGAGATGAACACGGAGGAAAGGAAATCGCTGATTCTCGCTAATGGCACGATTGTCCAATCTGAGGGGGAAGTAAAGAATGTGGAGGTAACGGTTGAGGGGACAACTGTAGTAGCTGATTTTCAGGTTCTAGGCCCGCAAGAAAACCAGTCCATTCCTATCTTGGGGGTGCCGTTCTTGAAAGAGAGCGGTGCTACCCTTGATTTTGCTACGGGATGCATTTCCCTAACCAATGTGGTGCAGCAACCTACTTGCCCTGAAGCCACAACTGAAATATTCACTCCGCCCCCTCTCGTTATTTCTGATGAATTTCTAAGCGGTGCAGGAAAGGTACATGTTCAAGAAACAGGTGAAGGAGGAATGGAAGAGTTCCAATCGGATGAGGAAGAAGAGGTCGACTTCCGGAAAGAGTTCGACTCCGAGATGGAGGAAGACGACAGTTCGGGAAACGTTGACTTGAATATAGTTAGGGATGATATTTATTTATCTCCGTGTGATGAATCATGTAATAAACTATGTAAGCGCTCCATCTCGTGGGCCGATCCGGTAGTCACCATGATGCCGGAAGTGACGCCACCTGATTCTAAGGCAGAAAAATCTGAGAACTCTCAGCGGTGGCAGTCTCCAACTGTCACCAAACTAAAAAAGGAAAAACTTCTGCGTGACGCTCGTGCTGCTGCTCTCCGTGGCAAGGTGGCGGAGGTTAGGGGAGCATTGGGTAATACCAGTGCTGGCCCTAAAGCCTTCACCTCCCGCCTACGTGCTACGGGAGAAGCGCACCATAAGAGCGCTTTTAGTTGATGTGTGTTATATTTGCTGTGAAGAACTATTTCTGAGTATTTCTTTTTAATTCCTGCACTCTTTATAAACACTGTTAATACAGGTATTTGGTCCAGCTTAAGGACGTTAAATGAAAGCGCTACTGGGAGACAACCCAGATTTCCTGTTTTCGTATTTCTTTTTATCTAACTTCTTTTAGTTCAGCTTTTGTATCTGCTTTTGTTGCTTTGAGTTTGTGCTTGCAGGTTTTGTGTTCGATGGAGCGGATGCTGCGGACTATTCTTGATTATTTACGCCAATCGTCTGGTATGCTCATTTCTGAGCATTGGGTAACGCTTCCTCCCCTCTTTCAGCTTCAAATTTCTAGATATCGTGTTTAGCTTAAGTCTGGGGGAGCGGTTGTTATTATCCACTGTGCACGAGCTGCATTGCATACTAGAAGGTTGCTTTTTATTTTTCATTATCATTATCATTGTTGCATTCCTTACACACCACTTCACCCACTTGAGTGCGTGCTTGTCTTTTTGTGTTGTTCCGTTTAAATTAGTTTGGTTGGAATGTGAAATAGTTTGTTAACATAGGAATTATTATTTGGAGCGCGATGTCGACTCATGTAGTGTACTAGTCACGTCGCATGTTATGGTAGAATTTGAGTAGAACTAGATTTTCTTTATGCATCTAATTTATATTTAGTATTTCTGCGTAAATTTAGATTTAGTATACTCAAATGGTGAATTTGTATGAAATTGACGATAACCTGGTGTTGTGTGTGTGCGATTGCTAGTCGTGTGTTGCTCGAGTCGGGAGGAAGGTTTATCTTTCTCGTGGGCTAAGAACTTGCCCCAAGCGACTCTCGAAGCATGGGTGAGAGCTACTCGTTGAGTTAAAAATGACGTAGGCCACCACTTGGCTAGTTTGAGCTTTGTTATTCCATGTCCATTTCATTCACCTTTGCGAGCCAAATTTGTGCCTACCAATCCTTTGTTCAGCTCCTCTTCATCCACCAAAGCCTGAAACCTATCCTACACCCGCAACCAAAAATGTTTTAACTGTGCTCATAATTTTCAACTTGTGTGGTGTTTGGAACCATTGTGTTATGAAGGGAAAATAAAGTTTATCCGCTGATTTTGAACCAACCGGAGGATACATAAAAGAAGAAAAATATGTAAAAGAAAAAAAAAAAGTAGTTTGAAAAAAAAAAAAAATCCTCCTGAGCTAAAAACAGAAAATCTGTTGGAATTTGTGAAGTAGGCCGTGTGCACACCTGGTTTTCATGATAAGTCTGGGGGTGTGTCACACGAGCATAGTTGTTTGGTTTTGTGGGGTGCAGCGTTCCGATAGCTCACTTGGGTTGCGCAGCCATCGTGTTTAACTTTGAATATCATACCGTAACCTAAGCCTCGTTTTAATCCTATAAGTCCTACTGATTTGATTTGCGAGTTTGCTAGCGCCGTGGAGAGAGTGTGACCGGGCGAGCGTATGGTTCACGACGTTGATGGATTTCAGCGGAGTTATTCCTAAGCCCCGATCTTTTGCAACACCCGCCTCAGTGTCTCGTCGCTTTCATACCGGGCATGATCGCCAAATTCGTCATAATTCACCAACTGAGTATAATTAAATCTCTACTTACGCTTTAATACTTACGTAAATTAGTTAGCATAGTTAGAATCTCTTTCTACTAGAATTTCTACTCGCATGCGTATGTTACTTCGCACCGTACTCCCTTGTGTAATTCTCTATGTTAACTATCGTATTCGCGCTCCGCCGGATTCGTTTGCTCGGGACGCGCAAACAGTTAAGTCTGGGGGTGTGATGAGTCCTGATCATATATACATTTATGGACTCATCCGGGCCGTTATTTTGTCAATATCACGCACTTTAGCCTTATTATAGTCTATATTTGATAACCCATGCTAGGTGCACATTTAGGCCCACTTTGGTGTGTTTTCGTGTGTATTATCTTTAGTAGTATTCACATGTTGTTAAGTGCCACTTTCGGTGGCTAGATCTGTGTTTGTGCTGGAATAGGAGGCGTGCAAGTGCTTCCGGTGCAATTCTGCACAGGAACACTGCGCACGATCACTTGTTCTAGTGCGCACGACCACCGGTCGTGCGCCACTAATCGTGCGCACTTAACCCTTTTTCACGAGTTCTGTCTGGTGCAGTGCGCACGACCATCAACTCCAGTGCGCACGACCATCGGTCGTGCGCCACTGCTCGTGCGCATTGACCATTAAATTTCTGAGTTCTGTTTGCTGTAGTGCGCACGACCATCAACTCCAGTGCGCACGACCACCGGTCGTGCGCCACTGGTCGTGCGAACATTGTATTTCATGATTTCATCTCGTGCAGGTTCTGTCCAGGCAGTGCGCACGATCGCAGGATTCCAGTGCGCACGACCACTGGTCGTGCGCCAATGATCGTGCGCAGTGTTTAATCCAGCGCCTATTTAAGCGCCTGTTGCGATTTTAGGGCGGATCATCATTCCGGGAGCGGGATTTCTGCTCCGCACGCCACCGACCGCCCCCTTGGATCGCCCCTACTTCATCTCCTACGCAAGGGGAAGCTTCCTCGGTCCATTCCTAGACATCCTCCATCGTCCGTGAGTGTTCTCCATCATCCGCAAGCCTCCAAGCAATCATTTTCGCTTTCCGCCCGGTGAGAAGAAGAAGAGACCTTGAGTCGAAGACGACGGAGCACGTAGGGAGATTGTGACAGCCCTCTACGCCGGAAGCATCGTCCGCCCGAGTCCGGAGGTAGCCCGACAACCTACCATTCCGGCCGTGAACGGCCGCTAGTCTTCACCGCCGGTTATCTCCTTCCCTCTTTCCTTGATTGTACCCCTGTGAAGCTTTCACTAAATGAATATTGTGATATCTACTTGATGAGAATGAATGTTTCTGTGTTCTTATTCATGGGTTGTTTGTGATTCACCACGTTCAAGCGCACTCACTCACACACGCACGCAAGGTGTTTGCTCCGTGTTGGCAAGAGCTAACGACGGTTGTGAAGAGGTGTTTGCGACCCTCACTCTCTCGCGCCTGAGTCCACCTCATTCGCCTCACGAAGCACGGCATCGCGGCCGTTGCATCCACCTCACGTTGCGAAGCGGTGTTCTCGACCCGCATCTCTTTTATTGTTGTTAAAATTAGGAAAACCAACCAAAAACCCCTTATTGTGTTTGTGAAACGCTTGTGTAACAATATTCACTGCACGATTCGATCACCCATCCTGCATTCCTCAAGAGACCGACATCCGGGGAATTTATTCTCCACAATTATTACTTGACAGCGACCGGTGCACTTGCCGACGCGCATCAATGCCCCACGGAGAATAGTAGGCATACTTCTTATAGCCCAGCATATGGAGCACCGACTTCGTCTGGTACTCCATATGGTGCGCGTAAGTCTTATGGCTACTCTGCTGAGCCTTTACCGTCATACTTCTTTTCGGCTCCAGCCCCCGCTGTGCCAAAGAAGCCCGCTAGGCAGTGCCAGTTTTGTCGGAGCACAGACCATGCCCTGAAGGATTGTGCTGCTTTTCGTTGCCAATT
The DNA here is from genome assembly GCA_033032865.1 of Dactylorhiza incarnata. Classification (NCBI taxonomy): domain Eukaryota; kingdom Viridiplantae; phylum Streptophyta; class Magnoliopsida; order Asparagales; family Orchidaceae; genus Dactylorhiza; species Dactylorhiza incarnata. The sequence continues at coordinate 18,445,881 of JAWHQI010000011.1, read as the reverse complement.
GGATGAGGATGACGAGCCGGATATCCGGATCGTCCCGAATCCTAACTCTGGCGGCACACCTTCAACATCCGGTTTTGTGTCTTTGCCACCTTCACATCTTGAAGGGTATGGCGTTGACACAGTCACCAGATGTGTGGCTGATCTGGGCACCGATATTGCTGAGCCCATTCTCCCAGTGCATCCACCACCTCTAGTGGATTCGATTCTTTATGAGGAATCGGTGCTCGACTTTTATCCGAGCACTATTCCTCTCCCTGTTGTGCATACTACACTCGTCTCTGACGACATTGTTGATGATGTGTCGCAGGAGGAGGCGGTTGATCTTAGCATTGTGCCTATTCCGATGGAGGAGGACAACCTTCTAGGTGAAGAGGAGTTTTCCTCAGCACCGGTGGAGGAAGTCCAAATCTCTAGCTTGGCCACTGTTGATCCCGCCGAATCTTGTAGCATTGATGACAATGCAAACATTATTTTACTTCCCCAACCTGATGGGAGTGAGTCCGGGATCACTCCCCCGATTGATGTTTATTTATGTTCTTCATCTTTTTTATTTCTTGACCCCCCTTCTTCATCTGAGCCTGTGCAGGTTGAGTCCTTACAGGTACTTCAGGAGGACTTGGAGCTTTTTGCTCAAGTCAATGATGCGAGCATCCTCTCATGTGAGAAGGTTTATTCCCCCTCCGTAGAGGAAGCTCCATTCAGTGCCTTCTCCTCCTGCGGACCTGCTGCGGACGATACCTTGCTGGGCAAGGATAATTTTGGTAAGATGAGTGAGGACCAGGCCTCCTCCTCTTCTTACTTTCTTTTCCCTCTACCTGTGAGGAGCAGGTATCTATATTTAGGTAGAGGGGTGACTGCTCTATCTCCGTATCGGTACCCGCTACCGATGCGCATATTAGAGCAGTTACCTGTGCATTTCCTTTTTCATAGGCCCATTAGCTAGAACCGTTTTAATTCTGAATAAGTCGTGCTGGGATGACAATAACCCCAGTAGTTATCTTTCTTTTCTGCATTTTTATTTCTCCTAATCATGTTTAGTTAGTAATATTTCTTTTCAGTTTTCTATTTTCTTTTGTTTTTGCGGAGCTGGCCCCTGCAGGTATCTTTTCTGGATGGCGGATGCTGTAGCTTCATTTTAGCTTACACGCCAATCTTCTGGTGTGCTCATTTCTGAGCACTGGGTACTCTCTTTCCCTAGCCTTTCCTGATTTTCATGTCATATATTCTGTGGATTGTTTGGTTTAAGTCTGGGGGAGAGTAGTTTTGTTTACCCGCTCACGTGCACTATTGCACTGCATACTAGAAGATTTCATTTAAAATGTTTTGTTTATTTTCATTGCACACCACAGCACCCACTTGAGCGCGTACTCGTCTGTATGCGTGCTCTATAGTGAATTTAATTCTTCTGCTTATGTGGGAAAGTCTAGGTGATGGCTTAGGACTATGTAGCAGAGTAAAATGTTGACTCTAGTAGTGCTCCTAGTCGAGTGCTCGGTTGCATAGAAATTTGTGTAGAGATTAGATTTCTTTTTATACTATGGTTTTATATTTTTCTTATTAGTGTAAATGTTGTTTACTCTACTCAAATGGTGAATCCGGTGTGAATCAAACGGTAGCGTAGGGATGTGTGTAAACGATCGCTAGACTCGTATTGCTTGAGTCGGGAGAAAGGAGAATCTTTCTCGGTGGCTAGAACTTGCCCCAAGCGATTCTTGAAGCATGGGTATACGGTTAGTCAATTGCGTGAATGTGATATAGGCCATCATTTTGGCCCGGTTGAGCCTTTGTGCCTATCCCGACCGCTATATCCTCGCTAGCCCAGTTGTGCCTACCCGTTCTTTGATTCAGCCCCACTTTTATTTCACCAAAGCCCAAAAGCCAGTCCTAGTCGCACACCCAAATCTGAGCTTTAGCTGTTTATTACTTTCATGAGTTGGGTTGTTGATGTGGTAATATGTTTGTGAAGATGTGGATGTGTCCTTTTGTTTATTTGCTGAAAATGATAAGAAAAGAAAAAAAAATGAGAGAAAGAAAAGAAGTTAAAAAGAAAGGAAAAAGAAGGAGTGTTTAATTGAAAATCTTTATGTATAGATTTATGTTTGGGAGTAGGCGGTGCACGCACCCATGCTGTTAAGTCCAAGTCTGGGGGTGTTGTGTACCCGCATGTTTGTGTGGTGAATGAGGATAGTTTCCTGCATGAGCTCATTTGGGTTTAGTGCTTTAGCCGTCGTTTTTATCTTTGTTTTACCTCACCTAAACCCAAGCCTCATTTAAAACCTAAAGTCCTATTGATTCATGCATTTGAGTCAAACCAGTGCCGTGGAGAGAATGTGACCGGGCAAGCCTATGGTCACCGACACCGATGGATTTCGGTGGAGTTTGTCCGGCATCCCAATCTTGAGCAATGCTCATCTCAGCGTTTAGTTTACTTTCTCCGTATGCGTGACCGAATGATTCACCGTTGTTCACCATTTTGAGTAGTTGTAATATGCTTTTACTCTTTTAGAAATATATAGACTATTTATATAATCAGAAATCTTCTCTACCATTCTTCTTATGCACGTGAGCATGCGACTTCGCATGGTACTCTGTATTGTAGTTTTAAGCCATTTACTTTTCTTTCCCCGTTCGCATGGAATTTGTTTGCTCGGGACGCGCAAACAGGTAAGTCTGGGGGTGTGATGAGTCCTGATCATATACACTTTTATGGACTCATCTGGGCCATCTATTTAGTCTTTTCACTGCACTTTAGCCCTGTTTTAGCTCATATTGGTCATTCTATGCTCGGTGCACTTATAGGCCCTATTTGGTGTAATTTCGTATCTTCCTTTGTTATTAGTTTTCTTGCGATGTTAAGTCCCACTTTCAGTGGCTAGACTGGTGTCGTACGCTAGAACAGATGTCGTGCAGGTGTTTCCGGTGCAATTCTGCATAGGAACACTGCGCACGATCACCGGTTCTATTGCGCACGACCACTGGTCGTGCGCCACTGATCGTGTGCACTTAACCCTTTTTTATGAGTTCTGTTTGGTGCAGTGCGCACGACCATCTACGCTAGTGCGGACGACCATCGGTCGTGCGCCACTGTTCGTGCACACTTATCATTAAAATTCTGAGTTCTGTTTGCTGTATTGCGCACGACCATCAACGCTAGTGCGCACGACCACCGGTCGTGCGCCACCTGTCGTGCGAACATGTTATTTCATAATTTCTGTCTTTGCAGGTTCCGTCCAGGCAGAGCGCACGATCACAGGATTCTAGTGCGCACGACCACTGGTCGTGCGCCACTGACCGTGCGCACTGTTTATTCCAGCGCCTATAAAATCCGCTGCTCGCGATTTAGGTCGGGGATCCCGATTTCTTCCACCGTTTCCTGCTCCGTTCCGCCCAATTTCGCCCCTCCATCGCCGCCCACCATCGGGGGATGCTCCAGGCTTATTCTTCACGCCGATCTTGAGCCGGAATTTCCTCTCGGCCGCCTCCTTCATCCAAGAGCTTCAAAGGTAGACCTAGCCGCCATTACCATCAAGCAAGAGGAAGTTTGCAACCTCTACCGGATCGTGACACGAAGAAGACGGGTCCATTGGAGAGTCGTGACAGCTCTCTCTACCCCGGACGTAGTTGCGGACCGAGCTTGGACGCGGATTGACAACCCGGCGATTCCAACCGTGAATCTACAACAAGCCTTCGGATTCGGTCGATTTCTTGCTCTATTCTTCTCTTATTGATGTCTATGTAGTTAGATCTAACATTATGATGAAGCGCGCTTGATTATTAGCATTTATACTTGATTATGTCTATGTGATTTGAGTATTCTTGCTTATTATTTTGAGGTGTGCCTTGTGGTGTGGATTGTGGGTTGTCCGGTGCCGCACTAGCAATTGCTAGTGGCGTGCTTGTCGAAGAGGTGCTTGCGACCCTCATTCCGCTAGCCTACTCGTCCACCCGCCTACCGAAGCATGGCATCGCGGCCCGTATTCTATCCCGCCTAACGAAGCAGTGCGCTCAAGGCCTGCACAGTTCGATTCCGCTTGCCTACTCGTCCATCCGCCCTTTCGACGCAGCGCGCTCAAGGCCTGCCTAGTCTCCATCCCGCCAAGCGAAGCATTGCATAGCGGCATTGCATAGGAGTAGTTGATAGCTTTTATTTTATTTTCCAAAAGCCAACCCAACTCCCCCGCATTCCATCCGATTTTAGGACTTCAATCTCAAGTCCTTCCTCGAAACCTAACTCCACCTTACTGTGTTCCTCAAGAGACCGACACTCGGGGATTTCCCCCATTATTATTACTTGCGCGACCGGTGCACTTGCCGAATCATCGCATCAGTTGCCTGGCGCGAGTCCATGGTTCTGAGTACCCGGTCACTAGTTCTCACTCGCTAGAAGAAAGGACGTGCAACACCCATTTTGGGGTCCAAACTCAATAAATTGAGTTCTCGGTTCCAACATTTTTTGTGCGGTGAGTGTGGACAGCAGCTCGCTCAAAAAATACATGGCGAGAGATAGGACTGGAAGTAAAGAATTGGAGAACTTGCCCCCTCCTGGATACTATGTATGCAAGAGCGACTTTGACGAGTTTAAGAAGTCAATCCTAGAGACCCTGCACTTCACGCTCGCCCCCTCGGGCGTGTGCTTAACTCCAGCGATGCATGTGCTTTCCAAGCCTACTCTGAATGAGGCGGCACCAGCTGGGCGACTCAGTAAGGAAGTGTATTATTCTAGAGGAATGACTAAGATCAGACCTAGAGCGGGTGAATAGTGTGAAAGGTGATTTATGAGATCTTTTGAGAGATAAAAACACAGATTATGCAATCACAGCAAAGCACACAGAGACAAAGAGATTTATAGTGGTTCCCTAAGAATTGGGTACATCCACTTTCCCCGCACCTTTCAAGCAGTGCTCTTGATAAGGAAAAACTCTTCCAAAACTCAGAACTCATACAGAGTTCCTACCTCAGTCTTTTACAATACAATACCTACACTCATATCTACAAATAGATGCTACCTCAGATCACAAAGATCTTACACTCATATCACAAAGATCTTACCTCAGATTCACACAGGAATCCTACACTCAGATCACAAGGATTTTATACAACTGTGTATAGAATTACAGTTCTTACAATAATAGACTCAAAAAGGCTTAAGACTTGGATCTGGAGACTTCAATAGAAAACCTAGCAGTAGGCTTATTCTTCCTTGATAGATGGAGTATATGACTTATAAGAATAGATATGGATCAAGGAGATGAGTAGCAGTAATCCTATCTTTTTTGATAGACAATTTCAACTTCTTCAGGATCAGGGTTAATAGCACTCTTGAGAATTGAAAAGGATTTTGCTATTGATGGCAGAATAATTGACTTAGGAATTCATGCTGTCAAATTTGTATTCAACAAATCATTAGATATAATAGGAAGAGTCCTTCTCCTTTTATAGTGGTGCATATCTCAAAAAGAAATGGAGGAGATCAAGGGATGTGATAATTATCACTGAATTTGAATTTTCAAATATGATCAGAAAAGGGAATATACAAATTTAGCTTAATTTAGAATATTCCTCATATAGTAATAATGGTCAGAAAAAGGAATGCACAATTCTGACTTAATTTGGAATGTTCCTCCACTAGTAATAAAAGAGTAATTGATTTCATAATCATTTCTCCAACAATTTTAATTCATTAAAGACTTCCATAGGAGTACCATTGAAATGTGCCTTGATTTGTGCAAAGAGATTGGAAAAATAATTATGATACACGCTCTACAAATACTTAGAATAAATCTGAATAAGTTGTAGTCTGTCTAGTCGACATGAAGATCATCCCGTCAATCGACATTGATCCATTCGATTCCCTGTCCAGTCGATTTACAGAATATGTGGTCTATCTAGTAGATTTTCCCTGATAAGAAAGTAGATAAACTCAGCATAGATACTCTGTCTATTTGATTTTTCCTTTCGACTTATCTTCCCGTCGATACATTAGATTCAAATGACCGACTGTCACGTCGATTTTGACTTAATAATAATCTTACTTTCCCTGCTTCCTGAATTCAGTAATTCTCCTTGATTTTTCTAAGTAGCATCTTCAAGATAGATGTTAGTATGTAATTAATTATATACTTGAGATCATATAACATGAGTAAGTGCTTGGTCTAAGTGACCCTAAGAAACATTCAAATTTTTAATCATTCGTAGATTATAAGTACCCATCTCAAGCATAATCAAGGATTCATCAAACACATTAAGTTTATTATTATGTTAATGTTCTTCTTCAAATCAGGAAGCATGGCGATCAAATTCCCAACAATCTCCCCCTATTTGAAGAAGTCAGAACCTCACATAATAATAAGCTTTATAAATAAAAGAGAAATCAAGTAGATATAGAATGAGAAATCTAATTGATATTAAAAGCTAGTGTTAACAGGCTTAAGATAGAGTTTAATAATAATCACAAAGTCCACACATTGTTTTTCCTATTTTAATCACTTTCACCAGCAGCTTTCCTTTTCTTCCTCGAGAAGTAATTCCTTGGCTTTGGTATGTATCTAGGAGGGACTGGATCTTGATCTTGATGCTTCTTTATTAGCTGAGTTGTAGAATCTTTTAATGTGTAATCCTTTGCTTCTAAAGTCTCTCCAGGTGGAGAGGATGATTTCTTTGGAAATAGGACTTCATTCTATATATTCTGGCATTTGCTTGATTTCCTCTCTTCCCTTTTGCATGGACTAGCATTCTTCTTCAGTGATGATTATTTTTGTCTTTTGAGAGGGACCTGCTTCCATTCTTGGAGGATAGATAGAATAATGTTCAGGAGGAACATAACTTTCTTCATCATGATATTAAGACTCATAGCTTAACCCTGGTAGGTTCATAGCAGCTCTTACTTCATTTGCCACCCAGACAGCTTGGTCTGCTCCAGATTTCCTAAGGTTTTCCTCTCCCTTTTCTGACTTCTTCAGATAGGTGTGAGCATACTTCAGTTGTACAGTCAGTTAATTTTCTATGGATATAGTTTACTCCATTTAATATGTGGTTCTTTGTTTCCAGGAGATGGCCATCTAAGACCTGATTTTCTTCAGCAATTGTCTCTTGAAGTATCCTTCTATTATCTAGAATATGATTATAAGTAGTCTGAAAGGCATTTTCCAAATTTTTAGAGATAATGTTTTGATTTCTGATTACATTATCCATATTTTTGTTGGCATCCTGTAATTGTCTAGTTGTGTAGTATACTACAGTGTCTGCTCTGTCAAAGAATTTGTAAGACTGAGTGCTCATGCGATTGACATCTTTTTGCAAGTCTGAGAATTTCTGCTGCATTTCTGTTCGCAAGGATTAGACAGACTTGTCAACATATGCTTCAATATGTTTTCTTTGGTTTTCAAGCAGGAGGTGAATCTGATTTATTAGGGAGATGGAGGAGGATTCAAGGATAAGGCTAGATGTGATGGGTTGTGCTTCGATAGAAGGAGGAGGGATTGGCGCATATGTTCCAAAGTCCACATCTTCATAAAGGCAATCAGGAGTGTCTGCCTTGGATTACATAGATGGTGATGGCTCTCTTGCAGCTTTTTTGCCTTTGTAGAAGACAACTTCCATTCTTATAAGGACATATTACTTATCATGCACTGGAGGTGGTGCTTGTTCGGGAATCTTTGAAGGGAGTTCTTGTATAGAGTCCCTCAGCTGGGACTCCCCCTCACAGTCATCATCATCTTAAGATTCAATTAATTATGTTCCCTCAATAGAGTCAGCTTTATCAGTGGATATGGTCTTCTCTTGATCAACTATCCCTACTTCCTTAGGGCAGACTTCCTCTATTTTAGTTATAACTATAGTTGTCATGGGTTGTGCCCCTAATGGCATGTCAACCTCTACTTCCAGAGCATTAGTAGGAGATGAGATTGTCAGAGTATGTTCACTGGATTCACCAATGACCTCTATGACAATAGTTGTTGTGGTGGATATCATTGGTGTTGTGGTAGATATCATAGGTGATGCAGACTCCTCCTCACGAGAATGGGGGCTCAGAGAGAAACTTGTTCTTTCTTCTTCTTTGCAGGGGTTTCTTCTTTGCTTCTTGTAGGGAAGGGAACATATTGTTCCCATCTCTTGATTGTGTTGAGGTCAATATTTTTGAGTTAATGAATGGGCATCCCCAAGTTGGGATCCATTTCTGATGCAGGCTTAGATAGAGATAATGAGATAAGAGGGGTCCTATTTATAGCCTCAGCTTTAGCGCATGCGCTAGCGCTACCGCCGGTGCTATCCCGGATTAGGCATTATTCTGTGCAGGAGAATCTTCAATCTGAGGAAACATTTCTCTCATGCCTTCTGTGCTCCGCGCTACCGATCGCGTTATCCTCTACTGCCAGGTGCTACCATCGGCGCTAGTGGGCATGTTGGAATTATTGGCCTAATTTTGGGGGCAACCTCCTTATGTCATCCTTGAGTCATATGGACTTTGTTTCCTGCACACTTAGACACACAAGATCAAATACACGTAGGATTTGTTATTCTCAAACCTAGGAGATGCGGAAGACAATGTTCCAACAAACTCCCCCTTTTGATAATAACAAATCCATTAATGATAAATCAGAGCATTAATATATAAGCATGATGAAACCTACTTATGTGTGTGAGAGAGTGATGACTTAGGATAAATATTGATTGTAGAATTTTAGAATTTCTCCCCCCAAATACATGCTCCCCCTAAGTGAATGCTCCCCTAATATGTAAGCTATCATCTTAATTAATCATGCTAGTTTTTCATTTTGATAGCGGATTTTATTTATCATGATAGATCTCCCCCTTTTGTTATTAGCAAAAGTGGGTAAGGAAGCAAAACACATAAATTTTTTGATAATAAAATAAGGCATGATCGAGTTTTGAGAGAGAAGAAACTGATAAGGAGATTTAGAATAAATTTCATAGAAATAAATCAGAGTTTTTAGCTTTAAAAAGGAATGATATAACATTTACCATGCAAGTCTACCATTTAAAAAGTTTGAGTTTGAAAACTTGAGATAAGCATGAAAAGAACACAAGGTAAACGTAATGTAGCGGAAGACTTATAAAGATACAACCAACATCTTTTTGTCAGACATGATGATTCATAAAATGAAGAAGATGTTTTTTGTAAATCATTTTTCTTTGACAAGATTATCATGAAGTAACCAAGCATAAAAGAGATGTATGAAAAAGAGACTGCTACAATGTTATTCTAATTCATAAAGTCAAAACATACCAAACATTGTAGAGAGCATGCTAGGTTATCTAGTGCATTTAGATATAAAAAGTATTATAGAATTAGCATTATAATCCAATACTCATGAGAAGAAGTGTTATCGAAGATGATGATGTGCACAAAAGTGTATTTTGAAAAGAGTAAACAAATGTTATAATCAAAAATATAAGACAAATGTAGAGTAAAGTGCACAATAAAACACAAATAAGATTACTTCCACTCAATTTTATGCACACAACAAATGTACAACTACCAAGGTGCTTTGCACACACAATGCTCATTAAGACTTATCAGGGTGCAAAGTAGTGCTTGGGGGATAACACAATTTTATTTTTTCAGTTTTGTTTTTAATCCGGTGTACTTAAGAATAAGTGGTATTTTTTTTAAGAAATGAAGATTTGCACAAGACACTTTACTAATCTTTCCAAGGTGCTCAACCTCACAACGCTTATTAAGACTTATCAGGAGGTTCAAGTAGTGCTTGGTGGAGTTAACTTTGTCACCATATGTCATTTTTTTGTACAAAGTTCTTCGATTACACTTGCTTTGCAAACCAATTAGATTTTGAAGTATAACCACTTTTCTTTATATTTAATAGTGCAAGTAAGTGTAGTGTAGGTAAGATACTTATGGAAATTTAATTTATTGTACAATTACAATACACTAGCAAGCATCTTTAGATTAAGAACATAAGTAGACTTAGCCAAAAAAAAGTGAGTGAAGAAATATCATTATCAATCATAAAACATTTACTCACACATAGAGGCATACTAAGCTTAGGCTCTACACTACTTTTACAATATAATTGATGCACATATTAATAGATATATCAATTCATGAAAAGAACAATGTTCAAAGTAGTTTGTCAAGATAAATTGGAACATTGTAGAAGTTCTAAAGATAGCATAAAAACATTCTTGATTATCACAATAAATTCCATACAGTTTTTTGTTAGTTTTTGTGTTTTATATTTTTGCATTTAGAAATAGAATTTAAACAAATGAACAAAGTAAAAGAAATACTTTTTGTAATTTGACCTTTTGTAAAAAAAAATTGTTGTTGTAATTTTTCAAAAATCAATTCAAAATAGAACTGCAAAACTAAGTAGTACATATAATAGAGCACAAATTTAGGTATTTTATAAAATTTCAAAAAATACAAAAAGCAGAAAGGTCCGCTAGCGCTCGCGCTAATGATAGCGATGGCGCTAGCACTACTTTAGTTAAATTTCCTTTCCCTTATTATTTCGGCCATTATCATTGAATCTCTCCCGAAAAACCCTAGTAGATAACGCAGCCCACTCATTTATCTAAGGCAAATCTTCATCATTTTTATGATTTTTGTTGTAAATTTTGATTTTGATGATGAAGAAGAAGATATTTGAAGTTATCAAGTGGTTTTAGATGTTAGATATACAATGCTTGATTCTTTTATTTTTGAAGAGAGGAACTAGAACAAATCTTCCTTATTTTTATGATTCTTGTTCTAAATAGTTGATTTTGATGTTTGTGATGAAGATTTATGACCTCTTTTAAGAAAAACTTTTGATTTTGATTATAGATCTAAAAAAGAATCTTCAACATTTTTGTTTTTCATTTTGAATTTTTATGAAGATTTTTAGTTTTGATTTTAGCTTAGATTGTGCGAGTTTCTTGGTTCTAGCAATTTAGGATTTGGAAATATTTTTATTTTAGAGAGATCTTACCATTTCAGATCAGAGAACTAGCGTCGACGCTACTAACGGCGCTAGTGCTAGCGCCGGGCGATAGTGCTAGCGCTGGCGCTAGTGAATTTTGGTTAATTTTAATTTCTCTTATAATGTGGCAGATGGCTTCTGGATCAAAAGGGAAGAAAAGTGCAGAGCTGGCCGTGGAGGCTGCAGTAGTAGGTGTCCCATATTTTGTGGAGTTTGACATTCCTCGACACCACCACATCATGCAGCTGTTTGGAACCTCCGAAGTGTTGAATTTGTTTCTTTCTAAGGGGTTTTCTTCAGAGTTAGTACGAGATTTTTATATGCACTTGGAAGAACCATCGCATACTGATCTGGATGGAGGAGTGCGGTCTCAGGTGCTGGGACAAGTGGTGACTATCACCCATGAACAACTAAGGGTCATGTTTGGATTGACACAGCATCCAAATCGGTTGGAGATAGTTGAGAAGTTTATGGTAGATAGAGATTGGACTAATGTGAACATGGTGCTGCATAATATGGCATGCAGGAGTCTGATCTCCTCTTTGTTGACACTCATAGTAGAAGTGGAGATGTTTAACCAAATTTAAAATCCTATGAAGTAGTATATGTTTGAAATCATATCACATAGAAAAATTTTGAATTCAATTTATGTTGGCGATATATGATATAATGAGTTTAGGAAGAATAGATTGGTCTTTAGAAATAAAGGACATGACTTTAAAATTTGATAATTTGATTTATAAATCTTTAAGTGATAAAGTCTTGTGTCAATATGATGACCATACCATGATAGCAAAAAGAGATAAGAAAACAAAAATAAAAAGACAATAGAGAATATCATGAAGTAGAAAATTTGTATATTTCATTTTTGAAAATATTCTACTTCATGCATTTGGTGATACCTAATGAATAAGAGATTTAAGTATCCAAAGGGGACCAAGTGTGGTGGTTCCTTTGGGTACCCAAATATAACGTGTAGGTTTGTGGGTAGATATTAATGAATGGGTCCTTTCATGTGAAGTTAATATTTCAGTTTTAATTTTGGGGCTCCATTCAAATCTTGGTTTGTTGTTATTCTTATGCATCAAATTTCTATTTTGATTATCTTTGTATCGAAGATTATGATTGTAATGATTATTGAAGGTATTGTTTATAGGAAATTTTTGCAATTTTAATTTTGAGTTGGGAGAAACATGATTTTGTAAATAAAGATGATTTTGATTTTGATTTAGTGTTTCTTACTCCCATTATTTGGCTTATTTAGGATATTCATCTTTATATTCAACTTGTTTTTAGATATAGCTTGATATTGAGAAGTTGTATTTATAATTTTCATAAGTATGTTGAATTTTTATTTTAATTCATCATTCTTAATCTTTAAATTATGCCTAGCATTATTATAAGCTATTGTGCTATTTTTAAGAGTGGAAACAATAGAGTCAATATAATTTTGATAGTCGTTTCTAAATTCCTCAAATGTTTCGTCCATCTCTTTGATTTCAATTTTATAATTTTGGCATGTAGCACAATCACTTTTCAAAGATGAATTTTCGAAGAATAATTTTTTATTAGCAATTTTTAATTTCTTCATTTTGCGTTTAGAAATTTTTAGTATATGGAAATAAGAAGAAGGATTAGACTTTCTTACAGCACTATCGGAAGAGGCATGATGTGAACATGAAGTTCCTTTTTCCTTTTCTAGGCCTTCCTCCTTTATAGATGAAGTTTCATCTTCTTTTTCTCTAAATGTATTGTTCTCTACGTCTAAGACACTTTCCATGATTTTGCTATGAGAGAGATCTTCTTGAATAGTGGTGAATGCTTGTATGTCCTTCTCCTCCTATGTTTGTTCCATACCTGTGAGAGGAAAATCATATATTTCTTCAAGAAATTTCCATATCTTGTATGCTCTAGAAAAATAATATATTAATTTTAAAACTTCATTTGATAAACCACAAAATAAATAGTGTTTGGATTTTGCATTAAGATGACATTCCTTTTTATTCGATTCATCCATTGGTCTAACTATTGCTAAATTCCATTCTTCGATATCTATAATTTTAATAAAATTTTCAATTAAAATTTTCCATCCTTTATAATTTGTTCCTTTAAATAAAGGTGGTTTAAGAGATGTTTCTTCTTCGTAAAAATTTACCCCACTAGTAGAAGTGAGATCATGTGATGCCATTATTCCCGGTTGTTAAGCCGATTGGAATAAAACCTGCTCTGATACCACTTGTTTGATCGGTAGGCGCCCTTAGAGGGGGGTGAATAAGGGCTTTTAAATCTTATGTTATATTTTGATTAACTTGAAATAATACGTGATTAAGAAGGTGAGAAATCAAACAAATCAAGTGAAGAAAAGTAGAGACATGCTTTATTAATATGAAATATAGTTTTACAAAAATTGATTTCTATAACACTAGAAATCGGTGGCGAATAATAATAAACTCTTTTTGTTTTATATCCCGACTCGCATCCCCACGAACCGGTTGCCCTAGTCTATCCTTCCCCGGATTTGGCCTCAAGCCGCTCTAGCCAATCCAACACCAGATATGGCCTTGAGCACCCCCTATACCTAACCAAGATCTAGTCGCCAACACGAGGTGAATTTCAGCCCTAAGTCCTACCCAGACCTAGTCGCCAACACGAGGTGAATTCTCTAACAGTTTATAAAGAAAATGAAATGATAATAATAAAAACTCCCTCTTGAAGAACTTCTGAAGTTGGAGATGATGATCCGCTGTCGGATGAGCATTGTTGAAGTGGACATTGTTTGGATACGGTGTGAAGAAGTCCTCCTTCAGAAATTCGCAGAGCTTTGGTGGGAGATCAACTTTCGGCCAAATCAGGCTCTAGAATTCTAGCAGTTAATATCTCTCTCTGATGGCTGTCCAAAATGAGAGAAGAGGGGTCCTATTTATAGCCTCAGCACTAGCGCCTACGCTAGCGCTACCGCCGGCGCTATCCAAAATTAGGCATTATTCGCGCGGGAGAATCTTCAATCCGAGGAAACATTTCTCTCATGCCCTCTGTGCTCCGCGCTACCGCCTACGCTATCCTCTACCGCCAGATGCTAGCTCCTTATATATGTGCTCCGGAATTGCGCTAATCAATGCTAGTGTTGGGTGCTAGGTGCTACCGTCGGCGTTAGTGGGCATGTTGGAATTATTGGCCCAATTTTGGGGGCAACCTCCTTATGTCATCCATGAGTCATATGGACTTTGTTTCCTGCACACTTAAACACACAAGATCAAATACACATAGGATTTATTATTCTCAAACCTAAGAGATGCGGAAGACAATGTTCCAACAACCCCAATGTGGCCCACCAATGATATGTCATGATGGTCAACACTATCCCTTGGAAGGAGGAAGCAGAGGAGGTGAATAAGGTGATGGAGAGCTTGGCCAGGCTAGAGGTGGCAGAATAGGAGGAGATGAAGGAATTCATCAGCTACGGGGGAAGGCAGGAGAAGGTGCAGATCAGAGGGGGCTGAGCGAGGAAGATCAGGAGGAGGTCTGCAGATGCAACCAGCAAAACATGGACATCCTCTCTTGGAGCACTATAGAGATGCCAAGCATCGATGTAGATGTGACATGCCATCGCCTCAACCTCGATCCAGGAACCCGCCTCATCTGTCAGAAGAAGAGAGTCGAATCAACCACCCTCATCAGGCCGATTAGGGAAGAAGTAGAGAAGCTGCTTGAGGCAGGCTTCGTAGAGGAGATCTAGTATCCAGGATGGGTCTCCAACATTATAATGGTAAATAAGAATGGTGGGAAGTGGAGGATGTGTATTGACTTTTCCCTATTAAATAAATCATGTCCTAAAGATTATTACCACTTTCCTCGAATCGACGCGCTGGTGGATTCAGCTGTCGGTTTCCTTGTGATGTGTTCTTGGGATGCATTCTCTGGTTACCATCAGATCTGAATGCACCCACCATATGTTAAGGATGTCTCCTTCATCACGGATGATGGGTGCTACTGCTATAAGATGATGCTCTTTGGGTTAAAAAATGCAAGAGCAACTTACCAAAGGATGATGGACTGAGTCTTCGAGGAGAAGAAGGGGTCGAATCTAGAAGTGTATGTGGATGATCTCATGGTGAAGAGTAAGGATGTGGATTCCCACCAGTAAGACCTAGCGAAGATTTTCATAATGCTCCGTAGATACAAGATGAGACTTAACCCTTCCAAATGTGTGTTTGGCGTTAGTGAGGGGAAGTTCCTTATCCACCTGCTCACCTTGGCCAGGGTCGAGCCTAATCTAGATAAGGTCAAAGACATCTTGGATCCAGAATAACCAAAGAATGCCACAGAAGTTCAAAGACTGATGGGGAAGTTGGCAGGGTTGAGCAGGTTCATCTCCGGGACTGAGGAGAAGCGTTCGCCTTTCTTCAAAGCTCTACGGGGAAATCAGAAGTTTGAATGGTCGTAGGTGTAACATCCCCATTCCTTCTAAACCCCTTGAGTGGGTTTAGTGTTGCAATTGCGAGTAGAGATCAAGGAATGATCCTAGGCCAACTTGGACTTAGGAAAATTGCTATAAGCACCCCAAAAGTACAGAGGTCAACCTTGGCCAATTTACTTCGAATTGGAATCACCAACTCAAATTGAGCTTACCAATAGGTACCTAACCCTAAGAGAGGCCCAAGTGACCCAAAATCCCCATCATAGGGTCACCAATTTTGGCTAATTTGACCAAATCAACTCTAGGTCAAAATAGGTCAACAAAGGCCAATTCATCTCAATCTGGATCAACTAGACTTCATATGATCAAATTGACCCCACCACTGTATTAAAAACCCTAATTGGGGTACAAGTGACCCAAAAGCGCTATCATGGAGTCACCAATTAGCCCAAATTGACCAAAGTGCCATTTATGTCAACATAGGTCAATCCTTCACCAATAAGTCCAATTGACCCCCAAAAAATGAAATTGACTTCACCCCTAGTCCTACAACATTATATGGGATTCAATGGACCCAAAAGCCCCATCAAGTGGTCATCAATTGGTCCAATTTGACCAAAGTCAATTTTCCCCCAATTTTGGTCAAAATCACACATATTGGCTAATTTAGCCCAATTGGGGCATCACCATGACCCAATCAACATTGGGTGGTGGCAAGGGACTCAAGACCAACATATGGGACCAGTCAACCCATCACCTTGACCAGGTCAACCCCAAAGTCAACCATGGTCAAACCTAAGCCCAAAGAGGAGAAATGGAAGCCCAAGCCTATTCTAATGGGCTAAGGTCTTGATTCAAGGCCCATCCCGCAGCCCAATAGCCTAATTACATCCCTTGACCCCTAAAATTTAAAATAAATGACATGAATGGGGGAACTTTGGAGAAATCCCCAATATTGAAGAGAGAGAACCATGAATTTGTGGAATGGCTTCCACATGGCCTCCAATTCCTCTTCCCCATTGCTTCTCTCAGCCGCCACATTATTTTCCAGTAGAATCCATGCAAGATGGAGGCCACTTGGCATGTAGGAGGAGCATCCAAAGTGAAGGCTGAGCTCCCTGATGCGCAAATCCTGCAGACCGCTATAGGCGGTAGCGAGACTGCGATCCGAACGGCAGTGAACCGGTCGTTGTCAAGTAATAATATGAGGAAGTAAATCCCCAAGTATTGAATCTCTCAAGGAACACAGTAAGGTGGAGTTAACGTTCAAGGAAGGACTTGAGATCGAAGTCCTTTGGGTCGGATGAATTGCGGACACGGGGGTTGATTTGGTTTGTGGAAAATAAAGAGAAAACAACTATAACTACTCCTATGCAATGCCGCTATGCAGTGCTTCGCTTGGCGGGATGGATGACTACGTAGGCCTTGAACGCGCTACTTCGTAAGGGCGGATGGACGAGTAGGCAAACAGATCAAACTATGCAGGCCTTGAGCGCGCTGCTTCATTAGGCGGGATGGAATACACGGGCCGCAATGCCACGCTTCGGTAGGCGGATGGGCGAGTAGGCTAACGGAATGAGGGTCGCAAGCACCTCTTCGACAAGCACGCCACTAGCAATTGCTAGTGCGGCACCGGACGTGACGGCGGGATGGAGGATGGAATGGGGCGCACCTCAAGCACACAAATAAACAAAAAGAGTATTTCACATAGACATGAAATAACTTTAAATAGCAAGGTCTATAGTGTTCTTCATCAAAATACAAAAGATCTAACTATTACAACAATCAATAAGAGAAGAATAAGGCAAGAAATCGACCGAATCCGAAGGCTCGTTGGAGATTCACGGTTGGAATCGCCGGGTTGTCAATCCGCGTCCAAGCTCGGTCCGCAACTACGTCCGGGGTAGAGAGAGCTGTCACGACTCTCCAATGGACCCGTCTTCTTCGTGTCACGATCCGGTAGAGGTTGCAAACTTCCTCTTGCTTGATGGTAATGGCGGCTAGGTCTTCCTTTGGAGCTCTTGGATGAAGGAGGAGGTCGAGAGGAAACTCCGGCTCAAGATTGGCGTGAAGAGCAAGCCCGGAGCACCTCCATATGGTGGGCGACGGTGGAGGGGCGAATCTGGGCGGAACCGGGCAGAAAACGGCGGAAGAGGACGATCGATCTGACCTAAATCGCGAGCAGCGGATTTTATAGGCGCTGGAATAAACAGTGCGCACGGTCATTGGCGCATGACCAGTGGTCGTGCGCACTAGAATCCTGTGATCGTGCGCTCTGCCTGGACGGAGCCTACAAAGGCAGAAATTATAAAATAACATGTTCGCACGACCAGTGGCGCACGACCGGTGGTCGTGCGCACTATCGTCGGTGGTCATGCGCACTAGATGAAACAGAACTCATAAAATAAATGCTAAGTGCGCACGGACAGTGGCGCACGACCGGTGGTCGTGCGCACGGACAGTGGCGCACGACCGGTGGTCGTGCGCACTGGAGTTGATGGTCGTGCGCACTTCAGCAAACAGAACTCAGAAATTTAATGGCAAATGCGCACGAGCAGTGGCGCACGACCGGTGGTCGTGCGCGCTGGCATTGGTGGTCGTGCGCACTGCACCAAACAGAACTCGAGAAAAGAAGGTTAAGTGCACACGATCAGTGGCGCACGACCAGTGGTCGTGCGCAATAGAATCGGCGATCGTGCGTAGTGTTCCTGTGCAGAATTGCACCGGGAACACTTGCACGACTCCTATTCCAGCACAACCACAGATCTAGCCACTAAAAGTGGCACTTGACAGCACATGAATACTACTAATGACAATAAGCACGAAAATCACACCAAAGTGGGCCTAGATGTGCACCTAGCATGGATTATCAAATATAAACTATAACAAGGCTAAAGTGCGGAGAAATGACTAAATAACGGCCCGGATGAGTCCATAAATGTGTATATGATCAGGACTCATCACACCCCCAGA
The DNA here is from genome assembly GCA_033032865.1 of Dactylorhiza incarnata. Taxonomy (NCBI): domain Eukaryota; kingdom Viridiplantae; phylum Streptophyta; class Magnoliopsida; order Asparagales; family Orchidaceae; genus Dactylorhiza; species Dactylorhiza incarnata. The sequence continues at coordinate 18,427,548 of JAWHQI010000011.1, read as the reverse complement.
CTTAACTGTTTGCGCGTCCCGAGCAAACAAATTCTAAGCGAACGGGGAAAGAAAGTAGATGGCTTAAAACTACAATACAGAGTACCATGCGAAGTCGCATGCTCACGTGCATAAGAAAAATAGTAGAAAAGATTTCTGATTATAAAAACAGTTTATATATTTCTAAAAGAGTAAAAGCATATTACAACTACTCAAAATGGTGAACAACGGTGAATCATTCGGTCATGCATACGGAGAAAGTAAACTAAGCGCTGAGACGAGCATTGCCGAAGATCGGGATGCGGGAAAAACTCCACTGAAATCCATCAGTGTCGGTGACCATAAGCTTGCCCTGTCACATTCTCTCCACGGCACTGGTTTGACTCAAATGCGTGAATCAATAGGACTTTAGGTTTTAAATGGGGGCTTGGGTTTAGGTGAGGTTAAACAAAGATAAAAACAACGGCTCAAGCACTAAACCCAAATGAGCTAATGCAGGAAACTATCCTCATTCACCACACAAACACGCGGGTACACAACACCCCCAGACTTGGACTTAACAGCATGGGTGCGTGCACCGCCTACTCCCAAACATAAATCTATACATAAAGATTTTCAATTAAACATTCCTTCTCTTACCTTTCTTTTTAACTTCTTTTCTTTTTCTCATTTTTTTTTCTTTTCTTATCATTTTCAGCAAATAAACAAAAGGACACATCCACATCTTCACAAACATATTACCACATCAACAACCCAACTCATGAAAATAATAAACAGCTAAAGCTCAGATTTGGGTGTGCGACTAGGATTGGCTTTTGGGCTTTGGTGAAATAAAAGTGGGGCTGAATCAAAGAACGGGTAGGCACAACTGGGCTAGCGAGGATATAGCGGTAGGGATAGGCACAAAGGCTCAACCGGGCCAAAATGATGGCCTATATCACATTCACGCAATTGACTAACCGTATACCCATGCTTCAAGAATCGCTTGGGGCAAGTTCTAGCCACCGAGAAAGATTCTCCTTTCTCCCGACTCAAGCAATACGAATCTAGCAATCGTTTACACACATCCCTATGCTACCGTTTGATTCACACCGGATTCACCATTTGAGTAGAGTAAACAACATTTACACTAATAGAGAAAAATATAAAACCATAGTATAAAAAGAAGTCTACTCTACACAAATTTCTATGCAACCGAGCACTCGACTAGGAGCACTACGGGAGTCAACATTTTACTCTGCTACATAGTCCTAAGCCATCACCTAGACTTTCCCAAATAAGCAGAAGAATTAAATTCACAACAGAGCAAGCAAACAGATGAGTACGCGCTCAAGTGGGAGATGTGGTGTGCAATGAAAATAAACAAAACATTTTAAATGAAATCTTCTAGCATGCAGTGCAATAGTGCACGTGAGCGGGTAAACAAAACTACTCTCCCCCAGACTTAAACTAAACAATCCGCATAATATATGACAGGAAAATCAAAATAGGGCTAGGGGAAGAGAGTACCCAATGCTCAGCAAGTGAGCATACCAGAAGATTGGCGTTTAAACCACGACTAAGCTGCAGCATCCGCCATCCAGAGAAGATACCTGCAGGGGTCAGCTCCGCAAAAACAAAAGACAAAAGAAAACTGAAAAGAAAGTACTACTAACTAAACATGATTAGATGAAATAAAAATGCAGAAAAGAAAGATAACTACTGGGGTTATTGTCATCCCAGCACGACTTATTTAAAAACATGAGGTTCTAGCTAATGGGCCTATGGAAAGAGAAGTGGACAGGTAACTGGCCTAATATCCGTGTCGGTTGCGGGTACCGATACGGTGATAGAACAGTCATGCCTCTACCTGAATATAAATACCTGCTCCTCACAGGTAGAGGGAAAAGAAAGTAAGAAGAGGAGGAGGCCTGGTCCTCACTCATCTCACAAAACACATCCTTGCCTAGCAAGGTATCGTCAACAGGGAGGCAGCAGGAGGAAAAGGCAATGAGTGGAGCTTCCTCAATGGAGGGGGAATAAACCTCCTCACATGAGAGGATACTCTCATCATTGACTTGAGCAAAAAGCTCCAAGTCCTCCTGGGGCACCTGTAAAGACTCAACCTGCACAGGCTCGGAAGAAGAAGGGGGGTCCAAAAATAAAAGAGAAGAATGACATAAATAATCAAAAATCGGGGGAGTGGTCCCGGTCTCACTCCCAGCAAGATCCAAGGGTAGATCACTATCATCATCGTAAATGTCATAGCAAGGGGGACTTGAGAACTCAGGAGCCTCAGTGGTGATTTGGACCTCCTCGTCCCATGAAGAAGTGCAAACCTCCTCATCAGAGAGAGTATCCTCCTCATCCCACCGAGGTGCATCATCGTGTTCAAAGTATTCATTCTCCCCCTCAGGGAAAATGACATCCTAATCCCACTTTGGAGCACCCTCCGAGTCAGAAGCATCACCCAGCTCCTTTACTTCGATAGGATCATAAAGAATATGTGTAGAAAAATCTTGCAAAGAAACTGGAGGGACAAAAATATTCGGTTCCTCCGCAAAAAGATCTGCTAAAGCCTCCCCGATGGAAAGAATACTTTCCTCATCAGACTCAGGTACATTTAGGAGCTCCCATTCCTCTCCTTGTTGGCTAACAGATGAGTGATCATCATCACTAGGAGTGAAGCCACACACAGGGAGTGAGGAGTCCGTGCACGAGACAAGCTCAGGGGTAGAGGGCACAATTGCCTCCATGGGTAAAGAATGAGTGATAGGGACAATGTCGTCATGAGTGGAGGAGCGGCGGTCAGGATTGAAAAGACGCGGACAGTCCTTCAATTCATGACCCTCTCCTCGACACAACAAGCAAACAATGTTCCTACACTGCCTAGCATTTAACTCATTCATTTGGTCCAAATAATAAACCATCTTGTCATTAAAGCTAGGTGAAATATCCCATGACGACATTTTCAAAATTCAAAGCAGATAAAAAGAAACTGAAATTCTTTGCAAGGAAATCTACACAACTAGAAAAACTCCTTGAATAAAACTTGCCTAAAACTTTAAAATAGGGGAGGAAAAAATAAAAACTAACAAAAGATAATTAAAAGGCAAACAAAAATAATAAAGCGGCTATACACACTGGAAGAACTACTATCTCTCGGCTCTCCCACTCAAGAAAACTCACACGACTGTGTTCCCCAGCAACGGCGCCAAAAACTTGATGCGCAAATCCTGCACACCGCTATAGGCGGTAGCGAGACTGCGATCCGAACGGCAGTGAACCGGTCGTTGTCAAGTAATAATATGAGGAAGTAAATCCCCAAGTATCGAATCTCTCAAGGAACACAGTAAGGTGGAGTTAACGTTCGAGGAAGGACTTGAGATCGAAGTCCTTTGGGTCGGATGAATTGCGGACACGGGGGTTGATTTGGTTTGTGGAAAATAAAGAGAAAACAACTATAACTACTCCTATGCAATGCCGCTATGCAGTGCTTCGCTTGGCGGGATGGATGACTACGTAGGCCTTGAACGCGCTACTTCATAAGGGCGGATGGACGAGTAGGCAAACGGATCGAACAATGCAGGCCTTGAGCGCGCTGCTTCGTTAGGCGGGATGGAATACACGGGCCGCAATGCCACGCTTCGGTAGGCGGATGGGCGAGTAGGCTAACGGAATGAGGGTCGCAAGCACCTCTTCGACAAGCACGCCACTAGCAATTGCTAGTGCGGCACCGGACGTGACAGCGGGATGGAGGATGGAATGGGGCGCACCTCAAGCACACAAATAAACAAAAAGAGTATTTCACATAGACATGAAATAACTTTAAATAGCAAGGTCTATAGTGTTCTTCATCAAAATACAAAAGATCTAACTATTACAGCAATCAATAAGAGAAGAATAAGGCAAGAAATCGACCGAATCCGAAGGCTCTTTGGAGATTCACGATTGGAATCGCCGGGTTGTCAATCCGCGTCCAAGCTCGGTCCGCAACTACGTCCGGGGTAGAGAGAGCTATCACGACTCTCCAATGGACCCGTCTTCTTCGTGTCACGACCCGGTAGAGGTTGCAAACTTCCTCTTGCTTGATGGTAATGGCGGCTAGGTCTTCCTTTGGAGCTCTTGGATGAAGGAGGAGGCCGAGAGGAAACTCCGGCTCAAGATTGGCGTGAAGAGCAAGCCCGGAGCACCTCCATATGGTGGGCGACGGTGGAGGGGCGAATCTGGGCGGAACCGGGCGGAAAACGGCGGAAGAGGACGATCGATCTGACCTAAATCGCGAGCAGCGGATTTTATAGGCGCTGGAATAAACAGTGCGCACGGTCATTGGCGCACGACCAGTGGTCGTGCGCACTAGAATCCTGTGATCGTGCGCTCTGCCTGGACGGAGCCTGCAAAGGCAGAAATTATAAAATAACATGTTCGCACGACCAGTGGCGCACGACCGGTGGTCGTGCGCACTATCGTCGGTGGTCGTGCGCACTAGATGAAACAGAACTCATAAAATAAATGCTAAGTGCGCACGGACAGTGGCGCACGACCGGTGGTCGTGCGCACTGGAGTTGATGGTCGTGCGCACTTCAGCAAACAGAACTCAGAAATTTAATGGCAAATGCGCACGAGCAGTGGCGCACGACCGGTGGTCGTGCGCGCTGGCATTGGTGGTCGTGCGCACTGCACCAAACAGAACTCGAGAAAAGAAGGTTAAGTGCACACGATCAGTGGTCGTGCGCAATAGAACCGGCGATCGTGCGCAGTGTTCCTGTGCAGAATTGCACCGGGAACACTTGCACGACTCCTATTCCAGCACAACCACAGATCTAGCCACTGAAAGTGGCACTTGACAGCACATGAATACTACTAATGACAATAAGCACGAAAATCACACCAAAGTGGGCCTAGATGTGCACCTAGCATGGATTATCAAATATAAACTATAACAAGGCTAAAGTGCGGAGAAATGACTAAATAACGGCCCGGATGAGTCCATAAATGTGTATATGATCAGGACTCATCACTCCCCCTTAATGGCAACACTACATAGAGCCCTCCCCACTCCAATATAATGACACCATCAGCTTCAGAAGGAGGAAGTCAGTCAAGATTAAGCCCTGGATCAACGGGATTGATGGAGGAATGGAGGATCATCATGGGAAAGCATGGAGGTGGTTGGTCATGGAACCAAGAGAAACGAGCTACCAAAGTTTCAGTCAAGGCATGTATTCCATTCTCCTTCCCCCATGCTAGATATCCCTTCTATCCATTTACAAATTCATGGGTAAATGGTGGATTCACCATTTTCCTTTTTCTTGCTCCTAACCACAAAAACGAAAATGATTGGAGAGCTTTTCCGGCCACCTCCGACCGAACTCTCACCGCCATTCGCTAGCCCAACCTTGGCCGGAGGTGATGGCTTGGGGGATTCTCCGGCAATGGTCGGAGTTCGCCGGAATCTGGAGGCAAAGTGGCTTTAGGATGGGTTAATCCTGACCCTCGGCTAGCTAGGGAAGATGAAGTCAAGCTGTCCGATCACGCGCGATTGGATAGTCGCGGGCCAATTTCATAAAATTCCTGGATTTATTTAAATGTTGAAATAATCTAAATTTTACTGAACATGGAATTAATTGTAGAAAAATTATAGCTTTGATTCAGGAAAAGTCACCTAAATGAAAAATATAGTCCCTGATCTGGACAAAATTTAGAAATTTATTTCACTAGATTTCAAGCTCGGTAGCATCCTGGGCACCCATTTTAGTGTAGCATGTACATAGGGTGCTCTAAATCTGTGGGAAAATATTTATGGAGTTCTACAACTCCAAATAGTTTGAATTTTTGGGTATGCATGAGTCATGCCCTAATACACCTCTGGTAAAAATTTAAGAATTTTTAGAATTAATTTTCCTAAAGTTTATTTGAGAATTCAATTAAGCTTGCATGTGATAATAATGGGGGATAATGACTCCTAACCACCTCAAATTTGGGTTGAGGGCATACCCTTATCATGATAAGGGTCTGGTAAAAGATTTAGACCAAATTGACATGTGAATGTTTGGGAATTTCCATATGCATGTAGGTGTAGTGCATGGGAAATGGTGTGCATATAGCACCCAAGTTGAATTTAGTGAATTTTGGAGCTCTACAACTCCAAATAGGATGAAATTTTGGACATGCATGAGTCATGCCCCAACTCATCCCCTGCCCAAGTTTGGGAATTTTTGGGGTATATTTTTCTACAGTTTTTGTAGAAACCAAATAAATCAAGTATGGTGCATATTATAGGTTATTTTGACTCAAACCGCTCCAAATCTCCTTTGGGAGGTTGGTTATGAGTATATTAGCTTCTGGTAAATTTTTTGACACAATTGGATCCTTGCATTTGAGTAGATCCATGTTTTAATGAACCATAGAGGAACATTCATTTAGGTCACACTACATGTTGTTCTTGCCCTAGTGAAATAGACATCTTGTACACAAATTTTCAGGCCCTTATAGGCCTTAAAATGAAAAGTATGCAAAGACAACTTTTGTAGGGCTTTGTGTCTACTATCAGTAGAAAGTGAGATCACACCATTTGGAGCCCTACAACTCTCTGTAGGGTAGATTTACTAAGGCTGGTCCTAGTGAAGGACATACCTTACAAAGTGAATAACCTTTATATAGTAAAAGGTATGAGGCTGAAATTTAACCATGTGTGTATACTGTTGGATCTGTAGGCGCCCTTAGAGGGGGGGGGGGTGAACAAGGGTTTTAAAAAATTTAAACTTTAATAGAAAACTTTTGATATTTTATGTTGAAGTAAGTTAAATCAAGAGTAAAGAGATTGGAATAATGAAATCAATTTTATTCAACATGAAAAGGCATGATTATCATTAATAAACTTGATTACAAAATTTGACTTCAGTGACGCTAGAAATCAAAGTGAAAAATGAAATACTCTTTTCGTTTTCTATACTGACTCATACCCCCATGAACCGGTTGGCTTTAGGGGATCTCTCCCCAGATATGGCATCAAGCCGCTCTAGGCTTCCTATCCCCAAAAAGGCCTCGAGCACCCCCTAGATCTACTCCCTAGACCTAATCGTCGTGTGGCGAATTCCCCCTAGTTCCCGCAAGGCCCTAGTCACCGTGTGGCGAGTTCCTCTACCGAACACAAGACATAAAGATTACAATTTGAAAAATAAAACAAGACACAAACTAGAAACTCCCTCAAAAGTAGAACTTGATGTCGATGTAGATGCGATCGTATTGGTTTTCAAGTTCTTTGAGTTCACGAACGTTGACGGAGTTCTGCAGGCTGCTTGAAGAAGGCTCTCATGAGAGCTCTGAATATATGGCTTCAATTCCTTTCGTATCAGCAAGCAACAACAGAGGAGGCGCGCGTATTTTTATTGATTCGACCACTACCGCCTGCGGTAGTACTACCGCCCCGCGGTAGCCACAATAGGCAATGAAGCACGCGGATCGTGGTAGTTTAGGCAACATATTGAGTGCCAAAACACTAACGCATCGCGGTACCGCTGACGCCCCGCGTTAGCTAGATCTCCTTCCTTCAGCCACAATCTTCTTCCAAATCTGCTCCTCAATCAACAGCAGACGGGATGTTTCCAAAAGCTACCGATGGGCGTTAGACCTAACACGCCGCGATAGTACTTGCCAAACCTAGCGACCCGTCAACATTCCTTTTTCTCCACTATTTCCTTTCTGTCAATATTTTCCATATATTCTAACTCCAGTGTCAGTGCTAGTGCTCCGCGGTAGATCATTTCGTCAGGCGTATCTTCGTCGAGCTGGCCTCACATTTTGCCGAGCACAGCATTCATTTCGTCGAACAAAACTTGCGCGAGCGGTAGTTGTAACGCACCGCGGTAGAGCACTTCGTCGGGCGAATCTTCGTCGAACGCCGCCTTCATTTCGTCGACCTCCATTTCATCGATCGCTAGAGCCAACGGTAGTTCTAGCGCGCCGTGGTAAAGCATGCATTTTGTCGAACGCAGTTTTCATTTCGTCGAGCTCTAGTTCATCAAACGCAACTTCCATTTCGTCGAACGCCAGCTTGCATCTCAGCGGTTTCCCTTCACAGCAGTTTCTTCTCAGCGGTTCGTTAATGCTAGCGCCAGTAGTAGAGTTAACGTGGCGCGGTAGCAACAACAACACATCACCATGGTGATATGAAAGCACAGAATCCTGCATACTATAAACACAAAACAAGTATGATCAAATACAATAGGATTTGTTATTGTCAAACCAAGAGATGCGGAAAGCATGTTCCAACAAACTCCCCCTTTTGACAATGCAATTTATAGGAGTTTGTGTTTATAATAGAGATAAGCATGAAATTCCCCTAAATGAATTCTCCCCCTAAGTGAATGCTCCCCCTACAACAAAACTTCCTATGAACTTGACTCCCCAAAACATGTTAATTTCTTTCAAATTTATTATCCCCCTTTTGGTATTATCAAAAGTGGGTGGAGAGGTAGTCCAACAAAAAGTGCAATAAATGTGTAGAGAGGGAATGATCATGATAAAGAGTTAAACGCTTAGGAAAAATACAATATATAGGAGTGAAAAGGGGAATGTGAAGAAATTGTCATAAGGAAACACTTGTTCGAAAAAACGTATTCATGATTGAGCGTACAAGTAGTAAAGAGGTGGAAAGCATGAAGAAATATATTTTTGAAGAGAATATCTATATAAGAATGGTGAAGCATAGTAAATGATTAAGAGTTTTAGGTATAACAAAATTAGATGTTGTAGCAATTTAAGTTCACAAAGGATTTTGCTTTATAAAAGTTTTAAGCATAAAAAAAAGTAATGATTTCTAAGTAACCAATCTACCCAGACAATATGTCTACACCCTAGCCTCGTACTAAGTGACGGATGGGCATGAGGAGCTGCATACATGCCGTAGGTTGGGGTGTTAGTACCAAATGCAAACACTAGACAAAACTCAACCTAGCACTCTTTCCCCCTAGTGCCTCGCAAGGCCCCACTGGAACCCTCCCCGGTTAAGGACAAGACATGACTTAGAGATTAGGTTATCTAATGTCTACAACCCTACGCCCCCGCTATGGTGAGATATGAAGTCATGGATAATAATTATTGGAAACATTTAAGCATTTTAAATCTAATGATGAGTTCATAGCTTATGGGTTTGTTATTTTTTTTATTTGAATTTTTACAGAAAAGGTCACACAGCGAATTTGAAATCCATTAGTAAATCAGAGTTTTAGCATTGCAATATTTTCCTGTTTAGAGGAGTGTTTTTAGCATACAAATTTTCATTAAAATAGATCAGAGTTTTTAGCACAAAAGTGATATATATGTTAGAATAACCAATATAAATTTTACCAAGCAAGTCTACCATTTGTTGAACAAGGAATTTTGATATTTAAGACTTGATATAAGCATGAAAGCACAAGGTAAAAATATATGGAGATGATGCGGAAGACTTATAGAAATACAAGAAAACATCTATTTATAAACATGACGATTCATAAGAAGATATATGAGTTAAATTCCAAAAATGAAGATGTTTTTGTAAATCATTTTGCATTTAATATCTTTAATTTTGACAATAAAGTAACCAAGCATGAAATAATGTTTTCAAAGATAAATTACTACAACGTTATATTAATTCACAAATTCAAAACATACAAAACATTGTAGAGATCATGCTAAGTTATCTAGTGCATTTCATAAATAAAGGGTAGTATAAAATTTGCATTAGGATCCAATACTCATGAGAAGAAGTATTATGGAAGATAATAATGTGCACATAAGTGTATTTTGAGTAGAGTAAACAAATGTTTTAATCAAAACTATAAGAAATATGTAAAGTAAAGAGCACAATAAAACACAAATAATTTTACTTCCACACACTTCAATGCACAAAAAAATGTACAACTACCAAGGTGCTTTGCACACACAATGCTCATTAAGACTTATCAGGGTGCAAAGTAGTGCTTGGGGGATCACATATTTTATTTTATTTTAATATTGAAACTTGCGATCCGGTGTACTTAAGAGTAAGTGGTTTTTATTTTGAAAGAAAGATAAGGTTTGCACAAGATACTTTACTATTCTTTCCAAGGTGCTCAACCTCACAATGCTTATTAAGACTTATCAGGAGGTTCAAGTAGTGCTTGGTGGAGTTATCTTTGTCACTTCATTTTATGATTTTTGTTTTGTACAAAGTTCTCCGAATACACTTGTTTTGCAAACCAATATAATTTATGAAAACATAACCACTTTTCTTAACTTTTAAAAGTGCAAATAAAGGTAGTGTAGGTAAGGTACTTGTGCAATTTTAATTCATTGTACTAATACAAAACATACACAAGAATTCTTAAATTAAACACAAATGTAGACAATGCCAAAATAAGTGAGTGAATAAATATTATTATCAAACATAAAACATTTACTCATACTTAGAGGCATGCTAAGCTTGGTTCTACACAACTTTTACAATATAATTTATGCACATGTGTTTAGAAGTATCAAAGCATGAAAAAGACAATGTTTAAAGTAGTTTGAAGGAATGAATTGTAACATTGTAGAAAGTCTAAATGATAGATTAAATCTTGCTTGAGTTTCACAATAAAGTCCATACAGTATTTTTTTTTTGATATTTTTGAAAAATAATTTAATTTAAAGTTTGAACTCATATAATTTGATCTTGGACTTCCCGGGGTCTACCCTGAGAGGGGTTCGCCCGGCACTAGGTGATGTGATGGGATAAAAGCCCAAATCACCCTTTCACAAGATACATGTAAATAGAAAAGTTAAGTTCAAAAATAATAATTTTTTATACTTGTTTTTGTTTTTGATTTTTGCATTTGATTTTTGCATATAGCAATAGAATTCAAACAAATATCCAAAGACAAATTTTTTTTTTTTGTAATTTTGTATTTTAATTATTCAAAAAACAAGTACAGGCTGAATTGCATAAATGAGTAGTACATATAAGATAATATATATTTATTGATTTTTCATAATTTTAAAATTTCAAAAAATCGGATACTTGTGCTAGCGCCGGCATAAAGTCCTAGCGCCTGCGTTAGCTCATAGTGAGTGCTTATTTTAATCATATATCCTAGATTTTCTTCGATTTTGCTTCCGATTTTTCTTCATTATGTTTGTGCAATGTAAGACCTGTCTAATGAAGTGATGAGACGGGAAGAAATCGCAAAAAGTTGCGGAAGTTAAAATTTTAGTACATGGGTTTCATATTCATTAAAGCTCCATATTCATTAGACCTTAATTCTTGAGTTTTGCACAACATATGAATGAGTGAAATGATCATAAATAAGTGAAATAATATTCATGCAATTTTTCAATTCTGATTTGACATGATTATGATTAAACATACTAGGGGTAATCAAAAATGACGCAAATATATTAAATATGTTGAAACCGATTTCTCGGCCTCTGTGGAGTTCAGGGCCCTCAGCAAGCTGTGGGGCGACCAACCCTTACTCCCCCCAAGGGAGAGCTCTAGGTTGAAGGTTGAGGAACTATGGACTGGACCAAGGGCTTAGTGGGGAGGTCCCGCCACACACCCGGAAGCCCCTTGGGAACTTCCCCTCCCAAGCCACTACTAAGCTTGGGCACCACTGGAGGCTCTCCTCACCACCTAGAAAGACTTGGGGAGGGAGAGAGAGGGAGAGAGCTAGCCTAGAATGATCTCTCTTCAAATGGTGGCCCCTTTGTCCTATTTATAGGATTTTGGAAATGGTCTACCAATAGCCGAAATCTGCCATGCGAGATTACCAACATACCCCCAGATTGAGTCTGCGAATAGCCAAATCCCGTTGTTCCGAGGCGCTAAACACAGACCGGAATACCCTCCTGGGACTAGGCAAGAGGGGGCCGACCTCCTCCCCTGCTTCTGGATGAGAGGGGTGGCGAGCCGCCCCTCCCCTCTCCGCCTTCCTCTGGGCGACAAGGGGGTGAGCCACCCCTCCACTCTCCGCCTTCCTCTGGGCGAGAGGGGGGCGAGCCGCCCCTCAACTCTCCGCCTTCCTCTGGGCGAGAGGGGGGCGAGCCGCCCCTCCCCTCTCCGCCTTCCTCTGGGCGAGAGGCGGGGCGAGCTGCCCCTCCCCTCTCCGCCTTCCTCTGGGTGAGAGGGGGGCAAGCCGCCCCTCCCCTCTCCACCTTCCGCTGGGCGAAAGGGGGCGAGCCGCCCCTCCCCTCTCCGCCTTCTGCTGGGCGAGAGGGGGGGCGAGCCGCCCCTCCCCTCTCCGCCTTCCGCTGGGCGAGAGGGGGGGCAAGCTGCCCCTCCCCTCTCCGCCTTCTGCTGGGCGAGAGGGGGGGAGAGACACCCCTCCCCTCTCTGCCTTCCTGCTAGGCGAGAGGGGGGGTGAGCCGCCCCTCCCCTCTCTGCCTTCTGCTGGGCGAGATGGGGGTGAACCGCCCTCCCCTCTCCGCCTTCCTGCTGGGCGAGAGGGGGGGTGAGCCGCCCCTCCCCTCTCCGCCTTCTGCTGGGCAAGAGGGGGGGCGAGCTGCCCCTCCCCTCTCTGCCTTCCTGCTGGGCGAGATGGGGGGCGAGCCGCCCCTCCCCTCTCCGCCTTCTGCTGGGCGAGAGGGGGGCGAGTCGCCCCTCCCCTCTCCGCCTTCCTGCTGAACGAGAGGGGGGGGGGGGGGTGAGCCGCCCCTCCCCTCGCTGCCTTCCTGCTGGGCGAGAGGGGGGCAAGCCGCCCCTCCCCTCTCCGCCTTCTTGTTTCTGACTTTGCTGGAAAATAATATCAAAACAGAAAGACCCCTTTGGTCATGGAAGTCCACACGGCGAATACAGGGTTGTACACAATCCCCGCTCTTTTCGAGCGAGGTACACGCTCGGAAAGAAACATCCAACCTTGCATATTCGACGAGTGTCGCTGGGAATCCGGCTAACTGTGCTACCTTAGAAAAAACATATAGCCTCCCCGAGAGTTCCTCCAACCCTGCCGGCTAGCGAGACCATCTCGGGGGAAAAAGACTTTGCCTCCCTTGGAAGTCAACCTGCCCTGCCGGCTGGAGTGAGCCCGGTCAGCGGAACCGTCCGAGGGGAAAAGAACATAGCCTCCCTGGGATGTCAACATGCACCTGCCGGCTAGTGAGATCCCGGTCACCGGAACCATCGGAGGGGAAGAAAACTTTGCCTCCCTCGGAGATCAACCTGCACCTGCCGGCTATTGAGAGCCCGGTCAGCGGAACCATCTGAGGGGTGAAGAACATAGCCTTCCTGGGAGGTCAACCTGCACCTGTCGGCTAGTGAGAGCCCGGTCAGCGGAACCATCTGAGGGGTGAAAAACATAGCCTCCCTGGGAGGTCAACCTGCACCTGCCGGCTAGTGAGAGCCTGGTCAGCGGAACCATCCGAGGGGAAAATCACTTGTCCTCCCTGGGAGGTCAACCTGCACCTGCCGGCTAGTGAGAGCCCGGTCAGCGGAACCATCTGAGGAGCGAAGAACATAGCCTACTGATGAGTCCCAAATATATACACATTTATGGACTATTCTGGGCCGATTTTCTAGTCTATGCACTACACTTTAGGCAAGTTTTCGCTCATATTTGTTGTTCCATGCTACGTGCACCTCTAGGCCCGTTTTGGTGTTATTTCTTGTTTATCTTCATTATTAGTTTTCATGCATGGTTAAGTGTCACTTTCAGTGGTTTGATTAGTGTTGTATACTGGAGCAGGAGTCGTGCAGGTGTTCCCGGTACAATTCTGTACAGGAACACAGCGCACGATCACTATTTCTATTGCGCACGACCACTGGTCGTGCGCCACTGATCGTGCGCACCTACCCCCTGAAATCTGAGTTCTGTCTTCCTTATCGCAAGACCACTTACGATATCGCGCACGACAACTGGTCGTGCGCCATTGGTCATGCGAGCATTGTATTTTATAATTTTCTTACCTTGCAGGCTCCGTCCAGTCAGGCGCACGATCACAGGATGCTAGTGCGCACGACCACTGGTCGTGCGCCAATGATCGTGCGCACTGTTTATTCCAGCGACTATATATAATCCTGCTCGCGAATTAGGTCGGGATCACCATTGGGAACTCGGTTCAGTCCGCCGTTTTCGCCCTTTCCACAGGTTCTCCGCCCCCCTAAGCCTCCTCCATCATCCAAGAGCTTCAAGGAGGATATTCCACTCATCTTCATCACCAAGCAAGGATTTCTTCGCATCGGACGTGGCCGGATTGTAAAACGCTGGAGAAGACGGGTCCATTGGGAGGTGTGACAGCCCTCCTCTAACTCGGACGTAGTTGGGACCGATCTAGGACGCGGATTGACAACCCGGTGCTTCCTACCGTGAATCTACAATGAGACTACGAATTCGGTCGTATCTCTTGCCACTTTCTTCTACTTGTGTGGATGTATTTGTTTGCAATCTCTATATTTTGATGATGTGCACAATGAATCTTGTTATGTAATGTCTATTTCATTTATTTGAGATTATATTCTTCATATGTGTCTATGAGGTGCGCCCCCATCTAATTTCCATTCCACCATCGTGTTCGGTGCCGCACTAGCAATTGCTAGTGGCGTGTTTGTCAAGGAGGTGCTTGCGACCCTCATTCCGTTAGCCTACTCGTCCATCCGCCCTTGCGACGCAGCGCGCTCAAGGCTTGCCTAGTCTCCATTCCGCCAAGCGAAGCATTGCATAGCGGCATTGCATAGGAGCAGTTGTAGTTGTTCTCTTGTATTTTCCAAAAGCCAAATCAAATCTCCCGCATTCCATCCGACTTAAGGATTTCGATCTCAAGTCCTTCCTCGAACATTAACTCCACCTTACTATGTTCCTTGAGAGACCGACACTCGGGGATTTTCCCCATTATTATTACTTGCGCGACCGGTGCACTTGCCGAAATTATCGCATCAAGTTTTTGGCGCCGTTGCCGGGGAACACAGTCGTGTGAGTTTTCTGGAGAGGGAGAACCTGAGAGAGAAGCCCTTCCATTTGTAAATTGCATTTCTTTGTTTTATTTCTTTTTATTCCATTTTCCTGTTTTAATTAGGTTGCTTTAGTAATTTTTGTTAGGTGTAGTATTTTGCACAATAGCATTTTTATTTTGAATCGTATTATCTTCACACTATGTGGGCACATCTCAATATCCTTTGCCGTTGGTGTAGAGATACCTCCCACTCTAGTGATGAATGCCCTACGGAGAATAGTAGGCATAATTCTTATAGCCCAGTATATGGAGCACCGACTTCGTCTGGTACTTCATATGGTGAGCGTAAGTCTTATGGCTACTCTGCTGAGCCTTTACCGTCATACCTCTTTTCGGCTTCAGCCCCCCGCTGTGCCAAAGAAGGTCGTGAGGCAGTGCCGGTTTTGTCGGAGCTCTGATCATGTCTTGAAGGACTGTGCTGAGTATTTTCGCCAATTGGACGAGGATGACGAGCCGGATATCCGGATCGTCCCAACTCCTAACTCTGGCGGCACACCTTCAACATCCGGTTATGTGTCTTTTCACCTTCACATCTTGAAGGGAATGGCATGGATACGGTCACTGGATGTGCGGCTGATCTATGCACCGACATTGCTGAGCTTATTCTCCATGTGCATCCACCACCTCTAGTGGATTCGATTCGTTGTGAGGAATCGGTGCTCGACTTTTATCCGAGCACTATTCTTCCCCCTGTTGTGCATACTACTTTCGTCTCTGACGACATTGTTGAGGATGTGTCGTGGGATGAGGCTGGCGATTTATGTGTTATGCCTGCTCCTATGGAGGAGGACAACCTTCTAGGTGAAGAGGAGCTTTTCTCAACACCGGTGGAGGAAGTCCAAATCTTGGGCATGCCAACATTATTTTACTTCCCCAACCTGATGGGAGTGAGACCGGGATCACTCCCCCGATTGATGTTTATTTATGTTCTTCGTCTTCTTTATTTCTTGATCCCCTTCCTTCATCTGAGTCTGTGCAGGTTGAATCTTCACAGGTACTTCAGGAGGACTTGGAGCTTTTTGCTCAAGTCAATGATGAGAGCATCCTCTCATGTGAGGAGGTTTATTCCCCCTCCGTAGAGGATGCTCCACTCATTGCCTTCACCTCCTGCTGCCTCCCTGTGGACGATACCTTGCTGGGCAAGGATAGTTTTGGTGAGATGAGTGAGGACCAGGCCTCCTCCTCTTCTTACTTTCTTTTCCCTTTACCTGTGATGGGCAGGTTTTATTTATATTCGGGTAGAGGCGTGACTGTTCTTTCTCCGTATAGGTACCCGCTATCGACACGGATATTGGGCCAGTTACCCGTCCACTTCTCCTTCCATACTCCCATTAGCTAGATATTATAAAGTTTTGAATAAGACGTGCTGGGATGACAATAACCCCAGTAGTTATCTTAATTTTTCATGCATTTTTATTTCTTTTCTAATTTTATTTAGTTAATTGCACTTTATTTCAGTTTTCTATTTTCTTTTGTTTTTGCGGAGCTGACCCCTGCAGGTATCCTTCTTCTGGCTGGCGGATGTTGTAGCTTCATTTTAGCTTACACGCCAATCTTCTGGTATGCTCATTTCTGAGCATTGGGTACTCTCTTCCCCTAGCTCTTTTCTGAATTTCATAGATATATATTGTGTGTATTATCTAGTTTAAGTCTGGGGGAGAGTAGTTCTGTGTGCCCACTCACGTGCACTATTGCATTTACATACTAGGAGTATTTTAATTTCAATTATTTAGTTATGTACAATTGCATTGCACACCACTACACCCACTCGAGCGTGCACTTAGCTGTTGGCACGTCTTGAGCCGAACTCATCTCTTTTCGTGTGATTTGGAAAATCACTGTGCTGGCTTAGGATTATGAGGCGGAGTAAAATGTTGACTACGGTAGTGCTCCTAGTCGAGTGCTCATGTCTCGTTTAGAAAATCGTGTAGATTCAATTTCTTTTTATGCTTTTAGTTTATATTTTTTTTCTATTAGCGTAAATATTGTTTACTCTACTCAATTGGTGAATCCAGTGTGACGATAGCATAGGAATGTATGTAGATGCTCGTTAGCCTCGTATTGCCCGAGTCGGGAGAAAGGATTATATTTCTCGGTGGTTAGAACTTGCCCCAAGCGATTCTTGAAGCATGGGTATACAGTTAGTCAATTGCGTGAATGTGATATAGGCCATCATTTTGGCCCGGTTGAGCCCTTGTGCCCACTCCTATCGCTTTATCCTCGTTAGCCCAGTTGTGCCTACCCTTTCTTTGATTCAGCCCCACTGTTGTCTCACCAAAGCCTAAATGCCAATCCTAGTCGCACACCCAAATCTGAGCTTTAGCTGTTTATTATTTTCTTGAGTTGGGTTGTTGATTTGGTGATATGTTTGTGAAGATGTGCATGTGTTTTATTGTTCAGTTGCTGAAAATGATAAGAAAAGAAAAGAAGAAAATGAGAGAAAGAAAAGAAGTGAAAAGAAAAGAAAAAAATATATGAGCTTTAATGAAAAGTCTGTGTAAAAATATATGTTTGGGAGTAGGCGGTGCACACACCCATGTTGTTAAGTCCAAGTCTGGGGGTGTGAGGTACCTGTGTGTTTGTGTGGTGAACGAGATTACTTTCTGCATAAGCTTATTTGGGTTTAGTGCTTGAGCCATCGTTTTTATCTTTGTTTATCCTCACCTAAACCCAAGCCTCATCTAAAACCTAAAGTCCTGTTGATTCATGCATTTGAGTCATACCAGTGCCGTGGAGAGAGTGCGAACGGGCAAGCTTATGGTCACCAACATTGATGGATTTCAATGGAGTTGTCCCGAGCCCCGACCTTTGGCAATGCTCGCCTCAGCGTTCAGTTTACTTTCTTCCTATGTGCGACCTTATGATTCACCGTGATTCAATTTTTGAGTAAATGTAATATATAAATACGCTCCTAGAAAATTATAAACTAATATGCATAATTAGGAATTTTGTCTACTGTATTTCTACGCGCATGAGCATGCGACTTCGCATGATACCCCGCTTTAAAATTTCTATGCCAGCTGTGTAATTTTCTCAGCCGCTTGAGGGATTTGTTTGCTCGGGACGCGCAAACAGGTAAGTCTGGGGGTGTGATGAGTCCCAAATATATACATATTTATGGACTCATCTGGGCCAATTTTCTAGTCTATGCACTACACTTTAGGCATGTTTTTTCTCATATTTGTTGTTCCATGCTACGTGCACCTCTAGGCCCGTTTTGGTGTTATTTCTTGTTTATCTTCATTATTAGTTTTCATGCATGGTTAAGTGTCACTTTCAGTGGTTTGATTAGTGTTGTATGCTGGAGCAGGAGTCGTGCAGGTGTTCCCGGTACAATTCTGTACAGGAACACAGCGCACGATCACTGGTTCTATTGCGCACGACCACTGGTCGTGCGCCACTGATCGTGCGCACTTACCCCCTGAAATCTGAGTTCTGTCTTCCTTATCGCATGACCACTTACGATAGCGCGCACGACCACTGGTCGTACGCCATTGGTCATGCGAACATTGTATTTTATAATTTTCTTACCTTGCAGGCTCCGTCCAGTCAGGCGCACGATCACAGGATGCTAATGCGCACGACCACTGGTCGTGCGCCAATGACCGTGCGCACTGTTTATTCCAGTGCCTATATATAATCCTGCTCTTGAATTAGGTCGGGATCACCATTGGGAACTCCGTTCAGTCCTCCATTTTCGCCCTTTCCACAGGTTCTCCCCCCCCCCTAAGCCTCCTCCATCATCCAAGAGCTTCAAGGAGGAGATTCCACTCATCTTCATCACCAAGCAAGGATTTCTTCGCATCGGACGTGGCCGGATTGTAAAACGCTGGAGCAGACGGGTCCATTGGGAGGTATGACAGCCCTCCTCTACCCCGGACGCAGTTGGGACCGAGCTAGGACGCGGATTGACAACCCGGTTTTTCCTACCGTGAATCTACAATGAGACTCCGGATTCGGTCGTATCTCTTTCCTCTTTCTTCTACTTGTGTGGATGTATTTGTTTGTAATCTCTATATTTTGATGATGTGCACAATGAATCTTGTTATGTAATGTCTATTTCATTTATTTGAGATTATATTCTTCATATGTGTCTATGAGGTGCGCCCCCATCTAATTTCCATTCCACCATCGAGTTCGGTGCCGCACTAGCAATTGCTAGTGGCGTGTTTGTCGAAGAGGTGCTTGCGACCCTCATTCCGTTAGCCTACTCATCCATCCGCCCTTGCAACGCAGCGCGCTCAAGGCCTGCCTAGTCTCCATTCCGCCAAGCGAAGCATTGCATAGCGGCATTGCATAGGAGCAGTTATAGTTGTTCTCTTGTATTTTCCAAAAGACAAATCAAATCTCCCGCATTCCATCCGACTCAAGGATTTCGATCTCAAGTCCTTCCTCGAACGTTAACTCCACCTTACTGTGTTCCTTGAGAGACCGACACTCGGGGATTTTCCCCATTATTATTACTTGCACGACCGGTGCACTTGCAGAAATTATCGCATCACCTACCTGGGAGGTCAACCTGCACCTGCCGGCTAGTGAGAGCCAGGTCAGCGGAACCATCCAAGGGGTGAAGAACATAGCCTCCCTTGGAGGTCAACCTGCACCTCCTGGCTAGTGAGATCCCGGTCAGCGGAACCATCCGAGGGGTGAAGAACATAGCCTCCCTGGGAGGTCAACCTGCACCTGCCGGCTAGTGAGAGCCCGGTCAGCGGAACCATCCGAGGGGATAATCACTTGTCCTCCCTGGGAGGTCAACCTGCACCTGCCGGCTAGTGAGAGCCCAGTCAGCGAAACCATTCGAGGGGCGAAGAACATAGCCTCCCTGGGAGGTCAACCTGCACCTGCCGGCTAGTGAGAACCCGGTCAGCAGAACCATCCGAGGGGTGAAGAACATAGCCTCACTGGGAGATCAACCTGTACCTGCCGGCTAGTGAGAGCCCGGTCAGCGGAACCATCCAAGGGGTGAAGAACTATGCCTCCCTAGAAGGTCAACCTGCACCTGCCGGCTAGTGAGAGCCCGGTCAGCGGAACCATCTGAGGGGAAAATTACGTGTCCTCCCTGGGAGGTCAACCTGCACCTGACGGCTAGCGAGAGTCTGGTCAGCGGAACCATCCGAGGGGCGAAGAACATAGCCTCCCTGGGAGGTCAACCTGCACCTGTCGGCTAGTGAGAGCCCGGTCAGCGGAACCATCCGAGGGGTGAAGAACATTGCCTCCCTGGGAGGTCAACCTGCACCTGCCGGCTAGTGAGAGCCCGGTCAGCAAAACCATCCGAGGGGAAAAACACTTGGAAAAACTTTTATTACATTAGCCGTCCGGTTACATGCAAGAAAATCTAAGTAGGGAAATACACCATCATACTTCATGGACTTAAAAGAAAAAACAAAGCATGAGACCGGGACTCGGACTTCTACTCCCAGGCATGGTCCTCCTCGACCTCCTCTGGTTGCTGACGTTGCGACTTTGGACCCCTCGACTCCTTTATTTCTAAGAACTCGGAGCAGTCGGATGTCGCGTGACCCTCCTCATCGTGGAAGTCACAGTAAGGTATCTCCACACGGACGCCCGCTCTTCCTCCCTAACGATTTCTTCTTTTTCTGTGGCCGATCACCATGGCTTGTAGGGGTGGTGGAGAGGGTGCCTTCGGTCCCTGCCTCCACCCTAGGAGGTTGACCCCATCTCCCTAGAAGTTGGCCTCCTCCTGGTCGAACTTCCTCTTGGGGGTCCCTACCCTTCACCCCTGCTACCTTGCCTCTGGCTCACTCAGCTTGGCTAACCTTCTCGTGAACTCCGGGTTGGCCTCCTCACTCTCAACTTCCCCTGCCACCCTTTCCATCAACTCCTCAAAGGGCAAAGGAGCTCTCCTCTTGAGTTCCATCTTGAAGAAGCCTTCCCGCAGCCCCAATGTGAAGGCAAGCTTGAGGGTGTACCCAGGCACTTCTTGGACAAGGAGAACCTCCTCCCTGAACTGCTCCAGATAGTGAGCCAGTGACTCCCCTGGCTCTTGCTTGATTTGGAAAAGTGCTTCGGCATGTTTCTTCCTCTTCCTTGATGTCGAGAAGCATAGCAGGAAGCCTTGACGCACGTCTTCGAAGGCATAGATGGATCCCGCAGGGAGCTGGTGGAACCAATCTATAGCCTTCTCCTTCATAGTTGTCGCGAAGAGTCGACACTTGAAAGCGTCCGTCAAGGGCCTGATGGAGACCATATCCTCAAACCACTGTAGGTGCAGGACGGGGTCATCCTTGTCAGAGTAGTGAGACATCTCCAACCTTCTGAACCCCTCTGGAACCGGGGCCGAGAGAATCAGCTCACACAAAGGACTTCCTATGCTCGCCCCCCTTTCGGGCTGGGTGAGTGGGGCCTGGCGCCTCCCCACTCGCTCCCTTGGGGCTGGGCGAGTGGGGTCCTGGCGCCTCCCCACTCTCTCCCTCCTAGGGGGCCGGGCGAGTGGGGGCTGAATGCCTCCCCACTCCCCCCGCTGGTACCTCCTTCCTGGATGGCTGGCCGAGGATGCTCTCGCCAACCTGCTGAGGCGAGGCCTCCAAACCACTTTCTCTCCTACCTTCGCCTATCGAGGCGAAAGCTACCTGCAAGGTCTGCATGACCTCCCGCTTGAGATTTTCGAACATCTCCAACGTCACCCCAGCCACCGGGGGCTGCGAGTGACCCGGGACAGAACTTCCTCCACCTCCGTCCATGGAGCTCATCTTGAGAGTTTCTTGAATCGGTCACACTCCACGCTCACCGCACCATACTGTTGAAACCAATTTCTCAGCCTCTGTGGAGTTCGGGGCCCTCAGTAAGCTGAGGGGCGACCAACCCTTACTCCCCCCAAGGGAGAGCTCTAGGTTGAAGGTTGAGGAACTATGGACTGGACCAAGGGATTAGTGGGGAGGTCCCGCCACATACCCGGAATCCCCTTGGGAACTTCCCCTCCCAAGCCACTAATAAGCTTGGGCACCACAGGAGGCTCTCCTCACCCCCTAGAAAGACTTGGGGAGGGAGAGAGAGAGGGGGAGAGCTAGCCTAGAATGATCTCTCTTCAAATGGTGCCCCCTTCATCTTATTTATAGGATTTTGGAAATGGTCTACCAATAGCCGAAATCTGCCATGCGAGATTACCAACATACCCCCAGATTGGGTCTGCGAACAGCCAAATCCCGCTGTTCTGAGGCACTAAACGCAGACCAGAATACCCTCCCGGGACTGGGCGAGAGGGGGCCGAACTCCTCCCCTACTTCTGGACGAGAGGGGGGCGAGCCGCCCCTGCCCTCTCCGCCTTCCTCTGGGCGAGAGGGGGGGGGGGGGGGGGGGGGGGAGCCGCCCCTCCCCTCTCCGCCTTCCTCTGGGAGAGAAGGGGGCAAGCCGCCCCTCCCCTCTCGGCCTTCCTCTGGGCGAGAGGGGGGCGAGGCGCCCCTCCCCTCTCCGCCTTCCTCTGGGCGAGAGGGGGGCGAGCCGCCCCTCCCCTCTCCGCCTTCCTCTGGGAGAGAGGGGAGCGAGCCGCCCTTCCCCTCTCCACCTTCCGCTGTGCGAGAGGGGGGCGAGCCGCCCCTCCCCTCTCTGCCTTCCGCTGGGCGAGAGGGGGGCGAGCCGCCCCTCCCCTCTCCTCCTTCTGCTGGTCGAGAGGGGGGGCAAGCTGCCCCTCCTCTCTCCGCCTTCTGCTGGGCGAGAGGGGGGGCGAGCCGCCCCTCACGTCTCCGCCTTCCTGCTGGGCGAGAGGGGGGGGGGGGGGGGGGAGCCGCCCCTCTGCTCTCTTCCTTCTGCTGGGCGAGAGGGCGGCGAGCCGCCCCTCCCCTCTCCGCCTTCCTGCTGGGCGAGAGGGGGGTGAGCCGCCCCTCCCCTCTCCGCCTTCTGCTGGGCGAGAGGGGGGGAGAGCCGGCCCTCCCCTCTTCGCCTTCCTGCTGGGTGAGAGGGGGGGAGTCGCCCCTCCCCTCTCCGCCTTCTACTAGGCGAGAGGGGGGCGAGCTGCCCCTCCCCTCTCCGCCTTCCTGCTGGGCGAGAGGGGGGTGAGCCGCCCCTCCACTCCCCGCCTTCCTGCTGGGCGAGAGGGGGGGCGAGCCACCCCTCCCCTCTCTGCCTTCTTGTTTCTGACTTTGCTGGAAAATAATATCAAAATAGAAAGACCCCTTTGG
This sequence comes from Dactylorhiza incarnata, assembly GCA_033032865.1. Classification (NCBI taxonomy): domain Eukaryota; kingdom Viridiplantae; phylum Streptophyta; class Magnoliopsida; order Asparagales; family Orchidaceae; genus Dactylorhiza; species Dactylorhiza incarnata. The sequence goes on along the minus strand of JAWHQI010000011.1, from coordinate 18,404,509 downwards.
TCATGGAAGTCCACTCGGCGAATACAGGGTTGTACAAAATACCTAGACAAAACTTGCGCATTTTATAAATTTAGCCTAATACCCCTAAAATAACTTTTTAAATCCATTTTGACACTTATTTCATTTAGTCTTAATAATATCATATGACAAATTTAGTTTTTCAATTTTTATAAGACTATTAGGAAATGGATTTAGAAGGACAAAAATAAAAAGGATAAGTAGATCACTAGAAAAAATGATATGACTTTTTATTCAACTTTTTTCAATTTGATTTATTTATGAATTTTGGTTTAATATGTGGAAGTCATATCACATGTTATATAAAGTGATCATATCATGATGGCTCAAAGAAATAAAAACAAAAAAAAACAAAAATGAAATTCAGCATATCATGAAGTAGATAATTGATATTTTAATTTTTTGTTGATTTCTACTTCATGCAAATGATTGGATACTAATGAATGAGAGATTTAGGAATCCAATGAGGACCGGGTGTGACGGTTCCTTTGGGTACCTAAATACAACGTGTTTTCTTTTGGGGAGATATGGTCGAATGTGCCCGTATGAGTGGAGTTAGTGTTTCATCTTTAACTTTGGGCCTCCATTCAAACCTTGGTTTAATATTATTTCTATTTGTCAAATTTCCATGATGATTTTGCAAAATATTATTTTTAGTTTTCAAATTTCCATAATCATTTACTTGAATATTTGGATCAAAAAGGTTTTTGAATTTATACTTTGAAGGAAATTTGTTTGCATTTAATTTTAGGTTGGGAGAAACATGATATTGTAAATTTGGTGATTTTGATTTTGATTTACAAATCCTTTATGTTCCTTACTCCCATTTTTAAACTTAGGTAAGATGTTCATATTCATATTCAACTTGTTTTTAGATATAGTTTGATATTGTGAATTTGTATTTACCATTTTCATAAGCAAGTTGATTTTTGATTTTAATTCATCATTCTTAACTATAAGATTATATCTAGCTTTATTGTAAGTGATTGTGCTGTTCTTAAGAATGGAAACAATTGAATCAATATGATTTTGATAGTTATTTCTATATTCATCAAATGTTTCATCCATCTCTTTAATTTCAATTTTATAGTCCTTACACTTAGCACAATCTTTTTTCAAGGATAAATTTTCTATACATAATCTTTCATTTTGTTCTTTTATAAAAAAAAGAAGTTCCTTTTTAAGTTCCTTGTGTTTTTCTTTTAATCCATTATATTCTACACAAGGTATAGTGTTTTCAACTAAGGAACCATGGACAGAACTAGATAAATTTGAATTTGATTGTTCATTAATTTTTGCCTTTAAATTTTTGTTTTCTAAGCGCAAAAGTTTATTAGCATTTTTTAATTTCTTAATTTTGCGCTTTGAAGTTTGAAGCAATTGTAATGTAGAAATAGAAGTACAGAAAATGGGATTTGATTTTATTAGATTGCTTTCGGGAGAGGCATGATTTGAACACAGTTTCTTTGACATCTTTTTGGCACTCCTCTTCCAAATACAGTACTTCTTCTCTTCCATTTAATGTGTGCTCCATTGATCCGTCATGAGAGGAGCATTCTTGAAGACTTGTGCAAGCTTGCATATTCTCCGGTTCTTGTGATTGTTCCATACCTGTAGAAGGAGAATCATACATTTCTTCAAGAAATTTCCATACTTTGTATGCACTAGAAAAACAATATATTAATTTGAAGATATCTTGAGATAAAGCACAGAAAATATAGTTCATAGCTTATGCATTTAGGTGACGCTCTTGTTTATTTGATTCGTCCGCTGGTCTTGTTATTGCTATATCCAATGCGTTAATGTCTAATGCTTTAATGAACCTTTCCATTAACAATTTCCACCCTTTATAATTTCTTCCTTCGAATAAGGGTGGTGCAAGAGATTTTTCTTCTTCATAAAAATTCCCCCCACTAATAGAAGCGAGATCATGAGACGCCATTATTTCTAGTTGTTAAGCCGAATTGGAATAACCTAGCTCTGATACCACTTGTTGGATCTGTAGGCGCCCTTAGAGGGGGGGGGGGGTGAATAAGCGTTTTAAAAACTTTAAACTTTAATAGAAAACTTTTGATATTTTATGTTGTAGTAAGTTAAATCAAGAGTAAAGAGATTGGAATAATGAAATCAATTTTATTCAACATGAAAAGGCATGATTATCATTAATAAACATGATTACAAAATTTGACTTCAGTGACGCTAGAAATCAAAGCGAATAATGAAAGACTCTTTTCATTTTCTATACCGACTCGTATCCCCACGAGCCGGTTGGCTTTGGGGGATCTCTCCCCAGATACGGCCTCAAGCCGCTCTAGCCTTCCTATCCCCAGAAAGTCCTCGAGCACCCCCTAGAACTACTCCCTAGACCTAGTTGTCGTGTGGCGATTCCCCCTAGTCCCCGCAAGGCCCTAGTCGCCGTGTGGCGAGTTCCTCTACCGAACACAAGACATAAAGATTACAATTTGAAAAATAAAACAAGACACAAACTAGAAACTCCCTCAAAAGTAGAACTTGATGTCGATGTAGATGCGATCGTATTGGTCTTCAAGTTTTTTGCGTTCACGAAAGTTGATGGAGTTCTTCGGGCTGCTTGAAGAAAGCTCTCACGAGAGCTCTGAATATATGGCTTCAATTCCTTTAGTATCAGCAATCAACAATGGAGGAGGCGCGCTTCTTTTTATAGATTCAGCCACTACCGTTTGCGGTAGTACTACCGCCCCGCGGTAGCCACAATAGGCAATGAAGCACACGGATCGTGGTAGTTTAGGCAACATATTGAGCACCAAAACACTAACGCGCCGCGGTACCGCTAAAGCCCCGCGTTAGCGAGATCTCCTTCCTTCGGCCACAATCTTCTTCCAAATATGCTCCTCAATCAACAGCAGACGGGATGTTTCCAAAAGCTACCGCCGGGCGTTAGACCTAACGCGCCGTGATAGTACTTGCCAAACATAGTTACCCGTCAACATTCCTTTTTCTCCTCTGCTTCCTTTCTGTCTAAAGTTTCCAAATATGCTAACGCCACCGTCAGTGCTAGCGCTCTGCGGTAGATCATTTCATCGGGCGCATCTTCGTCGAGCTGGCCTCACATTTCGTCTAGCGCATCATTCATTTCGTCGAACGAAACTAGCGCGAGCGGTAGTTATAACGCACCGCGGTAGAGCACTTCGTTGGGCACATCTACGTCGAACGCCGCCTTCATTTCGTCGATCTCCATTTTGTCGATCGCTAGCGCCAGCGGGAGTTCTAGCGCGCCGCGGTAAAGCATGCATTTCATCGAACACAGTTTTCATTTCGTCGAGCTCCAGTTCGTCAAATGCAACTTCCATTTCGTCGAACGCCAGCTTGCATCTCAGCGGTTTCCCTTCTTAGTGGTTTCTTCTCAGCGGTTCGTTAATGCTAGCGCCAGCGGTAGAGTTAACGCGGTGCGGTAGCAACAACACAGCACCATGGTGATATGAAAGCACAGAATCCTGCATACTATAAACACAAAACAAGTATGATCAAATACAATAGGATTTGTTATTGTCAAACTAAGAGATGAGGAAAGCATGTTCCAACATATGCACCCTAGATCTACCATGTGCCCAAAAAACAAAAATTTTGGGACACATTTTCCTAAAGTTTTAATTAAAATTTAATAGATCACAAAAGGTGTATAATATGGGTGATTTGGACTCAAATCACTCCAAATATCCTTTGGGAGGTTGGTCATGCATGTAATAGGCTGTAGTTAAAATTTTAGGTCTTTTGGACCTCTACATGTTAGTTTATTTCACATGCAAGTGCAAGGAAAATTTGGTGTGCATATAGCATAACCATGTAGTATTAGAATCACATGAGAATTTAAGGGTTTTTCCTTGGTCAACACTCCTGAAATTTAAAACATGCCCTTAGGATCATAGGACGATACTCTATAGTGAAAATCATCAACCTTTGGGTTAATTTCCCTAGGAAAGTTGACTTCAAATGATTTGGTCACATAGACACCAAGTGAGTAATTATATGGTCAAAGCTTACTGAAATGTAATGAAATTTTGTACATGGACTTTTATATCTGTAGGAAGCTCTGGGAATTTTGTTAGAATTTATCATTGAGTAAATGGCATGCTTCCTTCACAAAGTACAAATTGAGTTTATAACTTGAGAAATTCATACCATGAAATATAGTTGTTGGATTGTTATAGAATTTTGTATATAGACTTTTCATATCAGTATGAAGCTCTGGGAATTCCGTTAGAATTTATCATTGAGTAAATGACAGGCTTTCTTCACAAAGTACAATTTGAGTTTATAACTTGAGAAATTCATACCATGAAATATAGTTGTTGGATTGTTATAGAATTTTGTATATAGACTTTTCATATCAGTAGGAATCTCTGGGAGTTTTGTTAGAATTTATCATTGAGTAAATGACATTCTTCCTTCACAAAGTACAATTTGAGTTTATAACTTGAGAAATTCATACCATGAATTATATTTGCTGGATTGTTATAGAATTTTGTGTATAGACTTTTCATATCATTAGAAAGCTCTGGGAATTTTGTTAGAATTAACCTTTGAGTATATGACATACTTCCTTCACAAAGTAGAATTTGAGTTTATAAATTGAGAAATTCATACCATGAAATATATTTGCTGGATGGTTATAGAATTTTGTATATATACTTTTCATATCAGTAGGAAGCTCTGAGAATTTTGTTAGAATTAATCATTGAGTAAATGACATACTTCATTCACAATGTAGACTTTGGAATTATATTTTAGAATATCCATATCTTGAATTATTTACACCGGAATATTCTAAGAATCGGAATATAAGCTTGTGACAACATTATGAACCACTGGTAATTTTCCTTGAATTTATGATTACATATATTTGATACTTCATTCACAGTGTAGACTTCGGAATCATATTTTAGAATATCTGCATCTTGAATTATTGACACTGGAATATTATAGGAATCTGAAGATAAGCTTGTGATAACATTATGAACCACTGGTAATTTTCTTGGAATTTATGATTACATATATTTGGTACTTCACCCACAATGTAGACTTTGGAGTTATATTTTAGAATGTCCATATCTTGAATTATTGACACTGGAATACTCTAGGAATCTGGACATAAGCTTATAATATCATTATGAAAACATGGAACTAGAATTGACTCATCCTGATTTAGGATCCATATAGTCACTCCTTTAGACATGAGGACTCAATTAAAGGTCTCTGGTCTGCGAATAGTAAAAACTAAAAACATAGATTTAGACCTCCCCCTTATGGTCACTATTTACCCAGAAATCGGCGATCCTCTCCAAGCTGACCTTTTTCAGGTACCAGGCAATCTCGCAGATCCCGTGCGGTCTCTCCCCTTCCGGGCGGTCTCCCTTGCGAGCTCCCCTTCTGGGCGGTCTCCCTAGCGAGCTCCCCTTATGGACGGTCTCCCTGACAAGCTCCCCTTCAAGGCGGTCTCCCTAGGGAGCTCCCATTTCGAGCAGTCTCCCTGGCAAGCTCCCCTTCCAGGCGGTCTCCCTGGCGAGTTCCCCTTCTGGGCGGTCTCCCTATTGAGCTCCCCTTCTAGGCGGTCTCCCTGGCGAGCTCCCTTTTTGTGCGGTCTCCCTAGCGAGCTCCCCTTCCGGGAGGTCTCCCTGGCGAGCTCCCCTTCTGGGCGGTCTCCCTGGCAAGCTCCCCTTTCGGGTGGTCTCCCTGGCGAGCTCCCCTTCTAGGTGGTCTCCCTGGCGAGCTACCCTTCCGCACGGTCTCCCTAGAGAGCTCCCCTTCCGGGCAGTCTCCCTGGTGAGCTCCCCTTCCATGCGGTCTCCCAAGCGAGCTCCCCTTCTGGGTGGTCTCACTGGCTAGCTCCCCTTTTGGGTGGTCTCCCTGGCGAGCTGCCCTTCCGAGCAGTCTCCATAGCGAGCTCCCCTTCTGGGCGGTCTCCCTAGCGATCTCCCCTTATGGGCGAGCTCCCCTTCTGGGCGGTCTCCCTAGAGAGCTCCCCATCCGGGCCGTCTCCCTGGCGAGCTCCAATTCTGTGCGGTCTCCCTGGCGAGCCCCCTTCTGGGCGATCTCCCTGGAGAGCTCCTCTTCTGGGCGGTCTCCCTGGCGAGCTCACCATCTAGGCGGTCTCCCTGGCGAGCTCCCCTTCTGGGCGGTCTCCCTGGCGAGCTCTCCTTCTGGGCGGTCTCCCTGGTGTGCTCCCCTTCCGGGCGGTCTCCCTGGCAAGCTCCCCTTCTGTGCAGTCTCCCTAACGATCTCCCATGTCGGTCTCGTGTTTCTCAAGCAGCCTATCATTTCTGGACCTACCCGTTTGGGCAAGCCCCTTCACCTATAAATAGAGGGCAAGGGGTACCAAAAAGGGACTTCATGGGGGAGGGGGGTTCCAGCTTGTAGCTAGTGATTAGAGCGGTCTCCAGTTTTAAGAATGTGGTGACCTCTCCCCCCTACTTGGGCGATCTCCCTCTTGCCTGGGCGATCTCCCTCTCATCAAGCGATCTCCTTCAGCTCTCATCTACCCATGCGACCTCTTTTCTGCTCACATCCATCTCTTTTTCTCCCCTCTCACTCCTTCATTTGTGACTCAAAGTAACCGACCACCTCGACAATCACCCACTCCATTTCCATCTTGAGTGTGGACTTGGTGCATTTTTTGGTTCGAACAGTCACCACCCCTAGAGTAAATAACTCTCAGATATTTGCATATGCCTAGTTGGGTTGGAAGGTTAATCACCAAGGGCAGTCATCGGAAGTAAAGACTGGGGTGTATTTAGTAAAACTTTTAGTTCAGGAATTGACAACGGCCTATTGGGAGAGGTGAGGAGTGACACAATAGGAGTTACAAGTTTTGATTGAGAGATAACTCAAGAAAATAGCCGGTCACTAGGGAAGGCAGGGTTCAGTGCTCAATTGAACACCAGCACTTATTTGCCCGTGTCAATTGGTAATCCATCTTAGGATTTTAGATCAATTAGAGAGCAAGTGGGCATAGGAGGATGGGTAGCCACCAATAAGAGTAAATATCCTGGAAAGGTGGATTTGGGCTTCAGCCACCATCGCATCCCCTAGTACCATTGTGACCCCTTCACCGAGTAACCCTCGGGAAGTCCGGGATTCAGCATAAACTTCTAAGTATAACTAAACGGTGGACAAGAGTAGTTTAAATATTAGAACTTGATAGGATAATCCATGTCCCAAATTTGGGACAGATTGGTATTGCTCAAGTAAGGACTGGTTAAGTCCTGTGAGCGATAGGCTCGGTATATTAGAAGGACGGATTAAGTCCTGCAAGCGGTAGGATCGGAATGTTAGAAGGATGGGTTAAGTCCTGTGAGCGGTAGGCTCAGAATATTAGAAGGACGGGTTAAGTCATGGGAGCGATAGGCTCGGTATATTAGAAGGATGGGTTAAGTCCTGTGAGTGGTAGGCTCGGTATATTAGAAGGACGGGTTAGTCCTGCGAGCGATAGGCTCGGTGTTTCAGTTAGGGGCATTGTCGTAACAAGTAGTACGTGGATACCCTGTGTGTTCTTAGGGGAGTACCTAAGGTCTAGGCCGGGAGGTATCATACTGGCCTAAGAGTGGAGGAACCGATCCACTTCCCATGTTTGCCTCAATGGGGTGTACCTGAGCGGAGACTCGAAAAGCGGGATTGAGGTGGTGCTTACCAGATAGTATGCGGATACCCTGTGTGTTCTTAGGGGCATACGTAAGGTCTAGGTTGGGAGGTGTCATACTGGCCTAGGAGTGGAGGACCCGATTCACTGCCCCTGTTTGCCTCAACGGGGTATACCTGAGCGGAGACTTGAAAAGTGGGATAGAGATGATACTTACCAGATAGTACGCAGATACCCTGTGTGTTCTTAGGGGCGTATGTAAGGTCTAGGCTAGGAGATGTGTGACATAAGCCTAGAAGTGGACATCCCAATCCACTGCTCGGTTTGCCTCAACTAGGTACCTGAGTTGACACACTCGAACAGAGGGAACTAACAAAAGGTCTGTATGTACAGAGTCGAGTGTATTTGTTGCATCATTGCATTGCATAGCATATCATATATCATTCATAACAAGACCCCCATCATATAAATTAGTATGGGCTCTTTTATTCGATGGGTTTAGCGTATGGACAGATCTCTTGACTTATATTTTTGTATGGGCATCCATATAAGTTAGAGTTATTTTCATAGTTGTTATAGTTGTTTCTTTACTTGCTCTAGTTAACATTATAACTGCTCTGGTTTACTTTTCTAGCTACTTAGTTCTTTTATAACTACGTGCATATACTCACTTTGACGCTCGTTTGTATACTGATCGGTTCCATAGTAGTACTTCTTTTATACATGGTAGAACTGCTAGCTAGATTCTCTGGCATCTGCTTGATATATGTTACCCCTTGTTGTCCTCCGCTTCTTCCTCTCGCACGGTGCCTAGGAGTCACTGGGGGAGGGGATGGGGAATTTGGCTTAGTTTTCGACTAACGGTCAGTGGACTAAATCATTTTAGGAGTGTTATGCTAGAGCAGCACGACCCCATACAGGGGACAGGTCAGGAGGACGGAATGAAGCAATGCAGCCACTACCCGTTGTTGCAGCAGCAGCTACAGACACATGATGACAAAGTTTGATAGCTTTCGCATAGATGTAGAGTGAGAGAGTTATTTTACGTTATTTTGTACATGTACCGAGCAAAAGCCCTTTTTTCTCTTTCACTTATTATACTAATTGGTGGTCTTGTCTTATTATGATGTATATGTGTGTGATTGTGGACTTGATGTTATTTTACTTAATTTTTTTCTTATCTCTTGTTGGCTTGTTGATCGTTCTTGCCGACAGGATCGACGTCTTGCGTAGGCAGCTAACTCGTGTGATAGTGTCACCGTAAGGCTGAGGTTCCGGACTTAAGATCTAGAATCTCTCCATATGTGGGGGAGGGATCTTACAGCAGAAGTTTGAGGCATCATTCCAAGCTCTGAAGAGGCAGCTGATACAATCTGCACTGCTGCAAGGGTCGACAGAAGGATAAGATTTGTTCATATATCTAGGTGTGGGCGCCGAGGCAGTAAGCTCGGTCCTGGTCCGAGATGAGGGAAAGAGGCATCTTCCAATCCATTATGCTAGCCAAGTCCTGAATGTAAGATCCCCCCCCCCCACCACCACAGAACTGAACCCGGGTCAGGAGAGGAGGGTCTTACTGCCTAAGACGACCACTCAGTGCTTCCTAGGTGGCAACGGACCACCCTCTCAAGCACTGGATGGTCGCCTTGTCAGACAAGATAATCAACAGATCACAGTGCGGAAGCAATCATAAGGAAAACTAAAAAGCATATATATAAGCAAAAGGCCATAGCCAACTGTTTACATGGGTGTCCCTGTGAGCTAAGGATAACTACTACATCCCCTACATTCCTTACATAGTCATATACCCTAGGACTCACATCACGAAAGAGGGGAGGTGAGGTCGGTACATCTGATTGGGCAATCTCAAAAGCTGGTATACTGTCATGCGGTACGGGGGCTTCGCGTTGTCCCATCTCCTATGAATGGTTATACAAACAACCATTACTCACAGTGCTAAGTGGAAAACACATCTCCTCCCCAGATCCGTATCCTGGGGACAAGCTCAGTACCCAAACAGAAAATAGATAGCCGAAGCAAAATAGGTTAGCAGCATGTAAATATCCAGTAGCCCTAATAATACCATCAATTGAATTAAAAAAATAGCTTAGCTAATAGCAGTAATAACAGAAGTAACCATGATTTGCAAACATGCCGCAGGTGTTCAAACCCGCTCACACACCCTGTGCCGACACCGTTTGGACCGCTTCTCTTCCAGCAGGGTAGTGAACCCTGCGGGCCTCACCGATGTGGTCATCGGTGATAGTGACCAGTCCTGCCACTTCTGACTGTGGTCATACCGCACCACTCAGGCCCTTCTGTACAACTCAGTGTACTACTTGGATGTGAGTGGCATCCTATGATTCTAAAATTTAGGTTGACTAGTGTAGGAAAATCATTGGGTACGGAATGGTGATCACCCGTAGTACATATCTCCCAGTCGTCATGAGTCATCAACTCTCCCGCATCGGTACAAACGTTCTACGGGCATGACCAATCTGCCACTTTTTACCGCAAGCATTTCATAAACTGTTAATTAAATAATAATGAAACACTTCGAGTCTGCCACAACCTTCTTAAATCGACCGGCTGCTCCACTTTTGGCCGGGAGGCGCAACGAGCGTAAGGGCACATTATTTAAAGCTAACCCTGGAGGATATACTCAACTCGTAGTTATCCCCAACAAAGGCTCTACTAAAAAGAGAAGGCCGCTCGCCAGAGCACCCAGGCTAGAACTGTAGATATATTAAATTGACGTTAATGAGTGCAGTAAAATAGTGTTATAAATAAGCTGCAGAAATGAAATGTTGAATGGTAAAAGCACTAAATGAAAGAACGGAAGTAAAGAGTTGAGATAACCGGACCAGTACGAGACTGGAGTAGTACTGAAAAGAAACTGAAGTACTGAAAAGAACTGAAGTACTTAAAAGAAACTGAAGTACTGAAAAGTACTGAAGTACTTAAAAGAAACTGAAGCACGGAAAAGAGCTGGACCACTACGAGACTGGAGTAATAGAAATTGCAATAGAATAAAAGGGTTAGTAGTCCTGCACTCCATATATAAAAGGCTTCAGTTTCATCTCCGTTCATAGGAGGAAAGTTCTGTTCTATTTTCGTTCATAGGAGTCTCTTCCAAATTCTGCCCCTTTATTACAGTCCGACCATAGATTTTAATTGCGCGCTTTAAACATGGCTTAAGTGAATTCGAGGAACGTTATTATGAGTTCCTTAATTTCTCTGAACAGAGGCGACTTCCATTATCTGAGTATTCTTCTAAATGCAGCTCGATGATTCGTAAAACACCACATTTCTTCAAGCTTAATTTTTCATTTTTATTTTTCGGGTCATTATTTATTTGTAATATCCTCCAATGATTATAACATGATTGCGTGCTACGATTTCCTCTCCCAACTTTTAGTAAAATTTGATACTTAAAAAAACTCGATAGTTTTACCCAAAAGTTTAGTGTTCACATCATTTCCCTCCAAATGTCCCCATATTTTGATAGTATACTCAAAATAGTCTTTTAAGGGCCAATAAAAATTTTCCAAGATTTTCCAACCCTTTTAGGGGGTTTATTTTTCTCAAAGAAATCTTATTTAGGCCTCAAAAATTATTAATTCAGTGTGTAAACATCCCGAAAATTTATAGTACCCCCAAGAGGCCCTAATATGAGCCTAGGATTTTTCACAAAACTTTCCAAGATATTTAAGGCATTTATTTTGTCCCACCAAACCTTGTAGAGGCCTTTAATAATAGCAAATCATTTTAGAAAAATCCCAAAAAGTATCTGGAGGTAAACCTAATGGTAGGTGACAACTTTCATGTTCAAAAGTTTCTCCCTAAGGGCCTATAATATCCTCAGAAAAATCAGTAAGAGAAAGAGGGGGCTGGGTGCGGTTAGCCAAATCCTAGCGCAGGGATTGGCTAACTGCGCGCTTGCGCTGGATTTATGTCCCCCACAGCGGATCTGGGGCTGATTCGCTATGGGGGGCGTGGATATAGAGGCAAGGGGGAATTAAGATTCTCGCCACCATCCAATCTCATCGTGGAGGTCGGACGGCAGTTGCTGCTCTCCGGCGGTGCAGAGGGTGGCGGACACTGCCACCACTGGCCAGCAACTGCTCGCCGCCAGTATCACACCCAGTTGACTCATCGGGGTCGACGAATTGTCAGGCAGTTGTCCAGCGGACTGACGCCATGGCCACCGCCGAATTATTTGAGGCGGCTGCATGTGTCATCCTAGCGTGTGTCGCGCCACCCCTCCCGCCCTGTTGGCCACCCTACTGCCCTTGGCCAGCTCACCAGGGGTCAGTCAACCCTTCGGTGGTGCCCGGCAGCCTAGTGCTGCCAGCCGCCTCCGGGAGAAGTAAAATGCAGAGAAGGAGGCTTACGGGTGCCGCCGGAGACGCAATTTCTGGCGGCACCATTGCCTCTTGCCGCCGGGCGTAGGTCCCCTGGTGGAGTGCTGCTCCCCAGCGCCACCACCGGCGCTGGGTGGGGCTCTCTCCGCTTGGCCACCACCTGAGCCTAGACCTTGGCTCGGGTTGTGCTGGCGGTGCTCCGGCGGTGGAGGAGTGCATGGAGCACGTCGAAGGAGTGGGGAAGGGGAAGGAGGAGATGTTCCACCTGGCATTGGGGTCGTTGCGAGCTTCCGGGTAGGAGGGCTGTGAGGGGCTGGCGAGGGTGGTGAGGGCTCGCGTGTGAGTTTCCGGCGAGGTAGCTCCGGCAAAGGGGGCTATGGGGAGGGTGGTGTGTACTCAGTAGAGGGGAGGGGGGTTTGCTTTTATAGGGAGGGGGGACGGAGGGCCTCCCTCCCTTCTCCCCGATGTGGGATTAAAAGGGGTGTGGGGACGATGTATTCCTCCTCCTCCATCTGTCTTGGACAGCTGGCCACCCTTTGAGGGGTGGTGGCTCACCCTCCTAGGTGATTAAAGTGAATCTCATCCCATCCAAGGCTTAGCTTGGGGTGGGTTTAGATTTTTCTTTGGGAGGAGGGGAAAAGGAGACCCTATCTCCTTGGGCTTGTGTTAAGGTCCAAATGGAGTCCGTGTGGGGTATGGGAGGTGGGGCATAAGTGACTTGGTGATGGGGAGGTGAAGCCTCTTTTTGGAAAATAATTCCAAAAATAAGGATTTCTGAGGGTTTGACCAAAGTCAACCCTACGGGGTCCCTCATGTCGGTCAAATTCCAAGTGAGTCCAACTCGTCGGGTGGTTGGTCAATGCTGGAGTATTAAATCATCAAGGGTGTGCGCACAGTTTTTGGTGTGCTAAAAAGCTTAATTTGATCGTGGTTTGACTTATTGATGTCAAAATTGGTTATGACAAACTTTGTCGGTCTTATTCTGACTTTAGGAGTCCACTGAAATTGACTGTGACTGATTCTGAGTTTATTCGCTTGATATTTTAAAAAGTGCGTCTTGGCGGCCTACAAAACCTAAAACAGTCATATTTATCATATGGCATTCGATTGAAATGAAACGAGTCTTGTTGCACTTGTATTGACTGTACGAGTCTAACGCAACTGACAGAAGTCAATTCGGAGTGCGTATGGTCACTATACCACAACGATGTTATTGTGACGCGCTACGTTACTCAAAATGTTTGTTTTCTCTAAATGACCTCGGATTGAAATGGAACGAGTTCCGTTGCGCTTGTATTGATTATACTAGTCTAACGAAACTGATGGAAGTTAATTCGGAGTACGTATGATCACTATACCACAATGGTGTTTTCGTGAGGCGCTACGATACTCAAAATGGTCATTTTCTCTAAACGACCTCAAATTAGAATATAACGAGTTTCGTTGCACTCGTAATGATTATACGAGTCAAAACGAACTGACAGGACTAAAATCAGGGTTGTTTAGCACAATATACTACAATCGGGTTATTCTCTATCCTTTGGGTTACTTTTATTGGGTCCACTAGGGTCTAGTGACACAATAAAAGTCGGGATGTTACAATCCAATAAAAAAAGAGGATTTTTGTCTTCAAAAATTGCTTAAGGTAGGGAAAATGTGACATACCTAAGAGAAGAGTGTCGGGTATCTCTCTCAAACAAGGTTTTCTGGTTCCCATTTAAACTCGTTGCGTCCGCAGTTTGGCCATAAAATTTTGACCATCATGATGGTTTTGTTCCGTAGGTCCTTGACTTTGGAGTCCACTATCCTTACTTGCTCAAGCTGAATGGATCGGTCAGATTGTATCGGTGTCAGTGATGTGGGAAGATGTTGATCCGGTTATTGGAGAACACGCCTCATTGATGAGACGTGAAAGACGTCGTGAAGGTTTCCCAATTCAGACGACAAAGCTAATCAATATGCAACGGGGCCAATTCGTTCTATCATCTGATACGGGACCAAATAGCGAGGATCCAGCTTTTCTGCTTCTTTATCTGGGAGATCCCATGCATTGGTTTGATCTTTAGAAATACCATATCCCCCACGTTAAACTCTACTGGTTTATGACGTGCATCATAATATTTTGCATGATGGTTCTACGCTTCCAGCATTCGATCTCAGATTAACCTTATTGCTGATGTAGTGTCATCTATGTGCGTGAATCCCAAAGTTTTTGGTTCCTCATCTTATGCCCATGACAACGGGGTTCGGCAACATCTTCCATATAGAGCCTCGTATGGTGTCATCTCGATACTTGCCTGGAAGCTATTTTTATATGAAAATTCTACCAGAGGTAGCACATGTTCCCAAGGTTTTCTATGCCCTACTATGCATATTCGGAGGAGGTCCTCCATCGTCTGATTTGTCCTTTTCGTTTGCCCATCCATTTGGGGGTGGAAAGTGATGTTGAAGGCTAATTTAGTCCCCAGATAAACTTGCCCCCTCCTCCATTCCTTCGAAGTGAAGCGTATGTCGCGGAAAGATACGATGGACTTGGGTACTCCATGGAATCGGACTATCTATTCTATAAAAAGTCTGGCTAGAACATCGGCACCGTACCTTTGTGGGTTTGGGATAAAATGAGCCACCTTTGTAAGGCGATCCACCACAACCCATATGGAGTCGTTTCCTGCACGAGATCGGGGCAGGTCGTGGAAAAAATCCATAAAGATGTCATCAAACTTCCATTCGGGTATGGACAGGGGCGGCAATAAACCTCCAGGGCTGCGGCATTCTACCTTAAACCTCTGACAAGTCTGGCAGTGTGCCATATAATCAGTGACGTCCCTTTTCATACCCGGCCAATATAGTGTCCTTCGTAAATCTGTATACATTTTTAGCACACCTAGGTGAATAGAATATTTTGACTGGTGTGCCTCGCGAAGTATCTCTTCACAGATCCCTTCGGTGGAGGGGATTAACACACGGTGCTTGTACTGTAGAATACCATCATATAGGTTGAGTTATCTTGAGTGTCGTCTTGTAGGGTTTGGAGAATTGGAGCTGCTTCTGGATCGACCTTTTGAGCTTCTCGTATTTTGTCCCGAATATCACATTGTATCTCCATACAATATATCTGAGTTTGGTAGTCCATAGGATCCCTGTGGGTGAAAAGCGTGATGATGAAGTCCGCCAAGGATTAGATCAACTCCCCCAGTATCAGCTCTAGCCAGCTTCCAACTACTGGGGTTGGCGACAATGGCGGAACCAAGTAAGACACACCCGGGCACGTGCCCGGGTGAGATTTCTGAAAAGTTTAGGGTATAGGCTGAATATTAGACTGCAGCTATTAATGTCTTGCATTCTTTTTAGTTCACGGGACCACTCATTTGAAGCTTTAAAATTTAAATATGCTATGTCTTGTCTTATGCTATGTCTTGTCTTGTCATCCACTTCACCCCCTTCTTCCTCCTGAAAAATTTTCCTCCTGAAAATACCCCCTTCTTCCTTGCCCGACACCCGGGATGGCTTTGCTTGGTTCGCTAACGACCTCCCCAGTGATGGACACTCCTCCAGCCTCCGCAAGTCACCAGATTATAGGTTTGTACCAACAAGAACTTCTTAGGAAGATGTGTTGCGGATGAAGACCATTTTGTTCTCCGCTTTGTACACCTCTTACAACGAAACAATTATCATGTCTTTTATTCGATCAATGCAGACCCCCGCCGCTGGTCCAACGCCTCTTATTGTGATGGCAGAAGATTCACAGGAGGCACGAGTAACTCCTCTTCCTAGTCTTCCTTTTCTTCTTTTTATTTCCTGGTTTCATCATTTTCTTACTCTGTTTTCTGCTCTCATCATCTACTTGTTTTATTTTCTTTATTTTTTGTTTGTTTCTGTGTTATGTCACCTCCTCGTCATCTACTTACCGCCTGCGTGGAGAAGTTTATCAAATTTGTTCCTTGTATTAAATTTCTCTTTTGTTTTTGTCCCTGTAAATTGTTACGCGTATCAAAGTTCAATAGTATTTACTAACAGACATATAAACAGTTATTTTCAAAAAAATTGAGTTCAGGTCATCTCTCAGTGTCCAAAATGATTTATCTGTTGTGGTTGAACTTAGAACAATTTTTTCTTAGTACTTTATTTCTTGTTTAGCCTACCCCACTGTAGTCGGATAAATGCATGTGTTGTTGTGCTTAATTTCTTGTTTAATGTTTATGAGCACTCAAATCAGAAGATTATTAATAGTAAAAAATATTAGCTTGTCAATTGAGAGCCTCAAACAAATTGAATATTGTTTAACTTTAAAGATTATAGCATTTAATTTAAGCATTCATATTTAGTAATTTTTTTAAGTGTGCCCGAGTTATAAGAAATTTCTAGTTCCGCCACTGGTTGGCGACTTAAGGCATCTGCAACTTTGTTGGCCTTGTTGGGGAGATATTGGAGGGCGAAGTCATAAACACACAGAAACTCTAATCAACGGCGTTGTCGGAGGTTCAGCTCCTTCTAAGTGAAAATGTACTTGGCTTTTAGAGTTTTAGGGTTTATGGTTTGTGGTCGGAGAAGATCTCAAATCTTACTCCATATAGGTAATGCCTCCAGATTTTTAGCGCGAAAACCACATCACCCAATTCTAAATCATGGGTTGTGTAGTTAAGCTCGTGAGGCTTCAACTGCCGTGATGCGTAGGCGACTACCTTGCCATACTGCATTAGGATGGCTCCTAACCCTTTCAGAGATGCGTCTATGTAGATATAGAAGCCTTCGGTGCCTGAGGGGAGTGAAAGAATTTGGGCAGAGGTTAAGCGGTTCTTTAATTCGACGAGCGCTGCTTTGCATTCGGGGGTCCATCGGAACACAGTATCCCTTTTAGTGAGGGTAGTGAGGGGAAAGGCGATCCTTGAAAATCCTTCTACGAACTTACGATAGTACCCAGTGAGACCAAGGAAGATTCTGATATTTGTCGCTAACTTGAGTGGTGGCCAATTCCGTACTGCATGTACTTTGGCAAGATCTACCGACACCCCGTTCTTATTGATTGTGTGTCCTAAGAACCATACTTCCTCCATCCAGAACTCGCACTTGCTGAACTTGGCTAAGAGTGAATGTTCTTATAACTTGCATAGTATTATTTGAAGATTCCTGGAATGGTCTGCCTTGCTCTTCGACGATCACGAAGTGGTCCAGAAATTGTTCAAATACTTTATTCATTAATGCCATAAAGGCGGGCGGGGCGTTGGTCAGCCCAAAAGGCATTACCATAAACACGTAAAGTCCATAGCGGGAGCTAAAGGCTATTTTAGGGATGTCCTTCTCTCGTACCCAAAGGTTGTAGTACCCCGACCTTAGATCCATTTTGGAAAAAATGGACGCACCTTGCAACTGATCGAATAATTCATCTATACTTGGTAGGGGATAAGTATTTCAAATGTTAAGCTTATTTAGTTCCCTATAATCGAACATAGACACAGTGATCCGTCCTTCTTCTTGACGAATAGTACGGGGGCTCCCAGGGTGAGGTACTTGGACAGATGAAACCTGCATCGATTAGTTCTTGCAGTTGTATCTTGAGCTCGGCCAGTTCCTTTAGGGCCATTCGGTAAGGTGCTCGGGACACGGGTCGAGCTCCATCTATAAGCTCGATCTGAAAGTCTACTTCTCGCTGCAGGGGCAACCCTGGAAGGGATTCTAGAAAACATCTAGAAATTCTCGGACAACAGGCAGCTTGTGAGTACTTGAGTTTTGTCCTCCATTTCGATGTAGATAAGGTACATTTCACCTTTTCATCAGATCGATTTGACAATTTGTGTGGACGTTAGAATGATGCGAGTGACGGGCAGTATACCTGCTAAAGTGATAGGCTGTCCATTTGGGTTATGGAGGTTGATTTCTATGGTCGAACAATTTATTTAGTCCTTGTGCTCGACCGGCCAGTCCATCCCTAGGATGATATCAAACCCAGTTATTGCTAGAATAGTTGCAAAGATTTCGAACTCCATGCCTCCTAGCATAGCCTGGAATGAGCACTTTTCTATGGATGTCATTTCTGACCCATCCAGGAGTCAGATTCGTATTGACATCCTGAACGATCGGACGGTGTTCTCCTCGGTTGCGATGAAATCTTGGGAAACAAAGGAATGTGTGACTCTGGTATCGAATAACATTTTAGCAGGGTGGCCTTTTACCAAAAGTAAACCTGGTAACATACATATACTACGATCACGGGGCTTTTAAAGATATACAGATGGAATACATATATGTCAAAACAAAAGACAATATCATTTGTTTCCTACTAGACAACATCATACGGGTATATCATCATTAATGCCGAAAATATATACCTATAATTACGGCTAGTGCAGGTCCGTACTGAAGGTCTAGTGTGTATGCCTCAAGTGGTGTTTCTTTGCCCTTCCTAGGTTGTTCCCTCTAGCCCGCAAGGTGTTGGAACATGGTCTTCCGCATCTCCTAGGTTTGAGAATAACAAATCCTATGTGTATTTGATCTTGTGTGTTTAAGTGTGCAGGAAAACAAAGTCCATATGACTCAAGGATTACATAAGAAGGTTGCCACAAAATTTGAGCCATCAAATACAAAACTCCCACTAGCGTCGGCGGTAGTACCTAGCGCCCGGCGCTAGCGATGAATAGCGCAATTCTGGGAGCATATATAGAAGGAGCTAGTGCCTGGCGGTATCCGATAGCGCAGGTGGTAGCGCGGAGCACAGAAGGCAAGGAAGAAATGTTTCCTCGGATTGAAGATTCTGCCGCGTAGAATATGTCCTAAAATGGGATAGCGTCGGCGGTAGCACTAGCGCAGGCGCTAGCGCTAAGGCTATAAAAAGGACCCCTTGGCTCTGTCTTCTTTATCCTCTTCAGATCCTAAATTCTAGAGCTCCGTGCCACATCATATAGAGGAAGGTTCAGAGAGATACTCCCACAAATCCATGAAGGCTTAAGGAGATCCGTGGAGAAGATTTCAACACGCGCCATCATCGTGAAGAAAGACCGCACCGACTACGATCATACTCTGCGGGCCTTCGTCCACTTCTCCAAGAGATCCATATAGGGAGTTTTATATTATTGTCTTTTTATTTCACATCTTCCTTTTAAATCGTGTAGTAAATTTGCCTCGTGTTGGCGACTAGGTTTGGGTAGGACTTAGGGCAGAAATTCGCCTTGTGTTGGCGACTAGGTCTTGGGTGTAGGTCTAGGGCGTGCTCGAGGCCTTATCCGGGGAAGGGTTGGCTGGAGCGGCTTGAGGCCGTATCCAGGGAAGGATCGGCTAAAGCCAACCGGTTCATGGGGATACAAGTCGGTATAGAAAACAAAAAGAGTCTTTCATATTTCGCTTTGATTTCTAGCGTCATTGAAATCAAAATTTTGTAATCAATTTTATTAATAATAATCATGTCTCTCTTTGTGTAATAAAATTGATTTGTTCTTCATTTCTCTAAATTGTTTATTATCCTCTTCTTTATTATAAAACAATTTAGATCTTTATTCAAAATCACTATTTTGATCTCTTATCATAAGCAAGTATTTCAAAATATAATATAAGGTTTTAAAACCCTTATTCACCCCCCCCCCTCTAAGGGCGCCTGCCGATCCAACAAGTGGTATCAGAGCCAGGTTATTCCAAATGGCTTAACAACCGGGAATAATGGCGTCTCATGATCTCGCTTCTACTAGTGGGGAAAATTTTTATGAAGAAGAAAAATCATTAGCACCACCTTTATTTAAAGGGACAAATTATAAGTGGTGGAAAATTTTAATGGAAAGGTTTATTAAAACTTTAGATATCAAAGCATGGATTCTAGCAATAGTAAGACCTGCGGATGAATCAAATAAAAAGGAACGTCATCTAAATGCAAAAGCCAAACACTATTTATTTTGTTGTTTATCAAATGAAGTTTTCAAATTTATATATTGTTTTTCTAGTGCATACAAAGTATGGAAATTTCTTAATGAAATGTATGATCTTCCTCTCGCGGGTATGGAACAAACACAGGAGGAGAAGGACATACAAGCATCCACCATTATTCAAGAAGATCACTCTCATAGCAAAGCCATGGAGATCATGGAAATTAACTTCGAAAAAGAGAGCAATACATCAAGAGAAAAAGAAGATGAAAATTCATCTATGATGGAGGAAGGCCTAAAAGATGACTAAGGAACTTCATGTTCACATTTTGCCTCTTCCAATAGCGCTGTAAGAAAGTCTAATTCTTCTTCTTGCGTGATAACTTCTATCTCTAGTTTCAATATACTAAAAATGGCTAAACGTAAGATCAAGAAATTGAAAATTACTAATAAAAATTTGCGCTTAGAAAATAAAGATTTAAAAGCAAAAGTTAAAGTAGAATCAAATTCTGATTTACCTAGCTTTACCCATATCACTTCAATTGAAAGTACAAAACCTTGTTTTGATTGTAATAATATTAAAGAAAAATTTAAGGAACCTGAAAAGGAAATTATTTGTGTAAAAGAACATAATGAAAAATTATTTTTAGAAAATTCATCTTTGAAAAGTGATTGTGCTACATGCCAAAATTATAAAATTGAGATCAAAGAGATGGATGAAACATTTGAGGAATTTAGAAATGACTATCAAAATCATATTGACTCTATTGTTTCTAATCGTAAAAATAGCACAATAGCTTATAATAAAGCTAGGCATAATCTAAAGATCAAGAATGATGAATTAAAATCAAAAATCAACTTGCTTATGAAAATTGTAAGTACAAATTCACAATATCAAATTATATCTAAAACAAATTGAATATGAATATGAACATCTTAACTAAGTTTAATCATGGGAGTAAGGAACATAAAGGATTTGTAAATCAAAATCAAAATCACCATTATTTACAAAATCATGTTTCTCCCAACTTAAAAATAAAACTACACAAATTTCCTATGAACAACACTTTTAATAATCATTACAATCATAATCATCAATATAAAGATTATCACAATGGAAATTTCACATATAAGAATAACACTAAACCAAAGTTTGAATGGAGGACCAAAATTAAAAATGAAACATAAACTTCACATGAAAGGACCCATCCATCACTAACTAACCACAAACCTACACGTTATATTTGGGTACCCAAAGGAACCACCACACTTGGTCCCCTTTGGATACCTAAATCTCTTATTCATTAGGTACGTATCACCAAATGCATGAAGTAGAATAGTTTCAAAATGAAATATACAATTTTCTACTTCATGATATGCTTTAATGTCTTTTAATTTTTTTCTTTGTTTTTTTCTTTATTTTAAGTTATCATGTCATGGTCATCTAATATATTGTTGGAAATATGATTTGATCTCTTAAAGCTTAATGAGATTATAAATCAAATTGATCAAAATTCAAAGTCATATTTTATTTTGATGACCTATCTATCTTTCATAAATTCATTGCCTACAATCATCTTATATCATCTTTATAAATTAGATACTCAACTTGCTATAAGATATTACAAAAAATAATAATAAAAGGATTGATTATGAATAGTGTGTCATGAATTTTTTTATGCAAAACCAAAGATCAATAAATTCAAGTAATAAATGCAATGATATTATTTCAAAACTTTATTTATGTGACCTTTGTCCTTGATGTGATTGTATTATGTCTACAGATTGCATGTACATTTTTTTTTCTTTGACTATAAAATAAATCTTGCTCATATAAAGGTTCATTATTTCATTCTAGGTCCTAAGAAAATCAAATTGAAATTCCTCTTTATGTAGATGCAATACTAGCATCTATCAAATTGATCTATATCATTATGACTTTGCACCAAATCTCATTATCTCAACATCACTTCCTAGTATAAATTTTCTTTTGGTGCTCATAATAGATATATCACTTAAAATGTCATGCTAAATCAAAAGGTAGAAAAACTATGTGAGTCTAAAATTTTTAACTATAAAATTCAAACAATGTCATAGTTTATAAATCAAATGCTAAGACTTGAATTAAGTGTCCTAGACCTCTCCGGTTAAGTACAACAACAACAACAGAACCCATATAGTCCCCAATCATTGGGGGTATGGGAGGGGGAAGATTGGAAACAAACCTAACCTTTGGCACTATGCACAAAGTGGCTTCTCTCAGAGGAGAAAGACCTAACCTTTGACAATAAATGCACAAAGTGGTTGCTCACAGAGTACCACTGAAATAGTGGCCACCTATACTGACCTCTCCGGTTAAGTAAAATACAAAAATGCAATTGTTTCATGCAAACTTATACTACCTAGACATCTCATAAAATTCTAAAATTTATGCATGAACCTACCATTGGTACACTTAATCAAGATCAACAATCAAAATTTTCAAAATCTCAAAAAATTGTGTGCTGTATTTTGCGCTCGCGCTAGCGCCGGCGCTAGCTCGAGGCTCTGATTTTCTATCTTTTTTAAATTTCCAAAAATCAACAAAGTTTTGTATTTCTATATTTCCTACTTATTTTTGCTTTACTGCATTTCATTAATTTTAGAAAAATTAAAATACAAAATTACAAAAGCCAAAATTACAATAACATTTATTTTTTGTGAGTATTTGTCTTTTTTTGTATAAATAAAAACAAAATCAAATACAAAAATATAAAATCATTTTTATATCAAAAACAATTGTATGGACTCTATTGTAAATATCAAGCATGATTTCTTCTATCATTTAAGACCTTCTACAATGTTGTGATTCATATTTTCAAAGTACTTTGAACATTGTCTTTATCATGCTTTGGTACTTCTAAGCTTATGTGCATATATTATATTGTAAAAGTTGTGTAGAACCAAGCTTAGCATGCCTCTAAGTATGAGTAAATGTTTTATGTTTGATAATGGAATTTATTCACTCACTTATTTTGGCATTGTCTACATATGTCTTTAATCTAAGAATGCTTGTGTATGTTTTGTAATAGTACAATGAATTAAAACTGCACAAGTATCTTACCTACACAACCTTTGTTTGCACTTTTAAAAGTTAAGAAAAGTGGTTATGTTTTCATAAATTATATTGGTTTGCAAAACAAGTGTATTCTGAGAACTTTGTACAAAGCAAAAATCATTAAATAAAGTGACAAAGATAACTCCACCAAGCACTACTTGAACCTCCTGATAAGTCTTAATAAGCGTTGTGAGGTTGAGCACCATGGAAAGAATAGTAAAGTATCTTGTGCAAACCATATCTTTCTTTCAAAATTAAAACCACTTACTCTTAAGTACACCGGATCACTAGTCTCAACATTAAAATAAAATAAAATATGTGATCCCCCAAGCACTACTTTGCACCCTGATAAGTCTTAATGAGCATTGTGTGTGCAAAGCACCTTGGTAGTTGTACACTTTTTTTGTGCATTGAAGTTTGTGGAAGTAAAACTATTTGTGTTTTATTGTGCTCTTTACTTTACATATTTCTTGTATTTTTGATTAAAACATTTGTTTACTCTATTCAAAATACACTTATGTGCACATCATTATCTTCCATAACACTTCTTCTCATGAGTATTGGATCCTAATGCTAATTCTATACTACTCTTAATTTATGAAATGCACTAGATAACCTAGCAAGCTTTCTACAATGTTTGGTATGTTTTGAAATTGTGAATTAAAATAACATTGTAGTAATCTCTTTTTGATAACATTATTTCATGCTTGGTTACTTTATTGTTAAACTTAAAGATTTTAATTGAACAATGATTTACAAAGACATCTTCTTTATGAAATTTAACTCATATATCTTTTTATGGGTCATCATTGATTACAATAAGATGTTTCTTATATTTCGATAAGTCTTCCGCATCATAACCATATAATTGTTTTACCTTGCACTTTAATGCTTATTTAAAGTCTTTTATTTTGTGTGCATCCTCACTTGAATCTTAACATTCCTTTCTTTCAACAAGTGGTAGACTTGCTTGGTAAACTTTATATTTGTTGCTTTAAACAAGAATATTTTTTATGCTAAAAACTCTGAATAAATTTCTATGAAAATATTGTAATACTAAAACTCTGATTTATTAATGGATTTCAAAATAGCTACGTGAGTTGTTTGTTTAAAAAAAATTCAGATAAAAATATAAATCCATAGGCTATGTCCATTAGATTTAAAATGCTTAAATGTTTCCAATAATTATTATCCATGACTTCATATCTCACCTTAGCGGGGGCGTAGGGTTGTAGACATTAGATAACCTAACCTCTAAGTCATGTCTTGTCCTTAACCGGGGAGGGTTCCGTTGGGGCCTTGCGAGGCACTGGGGGAAAGAGTGCTAGGTTGAGTATTTTCTAGTGTTTGCATATGGGACTAACACCCCAACCTACAGCATGTATGCAGCTCCTCATGACCATCCGTCACTTAGTATGGGGCTAGGGTGTAGAAATATTGTCTGGGTAGATTGGTTACTTGGAAATCATTACATTTTTATTCTTAAAACTCTTATATAAAAGGGAAAACTAACATGATAATATTGATTACTTGGCAAATGTTGTACTGTTTATCTTTAAGCTAAAAACTATGATCTATTTCTATAAAAATTATTCTAACACTCCTTATCATTTCCTTCTCTCTCAAAGCTCGATCATGCCATTATCTTATTATCAAAAAATTTATGTGTTTTGCTTCCTTACCCACTTTTGCTAATAACAAAACGGGGAGAACTAACATGATAAATATAAATCGCTATCAAATGGGAAAAACTAACACGACTAATGATTAAGATGATAGCTTACATATTAAGGGAGCATTCACATAGGGGGAGCATGTATTTAGGGGGAGCAATTCTAAATGCTAAAATCGATAATTATCCTAAGTCATCACTCTCACACACACACAAGTAAGTTTCATCATGCTTATATATTAATGCTCTGATTTATCATTAATGGATTTGTTATTATCAAAAGGGGGAGTTTGTTGGAACATGGTCTACCGCATCTCCTAGGTTTGAGAATAACAAATCCTATGTGTATTTGATCTTGTGTGTTTAAGTGTGCAGGATAACAAAGTCCACATGACTCAAGGATTACATAAGAAGGTTGCCCCAAAGTTTGAGCCATCAAATCCAACACTCCCACTAGCGCCGGCGATAACACTTAGCGCCTGGTGCTAAGGAACAGCTAAGGAACCGCTAAGGAACCGCTAAGGAACCGCTGGCGATAACACTTAGCGCCGGCGATAGCACTTGGCACCTGGCGTTGGCGACTAGGTCTGGGTAGGACTTAGGGCAGAATTTCGCCTTTTGTTGGCGACTAGGTCTCCGGTGTAGGTCTAGGGGGTGCTCGAGGCCATATCCGGGGAAGGGTTGGCTAGAGCGGCTTGAGGCCGTATCCGGGGAAGGATCGGCTAAAGCCAACCGGTTCGTGCGGATACGAGTCGGTATAGAAAACAAAAAGAGTCTTTCATATTTCGCTTTGATTTCTAGCATCATTGAAATCAAAATTTTGTAATTGTTGGGAACAGTACCCTGCAATGTTCCTGATTTGAAGAAGTGCTCAGCTCAATGATAAATACAAGTTGTATTTGACATTCCATCTAGTTCATGCTTGCAGGAATCGACAACATGTCATGTACTCTAGTTATTTTACTAAGTACTATATCGTCGAGAAATTAAAGTGATGTCGTCGACAAAGAATGCTTATCGTCGTAATGACGGATAGAGCAGCTGCCGCTGAGAAGCAAAGTGTTCGTCGACCGCTGAGACATGGTGAGATCGGAAAACGCAGAATGCTGTTCTTCGAACGCAGAGAAGATATGACATCATCATGTGGAACACATGTCGTTGAGAGAACATATGATTACGACTACATGATGCAAGAAGAAAGCTCATGATGACACTGTCAGAGAAAGAAGATCGTCGTATATACAGAATCGCCAGGATATCCTGTATCGTCGAGAGAACATATGATTACGACGATATGAGGCAGAAGGAAGATCGCGACGACAAAGTCAGAGACAGTTTGCCATCGTAATGATACAAATATCCTGAAGACAAAATTCAAATCTTGCGGACGTGATGTCAGCAATTAATGCCGCCGCCTAATTGTCCAATCAGCGCGTGATCTTATGGAATGGGCGTCTGACATTAAAGGACAACAGATGTTACCGTTATGCGTCTTATCTGTCCTTTAAAAGGGAACAGTATTGCCTTAGAACAAGAAAAAGCTGGTTGTGCAAGAAAAAGAAGGTGAAAAAGAATCCCGCCGCTCTTCAATAGCACAGTATTCTTCAGCGGAGAAGAAAGAGAACAAGATTCAAGAGTTCTCATAAGAATCAGTCATCTCCATTGACTGAGAAGTCGTCGTTCAACATCAGGCTAAAGAAGAAGATTGAAGAAGGAGCTGAGCCATAAAGATCAAATCTAAAGCGTCCTCTTCAACCGTAAGAAGCCAATCTTCATCAGGCTAAGTTGTCGATCACCATCCAGCAGAAGAAGCAGTTTTATTTACTATAATTTCTTGTAAGGCTTGTGGGCCAATTTGTCTAGCTTGAGGGCTGGAGAGCTGTGAGGCTTGAGGGCCAGGGCAGTGGACTTGCGGGTCCGACTTTGTCTATCTTGAGGGCTGGAGAGCTGCGAGGCTTGAGGGCCAGGGCAGTGCGCTTGCGGGTGCGATCTGTCGAGCTTGCGGGCTCGGGGGCAGTAGGGGCTTGCGGGTCTAGGCTGTTGGGACTTGCGGGTCTGAAAGGTAGGGCTTGAGGGCCTGAGTGTCGAGCTTGCGAGCTCGGGGGCAGTAGGGGCTTGCGGGCCTAGGCTGTTGGGACTTGCGGGTACGAGGTGTAAGACTTGAGGGCCTAAAAGTTTTGGCGGCATTTGCCGAGTCCACCACACTGCTGGGTAGGCGCAAAGGGAGAGAGGACTACTTAAGACACCCGGTCTTGAGGAACCTCTATAGATTGTTGTGTGCTTTCTGTGGTTTGTTCTTTACTTCTTAAATCTATTAACCAGAAAGAAGAAAAACCTAAAAGGGGATTTTATAAAAAGAAAAACCTATTTACCCCCCCCCCCCCCCCCTCTAGGTGATTAAGTAGACACCCCATAAACAACAAGTGGTATCAGAGGTAGGTTGTTCAAAGAAAAGCTTAACAGCTTGAACAGATCCACCTTTGGGTGTCTAAGTATCATAGCCATGGAATCAAGAATAGCCATCTGCTCTAGAGAGAACTTTGCCATCTGGAAAGTCAGAGCAAGAATATTCATGGAGGCGATGGATCCAAGAATGTTTTCGATTGTTCATAATGGTCCCTCCATGACAATGTTAAAAGATGAAATTCTTCTTGCCAGCTTGGACAAAGAAGGTAGAAGCATTCTAGCTAGTGCAGTAGATTTGGCAACACATCAGAAGCTGAGTCATTGCTCATCAGCAAAGGACATGTGGGACTTCTTAAAAGTTCTCATGGAAGGGTCAGAGGAAGATTTTGAAGAAGAGACCTCTCATGAAGAGGTATGCATCAGAGCAACACTGACTACTTCAGACAGTGAATCAGAAGATGATGAATGCTCTGGAGCAAAAGAGAGGATAAGAGCACCCCTGTCCCCTACAGACTGTGACTCTGAGGATGAAGAGGTTCATGGACTGATGGCTCTATCAGATGAAGAAGATCATGATGAATTGCATCATGATCAGGTATGCACCACTTACACATCTTTACTACCTGCTTCATTTAAGAAAACCAAGAGTGCATCAGAAAATTATTTATCTTCTGAAGATGACGCAGAAGACTGCTCATCATGCAACAATAAGAACCATGCTAATCTATTAGAACAGTTTGGTGATCTCTTGGAAGCTCTGAGGAAGAGCAAGAGGCTTGTTAAGAAACAAGCTAGGGAGCTAGAATCACTCAAGCCTTATAGGGTTGAGTCAGATGGGGAACTCGATATGTCCTACTGTAAGGACACCAATCCACATGAGCTCAAGAAAATCATAGACAACCTTTATGCTGAGAGAATCCAAAGGGAAGAACTTATCAAGAAACTTGAGAGTGATCTTCTTAAAGAAAGAAGCTTGGTAGCTCAATTCTCTAAGCCCAAAACTGTTCTGCCCATCATTAACACCTTCTCATCCTATAAAAATTGGAGGGGGTTAGGTTACAAGGAAGGGGCAACAGATGCTGGGAATGGAGAAAGGGGTAAAACTAAAGCAAAGCCTCACACCACCTTTCAGAAGGTAGTGCTTCCCTCGAACATGTATGATCAGGACAGTGTCCATGGTCACTGGATAAATGAAAGCTCCACTAGTCATGAAAATGCTCCTGACTATGGAAAGAGAAAGGGCATGGGGATGAGTGCATTAAAGGCTCCCCATGAGGAAATTCAAATGGCCCATCATGGACCATTTGTATTTTGTGTCCCAGCCCCCACTCTCAAGGATAAAGGTGCAACATTTTCTCAATCCTTTCCAGATAAGAAGGAGACTAGTAGCCCCAGTATGATCATTTCTCACTTGAACATATCTGATGCCATCAACACCCTGTCAGCTACCAAGCTGACATCTGTTGCTGACAAACAGATAAAATCAAGAAGAAACAATAATACTAGAGCAGCTAGTCAGCTCTTGGCTTAGAGAGATAGGAAGAATGTTGCTTCCTTCTCTACTGAACAGACTTCCAAAATTGTTCAGAAAAGAAGGTACAACATCCATGAATGTTGGTGCTGTGGCAAAGTGGGACACTTTGCCATCGGCTGTTGGCACAACCCTAGTATGCTTAATGCAAAGGAGAACCTCCTGGACTGGCTGCAGTGAGTAGTGTGATTCCCTATTATGCTAACAAGAACCTAGGGCCCAAGTCACCTTGGGTCCCTAAGGGATATTAAATCTATTTTGCAGGATAGTCCAATTAGCCAATCAAAAGTAAACAAGGCTAATGGACAATAAGTGCTCCAGGCTCAACTCTGGACTAAGAAAAACTCACCACATACTAAGGTGCACTAATCTAGGGGGAGCTGGAAGTAAAGATAAGTGGACATTCCATCGAAGGGGAGCAACTGGCTCAAGGAGACTTAGAGGCCAAGGTGAAGGTAACCATGTTAATGTTTATCACATAAACACATCTTCATCTAATATTGTAAAAGTAATCTTTCAAGAACCATATCTTCGGAATGGTCATTAGTATCGTCGAAAGACCTGCATTACGACGATACCCAATCGTTAGCGGACTCTTAATTAGGTCTAAGATTAATCATTACAGCTAAACAAGAGTTAGTCAGACATTTAACGAATGACACTTCAACTTCCAACTCGGACACTATAAATAAGGTCAAATGTCTTAAGGTTAAAACGCTCTCTACATTAGCCCTAGGTTCTTGTTAGAATAATAGGGTGCACTAATCTAGGGGGAGGTGGAAGTAAAGATAAGTGGACATTCCATCGAAGGGGAGCAACTGGCTCAAGGAGACTTAGAGGCCAAGGTGAAGGTAACCATGTTAATGTTTATCACATAAACACATCTTCATCTAATATTGTAAAAGTAATCTTTCAAGAACCATATCTTCGGAATGTTCATTAGTATCGTCGAAAGACCTGCATTACGACGATACGCAATCGTTAGCGGACTCTTAATTAGGTCTAAGATTAATCATTACAGCTAAACAAGAGTTAGTCAGACATTTAACGAATGACACTTCAACTTCCAACTCAGACACTATAAATAAGGTCAAATGTCTTAAGGTTAAAACGCTCTCTACATTAGCCCTAAAAAGTCGTCGTGTTCCCCACGCCATCTAAGAGTGAACAAGTCGACTGAGCTGAAATCCTCTGGAATCAAAAATATGGCCCCAAAGAAGGAAGATCTTCTATTCGAAGGATGTGAAGTGGTGAGGAATGGATTCTCAGAAGGCTCAGAAGAAATCCAGGGCACCATTAAGCTGCTCGAGACCATCGGCCTGGAATACGGCCTCTCTGAGCCCACAGTAATATTAAGAAGAGAAGTGCTGGAGTTCTACTCGAATGCCAAGGGTGGCTCAAAGGGAACATCTGTGAAGAGCGTAATCAACAGGATAAGTGTCAAGGTAAACCCTAAAAGATTGAACACGGCTCTTCGGATGCCGGTCTTTGCCAAGGGGGAGGAAGATGAAAAGATTACCCAGGAAGACCTTGACAAGGCTCTGGCATGGTGCGGACACTCCAGCAAAATCTATGGGTCTCTGGAAAGGAAGAGCTTCAATCAGCAAGGAAAGCTGGTGGCGGACATAGTGGAAAAGGCCCTCCTCTGCAAGGTAGGGTCGCATGATAGAATATCCAAGCCCATGTTCGAAATAATGGTAAGGATAATTCTGAGCAAGAAGACCAATTGGGGTCAGCAAATTTTTAAGAGGATCCAAGAAAGCTTTCAGGCCCCGAATCTTGGAAGATTTCTATCACTTTATCTTCTGCTTTCCTACCCTGAAAGCTTCAACAAAAAGTATGGAGTCAAAATACATCACATGAAAAGAATGGACATCAAAATCCTTGCAAGATGGGAGAAAACTCTGACTAAGCCTCCCATGAAGACAGAAACTGCGGAAGATGTAAAGAGGAAGGGAGAAAGCTCATCTGAAGAGAGTAAGTCAGGTAACAGCTCTCCTCCATGTGGCTCAGAGGCAGCTACAGAAACACGGCATGTCGCCCTCCTGACCTCTGATCTAAGTTAAGGATTCAGGATATCTGCAGGCACAGATCCAAGAAGTGCTGAAACTGAGGGGGAGAAAACCAATGAGATCCCTGCTCAAGTAGAAACAGTGATCCAAAAGATCATAGGGGCTGAGGATGCTGAACATTATGAGTCTGCAATGCAAGAGGACAATCAAGAAATCCCTGCTGATGGAGCTAGCAGTGATCAGCAAGGTCCTAAAAAGGTGAGTAAGCCAAGCCACTCACCAACAGGAAAATCTCTATCTCCAATACTAGAAGGGGATGAAGAAGAGGATCAAGAGGAATCATCTACAGAGAACAGACAAGAAGTGCCCTCACTTCTATCTCAAATAAAGATGCTCCTGGAAGAGCAAAGGATAAAACTAGAAACACATGTCACCTCTGCCATCAATGATCTAAGAAAGGAACTACATGCTGAAACAGCAAACCTAAGAAATGATCTGAAAAGCCTACAAGATTACAATACCCGCTCTCACAAAGCTCTAACTAACCTAGGGATCAATCAGTCATCGATTATCGGCAGCATAGAAAAGGCCTATGTTGCATCAACCAAGAAGATGGCTGAACACAAAACTGATCTTCAAGGAAGTTTAGATCACCACAATAAAGAGCTCGACAGCCATTTGCTTGAGACCAAGAATCACTTGGAAGCTAGAATTCACATGCTCAAAAACAAAATACTAGCCGCCGAAGAGAACCTCCAAAAAGGGATATCTGAAGAAATCATAAAGGGGGAGAGATCAATTATAAAGGCCAGCTATGATCATGCCATCTGGACCTCAAACACGATCAGGGAAGCAATGAATCTTCCTTCCCTGTGTTATGACGAGCCTACCGTAGGTCCTTGCACTAGCTGTACAGATATGGAGAAAGAAACAATTGAGACTGAAGAAATTAGAAAGAGAAAGTAAAGGGAAGAGTTGGAGAAAAAGGAACAGGAAGTCGGTACCAAGAAAGCAAAGAGAGCTGCTGATACCAATGCACCAGATATATAGATGGTTAAATATAGAAATGTCAAAACTCTTCTGAACATTCTGAACATTTGTCAAAAATTCTGCGTTTACTTAATTTTGCTGAAATGACATCATAACGTGCTTGTCTGCTTAAATGTTAATATTTGTTATGAGAATGGCATTTATCATTGAGTGGGTTATGACTTCTTTAAATAGGGGGAGATTGTTGGGAACAATACCCTGCAATGTTCCTGATTTGAAGAAGTACTCAACTCAATGATAAATGCAAGTTGTATTTGACATTCCATCTAGTTCATGCTTGCAGGAATCGACAACATGTCATGTACTTGATGAGTCCTGATCATATACACTTTTATGGACTCATCTGGGCCGTTTAGTTAGTCATTTCACTGCACTTTAGCCCTGTTTTAGTTCATATTTGTTAATCCATGCTAGGTGCACCTTTAGGCCCATTTTGGTGTGTTTTCATGTTTATCTTCATTAGTAGTTTTCATGCACTGTTAGGTGCCACTTTTAGTGGCTGGATTTGTGGTTGTACGCTAGAACAGGAGTCGTGCAAGTGTTCCCGGTGCAATTCTGCACAGGAACACTGCGCACGATCACTGGTTCTATTGCGCACGACCACTGGTCGTGCGCCACTGATCGTGTGCACTTAACCCTTTTTCACGAGTTCTGTTTGGTGCAATGCGCACGATCACCAACGCCAGTGCGCACGACCACCGGTCGTGCGCCACTGCTCGTGCGCACTGACCATTAATCTTTAAGTTCTGTTTCATCTATTGCGCACGACCACTGACGCTAGTGCGCACGACCATCGGTCGTGCGCCACTGGTCGTGCGAACATGTTATTTTGTAATTTCTGTCTTTGCAGGTTCTGTCCAGGCAGAGCGCACGATCACAGGATTCCAGTGCGCACGACCAATGGTCGTGCGCCACTGACCGTGCGCACTGTTTAATTCCAGCGCCTATAAATTCCCTGCTCGCGATTTTAGGTCGATCGATCGCTTCCAGCCGCCGTTTTCCGTCCGGTTCCGCCCAGTTTCGCCCCTCCACCGTCGCCCACCATCTAGAGGTGCTCCGGGCTTGCTCTTCACGCCTTTCTTGAGCCGGAGTTTCCTCTCGGCCTCCTCCTTCATCCAAGAGCTCTAAAGGAAGACCTAGCCGCTATCTCCATCGAGCAAGAGGAAGTTGGCAACCTCCACCGGATCGTGACACGAAGAAGACGGGTCCATTGGAGAGTCGTGACAGCTCTCTCTACCCCGGACGTAGTTGTGGACCGAGCTTGGACGCGGATTGACAACCCGGCGATTCCAACCGTGAATCTTCAACGAGCCTTCGGATTCGGTCGATTTCTTGCCTTGTTCTCCTTTTATTGATGTATTTGCAACTAGATCTAACATTATGATGAAGTGTATTTTGATTAAATAGCATTTTTACTTGATTATGTCTATGTGATTGAGTATTTTTGTTTATATTATTGAGGTGCGCCTTGTGGTGTGGTTTGTTGGTTGTCCGGTGCCGCACTAGCAATTGCTAGTGGCGTGCTTGTCGAAGAGGTGCTTGCGACCCTCATTCCGCTAGCCCACTCGCCCATCCGCCTACCGAAGCGTGGCATAGCGGCCCGTACTCCATCCCGCCTAACGAAGCAGCGCGCTCAAGGCCTGCATAGTTCGATTCCGTTAGCCTACTCGTCCATCCGCCCTTGCGACGCAGCGCGCTCAAGGCCTGCCTAGTATCCATTCCGCCAAGCGAAGCTTTGCATAGCGGCATTGCATAGGAGTAGTTGTTAGCTTTTATTTTGTTTTCCAAAAGCCAACCCAACTCCCCCGCAATCCATCCGATTTAAGGACTTCGATCTCAAGTCCTGCCTCAATAGTAAACTCCACCTTATTGTGTTCCTCAAGAGACCGACACTCGGGGATTTATTCCCAACATTTATTACTTGAACGATCGGTACACTGCCGTTTCGTGTCGCAGTCAAGCTACCGCCTATAGCGGTGTGTGAGATTTGCGCCATCAAGTTTTTGGCGCCGTTGCCGGGGAACACAGACGTGTGAGTTTTCTGGAGAGGGAGAGTCTGAGAGAGAAGCCCTTCCATTTGTAAATTGCATCTCTTATTTTATTTCTGTTCTTTTTATTCCTTTTTCTTGTTTTATATCAGGTTGCTTTAGTAATTTCTATTTGGTTTAGTATTTGCACAATAGCATTTTTATTTTGAATCGTTTTATCTTCGCACTATGTGGGCACATCTCAATTTCCGTTGCCGTTGGTGTGGAGCTACTTCCCACTCTAGTGTTGAATGCCCTACGGAGAATAGTAGGCATAATTCCTCTCGCCCAGCATATAGAGCATCGACTCCGTCTGATACTCCATATGGTGCGCGTAAGTCTTATGGCTACTCTGCTGAGCCATTACCGTCATACTTCTTTTCGGCTCCAGCCCCCGCTGTGCCAAAGAAGCCTGCTAGGCAGTGCCAGTTTTGTCGGGGCACAGATCATGCCCTGAAGGATTGTGTTGCTTATCTTCGCCAATTGGATGAGGATGACGAGCCGGATATTCGGATCGTCCCAACTCCTAGCTCTGGCGGCACACCTTCAACATCCGGCTATGTGTCTTTGTCACCTTCACATTTTGAAGGGTATGGCATGGATACGGTCACCGGATGTGCGGCTGATCTATGCACCGACATTGCTGAGCCAATTCTCCATGTGCCTCCACCACCTCTAGTGGATTCGATTCTTTGTGAGGAATCGGTGCTCGACTTTTATCCGAGCACTATTCCCCTCCCTGTTGTGCATACTACACTCGTCTCAGACGACATTGTTGATGATGTGTCGCAGGAGGAGGCGGTTGATCTGAGTGTTGTGCCTATTCCTATGGAGGAGGACAACCTTCTAGGTGAAGAGGAATTTTCCTCAGCACCGGTGGAGGAAGTCCAAATCCTAAGCCTGGCCACCGTTGATCCCGCCGAATCTTGTAGCATTGATGACAATGCAAACATTATTTTACTTCCCCAACCTAATGGGAGTGAGACCGGGACCACTCCCCCGATTGTTGATTATTTATGTCATTCTTCCTTTTTATTTCCTGACCCCCCTTCTTCATCTGAGCCTGTGCAGGTTGAGTCTTCACAGGTATCCCAGGAGGACTTGGAGCTTTTTGCTCAAGTCAATGATGTGAGCATCCTCTCATGTGAGGAGGTTTATTCCCCCTCCGTAGAGGAAGCTCCACTCATTGCCTTTTCCTCCAGCTGCCTCCCTGTTGACGACGCCTTGCTAGGCAAGGATATTTTTGGTGAGTTGAGTGAGGACCAGGCCTCCTCCTCTTCTTACTTTCTCTACCCTCTACCTGTGAGGAGCAGGTATCTATATTTAGGTAGAGGGGTGACTGTTCTATCTCCGTATCGGTACCCGCTACCAACACGCATATTAGGCCAGTTACCTGTCCACTTCTCCTTCCATAGGCCCATTAGCTAGAACCTTTAAGATTTTGAATAAGTCGTGCTGGGATGACAATAACCCCAGTAGTTATCTTCCTTTTCCTGCATTTTTATTTTATCTAATCATGTTTAGTTAGTAATATTTCCTTTCAGTTTGTCTTTTTCTTTTGTTTTTGCGGAGCTGACCCCTGCAGGTTTCTTTTCTGGATGGCGGACGCTGCAGCTTAGTCCTGGTTTAAACGCCAATCTTCTGGTATGCTCACTTGCTGAGCATTGGGTACTCTCTTTCCCTAGCCTTTGCTGATTTTCTTGTCATATATTATGCAGATTGTTTAGTTTAAGTCTGGGGGAGAGTAGTTTTGTTTACCCGCTCACGTGCACTATTGCACTGCATACTAGAAGATTTCATTTTAAAATAGTTTGTTTATTTTCATTGCCCACCACATCACCCACTTGAGCGCGTACTCATCTGTTTGTCTGCTCTGTTGTGAATTTAATTCTTCTGCTTATTTGGGAAAATCTAGGTGATGGTTTAGGACTATGTAGCAGAGTAAAATGTTGACTCTAGTAGTGCTCCTAGTCGAGTGCTCGGTTGCATAGAATTTTGTGTAGAGTAGATTTCTTTTTATGCTATGGTTTTATATTTTTCTTATTAGTGTAAATGTTGTTTACTCTACTCAAATGGTGAATCCGATGGAATCAAACGGTAGCATAGGGATGTGTGTACACGATCGTTAGATTCGTATTGCTTGAGTCGGGAGAAAGGAGAATCTTTCTCGGTGACTAGAACTTGCCCCAAGCGATTCTTGAAGCATTGGCATAGGATAGTTCTAGTGCGTGAGAATGACGTAGGCCATTATTTTGGCCCGGTTGAACTTTTTATTTCATGCCTATCGTCTACCCTTGCTAGCCCCTTTGTGCCTACCCTTTCCTTGATTCAGCTCCACATATATCTCACCAAAGCCTAAAAGCCTAACCTAGTCGCACACCCAAATCTGAGCTTTAGTTATGAATTTATTCACATCTTGGGGGGTGTCGATTGTGGTGTTTATTTTGAGAATCTGTGGGTGTGCGCATTTGAAAAAAAATTCTGCTGAAAGAAAAAGATAAGAAAAAGAAAATTGAAAGAAAAGAAAAATGAAAAAAAAGAGAGAAGAAAGAAAAATGAGTTTTATTGAAAATCATGTAGAGAAATTATGTATTGGGAGTAGGCGGTGCACACACCTGAGTTGCAAAAGTCCAAGTCTGGGGGTGTTGTGCACTTGCATTCGATTTTGGTGCGCGGGTAGTTATTTTTTAAAGCTCATTTGGGTTATGTGTTTTAAGCCATTTTGTTTATCCTTGTTTACCTACCGTAACCCAAGCCTCAATCAAAACCTGAAAGTCCTACTGACTCACGTCTTGAACCAATCTAGTGTCGTGGAGAGAATGTGACCGGGCAAGCCTATGGTCACCGACACTGATGGATTTCAGTGGAGTTTTTCCCGCATCCCGATCTTGAGCAATGCTCGTCTCAGCGTTCAGTTTACTTTCTCCGTATGCACGACCGAATGATTCACCGTTGTTCACCATTTTGAGTAGTTGTAATATGCTTTTACTCTTTTAGAAATTTATAAACTGTTTCTATAATCAGTAGTCTTTTCTACTAATTTTCTTATGCACATGAGCATGCGACTTCGCATGATACTCTGCATTGTAGTTCTAAGCCATCTACTTTTCTTTCCCCGTTCGCTTAGAATTTGTTTGCTCGGGACGCGCAAACAGGTAAGTCTGGGGGTGTGATGAGTCCTGATCATATACACTTTTATGGACTCATCTGGGCCGTTTAGTTAGTCATTTCACTGCACTTTAGCCCTGTTTTAGTTCATATTTGTTAATCCATGCTAGGTGCACCTTTAGGCCCATTTTGGTGTGTTTTCATGTTTATCTTCATTAGTAGTTTTCATGCACTGTTAGGTGCCACTTTTAGTGGCTGGATTTGTGGTTGTACGCTAGAACAGGAGTCGTGCAAGTGTTCCCGGTGCAATTCTGCACAGGAACACTGCGCACGATCACTGGTTCTATTGCGCACGACCACTGGTCGTGCGCCACTGATCGTGTGCACTTAACCCTTTTTCACGAGTTCTGTTTGGTGCAATGCGCACGATCACCAACGCCAGTGCGCACGACCACCGGTCGTGCGCCACTGCTCGTGCGCACTGACCATTAATCTTTAAGTTCTGTTTCATCTATTGCGCACGACCACTGACGCTAGTGCGCACGACCATCGGTCGTGCGCCACTGGTCGTGCGAACATGTTATTTTGTAATTTCTGTCTTTGCAGGTTCTGTCCAGGCAGAGCGCACGATCACAGGATTCCAGTGCGCACGACCAATGGTCGTGCGCCACTGACCGTGCGCACTGTTTAATTCCAGCGCCTATAAATTCCCTGCTCGCGATTTTAGGTCGATCGATCGCTTCCAGCCGCCGTTTTCCGTCCGGTTCCGCCCAGTTTCGCCCCTCCACCGTCGCCCACCATCTAGAGGTGCTCCGGGCTTGCTCTTCACGCCTATCTTGAGCCGGAGTTTCCTCTCGGCCTCCTCCTTCATCCAAGAGCTCTAAAGGAAGACCTAGCTGCTATCTCCATCGAGCAAGAGGAAGTTGGCAACCTCCACCGGATCGTGACACGAAGAAGACGGGTCCATTGGAGAGTCGTGACAGCTCTCTCTACCCCGGACGTAGTTGTGGACCGAGCTTGGACGCGGATTGACAACCCGGCGATTCCAACCGTGAATCTTCAACGAGCCTTCGGATTCGGTCGATTTCTTGCCTTGTTCTCCTTTTATTGATGTATTTGCAACTAGATCTAACATTATGATGAAGTGTATTTTGATTAAATAGCATTTTTACTTGATTATGTCTATGTGATTGAGTATTTTTGTTTATATTATTGAGGTGCGCCTTGTGGTGTGGTTTGTTGGTTGTCCGGTGCCGCACTAGCAATTGCTAGTGGCGTGCTTGTCGAAGAGGTGCTTGCGACCCTCATTCCGCTAGCCCACTCGCCCATCCGCCTACCGAAGCGTGGCATAGCGGCCCGTACTCCATCCCGCCTAACGAAGCAGCGCGCTCAAGGCCTGCATAGTTCGATTCCGTTAGCCTACTCGTCCATCCGCCCTTGCGACGCAGCGCGCTCAAGGCCTGCCTAGTATCCATTCCGCCAAGCGAAGCTTTGCATAGCGGCATTGCATAGGAGTAGTTGTTAGCTTTTATTTTGTTTTCCAAAAGCCAACCCAACTCCCCCGCAATCCATCCGATTTAAGGACTTCGATCTCAAGTCCTGCCTCAATAGTAAACTCCACCTTATTGTGTTCCTCAAGAGACCGACACTCGGGATTTATTCCCAACATTTATTACTTGAACGATCGGTACACTGCCGTTTCGTGTCGCAGTCAAGCTACCGCCTATAGCGGTGTGTGAGATTTGCGCCATCAGTACTCTAGTTATTTTACTAAGTACTATATCGTCGAGAAATTAAAGTGATGTCGTCGACAAAAAATGCTTATCGTCGTAATGACGGATAGAGCAGCAGCCGTTGAGAAGCAATGTGTTCATCGACCGCTGAGACATGGTGAGATCGGCAAACACAGAATACTGTTCGTCGAACACAGAGAAGACATGACATCATCATGTGGAACACATGTCATTGAGAGAACATATGATTACAACGACATGATGCAAGAAGAAAGCTCATGATGACACTGTCAGAGAAAGAAGATCGTCTTGTATACATAATCGCCAGGATATCCTGTATCATCGAGAAAACATATGATTACGATGATATGAGGCAGAAGGAAGATCGCGACGA
The DNA here is from genome assembly GCA_033032865.1 of Dactylorhiza incarnata. Lineage (NCBI taxonomy): Eukaryota > Viridiplantae > Streptophyta > Magnoliopsida > Asparagales > Orchidaceae > Dactylorhiza > Dactylorhiza incarnata. Next base: position 18,365,641 of record JAWHQI010000011.1, on the reverse strand, counting down.
CAAAGTCAAAGACAGTTTGCCATCGTAATGATGCAAATATCCTGAAGACAAAATTCAAATCTTACGGACGTGATGTCAGCAATTAATGCTGCCGCCTGATTGTCCAATCAGCGCGTGCTCTTATGGAATGGGCGTCTGACATTAAAGGATAATAGATGTTACCGTTATGCGGCTTATCTGTCCTTTAAAAGGGAACAGTATTGCCCTAGAACAAGAAGAAGCTGGCTGTGCAAGAAAAAGAAGGTAAAAAAGAATCCCGCCGCTCTTCAATAGCACAATATTCTTCACCGGAGAAGAAAGAGAACAAGATTCAAGAGTTCTCATAAGAATCAGTCATCTCCATTGACTGAGAAGTCGTCGTTCAATATCAGGCTAAAGAAGAAGATTGAAGAAGGAGCTGAGACATAAAGATCAAATCTAAAGCGCCCTCTTCAATCGTAAGAAGCCAATCTTCATTAAGCTAAGTTGCCGATCACCATACGGCAGAAGAAGCAGTTTTATTTACTGTAATTTCTTGTAAGGCTTGCGTGCCAATTTGTCTAGCTTGAGGGTTGGAGAGCTGTGAGGCTTGAGTACAAGGGCAGTGGACTTGCGGGTCCGACTTTGTCTAGCTTGAGGGCTGGAGAGCTGCGAGGCTTGAGGGCCAGGGCAGTGCGCTTGCAGGTGCGATCTGTCGAGCTTGCGGGCTCGGGGGCAGTAGGGGCTTGCGGGTCTAGGCTATTGGGACTTGCGGGTCCGAAAGGTAGGGCTTGAGGCCTGAGTGTCGAGCTTGCGGGCTCGGGGCAGTAGGGTCTTGCGGGCCTAGGCTGTTGGGACTTGCGGGTCCGAGGTGTAAGGCTTGAGGGCCTGAAAGTTTTGGCGGCGTTTGCCGAGTCCAACACACTACTGGGTAGGCGCAGAGGGAGAGAGGACTACTCAAGACACCCGGTCTTGAGGAACCTCTATAGATCGTTGTGTGCTTTCTGTGGTTTGTTCTTTACTTCTTAAATCTATTAACCAGAAAGAAGAAAAACCTAAAAGGGGATTTTATAAAAAGCAAAACCTATTTACCCCCCCCCCCCCCCTCCCCCCCCCCCCCCCCCCCCCCCCCCTCTCTAGGTGATTAAGTAGACACCCCATAAACAACAGTAATCAATTTTATTAATAATAATCATGTCTCTCTTTGTGTAATAAAATTGATTTGTTCTTCATTTCTCTAAATTGTTTATTATCCTCTCCTTTATTATAAAACAATTTAGATCTTTATTCAAAACACTTTTTGATTTCTTATCATAAGCAAGTATTTCAAAATATAATATAAGGTTTTAAAACCATTATTCACCCCCCCCCCCCCCCCTCTAAGGGCACCTACCGATCCAACACAAGGCGTCCTCCTCGTCCTCGCACTCTCTCCGCTGCTCCTTGTACTGCTCCTAAGTCTGGCCTACCTATAGCCTGTGGGCAGAAAGCTCTAATATGCTCAGGTTGCAGGCAAAGAAAGCAATTCCCTATAAAGGGAACATCTCGTCATGCGGCTGGTGCGGGTTGGGGTTTTGGAGCTGGTTGGGATGCTGGGGATGGAGGTGCATGTTGAGGCTGAGTGCCTGCCTGTAGGGCCGGTGGCGATGACGCTGCCTCTTATCTCGGTCCTATCTTCGAGGGGCAGTCCCTCTCTCTCATCCCTGGGCCTAGGGAACCTCCACATATCCTCTCTGCTTATGGGCCACCATCCTTTGGTCCATCTCTAACGCAGCAGCATGCGTGGAAATCATGTCGAAGGTCGACTGTGAAATCATAATTAGAGCCTGTCATAGGTCATTGCGCAGTCTTCGTTAGAACCTAACTTCTCTATCTCTATCTGTGGTTGCCAATGTACCCGTGAAGCGGGCTAAGTGAATGAACTAGCGTTAGTATTCTGGCATGGTCCTCTCTCCCTGTCGGATGTGGAGGACTCGCTCCTGGAGTGCGACTCGGTCGGCGTCTGAGATGAAGTGCTCCAGGAAGGCATCAGAAAATTCTCCCCAGAGAATTGTGCTAAGTGGTCGCCATCTGAATGTGGAGCGGCTAGCTTCCCTCCACCAGTCTCGCACATAGTCTTCTAATAATGTCACAACTAGGGACACTATGGCAATGGCGGGGCACATCATGTCAACTAGTAGTTCCTCAACCCTTTCCACCCACTCCTCTTCCTTCATAGAGGATTTCGTGCCTCTAAAGATAGGAGGACTTAGCCCCCGAAAGGCCGTCAGAAGGTCTGTGTGCACGGTAGGCTGAAGGGGTGAATGTACGATGGCAATCTGGAAAGTGGCCAGCAGTGCTGTCAATGTCCTTCCCAGGTCAGTCTCGGTGAATGGGACTACAGTTGGAGCAACCGGGTCTGGTTGTGGAGTAAAAGGGTGTTACTGGTCCCTAGAGGATGATCTCCCGTTACTAGACTCTGGTATCTGGAGAAGTAACAGAAGAAGATCAATACTTGCAAAAGTAACGGAATTTTGCAAAAATTGACTGAAACGGAAGCGACATGTGTGTAGGTGTGCTACTGTGCAGTCTAGAATCCTTAGATTTCTAACCTAAGGGCCCACCAAATTTACATTGTATGGTTCATCCCGAACCAGGAAACGGAACATGGAAAGGAAGGATCCAAAGACTGTCATGTGTGGAAAGATCGTTATAGCTCAGATCCATTTGTAAGATCCCCCCCTAAAAAAAACTAAACCCAGGTTAGGAGAGGAGGGTCATATTGCCCAAGACGGGCACTCATTTCTTCTCGGGTCGCAATGGCCCACCCTCTCAAGCACTGGGTGGTCTCCTTATCAGGAAAGAGAATCAACACATCACATCAGATCACAATGCGGAAGCAATCATAAGAAAAACTAACAAGCATACATATATACATAAGCAAAAGGTTGTAGCCAACTATTTACATGGGTGTGCATGTGGGCTAAGGATAACTACTACATCCCCTACATTCCTTACATAGTCTGATGCCCTAGGACTCACATCACGGAAGACGGGAGGTGAGGCTGGTGCGTCTGATCGGGCAATCTCAAAAGCTGGTATGCTGTCATGCGGTACGGGGGCTTCAAATTGTCCCATCTCCTGTGAATGGTTATACAAAAACCATTAGTCAGAGAGCTAATTGGAAAACACATCTCTACCACGGATCTGTATCCTGGGGACGAGCTCAGTACCCAAATAGTAAATAGGTTGTTGAAGCAAAAGAGGTTAGCAGCATGTAAATATCCAGTAGCCCTAATAATATCATTAGTTGAATTAAAAGAACAGCTCCGCTAATAACAGTAATAATACAAGTAACCGCGATTTGCAAGCATATCGCATGTATTCAAACCCGCTCACACACATTGTGCCGACATAGTTTGGACTTCTTCTCTTCCAGCAGGTTAGCGAACCCTGCGGGCCTCACCGATGTGGTCGTCAGTGACAGTGACCAATCCTGCCACTTATGAGTGTGGTCGTACCGCACCACTCAGTCCCTTCCGTACAACTCAGTTTACTTCTTGGATGTGAGCGATATCTGGTGATTATAAAATTTAGGCTGACTACTGAAGTAAAATCAACGGGTACGGAATGGTGATCACCCGCGATACACATCTCCATGTCGCCATGAGTCATCAACTCTCCCGCACTGGTACGAACTTTCTGCGGGCGTGACCAACCCGCCACTTTTACCGTAAACATTTCATAAACAGTTAATTAAATAAAAAAGAAACACTTCGGGTCTGCCACGGCCTTCTTAAATCGACCGGCTGCTCCACTTTTGGCCGGGAGGCGCAACGGGCGTAAGGGCGCATTATTTGGGGCTAACCCTGGAGAAGATACTCAACTCGCGGTTATCCCCAACTAAGGCTCTACTAAAAAGAGACGGCCGCTCATCAAAGCAGAACACGGGCAAAAACTGTAGACATATTAAATTACCATTTATGAGTGCAGTAAAATTGTGCTATAATAAAGCTACATAAATGAAATGATGAATGGTAAAAGCACAAAATGAAAGAATGGAAGTAAAGAGCTGAGATAACCGGACCAGTATGAGACTGGAGTAGTACTTAAAAGTAACTGAAGTACTGAAAAGATATGATGTACTTAAAAGAAATAGAAGTACTGAAAAGAACTGAAGTACTTAAATGAAACTGAAGTACGAAATAGAGCTGGACCAGTATGAGACTGGAGTAAGAGAAATTGCAATAGAAGAAAAGGGTTAGTAGTCCTTCACTCCATATATAGGAGGCTTCGGTTCCATCTCTATTCATAGGAAGAAAGTTCTGTTCTATTTTCGTTCATTGGAGTCTCTTCCAAATTCTGCCATGGTCGGACCTATGGTCGGACTCCAATGAACGAAATATCTATTTTCTGTTCATTGGAGTCCGACCATTAAAACCTATGGTCGGACTCCAATGAACGAAAATAGATATTTCGTTCATTGGAATCTCTATTCATAGAACGAAATGGCGGAAAAATTTCTTAATAAATATTTCCGGCCTTCAAAGACCGCTAAATTGCGCACGGATATTGCATCGTTCATGCAAATTGACTCGGAGACTCTCTATGACACATGGGAGCGCTTCAAGGAGCTTTTGCGTCGATGCCCTCACCATGCACTTGCCACTTGGCAACAAGTGCAAGTTTTTTATAATGGCTTAAATCTCCAAACGAGGCAAATGATTGATGCGGCCGCCGGGGGGACATTAAATAATAAAACCCTGATCGCCGCTCAAGAGCTTTTCGAAGAGATGGCCACAAATGCGTATCAATGGAACATGCCCCGAGCGCGGCCTAATAAGCCAGCCGGAATTTTTGAAATAGACGCAAACGCAAATTTGGCTTTACAAGTTGAGCGCTTAACAAAGCAAGTGGCGGAGATGTCTGCTTCCTCCGCCACTCCTCCTTGGGCCAATAACGTTTTAATTGAAGAACATGTTGACTACATGGGAAATACACCTCGGCCTTCCTATAACCCGAACACCGCTCCGTATAATAACACCTACAACGCGGGCTATAGGAATCATCCGAATTTCTCATGGAGAAACCAAGGAAATGCTCAGCGTCCTATGAATTTAAATCAACCTCCCCCTAATCAACTTCTTAACTTAACTCCGACTCAAAATTTGATTTCTCAAAATTATAATCCACCCGGTTTTCCACCGCAATAGCAAAAAATCTCTCCGATTGAAGAGGTTTTTGCAAAATATGTTGCTACAAATGAAACGACCATCCGGAACCTTACCGGATCAATCAAAAATTTAGAGAATCAAGTGGGCCAACTCGCAAAGATGATTTCTGAGCGTCAACAAGGAGCACTACCGGGGAACACCGAGCAAAATCCAAAGGAGAGCGCGCACGCGATTACACTCCGAAGCGGGAAGGAGGTGGTTCAAAAACAGGACGAACCCAAGGTAATTTCCTCTCCTCCTCCTACTTTTAATTCATCTTCGAATTTGCCCGCTACGATAGCTCCGCACTCTTCTATTTTAAATCCGCACGCTCCTACTTCTAATATTCCGTATCCATCGAAATTTAAAAATGAAAGCGCCGAAAGAAATTATAAAAAGTTTTTAGATGTTTTAAAACAAATCTATATTAATGTTCCTTTCTGCGAGGCTATCTCACAAATTCCTAAATATGCGAAATATTCTAAGGAGTTGCTCTCTAATAAAAAAAAGTTAGAAGATATTTCGCATATTTCTTTAAACGCAGAATGCTCCGCGGTTGTACTCAACAAATTGCCGAAAAAAGCAAATGACCCGGGACGGTTTTCCATCCCATGTCTTTTTGGCAATTCGTTAGTAAAACACGCCTTAGCGGATCTTGGAGCAAGCATCAACCTTATGCCGTTTTCTTTGTTCTAAAAGTTAGGTCTAGGAAATCTAAGGCCCACTCGAATGAGTATCCAATTAGCGGATCGTTCTTTAAAATATCTGATAGGAATAGTGGAGGACGTGCTCGTCAAGGTTGACAAATTCATCTTCCCGGTGGATTTTGTCATTCTTGACATCGAAGAGGATGCCGAAGTACCCCTCATACTCGGCCGCCCCTTCCTTGCCACCTCCCGCGCTATTATCGACGTAAGTAACGGAAAGCTCCTCCTACGGGTTGGAGACGATGAAGTTACTTTCGGCATAAATTCCTCGATGCGGAACACGCTAGAAAATGACGATTCATGTTTTTACTTAGAAGAGTGTTGTGAGTTCGATTCATCCCTCGAGTTAGTTTCATCGGCGAATAGTGATTCCGAGCCCGTAGAGCTCTTTTGCGATGAAGAAGAAGTCTCTCACCCCACACCTCCCGAACCATTATTTTTAGAAAAATTAAAAATCAAGACTTCTTATGAAGAACCACCCGAATTAGAGTTGAAACAACTCCCCCCTCACCTTAAATACTTGTTTTTGGAAAAAGAGTCTAAGCTACCCGTCATCATTTCATCCGATCTTAGCAACTCAGAAATTTCTGAGTTGACTATAGTCTTAAGAAAGCACCGCCACGCAATTGCGTGGCAATTATCGGACATTAAGGGTATAAACCCATCTTTCTTCACTCATAAAATATTTCTCGAAGATAATTCCCGAAATTCAGTCCAGCCTCAACGACGGCTAAACCCTAACATGAAAGAAGTCGTTAAGGCCGAAGTTATAAAACTTATGGACGCGGGAATCATCTACCCGATATCGGACAGTACTTGGGTTAGCCCAGTACAAGTCGTGCCAAAGAAAGGTGGTGTTACGGTAGTTGCGAACGAAAATAACGAATTGATCCCAACCTGTACTGTTACGGGTTGGCGGATGTGCATCGACTATCGGAAATTAAATGATGCCACCCATAAGGATCATTTCCCTCTACCATTTATCGACCAAATTTTAGAACGCCTTTTGGGTCACTCCTACTACTGTTTTCTCGATGGTTTGTCGGGATACTTCCAAATTCCGATTTCGCTCGACGACCAAGAGAAAACCACTTTCACTTGTCCCTTTGGCACCTTCGCTTATCGATGGATGCCATTCGGTCTTTGTAACGCGCCAGCTACATTCCAAAGATGTATGCTGGCAATTTTTGACGAGTTAGTGGAGGAGGTGATGGAAGTATTTATGGACGATTTTTCCGTATACGGGAGTTCTTTTGAAAATTGTTTAAAAAATCTCGAGCGCGTGTTGCAGCGATGTGAGGAAACAAATTTAGCGCTTAATTGGGAAAAATGCCATTTTATGGTCAAGGAAGGACTAGTCCTTGGCCATAAAATTTTGGGCAAGGGGATCGAGGTCGACAGGGCCAAGATTGAAGTAATTGAAAAACTCCCCCCTCCCACAAAAGTAAAAGCTATTAGGAGTTTCCTAGGCCACGCGGGGTTCTATCGGCACTTTATACAAAATTTTTCCAAAATCACAAAGCCGTTAACCCATCTTCTTGAAAAGGAATCCTCATTTATTTTTAGCAATGAATGTCATTCGGCTTTTAAACTTATTAAAGAAAAACTTATAAACTCCCCGATTCTAGTCGCGCCGGATTGGTCGCTCCCTTTTGAAATCATGTGCGACGCGAGTGACATTGCGGTTGGTGCCGTTTTAAGCCAACGGGTGAGTAAATATTTCCACCCTATTTATTATGCGAGCAAAACACTCACGTCGGCACAAGCGAATTACACCACTACCGAAAAAGAGCTTCTAGCGATCGTTTTTGCCTTCGATAAGTTTAGGTCATATATCACCCTCTCGAAAGTTATCGTCTTCACGGATCACTCCGCACTTAGGTATCTTTTAAGCAAATCGGACGCCAAGCCTCGTCTTTTGCGATGGATCCTCCTCTTGCAGGAGTTTGACTTAGAGATCCGGGACAAAAGAGGAGCCGAAAACTTGGCGGCCGATCACCTTTCTCGTTTAGAAAATCCCTCCTCGGAAGTATTGATAGAATCTGACATCGATGATAAATTTCCCGAAGAGCGCCTCCTCGCTCTCGAAAATATTAATTCATCGTCTACCCCCTGGTTTGCAGATCTGGCTAACTATTTAGTAGCCCGGGTCCTGCCGAAAGAATTCTCGAGTCAGCAAAAGAAGAAATTCTTTTCTGATTTAAAGAATTACTTTTGGGAGGACCCCTTTTTATTCCGTGTATGCGCAGACCAAGTGGTGAGACGATGCGTCTCGAGTGAGGAGGGTCTTAAAATTTTACGACATTGTCACGAGGGACCATCCGGTGGCCATTATCATTCAAACCGAACCGCGAGGAAGGCGCTGGAGGCGGGCTTTTATTGGCCCTCGCTCTTCAAAGATGCTCACACCCTTGTGAGTACTTGCGACAGCTGCCAGCGGTCGGGCAACATCTCTCGCCGGGATGAGATGCCCCAAAATATTTTCTTAGAATGCGAAAATTTCGATCTTTGGGGCATTGATTTCGTTGGTCCTCTCCCTCCTTGTTTAAATAAATATATTCTAGTAGCGGTCGACTACATGTCGAGGTGGGCGGAAGCGCAAGCTCTCCCCACCAACGATGCGCGAGTCGTCGTTAACTTTTTAAAAAAATTATTCTCTCGATTTAGCACTCCGCGCGCTATTGTGAGTGATCGGGGCACCCATTTTTGCAATACTCAATTCACAAAAATCTTAGCAAAATATGGTGTCACGCACAAATTATCCACTGCATATCACCCACAAACGAGCGGCCAAGTTGAAGTTGTTAATCGAGAATTAAAACGGATCTTAGAAAAAATGGTTTCTATTAATCGGAAGGATTGGGCAATAAAGCTCGATGACGCGCTATGGGCCTATCGAACGGCGTACAAGACCGCTATCGGTTGTACACCGTATCGAATGGTTTATGGCAAGGCTTGCCACCTTCCGGTCGAATTAGAACATCGCGCATTTTGGGCGCTTAAATTTTTAAACCTCGATTCCACTCTAGCGGGAGAACAAAGAAAATTTCAAATGAACGAATTAGATGAGTGGAGAGCGAATGCGTATGAGAGTAACAAATTATATAAGGAGCGAACAAAGTTTTATCACGATAAGCATATAAAATTTCCAAAAACTTTTTCGCCGGGCGATCTCATCCTCCTTTATAATTCCCGCCTTCGCCTTTTTCCGGGAAAACTAAAATCCCGATGGACCGGACCCTTTATTGTTAAAGAGGTTTGGTCCTATGGGACAATTTTAATTTCCCACCCGGAAAAAGGTACCTTCAAAGTTAACGGGCACCGCCTTAAATTATATCTTCCGGGAGAGTTACCAAATGAAAAGAGTGATTCAATTGTTTTTCAACCTTTAATATGACCGGCAAGTGGGTCAAGCTACGCGACCTTAAATAAAGCGCTTTTGGGAGGCACCCCAAAGTTATCTTTTTATTGTCTTCTCTTGTTCTTTAATATATTTTGTAGATAATCGTCGCTTCCCCGCGCAAACTTCAAAAATCAGGGAAGCCCCTTCTCTTTCTTCCTTCTCTTTTATCATGCATTTCCTTTTTATTTTGTTTTGCACTCCTTTTTTTTTCCTTTACTTCATACTTAGTTTTAAACATTGGGGACAATGTTTAACTTTAAGTATGGGGGTGTAAATAGCTTTTTTGTAAATAGTTGTTAAATCAGAAAATTTTCAAAACAAAAAAATATATATATTTTCTTATGTTTTCTTCTATTTTAGCACTTGTAAAACCCAAAAACTCAAAAAAAAAAATATAGAAAACAGAAAAATTTAAATCTTGGAAAGGGACGTTTGGGATTTTATCCCATCACACCTCCTAGTACCTTGCGAACCCTTCACCGGGTAGCCCTTGGGAAGTCCAAGACTTGCAAAAAAAATTTTTTAAGTTTTAAAGCTAGTTCCCTTTCTTTGTAAATAGTTTTTAATGAGAAAAATTCAAAAAAAAGATAATATCAAAAATTCCAAAAAATTCTTATTTCCCTCCTTGTTGTTTTTGTGATTTCTTAGAAATCTAGTTGAGAATGTTTATAAGCATGTTTAAGTTTTTAATTGGCTGAAATTTTGCTTATCATATTTTGTTAATTTTAAATTTGAGGTAATTTTGATTTAAGAATCATCTTATGATTTTAAATTGATTAGAGAATTTTGTTAGCATGACTTCTCTTTTTATTTTTAAATGGCTTCATTTTGTAGTAAATTTCCTAAACCTCTTTAGATTTTAATTATATTTTCTTCTAACTTCTTAGATCTTAGGAATTTTTAATTTTACTAGAATTTGCTCTCAATATGATTTAAAGCTAGCTAGATTTTTTTCCCCTGCCCTACCCCTTTGATGGCATAAAAAAATGTATTAAAAGATCATATGTCATGGGAATAAGAGGATAAAATTCATTATTCCCTAAAACATATGCACCCAAAATATTTGAAAAAAATATATGGCATGGAGTAAGAGGATAAAATTCATTACTCCTAAACCATATACATTTTGGGTTTTTATTAGAAGAGAAAAAAAAAAGAGTAAGAAAAAAAAAAGAAGGAAATTTCATGATAAATTCCATTTCCTCCATTCAAAAATTTCTCTTCTTATGCCAAATTTTATGAAATCCCCCTTAGCCAATTATCATTGTTCTAGTTTTAGTTGAAAATTATGGAGAGAGCAATATTTAATAATTTACTTTTCCTTAAGATTCTTTTAAGATAGAGTTCTTATAATTTTAATTTAATTTAGTTTTATAATTTCTACAATTTTGTCAAACTACTTAATTTTCTTGAGAAGTTATTGCCTAAACATTTTTCCCTCTTTTCAAATTATCATCATAATTTAGGACTTAACTCCCCCTTGAATTTACTCTTAACTTAACTTTTGGTTAAATGAAATTTTAGTTTTAAATTAAAAATTTTTTAAGGATGTCTTATAAATAATGTCTCACACTTTTGCTCTGGAATAGCAAAACCTCAAGTATGGGGGTATTTGATAAAGTAGTTTTTATATAAGTTTTTAATAGAAATTTTTGTAATTATTTAATATGATTTTTCCTTTTTATGTCAATTTTAGGTTATAAGTAGTTCTTTTTGTAATTTTGATTCTAACTTAGCCTAATTTTAATATTTGCAGATTTTTGGACAAATTGGGAAAATATTGCATTACACGCCCTCGGTCACGCCTGTGACCAAGGGCGTGTAACTTGAAGACCAGTCCAGGTCGATGCCGTGCTGTTGAGCTAGTCCACACCCAGTCACGCCCCAGGTCACGCCCGTGACCCAAAGTCACGCCCGTGACCATGGGCGTGTAATATTAGAATCTGCCACGTGGAGCTGCCGTCGAGACGAGAAGTTGCCGTTGAGAAGTCAACCAAAGTCACGCCCGTGACCCAAAGTCACGCCCGTGACCTTCCCGCGTGATCCAAGCACGCCGTCGCGTGGTCTGCCTAGCCCATGCCGCATTAAATGAAGCCGTCCTGAGTCACGCCCGTGACCCATATGTCACGCCCGTGACATGTCCGATTTTCTCCCGCCGTCACGCCAAGCCCACGCCGTTGCCGGATCCAATGTTACAGTGATTACATGCCCTTGGTCACGCCCGTGACCGAGGGCGTGTAACTTGAAAATTTCGCCTATAAATACAGAGGCTCTCCTTGAGTCCAGGGTTCAGAAATTTGGAGATGGGGAGGTGCTGTTAGAGCTGAGAGTGAGTTTTCAAGTTAATGTTCATGTTTCATAAGGCTTTCATGTTCTCCTCCTTCCCTTTTTCATGCAATGTTGTAGTGTAACTTTCGTGTACTAGTTTTATTAAGCTTGCAACTTTCATTTTCCTTAGCCTTGCACTCTTAATTTAAGGCTTGTAATAGTTCTTTGATTTTCAATAAAATTAGTTTTCTCTTTCATGTTCTTTTTCTCCTTAAGTAATTTCTTCCTTTTCATGCAAGGTTAAATTTTTCTCTCCTTAGTAATGTTCTCTTTTTTATGAAATGTCAATTTCTCTTTCTTTTCATGCAATGTTCAAGCTTTTCATTTAGTTTGAATTTAGTTTTAAATTTTAGTTAAGCGAAAACAAACCACCTCAAATTTTCATCGATAAAATAATAGTGATTCTCCTCGAAGTAGAAGTAATCAACGCGCCTCGTGGAATACGACCTTGATATTCCTAAATATCCTATATTATAGACGATAAGGTACACTTGCCTTTATCGGATATAGTTTTGGAGAAAATCTTAACCCTTCACTAAATTTCAAAACCTACCAAATTAAATATCAGGGTGTAAATATTACAAATGTTAATTAATGAAATCCTTTGGAGTAAATGTTGAAACCGATTTCTCGGCCTCTTGTGAAGCTCGGGGCCCTCACCGAAATGAGGGGCAGCTAGCCTTTACTGATCCCTCGGATAAGGTAGACTGAAGGCTAGGAAGATGACTAAGACCCTAGTCACAGCGAGGAGGTCCCTCCACTAACCCGGAAGATCGTTGAGCGCTTCCCCTCCCAAGCCAAAGCTGAGACTCGAGCACCTTGGAGAGCTAGAGAGCTAAACCAATGTAACCAGTGGAAGAAGAAGCTCAGAGATCTGAGACCGGACTCTCCTCCCAAGGTGCCCTTCAAGGTCTATTTATAGTTTTCTGCTCGTGGTCTGTCAATAGCTGAATTCCACCTTTCGGTTTTACTAAACGCACCTCAGTTTGGCCTGCTAACAACTGAACTCCGCTGTTTGGATAGGCTAATGGCAGGCCAATGGGGATAGAGAGATAATTTCGTCGAACATAGGAGACCAGTGGATTCGTCGAACGCAACCCGCACTTCGTCAGGCGCCGGGCCTAGTTCGTCGACCTCGACGGAGATTCGTCGATCTCGGAGACTTTGGAAGAAATCTGGCTCACCCATCCTCTCGCAATCATTCGGCAAGTTTCTGGCTCGCTCGCCTTCTTGTCGGTCGACCTTGAGGCTCTGGCTCATGGGAACTTGACTCGCGCCTCTTCCCGCGGGTGGCCTTTGATAGATCTGGTCCACCTCCTTTGGGCGAATGGCCTGTGAAGACCTCGTTCACACTCCCGCCCCGCTCGCCTTCTTGACTCGCTTGCCTTATTGCGAGCAGCCGGCTAAGTGATCGTCCCAGCGGATCCGCTGAGACGGGATCGCCGAGCGTTGTTTGGATTTGATCATCCAATAGGCGAATATCGGGGTTGTACACAATCCCTGCTCTTCGCGAGGCTATTTAGGCTCACGAAGAATCATCCAACCCTTATATTCGCCGGTCCCTTAGTGACGTGGCGAGAATCTTTCGGTGGGCCCCATGCCCACTACTATAAATATCACTCTCCCTGGCCGTCATTCGAACTTTTTATTCTTCTCTATCTTTTCTCACTCGCCGCTGGTCCCAACGTGATGTCGAAAAAAGATGAGGTGTTGGATCGCCTAAAGGCCTCGCAAGCGGCCCAGAAGGGGAAAGCCGCTGCCATCGCCTCCTAGAATTCCCCGCGGCGCTCTCCGCCTCCGCCCTCCCTAAGAACGGCAAAGGCCGTTCGGCGCGCGGCTGGCGGGGGAGGGTCTTCTTCTCGCTGCACTCTCCTGATGACGGGCTCGCCTCGCAGGTATTATCGCCAAGCTCGCCCATTTGATGTTCTTCCTTTTCGACCTTACTTATCCTATTCACAGAATGATCCCCCGGGTGAGAGCGCCTCAGGAAGGTCAATCACAGAAACCCACCTCCCTTCTATGGGTGGAGCCAACGCTCTTCTTGTGGATGCGTGGGCTGTCGGCCGACGGGACTCGCCTTCGCAATGAGGTGAGCGGCTTACCTCGTCTTCCTTCACATTTCTCGACTCGTTAATTCACACCTACTTTCTGTGCAGTGTCCTCTCTCGCGGCCCTAGAGGATCAAGTTCCTCTTCCGGCGGGCTCGCCCACCATGCCAAACCAGACTATCCCTACTCCTGGATTCGGCCTCCTGGGTCAGAGGATCCCGGGAGGGATGTTGATTGCCGAGCCTGGGCTTGGCTCTGGACCTGCGCTCGCCCCTGGTCTGGGTAAGTCCCTCACCCCTGCGTTTATTGAAGCATTCCGAGGCCAGCCGGACACCTGTGGCGGTCTAGTACTCGAATTCCTCCACTAGGTTAGACTGTCACCATTGAGTGTTATTTTTCACTTTGTCGCTGATTCCCATTTCACAGGTAATCCCATGACCCCTCTCTCCGAGTCAGAGTCTGGAGCGTTGGAGGTATCTCCACCTCCCTCGCCGAGTCAGGTCGCCGACTTTTTGCGGGATCCCAGCGATCCAGAGCGAATGAAGAGATGGATTACTGAGATATTCTAGAAGCATACCACCCTGCTGAGGGATCTACATGAGCAGAATCGGATGGATCGGCTCGCTAATGAGGAAAGGTTCGGCGCGATGGAGGACGCGAATGCACGCATTCTCGCCGAGATATGGCTGACCGATCACGTTGACGTGACCTCCCCCAGGGTGTACATTGCCCGTATCGATGATTACATGCGACTGACGAGTCAGGCGAACCGGTCACTTCGCGAGTATCACTACCCGCGAGTCCCCCCTCGCTATGGTGTCCGGGGTCGCGGTCGCTGGAAGTGGCTGCGATACTGAGGATTCTTGTATTGCTTTTTATTGTTTTTCTTCCCCCTCCTCTCTGATAGGAGGGGTCGCGAACAGTTTTTATAAGTTTGTAATAATGATACCTTGACTCGAGTGCGAGCCCTTTATTTTCCCTGTTTACCATCTCTTCTCTCACCCTACTTGGCTCGCTCTTGCGTGGATTATGTTTGTGTTTCTATTACTCGCATTTGCGTATCGCCCTGGCTTTTTGTGTTTTATTACTTAGCGACAGCCTGCCAATGATTAATGGGAGAAAGCTTTGACAGGGTGACGATTCGCTGGGAGCGAATAGATCCCTTAGAGGCGGAAGAGTACTGCGTGAATCCGTTATCCGCAGATTCCGACGTTTCGACTTCTTCCCCCTTTTTCATTTCTATAAATAGTCGACCCTTTTTCCTTTCCAACCACTGCATTTACTATTCCTTCTTCGTGCTTCCTCTCTTTCTGACTTTCTCGCAGACCTAGCTCGCTCTCGCGGTCTCTGCTACTTCACAGATCCCAGACATCATGGTTGGAGAGACGGAAGCTGAGGGGCGGTCCAAATGTGTCGGGGCCTTCCTCGATGGTCTTTTCTTCGGCGCTAACCTCTCGAAGGAGGAATATCAGGCCACCGCTGACCAATACATTCATTCCGGTTTCATGGCTCGCTGCCCTACCGAGCGGGACACAATCAGCGACCCGCATCCCGACGAGCTCGCTATCCCCATTGCCCATTTCGAGAATGGGTTGCGACTCCCACTTTGGCCGAAAGTGCGCCAAGTATATTCATTTCTTGACCCTTACATTCCTGACTCGCTTTGTGAATGGCGCTCTAACTCTTGTTGGCTTTTCTAAGTGCTCAAGTACTTCGGCGTTATGCCGAGTCAGCTAACGCCAAACACGATCGTCGTGGTGGTCGCATTCGCCAGTTACCTCAGGGCGGAGAAGATCGAGTTCAGCCTGCTCGTCTTCCGCAAGGTCTTCTCGTTCCGCGCGTACAAGGACGGAACGGCTCACTTTGCGAGCCAGCACGTCGTCGTCTGTGAGACTGTGAATAAGTCCCATTATTGGACGCAGAAGTTCGTCCTGGTGAAGGGTCCTTTCGGCAACGTCTCCTATACTCCCACCCAGTGAGGCGAGGCCGCCTACCGCCGTCCGACCTCGCTAGGGGGTTGTGATGCGGCCCTGTACCAATACCTCAAGGGAAAAAACTTCAAGGTTGCCTTCCTTCGAGAGCGAGTGGACCTCCTGCCACCCGTCCTCCCAGGAGAAGGTTTGACTCGCACTCGCCGACTTTCTTACTCCCTCCTCCTTCGATTGTCTAACGTTCCATGTTATCTTCGCAGGAGAGCGTGAACTCCCCCTCAACCCTCCTCACGCGCCTCCTTCTTCTCTCACCTCTAGCTCACTCACGCGGGCGGCCGCCGAGGCCTGCCGCGACGTCCCGAGTTCTTCATTGGGAAAGAAGCGCCCTCCTCCCCTACGCCGGCCTGCCTCGCAGGGGGCGGTGAAGAAGACCAAAAAGGGTCCCTCTGCTGCCAAGGCGAAAGAGGTCATGGACTTATCCGAATCCAATCTCCCCTCTCCTTCCGCAGTGGGTCAGGAGCTCGTCAAAGAGGGCGGCGAGCCAGGCGGGACAGCCGCCAAGCCCAAGCCGACAAGCCATACCAACTTCGGGCTCGGCATGAAGCTGGCGGACGCGGTTGCCGAACCGGTGCTCGCGTGGGACCCCGACCAGAACAAGGTTGTCTGCTCCTCTCTACTCCCTTCCTGGGTAGAGGACGACAAGGCCGGGGGTGAGGCGTTCGCCCTCGCCTTCGGCCTCTACGATCGCGAGGACGCCTCCCTCTTTCGGTCCTTCACGCCGAAATGGGTCGTATATGAGGCGATGTGAGCCTAATTCCGGGCAATGGAGCTAACCCACATGGTGGGTCGTCGATACTTTACGGCGGATTGGGAGATCAAGGAGCTGAATGTTGAGCTCCAGAGGTCTGCGGATGAAGTCGCGGGGCACAAGGGGAAGGAGGCCTTATCGGAGGGCCTCCTTGCCAGTCTTCAAGGCGGACTGGTAAGCAGTGCTTTGCAAAAATCCTTTCCAGTTTGACTTCGCTTTTCTCTCGCTAACCCGCTTTTTGCAGGATGCCGAGTCCGTCAGCCAGCTTCATGCGTGGATCGCTAACTTGGAGCTGGAGATCACCTGCCTCAAGGCTCAGGTCCACGACCTGACCTCGGCGGTGCTTCCTCCCCCTCCTCCGCGAGCTGGGACTCGCGGTCAGTCGTGGGAAGAGAAAGAAGCCGACCGCAAGAGGTCGATGGAGATCGCGGAGCTCATCCTCGACACTCTCAAAGGAGCGGACATGATCATTCCTGATTCTATGGAGTTCACTACGGAGAAAGACGTCCCAGACTTGTTCGCGCCCATCTCCGAGGCGGAGGGTCGAGAGAGCGACTGAAATACTATCTGGCGAATCGCCTTAAAAATTTTTGTTGTTTATAATGTAAAAGGTTTTTTCCTTTTTGTCGGCGAGCCCGCCGTGGGACTGTAATCTTTTGTGAGAAATGAAAAGGAAATATTTTGTCCATCTTTTCAGTGTGTTCTCCTTACTTTTCGTTCGCGTGCACTCTTTTATTCGTGCTCGCGTAATCTCGGTTTTCCTGTGCTCACGCTTTTAAGACTTTTGTTCTGATGCTTGTATCTGCATCTCTTTAATTGACGATTCTCCATTCGTCGTATTATACCTAAACCGCTCTCGCCCCCATTCCCTTCTGAGGCAATGGTAAGACTTAGGTCGCCGAGCCTTATCCTTGCTTAGGAAGTATCTTGTTGAGGTCCATCGCGAGAGAGGCCGGTTGTTCGCCCACCTCGCTCGCACTCCCCTTTTGCGAGCTATCTCGTTATCCAGGGACCACCGCGGAGGCGCGCCCTCTTTGGCCCGCCAACGTCACTCGCGCTACCGAGATTCACAAGTAGCCTTGCGAATCAGCGGACTCAGCCGTTCTGCCGCGGTCTATGCGATCGGACCCTTGGTCCTGCCTCGCTCGGATCTTGGGGTTGCCTGTGAGCCAGAACCCTTGCTATGAGTAACTTGTTTTCCAGCCCAAGCCACATGTAACTTTACCCGCCCTTCCCAAGATTAGCCTGACACCCCCCGTCTAGTGAGTGCCCGGGAGCGGAATTGATCTGGGGCATTCCAGCACCAACACTTGTCACCTTGCCAGCCTCTCCAGAGATCAACCTGAAACCCCCCCGTCTAGTGAGAGCCCGGGAGCGGAATCGATCTAGGGCATTGCAGCACCAATACTTGTCACCTTGCCAGCCTCTCCAGAGATCAACCTGAAACCCCCCGTCTAGTGAGAGCCCGGGAGCGGAATCGATCTGGGGCATTCCAGCACCAATACTTGTGAAAGTGGAGGTCAGATCTTAAATTACTCTAGAGGGGTGGTGAATAGACTATTAAAACTTTTTGTTTAGTTTTATAGCGGAATTTAAAATACTGAGTACATATATGTGTAATCAGTGAGGATTAAAGATAAAGACAGAAGTAGTAAAAAGCACACAGCACAAGCACACAGAAATAAGCAATCACAGAAGACACAAGGAGCTATAGTAGTTCCCCAGTAAATCTGGGTACGTCTACTCTTCTACCAGCCTTGGTAGGAATCCACTAGGAGGGTTGATAAGGTGCCCAGGCACCAAGGGGTTTTTGATAAGGTGTCCACACACCAATAAGCTTTTGATAAGGTGCTTAAAAACCACATAAGGATTTTTTGATAAGGTGTCTTGCCACCACTGGGTAAACTTTTTAATAGAGTATTAACCCTGTACAGGATGAGATAAAAGGTTTAGAGTGTTCTTCTCTGTCAATGATCTGAGAGAAGACAAAAGGTGTTGAGGCAGAAAGCTCCCCCTGTCTGATGAGGGTTGATGACAGCTTTGTGGACAGAGCTTTCTCAAACAGAAGTCTTTGTAGTAGATTATCTGGAAGAAGTTAATCTTCCGATTGTTGTTGCTCTTGAAAGACTTTATTTTACAGCAGATTTGAGAGATTGAATCTTGTTCTCAGAATGAAGAGGATGCTGCCTTGATGAAGAAGAAAGCTGGAGAGAATAATATATTTTCTTCTTCTTCTTCCTCTGAAAATTTCTTCTATTCTCCTTGTTCTATGATAACAGAGAGAGTAAGAGATGGTGAAGTTTTTGTTTTTCTTTTCTTGTAGAAAATCGACTGTCTTAGTTCTGCTGTTTTCTTCTCTAATCACTTGCATATATATTCAAATTCAAATCTTCTATCTTTTTTAAGGAATGTCTTCTTCAGACTTAAATCCTTCTTGGAACCAGGTAGCCACCCAAAACGATTTTGGCAGGTCCTTTCAATTCCTTTTGTCGAGAAAGATGCCTTGGCATTAAATGTCAACGGCTATTCTTATTCTTGGAATAGAGGGAATATAAGGATATAATAAATAAGAAAGATATCCTTACATGGCTGCCTGAATACGTCCAAGGAGAAATGAATATATCCGTTATTCTGCTGATTTGAGTTCAGAGAACTGACATCCACTGAGAATATTAATTTGAACTTCAGAGAGGAATTTGTAGAGCGCTGGCTAGAATTCTGCAAGATCATCTTCATATTCTGCAGAATGATCCTTCATTTGAATGTCTTGATTAGTGGATGAAGGAATAGAGGAGATGTAATTTTGTATGATATCAGAATGAGTCTTCTGAGGAAGGCATATCAGAGCCTTTGACAAATCCTCTATGTACACTTTTGGAGTTACCCTTGAAGTATATTTAACATCAAATTTTGATAGTAAACTATATAGGTCACAAGATGGATGAATGCATATACTATTTATTTCTTCTATAACTTGTGTATCTGCTATATCTATATCAAAAACTATAACTTCTGTATCTTCTGATTCTGGAGCTTTTTCATTGGACATCTCCCCCTGCCTAGCTTCAGGACAGCCTAAATCTAGGCCCTTAGAAGAAGGGACAGCAAGAGAGGAAGGAAGAGAAGATATCTTAGCAGATAGAGTAGATATTGCCTGAAGAACTCGAGCAAATTTTGCATCCAGGAGTTGGCTTATTCTAGGAAGGATATGATCAAAAATCTGATCAGCAATGGAGGTGATGTTGAGAGATAGATGATCTTGTGGAGGAGTAGAGGATGGTTGTGAAGTGGATGGAAATGAGATTGTAGGAATTTGAGAGATATTGCTGATGCTGGTAGTATGTGTGGGAATATCTGGATGAATTGGACTGGGGGAATGAGTGGGTGATTGATATTCATTATGTATTGGAGATAGAGGTGTGGTAGGTAGTGGTTCTGGAGATAGAGGTGGAATATCATTGATAGGTGAAGGAGGTGGTGAAGAATGAGAATGTGCAGGAGATTGTTGAGCAGGTGGAGAGGAATATGAGAAGGAGAAGGATCTGAGGAAGGAGCTTCTAGAAGGGTAGAGGGAGTGACTTGATCAGTCCTTGTGTCCTCAGAAGTTTTCCTTTTCTTAGAGGCATCAGCCCCTGTATTCTTCTTGGGAATTACCCTATCCCATTTAGCAAAGAGTGCTGAGGTCAGCCTCTTGCTGGCATTTATGGTCACCTTTGGTGACACCAGAAGCTCTGGATGCCTTTCCTGCAGAAAAATCCCTATAACTCCTCCAAAGCATACACTATCTTTAGAATTTTTCTTTTTTAATCAATTCAAAAAGAATTGATCCCCATTTGATTTTCTTCTTCTCCATCAAGGCCACCATCAATAGAAATTGGTGCCTATTGATATAGTCATGCCCAGATGTCTTGCTCAGCAAGACTTTCCCAACAATGTCTGCTAAGAACTTGTAGTCCTGAGACAAGTTCTTTTTCAGAAGGTGGTTAGGGTTTCCAGTCAAATGGCCCATTTTGACTAAAGCTTCATCAAATTCATTTGAGCTTATGTCTAAGTCATCTTCACCATTCTCAAAACCAAAGATTTCAGAAAGGATGGTGGGAGAGAGAGAGACATGATGACCTGAGATTGTTCCCGACAAGCTTTCATCGACTGGTTTTGCAGTGTAAACCCATTCTTTTATCTCTGCAACAGCTATCTTCTGCCTGGTGCTTAGAAACTTCCTTAGACGTTGTTCTTCCAACATTTGAAGAATATCCTTGAAGATTTGGTCCGACTGTGCAAACGAGTCAATGTCAATGTCGAAACCTCCGACAAACTTCATTAGGTGCAGAGAGGCCTGAGGAATCGCCATTGTTCCTGCAAAGAGAGTTGAAGATCAAGTGCAGAGGGGAACTGGAGTGAAAGACGATTTCTATAGGCGCAAAGCTTAGAATAAGAGAAAATAAGGCTTATATAGAGGGGTCGAAGAATGAGGGCGCATTCGTAAACCACTGTTCGACAAAACCTAATAAAATTAGAAGTCGAAAAGGCTTTATTTCTTTGTCGGAAGGCGTTCGGCAAGAACATCTTTTTCGTCGACCATCGTTCGGCAAATGAAATTGCCTTAACTGACTCTGCGTTTTAGAGGTTTCATAGACCACGGTTCGACAATTGATTCAAATTCGTCGTTCCTCGTTCGACGAATTTATGGGATAAATAGAAATATTTATTTTTCATTAGATTGAGTCTCCATCTATCATTCCTAGTTGATTTATAAAGAATATGTGCTTCTTTTCATCCAAGGGCTTGGTGAAAATATCAGCTCTTTGCAAATCAGTAGAAATGAATTGTAGACAGATTTTGTTTTTATCCATATTATCCCTAAGGAAGTGGTGCATAATCTCTATGTGTTTAGTCCTACTATGGAGAACTGGATTTTGTGCTATAGATATTGCACTAGTGTTGTCACAAAATATAGTTGAATTATTTAAGTTGACACCATAGTCTAGGAGCTGATTTTGTATCCACAGTATCTGTGAGCAGCAACTGCCAGCAGCTATGTATTCAGCTTCAACTGTTGATGTAGACACAGATGTTTGTTTCTTACAAAACCAAGACACAAGCCTATCACCAAGAAATTGACAAGTTCCTGATGTGCTTTTCCTGTCTACCCTGCATCCAGCATAATCTGAATCTGAGAATCCAGTTAATTCAAATTCAGATGCAGTTGGATACCAAAGTCCTAGATTAGGGCAACCCTTTATATATCTTAAAATTCTTTCTAGAAAAGTAAGATGAGATTCTTTGGAATTAACTTGAAACCTAGCATAAATACATGTGGCAAACATTATATATGGCCAACTAGCTGTTAAATAGAGTAGAGAGCCAACAATTGCCCTATACAATTTCTGATCAATAGGTTTCCCTGATTCATCAGTATTAATAACAGCATTAGAGGCCATGGGTGTTTTTATAGTTGAGGAGCAAGACATTCCAAATCTTTTCACTAATTCCTTAGCATACTTAGATTGGGAAATGAAGATTCCTGATGGGGTTTGCTTCACTTGAAGACCAAGGAAGTATGATAATTCACCCATACTACTCATTTCAAATCTTGATTGCATTAGATTGGAAAATCTTTTGCACAAGTTTGAGTCAGTAGAGCCAAAAATAATGTCATCTACATATATTTGAACTAGTAGAGTTTGATTTTTATGTACTTTGTAAAATAAGGTTTTGTCTATTATGCCTCTACAGAAATTGTTTTCCAAGAGAAAATTTGCTAAAGTCTCATACCATGCTCTGGGAGCTTGTTTGAGACCATAAAGAGCTTTATTAAGCTTAAATACATAGGAGGAATGAGTTGGAGAGATGAAACCTGGTGGTTGTTCCACATAGACTTCTTCTTTGATGTCTCCATTGAGAAAAGCACTCTTCACATCCATTTGATACACCTTGAACTTCTTGAATGCAGCAAAGGCCAAGAAAATCCTTATAGCTTCAAGCCTTGCAACAGGGGCAAATGTCTAATCATAATCTATGTCTTCTTCCTGTGGATATCCTTGAGCTACCAATCTTGCTTTGTTTCTCACAATATTGCTTTGATCATCAAGTTTATTCCTGAAGACCCACTTGGTGCCAATCACTGGATGGCCTTTTGGTCTTGGAACCAAAACCCAAACCTTGTTTCTTTCAAACTGGTTGAGTTCCTCTTGCATTGCAAGAATCCAATTTGGATCTTGTTCTGCATCTTTTATGGTTTGAGGTTCAACTTGTGATAGAAAACAAGTATGCATCTGATTTTGGTGTAGTTGATGCCTTGTTTGAACACCTGCTGTGATATCACCAATCACTTGTGAAATTAGATGATCTCTAACTGTGATGTGGTCAGCAGTTGGAGTTGATTCAGCAATAGTATCCACATTGGGAATTTGTTCAGCTGTTACATCCTATGGAGGATGTTCTGCTGTTACTTGATTCAGGTAATCAACAAGATCTGGATGATCTTCTTCTTCACTGTCTTCAAGAGTTTGAGGTAATGGGTGCAGTGAATCTCCTGTCTGTAAGTTTAACCCTTTAAGCTCTTCACATAGAGCTGGTACCTGCAAAGTGTTCTTGGTAGAAAAAATCTTCTCCTTGTAAAACATGTTAGTTTCATCAAAGGAAACATGCATAGACTCTTCTATTTTAAGAGAGGATTTGTTAAATACCCTATATGCTTTGCTAACTATTGAATATCCTAAGAAGATTCCTTCTTCAAATTTTGGTTCAAATTTTCTAAGATATTTCTTATCATTATTATGAACAAAACATCTACATCCAAAAGTTATAAAATAATCAACTTTAGGTTTCTTCCCTTTAAGCAATTCATAGGGAGTTTTACCCTTAAGTTTGTGTATCAAACTTCTATTCAAAACATAATTTGATGTGCTGACAGCCTCAGCCCAAAAAGATAGTGGCAAGTTAGCATCTGCAAGCAATGTTCTTGCTGATTCAATTAGAGTTCTATTCTTCCTTTCAACTACCCCATTTTGTTGAGGAGTTCTAGGAGCTGAGAAGCAATGCCTGATACCTTCCATCTCACAGAATTCTTGCATGAGAAGAGACTCAAACTCAGTGCCATGATCACTTCTGATCAATGCAACTACAGTAGAGTACTCAATATGTATGCTCTTAAGAAAGTCTGTAAGAACTTTAAAGTTATCTGACTTTTCTCTCAAAAAGAACACCCAAGTGAATCTAGAGAAGTCATCCACAATAACTAGAGTGTAAGACTTCCCCCCTAAGCTCTTTATTGCTATAGGTCCAAAAAGGTCCATATGTAGCAAGTATAAGATTCTAGGTGAATCACTTTTAGATAATGATTTAAAGCTGTTTTTGGTTTGCTTACCTAATTGACATGCCCTACAAAGACCTTCTTTCTTATATGATCTTGATGGTAAGACTCTAACAAGATTATTCTTAGCTAGTTTAGCAATGGTCCTAAGGTTTACATGTCCTAATCTCTTATGCCATAATTCACTAGATTTGCTTAACTCATTAAATAAACAAATTTTTTGATTTAGATGAGTTGAAATTTACTAAATATATATTTCCTTGTCTAAATCCTGATAGAACAATAACATTATCAGATGATTTAATGATGCATTCTGATTTATTAAATGTTACCTGATAATCTTCATCACATAATTGACTTATGCTGATGAGGTTGTGCTTCAGACCCTTGACATAGGTTACTTCCTTGAATGTCACTGTTCCAACTTTAATTTGACCATAGCCTTTGGTTTGTCCACATTTGGAGTCTCTAAAGATCACCTTGGGTCCAAGTTTTGCCTTGTAGTTGTTCAGGTTGGCCTTGTTCCCTATCATATGCTTTGAGTCATATGCTGTGTACCTGCAAAGACAAAAATATAAACTAGTTGTTTTTGACCCTTTACCACAAAATTCAAAAATAAATGTCATTTCTTGCTGATCCTTATAGCCTTGTGGATGATATCTCCTTGGAGGTATAGTCCACTTAGTAAAAGAATTTTTAGTATGTTTAGGATTAGAATTCTTAGAGTTTTCTGTATAGTGCTTGTTCGAGGATTTTAAATAAATTCGTCGACTACTGTTCATATTATAACTATACTGAAAATCTGTCCTCAGTTTTTGTCGAGCCTCGTTTGACAGGTTTGAATCCTTTTGTCGAGCATCGTTCGACGAATTCTTCTGAATTCTCTTATCCTTAACAGACTTGCTTGAAATGTCTTTATTTCTTTCTGCAGCCTCTTTGCTTTTAGCAGAAATGAATTTTATGGGTGTGGAGAGGATGTTTCTCTTAATCAGAGAAGGCTCACTTGATGAAGCACCCAAGCCCATTTTTCTATTGTTAAATCTAGCATTGACAGTGCTTGTGATGTCCATCAGTTTGATACTTCTCCCATTGAGGGATTCTTCAAACTCTTTGGCTTCAGATAACTTATTCTCAAGAGTAGTAATGTGTTCTCTGGAGGCAGCCAAATCTTTCTTAAGATTTGCATTCTCTTCACTTATATTGCTCATTTCAACTAACTTATTTTTGAGAGAGATTACTTCTTTCTCAGATTTTATTAAGTCTCGGCAAAGAATTTTGAAATCATCTTTGAATTCAATAGAAGTGAAATCAAAGTCAAATAATACCTGATCAATATCATCTTCTATTTCTGATTCTGATTTCTCTTCATCAGAATTGTTGGTTGAGGCATTGATTGCCATCATGCAAAAAAAAATTTCTTCTTCATCATCACTGGAGCTGGATGATGATGCTGATTGTGACTCATTGTCTGAGTCATAAATAGCCATTAAGCATTGGCTATTTTCTTTTGTTTCTTCTTCATCAGAAGAACAAGATGAAGATTCTGATTCAGATTCTGTTTCACTCCAGGATGTTGCTACAAATCCTCTTCCCTTCTTTTTGTGAGAGTGGGAGGAAGATTTGTTGGAGCCCTTCTTTTCTTCCTTTTCTTTTCTTCTTTCCTTCTTGTCCTTCTTGTGTTGAATCTCTGGACATTCAGGAGCAATGTGTCCTGGTTTCCTGCAACCAAAATATATAATTTCATTAGAGTGATTTTTGTCATACCTTGGCTTGTCATGACTTCTGGATAGCTGTTTTCTGATGTCTTTCTTAGCCATCTTGTAGAATCTTTTGGCAAACAGATTCATAAACTCCTCTTTGTCAGGAGCTTTTCCTTTATCTTCTGCAGCCTTGAAGGTTATGCTTCTTTCCATCTTGGGTGCTGGGGATGAAGTAGATTCTTCAGCTTCCCTAGTTTTGATGAGCTGCTCATAAGACTTGAGCTTGCCCAACAAAGCTTCAGTGGTGATCTCATTGAGACTTCTGGCTTCCTTGATTGGCCAGATTCTGGAGTCCCATGTGCTGGGGAAGCACATAAGAATTTTGTCATTAATCTATGTGAGTGAGATCACTTTGTCCAGAGACTTCAGCTCATTTATTATGAGGTTGAGCCTATTGTACATATCAGCAACATTTTCTGATTATCCCTTCTTGAAGTTCTCATATTGAGAGATCAGGTGAGATCTTCTATCTTTTCTTTCATCCGCTGAGCCTGCCACCATGTTGTTGAGAGATTCCCAAATTTCTTTTGCTGAGGTGCAATCAACAACCTTCTGGAATATGTCATCTGACATAGTTAGGGCCAAAATGTTCATGGCATTTGCATCTGCATTTCTCTGCTTCTTCTGAGCTTCAGTCCACTCAGGAGGTGGAACAGCAGTATTGTCTGTTGTTGCTGTAGTACTAGCTGATGCTGTAGGTGTTGGTGGCCCTGTTAGAATAACATTAAAAATCTCTTCATCAATGGAGTTCATATAAAGCCTAATCCTTGCTTTCCATAGTGCAAACTTATTGAGATTGCACATAGGAGGTCTTGTGTTGGAATATTCCTTGTTTTGTGCCATGAGTTTTAAATAAGATAAAATTCTAGAGAAGGAAACTCTTAGAAAAATTAAGATCTGGTTGATCTTTGTGATTCAGGTGTTAGCCTGTAAAGAATCAACACCCCTCTGATACCAATTGAAAGTGGAGGTCAGATCTTAAATTACTCTGGAGGGGGGTGAATAGAGTATTAAAACTTTTTGTTTAGTTTTATAGCAGAATTTAAAATACTGAGTACGTATATGTGTAATCAGTGAGAGTTAAAGATAAAGACAGAAGTAGTAAAAAGCACACAGCACAAGCACACAGAAATAAGCAATCATAGAAGACACAAGGAGCTATAGTAGTTCCCCAATAAATCTGGGTACGTCTACTCTTCTACCACCCTTGGTAGGAATCCACTAGGAGGGTTGATAAGGTTCCCAGGCACCAAGGGGTTTTTGATAAGGTGTCCACACACCAATAAGCTTTTGATAAGGTGCTTAAAAACCACACAAGGATTTTTTGATAAGGTGTCTTGCAACCACTGGGTAAACTTTTTAAGGGAGTATTAACCCTGTACATGATGAGATAAGAGGTTTAGAGTGTTCTTCTCTGTCAATGATCTGAGAGAAGACAAAAGGTGTTGAGGCAGAAAGCTCCCCCTGTCTGATGAGGGTTGATGACAGCTTTGTGGACAGAGCTTTCTCAAACAGAAGTCTTTGTAGTAGATTATCTGGAAGAAGTTAATCTTTAGATTGTTGTTGCTCTTGAAAGACTTTATTTTACAGCAGATCTGAGAGATTGAATCTTTTTCTCAGAATGAAGAGGATGCTGCCTTGATGAAGAAGAAAGCTGGAGAGAATAATATATTTTCTTCTTCTTCTTCCTCTGAAAACTTCTTCTGTTCTCCATGTTCTATGATAACAGAGAGAGTAAGAGATGGTGAAGTTTTTCTTTTTCTTTTCTTGTAGAAAATCGACTGTCTTAGTTCTGCTGTTTTCTTCTCTAATCACTTGCATATATATTCAAATTCAAATCTTCTATCTTTTTTAAGGAGTGTCTTCTTCTGACTTAAATCCTTCTTGGAACCAGGTAGCCACCCAAAACGATTTTGGCAGGTCCTTTCAATTCCTTTTGTCGAGAAAGATGCCTTGGCATTAAATGTCAACGACTATTCTTATTCTTGGAATAGAGGGAATATAAGGATATAATAAATAAGAAAGATATCCTTACATGGCTGCCTGAATACGTCCAAGGAGAAATAAATATATCCGTTATTTTGTTGATTTGAGTTCAGAGAACTGACATCCACTGAGAATATTAATCTGAACTTCAGAGAGGAATTTGTCTAGCGCTGGCTAGAATTCGTCGACCGCTGCTAGTCATTTGTCGAGCGCTGGCTATAGAATTGCCGAGCGCTGTTAGCTATTTGACAAGCGCCGCTCAGAAAATGTCGAGTGCTGGAACTGTGAATTTCTTCAGTCTGCTGGAAACAATTTGTCGAACGAATCTGGTCATTCTTCGAACACCACTCGCCATTAGTTGAGCTTGAATTTTCCTAAGTTCTGACTAATCTAATCAGCCTAAAACTTGACCCTAAGGCTATACAATGGGGTCAATACAGATCCTAATCAACATATAGTGATCCTAGCCCAAATCAGTAATAGGGTTGTTCCAACAACTTGTCACCTTGCCAGCCTCTCTAGAGATCAACCTGAAACCCCCCGTCTAGGGAGAGCCCGGGAGCGGAATCGATCTGGGGCATTTCTGCACCAATACTTGTCACCTTGCCAGACTCTCCAGAGATCAACCTGAAACCCCCCGTCTACTGAGAGCCCGGGAGCGGAATCGATCTAGGGCATTCCAGCACCAATACTTGTCACCTTGCTAGCCTCTCCAGAGATCAACCTGAAACCCCCCGTCTAGTGAGAGCCCAGGAGCGGAATCGATCTGGGGCATTCTAGCACCAACAATTGTCACCTTGCCAGCCTCTCTAGAGATCAACCTGAAACCCCCCGTCTAATGAGAGCCCGGGAGCGGAATCGATCTAGGGCATTCCAGCACCAATACTTGTCTCCTTGCCAGCCTCTCCAGAGATCAACTTGAAACCCCCCGTCTAGTGAGAGCCCGGGAGTTGAATCGTTCTGGGGCATTCCAGCACCAACACTTGTCACCTTGCCAGCCTCTCCAGAGATCAACCTGAAACCCCCCGTCTAGTGAGAGCCCGGGAGCAGAATCGATCTGGGGCATTCCAGCACCAACACTTGTCACCTTGCCAGCCTCTCCAGAGATCAACCTGAAACCCCCCCGTCTAGTGAGAGCCCAGGAGCTAAATCGATCTGGGGCATTCCAGCACCAACACTTGTCACCTGCTTGTCCTCGCATAACAGTTATATTTATCGAGTGAAGAAGCAAAATGTTCAACCAATATCATAATAAAACTCTCAGTGATAGAATCGCTTTAGATCGTCCCCATTTCTGGCTCGGCCGAGTGGTACCCCCTCCACATCTCGGAGGTGATACCCCCCCCCCCCCCCCCCCCCCCCCACCCCCCGACTCGAGCACTTCGCTTACAATGTATGGACCCTCCCAATTGGGGTTGAGCTTACCTACCGCAGCCCCTCTTCCGGCCACGTCGACCTTCTTCAAGACCAGATCTCCCTTCTGAAAATGTTTTACTCATATGTGCTTCTCAAAATATTGGGCCATTCGTCGCTTGATTTCCTCCTGCCTGATGGTTGCCTGGTCCCAGAGTTCCTCAACCAGGTCTAAAGATAGCCTCTGTTCCTCACCGTTAGCTACTAGCCACTCTTTGTTCCCTTCACCTGCGGCGATCACCCTGGGGGTCTTTACATCAAATTCTATGGGAAGGACTGTTTCGGACCCATGAGAAAGTTTGAACGGGGTCTCCCCGGTGGCGGTGTTAGGGGTAGTCCTCAGGGACCAGAGAACGGATGGTAGTTGTTCCACCCAATTCCCTCGGAGGTTCTCCACCTTCTTCTTCAGTAGGTTGACGATTACCTTGTTTGCCGCTTCCACCTGGCCGTTGCTTCTTGGGTGGTGAACCGATGCGAACCTGAGGTCGATGCCAAGCGGGGTGCAGAAGCTAACAAATTTTTCGCTAGCAAATTGCGGCCCATTGTCCGTCACTATAGCCAAGGGAAGGCCGTGCCTGCAGATTATTTCTCCCCATACAAAGTTCCTCACGACTTGAGATGTTGCCTTGGCGAGCGCCTTCACTTCTACCCATTTGGATAAATAATCGATCATGACCAGTAAGAACCTTCTTTGGCCGCTAGCTTGAGGGAAAGGGCCAACTAGGTCCAACCCCCATATGGCGAAGGGCCAGGGAGCAGTGATGGTTCAGAGCCTCTGAGCTGGGAGGAGTTGGAGCGGAGCAAAGAGCTGGCACTTTGAACACCTCCTTGCGAACTCCACCGCATCCTTGCTGAGGGTGGGCCAGAAGTAGCCTTGTCTCAACACCCTCCCTTCCAAAGTTCGGCTCCCGGAGTGACTCCCACACTCCCCGGAGTGAATTTCTTCTAGGACTCTCGAAACCTCCTCCTCTGAAACACAACAGGCCAGGAGTCCCGAGATAGTCTTCTTGTACAGCCATCCTGCATGCAAAGAGTAATAAGCCGACTTATACCTGAAGCGTCGTCTGTCTATGTCTCCTTCAGGGAATTTCCCTAATGATAGGAAAGTGATGAAAGGATCCATCCACGAGACCCACTGATCCACCTCCATCAACTCTCCTTCCTCGATGGTGGGTCGGAAGAGTTCCGAAACCGTTCCTCCTGCTCGGGGACCGAATTTGGCTAGGAGGTCTGTGGGGGTGCTCTCCTCCCTTGGCACGTGCTTGATGGAGAAAGTGTGGAAATGCCCGATGACCCCCCTGACCTTTTCTAAGTACCGCAGGAGAGTCGAATCCTTCGCCTCAAACTCCCCCTGACTTGGCATTCTACCACCATGGAGTCCATCGAGACCTCCACGTCTTGCACCCCCATTTCCCAAGCCAACCGCAGGCCCGCTATCACCGCCTCATACTCCGCTTGGTTGTTGGTAATCGGGAAGTGGATGTTCAAAGCTTGCTCGATCTTGGTCCCTTGGGGACTCACCAAGATGATTCCCCCTCCATATGAGTGTCTTCCTGACGCACCATCTACCAACATCTTCCACACCACCGGGGGAGGCGGTTCATGTTCCCCTACTTCGGATGTGTAGTCAGCCATGAAGTCTGTCACTGCTTGGGCCTTGATTGACGCCCTTGGGACAAACGTAATGTTGAACTCACTCAGCTCCACGGACCACTTTGCCAATCTTCCCGAGTGTTCCACCTCTTCCATGACCTTGCGAAGTGGGTGATCTGTTATCACTTTGATTGAATGTGCCTGGAAGTAGGGTCGAAGTCTCCGAGCCGCCACCACCAATGCAAAAGCCAACTTCTCCAAGATTGGGTACCGGAGCTCCGCCTTTTTCAACACTCGGCTGACATAGTAGATAGGGAACTGCTTTCTTCCTTCCTCTCGCACTAATACTGAACTTACCGTTTCAAGTCCCACTCCCAGGTATAGGGATAGGTCTTCTCCCGATCTCGGCCCTTGAAGTGGGGGGGTTTGGGTGAGTTGCCCTTTCAAAGCCTGAAAAGCTTCCTCACACTCCGGGGTCCATTC
Source organism: Dactylorhiza incarnata (assembly GCA_033032865.1). Taxonomy (NCBI): domain Eukaryota; kingdom Viridiplantae; phylum Streptophyta; class Magnoliopsida; order Asparagales; family Orchidaceae; genus Dactylorhiza; species Dactylorhiza incarnata. The sequence goes on along the minus strand of JAWHQI010000011.1, from coordinate 18,334,716 downwards.
GAACTTTTTATTGCCTCTCAGCACCTTGAAGAAGGGCGCACACTTCTCTCCCGCCTTGGAGAGGAACCTGCTGAGTCCGGCTAGCTTCCCTGTGAGGCTCTGAACCTCCTTCAGGTTTCTTGGCGACCCCAACTCTATTATCGCCTTGGCCTTGTCTGGGTTAGGCTCCACCCCCGCCGGAGTGAGCAAGTGGCCTGGAAATTTCCCTCGGCTAGCCCCAAAGTCACACTTCAGGGGGTTAAGTTTCATCTTATACTTCCGTAGGGTCCCAAACGTCTCCTCAAGGTCTCGGAGGTGAGACCCAAGGTCCCGGCTTTTTACCATGAGATCATCAACATTGACCTCCAAGTTTATTCCCCTTTGTTCGCGAAAGACCCGATCCATCATCCTTTGATATGTGGCACCTGCATTCTTGAGCCCGAAGGGCATCATCTTATAACAGTAACATCCATCCCCCGTGATGAAGGAGACATCTTTGATGTCCGGGGGGTGCATGCAAATTTGGTGGTAACCTGAAAAAGCATCTAAGAAAAACATTACAGAGAAACCAATGGCTGAGTCAACCAGCGCATCGATTCTAGGCAGGGGGTAGCAATCTTTTGGGCATGATTTATTAAGAAGTGAAGAGTTGATACACATGCGCCACTTACCTCCCCCTTTTTTACCATGACCACATTGGAGACCCAGCCTGGATACTGGATCTCCGACACAAAACCTGCTTGTATGAGCTTTTTTACCTCCTCGCAGATTGGTCCCTCCAGCTTGTCCGTCGTGGCCCACTTCTTTTGGAGGATGGGGCGGGTGCCGGGGTCGAGGTTGAGGCGGTGGCAAGCCACATCCGCATCGATCCCGGGCATCTCTGCGGCGCTCCAAGCGAAGACATCCACATTCTCCTGCACACAGGCTAGGATCTCAGCCCGCTCCTCCGAACTGAGCTCCCCGCTGACTCGGACCTTCTTTACCTTTACCACCCCAAGCCGAGTGGTGACCTCAAGCTCCATGACCTCATCCACTGCCTCCAGCCTGGATTGCTCTCACTAAGCACTTTCCTTCTCTCCGCCGCAAGCGAGCGCTTGGGCTCCTTCTTCCATCTCTTCCTCCCCTACCATCATCAACTCCTCCACTCCTCCCCTCTCCGCCCTGGGTCCATCAGCGACCCCTTCCTGGGCACAAACTTCCTCTTCCTCCATCCTCTCCTCGACTCCACTCGATCCCCAAGCTCTCTCGCCAGACTCGGGCTCGCAGGGACTGCGCTCGCGAGAACGGTATTCGCCTGGACCACCCCCTGTCGCTGCATCCTCCGGGCATGCGTTGGCCTGCACCGCGCTCGCCGGCACAGAGCTCGCCGGCACAGAGCTCATCGGGCTGGCGAACAGCACTCGCCCCTCTAGGCCTTGCACTGACCCTCCGGCGAATTCCTTTCTGGCCCTTCCCCCCGGGGCATTCTCGCCAACCGCTGCTGGGGGAGGGGTCGCCTGAGGTGCTGGGGTCGCGAACTCAATTCGCAGCGCCGCGACCGTGAGTCTGAAAGTGTCAAGCACCTCCCTCCTAAAATCCACGAACATCCTCGGCGTCACCACCTGCGGTGACTCGTTGAACTCCTCGCCTTGGTCCTCGCCTCCTGTCATGTCAGCTCCTTGGAACTTTCTTGAACCAGCCACGCTCCACACTCACCACACCAAAATGTTGAAACCGATTACTCGGCCTCTTGTGAAGCTCGGGGCCCTCACCGAAATGAGGGGCAGCTAGCCCTTACTGATCCCTCGGAGAAGGTAGACTGAAGGCTAGGAAGATGACTAAGACCCTAGTCACATCGAGGTGGTCCCTCCACTAACCCGGAAGATCGTTGAGCGCTTCCCCTCCCAAGCCAAAGCTCAGACTCGGGCACCTTGGAGAGCTAGAGAGCTAAACCAAAGTAACCAAGGGAAGAAGAAGCTCAGAGATCTGAGACCGGACTCTCCTCCCAAGGTGCCCTTCAAGGTCTATTTATAGTTTTCTGCTCGTGGTCTGTCAATAGCTGAATTCTGCCTTTCAGTTTTACTAAACGCACCTCAGTTTGGCCTGCTAACAACTGAACTCCACTATTTGGATAGGCTAATGGCAGGCCAACAGGGATAGAGAGATAATTTCGTCGAACATAGGAGACCAGTGGATTCGTCGAACGCAACCCGCACTTCGTCAGGCGCCGGGCCTAGTTCGTCGACCTCGACGGAGATTCGTCGATCTCGGAGACTTTGGAAGAAATCTGGCTCACCCGTCCTCTCGCAATCATTCGGCGAGTTTCTGGCTCGCTCGCCTCCTTGCGATCATTCGGCGAGCACCTGGCTCGCTCACCTTCTTGTCGGTCGACCTTGAGGCTCTGGCTCATGGGAACTTGACTCGCGCCTCTTCCCGCGGGTGGCCTTTGATAGATCTGGTCCACCTCCTTTGGGCGAATGGCCTGTGAAGACCTCGTTCACACTCCCGCCCCGCTCGCCTTCTTGACTCACTTTCCTTCTTGTGAGCAGCCGGCTAAGTGATCGTCCCAGCGGGTCCGCTGAGACGGGATCGCCGAGCGTTGTTTGGATTTGATCATCCACTAGGCGAATATCGGGGTTGTACAGTAAAACCTTAAGGAAAAATCTGAGACTTTGGCATATGATCTTATAAGATGAAATGAACTTCTGTAAAGTTTGTGAGATTTGTTTATTGAGAAGACATGGTACTTCCTTCATAATGTAGAATTTGAAGTTATAAATTAAGAAATTCATATCTTGAATTATTGACACTGGAATGATGTAGAAATTTGTGCATAGACTTTTGATAGCAATATGCACTTCTGGGAATTATATAGATTTATTTATTGAGAAGACATGGTTCTTCCTTCACAATGTAGAATTTGAAGTTATAACTTAAGAAATTCGTAGCTTGAATTATTGACACTAGAATGCTGCAAAAATTTGTACATAGACGTTTAATAGCAATATGCAGTTCTGGAAATTATATTGGATTTATTTATTGAGAGGACATGGTACTTCCTTCACAATGTAGAATTTGGAGTTTTAACTTAAGAAATTCATATCTTGAATTATTGACGCTGGAATGCTGTAGAAATTTGTATATAGACTTTTGATAGTAATATGCACTTCTGGAAATTTTATTAGATCTAGTTATTGAGAGGACGTGATACTTCCTTCACAATGTAGAAATTGGAGTTTTTACTTAAGAAATTCATATCTTGAATTTTTGACACTGGAATGCTGTAGAAATTTGTACATAGACTTTTGATAGCAATATGCACTTCTAGAATTATATTAGATTAATTTTTTGAGAAGATCTAATACTTCCTTCACAATGTAGAACTTGGAGTCATAACTTGAGAAATTCATATCTTGAATTATTGACTTTGGAATGCTGTAGAAATTTGTACATAGACTTTTGATAGCAATATGAACTTTTGGAAATTATATTAGATATATTTATTGAGAAGACATAATACTCCCTTCACAATGTAGAGCTTGTAGTTAATACTTGAGAAATTCATATCTTCAACTATTGACACAGGAACGTTGTAGAAATTTGTACATGGACTTTTGAAAGCATTATGAACATCTGGAAATTTTCTTGGAATTATTAGCATGTGACAAAGGCTACCTCATATTCAAATCTAGTCTCACTAGGTTTATAAGTATTAATTATATTGGCCCAAATACGTGTGCTCGGTGAAACAAAAATTAGAAATCTGAATATGGGTAACCCTACAACTCCTGGAACTAGAATCGAGTCATTCATAATTAGAATTCATATAGTCACCTCTTTAGGACATGTGAGTTTGATTAAAGACCGCCGGACTACGAATAGTAAAAACTAGAATGTTAGATTTAGACCCCTCCCTTCTGGTCACCACCCCTGGAGATGTTAACCCCTTTGGTATTTGCATGTGCATAGTTGATTGATGAGTTAACCAATAGTGGTATACGCTAGTAATAGAGGTTGGGGTGCGATTTGAAAAATTATCAAATCGGTATTTGATAACTCAAGCAATGTTTTAAAGGGGGGAGGTCTACAGTAACTAGAACCTCGGTTAATACTAGGTCATGAAACTTATAGATCATGTTTAAGAAAGATCAGGAGTGACAGTTCACACTACTAAGCAAGGCAAGGATTGGTGCTCAATGGAGCTCAGTTGCTTCCCTGTCCATATAGTTGAAAACACCCTTATAACACAGCACATCAAGAGAGGTATTACGATAAAAGAATGGGTAATCACCAATAAGAGTAAATATCCTGGGAAGGGGGATTTGGGCTTCAGCCACCATCGCATTCCTTATTACTATTGAGAGCCCTTCACCAGGTAGACCTCGGGAAGTCCAGGATTCATCCTAAATTTCTAAGTATAACTAAATGATGGACAAGAGTAGTAAGTAGGAGAACTCGATAAGTAAACTTCATCCCAAATTTGGGACAAAACGGTACAACGACTAGATAATCCTGCGAGCAGTAGGCTCGGTATTCTAAGAAGTACTAGATAGTCCTATGAGCTGGAGGCTCTGCAAATTATAATATAGGTGTGCTTGCAAACTAGTATACGATGCACTGGTATGTTCTTCTGGGGAGTACAAATAGGTCTAGGTTGGGAGGTGTTTGAGAGAGCCTAGAAGTGGACACGCCCGATCCACTTCCCTCGTTTGCCTCAATAGGGTACCTGAGTTGTCATACTCAAACAGAGGGAACTAACAAAAAGATTTATACGTACAGAGTTCAGTGGGTGAGTTGCATCATTGCATTGCATAGCATAGCATTATTGCATAAACAAGACCTCATCGTATAAACTAGTATGGGCTCTTTTATATGATGAGTTTACCTTAGTGTCAGATCCCTTAACTTGGTATGTTCTTTTTATATATAATTTCTCTTTCATATACGTTTATGATGAATACTACGGCTTGACGTTCCTTTATAAAGTTGTTGGAACCTTGTGAACTCTTGGATTGTGCTTGTGGATTACTATTGTACATATGGCTTACTTCTGGAAAACTGCTAGAGATAAAGTACTTTATACATAAATATACTGGTTGGCTAGTTCCATGTCACCTGCTCATCTTTTTACCCCTTGTTGTCCTCCACTTCCTCCTCCTGCACGGTGCCTAGGAGTCGCAGGTGGAGGCGGTGAGGAACAAGATAAGTCTTATAAACTGACCGCCAGTTGTGGCATAACAAACAGGAGTGCCATGGGGAGTAGACCCTCAACTAGAGGGAGAAACAGGACATGGTTGCTAGACCTAGACTTTGTCTCTCAGCAGCTGCGAGGAGAGCACCGGTGAGCGACCCTTTTCTGATACCCACTCTTCACATCTACCCAGGGCAGAGCAGAGAGTTATACATTCATGAAGGCACTAGTCCATGTCAGTGTCTACAGTGTTTTATCTTTGCCAAGAGATAGGCCAAGAAAGTATGATGTATCGAGCTTAAGCCCCTTTTATCTTTAGCATTTCCTTTTTCAGTACTTATTCTATTATTATCTCATTTTGAACAAGCATTTAAATATCTTAATGATTATGTGATTGTTGTGAACATGTTCTCTTTAATTATTTATATTGTGTGGTTGGCCTGAATGAATGATAAGCTGGCAAGATCGGTGTATTGTGGTGGTGACCACCCCATGAGTTGCTGTCAACGCAAGACGGCAGTTCTGGGCGGTAAGACACAGAAATTAAAGCAAAAAAAGTGGGTCTTACATCGGGTGTGGGTTTCCGGCGAGGTAGCTCCGACAAAGGGGGGCTATGGGGAGGGTGTTGTGTACTCAGTAGGGGGAGAGAGGGTTTTGCTTTTATTGGGAGGGAGGGAGGGCCTCCCTCCCTTCTCCCCAATGTGGAATCAAAGGGGGTGTGAGGAGGAGGTCATCCTCCTCCTCCAGCTGGTTTGGACAGCTGGACACCCTTTGAGGGGTGGTGGCATACCCTCCTAGGTGATTAAAGTGAATCTTATCCCACCCAAGGACTAGCTTGGGGTGGGTTTAGGGAAGAGGGGGGGAAAAGAAACCCCAGCTCCTTGGGCTTGTGTTAAGGCGCAAATGGAGTCCATGTAGGGTATGGGAGGTGGGGACCAAGTGACTTGGTGATGGGGAGGTGAAGCCTCCTTTTGGAAAATAATTCCAAAAATAAAGATTTCTGAGGGTTTGACCAAAGTCAACCCTAGAGGGCTCCCGCATGTCGGACAAAGTCCAAGTGAGTCCAACTCATCGGGTGGTTGGTCAATGTCAGAGTATTAAGTCATCATGGGGGTGCGCATGCTTTTCAGTGTGCTAAAAAGCTTGATTTGACTATGTTTTGACTTTCTGACATCGAAATTGGTTATGACAAACTTTGTCGGTCTTGTTCTGACTTTAGGAGTCCACTGAAATTGAGTGTGACTGATTCTGAGTTTATTCGCATGATATTTTAAAAAACTTTGTTGTGGTGGCCTACAAAATTTAAAATGGTCATATTTCTCATACGACCTTCGATTGAAATGAAATGAGTCTTGATGCACTTGTATTGACTGTACGAGTCTAACGCAACTGACAGAAGTCAATTCGAAGTGTGTATGGTTACTATACCACAATGATATTGTTGTGGCGCGCTACGATACTCAAAATAGTCGTTTTCTCTAAACGACCTCGGAATAGAACGAGTTCCATTGCGCTTGTATTAATTATACGAGTCTAATGGAACTAACGGAAGTCAATTCCAAGTACGTATGATCACTATACCACAACGGCGTTGTCGTGATGCACTACGATACTCAAAATGGTTGTTTTCTCTAAACGACCTCGGATTGGAATGGAACAAGTTTCGTTGCACTCGTATTGATTTTATGAGTCTATAGGAACTGACATGACACAAATTAGGGTTCTTTAGTACAATATACTACAATCGGGTTATTCTTTATCCTTTGGGTTACTTTTATTGGGTGCACTAGGGTCTAGTGACCCAATAAAAGTCGAGATGTTACACTGAAGAAGGCGGAGCTCAGATACCATATTTTGGAAAAGCTGTCATTTTCCTTAATCATCTCGACCAGGAATCTCCGATCTTGCTTCTAGGCACATTCAGTCAAGGTAGTGATTGACCACCCCCTTCGCAACATCATAGAAGGGGTGGAGCACTCAGGTCAGCTAGCAAAGTGGGCAATGGAGCTCAGAAAGTTCGATGTTTCCTTTGCTCTGTGTCTGTTAATGAAGGCGCAGGTAGAGGCGAATTTCCTTGCAGAGTACGCGATTGAATAGGGAGACTCATATATCCCCGAGGTGGCAGCCTGGGATATATTTACAGATGGGGCGTCAGGAAAACACTCCCTAGGAGGGGGGATGGTTCTGGTAAGACCGTAAGATACGAGAATTGAATAGGCACATGATATCAGTTTCTCTGTTACCAACAACCAGGCCGAGTATGAGGCAGTAGTGGTCGTCCTTTGCCTGGCATGAGAGCTAGGGATTCAGGATGTTAAAGTATTCACAAATTCAATGGTGGTGGCCTCCCAAGTCTGGGGGGAGTTCGAGACTAGAGAGCCGACCCTCCAAATGTACTTGGTGAAAGTCAAGGGTCTCATAAACTAGTTGTGCACATTCTCAATCCAGCGCATACCAAGAGAGGAGAACACTCAAGCAGACTCCCTGGAAAAGTACGGACCCTGGGATGACGGGATAGTGATGGAGTAGTTTTCCCAATCCATCGAGGAAGGCGATATGATGGAGATCAATCAGAAGGCCTCATGGATGGATCCACTTGTCACTTTTTGTCCTCAAGCAAGTTTCTAGAGGGGATTTCAGATAAAAGACGATTCAGGTAAAAGTCAGCCTATTACCTGATGCGAGAAGGGAGTTTGTATCAAAAAACCCTCACCGGTCTATTAGCGAGATGCGTGGTGGAAGAAGATGTTCCAAAGGTCCTAGAAGAAATCCACTCAGGGGAGTGCGACAGCCACTCCGGGAGACGGACTTTGCAAAAGAGGGTGCTGAGGCAGGGGTACTTCTGGCCAGCCATCTGAAAGGATACCTCAGAGTTTGCAAAAAAGTGTCGCAAGTGTCATCTCTTCGCTCCACTTCAGCTTCAACCTCTGCATAGGATTAGGACCATCACAACATCCTAGTCGTTCGCCATCTAGGGAATGGACCTAGTCCGCCCGTTCCCTCAGGCCAACGGACAAAGAAGATTTCTCCTAGTCATGATTGACTATTTCTCAAAGTGGATGGAGGTCAAGGCTCTAGCAAAAACAACCTCGCAGGTAAAATGGAACCTCGTATGGGAGGAAATAATTTGCAGGTACGGGCTCCCCCTCTCCAAAGTGACCGACAATGGGCCATAGTTTGCCAGCGAGGAACTGTTGGGAACTATGCCCAACAATGCTCCTAATTTGAAGAAGTGCTCAGATCAATGATAAATGCTTTATGTATTTGATAATATAGCTAATTTATGATTGTAGAAGATAAACCATCTATCAAGTAATTTTCTAAGTCTAAAAACATAAAGGACTGGATATATTGTTGAGATAATCTACATATCGTTGAAAAGCATCAAAGCTACATCACTAATATATAGACGATAAAAGTAGTGAAAATTAACCAAGTAAAATATCGTCTCAAGACTCAGCAGAAGTATCGTGGAGAAAAGTATTATATCATTGAAATAGTTTCGACTATATCATCTTGATGAAGACACATCGTCTTTAAGGTTGAAGAAAGCTTGTCGTGGATAAAGCTAAGTTTAGATATCGACGACATCATCTTGAAGAAAGCTTATCCTGGATAAAGTTAAGTTCAGATATCGACGACATCGTCTTGAAGAAAGCTTATCATGGACAAAGCTAAGATGTCTCGACGATATCGTCTTGAAGAAGAAGTTTAACTTTGAAGCTAAAAGACATAACTCCTTAAGTCATGAAGAAAGGTTCATATGGACAAACATCAGCTTGAAGACCTCAAGTCATCTAGAAGATCAAGACGATATCATCTTGAAGAAAGATAGTCAGCCTGAAGAATAATTCTAAGTCTTATTGAAAGTAACGTCTCGACGATATCGTCTTGAAGAATAAGTATTACCTTGAAGGTTTAGAGATATTACTTCTCAAGTCCTGAAGGTTGAAGAAAACTTATAGCTGAGAAAGACTAAGTTCAGAGATCTCGACGATATCGTCTTGAAGAAAAGGTACAACCTTGAAGATTAATGACTTGATTCATTAAGTCATAAAGAAAGAGTCATGAAGACAAACATTGGTTTGAAGACCTTATATCATCTAGAAGATCAAGACGTTATCATTTTGAAGAAAGGCTATCAGCTTGAAGAAAATCGTAAGTCATATAAAAAGGAATATCTTGACGATATCGTCAAGAAAAAGTAATATCATTGAGAAATTACATAAAGTCTTGAAAAGGGATGTATGCCAACGATATCATCTCAATGGAAACATACTACCTTGAAGATTGAAGACAGATTGCATATAAGGAAGTATTTGGCGATATCATCCAGAAGAAGCAATCTCATTGAGATAACAAGCCAAGTACTGAAGTAGAAAGTATATCGATGACTTCGTCTTGAAGAATATCTGTTGATCAAGACAATATCATCTTGAAGGAACAATATCGTCTTGACAGTTGCAGAACAGCGTTTAATGCATCGGTTCTCTCGGAAATTGACATCTAGGGAAGATGCACGTCGCCCATCTTGCGCACCAATCAAGGAGTAATAAATAATATTTTATATACAGAATATAGTCGTTGCACAATGTTTAAGGAAGAATTTAATTACTTCTATATTATGCATGTTTCAAGAACGGCAAGGCATTTATTATAATCAATTCTGTCGGTTCTTTCAAATATTCTATCAGGCAATTTTGGAAGATTTCTGAAATGGCTTTTATGCAAAGTTATAGAAGAATATAAAAGGGAGAAATTGTCGATTTCAAAGCAGTTCTTAATACAGCAAAAAATTTGATCAAGAAAAGAACAAGAAGAAAATATGCATCACTTGGCTGAGAAGGCAAGAAGGAATCTTTCTCCTATACTAGAAGTGCATATATCATCAAAGGAGGAGATTCAGAAGAAAAGCTCAGTAATCCACAAGATAACAGAGCTTACATGTATAAGACGAAGAAGAAGTCTGCTATTCAAAAAGCATACAGCTTGAAAACTTTTCTTCTACAATAGCAAACATATTTATACTTTTATGTAGGGTTCCTTATGAACCTGAGTTTGGTAGGATCTTGTACCAGATCTGAGTGATAGGGTTCTGTGTTAGCCTGAGATTGGTAGTGTTCTATATGAGCCTGAGTTTGGTAGGATTTTGGCATAGATCTGAGTTTGGTAGGACTTGTAAAGTCTGAGAAAACTATTGTAAGGTTTGTATAACCTGAGTGTAGGATATTCTGTGTGAAGGGCTGATGTAGGTTCCTTTGTGATCTTAGTTGTAAGATCTGTTGTAGTGAGAAGATCTGAGTTTTGGAGAAGTTACCTAATCTAGCACACTACTAGATAGGTCGGAGGGACAGTGGACTACCACTAGACATATTGTCTTGTAGGGAACCACTATAAAACATTGTGTGCTTTCTGTGTTGATTTTGCGTTGAGATAGAAATAACATAAAGTAGCAGAGAAATCAGAAAACACCTATTCACCCCCTCCCCCCCCCCCCCCCCCCTCAGGTGTAGATCATTGACAACACATTTCTTTCAATTGGTATCAAAGCTAGGTTGAGTTCAAAGGCTTAACAGCTTAGAACAAGATGTACAAGTTTTTGAGTGGGTTGTGATCTTTCAATGGTCTATGAGCATCATCAAGAGATAAGATCAATAAGGCTACCCATCTGGGTCAACTTACCATTTTACCCTTGGTGGTCTGCCCTTAGCCTCTCCAAACAGCGGAGCTTGGCTGTTAGCAGACCCATTTGGGGTGCAGATAGTAAAATCTAAAGGCGGAATCCTGTTATTTGCAGACCAGATCAGAAAATCTATAAATAGGACCTTAAGGGCACCTTTGGAGAGGATCTCACTTCAGCTTCCCTCTCCTTAGGCTTTCTTTGGTTAGCATTTCCAGAGCTCTCCAAGGTGCCCAAGTCTCAGCTTTGGCTTGGGAGGGGAAGCGCTCAACGATCTTCCGGGTTAGTGGAGGGACCTCCTCGCTGTGGCTAAGGTCTTAGTCAATTTCCTAATCTTCCGTCTACCCTCCTCGAGGGATCAGTAAGGGCTAGCCGCCCCTCATCTCGGTGAGGGCCCTGAGCTCTACGAGAGACCGAGAAATCGGTTTCAACATTTTGGTGCGGTGAGCGTGGAGCGTGGCTGGTTCAAGAAAGTTCCAGAGAAGGGTTATGGAGGGAGATGAGGAGCAGGGCGAGGAGTTCGGCGAGACTCCTCAGGAGGCGATGGCCAGGATGCTCGCGGATTTCAGAAAGGAGGTGCTCGACACCTTGGGGTTCACGGTCACAGCTCTGCGAAGTGAGTTTGCGACCCCAGCAACTCAGGCGACCCCTCCCCCAACAGCAGTCGGCGAGAAGGCACTAGAGGGAAGGGCTAGAAAGGAAGTTGTTGTTGGTTTAGGTCAAAGCCAGGAAGGGCGAGTGTTGTTTGCCAGTCCGGCGAGCTCCGTGCCTGCAAGCTCAGTGCTGGCGAGCTCCGTCCCAGCGAGCGCGACGCAGGAGAGTGCGCGCCAAGAGGAAGCAGCGACGGTCAGGGTAGTTCAGGCGAGCACCGCCCTCGCGAGCGTAGTCCCGGTGAGATCAAGTTTGGCGAGCGAGCTCGGGGGACGAGTGGAGCCAGGAAGAGTGACAGGAGGAGGAAGCCCCTTTTGCGAGTTGGTGCTTTCCGCACCCGTCCCGGGGGGATTTGGAGAATGGGACCGGGTGTACTACAACGGTAGAGATGACCCTGTCCAGCACCTGCAGAGTTTCGAAGACTCGGTCTCCATCAGGCCAATGTCAGATGCCTTCAAGTGTCGGCTCTTTGCCATCACCCTCAAGGAGAAGGCCAGGGACTGGTTCCATCATCTCCCTGCAGGGTCAATCTACTCGTTCGAGGATTTGCGCCGAAGTTTTTTGCTGAGGTTCTCGACCTCAAAAAAGAGGAAGAAGGACGCTGATTCCCTCTTCGCAGTGAAGCAGGGACCCAGGGAGTCGCTGGCTCAGTATGCCGATCGGTTCCAGGAGGAAGTATAGCTCACTCCGGAGATGCCTGGGTTTGCACTCCAACTCTCCTTCACGGTCGGGTTGAAAGAGAGTTTCTTCAAGATGGCGTTGAAGAGAAAAGCCCCCGTCTCCTTTGAAGAGCTGATGGAGAGGGTGTATGAGGAAGTCGCGAGTGAGGAAGCCAATCCGGAGCTCACCAAGAGGCTAGCAAAGCTCAGTGAGCCGGAGGTGAGGCAGCAGGAGGTCAGGAGAATGGAAGAGCCCCGGGCCCCGGAGGGGGAATGGAGGCCGCAAGGTGGAGGAATGCAAGGGCAGGGAAGGGGTTACGGCCCAGGAAGGGGTAACCATGTCGGAGGTCAATGGAGGCCCCCACAGTTAGGGTGGAGGCAAGGTCCGATGCAAATGCCTCCCCCTCCCCAACAGGCCATGGCAATTGGAAGAGGAAGAGGAAGAGGAAGAGGAAGGGGAGGAGAGGTGGAAACGGCAGCCGCTAGGAGGAGAAGGAATAGGGTGGCAGAGGCCGATGCAGGGGAAGTGACGTTGCCATATTGTATCTTCATGATGTGGAAGATCACTCGACAGACACCTGTCCGGAGTTCCTGGAAGTAAAGAGGGGCAGAAAGCCCGCGCCACCGCAGAAGCAGCCAGTAAGGATCGTGGAGGTCGAACCTCGAGAGGAGGATGAGGAAAGGTGTGAGGATAGAGCCGATATGGGAAGTAGAGGAGGGATCGGGGTGATCCATGGGGGGGTAGGGGTAGAGGCGACCCGCAAGGCTAGCCTCCATACCATCTACCGCCGGAGCGTGGCTTCGACCTCCACCACTCCGCCCCGGGCCAAAAAAATCATTTTCACCCAGAAGGATATGCGAGGCTACGAGGACCCGTTCTGCGACGCGCTGGTCATCCAGACGGCGATCGAGAACTTCACCGTCTCCCGGATCCTAGTGGACAATGGAAGTTCGGTCAACGTCATCTTCAAGAAGGCGTTTGACAAGATGGAGGTAGAGCCAGAAGGGTGTTGGCCTCAGATGGCCCTCTGTTCGGATTCTCGGGGGAGAGGAAGGAAGTAGAAGGGGGAGTGGGGCTTCATGTGACCCTGGGTGGGCGGTCCCGGAACTGTCGTTTTGTCATAGTGGACGCCCCAAGCAGCTACAGCACCATCTTCGGACGGCCGCTCATCAGCGCGTTCCGCTGTGTCCCCTCCACCTTTCATCAATGCCTTAAGTTCAACGATGGAGGGGTTCAGGTGCGGATCAGGGGGGATCCCAAGGTGGCAAGATAGTGCTACGCAACGGCTGTCAACACCATCTCCTGGATGGGAGAAGCTGAGGAGTGGGATAGGATGATGGAGGAGGCGGCCGAAGCCGGAAGTATGGAGGTAGCCGAGGAGAAGATGGAGGGAGATGAAGTCCATGCCCAGGAAGGGGTAGCTGAGGGACCCCGGGCGGAAGGAGAGGAAGAAGAAGAGAAGGCCCAGGAGGGAAGGGCGGAAGAGCTGATGGTGGTAGAGAAGGAAGTCGAGGAGGAAACCCAGGCTCCCACTTGTGCCGAAGAGGAGAGGGCTTGGGGAGAGCAGTCCCGGTTGGAGGCTGTGGACGAGGTCGTAGAGCTCGAGGTCACCACCCGGCTGGGGGTGGTGGAAAAAGTCCGGGTCAGCGGATGACTCAACCCGGAAGATCAAGCGGAGATTCTAGCTTGCGTACAGAAGAACGTAGACGTCTTCGCTTGGAGCGCCGCGGAAATGCCCGGGATCGACGCGGATGTGGCTTGCCATCGCCTCAACCTCGACCCTGGCGCCCGCCCAATCCGCCAGAAGAGGAGGGCCATCGCAGATAAGCTGGAAGGGCCCATCCGCAAGGAGGTGGGCAAGCTCCTGCAGGCAGGCTTTGTATCGGAGATCCAGTATCCAGGCTGGGTCTCCAACGTCGTTATGGTGAAAAAAGGGGGAGGTAAGTGGAGGATGTGTATCGACTTTCCTTGCTTAATAAATCATGCCCTAAGGATTGTTACCCCCTGCCTAGAATCGACGCGCTGGTTGACTCAGCCGTCGGCTTTCCTGTAATGTCTTTCTTAGATGCTTTTTCAGGTTACCATCAAATCCGCATGCATCCCCCAGACATCAAAGATGTCTCCTTCATCACGGGGGATGGATGTTACTGTTATAAAATGATGCCGTTCGGGCTCAAGAATGCAGGTGCCACATACCAAAGGATGATGGACAGGGTCTTCCGCGAGCAGAAGGGAAGAAACTTAGAGGTTTATGTAGATGACTTCATGGTAAAGAGCCGGGACCTCGGGTCTCATCTCCGAGACCTTGAAGAGACGTTCGGGACCCTGCGGCGGTACAAGATGAAACTCAATCGCTTGAAGTGTGTCTTCGGGGCGAGCCGAGGAAAGTTCCTGGGCCACTTGCTCACCCCCGCGGGAGTGGAACCTAACCCAGACAAAGTCAAAGCGGTGATGGAGTTGGGGTCGCCGAGAAATCCGAAGGAGGTTCAGAGCCTTACAGGGAAGTTGGCTGGGCTCAGCAGGTTCCTCTCCAAGGCAGGAGAAAAGTGTGCGCCTTTCTTCAAGGTGCTGCGGGGCAACAAGAAGTTTGAATGGACCCCGGAGTGCGAGAAAGCCATCCAGGCTCTAAAGGAACAGCTCACCCAAACCCCTCTGCTCCAGGGACCGAGGCCCGGAGAAGACCTGTCCCTGTACCTGGGGGTAGGGTCCGAAGCAGTAAGTTCCGTATTAATCCGGGAAGAGGGGAAGAAACAGTTCCCTATCTACTATGTCAGCCGAGTGCTGAAGAAGGCAGAGCTCCGGTACCCGATCCTAGAAAAGTTAGCCTTCGCATTGGTGGTGTCGGCCCGGAGGCTCCGACCTTACTTTCAAGCCCATTCAATCAAGGTAGTGACGGACCACTCGCTCCGTAAAATCATGGAAGGGGTGGAGCACTCAGGAAGGTTGGCAAAGTGGTCCGTGGAGTTAAGTGAATTCAATATCACGTTCATGCCCAGGACGTCCATCAGGGCTCAGGCGGTGGCAGACTTCATGGCCGACTATGCGGTCGAAGTGGGGGAGCATGAGCCACCTCCCCCAGAGGCATGGAAGATGTTGGTGGACGGAGCGTCGGGAAAATACTCCTATGGAGGGGGAATAGTCCTGGTAAGTCCTCAGGGGACTCGGATTGAGCAAGCCTTAAACATCCATTTCCCAATTACCAACAACCAGGCTGAGTACGAGGCAGTGATAGCGGGCCTTCATCTGGCCCGGGAACTAGGAGTGCAGGACGTGGAGGTCTCCACGGACTCCATGGTGGTAGCATGCCAGATCAAGGGAGAGTTTGAAGCGAAGGATCCGACCCTCCTACTATACCTGGAGAAGGTCAAGGGGATCATCGGGCAGTTCCGCACCTTCTCCATCAAGCATGTGCCGAGGGAGGAGAGCATCCAGGCGGACCTCTTAGCCAAGTTCGGTCCCCGAGCGGGAGGGACGGCTTCGGAACTCTTCCGGCCCTCCATCGAAGAAGGGGATTTGATGGAGGTGGACCGACGAGCCTCGTGGATGGATCCATTCATTACCTTCTTGTCCTCCGGGAGGTTCCCTGGAGAGGATGTGGACAAGAGACGCTTCAGGTATAGGTCCGCCTATTACTCCTTGCATGCAGGAGGGCTATATAGAAAGACCCTCTCGGGACTCCTGGCCCGTTGTGTCTCCGAGGAGGAGGTTCCGAGATTGCTGGAAGAAATCCACTCTGGGGAGTGCGGCAGTCACTCCGGGAGTCGGACCCTGGAAGGGAGGGTGTTGAGGCAAGGCTACTTCTGGCCCACTCTCAGCAAGGATGCGGCAGAGTTCGCGAGAAAGTGTCCGAAGTGCCAGCTCTATGTTCCGCTCCAACTCCTCCCAGCTCAAAGGCTCCGGACCATCACGGCCCCCTGGCCCTTCTCCATATGGGGGCTGGACCTGGTCGATCCCTTTCCCCAAGCCAGCGGCCAAAGGAAGTTCCTACTGGTCATGATCGACTACTTCTCCAAGTGGGTAGAAGTGAAAGCACTCGCTAAGGTAACCTCTCAGGTTGTAAGGAATTTTGTGTGGGGGGAGATAATTTGCAGGCACGGACTCCCTCTAGCTATAGTGACGGACAATGGGCCGCAGTTTGCTAGTGAAGAGTTTATTGGCTTCTGCGCTCAGCTCGGCATTGACCTCAGGTTCGCATCGGTCCACCACCCGAGGAGCAATGGGCAGGTGGAGGCGGCGAACAAAATAATCGTTAACCTATTAAAAAAGAAAGTGGAGAACCTTTGGGGAAACTGGGTGGAACAGCTACCCTCCGTCCTCTGGGCTATGAGGACTACTCCGAATACCGCCACCGGGGAGACTCCATTCAAGCTCTCTCATGGGTCCGAGGCCGTTCTCCCCATAGAGTTTGAGGTAAAGACCCCCCGGGTGATCGCTGCGAGCGAGGGGGATGAAGAGTGGCTAGAAGGTAACAATGCAGAGCAGAGGCTGTCTTTGGACCTGATGTAAGAACTCCGGGACTTGGCCACCATCAGGCAGGAAGAGGTCAAGCGGCGGATGGCTCGATATTTTGACAAACATATCCGGATAAAACACTTTCAGAAAGGAGATCTAGTCCTGAAGAAGGTCGATGCGGCCAGCAGAGGGGCCACGGTGGGTAAGCTTAACCCCAACTGGGAGGGTCCATATATTGTAAGCGGGGTGCTCAAGTCGGGAGGGTATCACCTCCAGGATGTGGAAGGGGTACCCCTCGACCGAGCCCGAAGTGGGGATGATTTGAAAAGGTTTTACCCTTGAGAGCTTTATTATGTTGTTTAATTAATGTCTTACTCCTTTTTTATGATGCTTATAACTACTGCCGGGCCGGCGTGACAAAGGTTGGATATGTTGGCGCTGGAATGCCCCAGATCGATTCCGCTCCCGGGCTCTCACCTAGACGGGGGGTTCAGGTTGATCTCTGGAGAGGCTGGCGAGGTTTTATATGTTGGCGTTGGAATGCCCCAGATTGATTCCGCTCCCGGGCTCTCACCTAGACGGGGGGTTCAGGTTGATCTCTGGAGAGGCTGGCGAGGTTGGATATGTTGGCGCTGGAATGCCCCAGATCGATTCCGCTCCCGGACTCTCACCTAGACGGGGGGTTCAGGTTGATCTCTGGAGATGCTGGCGAGGTTGGATATGTTGGTGCTGGAATGCCCCAGATCGATTCCGCTCCCGGGCTCCCACAGACGGGGGGTTCAGGTTGATCTCTGGAGAGGCTGGCAAGGTAACAAGTGTTGGTGCTGGAATGCCCCAGATCGATTCCGCTCCCGGGCTCTCACTAGACGGGGGGTTCAGGTTGATCTCTGGAGAGGCTGGCAAGGTAACAAGTGTTGGTGCTGGAATGCCCCAGATCGATTCCGCTCCCGGGCTCTCACTAGACGGGGGGTTCAGGTTGATCTCTGGAGAGGCTGGCAAGATAAAAAGTGTTGGTGCTGGAATGCCCCAGATCGATTCCTCTCCCGAGCTCTCACTAGACGGGGGGTTCAGGTTGATCTCTGGAGAGGCTGGCAAGGTAATAAGTGTTGGTGCTGGAATGCCCCAGATCGATTCCAATCCCGGGCTCTCACTAGACGGGGGGTTCAGGTTGATCTCTGGAGAGGCTGGCAAGATAACAAGTGTTGGTGCTGGAATGCCCCAGATCGATTCGGCTCCCGGGCTCTCACTAGACGGGGGGTTCAGGTTGATCTCTGGAGAGGCTGGCAAGGTAACAAGTGTTGGTGCTGGAATGCCCCAGATCGATTCCGCTCTCGAGCTCTCACTAGACGGGGGGTTCAGGTTGATCTCTGGAGGGGCTGGCAAGGTAACAGGGGGTGGTGCTAGAATGCCCCAGATCGATTCCGCTCCCGGGCTCTCACTAGATGGGAGGTTCAGGTTGATCTCTGGAGAGGCTGGCAAGGATGAGGTCTTTATGCTAGAATACTCCGTCTCGCTCGGCGGACCTGTCCGTTCGGCAAAGAGAAATTTCGCACGACGACGGGCGAGTGGCGAGAATCAATCTTACACGATCCCGGACAACTAGTCCTCGGCAGAAAGGCTGCCGACACCGGGTAAGAGGCGAGCCCTCGCCAAGAAGAAAAAATGCCTTGCGAAACCTAGGAAGAAATACGCATAACCCGAAGGGTAGTAACCCTAAGAAACGACGAAAGGGCCGAGCAACCAAAGTATCCTATACCTATCTATTCAACAACGCGTGACGCGAGAATAACCAACGCGAGAATAGCCTCCGCGAAGGCGGATATCGAGATAAGCGAGAGCGAGACATTCAACGCGTGAAAATAACAAAACAGGAAAGAGAAGACACAATGAGCAAAGCAAAATTTGCATTCCACAGTTCATAGTTTGGTTACAATCTTCGGCGATCTCGCCGATCATAATTACAGCACAAAAGAAAGGAATAGCGGCGAGCTTCAGGAACCACCCGCCGATCCTTCTTCGTCATCACAATCCTTCACGGGCGGAAGAGGGAGGAAGAGCTCTGGGACGATGTCTTCCAGAGTCATGTCAGCCGCATTATCAGCCAAGAGGCCGATCGCCTTCGCCACCGAAAAAATGTAGCGAGCTGACTCTATAGATCCCACGCGGATTTCTTCATCTCGCGTTCGCCGGTCTTCTTTTAAACGGCGAGGCGATGGGGGAACAACGGCGCGAGTGAGGTCGCAGTTTAGGGCCTTCAGCCCGGCCACCTCACCCTCCAAATTCTCGATGCGAGCGTTGGCTCTCCCGGTGGCCTCGACATCCTGCAAATAAGTTCAGTTAGAGGTGAAACGGCCAGGGGAAAGGAGGATGAGGGAGGTCTAGATGACTCACCACACGGCCCTCCGCGGCGAGCAGCTTCTCCTTCAGCTGCGTGTTCTCGGCAAGAACCCCCTGGTAGGCCCTCGCAAGCTCCACATTCTGAAGCTCCAGCTGTAAGCAACGCCTCCCCGTCATGTGGGCGAGCTCGGCAGAGCGCAGCTGGGACCTCGCGCTCTCGTAAGCAAGGGTCCTCGCGGTCTCATCCTTATAAGACCCCGCATCCTCGCGACCATAAAGGGAGAACGCGAGGTCAAAGGCATGACCACTGACGGTCTCCTTCTCCACCCAGGAGGGGAGGATAGAAGAAATGTCCACCCTGTTGGCCTCCGGCTTCCAGGTGATGAGGGGCTCACCAGTCTCGTCCCGACGCCTCTGGCCGAGCTCGAAGTTGTAGTGGTTCACCGAGATGGGGAGGGCCGAGGTCGTGACCGCCTCCTGGCGGGGCTCTTCGTCCTCGCCCACCGAGAGGCCGGTGAGGTCAAACTCATCGAAGGCGGCCTCGCGAGGTTCCTTACCTTTCGACGGAGTGAGCGAGGCCGCACTCTTCTTGCTCTTCTTCTTGGGCGGAGATTTCGAAGGGGCAGCATGACTACCGGAAGCCCCCGATCTCTTGCGAGAAGAGGGCTCGGCCGGAGCGACGACGCCTCGGCAAGCTTCTGCCCCCATTGTAGCGAGAGCCATGGTAGCGTCGGTTTTCCGGTTGCTCGCGTAGGGGGGATGAAGGGGAAGATCTCGCTCGCCTAAAAACAAACAATAATATGGATAAGTATAATATGCTAGCGAATTGAGACAAAGATATTAGGCGAGATTTTTACCTTCTCCGGCGAGAACCGGAGGCAGCGAGTCTAGGTTGCGGCGGAGGTAGACGACTTCGAAGTTCTTCTTGCATAAGAACTGATGGAGGAGGGCGTCATGGCCGCCGAGGGCGGTGGGCCGGTAGGTGGTCTCGCTGTGTTGAACCGGCGAGAGGGGAATGTTGCCAAAGCTCCCCTTGACGACGACGAACTTCTGGGCCCAGAAGTGGGCCTTGTTGACGGTCTCAACCACCTTCGGACCCGTGCCCACGAAGTAGGTTGTCCCATCTTTGTAGGCCCAAAATGAGAACAGCTTCCGGAAGATCGGGAGGCTGAACTCGATTCGCTCCTCGCAGAGGTAGCAGGCAAAAGCGGTGACCACCGCCATGGCATTAGGTGTGAGCTGGCCGGGAACCACGCCATAATGCTTGAGCACCTAACAGGCAACGAGAACAGGATTAATCCGCATGGCGAGCGAGACTCGAGTGGCAAAAAAATAGGAAGTAAGCGAGAACGATTATTACCTGGCGAACTTCTGGCCATAAAGGAAGGCGCAAACCGACCGCGAAATGGGCGGTAGGAATGGCCAGCTCGTCGACCAACGGGTCGTTGATCACGTCGTCCTCGCTAGTGCGGCGTGCCTCGAACGGGGGGGGGGGGGGGGGGGGGGGGGGGGGGGGGGGGCTGACGTAATCAGCGACCGCGCTGAAGTACTCCTCATCAGTCAAGTTGCAGGTAAAAAAGCTATGCTCGGCAAAGGCCTTCGCGACCCTTCGCCGACCCTCCGACTCCGCGTCGCCTCCCATATGGAAAACCTGCGAGAAAGGAAGGAACGCGAGAACGAGAAAGAGCGAGAGCTCTGCAGCAGAAGAAGAAAAAGAAGAAGATCGAGAATAAATGCGGTGGTTGGCCCAGTCAAGACCACCTATTTATAGCCAGAGCACAAGGGCGGGAGGAAGTCCAAACACTCCTCCATCAGGACAGCGTGCCTATCCTCCGCGGCTTCCCTATCCCGTCTCGCCTGCATGTTGAGATCCATCAGCATTCTCCCATGCTTCCTCAAGAGCTCTGCGGCTCGCTGCTTCATCGTCTCTGGATCTCTCGGATCCCCTAAGAATTCCTCCACCTGGTCAGGAAGGGGAGACATCTCGTCATCGCCAAGTTCGGAATCGGTATGCGGATTTTCGGCATTGTCTGCAAGATTTTACAAGGTTAGATGACGAGCGCGAGATCACGCAGGGTTTCGGCGAGGCCATAACGCTTACCGAGAGGGGGGCGAGAAGCCGAAGGACGGCCCTGGAACACATTGCCATTGGGGGTAGAGTGATTTGCCCAGGCCGGCGGGATAAGCTGTGTTGTTGGTCGGGGGAATCTTTGGCGTTGCGGAGCCACCGGTCTCCTCGCTCGTCAGGCGCTGGAACCCGGGCTTATCTATGATTTTACCTGGAGGAGGCGGAGACGGCGGCCGCGACGATGGGCGGGCCGGGGACTTCACGGGCGAGACTGTAAGGAAAGAGTAACGGAGGTCATATACGGTTGACAGAAGTATTACGGTATGCGAGATTAAGATCATACCGGTGACATCTTTCCCAGCAAGGTTCAGATCCGCCTGTGGACTCTTGCGAGACCTCTCAGCGGGTTCTCCAATGTTCTCGCTCGGCAAAGCATCCTGCGAGTAGAAATTATTGAGGAGCGATTTATTGACGTGAATTCGAGTAGCTCATACCTCATCGGGGCGGCGGTCATCCGGGGAGGAGTCCAGCATCACAGAGTCGTCGCCGGAGCGACGAGCCGCCTTCGCCTTCTTGACTTTCGGCGATTGAACGGGGGGCGGCCGGTTCATCCAGGCGGGGACCTTGGTCGTGGAAGGTAGCCCGCCAGCTCTCATCGCCCTCAGGCGAGCCTCTGCTTCTTCGGAGATCGGCATCTCCAGGCAGCTAAAATAAGAAAGGGCAGAAAAGAAACGGCGCGCGCCAATAGGGGTTCGGGACGATATTTATAGCCTACGGGGTGGGTCCCACCAAATATTCCTGACAGGTCATCCGGGAGCAGTCGAATATCAAGGGTTGGATGATTCTTCGCGAGGACATTAGTCCTCGTGAAGAGCGGGGATTGTGTACAACCTCGATATTCGCCAAGTAAGGAAATCGAGGGAGACGGGAGTGGCGAGATCCAGACCTCGCCAAGATCGACCCCCAGCCGATAAGACCTCGGCAGACCACCAAAATAGGCAGCGAGGTCCTCGCGAGGCGACCCTCTAAAAGAGACGCCGCGGGCAGTATTCGCGAGAGGACCCGCGAGAACTCCTTCAGCAAGGTTCTCGCAAGGCGATCCCCCGGAAGAGATATCGCGGACAGGATCCGCGAGAAGGCCTGCGAGAGCTCCGACAGTAAGGTCCTCGCAACCCCTTATCCATAAATCATTAGGGTCAACTTACCATTTTACCCTTGGTGGTCTGCCCTTAGCCTCTCCAAACAGCGGAGCTTGGCTGTTAGCAGACCCATTTGGGGTGCAGATAGTAAAATCTAAAGGCGGAATCCTGTTATTTGCAAACCAGATCAGAAAATCTATAAATAGGACCTTAAGGGCACCTTTGGAGAGGATCTCACTTCAGCTTCCCTCTCCTTAGGCTTTCTTTGGATAGCATTTCCAGAGCTCTCCAAGGTGCCCAAGTCTCAGCTTTGGCTTGGGAGGGGAAGCGCTCAACGATCTTCCGGGTTAGTGGAGGGACCTCCTCGCTGTGGCTAAGGTCTTAGTCAATTTCCTAATCTTCCGTCTACCCTCCTCAAGGGATCAGTAAGGGCTAGCCACCACTCATCTCGTTGAGGGCCCCGAGCTCTACGAGAGACCGAGAAATCGATTTCAACAGGTTGGATATAACCTAGTGAAGCTTAATGAAGCCTTGTGGATTGCTTTGAAAAGAAGCAAGAAGCTTCTTAGAGATCAATCTAAGGAGTTAGCATCCCTGAATCTGCCCAATCTGAGCTCCAAGTGACAGCTGAGAAGCTGACTGCTATGAGCAAAGAAATGGACAAGCTCAAGGATATCACAAAGCTCAAAAATGTTGAGTTGGGTAAGAAGAACAAGGTCATCAAGGACCATGAGGAAATATTATTGGCTGAGAAGAAAATTGTTGCTAGCTTCTCAATGCCCAAGTCTGTCCTTCCAATCATTGACCAATTCTCTGCACCATTCAGAGGTGGTGTAGTATTTGGTAAGGAGACGGTCAAGGGAAAGACATATGAATCCCAATCTTCTTACAAAGAGAAGTTGTGCATGCTGGCATCAAATTTCTCTAACCAGGAATCCTCACATGGTCATCTGACCAAAGCTTGCTCTACAAGAAGCAGTAAACCCCCCAACACACATAGAAGAGCAAGCTTTGGGCCAAGTGTTTCTAAAACACCCCTTGGAGAGACCCAAGTGAAGATTTCAGGTTCTCATGTCCATGGATCTGCAGCATCAACACTTAAAAGTAAGGGAAAGGCAGCCAAGCTTGTTCCCAAGGTGGTGAACCAAAAACTGGTGAGACCAGCTCAACTACATACTCACCATCGTGAGGTTCACCCAAGGCCTGGTAGGTTAGCCATCTTCACTCCTGCCCACCAACATTTCCAGGTGGAAAGGCATAAGAGAAGATACAACGGGTATGAGTGTTGGTGTTGTGGAAAGATTGGTCATTTTTCCCGGGACTGCTGGTTCAATCTAACAGTGCCTAATGCAAGAAGAGGGCAGACCACTCATATGTGTAGTATTTCAGGTTATTCCCCTAACATGAACCTAGGACCCAAATCCAATTGGGTGCCTAAGGATAAGTAATCCTTTTTGCAGGTATGTCCAAATGCCAACACTTTTGGTATTTGGGCAATGATTTCTCTAGGCACAAGGCTGGAGTAAATAAGTACTCAAGAAAACTCAATCCAGAGAAAATAGACCAAATAGTAGCACTTGGGGTTTCAAACAAACTAATGCCACTCAAATCTCAGCACACTTCCCCACAAGAAGTTTAACCCTCTCTTGCTTATATTGTGGGGGAGCTTTTAAGAGAAAATACAACTATGATGGAAAATGATCCGTCTTTTTAAAATGAGGTACATCAAGAAGATATCCTCAAAATTGCTCAAGAGGCTGTTTTGAACATGGAAATTAAGGAATCTGGGAAATATCTAAGTAGTGGACATGAAGTTACTACATAATTAGAAGAATCTCTCAAATCCCTACAATAATGGAGGGGGAGTAGTCCACAGCTCAACTCACAGTGGAGACCTCATATCAATGACAGAAGATGAGCACCATGTTCCAACTATCATAGTTCATACTCTCACATCACCATGCTTGAGAAGTAGGTAAGTCAGAAAGAAAAAGACATCATGTTTCCTTTAGCCAAAATGAAGAGAATGAATGAAGTAAAGAAGAAACCAAAACGTGAAGAATGGAGCCCTGCCCAAGTAAACATCAAATTGGTATTCTATACAAGAGATGTGAAGGATAAAATATAAGTAGTACTGTCCCCAAGAGTTCCTCAAAGGAATGCCCAAGCTAGACAAGTATCAAATGAGTATTTCGACGACATAGATGAATTCTCGGCGATACAAAATGAGCAATTTTGACGACAAAATCTGCGTCTCGGCGTTATTGGTGAAATCTCGACGACAATGCTGAAGTGATTCTGACGACTAGATTGAAGTAGTTTTGATGACACCATCGACGACAAAGATACGGATCACTAAAATACAGTGCAGACACTTAATGTTATATTGGATCTTTAATCAGAGTCGTCTGATGGATTTTCAATCTATTAATCAAGACAAAAAGGTATGCGCCTCTTCATCTACTTCTAATATAAATAGAGTGAATGCTTAGGTCAAAAATTATGCTTCCATTTGCCCTAAGTCATTCCCACGACAAACCTTTGTTTCGTCTCCGACAATCACTTATTCTTGACGTTCTGCTTCAATGGCTCCAAAGAAGGGAGAATCCCCAGTCATCTTCGGATGCGAGATCATGAGGAGAGGATTCAGTTCTTGCTCCGAAGAAATCAGGTCAGAAATCGTATTGGTAGAATTGGCAGGGCTGGAGTATCTGTTATGCGAACCCTGTGCTCTCATGAACAAAGAGGTCCAGGAATTCTTTGATAAAGCTAGAATAAATAGCTCAGGGGCCATTCTAAAGTCTACCGTGTCCGGGAAAAGATCAAAGTGACTGCCAAAAGCTTAGGAAAAGCTTTGAGGATTCCAAGATTGGAAAAAAGAGGTTGAGGAGGAAGACTTGACCGCTGAAGATCAATCTGTTGGATATGCCTGGTGTGGTCATAGTGGCAAGACCTACGAGTCTATCAAGAAGGCAGAATTCAACCAGAAGGGAAAGCTCCTTGCAGACATTATAGGAAAAGTACTGTTATGCAAGCATGGTTGCCATGATAGGATTTCAAAAGAAATGTTTGAAACAATGTGCAGGATCATTGTTTCAAAGAAGACGGACTGCAGAAAATTCTTATTCCATAGAATTAAGAACACCCTGAAGACCTCATCATATGGCAGAATCCTATCCATCTTCCTACTGAATAACCTTGGGGATGTAGTGAAGAGAAGCATGGGAGAACCTCTGAACTATTCAAAGAGGTTAAATTCAAAAATGTTGGATAGATGGGAGAGAGTCATCCCCAAAACTCCTAAGGATCTCCAAAATTCTACAAAAGGGAAGAAAAAGAAAGATGTGATATCTAATCACTCAGATAAGGAAGGATCCACAAGCAACTTCGAAGAAGACGGAGCCCCATCTCTACCAAACCCTGCTTTGATAGAGGGGGAGGTAGCTCAAAATCAGATGATCCCAGAGGACATGAGTGAACCTGCTCACACAGAGGTTCCTGAAGAAAGAAGAAGTCCCATTATGGGGAGTGATCCAGTTGAGGGGGAGTTCCTGATTGGAAGCTCAGCCCAAGATACTGAGAGAGTTGAGGGGGATTCACCACATGTGTGCTCAGCCCAAGATACTGGCAGGATTGAGGGGGACACCCATCTTGGGTGCTCTACCCTGGAGGATCAAGTTGAAGAATTTGCACCTGAAACAGAAATCCTAGAGAAGGATGCTTTAGAAAAAGATAATTATGAAAATGTGCCAGAGAAGGATGAAAGTTCTGATCCCCGGACTGGGCTTGACCTAGTTCTGATAAAAGGCAAGCAAGTGCTGGTGGAAGATGATGAGCAGATGCAGGTAAACTCTCCTGATCTTCTGACTCAAGATAGCACTCTTGAAGGCTCTCCAGAAGAAAATGCAGCTCCTGAAGTGGATGCAGTTGGACCGTCTGATGCGATTACGGCAAGTGCACCGGTCGTTCAAGTAATAAAATTGGGAGAGACTCCCTGAATATCGTTCTCAGAGGACTGCAAGTTGGGCTGTATGATTCTTGCTAGGGAATTACTTATATAGATTCTTATGTAATTAATAAAAAGAGGGGTTTTGATTTTGGTTTTCTTAGATTAGCAACAGTGAAAGAAAATGCGAGCCTAGAGCTCCGCTTCGCTTGTCGGCATGGAATGCAGGCCGCGATGCCGTGCTTCGGTGAGCTGGTGGATGAGAAGGCTAGCAGATGGATGTTTTGTAACCAGCGGAATGAGGGTCGTAAGCACCTCATCGTGGAACACGCAGCTAGCAATTGCTAGTGCGGTGCACTACAGAACGGTGGAGTGGATGGCGGACTAGGGCGCTCCTCAAATCTCATAAACCACAAAAGATCTCACAAGCATGAAATCATATTAACTATAACACAATGTTTATGAACATCATCCAGATTAACACACATACATGGAAAACTCTGAAGCAATGCGCAAGGGGAAAGAGATAACCGAAGCTCGAAGACTATGCTGAAGATTCTCGGCCAGAATCATAGGGTTGTCAAGCCTCATCCGTGCTCGGTCTTCAGTTGCGTCCGGGGTCCGGAGGAGCTGTCACCTTCCTCTACTTTACCCATCTTCTTCATGGTCTAGCTCGAGCTAACACTTGTTGGAACCCTGAATGCAGTGGAGACTTTCCATCTATGGCATTCTTGAGCTCATCGATGATGGAGGAGGCCAAGGAGAGAGCTTTGGCGAAAGATTTGCAAGACAAGGGTTGACGGAGCTCCTCCTAGGTCAAACGGTGGTGGAGAGGCAAAAATGGGCGGAAATGGCGGGCTTCGGATTTTTTCCCGCGGGTCCCTTTCTTCTCAGCGGATTTCCTGCTTTAAATACTAAAAACAGCAGAAATTTAGTCACGCACGGTCGAACGCACGACCGTGCGATTCCCTTGCATTATTTTAATGAAAAACAATGCCTTGAGGAAGAAGCAGCAGCGCCCGTGCATTTTACTCATGCATGGTCGAAGCTGGTCGTGCGTAAAAACGCACGACCCAATCCAGATTAGCTAAAAACCAAGCGCAGCAGGCAATCGTGTGTTTCCTTCGCACACGGGCAACTGCCCATGCGTAAAAACACACGAACAAAGTCAGATCACCATTTTGCTACCCAGAAGAAGGCACACGACCGCAGCCATCCGTGCATCAAGGAAAACGCAAGACCGTGCGATATAAAAAATCATGATTTCTGGTCAAAATGGGATGATCCAACCACCTGCAAGAACAACAATCCAGCTGGGAATACACTTCCAGCACTAATCAATCATAGAAAAAGGATTGGGGAGCACCATGTGCTTACCCCCAACAACATGGAGCGCAAATGCACACCAAAATGGGCCTAAATAGAGCGCAAAGCATGTAAGTGCGTGCAAGTGTGCATAAGAGAAATATAAGAAATAATAGCTCGAAACGGAGGTGCACAAGAGTGAAAACTAGCCCGGATTAGACCATAAAAGCGTATATAAATGGGACTCATCACCGTCCACTGATCACTCAGGCTCCCTGTTTTATATGATCTCAGCCTTGCTGAATGTTCAAAGGGAGAAAATAGAAAGTTTCATTCTACAAACTGTAGATGACCTAAGGAAAGAGATGAAGGCTGAGCTGCTAACTGTGAAGAATGATATACATCATCTCAACACTCAACAGACTCACTTATTTCACTTGGCAGCTCCAACCATGGAACATGTTGGTGAGGAGATCAACAAAGTTGAACATCAGTCTCACCAGCTCATTCAAAATCAAAGCACTATGACAAGGAATACTGAGCAGGCTCTTCGACAGATAGCAGGATTTATGAATGAAGACAGAGATCAAATTCTAGAGATATTAAATGAAAATACTCAGAGTTTAGATGAACATCTGTTAGAGGTAAGAAATAACTTGGATGAGGTTGAACAACATATGCATGAAAGGATGGATTTAGTACAAGTTACACTTGATGACCACATAGCTGAAGAAGTCCTAAAGGGGGAGAGAGCAATGATAAATGATGGCTCCAATCAAGCCATGTGGATAGTAAATCAAGTCAAGCAAGCCTTACAAAAGCCTCCCTTAGCTTTTGAGTTAGTAGAACCTTCTGAAAGCACTACATCAGAGGTCTATGGCATAGAAGTTGGAGAATCCGCTAGCTCCAGAAAAAGAAAAAGGACTCAGAGCAAGAGATGCAGGCAGAAAAGGCTTAGAGAAATTGAGCAGGATCCACAGTCATGCAAGTGGAGTCCTAACTCTAGGACTCTGATCTCAGAAGCATGGATGGAAAGTGGATACCCACAGGATGGGTCAGAGAGAGTATATTATTCTGCTAATTGGAACCTACACTCAATTCAGATGGAAAAAAGGAGAAATCACAAACTGGCATTTCCTCATGGTCCTCCTTCTCCAAAGAAGATCCCAAAACCATTCAGTTTTTATGAAAGGCGGGAGAAAAAAGGAAAAGGAAGTAGCAGCAGGATCTGAAGACCATAGAAAGTTTTATCAAAAAAATGACATGGGCAAATGATTGTTATATTTTTTCTTAAAACATTCTATACTTTATATCATGTTGATAGATGAATTATATAATACCTTCTAAATGTGTTCAAATTATGATTTCATTTATCTTTGACATGTAACATTGAAGTGAGTTATGACTTCTTCAAATAGGAGGAGATTGTTGGGAACTGTGCCCAGCAATATTCCTGACTTGAAGAAGTGCTCAAATCAATGATAAATGCTCTATGTATTTGATGATATAGCTTATTCATGATTGCATAAGATAAACCATCTATCAAGTAATTTTCTAAGTCTAAAAACATCAAGGACATGATATATTGTTGAGATAATCTACATATCGTTGAAAAGCATCAAAGTTACATCACTAGTATATAGACGATAAAAGTAATGAAAATTAAACAAGTAAAATATCATATCAAGACTCAGCAGAAGTATCGTGGGGAAAAGTATCATATTGTCGAAATAGTTTCGACGATATCTTCTTGATGAAGACACATCATCTTGAAGGGTGAAGAAAGTTTGTCGTGGATAAAGCTAAGTTCAGATATCGACGACGTCATCTTGAAGAAAGCATGTCCTGGATAAAGCTATGTTCAAATATCGACGACATCGTCTTAAAGAAAGCTTATCGTGGACAAAGCTAAGATGTCTCGACGATATCGTCTTGAAAAAGAAGTTTAACCTTGAATCTAAAATACATAACTCCTTAAGTCTTGAAGAAAGGTTTATATGGACAAACTTCAGCTTGAAGACCTCGTGTCGTCTAGAAGATCAAGACGATGTCGTCTTGAAGAAAGACAGCCATCCCGAAGAAAAATTCTAATTCTTATTGAAAGTAACGTCTCGGCGATATCATCTTGAAGAAGAAGTATTACCTTGAAGGTTAAAAGACATTACTTCTCAAGTCCTGAAGGTTGAAGAATGCTTATAGATGAGAAAGACTAAGTTCAAAGATCTCGACGATATCGTCTTGAAGAAAAGGTACATCCTTGAAGATTAATGACTTGATTCATTAAGTCATTAAGAAAGAGTCATGAAGACAAACATCAGTTTGAAGACCTTATATTATCTAGAATATCAAGATGTTATCATTTTGAAGAAAGGCTGTCAGCTTGAAGAAAAGCCTAAGTCATATAAAAAGGAATATCTCGACGATATCGTCAAGAAGAAGTAATATCGTTGAGATATTACATAAAGTCTTGAAGAAGGATGTATGTCGATGATATCGTCTCAATGGAAACATATTACCTTGAAGATTGAAGACAGATTGCATATAAGGAAGTATCTCGGCTATATCATCTAGAAGAAGCAATCTCATTGAGATAACGAGCCAAGTACTGAAGTAGAAAGTATATCGACGACATCGTCGTGAAGAATATCTGTTGATCAAGACGATATCGTCTTGAAGGAACAATACCGTCTTGATAGTTGCAGAGCAGCATTTAATGCGGCGGTTCTCTTGGTAATTGACATCTAGGGAAGATGCACGCCGCCCATCTTGTGCACCAATCAAGGAGTAATAAATAATATTTTATGTACAAAATATAGTCGTTGCACAATGTTTAAGGAAGAATTTAATTACTTCTATATTTTGCAAGTTCCAAGAACGGCAGGGCATTTATTATAATTAATTCTGTCGATTCTTTCAAATATTCTATCAGGCAAATTATGGATGATTTCTGAAAGGGCTTTTATGCAAAGTTATAGAATAATATAAAAGTGAGAAATTATCGATTTCAAAGCAGTTCTTAATACAACAACAAAAATCTGATCAGGAAAAGAAAAGAACAAGAAGAAAATCTTCATCACTTGGCTAATAAGACAAGAAGTAATCTTTCTCCTATACTAGAAGTGCATATATCATCAAAGGAGGAGATTCAGAAGAAAAGCTCAGTGATCCACAAGATCACAGAGCTTACATTTATAAGAAGAAGAAGAATCTGCTATTCAAAAAGCATACAACTTGAATACTTTTCTTCTACAACAGCAAACATATTTATACTTTTCTGTATGGTTCCTTGTGAACCTGAGTTTGGTAGGATCTTGTACCAGAACTGAGTGGTAGGGTTCTGTGTGAGCCTGAGATTGGTAGGGTTCTATGTGAGCCTGAGTTTGGTAGGATCTTGGTACAGATCTGAGTTTGGTAGGACTTGTAAAGTCTGAGAAAACTATTGTAAGGTTTATATAACCTGAGTGTAGGCTTTTCTGTGTGAAGGGCTGAGGTAGGATCCTTTGTGATCTAAGTTGTAAGATCTGTTGTATAGTGAAAAGATCTGAGTTTTGAAGAAGTTGCCTAATCTAGCACACTACTAGATAGGTGGGAGGGACAGTGGACTACCTCTAGACATATTATCTTGTAGGGAACCACTATAAAATATTGTGTGCTTTCTGTGTTGATTTTGTGTTGTAATAGATATAACTTAAAGTATCATAGAAATCAGAAAACACTTAATCACCCCCCCCCCCCCCTCTAGGTGTAGATCATTGACAACTGATATATTTCAGGAACTCACAAGCTTTTCGGACAATTGGGTATAAACCTCCGCTTCGCCTCGGTTCACCATCCCCGAAGTAATGGGCAGGTAGAGGCGGTAAATAAGGTTATAGTAAACTTACTGAAGAAGAAGAAGATGGAAATTTTGAAGGGGAATTGGGTGTAATAACTCCCCTCGGTCCTATGGGCCTTAAGAACAATGCCCAACTCAGCAACGGGAGAGACCCCGTTTAGGCTCTCTCGTGGATCGGAGGCAGTACTGTGGGTGGAATTCGAGGTCAAAAACACCTGGGGTGTAGCTGCAAAGTAAGGGGATGAAGAGTGGATGATGGTCAATGAGGAAGCACAGCGGATCTCCCTGGACATGTTTGAGGAACTCTGGGACCTGGCGGAAATTCGGCAAGAGGAAGTGAATTGTCAAATGGCCAGGTACTTTGATAAAAATATTAGAGTTAAACAATTCACCCCGGGAGACCTAGTCCTAAAGAAAGTCGACGTCGCGGTAAGATCATTAAATGTAGGAAAGCTCCATCCCAATTGGGAAGGACCTTATGTAATCCTTAAATCCCTGAAGTCAGGGGGTACTGCCTTCAAAATGCCGAGGGGACTCCCCTCAGTAATACTTGGAGTGGCGATGAGCTCAAATGTTTTTATCTTTAATAAATTTTGAGCATTCTTTTGGATAGGCTTTGCACTTATGTTTTGGACTTACACCTAGGACCCTTAGAAAATATGGTTTTTATTTTACCTCCCCCAAGAGAGGAGTCGTCGCACTAGTTCTCACATGCCGGCGAGCCAGGAGCCCCGGGTGGAAAGGGTGTTTTTGTTTGAATGCCCCGAGAAGAGACCAATGACCGGGCTCCTTGATGTCGGCAGAGATGATGCACTCACTCGAGAGGCAGGAAGTATGTATTTGTTAAGGCCCCGAGAAGAGATCGCTGACCGGGCTCCTAAATGTCGGCAGGGCTGATGCACTCACTCGAGAGGCAGGAAGTATGCTTTTTGTTAAGGCCTCAAAAAGAGACCACTGACCGGGCTCCTTGATGACGGCAGGGCTGATGTACTCACTCGAGAGGTAGGAAGTATGTTTTTGTTAAGGCCCCGAGAGGAGACCGTTGTCCGAGCTCCTTGATGCCAGCAGGGCTGACGCACTCAGTCGAGAGGCAATAAATATGTTCTTGTTAAGACCACCATGGAGGTGGAGTGGAAGTCTCGAGAGTCTGTCCTACGAGACTCCTTGAGTGTTATTCTCTTTGCTGGTCTCTTCACCTTCCCACCATAGAGGTGGAGTGGAAGCCTCAAGAGTGTGTGTCATGCGGACCCCCCCCCCCCCCCCCCCCCCCCCCCCCCCCCCCCCCCCCCCCCCCCCGAGTGTTATTCTCCTTACATCTTCCCATCATGGAGGTGGAGTAAAGCCTCAAGAGTCTGCGTACAGCGAGACCCCCCCCCCCTCCTGAGTGTCGTTCCATATACAAGATTCTTCTCAAATCCAACTAGAATAGAAAAATCGAGAGTGTGTCATGTGGGACACCCTGAGTGTCATTCCCCTGTCCAAGTATCTGCAGCTCAAGAAGTATGTGAGTATGTGATCAAGTGAGAAAGCGAGTATCTTCAAAAGTTGCAACATCCAAGACAACGATCACTCAAACTTGCCTCGAGCCTATAAGCCTAGCGAGCACTCATCATGATTGACCTATGAGCCTAGTGAGCGCTCATCATGATCGAGCCTCATGAACAGGCGAGCATGAAAGAATCAGGTAAGTAAAAAAATCTCATTTCCTTTCAGTAAGGACAGCATTACATACAAAAATAGTAATGACGCCTCGTATAAGGTCTGTCCAAAAATCTATACAATTCCAACAGGATTTGTCAAAAAGATTCTCACTGACTAGGTGTCCGAAAGTATCTAGTTGTCTACAATAATCACCTAGAGGGGGTGAATTGGTGAGTTCTATGGAATTAAGCGGAATTAAAATACTTTAAAAATATGCACACAGAATAATAGAGAACACACACACAGACACATAGATTTATTGTAAAACCCCCCTCCCGGAACACAAAACACGGTCGAGGGGAGTCTTATGCCTAGGACAGCCGCCTTGCGGAGGCGCCAGCTCACGGGCTAGCCACCTCCACATGACGCCTATCCTGCAATAAACTAAAACAAGAAGCCACATATAGCTATATATAATTCGCATATGTAAGTGTCCATATTTATACAAAAAGGTAGCTCCATGAGCTCCTGCAAAAGTAAATCAGAGTATCACAAAAGATGCCCAAAAGGGCTACAACTCAAAACTACTACTCACATCTGCCACTACCGGTACTGTAGGTATCGCTGTCTCCGGCCCTGTCATCCTGACCTGACTGTCCTCCTCCTGCGCCGTGCACTGAAGCTCCAGGGCGCACTCCTAAAAAGAGGAACGTAGCAACCATTAGTCATAAAGACTAAGTGGCTTCACATCCGCTCCCCCGGCGACTCCAAGGCACCGGGCGGTAGAATTGAAAATAAGCTGCAATATTAGCAATAGTATACAAAACAGGTGGCAGGAAGGGTTGTTCATATGTGTCGGTTGTATAAGGTCCCAAGTACTTGAAATATTCCTATCTAACATGTTCATAGTTATATATATAGCAGTAGTGACTATCCAAGCAAGTGTAAGCACAACAAACATAAGCTGAGTAGTAAAGAGCTGAATTGAACTTAACTTATAAGGATGCCCATACAAGCTTATAAGTTAAGGGTCTGCATATAAAGTAACTCATCATATAAAGGTGCCCATACAAGTTTATATGATGAGGGTCCAATGCGGTGCAATGCAATGATTATGATATGAATGCGGTGCAATGATTATGATATGAATGTGGTGCAATGATTATGATATGATTTGTTATGCAATGATTATGATATGATTTGCTATGCTGCATAGACCTTTAGTTCCCACTTTTCGAGGGTAGCTAACCACTCAGGCGCCCCCCGTCGTGGCCAGACGGTGGCAGTGGCACGGGCCTCGCCACTACTAGGAAGGTATGCACACTACTAGTCCTAGGCCTCTGTACGCCTCAACGCTCTTTGTTCATAGCGGAGTCCCTGCATACTGCTTGCCTTGCAAGTCTTTCAAGACACGGAAGGAGGTCTTTGGGTAGGTGAGCACCAAGTAGCCCTGCCCGACCGGTCTGAGTCTAACTGCCAGCTCCCGTCGGTGTGCCGACCGGCGAGCCCGTAGACCCGCCACCTACTATCCTCTACCGAGGATCACTACACAACCATGTATGAAAACCAGCACCTTCATACTGTCACGTTCTGCCCGTAGGCCCATTCACAACTTGTGCTCTCTAGCACCCATCATATTAACACGTTCTGCCCGTAGGCTCCGTTCGCCACAAGTTCAACCTAGTTGAACTATTCCCATTCTTGAGAGTTTACTACCAACGTATCATCCCGTTGTTTATCTAGCGAGGTGATGATTAATAGAAACACATCTTCCAAACATGCGCCAAGAGTCCCCAAGATAACGTTCGGGATTTCCAAGCATATCTCACATGTCATCGACATTCTCCTCTCGTACTCAATTTACGGCTCACTCTATCACAATGAGATCTTTATCGCATTTGAGGGGTTATCACCAAACCACACTCTTCGCTGGATTATCGGTCGATGTGCGCATTATTATAAGCATGTCGTCAAAGTCTTTATTCAATTATTCATCGCCAGGCCTCATTATCTATAACATGATTCATATATAACCTTAGCTCAATCAAGCTTCCGAATCAGTACCTATATCACAATTAAATTACTAAATAAAGGATTAATAACTTTGAAACTACACATCCAAAAATTACAAAACTTCACAGGGGTGTATATAATCATGTTATTAATTACTCCACCAATTTCATGAGCATCGAAGTAACATATTGCAAGACATTCAAAATATACTATAATCACATGTGTTATGACACAATTCAGTAAATCTGATATTCTAGAAGCTACACTCATCCAAAAATTATGATTAACCCTAATATGGGAATCTAAGAACGAGAGCTACAACTTTTATGTTTACCATAAAACCCAGGACCTAATGCTTCATACCCAAAATCAGTGTTGAATGCAATTGTACAAACCTGGGCAGAAATCAGAGAACTAAAACAAGGTTTAGTTTTCTGGACAGTCCACTCGACTGGACTTTCAGAGAGCTACAGGTCACCCCAGAAAATGTGTAACCTATCGTTGGAAAGCTCCTTTCAAGGGCTACAACTTTCATGTTGAGCCCAAAATCTAATTCTAGTGGGGTCAAGCCTAAAAATTGGCTTGAACCCAGCTGCGCACAATTCTCCTTAATGACCAAGAGCAAGTTACGAATACGTTTATCCCATATAATTATCTATCATAATGACAGAGAATTATTCATCACACTTATGCAAGTTATAATTAACAAATCCTATAACAGGAAAACTATTTCTCAATTCTCAAACCTTAATGACATATATATATATATGTATATATAATTTGAAATCCATAACAGGAACTATTTCTGAATTCCCCTAAATCCATAACAGGGATCATATATATATATATACATTAGAAATCCCATGAAAGGGAAACTATTTCTCAACCCTTGAGCATTAATTGATCATATATATATATATATATATATATATATGTATTTATATATTGAATTCCCTTAACAGAGAACTAATTTCTCCACTCTTAAGCATTACATGATCATATATATATATGTATATATATATGGAATTCCATAACAGGAACTATAATTGCAATATTTAAAACCTATTTCGAGCAGCACTATTCATCGTCATCCCAAATTGAAATTAGGGCATACCGCCTTCTCTCCTCCCGTACACCCTCACGAGGCCACCGCGTCTCACGAAACCGACGTCCCACGTTCGTATTGAAGCGGGGAGTTGATTGGGGGTATTTTCGCGGCGATCGGCGCCCTACGGCGAAAACCCTAACGCGGCCTTTTTCCTACGGAGCTTCATCACGCTCGCAAATCAACTAAATTGAGTTCGATATCTCGCCTAGCGGATCTAAGAAAACTAGCACCAAGGGAGAGGGGTCGGATGTCACCTCATTTTCCGGTCGCGGTTCGAGGTGAGCTTGCCGTGAGGAGAGCTGCTCGGAGATGCTCGGAGATGCTCGACCATGGAGGGTTGCCGGAGTAGGGGCGGCCATGGCTGGAGGTCTCGCCGGAGTAGTTCACGAGAGAGGGAGAGAGAGAGAGAGTCGGCTGGGGAGTTTGACGGCGGGCTGCTGGGAGGGATCGGGGGTTTTCTTTTTTCTTTCTAACCTAACCTACGCACATACATACATATATATATATATATATATATAATCGATTATGATTATTAATATTATTATTATTATTATCTTATTATTAAGATGCTATAGGAGGCGCACTTAGGATTACATTCAAGCGCACGCAGATTTCTCTAGGGATCTCCGAATCTGTCTCGGACAGGCTCATTACGACCGTCTTGCTGACACGCACCCACTGAAACAATCCGAGATCAATTTCGAGTTCGTTTGCTCATTTTATGCTTGTCGGAGCGTTTACGTCCAAATTTTACGTCGCACTAAAAACTCATCGAACGACGTCGGAATTCCAAACGGACGAATCCGTTGAACTCATATTATCTTTACGAGTCCAACAAAACTGATTGGGGTCCATTCCGAGGTCGTTTGATCGATTGCACATTTTTGGGTAAATGAGCTAATTGCAAATCACGTTATAATTTCGCCGATTCTTATCAGAATCGAGCGCGGACAGTTTCGTTGGCCTCGTATGGGTTTCACGAGTCTAACAAAATTGACTGCGGTAAATTCCGAGATCGTTTGGTCAATTTCACCATTTTGGATAAATATGATATTCGCAGACCACGTTATTTAAGCTAACGTACGTACTATAATTCCTTCAAGGCGGTACGCCTCCTTCGAGTTTTATCGCTCAAATTATGCCCTCCGGACGACTCGGATCCCGATACAGCAAGCATCGGGACAAAGAATAGAAATGGTACTCACCGCATCCGTCGAGTGCACTTCACCGGCTCAAGTGCAAGCCTGGCCCTCAGTACACCCCGAGCCCGAGTCAACTCGCTTGACTCAAAAACGCGCACAAGGGGTCTAGCTCGAATCGGGATGTTACAAATCCAATAAACGAAGAAACAATTTTGTCCCCAAAATTTAAGTTGGGGTTACGAGGGTCTTCCGGATGGGATTGAAACATACTCACCGTATGCTGCTACGGATGATTCACCCTTAACAATATCAAGCTCATTTATACATTGGGTCCAGATTGTGTGAGCGCTCTTGTCTTGTCCAGTCATACGAATTAATCGTGGCTCACACTATTTCAACCATAGCTAACAGAAACTACACATAGCCGTCCTAAACAAAAATAATTCAAACTGGAAAGATATATCGCTGTCCCAAATTAAAATATAACGAAACTGAAGATGTAAATCGGCCCCAAACCGAAATACATTATATATAATTTATATATATAGCAGCTCTTAGGGTTTTAATTGCATACAGCAGCCCAAATCTCCTAACATTTAATTCCAGACATTTCACGAACCAGGAGATTTACTTTAGCATAAAAACTAGGGAAATTCCGTAAAACTCCCAACACATAATCTCTAGCATAGACCAAGCAGCTACCAACATATTTCCCAAAAACTCTAGCATAAAGATAAAACCAGGAAAACCTGGAAGAAACCTGTAAGCATTGCAAATCATATAATCTAGAAGGGATTTCTAACACGACCAAGGGAATTCACCAAAACTCCCATCATCATCAAACAGCTGTTATTCATGAAACCAAGAAAACACAAAACAACTACTAACAATCGACTTTCCTGCCTACCATGAGTCTTCAGCACACTTCCTCGGTACTCTTAATTTGCTTACTATAACCATAAACCATATATGTCGTCCAGTGCATCGACACAACTCCTCTGAATTCCTGAGAATCAGAGGTCAAGTTGAGGGTAATCACATTTTCTCCCAGACAACACGTCGGACGAGGTCGATAAGACGACAAGGCTTCTACAAGGGTTTAGTGCACGTCTCGTGATTTCACATGGCCCGAAAATTACTACCCGCATTTAAAACGCAATTGTATGAATTTGTCAACTTAATAAATCACGCAACAATGCCTTAGCACCACGGGTGCTACAATTCCGTATTCTTTATCTTATAACGGACGATTGCAAACACCCCTCTCCGATCAAAAATTGATCCAGTTCCCACTTGACAAACTTTAAGGCGTCCCCCAAAATTTGTCACGCGGTCGTCAGATCGACCCTTGATCCTTGAGAGACACTGCAACGCTACATTACAGTTTACTTCTCTGCATAGTCTTCGGTTACAGTGAAGACCTGCTCATCCTTAAGGTACTCACCTCCAACCCTCTGGGAGTGAACTTACCCCAAACCAAAACTTGGTGTTCAATCAATCCCCCTCGCCTAAGATGAACACATTCATCAAGGAGTGCCAAATTCCAAATACCAAAACATGCAGGCAATTCTTTATACAACACACTACCTCTTAGTCAGGTGTTACTTTTATCTCGGGTTTTACATCATTTCATTTAAGGGCTCCTAGACCGTGAACATAAACCTTATCCAATGGTTGGGTTTCGGTACAGAGCCTTTAGAGGACTGCCTTGTTGAGGAAATACAATCACACGTACACCTGCAAGTATGTAGAGACATATTCATATCTTATTAAATGAGTAAATGCAACTTATCCTCAATATTCAATTCATATGTTCAAATCACGGCGCGTCTCAACACCCTTGACGCTCTCACCCGTATTGAGAGGTTAACACGAATCCAACCCTCATCGTTCACGTACTATAAAAATAAACAGGATCTAAGGGAAAGCGAAGTCGGAACATAAATAGGCCAATAAACGAAGGGACAAGCCCCCGCACGTTTTTGGACTAAATTTCTTCCACCGCCCATATGGTACATTTTTCTCACGTATGGGCACAAACCTTAAGGGTATACCTTCCTCGACTTAGAGTTCTTACCCTATAGATCCCCGCAACGACGCACTCATACACCAACCGGGATGATTTTCCCTTCGACACGAGTTATGCAGACTACCAAAAGTAGGGCATACTTCACGTATGATAAACAAAATAAAATCCACTACAAGCGCCCTACCAACCCTGCCAACAATCATCCATGGCATGCATGTTTATTTTATACAAACTCTTAGGATTTTAAATCATCAATCAAGTCATATTAATATTGTTGACTCCACCGCCTAACACTTATTAATTTTCCGATGTCAAGTAATTACAACACTAAAGGAAACGTTCACCGAGAATTTCCAACCTCAGGGGTAGTTGATCATCATACCCGCAATGCATGCGCAAAATTTTATTAACTTCCCAGTTATAATGTTATCACAACATAGCCGCATATCCCCAAAGTGTAAATTTACTACTCTCCTCGTTACTTATCCACACAATCTTAGAACAATATAAAGAAAATGATCATCTTCAAAAATGTTTTTCCTCTCTTATTCCGCTAATAAAATTCCTATCAACCCAAACATGGCCTTACCAGTCTGCTTTGCTTAAGGTGAATTAACTTCTCGAGGATCAAAACTTCCAATGTCAAAATTACAAAGATTCTAACTCCTCAAGGGATCCAAGACGGTACATAACTAGCCCAATAAACGAAGAGATTAGCCTCCATATCTCTTTGACTGAGTTTCTTCCGCCACCAATATAACACATTCGTCCCAACATGAGCCTTCTTTGGATCTGAATTCTTATCGTATCTTCTCCATATGAGACATTCTACATAAATCGAAGTGTGAGGTATCCTCGTAGAGTATAAAAGACATGCTTGGTGGTCTCTCACTAAGCTGGTAATAGACTACAAGCACCACTCTCATTGAAATTGGCCTAATTTTTTGTGTAAGGTGATAATATTACTCCATTTCTAGGGTAGAAATCTCAGGGTGTGAGTCTCCAGCATTTACACTTACGTTAAACTCTTCCCTTAGTCACTCAAGGTCACTTATTGCTTGGCCCAATCATCCCCAAGATCAGTATAAGGCTAGGATACGTCATGACCTATCCTGCTAAGTCGATCAAAAAGGTGTCATATGCCAAACCAACTCTGACTGTTGGAATGGGAAAACAAATTACTGTCTCGGGATGAGCCAGCATCTATACGTAAGGGTAAGAGTTTGGCTTAGGTTGGCACTTTCTATAAGAAAAAGTGGACATACTTATTGCGAATTACACATGGGCACACCACCGCTTCCGCTGCATCAGTTTGTCCTTAAACTGATCTAGCTAGCCGGGGTAGCCTAGTGGTCTAATGGACTTCTTTATCTCAGGATTGTTGCAAGCTGATACCATTTGTAAAACCCCCCTCCCGGAACACAAAACACGGTCGAGGGGAGTCTTATGCCCAGGACAGCCGCCTTGCGGAGGCGCCAGCTCACGGGCTAGCCACCTCCACATGACGCCTATCCTGCCGGCTAAACCAACTCAACAGCGCCAACCCATCAATAAACTAAAACAAGAAGCCACATATAGCTATATATAATTCGCATAAGTAAGAGACCATATTTATACAAAAAGGTAGCTCCATGAGCTCCTGCAAAAGTAAATCAGAGTATCACAAAAGATGCCCAAAAGGGCTACAACTCAAAACTACTACTCACATCTGCCACTGCCGGTACTGTAGGTATCGCTGTCTCCGGCCCTGTCGTCCTGACCTGATTGTCCTCCTCCTGCGCCGTGCGCTGCGGCTCCAGGGCGCACTCCTAAAAAGAGGGACGTAGCAACCGTTAGTCATAAAGACTAAGTGGCTTCACATTCGCTCCCCCGGCGACTCCAAGGCACCGGGCGGTAGAATTGAAAAGAAGCTGCAATATTAGCAATAGTATACAAAACAGGTGATAGGAAGGGTTGTTCATATGTGTCGGTTGTATAAGTACCCAAGTACTTGAAATATTCCTATCTAGCATGTTCATAGTTATATATATAGCAGCAGTGACTATCCAAGCAAGTGTAAGCACAACAAACATAAGCTGAGTAGTAAAGAGCTGAATTGAACTTAACTTATAAGGATGCACATACAAGCTTATAAGTTAAGGGTCTGCATATAAAGTAACTCATCATATAAAGGTGCCCATACAAGTTTATATGATGAGGGTCCAATGCGGTGCAATGCAATGATTATGATATGAATGCGGTGCAATGATTATGATATGATTTGCTATGCAATGATTATGATATGATTTGCTATGCTGCATAGACCTTTAGTTCCCACTTTTTGAGGGTAGCTAACCACTCAGGAGCCCCCCATCGTGGCCAGACGGTGGCAGTGGCACCGGCCTCGCCACTACTAGGAAGGTATGCACACTACCAGTCCTAGGCCTCTGTACGCCTCAACGCTCTTTGTTCATAGTGGAGTCCCTGCGTACTACTTGCCTTGCAAGTCTTTCAAGACACGGAAGGAGGTCTTTGGGTAGGTGAGCACCAAGTAGCCCTGCCCGACCGGTCTGAGTCTAACTGCCAGCTCCCGTTGGTGTGCCGACCGGCGAGCCCGTAGACCCGACACCTAATATCCTCTACCGAGGAACACTACACAACCATGTATGAAAACCAGCACCTTCATACTGTCATGTTCTGCCCGTAGGCCCATTCACAACTTGTGCTCTCTAGCACCCATCATATTAACACGTTCTGCCCGTAGGCTCCGTTCGCCACAAGTTCAGCCTAGTTGAACTATTCCCATTCTTGAGAGTTTACTACCAACGTATCATCCCGTTGTTTATCTAGCGAGGTGATGATTAATAGAAACACATCTTCCAAACATGCGCCAAGAGTCCCCAAGATAACGTTCGGGATTTCCAAGCATATCTCACATGTCATCGACATTCACCTCTTGTACTCAATTTACGGCTCACTCTATCACAATGAGATCTTTATCGCATTTGAGGGGTTATCACCAAACCACACTCTTCGCTGGATTATCGGTCGATGTGCGCATTATTATAAGCATGTCGTCAAAGTCTTTATTCAATTATTCATCGCCAGGCCTCATTATCTATAACATGATTCATATATAACCTTAGCTCAATCAAGCTTCCGAATCAGTACCTATATCACAATTAAATTACTAAATAAAGGATTAATAACTTTGAAACTACACATCCAAAAATTACAAAACTTCATAGGGGTGTATATAATCTTGTTATTAATTACTCCACCAATTTCATGAGCATCGAAGTAACATATTGCAAGACATTCAAAATATACTATAATCACATGTGTTATGACACAATTCAGTAAATCTGATATTCTAGAAGCTACACTCATCCAAAAATTATGATTAACCCTAATATGGGAATCTAATAATGAGAGCTACAACTTTTATATTTACCATAAAACCCAGGACCTAATGCTTCATACCCAAAATCAGTGTTGAATGCAATTGTACAAACCTGGGCAGAAATCAGAGAACTAAAACAAGGTTTAGTTTTCTGGACAGTCCACTCGACTAGACTTTTAGAGAGCTACAGGTCACCCCAGAAAACGTGTAACCTATCGTTGGAAAGCTCCTTTCAAGGGCTACAGCTTTCATGTTGAGCCCAAAATCTAATTCCAGTGGGGTCAAGCCTAAAA
The DNA here is from genome assembly GCA_033032865.1 of Dactylorhiza incarnata. Classification (NCBI taxonomy): domain Eukaryota; kingdom Viridiplantae; phylum Streptophyta; class Magnoliopsida; order Asparagales; family Orchidaceae; genus Dactylorhiza; species Dactylorhiza incarnata. The sequence continues at coordinate 18,291,886 of JAWHQI010000011.1, read as the reverse complement.
ATTGGCTTGAACCCAGCTGCGCACAATTCTCCTTAATGACCAAGAGCAAGTTACGAATACGTTTATCCCATATAATTATCAATCCTAATGACAGAGAATTATTCATCACACTTATGCAAGTTATAATTAACAAATCCTATAACAGGAAAACTATTTCTCAATTCTCAAACCTTAATGACATATATATATATTTATATATAATTTGAAATCCATAACAGGAACTATTTCTGAATTCCCCTAAATCCATAACAGGGATCATATATATATATATACATTAGAAATCCCATGACAGGGAAACTATTTCTCAACCCTTGAGCATTAATTGATCATATATATATATATGTATTTATATATTGAATTCCCTTAACAGAGAACTAATTTCTCCACTCTTAAGCATTACATGATCATATATATATATGTATATATATATGGAATTCCATAACAGGAACTATAATTGCAATATTTAAAACCTATTTCGAGCAGCACTATTCATCGTCATCCCAAATTGAAATTAGGGCATACCGCCTTCTCTCCTCCCGTACACCCTCACGAGGCCACCACGTCTCACGAAACCGACGTCCCACGTTCGTATTGAAGCGGGGAGTTGATTGGGGGTATTTTCGCGGCGATCGACGCCGTACGGCGAAAACCCTAACGCGGCCTTTTTCCTACGGAGCTTCATCACGCTCGCAAATCGACTTAATTGAGTTCGATATCTCGCCTAGCGGATCTAAGAAAACTAGCACCAAGGGAGAGGGGTCGGAAGTCACCTCATTTTCCGGTCGCGGTTCGAGGCGAGCTTGCCTTGAGGAGAGCTGCTCGGAGATGCACGGAGATGCTCGACCATGGAGGGTTGCCGGAGTAGGGGCGGCCATGGCTGGAGGTCTCGCCGGAGTAGTTCACGAGAGAGGGAGAGAGAGAGAGAGTCGGCTGGGGAGTTTGACGGCGGGCTGCTGGGAGGGATCGGGGGTTTTCTTTTTTCTTTCTAACCTAACCTACGCACATACATACATATATATATATAATCGATTATGATTATTAATATTATTATTATTATTATTATCTTATTATTAAGATGCTATAGGAGGCGCACTTAGGATTACATTCAAGCGCACGCAGATTTCTCTAGGGATCTCAGAATCTGTCTCGGACAGGCTCGTTATGACCGTCTTGCTGACACGCACCCACTGAAACAATTCGAGATCAATTTTGAGTTTGTTTGCTCATTTTATGCTTGTCGGAGCGTTTACGGCCTAATTTTACGTCGCACTAAAAACTCATCGAACGACGTCGGAATTCCAAACGGGCGAATCCGTTGAACTCATATTATCATTACGAGTCCAACAAAACTGATTGGGGTCCATTCCGAGGTCGTTTGATCGATTGCACATTTTTGGGTAAATGAGCTAATTGCAAATCACGTTATAATTTCGCCGATTCTTATCAGAATCGAGCGAGGACAGTTTCGTTGGCCTCGTATGGGTTTCACGAGTCTAAAAAAATTGACTGAGGTGAATTCCGAGATCGTTTGGTCAATTTCACCATTTTGGATAAATATGATATTCGCAGACCACGTTATTTAAACTAACGTACGTACTATAATTCCTTCAAGACGGAACGCCTCCTTCGAGTTTTATCGTTCAAGTTATGCCCTCCGGACGGCTCGGATCCCGATACAGCAAGCATCGGGACAAAGAATAGAAATGGTACTCACCGCATCCGTCGAGTGCACTTCACCGGCTCAGGTGCAAGCCTGGCCCTCAGTACACCCCGAGCCCGGGTCAACTCGCTTGACTCAAAAACGCGCACAAGGGGTCTAGCTCGAATCGGGATGTTACATTTATAGTGGTTCCCCAGAATGGGTACTCCACTTTTCTGCCTCGCCTATCTAGCACTTCGGGCTAGACTCGGCTACTTCACCAAACTCTGATTTCAACAAATCTTACACCTCGGAGTCTTCAACTCCTATAAGCTCGGAGACAATGTAACCTACAAAAACTCGGAGAACAACCTCTCCTACACTCGATCCTCTAATCTCGGATCTACAAAACTTGGAAATAAAACTTCCTACAAGAGTTGTACAAAGGGATATTTACAAACACAATAGATTGTAAATAATCTTCTTGGAAATCTCAAAGAGATTCAACTTCAGATCTGAGAAAAAGATTATTCTTCCTTGCTTAAGAGAGAAACTTGAACTTGAAGGTTGAAGGAGAAGAATAACTTGAGCTTTTGAAATCTTGATCTGAATCTTGAGAATCGACTGGATCTAAATGCAACTTTGAAGTATCGGAAAACAGAGACCCTGTCGAAACTTTTCTTTGAGATGAATTGTGAATCGAGTTGTCGGCGAAGAGTTCTTCCTGTTGCGAATATGAAAAATGCTGACAGAAATAAATGTGTGATTTCTTGATCTGTTTACGATTAGGGTTTTCTGAAATTAGTCCTTAAGTATTTATAGGAATTCCTCTCCTAACAGCTAGAATGAAACTTCAGGATGGAGCTCCATGAGTACTGTACATGAGCAGTGCCCTAAAGGAAAGCCGTCAACAAATTCAAAAAGAAAATCTGTTAAGCCCATTCATCGAGTGTTCACTTGATATCTCTAGATTACTCGACGAATCATCTTTAACTACTAGACGAATTATACTTGGCTGAGATTTGAAATAGAATGAATCTTCAGTTCAGTGATCATAAGACCTCTCAGGAGTATTCGGCGAATTCATCGAGTATTCACGAGAAATCAACAGATCTTTCAACGAATATTACTTGGCCAAAACTGGAAACAAGATCTGATACTTTCAGAAATCTATCGAGTAGATTCGACGAATTGATCGAGTGCTCACGTGAGATCTCAACGAATGAAATGAGTCTTCACGTGGGTACTCGGCGAATTTTACTTAAGTGAAATCTTGTCAATACAGAATCTAGCAACCAGCTTCTACTTGATTCTCCCCTTGCTCTTGGAAAAGAAGTACACCCCAATAGAGAGATTACACATAAATCAACACTATGACCTACACAATGAAGAATTACATTACATAGTCATGTGTTTTATGATCCATTGTAATCTTACATTGGTTTTTACTTAGTAATTAAAATCCCGCAACAACATAACCTAAAATGCAGCATCAAATACAAATTCAATTCATCTTTGTTCAATGGGGACTTCTGTAAATCAAGAGTATTGTGGATACAATACCCAGCAGCATCATCGTCCCCTGCATCATCCTCAACATTCTGGTCATCATCGGCTTCTTCATCCTAATCCCTGCTGAAGTACTCATCGTCATCCTCATCCTCGCCCTCCACATCCTTGGTATCATCCTCATCATCGTCATCTGACTTGGGAGGTGAGGTGTGATCTAGAGAATGGGACTCTTCTGTGAGTAGTCTCGGGATGAGGTACATCACTGTCAAGCTGCTCACCTCCAGTACAAGGTAGTCGTCGACCTTCGGCTTTTTCAGGAGAAAATTGGCAGTAGCTCGCGCGATGTCGAATACGCGAAATCCCATCCGTGATTATCCAGATCTCTTGCCTTCCTTGGAGGGGCCCACAAGTGATGGTTGTTGATCGAGCGGGTGAGTTTCTAACTCGGCAACTTTTATTTGAGCGACATCCAGAGCTGCTCGGAAATCCTCCAGGTCCTGTTCTAGCTTTGACACCTTCTTTGTAGTATCGATCTCAGCAACCTGCAAACAAGAAAAAAGTAGTCAGTAAGATGGTTGGCGAGTATCAAGAAGCGGCAATTTGGAAGTGTTTTAATCAAGCAGAAGTTACTTAATAAGGCATGCACTTGGCGTCTTTCTCCCCAAGCTTATGGATAACCGTGTCCTGCACCTTGATCTTCGCCTCAGTAGTAAGTAAGTTCCTCGCCATCTAGTGGGTTAGCTCTAGAGATCGTAGGAGCGATCGCGAGGATTGGTGCGCGAGATGCTCCGAGGTGACATCCAGGAGGGATTATGCATCCTCGCAACCATACAGAGTGAAGACGACATCATACACCTCACCATTATCCTCCCAGTCTTCTGATCAGGGGGCAGGTTGGTGTTGAGAATTACCTCATTCTCTCCTTTGGCCCAAGTAACCGGTGGGAGACCATAGGCATCCTCGTCGCTCCCCCTTCGCTGATGTTGGGATGTAGGTGGGGATTGCCGGGATCTGACGAGCCCGCATTTTCACCGAGGTCCTTCCTCGCGAGTCTTTTTCTCTTCCTCGTGGGTTCCTTGTCCTTGCCCTTTCCTTTTTCTTTTTTCTTCTACGAGAAATCGCCTCTCTTTGGCGACTAGTCCCCACTACAGATGGCGAGATTCTGGCCTCCATTGTGATGTCATCAGGAAGCGACAATAGGTATATCAAGGATTCTGGTGACTCATCATCACGTGGGTGAATCCTTACACCTTGTTGAGAAGGAGTGGCCTCCTTCGCCACTGGAGAGGCTCATGCAGAAGAATCCAAGAAGTTGTATAAGGTGATAAGATGAAGTTAGTCATCAAACTAAAGTGAATGCGAGTATGACAGATGCTCGCCCAACCATAACCTTCACCAGGGAAAATCCATCCCAGCTCATTGGCGCGTTGTCGCTTGATGAGTAATTTATTTACTCATCTTTTAGTTTAGGTTTATTATGTTTTTATATAAAATTATGTTATTTTTAGGAATTGTATCATATAAATCCTTCCATTGTTATTTCATAAGCTAACTTAAGTTTATTTTGTGTTTTCAGGTTTTCTGGGCTGTTTCGAGCAAAAAGTTAAAATTACACGCCCCAGGTCACGGACGTGACCTAGGGCGTGACATGGCCGAAACGCTCGCAATTACTCCAGAAGGCGCCCTCTCCGCTGCCGCTTCTATCACGCCCCTTACACGCCCTTGGTCACGGGCGTGACCAAGGGCGTGTAACACCAAAAATTCAGCTATTTAAAGGGAGCTTTTCCAGATGTTTGGGGACGAATTTTGGGAGTTCTAAGTTTATTTTCTTGCATTGCTTTCATTCTTAAGCTTGTAATCTTCTTTCTTAGCTTGCACTTTCATTTCAGGTTTGTAATTTCTTGTTTCCTAGTTGTAATTTCCCTTTCAATTAATAAAATAGCACTTTACTCTTATTCTACTCTCAATCTTCATTATGCACCTCTTGTATTTCATCAATTCCTCCATCACCATGAGTACCTAAATTTCATTAGTACTCGGCCGAGATGATCCAAGGAAAATATAATTCATAATTCAGTTTAGAACTTCTTTTTCTCTTATTTAGATTGTTTAAGATTTATCCTTGAATTTATATTAATTGAGATTATATTATCGATATATAATCTCATTCTTGTTTTCGTAGTCAAATAATCGAGAAGTTTTGAGTTCGAATCGATCACTTCAAGGATAAAGAGATTTGAATGCACTCCTCGAGAGAGGACGGCATAAATCTCCCGGATTGGAGTTATATCCAATAGAGGGGTTCACTTCGATAAAGCGAGCTTTAGGGGTTTCGATTCTAGAACGAGAGTTCGATTGATCAACCTAAACTCAGTTAGGCGTATCCTCGAGAGAGGTACGTTCATAAATCAGGAACCTCCATGGTCAAGCATTTCTTTTAAAGAGGATTAGAAGTTTTATTTCTTTATTTATTTATTTTTTTCAAGGTGATTCAAGGTTGAGTACTAACCTTTAATTCATTAATTTAAATAAGCTATTTCTCTTTTTTCGCAACCAACCAACCACAAATTCTATTCGATAAAATAATAGAGATTTTCCGAAGTAAGAGTACTCAACCGCCCCGAGTCTAATACGACCTTGTTTTAATAACCTATACTACATTCGATACGGTACACTTGCCGTTATCGTTTGCGGATATAGTTTTGCGCATCAAGTTTTTTGCGCCGTTGCCGGGGACTCGGTTGATATTTCGAAAACCGAAATATCTATTAATTTTATTTTATTTTTTTTCTTTTTCTTAATTTTAAGGTGCAACTAAATTGCTGGAAAGGACGCTTTGGGTTTGAATTCTCATCATAGCCTCTAGTACCTTGCAAACCCTTCACCGGGTAGATCTTGGGAAGTCCAGGACTAATTTTAATTCACCTAATAATAATAAAAAAATAAAAATCTAAAAAAAATATAATAAAATAAAAATAAATTTATTTATCTAAAATCTTATTTTTCCCTTTTTCTTTTTCGGCTTCTTTTCTTTTCTTTTGGTTTATGACCCGAGGAAACTCTTCAATTGATTTTGAATTTGGTTTTGATCCGGAAATCGAGCGCACCTTGCGGCGACGTCTCCGATTTAGTGATCTACCAATAATTCGCGAAGAGTCAGTCGGAGAGACTAACGAAGATATAATGGGTGACCCCGACCATAATGAGGCTCCGCTACGGACTATGTCCTATTATGCGAGGCCAAATTGGGAGGGAACACAATCAAGTATTATTCGCCCGGCAGTGGCAAATAATAATTTTGAAATCAAAACGAGTATCATTCAAATGGTACAGCAAACCGTCATCTTTGACGGGTTACCAGATGAAGATCTAAATTTACATTTATTGAATTTTTTGGAAATCTGCGACACGTTTAAAATTAATGGCGTCACCGATGACGCCATTCGTTTGCGTTTATTTCCATTTTCTTTGCGGACTAAGGCCAAGCAATGGTTGGGATCTCTTCCTAGAGGTTCCATCACTACATGGGCCGAAATGACGGAGAAATTTTTAACTAAATATTTTCCTCCGGCGAAGTCCGCTAAATTACGTACGGACATTCTCTCGTTTACACAAATAGACTCGGAGTCTCTCTATGACACATGGGAGTGCTTCAAGGAATTATTGCGGAGATGTCCTCACCACGCCCTTCCTTTATGGCAACAAGTTCAAACATTCTACAATGGTTTGAATCTCCAAACGAGGCAGATGATTGACGCAGCAGCTGGGGGAACTCTAAATAACAAAACCCCAGATGCCGCTCAAGAGCTTTTTGAGGAGATGGCCATGAATGCTTATCAGTGGAATGCGCCACGGTCGCGTCCTAACAAACCGACCGGACTCTTTGAAGTCGAGGCCACCCCGAATTTAGCATATCAAGTAGAATGGCTTACTAAGCAAATGACGGAGATGTCTGCTTCCTCCGCCATTAACGGGGCTAATAATCATAATAATAATAATTATAATAATAATTATTATTATAATTATAATCAAGAACAAGATGATTATATGGGGAACTCCTATCGTCCTTCTTATAACCCAAATAATAATAATCTTCCTAATAGTTATAATCCGGGTTTAAGGAACCACCCGAATTTTTCATGGAGCAACCCCAATAATGCTCAACGCCCCCCACAAGTGAATCCTCCTGGATTCGCTCCACCATAACCACCAAGGGCCCCTTCACTTGAAGACGTCTTCACCAAATACGTCGCTTCTACTGATGCCAATATCCGGAACCTTTCCGGATCTATTAAAAGCCTAGAAAATCAGATTGGACAACTCGCCAAGATGTTCTCCGAACGCCAGCAGGGAGCTCTACCGGGCAATACTGAGCCCAATCCACGGGAGAGCGCCAACGCTATAACCCTCCGCAGCGGAAAGGAGGTAAAAAGTTCAAATTTGGTCGAGCCTAAGGTAAACGTTTCAACTCCAACTCCGCCTTTAAACTCTTCTGATTTAGCTCCGCGCATTATTCAAACGCCTTCTATTCCATATCCTTCTAAATTACAAAATGAGCGCAACGAGTAGCAGTATAAAAAATTTATAAATATTTTAAAACAAATACAAATTAATGTACCATTTTGCGAGGCACTCTCTCAAATGCCCAAATACGCGAAATATCTCAAGGATTTATTATCAAATAAAAAGAAACTTGAAGATATTTCGCGTATTTCTCTTAATGAAGAATGTTCGGCAATAGTTCTTAATAAATTACCGGAAAAATTAAATGATCCGGGACGGTTTTCCATCCCGTGTTTGTTCGGAAATTTACTAATTAAAAACACCTTGGCCGATCTAGGGGCGAGCATAAATCTTATGCCGTTCTCCTTATTTAAGAAGCTTGGTTTGGGCACCCCATGCCCAACCAATATAAGCATCCAACTAGCGGATCGGTCCGTAAAGTATCCAATCGGGATCGTTGAGGATGTGCTAGTGAAGGTTGACAAGTTTATCTTTCCGGTAGACTTTGTCATCCTCGATATCGAAGAGGACGCCAAAGTACCACTCATACTCGGCCGGCCCTTCCTAGCCACCGCTCGAGCTATAATTGAGGTAAGTAACGGAAACCTTCTCCTACGAGTTGGGGAGGAAGAAGTTATTTTTAATATAAATCAATCAATGAGAAATGCGTTTCCAAACGACGACTCTTGTTTTACTCTAGAAACAAATTTTGAAGAGGAAATAACATCGTTTTCTGAAATAATTTCACCTTTATTTGAAAACCCGGAAATTGCAAATTTATTTTGTTTAGAAGAAAAAACTCGGCCAACAAAATTTGAAGAAGTAAACTTAAATATTTCTAAAATAAAAACATCTTACGAGGAGCCACCGAGTTTAGAACTAAAACAATTGCCGGAACATTTAAAATACATATTTTTAGAAAAAAATTCAAAACTGCCCGTAATAATATCTTCCGCACTTAACGATTCGGAAACTTCCGAATTAATTAAAATTTTAAATAATCACCGTCATGCAATTGCATGGCAAATTTCGGATATAAAGGGAATTAGCCCCTCATTTTGCACTCATAAAATAAATGTAGAAAATAATTCTCGCGGCGCTATTCAGCCCCAACGACGCCTCAACCCAAATATGAAGGACGTCGTTAAGGCCGAAATTATAAAATTATTAGACGCAGGAATTATTTATCCGATTTCTGATAGCACTTGGGTTAGCCCAGTGCAAGTCGTGCCTAAAAAGGGAGGAAAAACGGTAATCACCAACGAAAATAATGAGATGATTCCGACCCGTACTGTTACGGGTTGGCGTGTATGCATCGATTACAGAAAATTAAATGATGCTACGCGCAAGGATCACTTTCCGTTACCATTTATTGACCAAGTTTTAGAACGCTTATCCGGTCATTCGCACTATTGTTTTCTCGATGGTCTTTCGGGATATTTTCAAATCCCAATTGCCCCCGAAGATCAAGAGAAAACCACCTTCACTTGTCCGTTCGGCACCTTCGCATATCGAAGAATGCCGTTTGGACTTTGCAACGCGCCAGCTACATTCCAAAGATGTATGTTGGCAATTTTTAATGAACTTATCGAAGACGTCATGGAAGTATTCATGGATGATTTTTCTGTTTTTGGCGATTCTTTCACTAATTGTCTAAATAATCTTGATCGTGTTCTTCAACGCTGCGAAGACACGAATTTGGCACTCAACTGGGAGAAGTGCCACTTTATGGTCCGAAAGGGGTTAGTCCTCGGACATAAAGTTTCTAGTAAGGGGATCGAGGTCGATAGGGCCAAGATCGAGGTCATAGAAAAATTTCCCCCTCCTACCAATATAAAATCTATTAGAAGTTTTCTAGGACATGCGGGTTTTTATAGGCGGTTTATAAAAGATTTCTCAAAAATTACGAAGCCACTAACTCATCTCCTAGAAAAAGAAACCGCGTTTAATTTTGATGAGGAATGTTTAAAAGCGTTTAATAAAATCAAAAATGAACTAATCAAATCCCCGATTTTAATCGCGCCAATATGGTCTCTTCCGTTTGAAATCATGTGCGACGCTAGTGATTTTGCTATAGGTGCAGTTTTAGGCCAACGGGTGAATAAACATTTTCACCCAATCTATTACGCAAGCAAAACGCTAACATCCGCACAAGCAAATTATACAACAACGGGGAAAGAATTTTTGGCTATAATTTTTGCGTTTGATAAATTTCGATCATATTTAACGCTTTCAAAAGCTATTGTTTTTACAGATCACTCCGCTCTCCGGTATTTACTACAAAAAGGAGATGCAAAGCCTCGACTGCTAAGGTGGATCCTCCTACTACAAGAATTCGATTTGGAGATCCAAGACAAAAGGGGAGCGGAGAATGTTGCGGCCGATCACCTCTCACGGTTGGAGAATCCGGCTGCAGGAACACTAGTGGAAGCCGAAATTAACGACAAATTCCCTGAAGAGCGCCTCCTTGCCATCGAAAAGGTAACGACTTCTTCCACCCCTTGGTACGCGGATTTGGCCAACTATTTAGTGGCCCGGGTCCTACCAAAAGATTTTTCAAGTCAACAAAAGAAGAAATTCTTTTCAGATTTGAAAAATTATTTTTGGGAGGACCCCTTTTTATTTCGTGTCTGCGCGGACCAAGTGGTAAGAAGGTGTATTTCGGGCGAGGAAGGCGCCCAAATTCTGTGGCACTGCCACGAAGGGCCAACTGGTGGCCATTATCAAGCGAACCGGACCGCAAGAAAGGCGCTAGAGTCGGGCTTCTATTGGCCCACCTTATTCAAAGATGCTCACAATTTCGTGAGTAATTGTGATCGGTGCCAACGGTCAGGTAACATTTCTAACCGGGACGAAATGCCCCAAAATATTTTTTTAGAATGCGAAATTTTTGATCTTTGGGGAATAGATTTCGTAGGTCCTTTACCCTCCTCTTTTAATAATAAATATATCCTTGTTGCGGTCGATTACGTGTCAAGGTGGGCGGAAGCACAAGCTTTTCCCACCAACGATGCGAGAGTCGTCGTCAATTTTTAAAAAAAAATTATTTTCACGATTTGGCACACCCCGAGCACTAATTAGTGATGGGGGCACACATTTTTGTAACCACCAACTTGCTAAAATTTTAGCAAAGTATGGAGTCACCCACAAGCTATCTACCGCCTACCACCCACAAGCAAATGGCCAAGTGGAGGTGGTGAACCGTGAACTTAAAAGAATTTTAGAAAAAACTGTGTCCGTTAATAGGAAGGATTGGTCGCTAAAATTAGACGACGCTCTATGGGCATATCGGACAGCGTACAAAACCGCCATCGGATGTACACCGTACCGATTAGTCTACGGAAAAGCTTGTCATCTACCGGTGGAATTAGAACATCGTGCCTTTTGGGCGCTAAAATTTTTAAATTTGGATTTAAACTTAGCCTCCGAGCACAGAAAACTACAATTAAATGAATTAGACGAGTGGCGCGCAAACGCTTACGAAAATAATAAGATTTATAAGGAGCGCACAAAATTTTATCATGATAAAAAAATCAAAAATCCAAAAACTTTTTCACCGGGAGACTTAGTCCTATTATTTAATTCAAGACTTAGGCTTTTTCCGGGTAAATTAAAATCACGATGGTCCGGTCCCTTCATAGTTAAAGAAGTTTGGTCATACGGAACGGTGTTAATAGAGCACCCGGAAGAAGGCTCTTTCAAAATCAACGGACAACGCTTAAAATTATATCACCCGGGCGACCCAGCGCCCGGAAACATCGAAACCATTCACTTCCAAAATCATTAAAATTACCACTTAGTCAAGCTACGCGACGGTAAACAAAGCGCTCTTGGGAGGCAACCCAATGTTAACCTCTTTATTTTTTTCTTTCTTTTCTTGTTTGTTTTTTCTAATTTAACTCTGCAGGTGTTCGACCGGCAACCCCGACTACCATTCAGGGAAGCCCTCTTTACACTTTAGTAATTTCTCTTGATTTTTCTTTATTGACATTTTTTTTGTTTTATCTTTCATACTTAGTTTTAAACATTGGGGACAATGTTTAATTTTAAGTATAGGGGTGTAGCATATGGCTTTCTTTGTAGTTTTACTTGAAAAATAAAAAATATATATAATAATAAAAAATGTAATTAAATTTCTTGGAAAGGACGCTTTGGGCTTGAATTCCCATCATAGCCTCTAGTACCTTGCAAACCCTTCACAGGGCAGATCTTGGGAAGTCCAAGAACAAAAAAAAATCTATTAGAAAATGTTCTTTTTATTCATCAAAACTCCCACTTGCTAAATTGTAAGTTCTAAGTAGACTGTTTTTCATATGGACTAAAAATAATTTTGTGCTAGAATAGTTTTTGAAACTTTAGAGTAAAATTGTTGACTCATGTAGTGCTCCTAGTCATATGCTTGTCTTTGAGTAGTTTTGGTGTAAAATTAAATTCTTGGCATAGATCTAAAATTATGTTTTATTAATTTGCGTAGTAATAATTTATTTTACTTTTAAATTCGAATCCGGTCTTATCCAAAATTAGTTTAGGTGAGTGTGTAGAAGATTGTTAGAAAGCTATTACTCAAATTGAACAAAAGTGTATCCTTTCTCGATGTCTAGAACTTGCCCCAAGCTATTTTCGAAACATGTGCGCTTTAGACAAATTAACTTTACGAAAATGATTTAGGCCTTTCTTTCGATAGTTTGAGCCTTTGCACCCAACATAGATTTACCACCATTGTTCACACAAATTTGAGCCTTACACCTTTATTTGATCCACCCTCATCATTTCGGCACCAAAGCAGCCCAAAACCCAAATGAACACTTTGAAATTTTGAGCTAAATTGAAAAAAAAAATATTTGGGTACGATTCTATGAAAAAATTATGGGTATCGATTCAAAAAAATGTGTTTAAATCTCAAAAAGCAATAATCTCATAATGATATGCGGCCTAGGTATGTACATGCATACTTGGAATGATCCCAATTATGAAGATTCATGATTTAAATAAAAGAGTATGAGAGTGTTTCCCCTTTGAAAAAAAATGCGAGTATGGGGGTAAAGCTTCATTATTTTGTGGTGGCAATCATTTTCTTTTAGCTCAAAAATTTTGTTTAAGTGGAATGCGCCTTCATGTTTATCATTGTTACCTCACCCTTAAACCCATGCCTTAAAATGTACCCTATTTAAGTCCTAAAGATCCATAGAGTCGATTTAGTTCGAAGTGTAGTGGAGAAAGTGCAAACGGGCAAGCCTATGGCCGTCGACATTGATGGATTTCTTTGGAGGCCACCACGAACGTCTACATCTAGTAATTTAAATCTCAGCAATCACGCTATTTTCTCCCTTCACATAACTTTTTGAATGACCGTCGACTCATCTTTAAAGTAATGATAAATAATTATAACGCATTTTTGAAGTATTTCATAAATTAGCATTTATGCCAAGAACATCTTTTTACTAAAATATCTACACATGCCAGCATATTACTTCGCATTTTACTCTCTAGTCTTCATAATTCTATCTTGCATTATTTTTTCTTACCCTTGTGAAAAATGGATTGCTCGGGACGAGCAATGATCAAGTATGGGGGTATTTGATGAGTAATTTATTTACTCATCTTTTAGTTTAGGTTTATTATGTTTTTATATAAAATTATGTTATTTTTAGGAATTGTATCATATAAATCCTTCCATTGTTATTTCATAAGCTAACTTAAGTTTATTTTGTGTTTTCAGGTTTTCTGGGCTGTTTCGAGCAAAAAGTTAAAATTACACGCCCCAGGTCACGGGCGTGACACGGCCGAAACGCTCGCAATTACTCCAGAAGGTGCCCTCTCCGCTACCGCTTCTATCACGCCCCTTACACGCCCTTGGTCACGGGCGTGACCAAGGGCGTGTAACACCAAAAATTCAGCTATTTAAAGGGAGCTTTTCCAGATGTTTGGGGATGAATTTTGGGAGTTCTAAGTTTATTTTCTTGCATTGCTTTCATTCTTAAGCTTGTAATCTTCTTTCTTAGCTTGCACTTTCATTTCAGGTTTGTAATTTCTTGTTTCCTAGTTGTAATTTCCCTTTCAATTAATAAAATAGCACTTTACTCTTATTCTACTCTCAATCGTCATTATGCACCTCTTGTATTTCATCAATTCCTCCATCTCCATGAGTAGCTAAATTTAATTAGTACTCGGCCGAGATGATCCAAGGAAAATATAATTTATAATTCAGTTTAGAACTTCTTTTTCTCTTATTTAGATTGCTTAAGATTTATCCTTGAATTTATATTAATTGAGATTATATTATTGATATATAATCTCATTCTTGTTTTCGTAGTCAAATAATCGAAAGGTTTTGAGTTCGAATCGATCACTTCAAGGATAAAGAGATTTGAATGCACTCCTCAAGAGAGGACGACATAAATCTCCCGGATTGGAGTTATATCCAATAGAGGGGTTCACTTCGATAAAGCGAGCTTTAGGGGTTTCGATTCTAGAACGAGAGTTCGATTGATCAACCTAAACTCAGTTAGGCGTATCCTCGAGAGAGGTACGTTCATAAATCAGGAACCTCCACGGTCAAGCATTTCTTTTAAAGAGGATTAGAAGTTTTATTTCTTTATTTATTTATTTTTTTCAAGGTGATTCAAGGTTGAGTACTAACCTTTAATTCATTAATTTAAATAAGCTATTTCTCTTTTTTCGCAACCAACCAACCACAAATTCTATTCGATAAAATAATAGAGATTTTTCGAAGTAAGAGTATTCAACCGCCCCGAGTCTAATACGACCTTGTTTTAATAACCTATACTACATTCGATACGGTACACTTGCCGTTATCGTTTGCGGATATAGTTTTGCGCATCATCGCTAGAAGACAACGTCAAACTTGCGACCTCTGAAAACTTTGAACAGTTACTCCCTCGGTCCTTCTAGCAGGGGGGAGAAAGGCATCCTCGGACGACTGCTGGGATTGGCGAGGAACCACCTCAAAGTCATCGCTGACGATGACTAGTAGCTCGCCCCAGCAATGAAACTTGTTCATCGTGCCGACCAAGGTGCATATGTGGTTGCATATGAAGACAATGCCTTCATTAGTCGCACCGAACGCGAATATCTTCCAGAAGACGGATAGATCGAAGGCAATCTTCTCATACCGAAGGAAGTAGAGGAAGTCGATGATCATCGCAACCCCGTTGGGATTGATTTGGGCGGGGACTATCCCGAAATAGCGAAGTACCTGACAATACTCTGGCAATAGTGGAAGTCGCAGACTGACTTTGAAGTGGCAAATAGGGAGGATGAGCTCATCCTCCAGAAAGGTGTTGAGTTGTTCACTTTGGCGAGGAAGCTTGCCGAGTATCTCTCCAGCAGGAACCTCTCCTTGAAATCCTCCAACCCTTTTGGTCAGTGGCCGACTTCTTGAAAGTCATCACGATGAAGTTCCTCGCTTGGACCACCCGTCGAGCAGCAACATCATCATGATCAGTCATCTTTGCAGTGTGCGAGTATATAAAGAACGCGAGCAGTAGTTGGCGAAAAGGAAATCGACTGAAGATACTCGCAAGAGGAAGAGGCAAGTCGACAATAGCATAATAAATACATCCCCCTATATTTGTAAGCAGAGGCCAAAGGGGGTGGATAGATAATCGCATTGTGATAAGCACGTGGGTGGAAGGCGTTTAGCAAGCAGCTCAAGAAGTTGCCTTCAAAATCATCGCTCCTAAGAAGTCGCGAACCTAATCTCGTGATAACCTTCGTAATAGTATTGGAGAAGCTCGCCAAGTCTACGCGCCGACCTGGCACATATACTCGCCAAATTGAAGAAAACAAAACACAAGCAACATCGCAATCATCACAGAATCAAAGACAATAAATTCAGAAGCGGGATTAATGCTCGCCAAATTAGATTACAAATTGAATATTTTTTCCCACGGTGAGTACATGAAGAAGAAGAAGAAAGCAAAAAGATTGAAGAAAATTCCTAAAGCGTGAGGAGGTTCCCGCGCCGTGCAGAGGGTTGAGGAATTTGCCTGACCCACCCCATATCACGTGCCAACAAGCTCTTCATGATAAAGCCCCTGGCGGTGTTCTATCATCACCACCCGCCATTCAATCTTGTTGATCAAGTGGAATAGAGAATCGCCAACCAGCCGCTCCTTGAATTCTTCCATTTTAGATACTCGCACCTCTAGCATGGAGAGGCGGTGATGGGGATCGCAAATGGACAGTTGGTCGAATTTTGCCTCCAACTCGAGGTAGGCGCGAGCATTCTTTTCTGGATACTCGAGGAGCGGAATCCCGACGGCGTCGATCAGCGGGCCTCCAGGAGTTGAAGAATGACCTTTAAAAAAAAGATAATCATCCAATTAGCGAGGATCCCGACAAAGAAGCAGCGACTATCCAGAAGCAAGGAATTACTAGGGCACGCAGTGTGAATCCTCGCTTCACGATGAGGACTGCGAGATCGATCCCGGCGAGTAGTTCATTCCCGACAAGAAGAAGGGCTATGATGAATCGAATCTCGCCACCCTAACGAGGAACCCCTGCGATGGTCCTTATCCATTTGGACAGAGCATTGTGGCGATGATCCACGTCGCCTGGAAAGTTCAGCGGAATGTCCCTAGCCATGACCATCAAATGCTTTCCCTCGCTCGTTAAGCGCAATGAGGTGTGAGGATCTCCCGTTACCCCTGCATTGCGATGATCCCACAAGAGGAACCCCGGGAGTGGAAGACGAGGAGGGGAGGACATTGGTGGGAGCGGAAGGCTTTGTCGGGACAGGAGGCGGCAATGGAAGATTGCTCGCAGGCAGCTGTGATGTGCTCGCAGGCGTTAGTTGCAAGATGTCCGTAGGTGGCAGAGGCAGGTTACTCGCTGGAGGAGCATCTTTGTTGCTCGCAGGCAGCGAAGGTTTCTTGCTCACCTCGGGCTGCATTGTTTTACATGGAGGACGTTGTTTATTTCTCGCAGGAGGAACCTGCTTTCCAAAAAACTTCGAGGAAGAGAATCCAAAGGGAATCTTCCCGCCGCAGAGGTTGAGTCAGACGTATTGACCAGTTCGCGGTCTCTGTTAAGATTCGGGAGCGAATAAAGGAACTGATCGCAGAGGAGACACCGCCAGATGCTCGCCAGGAGTTCCAGTAGTCGGTGACACTGCAAAGAGAAGGAAGACCATCAGCATGAGTATGGCGAATTTAGTGACGATCTAAAATTTGAGAATGAAGCCCTAACCTCATGAGACAAGATCTGGTTGCATTTGCGTCCGGAACCTGGCAAGGTTCACAACTATTGAAATTTCAGAGATGGATCAAAGACAACAGCGGAAGACTTCAATTCAATTCAAAACAGTTAACCAGTGACAATGAAGGCAAGAGAATCTCAATTGACTACAATCTTATTACAATGCATTGCATATATGGCGAAACATGATTTATAAGAGAAACACTTAGATGAGAAGAACAAGCAACACAGCAAGCATCTAGCGAACACAAAAGTGAGACCACCCAGACCTCTCAAACTAAGCAAGATCGTCGGCTTCCCTGAGACCACACAAACAGAACAGGTCGCTGACATGTACTCTGCCAAACCGCCAATCATAGACCGAACAATCTGCTTCTTATTGAACTGCTAAAAAACAAGACTGTCTGCACTTCTTGATCGCCCAGACCGCACGGTTTCAAGATCACAGAAGTAACCCACGAACACAAGATGAAGAACTGCTCACTTCTGCAAGACCGCAACTCAAGACCGCCTAACCGCTTAAGGTCGCCTGATCAACTGAGTCTTCTGCAGACAGGCCAAGAACTTCAAAACACAGTTCGCCCAGACGAGACCGCTGGCGAGCCGGTTTATTCAAAGCTGGAAAGAAGGAAGAATGTTGAAGGTAGACCGTTGGCTGCTAACCTGCAACATAATAAACCTGTCAACACTCTCAGACCGCGCAACCTCAAAGATGAGGCCGGCACAATCAAACCAACTTTAGTTCTTACAGTTCTTGCATATGAATGGCTAGCCCTGCCCCTCTATTTATAGGCAAACGAATGGATGTCGTCACCGCCCGAGAGGGATACGCTCACCTTCCTTATTGAAACACGCGGTCTCCAGAACCAGACCACGCGGTCTTCATAAGACCTTTATTATACTTAAGCAAAACTATCCAAGTAAGACAACTTGCCAAGAACAACCCGACAGACCGCCCGGTCTCTTATAAGAACAGACATATGAGCTCCTGACTGATCAAGAGCAGACTGCCAGAACCGAGCTCATACAACCCGCCTGGTTTCTTATAAGATCGGAGCCACATGAACATCCTGACATACCACAACTGTCCACCAGAACGAACTCATGCAGACCGCAGTACCAGACCGCCGAAGCAACCTCTAGTACAAGACCGCCTGGTCTAAACCAGAACAGGAACACTTGGGCACAACCGGCAAACCACAACAGTTCGCCAACACCAGAGATGCGTGATCTCAAGCCAGATCACCATACAGGAGCTCGCGTGGTCTTTGTAGTCTCCATATTCAGACCGCCCGGACACTCCACTTCCACTTCAAAAATTTAACACTCCCCTTTGAATTGGTAAGTGGAAGTCAGCCCAAGTAGACTCCTCAGCCGATCAAATAGTCCCTTCGACAACGGCTTTGTAAAGATGTCCGCAAAATTATCCTTGCTCTTCACATGCTCAACCATAAGAGATCCCTCCAACACCTTCTCCTAAATGAAATGATGTTGAATATCTATGTTCTTGGTTCGCGCATGACAAACTGGATTGTTCACTAGTTTGAGGGCACTCTCATTGTCTCCCCGAAGCAGAGTAAGACCTCGCACTTCCCTATGAATGTCCTCCACAAGCCTCCAAAGTCAGATGGCTTCCTGAGCTGCCAAAGCTGAAGCTTTGTACTCCGCTTTTGTGGTAGAGATAGACACAGAATCCTGCTTCTTGTTGCACCATGATATAGCTATAGAGCCTGTCATAAAGACATATCCAGAAGTCGATCTCGGATCATCTAAATCTCCTCCATAATTAGCATCCATGTATCCATGCAAGCAAAAGCCCGATTCCTTCCCATAGAAGAGACCCAAATCATAGGTAGACTTGACGTACTTCAGAATGCTACTAGCCGCCATAAGATGAGGTTTCCGAGGCTCTTCCATAAACCGACTCACTCGGCCAACTACATAAGAGATATATGGCCTTGTGATCGTCAAGTATATCAGACTTCCGACCAAATCCCGGAACACCAAAGGATCAGAAAGAACCTTTCCCTCATCGCGTCGAAGTATCGTACCAACCTCCATTGTAGTAGAGTTGCTTTTCCCTCCTTCCATGCTGAATCACTTCACAAATTGATCTGCATAGCCCTTCTGGGAAACAAGCATACCGCCCTCTTTCCTCTCCACTTCGAGTCTAAGGAAATGGTGGAGCTCACCCAAGTCATTCATCTCAAATCTGATAGCTAACTCAGCACGAAGTCTAACTACCTCCACTTCAGAATTTCCCGTGACGATCATATCGTCAACATATAACAACACCAAGACCTGAAGCTCCCCCGTCTTCTTTACGAACAAGCTTTAATCAGAATCAAAAGCAAAGTAACTGCAAAACTGGAGGTATTCTGCTATCTTGTCATACCACGCCCGAGGCGCCTGCTTCAAGCTGTAAAGAGCCTTCTTGATCTTCCACACATGTCTTGGGTAGACTTCAGAAACATACCCAGGTGGATGATCCATGAAAATGTCCTTGTCAATCTCACCGTAAGGGAAAGCATTTTTCACGTGGAGTTGCCAAATTTTCCACCCTTGGCAAGCTGTCAATACGATCACCACCCGAACTGAAGTCATCTTGGCAACAGGTCTTAAGGTTTCTTCATAATCCTCCTCGTACTTCTGAGAGAATCCTCGAGCTACAAGATGAGCCTTGTATCGCTCAATGCTACCATCAGCCTTCTTCATTAGATTGAAAACCCACTTGCAAGTCACTGGAGTAACACCCTCAACCTTAGACACCAAGTCCCAAGTCTCATTCTTCCTGAAAGCAGCCATCTCTTCATCCATGGTCTCTTCCCACTCCTTGACTCCAACGGCATTTTCAAAATAAGATGGTTCTCTCTCATCCAGGGGACCTGCGAAGAAACTTGAGACGAAGCTCACTAAGTTTTCCCCTGTATACCGATCTGGTGGAATGATAATCCTCTTGGACCTCCTCGGAGCTTTACTCTAAACCACCTCTTCGGCTACCTATTCTGAACTAGCTCTCCTTTCAAGCATACTTGGAGCATCGCTCCCCCTGCTTCCAGAACCTGAAGCACCTGACCCAGAGCTAGAAGTACTTGGAGCACCTAGAGAAATAGGCAACTCCACCAGAACCTCCTTAGTAGTTTCTTCAAGTCCACCATCTGACCTACTTCCTTGTAGCTCAATTGAAGAGCTACCATGGTATTATGTCAATTCATCAAATACCACATCCCTTGATACCACAGCTCTCCGTGACTCTGGATCTATGCATCTCCAACCCTTCTTCCGGTCATCATAACCGACGAAGACTAGCTTCCTTGCTTTCGCATATAGCTTCGTTCTGAGGGCATCAGGAATATGCATGTAGCAGAGATATCCGAACACTCGAAGGTGTTCCACCGTAGGCTTTATCTTGAACATCAACTCATGAGGGGTCTTCATGTTAATTGGACTAAGAGGCGTCTGATTGATGACATAAGTTGCATAAGACATTCCCTCTGAACAGAGGACTTTGGGATACTCTTGGCATGAAGCCAACATGTGCAGGTCTCTGTCAGATGACGGATCTTCTGCTCTGCAACTCTGTTCTATTGTGGAGTGTGAGCATAAGAGAGCTCTCTCCGGATGCCATGCTTTCTAAAGAAGTTCAAGAACACATTTGAGGTGAACTCCCCTCCATTGTCGGTTCTGAACTTCTTGATGCGCAGGTTAAGCCGACTTTCCACCAGCTCCTTGAACTCCACAAATTTTTCAAAGGCTTCTGACTTCTCCTTCAGAAAATATACCCAAGTATATCTAGTGATGTCATCAATCAAGTCTAGCATATACCTGCTACCTCCAAGACTGACTGTTGTGGTAGGTCCAAACAGATCACCATGAATACACTCCAATGGTGCTTTGCATCTACTTTGTGATTTGTCGAATGGAAGATGTTGAGCCTTACCATATTGAAAACCTGCACAAACATGACCTTCACCAAAAGAAGACAAGCTAGGAAGACCTCTCACAAGGCCTCTTCCCTCCATAGCTTTCAGCTTCTCCATCCCAACATGTCCAAGTCTTTCATGCCAGATAGCAGCGCTATCATTAGTCCTCATCTTATCAACTTAGGAACCTGTAGATAAAACAAATAAGTCCTTCACCCTTCTTCCAACATGAGTGACATTTGCCTTCACCGCTGACAAGTTTCAAAGAAACTTCACTTCTGTTGGACCAAACAGAACGTGATAGCCAGCATCAACAGCATTGTTCACCGAGAAGAGATTTTTCTTCATCCACGGAACATGATAGACACTCTTCAACGTGAGTGGACCTCTATATTCGTTCAAAGAAACTACATCCTCCATCTCAACTGTATGTATAGTATTATCAACAGTTATGATAACATCATTACTTGAGTATGTCTGCAAAGAAGAGAACTTCGACTCGTCTCCAGTTAGGTGATGACCACAACCCGAGTCCACAATCTAATCATCCTGATAGTTGATAGAAGCCAAAGCCCGAACACAAGTGCCCGTTATAAAATCTCCATCACCCCATCTATCTCCTGCATTGGAAACAGCTTCTTCTTTTCCTGCAGCATGCCCTGACTGAAGATTAACTCTACAGTCTCTCTTGAAATGACCAAGCTGATTGCACTTGTAGCACCTTGGTCCTTCCTTATTCTTTCCATCATGCTTAGGAGCATTGCTCCTCTCCTGCTGATATGAAGTTGAAGGTCCATCGCTAACAGATGACTTCTTCTTCTTCTCCCATCTCTTCTTCTTGCCTGAGTATAGAACCTCACTTTCTCCCCCAGAGACAGATATACCAGTCATTTGCTTTGCCAAGATCTCTTGCGAAGCAAGCAAGTTCTCTAGCTCTAGCAACGATGGCTGATTGGCCCAACCTTGCACAGAAGTGACAAAGGCTACATACTCCCTCCGCAAGCCGCGGATTATGTGCCTCTTCAACCTTGCTTCTGAAATAGGTTCATCCGGGTCCAAAGATGATATCTCCGCGCACATGTTCTTCATCTTCAAGAAGAAAGTTAAAATGGACAGATCCCCTTGAGTTGCTTTCGCCAACTCATTTTCAAGAAACTATAGCCGAGCCATGTTCTTCTTGTTGAACAAGTCATCCAAGGCTGTCCAAATCTCAGCAGCTGGCCGACATCCAATTATGTGGTCAAATAGCTCCAGAATGATAGCACGCTTGAGAGTTAACTCTGTCTTAGCATTTGTTCTCTTCTAAGCCTTCACCTTCTCAGCATTCCCTTCAGCAGCAATAACTTCCACTTCTTGAAGTTAGTCTGCGTAAGGAGCTCAATTCCAAGACCTCTTGTATAACCTCCTTCCATTTCAATCACACTGGTTAACAACTTTTCAGAGACTGAAGCAAGATTCTGTGGCTGATCACTGCCTCAAACCTACCTATGGTACCATGTTAAAGTTTTGGAGATGGATCGAAGACAATAGCGGAAGACTTCAATTCAATTCAAAACAGTTAACCAGTGACAATGAAGGCAAGTGAATCTCAATTGACTACTATCTTATTACAATGCGTTGCATACATGGCGAGACATGATTTATAAGAGAAACACTTAGATGAGAAGAACAAGCAACACATCATGCATCTGGCGAACACAAAAGTGAGACCGCCCAGACTGCTCGAATTAAGCAAGATCGCCGGCTTCCCTGAGACCGCACAAACAGAACAGGTCGCTGACCTGTACTCTGCCAAACCGCCAATCATAGACCGAACAATCTGCTTCTTATTGAACTGCTGAAAAACAAGATTGCCCGCACTTCTTGATCGCCCAGACCGCACGGTCTCAAGATCACAGAAGTAACCCGCGAACACAAGATGAAGAACTGCTAACTGCTGCAAGACCGCAACTCAAGACCGCCTGACTGCTAAAGGTCGCCTGATCAACTGAGTCTGCTGTAGATAGAACAAGAACTTTAAAACACAGTTCACCCAAATGAGGCCGCTGGCGAGCTGGTTTATTCAAAGCTAGAAAGAAGGAAGAATGTTGAAGGTAGACCGCTGGCTGCTAATGTAACATCCCAATTTGAGTTAGATCCCTCGAGTGACATGAGTCACTTGGAGATGATTGGGCTAGGCAGGAGTCTTGAGATCCTATTGGTGCCATGGGTGTGCCCTGACCTCCAGGAGTGGGGGTAACCCTCACCCTTGGAAGATGAGAAGCAAATGGACAAGGAATGGATAGCAAGGCGCTAGCACCGGCGATATCTTTAGCTAGTGCCGGCGGTAGCGGCCAAATCGGAACCCGTGACATTTTCCATGGTGGATGGCCTAAGGTACCTAAATCTAAGATAATGGAGGAATTAAAGGTCAATAATCGGCTGGCATAAGCCTTGGAAGTTGGATTTCATTAAAAGCTCTTTAATGCTCTCTCTCTCTATCTCTCTCTCTCTCTCTCTCTCTCTCTCTCTCTCTCTCTCTCTCTCTCTCTCTCTTCATTTTCTCTTAAGCAGGAGTGGGCTGAAATCTCTTAATGAAATGACTATTCATCTTCTTCTTCCTCATTCTTCTTCTTCTTTCCTTCATCTTCATCCCCATCCCTTAAGAGGGTTAATTTAGGGTTCTTGAAAGAGCAAGGTTGGAGAAGGATTGGACCCCGGCCGACCACCACCATGTCGCCATCAAGACGTGCTCCAACCATAGACGAACAAATAAGGTGACTTCCGACCCCTCTCCCTTGGTGCTAGATCATAGAAGAAAGTAGGAGAGGTGTTGAGCTCAAAAGAGCTTGGCTTGTGAGCTAATGTAGATTCTTATGAAAAGACCAAACCGGAGATTCCATCTTAGGGCACCGATTGCTGCGAAAGCTCCTTCAATCATTTCTTCTCTCCAAAAGGAAGAGATAGGATTTGATTTTATGAAAAGCCATGGTCATATGAGGGGGTATTGGAGGAGAGAAGATGAAAACCCTAATTTCATAATTGGGGAAGATGATGAATAGTTTAGGGTGAGAAGAGCCTTTAATTGTAATTGTAGACTCAAATCATGTTGATTATATTCACTTGAATAGAGATGAAGGTCTAACCATTTGGAAAGAGAGAAAATGGTAGGTGTTTTGGAGTTGGTCTGCCAGGGAAGATTGATTGGAGGTGAGGAGCAGATGACCTGCTCTCTGTTGGCGAGCGCCCGGCGGTAGCGCTACCGCCGGCACTAGCAAATCAACTTTTCGGCGGGAAGGGAGAACTTCCCGTCGACCCTTGAGATCGACGGGAAGGAGGTTGATAGAAATAGCTAGAGCCCGGCGGTAGCCGTATCGCCGGTGCTAGCGAGTCGAAGGGACGACGGGAAGGGATAACTTTCCGTCGACCCTTAAGATCGACGGTAAAGAGGTGCGATAGAAATAACTAGCGCCCGGCGGTAGCCCTACCTCCGGCGCTAGCAAGTCGATGGGTCAACTGGAAGGCATGACTTCCCGTCGACATCCAATGTCGACAGGAAGGTGCATCGACTGGATCGCTAACGCCTAGCGGCAGCGCTACTGCCGGCGCTAGTAAACAGAGAACTTTTGTGTTCTACTCCTTGTTGTGGTAGGAGTTCCTGGAATCCCATGTCAATTGGGTGAGGTGTAGATGAATTTTATGATCTTGATATGGGGCATTTTGATGAACAATTGAATCAAGAATTCAAGGGACTCGTTTACCTAAATGCTCCCACCGGTTGATAGTCTATCGGATGATTAGGCTTGTGATAACAATATGTAGACTCTTGTTGGATTTTATAATCTTGGATAAGTAGTAATGGAGATATTACAGTTTCATTCGATAACGTGAGGGAGATATAAATGCCGAATGTGATGGCCGATCGAGTCGAGGTGTTGTGTGAATCGTGAACACACTAGTGTGGGTAGGAGATAATAATCCCAGATTTATTCTGTCGAGATGTCTCCCCAGATCAATCGTCAATTGATAGTTTATGTGGAATCGTAAAATCATAGGGGTAAATTAATGTTCCTATCACGTGAGATCCACTGGATGGTTTGGATGAGGGATAACCCTACAATAAGGTTGGTACCTTGATTGTGCTATAGCACGTTCTGATCCGTGCATGAGGATTGGATATTGGTGATACATGCGAACCTACTTGATTAGTAGGACATTAATATGACACCGTGACCACAGGTAGTCCTGGAGGATCGGGTAGAGTAATTTCCATGTTTTGGCGCACGCCACCGCACGAGAGTTACAATAACTCAGTATGGGTAAAAGCGTTGGCTTGATGTGGGTTAGAAGATATGGTTATATCTTATGGTGATATGTTGGGAGGCCCGGTCGTTGGGGGCCTTGGATGCAGGTTAGCATCGGTTGATCTAGCATGATGTGAAAAGTGAGAAGACTCCTTCAGTGAGTCCTTTGGTGCTTGATAGCACAGGTTGCGCATGGGAATTACATGAATGTGCATGGTTTACACATGATGGTACAAAGATCCTGGTTGGAGGATTACTTGTGGGAGGTCTACGGGCTTGCTAGTCGTGACACCGACAGAAGCCGGCAGTTAGACTCTAGACCGGTCGGGCTGTGTTCTTGGTGTGCACTTCCCAAGACCCCTTCCGTGTTATGAAGACTCAGCATGTTGCGAGCAGTACGCAGGGGCTCTGCTATGTTTTCTTAGCATTGAGGCGTATATAGGCCTAGTTCTAGTAGTGTTCATACCCGCCTAGTTGTGGAGGAGCCCATTCCACGGTCTCATTCTGGCCACGACGTGAGGTGCCTGAGTGGTTAGCTACCCTCGAAAAGTGGGAACTACAAGTATATGTCGACAAAGCAAAAATGCATAGGTGAGTTCATCATATCATAATCATTGCATTGCATTCATCCTATCATGATCATAGCATTGCACTGCATCGGGTCCATCATATAAATTAGTATGGGCTCTTTTATATGATGAGTTCCAAATTGGAAACCTTAACTTATAAGTTTGTATGGGCATTCATATAAGTTAAGGTACATTATGAACTGCTTACTTCTGTGATGTTTCACTACTTGCTTATACTCTGCCATTGTCATATTACTTATTAGTTGTACTTCTTATACATTGATACACTGCAGAGATTATGTCTTTCCCTGTCACCTGCTTTTGCTACTACTGACTCTATTGCATCTACTCTTCATTCCCTTTCGCCTGGTGCCTTGGAGTCGCCCGGGGAGAGGATGTGAAGCCACTTAGTCTTTATGTCTAACGGTTGTTACACCCCCAGTTTTAGGAGCACACTCAGGTGGAGCAGCAGCGTTCGATACAAGAGGATAGCCAGGCCAGGGTGATAGGGCTGGTGACACGATACCTTGGCTACCGGTAGCGGCAGATGTAAGCAAGTGGTTAGAATGTAGCCTTAGGTCAAGTTTATACTCTGATGATTTGCAGGAGCTGGTATAGCTTCCTGTCACTTTGTACTGTATGGACATTATTACTTAATGGTGAATCAATGGCTTGTACTGTTTATATTATTGATGGGTTGGCATGATGATATGTGAGAATAGCCGGCAGGATACGCGTCTTGTGGAGGGGGCTAGCCCGTGTGCTAGTGCTTCCGCAAGGCGGCTGTCCTGGGCATAGGACTCCCCTCGGTCGGGTATTGTGTTCTGAGAGGGGGGTCTTACAGCTAACCTGCAACACAACAAACCTATCAACACTCTCAGCCCGCGCGACCTCAAAGATGAGACCGGCATAATCAAACCAACTTTAGTTCTTACAGTTCTTGCGTATGAATGGCTAGCTCTGCCCTCTATTTATAGGCATACAAACGGATGTCGTCACCGCCAGAGAGGGATACCATTACCTTCCATATTGAAACACGCGGTCTCCAGAACAAGACCGCGCGGTCTCCATAAGACCTTTATTATACTTAAGCAAAACTATCCAAGTAAGACAGCATGCCAAGAACAACCCGGCAGGCCTCCCGGTCTCTTATAAGAATAGGCATATGAGCTCCTGACCGATCAAGAGCAGACCGCCAGAACCGAGCTCATACAACCCGTCCAGTTTCTTATAAGATCGGAGCCACATGAACATCTTGGCATACCACAACTGTCTGCCAGAATAAACTCATGCAGACTGCAGTACCGGGCCGCCGAAGTGACCTCCAGTACAAGACCGCACGGTCTAAACCAGAACAGGAACACTTGGGCACAACCGGCAAACCACAACAGTTCGCCAACACCAGAGACGCGTGATCTCAAGCCTAATTGCCATACAGGAGCTCGTGTGGTCTCTGCGGTCTCCATATTCAGACCGCCCGGACACTCCACTTCCACTTCAAAAATTTAACAACAATATGATCAACCTGTTGTACGGGAGGGCGAGATACATCGGGAGCAGGTTGCTCGGTATCCTCACTAAGGCCCATTTGTTCGAGCATCTCACGGGTACTCGCGGGACTCTCAGGTTGGTTAGCGGCTGGCGTGGCGAGATTCTCTGGAGCGGGTTTCTAGTTCTTCTTCTTCTTTGCGACCTTCATTTTCTTCTTTTTTAGGTGCGAGAATCTCTGCGACATCATCACCCTCGCAATGACATTTGTAGGTGTTCGGCTTCAAGAATTCCTCCAACTCAGCAATGCTCACCTGAAGTTATTCCTCGACAGTAGGCGACATCTCGAGCGAGTTTGGAGAAGGTGCTCAATAAGAGAGACACCTCCTACTTATAGAGGTCAAAAGTCGGCCAAACGGTGTCGAGTATGCTAGATACTCGTTAGTAGCATCTCGTTGAATGGTGGGTTGAATGTTTCTTTCCGAGCTCCTTCGTAGCTCGCAAAGAGAGGGGATGGTGTATAACCCGCATTCGTCGAGGGTGGACCCATTCAGGCCACGTGTGTAGGAGTCAATGGTCAAAGCAGAAGTCAAAGTCAAAGATCAAGACCAGACCAGCCAAGAGGAACAGTTGAAGGCCTGAGCGAGTATGTGCGAGCATCATACTATACTTGCTAGGTGGGCGCTATAGGAGCTACTCGCCAAAGCCGCGTGAGATCCTCTCATAGTCACGTAGTCGTCGAGTCCAGTGAGGCAATCTCGCCGGGTTGGGCCTGGTTATAAATAGACCCCCCCTGTTTGATTTGCCTATAAATAGCACCTCAGAGGTACCAGGAATCGCACTTTCGGTTGAGCTTTTGGAGCCCTTTTCAAATACTTGGACCATGAGATCTTGATCATCCTCCTTGGTCACCATTTTAGATACTCGCCAAATAGGTGTCTTCCTCGTACACTGCTCGGCCATTTTGGTGTTGGAGGGAAAGTTTCTTCTAAATTTTTGGGTATGTGGTGGGACCTCCCCGCCACAGCACTTGGGGTCCTTTTCAAGTTCTCTTAGTCTATTTGTCCTTGCCCTTCGATCCGTGGAGTTGGATTGTCAGACCGGTAACCTTAGGCTGCCTAGATCCGAATATTTGGAGCCGGGATTTTTCAGGCTTCAACAAACATGAAAGTCGATCGAGTTCGGAATTATTTAGGGTTAAACTCGAAGGATTCTTATATCTCCAAGTTAACTCAAATTATAAAGCAGTAGTGCAAAATAGAATAATAGGATAAGACATCGAACTCAATCACACCGCTCTAACATGAGAGTTGATCGAGTTTGGCATTATTCAGGGTTAACCTCGAAGGAATCTCTCATCTACAACTTAACTCTAAATTATAAAGTAGTAGTGCAAAATAGAAAAATAGGACAAGGAATCGAACTCGACTACACCGCTATACTAACATGAGAGTCAATCGAGTTCGGCTTTTTTTTAGTGTTAACCTTGAAGGAATCTATCTCCTCCAGGTTAACTATAAATTATAAAACAATGGTGCAAAATAGAATAATAGGTCAAGACATCGAACTCGACTGCACCGCTTTACTAACATGAGAGTCGATCGAGTTCGACATTATTGAGGGTTAACCTCAAAACAATCGCTCATCTCTAGGTTAACTCTAAATTATAAAGTAGTTGTGTAAAATAGAATAATAGGCAAAGGCATCAAACTCGATCGCACCGCTCTATTTAGGGTTAACCTCGAAAGAATCTCTCATATCCAGGTTAACTATAAATTATAAAGTAGTATAGCAAAATAGAATAATAGGCCAAGACATCGAACTCGATAGCACCGCTCTACTAACATGAGATTCTGTCGAGTTCGGCATTATTTAGGGTTAGCATCGATGGAATCTCCCATATACAAGTTAACTCTGAATAGGTCTTATAAATAAGCTATGATGCACAATAAAGCTAAATCAACAATAACTTAAGGTGTTATAAATAATGTGCATAAGTAAATAAGGAGCATCAAAAAGGACAGTAAATAACAGAAATAAGAAGCAATTCTGTATAATTGAAAGTCTCATATATCTGTGATTCCATCTCCATTCCAAAGAGGCATCCTCATTTCAAGAAAACATCTTCATTTCAAGGAGGCATCTCTGTTCATAGGAGACGCGTTCTATTTTCGTCGTATCGGATTTAACATTATTTTGAATTTCAGAATCTGTCGGGTTTCATGTTGCCCGAACCCGTTGATTATTTAGGTTGCCCTTTCTGAATGGTATTATTTGGTATATGAAAATGGTATCTCATTTCAGGGTCTTGGTTGTCCGAGCATTTATTTCTTTTAATTAATTAACAAGATTTTTGCCTTTAATAATTTATTAAGACACCGAAATACCGAATATAACCAGAAAAATCCTGAATTTAAACAATAGGTCCATTATAGGCTTATTAACCCCCATTATTTTATCAAGGCAGTGGTTTTTAGATTTATCTCCTCATAAATTATCTACTAATATTTAGCATCCTTTTAATTTAGTAAAATACCAAATCTTATTAGAAAATTACCAAATTAAAAACAAAGGTTATGATTTACCTAATAAATTCCCCATAATTTTTCGAGAGGTGTTGGACGTCAGACTTAGCCTAAGCTAAATTATTAACCCAATTTAGCCACAAATTAAATTCTTAAAATTATCAGGAATGGTTATAAAATCTTCAAAATTTTCCATAGGATGTAATTCATCCATACCGATCTACCACAAATATTTTAGGAATTTTGTTTAAGTATTTACTATGTTAATTTAAAAATATAAAATTGATCTATTTTTAATTATTTAAAAATAGTAACCCACCTCCAAAAATCAACCAGTTTTTACACTGGTCTAGATAACTTCTACTCACCTGCCCTAATTTTACTTAATTTTTTATTAAGAAAAGGTCCCTCTGATAACCCAAATCAAAGAATTTAATTAGTCCTAATTTAAATTAATTAAATTTGTAAACCTACCCCCCAAAACTTATCAATTTTTTACTTTATGTAGTTCTCTTCAATTTCTACAACTTTGATGTTCAACGTTTCTGCATTAGATCACAAGTTAAGCCTTAAAAAATCTAAAACAATTTCAATTTATATCAAATCAGCTTCGCACATATCTTAAGATAGATTCTTGGCTAAGATCAAGCCTCATGAAAATAGAACAATGACTCCACAACAGATCTGTCACCGATGCGTTGTGGAGTACAAAGATTGTTCATTAATATTAACAATATCAGGGCCGTCTGATCCCATGATCAGGATTGGACGACTCCTGTAGGCCAACGGTGGCTTTAAAGAATAACGCTCTGCCATCGTTGGCCGCCGATTTGGTTGCGCCACCATTTCCAGCCAGCTCTCCGGAGGCGGGGGCGCCTTCCGGCGGCCTGGCGCCGCTGCTCGAGAGGAGTCTTTACAGAGAAGAATTCAACGGACGCCGTCGGAGCTCTGCTCTCCATCGGTGTCATGGCTATAGGCTCTCCAGGAGAGGATAGTTGGTCCCTCTCTGACATGATGAGGATCCACACGGGTTGTGGGCTCCTTGGGGGTAGGCTCTCCATGCACGGTGGGCAAGGAGAGTGACGAAGGAGGCCGGTGGAGCTCGGCTCATCTCCTCCGTCTCCGACAGGGGTCAGGTCGCTAGAACCCTTTTCGAAACTGGTCGGTCGGGTGGTGCTTGCCCCATCAATGCTTGGCCGGGGGAGGCTTCCCAGTCGAGACGTCCTTCCCCCTCCTCTCTTTCCCGAGTGGAGATGAGTTGAGTTGCCGGAAAACCATGGTGGGGGGGAGGAGCAGCTGGCAACACCTCAATGGAGGAAGGTACTTGCTTGGTTAGTGCTATGAGGGGTTAGCTAGGGCATGAAGGGTTTAATTAGGGTTAGGGCTAGTGTTAGGTTAGGTTTGGCCTAACCTTGAAAAATATATAAGCATACTCCATTATTTGCCTTGAGGATTAGTGTTAATCATCACATGTGATGGAGTTGGGCTTTAGTGAGTTGGGATTTGTGGTTTGATCAAAACAACTTATGAAAACGACTTTTTAAGGGGGGTTTGACCAAGGTCAACCCTAGAGTGAGTCCCCTATGTGGTTCAAAGTCCATGTAGGTCCTAGTCATTAAGAGACGAGTCTTTGTTGACGTGATTCGGTTGGATTCAAACGTTCACATTTTTCGAGGCGTCGCATAAATTTACGAGATTTAATTTATTAACTGGACTAAACGATGTCATAATTGAGCGAAACGAGTTGCGTTGCACTCGTATTGAACATATGAGTTTAATGCAAGTGACGGAAATCAATTATGTGTCTGTTTACTCAAAAAGTGGTTTCGGGTGACTGTGTAAACGTGACCTGCAACGATCATTTTCACTAAATGACCTCAGATTCAAACTAAATGAGTTCTGTTGCAATCGTAATAATTATACGAGTCTAATGCAAATGACATAAGTCAATTCTGAGCTCCTCTGCTCAAAATGATATTTCATGGTGACCGTGTCGATCAACGTGGCCTAAAATGATCGCTTTTACAAAATGACATCGTATTCGAACGAAACGAGTTGTGTTGCACTCGTATGGATTATACGAGTTTAATGCAACTGACAGAAGTCAATTCTTAGCTCATTTTCTCAAAATGACATTCATGGGTTGTTGTGTCGAACAACATTACCTACAATGATTACGTTCACCAAATGACTTCGAATTCGAATGAACCGAGTTGTGTTACACTCGTATGGGTCATACGAGTCTAATGCAACTGACAGAAGTCAATTCTAAGTTCATTTACTCAGAAAGTCATGTTGAGGTCGTCATGTAGCTCGATTTAGCCTAAACCACCAACTTTGTCAAACAATGTGTGAATGGTGTCATTGAGTTTATTTTGATCTCACGAAAACCACTACCATTGACCAAGAACGATTCCGAATTGATTTACTCAACTGTCTATATTAAGTCATCGTACCTCAAACCACCATTAATATAAGGTGGAGGTTGGGTCGTGGTTCACTATGACCTTGACTAATAAGCTCCTCCAAGGGTTCAATTGAACCGGCCCGACCCCCTATCGAAGTTGGGATGATACAAATACCTCCAGCAAAAGTCATGAGCCACGCTCGTGGAAGAAAACAATCAGTCCTATGACTCTCGTCATACCTACAAAGGTAAACTGAGAGATCGGTACTCTGCGATCCAGAATATCTCGAGAGCCTCCTCCGAAGGTGGACTATGAAACCTCGCTTTCAAACAGACCTCTGAAAGAGTGAAGCAGACGGTCAGAGGATTTTAGGAATGCTCCTCCGAAATTGGATTTTCACCTTAACGCACGCAGGTAATTCAAAACGATTCCGCCATATGCCAATGCTCTCACAGGTGAGAGTAGAGTGCAACCTCATCGACCTCGACTAAGCACCACGTCTTGAAAACCTGAAAAATCAATCAATCATAACCACGAAATCAAATAAAAAGGAGCATAATGAAAAATGAGATGTTGCACAAGACTGGCCCAAGAGCGGTCAGGCAAGTCGGACGGCCGCACATGATCAAGGGCACAGCCTGCATGCTCAGCTGACCGTGCGGCCTCTCAAACCAATTGCGCGGACTCGGCCGTGAGAGCAATCGGCAGAGCGGCCCCCATCGTATTGCTGCAAAAGCCAGCCAAGCAGCCCCAACCGTGTGCCCACGCAAGTCGGTCGCGATGTCTCAGTCGTGTGGCCTCGCTAAGCCAAGCCCACAACCTTGATCGTGCATCCGCACCCAGATGGCCAAGTGAGGCGTCCATGCGGACTCGGCTTTGGGGTCGTGTGCAGCCTCCCGCGTGGCCCTCCGCTCGGCCAGGCTTGGTCGACCGGTCGGGCCTCCGTGATCTCTAAGAATTGGGCGGCAAATGATAGAGACACCCTCAGAAAAATACGTATTAATGAAGTGTGGATAACTGCACTCATCATAACATGGGGATGTAGACAGTCACACCCTCTCCCCAATTATGGTGGTATGGATAACCGCGCTCATCATGGGGTGTGGATACATGGGGGTGCAGATAACTGCTCCCATCATAGGAATGCGGATAACCGCACCCATCATGGGGGTGTGTGTAATCGCCCCACCTAGTGGGGCCGCATGGGACACGCCACCTCCAAGCTGCCTCCGCGCTGTCTCGCACAACCGGAGGCCGCTCAGACCTCGCGGCCTCCATGCAGGCCGACAGCGTTGGAACGACTGCAGGTCGCGCAGGTCGCACGACCTCCATGCAGGCCGCGAGGTCTTGGCACGATCGGAGGTCGCGCAGGTCGCGCTTCCTCCATGCAGGTCGCGCTTCCTCCATGCAGGCCGCCCCGACCAGAGTCGTGCATGACGTGCGTCCTCCGCACGACTTTTGCTAGATTGGAAGTTGCGCGGGACATGCGTTCTCTACACAAGCCGGGTGTTCTCCACGCAGGACGCACTGCCAGAAGCCGCGCAGGACGTGCGGCCTTCACATGACCTCTGTGTTGCCACCGCCGTGCGGCCATTACGCTGCCTTCACCGCATGGCCATTGCGCGACCTCCGCGTGTTGCCGCTTGCGCTTCTCGTCGTCGACCTCCATGTCGGAGTCGTAGTGCGCACCTCTGCCGCTCACCTCCAAGACGTCGCGCGCCTCCCGTCTCTCGCCTCCACACTGCTGCATGCTCTCGTTTCTCCCCCTCCACACCACTGCATGCTTCCGTTGCTCCCCTCCACGCTGTCGTATGCTCCTGTCGCTCTCCTCCATGTCGCTGCATGCTCCCGTCGATGTCTCACTAGCTGGGTAGACTGGGCCACCTAGGTCGTCTAGGCCACCCAGGGGGCAATAGCGTCATAATCCCAAAATTGGTGATCTGTAGCCCCCAATCGAGAGCTTCTATTCGCCCGTCTGGAAGTAGAGGTGGTGCAATTATCAGGATGCCCCCTCAAAAGTTATAGAAAGTGCTATGAGCCCTCATTTGAGGGGCATTGCCTTCATCACCGGAGAAAGCTCCCAAGTCTTCCCTCAATGATTTTCCATAGATCACCTTCAGCGTTTGAAGATTGTGTTGTTTATGGGGTGTCTACTTAATCACCTAGAGGGGATGGTGAATAGGTTTTTCTTTTTATAATATCCCCCTTTAGGTTTTTCTTACTTTCTGGTTAATAGATCTAAGAAATGAAAAGCAAACCACAGAAAGCACACAACGATCTATAGAGGTTCCTCAAGACCGGGTGTCTTGAGTAGTCCTCTCTCCCTCTGCGCCTACCCAGCAGTGTGCTAGGCTCAGAAAACTCTGCCAAAAGCTTCAGGTCCTCAAGCCTTACACCACGGACCCGCAAGTCCCAACAGCCTAATCCCTCAAGCCCTTACTGCCCCCGAACCCGCAAGCTCGACACTCAGGCCCTCAAGACCTACAATTTGGACCCGCAAGTCCCAACAGCCTAGGCCCGCAAGCCCCTACTGCCCCCAAGCCCGCAAGCTCAACAGATCGCACCCACAATCGCACTGCCCTGGCCCTCAAGCCTCACAGCTCTCCAGCCCTCAAGCTAGACAAAGTCGGACCCGCAAGTCCACTTCCCTGGCCATCAAGCCTTACAGCTCTCCAGCCCTCAAGCTAGACAAATTGGCCCGCAAGCCTTACAAGAAAATACAGTAAAGTAAACTGTCTCTTCTGCCTGATGTTGATCGGCAACTTAGCCCGATGGAGATCGGCTTCTTGAGTTGAAGAGGATACTTCAGATCTGATCTTTACAGCACGACTCCTTCTTCACTCCCTTCTTTTAGCCTGATGATAAACAGCTTCTTATCAGTCGATGAAGATGACTGATTCTTCAGAGAACACTTGATTATTGTTCTCTCCATGTTCCTCTTCTTCTTCGCAGAAAGATTGTTCAAGTGTAGCGGCGGGATACTTTTTTGCTCTTGTGATCGAGAGAGTTCCTAGGGAACCCTTCGTTCCTTTTTATAGAACAGAGAACACTGCTCAACGGTCACAATCAATGTCCTTTTCTGTTAGACGCCCAATTCAAAAGAGCACGCGCACATAGATCTATTCTTTAGTGCACGCTTTGATTGGACAATCAGGCGGCGGTATTAAATGTTGACAGCGCGATACGACGTTTGAATTCTATCTCGACGATGTTTCCACCATCATGTTGATACCAACAACATCTCGACGATATGGACAATATCTCGACGACAAGACTTTGTCGATGCCTTGGGCTTTGGTAGACCTTCAAGTCTTCTTACTTCTGCTACTGATGGTGGTATCTCGACGATACAAGATATCCTGGTGATTCTGCACATACGACGATAAGCTCTCTCTGACTGTATCGTTGAGATCCTCTTTCTTGCAATATGTCGTCGTAATCATGTTGTTTACTCGACGACATGCCTTCTTCATGACGATGTCATGTGTCTTCTCTGTGTTCGACGAACAACATTCTGCAATCGACGAACTTGCCATCCTTCGTTCGACGATCGCCATTCTTCGTTCGACGATCTCGCCACATCTCAGCGTTCGACGATCGGCATTCTTTGCCCATCATTACGATGACAAGAATGCTTTGTCGACGATATCTCCTATGCTTCTCGACGATATAGTACTTAGTTAAATAACTAAGGTACATGACTTATTGTTGATTCCTGCAAGTATGAACTAAGTGGAATATTACATATAAAGTGAAGTATTCTTGACTTGTTGACTTCTTCAAATCAGGAATCATGTGAACAGGATTCCCAACAATCTCCCCCTATTTGAAGAAGTCGGAATCTCAATTCAAGACTACTTTCACTTGACAGTAATTATTATAATCTTGCATAGAAGGCTCTGTATTTAAGGGTTTACTTATCTTTTGCTGACCATATGAGTACATCAATCTTGTGGATCCCCCTAGATTCGATGCCTCTTCTTTTGTTTCTCCCCCTTCTTCTTGACATCTTTGCTCCCCCTATCTTTGAGGTCTTCTTGATCATCTTAGTCTTGAGCATATTGATGCCATTCTCCCCCTTTCCGACTTCTTTCCTCCACTTGAGATTTTCTTGAGTGAGTGACTGCCCCTTGATGTGATAACGCCCCTTGGATTGACATGGGGTTAGGATTTCTTTAGTCCAGAGTTGACCCTGGATCACTTATGGTCCATTAGCCTTGTGTGTTGCTGATTGGCTAAGTGGACTTCCCTACAAAACAGATTTAAAATCCCTTAGGAACCCAAGATAGCCTGGGTCCTAGGTTCTTGTTAGCCCAATAAGGAATTCTTATACTTACCTCAGTCGCTACGGAAGGTCTCTTCTTTGTACTGGGCACACTAGAGTTGTGCCAACAGTCAATGGCAAAGTGTCCTGTTTTTCCACAGCACCAGCATTCAAACCTGTTGTATCTTCCCTTCTGTCTGACTGTATGAGCAGGGTTTCTTTGTGTGCAAATGACTGAATGAAGCAAAGAAGGTGAACCGTGATGATGGTGGACATGATTTTTGTTGCTGTCGACCACAGATATCCTTCTAGAATCAGTCCTTTTTAAGGATTTCTTCTCTTGTCTGAGCTCAAAATGTTCTTGGATTTGAAGGAGCTTGCAACAGGCTTCATTTCAGTGGCAAACTTATCCTCCACCCTTCGGTGTTGTCATTCTTGACCTTCAGGACATTGACCTTCAGGACATTGGGCTGCATTTTGTCCTTCTTCAGAAGAACTACTGCTCTGGTTAGTGAGTGGCACAGCTCCTTGCTTTCAATCAGTGCCTTCAGAGTTTTCCCAAATTTGCCTATCAAGTCCTTTTTGAGTTGACAAAACTCAGCACTCTCTAGAGTTAGCCTTTCTGCTTTCTGTGAGAGATCAAGATTTCTTGCTTGAAGAGTGGAGATTTTTGCATCATGCTGCTTGCACAGCATCTTGAGATTCTTCACCTCTTCTAGAAGATCATTGTATGATTTTGACCAGTCATCATTGCTGGATGAGCTTGTCTCCGAATCTGAGTCTGAAGTAGAAAGAGGAGCCCTTATGCGCTTGGGACAAACCTCATCCTGATGACTCTCTTCTTCTGACGCAGATGAGACGGTCAATCTAAGCTCATCCTGATGACTCTCTTCTTCTGACGCAGATAAGACGGTCAATCCAAACTCATACCGATGATTAGGTCCTTCCATAAGGATAGTTAGAGAATTCCACATCTCTTTTGCAGTCATGCAGTGCGCAAGTCTCTGGAGAGTAGAGATATTAACTGCACCAGCAATAATGTCTTTGGCTTTCTTATCCAAGTTGTCTAGGATTTTCTTGGACACTAACTGAGAGAGATAATCCCCTTCTTGAACAACTCCGAATATTCTAGGATCTATTGCCTCCATGAATATTCTTACTCTTGCTTTCCATAGGGCAAAGTTCTCCCTGGAGCATACAGCTATTCTTGATTCTATAGCCATGAGAAATGGACA
Source organism: Dactylorhiza incarnata (assembly GCA_033032865.1). NCBI lineage: Eukaryota > Viridiplantae > Streptophyta > Magnoliopsida > Asparagales > Orchidaceae > Dactylorhiza > Dactylorhiza incarnata. The sequence goes on along the minus strand of JAWHQI010000011.1, from coordinate 18,254,318 downwards.
CCCACTGGTAGATCTATTCAAGCTGTTAAGCTTTATTTGAACAACCTCGCTTTGATACCACTTGTTGTTTATGGGGTGTCTACTTAATCACCTAGAGGGGGGTAAATAGGTTTTTCTTTTTATAATATCCCCCTTTAGGTTTTTCTTACTTTCTGGTTAATAGATCTAAGAAATGAAAAGCAAACCACAGAAAGCACGCAACGATCTATAGAGGTTCCTCAAAACCGGGTGTCTTGAGTAGTCCTCTCTCCCTCTACGCCTACCCAGCAGTGTGCTAGGCTCGGCAAACTCCGCCAAAAGCTTCAGGCCCTCAAGCCTTACACCACGGACCCGCAAGTCCCAACAGCCTAAGCCCTCATGCCCTTACTGCCCCCGAGCCCGCAAGCTCGACACTCAGGCCCTCAAGCCCTACAATTTGGACCCGCAAGACCCAATAGCCTATGCACGCAAGCCCCTACTGCCCCCGAGCCCGCAAGCTCGACAGATCGCACCCGCAAATGCACTGCCCTGGCCCTCAAGCCTCACAGCTCTCCAGCCCTCAAGCTAAACAAAGTCGGACCCGCAATTCCACTGCCCTGGCCCTCAAGCCTCACAGCTCTCCTGCCCTCAAGCTAGACAAATTGGCCCGCAAGCCTTACAAGAAAATTCAGTAAAGTAAACTGTCTCTTCTGCCTGATGTTGATCGGCAACTTAGCCTGATGGAGATCGGCTTCTTGAGTTGAAGAGGATACTTCAGATCTGATCTTTACAACATGACTCCTACTTCACTCCCTTCTTTTAGCCTGATGATAAACGACTTCTTATCAGTCGATGAAGATGACTGATTCTTCAGAGAACACTTGATTATTGTTCTCTCCTTGTTCCTCTTCTTCTCCATGGAAAGATTGTTCAAGTGTAGCGGCGGGATACTTTTTCGCTCTTGTGTTCGAGAGAGTTCCTAGGGCACCCTCCGTTCCTCTTTATAGAACAGAGAACACTGCTCAATGGTCACAATCAATGTCCTTTTCTGTCAGACGCCCAATTCAAAAGAGCATGCGCTCATAGCTTTATTCCTTAGGTGCACGCGTTGATTGGACAATCAGGCGACGGTAATAAATGCTGACAGCGCACTGCGACGTTTGAATTCTGTCTCGACGATGTTTCCACCATCATGTTGATACCAACAACATCTCGATGATATGGACAATATCTCGACGTCACGACTTTGTCGATGCCTTGGGCTTTGGTAGACCTTCAAGTCTTCTTACTTCTGCTACTGATGGTGGTATCTCGAGGATTCAAGATATCCTGGCGATTCTGCACATACGACGATAAGCTCTCTCTGATTGTATCGTTGAGATCCTCTTTCTTGCAATATGTCGTCGTAATCATGTTGTTTACTCGACGACATGCCTTCTTCATGACGATGTCCTGTGTCTTCTCTGTGTTCAACGAACAGCATTCTGCGATCGACGAACTTGCCATCCTTCGTTCGACGATCGCCATTCTTCGTTCGACGATCTTGCCACGTCTCAGCGTTCGACGATTGACATTCTCTGCCCGTCATTACGATGACAAGCACGCTTTGTCGACGATATCTCCTATGCTTCTCGACGATATAGTACTTAGTTAAATAACTAAGGTACATGACTTATTGTTGATTCCTGCAAGTATGAACTAAGTGGAATATTAAATACAAAGTGAAGTATTCTTGACTTGTTGATTTCTTCAAATCAGGAATCATGTGAGCAGGATTCCCAACAGATTGCTTAGAGATCTCCTACGGTCTTCGAAGAACCCTCGAAGACGCTTCAAATATCTCCTTCGGCTTTCAAGTTCGTTCTTGAAGACGCTTTGAAGATCTCCTTCGGCTTTCAAATTCTCTCTTGAAGACGGTTCGAAGATCTCACTCGGCATCCGTGCATCGAGTCCAGAGCCTCGTTGTTGCATTCTTCCTTCCAGACTGCTCACGAGCGTGCTTCGCATCAAGCAAATTCAGTGATCCCGATAACTCATTTGTAACGAGCGGTGGTTTGTCACCCTCGACAAATAGCTATTTATAATTGCTCTGAAAGATAGTGGAATTGGCCAACGTCGATCTGGCCTCGTGGTTTTTTTTTTCACTTCCTGATTTTTCCAAGTAAAATGTCTTGTCGTCATCTGTTGGTTCATTCTATGACTGTTTGCGCATTCGGCTCACTCTTAAGCTAAGACAGTTCAGTTCAACCAGATCGTGAGAGCGTCGAGCGACCCACAGCAAGATTGTTCTTGAAATGATGACAAGAAATCAATGGAGATATGCTTGCCAAGAAAATGTCATTGAGTAACTAGTTGTATAGTATATTTGCCAAGTGTTGGCTTGTCAATGCCAACTTTATACTTTTACTAAACATAATCTAATTTAATATTCTTTTAGTAAATTATTACGTATATGTAGGGTGAAAATATGTGCATGACCGCTTACTCGATGACTACTCTTCCACCGATCAATCATTTCCCGACAATGCCTGGAATGATGGCTCTGTTAACAACTACGACTGCATTACTCCAACTAAGGCTGTGTTTGTTTCGGCTGTTGCTGATGAAAAGCTGCTGATCAGAGATGGATGTTGGAAAAGCAGTTGTTTCTGAAAAATGGAGTTTGCAGGAAAAAACTGTTTGTGTAAAATGAAGTTTACAGAGTTGTTCGAAAAGCAGTGCATAAATACCGTTTGTTAAAAATGGAATTTTGTGAAATATTAATTTTTTTAAAATACCAAACTACGAAGAGAGTACGAAATAAAACATAATATCAAAGTTTTTGAAGTTGTACGACATAAAATAACAAACTATTCATCGGTGGCAGGTCTACTGCTTGTGAATCCCGCGCGTAAGTATCACCTAAAAAGGTGAATATGTAATTAGTTTAGATTCATCAATCTCCGTCAAAATTATAAACTATTTGTAATGAAAATTACCTTCTAGCATCATGCAACTATTGTGCGATAGACTCACGCATCACAATCATCTCATTTACACCTCCATCTGTATCAGTGCATGTAACCAGATGTCCTTATATGTCATTTTGCTCTTGATGGACATATTTATCATCATCATCGAATTCACTGAAATCATGATCTGCACGTGAAGGATGCCTCCGAATAAAATTATGCACTGCCATTGTCACCAACACAATATCAGTCTGTTTTGGGAAGCTATATGGATGCATGTCCCTCAGTATTGCCCATTTTTTCCATACACCGAAAGTTCGTTCTATCACACTTCGCAGCGATGAATGCGCTTGATTGAAGATCTCCTTTTGTCCTTCGATCTGACAATTACCGCGTGCAAAATCTGACAGATGATACCGAGTTTCCGAAAAAGGTTTCAAATAACCGCGTTGTATAATAACGTCTTTTTGCAAGCTCATAGTCATCGCTGGAATAATCTGTATCATCACTTGACATTGTGCTGCTATAAAACAAGATAAACATGATAGCAACATAAACTAGAGAAACATGATATCAAAATAAACATGAGCTAGGACATGGACATCTCATTTGACACAAGAGAAACATGATATCAAAATAAACATGAGCCAAGAGAAACATGATAGTAGTTCCAGCAATAATAAAGAATACGAAAATATATAAGCAACAAAAAAACATACATGAACTTAAACATCCCTCCTACTGTGACCCAGCCATGTAACGATTGCGTAGCCATTTGACCTTTTTGTCCTCTCGGAGGGACATTAAAGTCTCTCTATGATGCTTGTCCATCATAAACATGGTTGCGAAATCATAGAACTCATCATTATCACAGATTTCATTATGTTTTCCTAGCTCTTCTAGTGTTTGTGAAATGGTAAAAGTGCACATAGATTTGGGAGGCTCCATTAGACAATGACCAATAACCTTCGAAGATTCAACTAATTCTTTTATTGCTGAGTGTAAGACTTTCTCTTTCCCCTTCTTCTGTTTTGTAGTGGCTTGAGATGTAGCTGTAGGATCACTAGGTCCTGCATTCCCGCTAACTTCGAACACATCGTTGTCACCCTCAGACATAACCCTATCATCAATTGTCACACTCCTGGAGTGAGGGGTGCACGCAAAATCTCCGGTAGCCACCACAGTTCTAAACATTGCGTTCATTTTTTCTTCCAACTCCGGGGGTATGCCTCCAAATCAAAACTTCTTCGCATTTGGCACCACCTAATCACAAAAATAAAAATTAGGAACTTATAATAAACTCCAAGATTTTTATGTAAACAATTAATAATTTCACCTTTATCCACTCATCCCACCACTCGTCAGATGCATCTATAGTTTTTCTCGAAGCATTCCAACCTAGCCCAGTTTCCCCGCGCTTCAACTCGAGCCATAATTTCCATTATTTTTTCAAGTGATCACATTTATTTTTCATTTGAACCTTATCGTAGGACTTCCCTGTCCGCTCATGGAATTTCACCATCAAGTTATTCCATCCTTCCCTACTGAAATGCATCATTGACTTATTACCAAGCTCTATCTCTTTGATGCATAAATCACAAAATATCAACACATCGCTTGATTCCCAAATGGCTGATACTCCGCCTTCTTTTTGTTTTCCCATCTAAAAAAACAGTATATGATTGTAGCTGTTATCAATAATATAGATAATGCACTCCTAAGAATTTGAATGAACACAACCAAAATAAGCTACAAAATGATCTGCAAAAAAATCTGCAAATAAGATCTACAAGATTTTTCGAAACCCTACGAAAAAGTGGCAACAAGATCTGCAAATACAAGATCTGTTACTCCAAGATTTATCGAAATTGTGGCAACAAGATCTGCAAATACAAGACCTGCAAGAAGATCTGCAACAAGCCTCTTATCGCATATGAAGAAGAAGATCTGCAGATCCATGGCCGGAGAAGAAGATCTGCAGATCCATGGCCGGAGAAGAGGATACGCGAGAAGAAGATCTACAGATTCGTTGAGGGAGAGGGAGGTTACCTTGCCGGAGAAGAATCGATATCTGCGGAGGAAGACGAAGAACTGCCGTGAAAAGACGATGTCCAGGGGCGTGATGTCTGCGGTGGAATCGATATCTGCGGAGAAGAATCGATATCTGCGATGCTTGCGGAGGAAGACGACGATGTCCAGGGGCGCGATGTCTGCGGAGGAAGACGACGATGTCCAGGGGCGCGATGTCGAGGCCTCTCGTCTTTTCGAAACCCTCGGCGAGAAGGAGCTATCCGCGGGATTAAAAAAGGTGGGTAAAGCTGCGGTTGAAATATACACAGAACATGGATTATTTTAGAAACGGAGATTTGGAAAAAAGCAGCCGCAAACGATCAATTCCACAAACCTCCGTTTTCGCCAAAAAGAAAAGCAGCTCAACCGCCGAAACAAGCGCAGCCTAACACTCTATAACGACCAAAAGTTGTTACGTGCACGCCGGCGACGAGTGAAATAATCACATCCCATTACAACACAGCTTTCATATCCCATATTACAACACATTGGTTGAATGCTCATCCACCAATTACTGAATGTGGCCAAATGAAAACTATCTATTTCATGATCAAGATACATTATTTATTCGTCCAATGAGTGAAATAATCACATACTTATATATATTTATATATTATATATAAGAGAGAAAATCATTTGATGAAACATTTATTTTTCCGGTTTTACTCTATTACATCATTTATAAAAAAAAATATTTAAATGCATGTTTAATGTGTGTTTTGGTACTGTTGCGGTCTACTTAAGGCGTGCATTCGTGTGGATCTTGGATAAACGTGAAGCGAAGACGGCGAGCGGATTCCTCTCCAAACAACACGCTTCCGGTGGATCCATAGAAGAGCGACCGGGTGAGTGCATGCTTGAGGCTAATCTTATCTCAAGCGGGGTAACGAATGATCCACTCGTGTGTTTTCTTTTCTCTTGATTTTTCTTGTGGTGGAATCTGTGGCGTGATCTTCGAATCAAAGAAATATCGTGGTTTTCTTCATCATGAAATTTGCATTCATCCTTTTCTTTTTAATTTTCGAAGGGCTTGGCGAGCCCCGACTTTTGTTGGGAGAGATCTACCCATTTCCGAACCGTAATTTTCGGTGGGTCTCTTTTGGTACAACGCACAGCTTGATCGGATCGGGTGGGTCCATTTCGCTAGATCGAACATTGGCTTATCGCCCTTGGGAGATCTAAATAGGATTAGCGACCCTTCGTGTGACAATTGTTTCTCTTTGCCTAGTTCGGTGCACTTGCACTGTGTGACTTGCATTTGCATCATTTTTCTTGAGTTGCGCATCCCTCGAAAAATCTGACCATAACGAACGTGTCGGAGAGCGAAGGTTTACATCAATTTGGTATCAGAGCGAGGTTCGTGTCAATTTCTTAATTGACGCATTCCTTAGGTTTTCTTAGAACGCCGACACTCACAATCTTCCATGATTTGCGCTCAAAATTTAAAAATAAAATTTCGTCGGTCTGCGAATAGCGGCCTAAAATTTTATTTTTTTGTGAAAATCAAAAAAATAAAATTCTGGAAATTCCACATATTTATCTCAGTAAGAAATCAAAAAAAGTATTTTACTTACCCAAGTTATTAAGTGGGAATAAAATTATCTTTCATAAAATTTTTTCCTGTTTAAAATTTCTGGTCTGCGTTTAGCGTCCTAAATCTGTTATTTTTCAGCAAAAAAAAAAATTAATATTCTAAATATTATTTCCTGTTAGAAAATCAAAAAAATATTTTATCCTAGTTACTAGGCATAAAGAAAAAAATTCATCAATAAAAAAAATTTCTTGTCAGAAACGTTTAGGTCTACGTTGCATGCGTACGAGACTTGGCACGGAGTATCCTACGTCCTCGTCTCAAATGACGGACGATCGGGACTCGGGTCACGGTCCAACGGCTGTTGATGAACTCTGCCAGGAGTTCAATGATCAGTTGACGGACATCCGAGAGATGCTACACGAGATTCGGCTAGCCCAAAGGGCACCTCAGGATCATGCTGCCCACCAACACGTAGGGGAAAACGTTAATCATATTCCTAATCCTGACCCCCCAAACCCGGCAGCCCACCAACGTGCTGAAGGAAACATTAATCCTAATGGTAACCCCGAACAGGCCCCGCGAGCACCGCACGGATTTGATATCACTAGGGCCGTCCGTATCAAACCACCATCTTATGATGGGTTGGGTGATCCCCAAGTTTTCTTGGATTGAGTTACAGAGATAGAATGCTATTTTCAGTGGCAAAATTTGACTGACGAGGATAAGGTGCGTGTGGCGCGTATGAAGTTGTTGGGTCGAGCCAAGTCATACTGGCTGAATGAGGAGCGGCGTTTAGGTGTGAGGGATGGTTTGCCTCTCATTGGTTGTGTGGGCATGAAAGCCCTGTTGACTGACCAGTATGTCCCGACGTATCATCGAACACAAATATTTGATGAGTTAGCCTACTTTCGGCAAGGGAACCGCTCGGTCGCGGAGTACATGGGGATCCTGAAAGACATGATGGTTAGATGTGACGTTAAGGAGATGCCTGAAGTTACCCTCTCCCGGTTCCGCAAGGGACTTAGTCCCAAAATTCAGGGTAAACTTCTTCGCTATGGTCACACGGATTTGAACACAACGTATAACGCCGCGTTAGACATTGAGAATCACCTGGCCCACAAGTCTAAGTCGCGTTCGTTTCATAAGAGTAAGTCCATCTTAGGACCTCCTCTGTTAGCCATGAGAGATAAGGGAAGTTTCGTTCCACTGATTCGAACTCAGTCGTAATTACAGCTAGGAATATGCATAACCCGTCCGACGATCGTGTGCACGTAGGTCGGATTAGCAAATCGAACGCTTCTTGTTTTAGCTGTGGTGTTCAAGGGAACTACGCGAGTGAATGCCCCACTAAGGCCAAGCCCTTAGCTCTGTTGGACACTGCTGATGATTCCGCCGAGCTCAAGTATGAAGCCGGTGATGACTCCGATTCAGAGGGAGTGCCGAGTGACCTAGATGATGACACCAACATGATGGTGATGCGTTGTATTTTTGCCACCCCGCGTGCGTCTGATGAATGGAATCGGACGAACATCTTTTCTTTAAATTTTAAAAGCGGAGAGAAGTGGTGTAAACTGATTATTGATAGTGGTAGCTGTATGAACGTGATTTCTGAGAATGCAGTTACCCGGATGGCGTTAGTGACTGAACCGCATCCCCACCCCTATAAGGTCGTGTGGGTTAATAAGAGATCCCTTCCGGTAGCAAAACGTTGCTTAGTACCCCTGGCCATAAAAACTTATTCGGAGAAGGTTTGGTGTGACGTCATCCCCATGGATGCGTGTCATGTTTTATTAGGTCACCCATGGCTCTATGACCATGATGTCACTCACTTCGGGCGAGCTGATGAGTCCCATTTATATACACATTTATGGACTCATCTGGGCCGTATTTCTAGTCGATGCACTACACTTTAGGCATGTTTTTGATCATATTTGTTATTCCTTGCTAGGTGCACTCTTAGGCCCGTTTCGGTGTGCATTTGCGCTCCTTGTTATTGGGGGTAAGCAATTGGTGCTCCCCATTCCTTTCTCTATGTTTATCTAGTGCTGGAGGTGTTTTCCCAGTTGTTTTATCTTGTATACAGGTGGTCGGATCATCCAGTTTTTCCCAGAATTCATGATTGTGTGAAACGCACGGTCGTGCGTTTCCTTGACGCACAGACGGTTGTGGTCGTGCGTTCTCATCTGGGCAGAAAATGGGAGATCTGAGTTTGGTCGTGCGTTTGGACGCACGACCGGAATTGCCCGTGCGTGAGTAAAACGCACGGTCGACTGTTTCTTCCTGTTTTTAGCTTTTCTGAATTTACCCGTGCGTTTTGACGCACGGGCGGATTTGCCCGTGCGTGAGTAAATCGCACGGGCGGCGCAGCTTCGTCTTCACGCCAGTTTTTATCATTAATTATCGCACGGGCAGCGCACGATCGTGCGTTCGCCCGTGCGTGACCAAAACTCTGCATGTTTAGTATTTAAAGCAGGAAATGCTGCTACCAAACAAGGCCCCCGATTCCCCTCGCGGGAAAAACCAGGAATCCCTCCATTTTCACCCTTTCCACCGGAGGAGACAAGAGGAGACCATTTCCAGCTATCTCCTTCGCCATTCCTCCATCCGGGAGCATTTGCAAGCATTCTCCGCCACTAGTTCAAGCATTCTTCGCCGAGGAGACCATAGAAGCGCTGAAGATCATTGGAGCGGTGACAGCCTCCTTCGAGTCCGCACACCATCTGAGGGCCGAGCCCGGAGAGAGCCCGACAACCTCTCACTCCGGCCGAGAACCCAAAACGCGGTGACATCTTCTATGTGGTCCTTTCTAAACTTTGATGCTTGTGCTTTCTCTTTGTGTTGTTGTACGAACGCTTGTTAGGTTAATGTTATGGATCCTTGCTTGTGTTCATGTGCAATGATGATGTGGTAGTGAGAATAGCTTTCGTTGTTGTTGTGATAGCCTAGGTTGTTTGTGTGTGAAGCCATCTAGCAATTGCTAGTGGTGATGTTGGCGAAGAGGTGAATACGACCCTCACAAAACCTCGCACTATGGCCACTCCATCCGCTTACCGAAGCACGGCATCGCGACCGCTACACTCACCCACACCTTGCGAAGCGGTGCTTTTCGACCCGCATTTCTCTTATTTTCGCAATAGCTTAGGAATCCAATCACAACGCCCCTGTTTCACATTATTCGCCCGTGTAACAATCAAGTCACCACACATTTCGTTCACCAGAATCTGCATTCCTTTGAGATCGACATTCGGGGAGTTCCTCCCTATTTTATTACTTGAGCGATCGGTGCACTGCCGTCGTATCGCATTTCGTGCTTGCTAATTAGCGGTGCTGAAATCGCGCATCAAGTTTTTGGCGCCGTTGCCGGGGACTGCAAGCGTGTATGATTTGTTTTTCTTTGGAAATTCGTTTTAAGGTCTTTATTTTATTTTATTTTTATTTTCTTCTTTTGTGTTGAAGAGTGTGTATGCATAGAAGAGATCCCGGTGAGTGTGCAGCATTTGACCCTGAAATAGAGCATACCCTGCGGGCGCGTCTCCGTGTTGCTGCCACCATGGATGTTAATGGAAATCAGGTTGATCCCGGAGTGGGAAATGCACCGGTCGTGGGTCAGGTAGCTGACGAGAATGAAGTGGCTAGGCCACGACCCAGGACCATGAGAGATTACACTACACCCACTGTTGGGAGTGTGTACCCTGGATTCGGCCCGGCTATCACCAACAACAACTTTGAGATAAAGTCAGCCATCCTGAACATGATCCGCAACCAGGCCCAATTCTCTGGGTTAGCCAGTGAAGACCCCCATCTTCACTTGGTTGAATTCGCAGAAATTTGCGGGACATTTCGGTACGCAGGGCTGGCTGACGAGACGGTGAAGCTCAGGCTGTTCCCTTTCTCTCTACGTGACAAGGCAAAGGCGTGGCTCCACACGATACCACCTGGCACAGCTACCACTTGGGACGCTCTGCAAGAAAAATTTCTGGCGAAGTTCCATCCTGTCGACAAGGTTGTAAACTTGCGGAGGGAAATTGCAACCTTCCAACAACACGATCAGGAGGCTCTCGCAGAAGCTTGGGAGAGGTTCATGAACCTTCTCCGGAAATGTCCCCAGCATGAGCTGCAACCATGGACTATAGTAGAAAATTTTTACTTTGCAATTGAGCCTAACTACAGGGCCATGATTGATGCTGCTGCAGGTGGAACTCTGATGAACCACACCCCGGAAGACGCATTACGGATCGTCCAAGACACTGCCATTCATAGCTCCTTTTGGACTGCTGGAAGAAACGCTCCATGGAATGCTCGGGGACTCTTTGAGGTGAACACGTCTGGTGCACCCGCTGAAAGTACCATGCTACTAAAGAGGCCTACCCTCCCTTCTGCCCCAGTGATGATGATCTCATGTCAAGTTTGTGGAAGCCCGGGGCATCATGCATATGAGTTCCCCACAGGTGAGCAACCTACCGAAGTTTCTTTTGATGAAAGCGTCAATTATATTAATGATCAAAATCATGGAGCACCGTTTAATAATGCCTATAACTCGGGCGTGAGGAGTCATCCAAACTTCTCTTGGAAACAAAATGTTCCAGGCCAACGATGGCAAGGAGGCTCGCATCAATTCGATGCTCAAGCCTCCGGTAGCCAACCGCGACCGCCTCAACCGAGTTATAATCAAGGTGCCCTGACTCCTAAGAAGAGCAACCTCGAAGAAATGATGGAGAGGTTTATGCAGGCCGCAAACTCGAATATGGTTAACCAATCCGTGTCCATGCAAAGCTTGGAGACGCAATTGGGCCAATTGGCTCAATTGTTAACCGAGCATTCGCAAGGGACCCTTCCCAGCAACACAGAAAAAAATCCTATAAATCAAGGGAAGAGTCTTACCGATGTAACACCCTCCCTGTTACATAGCATATAACAGTAGGTCCGGCCGGGACCCCACGCCATATGAAAGGAACAGAAGAGAGCGGTACTAAAATTAGCATTTAACAATTAAATATATAACTATCTCAGCACCAGAGTCGCATAACGGAAGCATATAATGTCATTTATAAACCAGTGTATAGCATTGTCTACATAAGCTACCAGGAATGAAATACATAAAAGGTTATTTACAATGTTTGTTTACATAATATAGGTGGCTTCCAGACACCGGCACGCAGGCCGACCACACATGAACAAAAGTACACAAAAGCTTTGGCCTTCGAGGGCCAGCATAGAACAACAGCAAGGGACTTCAGCCCGCTATTTCCCGCTAATCTTGTCGGGACCTGTACAAACAAATCCACCAAACGATGGTAAAACACGTAACCGGTCAGCTTTAGCAGACCAAGATTTATAACGACCCCACCCCACACTCGGGGCGGCGGTGCTCCTTCCCTACAAGTAAGAGTCAGCAACATATAAATATATATCCGCAAACAACACCAACGGGGGCATACCAAGCCACCCGCTTCGTGCTCTCAAGGCACACATTGGCATACTCCCTGAGTTATGCCCTAACGCTAAGTCTTATTTCAACTTAGACAAGCAATTTGAGCTAGGCCGTACACATGAAGTTCCGGCACTCTTCCATAGCCCGGTGCACCGAGGGGCGACCTCTTCACCACCACTATGGGCGGGGTCGGATCAGCTAGGCCCGTGCTCAATCATCGTGATTCAACTCTGCATGATGCGGGTAAGCTTCACCTAATACCGGACACTTAAAGCTGGGCTTTGCAAATTCCACAGCTTCTCCTGCTACATATCCAGTCCCCTGGACTTTAGGTAGCACGGAATCACACGATCTGTGAGCTGGGCGCTACCGTCGGCGATAATGCTAGCGCTCGGCGCTAGCAACAGAACTTAGTTCTGTTCGACAATGGTAACAGAACTCAGTTCTGATACCTCTGGGAAAACACCTCCAGAAATCAACACTAGTAGCTCACCTGGAGCTACCGCCGGCGCAACGCTAGCGCCCGGCGCTAGTAACAGAACTCAGTTCTGCTACCAAACTTCGGGTATTGCCTGGGAAACACCTCCAGGATATTTTGCTGTACAAAACAGTACAGAAGACCCGAACCACATCATGTACACGAAGTCTTCTCCGACACTTTACACACAATAAACATCACCAATCCGGCTCGGCCTGTCCAGATGGGCTTCACACAGCATGCCTATGCCCGTACTACCGTTCCGGACTCTATATGCAATTTGTAGGAGAACAACTTCATCCCACCGGAAGATCCGATCTACTAATTAGTAGAAGTCTTCCTAACTTCATGCAAATCAAAGGACGTACATGTCCAAGGACTAGGAAAGAGAGTCGTTACCCTAGTTGGTCGTTTTGGTGCCATAGACTGAGAGGGGATTGGCTGGAATCCGCGATGGCACACGCACGCAGATGCTTCTTCACTAATCTCCCTCCTAGCACGACGAAGGCTCAACTCCAACGGATCTCCTTCCCATCTCCCAGCCCACTGCTCTCAGAATTTCAGAGGCTCTCAGAGAAAATGCCGGATTTTGTGTATATATGCTTTTCACGCTACCGTCGGCGCTAGCCACTAGCGCTGGTGCTAGATCAGAGTCGGTACCGCTTAGGGCCACTACCGCCGGCGCTAGCCCTAGCGCCTGGCGCTAGCTCCCTGACTTCAAATCATTTTTATTTTTTGTCGTGCACATGACAATTGGGGTCTTACAATTCTTCCCCACTTAAAAGAATTTCGTCCCGATATTCTACTAGTGCAAATAATCAAAAAGATACAAAATATGACTTGTACCTCAACGGAACAGCTCGGCGAACTCCTCACGCATAATTTGCTCGTGCTCCCTTGTAAGCTCCTCACGACCGTAGTTGTTCCAGCGGACTTTGACCATCTTGATCAATTTATTCCTCAGCTGTTTGACATCAGTGTCTTCGATGCAAATAGGCGTGACCAGTGTCTTCAACCCATCATCGACCAGCACCTGATTAGCCACAAGCACTTGGCTAGGCTCTGGTACAGCTTTCCTCAATACCGATATGTGGAACACATCGTGTAGACCACTCAACTTTGTCGAAAGAGCGAGTCGATAGGCAGCTTCACCAACACGTTCCAGAATCTCAAACGGTCCAAGGTATCTTGGACTCAGCTTTTTCAAGCGTTGAATCCTAGACACACCCTTGAAAGGTTTGATCTTTAGATAAACCCATTCGCCCACGGCAAACTCGACGTTTCTGTGCTTGGCATTGTAGTATTTTGCCTGTCTATCTTGTGCAATCAACAATCTATCTCGGATTGTTTGAATCGCCGCATTGGCCTCTTTGACTTTCTTTCGCTTAAACACCTTCGTTTCACCTATCTCCGCCCAAGATAAGGGAGTGCGGAAAGCTCTACCATAGAGGGCCTCGAAAGGTGCCATCATTATACTTGTCTGATAGTTGTTATTATAAGCGAATTCGATCATGTAGAGATGATCTTCCCACTTCTTACCGAAATCCATGACGCACATTCGGAGCATATCCTCCAGAGTTCTGTTTGTACGTTCAGTCTGTCCATCCGTCTGAGGGTGGAAGGCAGTACTAAACTTCAACTTTGTCCCCAACAACTGGTGGATTTGCCTCCAATCTTTCGAAGTAAAGCGCCCATCTCGGTCACTGACGATGCTAAGGGGCACACCGTGCAATCGTACAATACCATCAACATAAAGTTTTGCTAACTTTTCTACTGAATCGTCCCGCCGGTTTGGAATAAAGTGGGCTACCTTCGTCAAGCGATCCACAATCACCCAAATAGCATCATTCCCACTCTGCGATCTCGGCAAACCGTGCACGAAATCCATAGAAATATCGTCAAAATTCCATTCCGGTACTAGCAACAACTTCAGGAAACCTCTAGGTTTCTGACATTCCGCCTTCACAAGTGCGCAAGTTTTGCATTTTGCCACGTATAAGGCGATGTCTTTCTTCAATCCTGGCCACCAAAACAGCTTTTTCATGTCTTGGTACATCTTTGTGCTCCCTGGGTGAATTGAGTACTTGGTAAAGTGCGCTTCGTACATCAATTCCACCCGCAACTTACCAACATCTGGGATGCACAACCGACCGTCTTTCCACATCAGACCGTCGTCTAATACAAACTCTGCAGCAGTCCCATCCCCAGACTCTGCTAAATAGCGTTGCATGCTCGAATCAAGCTCCAAGGCCTGTCGTATTCTGTCTGCGAGGTCATACTGCACCTCCGTCCAGTTCATGCACGCACTCGCACTAGAACTCCTCTCAACACAGGAGATCTCCAAGGCTTCCAAGTCCCTGATCAGACGTGGATCATACATCTGAATCCAGTTGGCCTGTGCATAAGCCCTCCTGCTCAAAGCATCTGCGACGACATTCCCCTTTCCGGTAGTATAATGTATATCAAAAGTGTAGTCCCCCAGGAACTCCATCCACCTTCGTTGTCGCATATTGAGCTCCTTCTAATGTAACAGATACTTAAGGCTCTTATGGTCTGTAAAGATGTCAACCTTCACACCATATAAGTAGTGTCGCCACAACTTTAGAGCGAAGATCACGGCCGCCAATTCCAAGTCGTGGACCGGATAATTCCGCTCATGCACTTTCAACTGACGAGAGCCATAAGCGATCACTTGACCATGCTGAAGAAGTACGCAGCCTAAGCCGCTCCCTAACGCATCACTGTAAATTTCATAACCCTCTGCACCAGATGGCAAACACATAATTGTTGATGTGGTCAGACGCCTCTTCAGTTCCTCAAAAGCTCGTGCACACTCCGGTGACCAAACGAACTTCTGATCCTTCCTCGTCAAGGTGGTGAGAGGTAGAGCGATCCGCGAAAAGTTCTCCACGAAGCGCCGATAGTAGCCGGCAAGTCCAAGGAAACTCCTGACTTCCGCTACTGTCGCCAAAATGGGCCACTTCTGGATTGCATCAATCTTTGTCGGATCCACTGCGATACCCTCGCCACTAACAATATGACCAAGGAACGCCACTGAGGTTAGCCAGAACTCGCACTTAGAGAACTTGGCATATAGTTGACTATGTCGCAGGGTTTCCAAAACTTCACGCAAATGAATTGCGTGCTCTTCTTCAGACTGAGAGTACACCAAGATATCGTCAATGAAGATAATGACAAACCGATCAAGGCACTCTCGAAAGGTCCTATTCATCAGATCCATAAATACTGACGGTGCATTCATCAATCCAAACGGCATCACTGTAATCTCGTAGTGTCCGTAGCGAGTACTGAATGCTGTCTTAGGGATATCACAATCCCGAATTCGTAACTGGTAATAGCCGGACTTGAGATCCAACTTTGAATACACAATTGACCCCACTAGCTGATCAAATAAGTCATCGATTCGAGGAATCAGATACTTATTCTTCTCGGTCAGCTTGTTCAATTCTCGGTAGTCAATGCATAGACGCAGGCTTCCGTCCTTCTTCTTCACAAAAAGGACCGGAGCACCCCAAGGGGATGTACTTGGGCGTATGTAACCTTGATCTAGCAACTCCTGTAATTGAACCTTCAACTCCACCATCTCCTTTGGCGTAATTCGATACGGAGAGCGTGACACATGTTTGGCACCTGGCACTAGCTCCATCGTGAAGTCAATCTCTCGCTGAGGTGGCGCCCCAGGAAGATCTTTCGGAAACACATCTGGATACTCTGAAATCACAGGAACATCAATCAAACTGGGTTGAGGCTTTGCATCCCCCACTAGCACAACACATAACTCTGCACCTTGCCGAACTGCCTTGACCACTTGGACAGCAGACATCAGTGACCTGCTCGATCCACGCAAACCAGCAAACGTAGTCGCACGTTCGGTATTCCGCCCCAGTGTGACCTCCTTAGAAGTGCAATCAATGTAAGCCTGCTGCACTGACAGCCAGTCCATACCAAAGATCACATCGAACTCCAAAAGCGGGAGTATCAGTGCTTCCAAATCAAAGTCTTGACTCCCTATTCGTACCTTTACCACACAACCTCGATCCACACGCATAGAACATCCATTGGGTAGCAACACACTTAGCCGTTCCTATCTAAACGATGAAGGCACTCCAAGTTGCTGTATGAAGGTCTCCGATAGAAAGGAATGTGAAGCACCCGTATCAAACAGTGCTCTTGCCGGATAATTAAAGATCAGGACAAAGCCTAGTACATTAATGGGTAACAAGCAATGCATAAGGTATGAAATATAAAAAGCAATAAAAGTTATATACTATCGCATACCTGTCACCACATCGCTCTGTTTGATGGCCTCCTGTTGGCCAAGGTTGTATACTCTAGGCTGGGCTGGAGCAGCGTGGGATGCAATTGACTCTGCCGCCTTCCCTTTCTCTGCCGCATAGGCCGCAACTAGCTTCTTCCCACTACGACAGTCACGAGCATAGTGCCCCGGTCTACCGTAGTTGTAACAGATGAGTGGGCCTTGCCCAGTCACTCCCGATGCTGAAGATTGAGCTGACCCAGATGGTCGCATTCCTTTCTTCCACTTGCCTCGTCCCGACTTTGCCGAGCTCGATACTGTGAACTCTGGCTTGACTACTGCTAGCTCCTTCCTGCTTTGGGACCGTTTCATATCTTTCATGCAGGTAATCATCAATCATGCGATCACCTTGAGTCAAGAGGTTGAACTGGTTCTCCATCTCGATTTGCTGAGCAGGTGGGAGATACCTCGCTAAGAACAATCTCGAAAATTCATCAAAGGAGATATCTGTCAGCTGCCTTCCCGCTAGCTGATGTAACTCCATCTCGTCCCACCACAGATGCGCCTCCCCATCCAATAGGAAGGTTTCCAATGTAACTTTTTGCTCTTCCTCTGTATTTGTGGCCTTCAAGGTTTTGCGCACCCGTGATAGCCAATCCTCTGCTTGCATCAGGGTTCCTGCCCCCGTGAACGTAGGAGGGTGAAAACTCAAAAAGTATTGCAGCTGTTGATCTGGAGCTCTTCGTGCCCTTAACGGCACTGGCCTTTCCACGGCAGGTTCGGCTGCTAGAGCCGGCACTGGAGCCGCTCCAGGAATAGGAGGCTGTCCAGGAACATGCCCTCCTGGTTGCGCCGTGAACATCACAAATACTGCATCAGCGACCATCCTTACAGTTTCAGTCGAAGGAGGAGTCGGCACCGGAGTTGGTGCACTACTTGCAGTCGAACGAGGGGGTCGAGAAGGCCCCGCTCCACTCCCAGCCGCCTAAACATGTGCACAAAACACAATTAGCGACTACGAGAAGGCATATATCAACAAAGGAACACAGAAGTTCCATCAGAATGCTACACATATACATGTAATTCATTCCTAAAGTGGACAATTACTGGTTATTTACATGAGTTAAAGGCGACGCACACACGTGCTCACCACCCCTTAAAGGAATTCGACCACGAATTCGAACGGAAAGGGAGTGAAACCCGGAGCTGATACCAATTTATAACACCCTCCCTGTTACATAGCATATAACAGTAGGTCCGGCCGGGACCCCACGCCATATGAAAGGAACAGAAGAGAGCGGTACTAAAATTAGCATTTAACAGTTAAAGATATAACTATCTCAGCACCAAAGTCGCATAATGGAAGCATATAATGTCATTTATAAACCAGTGTATAGCATTGTCTACATAAGCTACCAGAAATGAAATACATAAAAGGTTATTTACAATGTTTGTTTACATAATATAGGTGGCTTCCAGACATCGGCACGCAGGCCGGCCACACATGAACAAAAGTACACAAAAGCTTTGGCCTTCGAGGGCCAGCATAGAACAGCGGAAAGGGACTTCAGCCCGGTATTTCCAGATAGTCTCGTCGGGACCTGTACAAACAAATCCCCCAAACGGTGGTAAAACAAGTAACCGGTCAGCTTTAGCTGACCAAGATTTATAACGACCCCACCCCACACTCGGGGCGGCGGTGCTCCTTCCCTGCAAGTAAGAGTCAGCAGCATATAAATATATATCCGCAAACAACACCAACGGGGGCATACCAAGCCACCCGCTTCGTGCTCTCAAGGCACACTTTGGCATACTCCCTGAGTTACGCCCTCACGCTAAGTCTTATTTCAACTTAGACAAGCAATTTGATCTAGGTCGTACACACAAAGTTCCAGCACTCTTCCATAGCCCGGTGCACCGAGGGGCGACCTCTTTACCACCACTATGGGCGGGTTCGGATCAGCTAGGCCCATGCTCAATCATCGCGATTCAACTCTGCACGATGCGGGTAAGCTTCACCTAATACCTGACACTTAAAGCTGGGCTTTGCAAATTCCACAGCTTCTCCTGCTACGTATCTAGTCCCCTGGACTTTAGGTAGCATGGAATCACACGATCTATCTGCTGGGCACTACCGCCGGCGCTAATGCTAGCGCCCGACGCTAGCAATAGAACTTAGTTCTGTTCGACAATGGTAACAGAATTCAGTTCTGATACCTCTGGGAAAACACCTCCAGAAATCAACACTAGTAGCTCACCTGGAGCTACCGCCGACGCTAATGCTAGCGCCCGGCGCTAGTAACAGAACTTAGTTCTGCTACCAAACTTCGGGTATTGCCTGGGAAACACCTTCAGGATATTTTGTTGTACAAAACAGTACAGACGACCCGAACCACAGCATGTACACTGAGTCTTCTCCGGCACTTTACACACAATAAACATCACCAATCAGGCTCGGCCTGTCCAGATGGGCTTCACACAGCATGCCTATGCCCGTACTACCGTTTCGAACTCTATATGCAATTTGTGGGGGAACAACTTCATCCCACCGGAAGATCCGATTTACTAATTAGTAGAAGTCTTCCTAAATTCATGCAAATCAAAGGACGTACATGTCCAAGGACTAGGAAAGAGAGTCGTTACCCTAGTTGGTCATTTTGGTGCCATAGACTGAGAGGGGATTGGCTGGAATCCACGATGGCACATGCACGCAGATGCTTCTTCACTAATCTCCCTCCTGGCACGACGAAGGCTCAACTCCAATGGAGCTCCTTCCCAGCTCCCAGCTCACAACTCTCAGAATTTCAGAGGCTCTCAGAGAAAATGAAGGAAAACGCCGGATTTTTTGTATATATGCTTTTCAAGCTACCGCCGGCGCTAGCCACTAGCGCTGGCGCTAGATCAGAGTCGGTACTGCTTAGGTCTACTACCGCCGGCGCTAGCCCTAGCGCCTGGCGCTAGCTCCCTGACTTCAAATCATTTTTATTTTTTTCATGCACATGATAATTGGGGTCTTACAACCGACACGGAAGTGGTTAACCCAAGTGAAATAGTAATCACTTGTTCTATTAATAATGTCAAAACTGCTGCCTTATGTGACTCTGGTTCATCCCGCAACGTCCTTGCATTGCAAGACGTTGCTAAATTGCAACTCGAAATGAACACGGACGATCGGAAGTCTTTGGTGCTTGCTAATGGGACCATTATTCAGTCGGATGGAGAAGTGAAAATGTTGAAGTCATGGTCGAGGGGACGGTGGTGGTTGCTGATTTTCAAGTTTTGGGACCCCAAGAGAATAAATCTATCCCCATCTTGGGAGTGTCGTTCTTGAAAGAGAGCGGTGTCACTTTGGATTTCTCTGCAGGGAGTGTTATCATCCCTACTTGCCCCAAGATTGTGACCGAAACATTGTCTCGCTCTCCCCAAATTATTTCTGATGAATCTCTTAGTAATGCAGGAATCAGGGCTGAAATAGTATCGTTGGAGGAAGAAAAGGATGAGAAGCAGTCATGCGAAAAAGAAGAAGTAGACTTACGAAAGGAATGTGACCCGAAGAGGAAGGAGAGCCTCGTTTCTGAACCCGCCAAGTAGAACTTAACTCAGGACAATGTCCCATTTTTATTTAGCAAGAAATCGTGTAATAAACCTCTTAAACAGTCTGTCTCTTGGGCTGACCCAGTTGCCACGGCGGCAACGGAAGTGATGCCACCCACCACCAAGCTGGGAAAATCTGACGACTATCAACGTTGGCGCTCTCCAACCGTGGAGAAGTTGAAACAAGAATGACGATTGCGTGGTGCACGCTCCACTACTTCTAGTGGCAAGATGGCAGAGGCTAGGGAAAATTTGGTGACACTAATTTTGGCCCTAAAGCTTTCACCTCCCGCCTACAAGCCACTGGAGACGTGCACTACAAAAGAGCGTATAGCTGATGTTCTTTTTCCTATGCTGTGATTTGTGTGTGTGAAACTTTTCACTAAATTTTCTTCTTTATGAACAATGCTTAATACAGGTATTTGGTCCACCTTTAAGGACGTTAAACAAAAGGGCTTCTTGGGAGACAACCCATGGGAACCACCCGGTTCCATTTGCCTTTTATTTTCTTTTATGTTCTGTTATTTCCTTCTTGCTAACGTCGTAGGTTGAAGCTCTCGCTTGGTGGATGCGGAAGGAGAAAAATTTATGGAAGGAACTACCGCACTTCTGGCATGCTCTTTTATGAGCATAGGTCCTCTCTACCCCTATTTTCCCTATTCCTGAATTGTCTATTTTATTTTGTTTTGATCAAGTCTGGGGGATAGAGCGAGCTGTGCACGTGCACACACTTTGCATGGCATGTTAGAATGTGCTGAGTTAGGATTTATCATTTTGTTGTACACATTGCATACACTTGCACCTAGTTCACTCGCATTTGATCACGCGCTCTTATTGGATATTGCTGCGAGGTTCCCCGCTCATAAGAATTGGATTGTTAGTGTAGGAGTGAGGAGTAGAGAAAAATGTTGACTCGAGTAGTGCTCTAGTCAAATGCTCATGTCACGCCTAGAAATTCATTAGAGTAGAATAAAATTCAAAGTTATAATTTAATTATTTCTATTATAGAAGCTGCAATTTATTTTACTTTAGTGGTGAATCCGGTGAATTCAACGGTAGCATAAGGTCGAGTGTAGCTGGACTAGTAGTAGCTTATTACTATGGTCGGAAGGAAGGACAACCTTTCTCAGTGGCTAGAACTTGCACTAGGCTACTCTTGAAACGATTGCGTTGAAGTACTCATTATAAAATGTGATATAGGACATTTCTTGATCCGTTTGTGCTTTTGAAATCCTTACCAACGTAATCACCTTTGCAAGCCCACTTGAGCCTACCTTTCCTCCTTGTTTAGCTCCACTAAAATTTCACCAAAGCCATACGGCCAAACCTATTTTTGCACCAACTTTTGAGCTGAAAGAAATTTATTTATCGATCGCATTTGGTGTTATCTCTGTGGTGTATGGCAGCTTTGAATTAGCTAAAGGAGCCGTTTTTATTGTGCCTACAAAAGTTATTCTGTCGAGAAAGGAAAAGAAAAGAAGAAAAAAAAGGTTGTTTAAAATGAATACTCTCTCGACAAATTCAAATTATATTTGGCTTAGCACGCACCTAGTGTTCAATTGAAGTCTGGGGGTGTTGTGTAATTCTTGAAAATGTTGTATTGGTGATTGTAATTCTCTTGAGTGCTCAGTTTATGTTGAATGCGATTCCCATCATCCTTCTACTTATCTAGCCTAAACTCAACCTAAGCCCAATCCTAACCCATAAGTCCTATTGATTTTAGATACGAGTCGTCTCATGCAGTAGAGAGAGTGCGAACGTGCAAGCCTATGGACACCAACTTTGATGGATTTCTTAGTAGTTTGTCCCGAGCTTTGATTCGAGTAAAACTCTACTTATTAGTCACGCTATTTTCCCTTTTGCGCGACCGAAAGATTCACCGGGATTCACCATCCAAGTAAAGTAAATTTCAAATTACTGTTCTAGAAATAGTTAGATATAATCTTGAGTTTAATTCTGTTCTAATGTATTTCTATGCACGTGTGCATGCGACTTCGCATAGGTCTCTACCGCTCAAACTCACTCTAACATCCAATTGTTCTGACAGGAGAGCTGAGTAGTTTGCCCGAGGTGTGCAAATGGTTAAGTCTGGGGGTGTGATGAGTCCCATTTATATACACATTTATGGACTCATCTGGGCCGTATTTCTAGTCGATGCACTACACTTTAGGCATGTTTTTGATCATATTTGTTATTCCTTGCTAGGTGCACTCTTAGGCCCATTTTGGTGTGCATTTGCGCTCCTTGTTATTGGGGGTAAGCACATGGTGCTCCCCATCCCTTTCTCTATGTTTATCTAGTGCTGGAGGTGTTTTCCAAGCTGTTTTATCTTATATACAGGTGGTCGGATCATCCAGTTTTCCCCCAGAATTCATGATTGTGTTCAACGCACGGTCATGCGTTTCCTTGATGCACGGGTGGTTGTGGTCGTGCGTTCTCATTTGGGCAGAAAATGGGAGATCTGAGTTTGGTCGTGCGTTTTGACGCACGAGCGAAATTGCCCGTGCGTGAGTAAAATGCACGGTCGCCTGTTTCTTCCTGTTTTTAGCTTTTCTGAATTTACCCGTGCGTTTTGATGCACAGGCGGATTTGCCCGTGCGTGAGTAAATCGCACGGGCGGCGTAGCTTTGTCTTCACGCAGGTTTTTATCATTAATTATCGCACGGGCAGCGCACGATCGTGCGTTCGCCCGTGCGTGACCAAAACTCTGCCTGTTTAGTATTTAAAGCAGGAAATGTTGCTACCAAACAAGGCCCCCAATTCCCCTCGCGGGAAAATCCAGGAATCCCGCCATTTTAGCCCTTTCCACCGGAGGAGACAAGAGGAGACCATTTCCAGCGATCTCCTTCGCCATTCCTCCATCTGGGAGCATTTGCAAGCATTCTCCGCCACTAGTTCAAGCATTCTTCGCCGAGGAGACCATAAAAGTGCTGAAGATCGTTGGAGCGGTGACAGCCTCCTTCGAGTCCACACACCATCTGAGGGCCGAGCCCAGAGAGAGCCCGACAACCTCTCAATCTGGCCGAGAACCCAAGACGCGGTGACATCTTCTATGTGGTCCTTTCTAAACTTTGATGCTTGTGCTTTCTCTTTGTGTTGTTGTACGAAAGCTTGTTAGGTTAATGTTATGGATCCTTGATTGTGTTCATGTACAATGATGATGTGGTGGTGAGAATAGCTTTCATTGTTGTTGTGATAGCCTAGGTTGTTTGTGTGTGAAGCCATCTAGCAATTGCTAGGGGTGATGTTGGCGAAGAGGTGAATACGACCCTCACAAAACCTCGCACTGTGGCCACTCCATCCGCTTACCGAAGCGCAGCATCGTGGCCGCTGCACTCAACCACACCTTGCGAAGCGGTGCTTTTCGACCCGCATTTCTCTTATTTCCGCAATAGCTTAGGAATCCAATCACAACGCCCCTGTTTCACATTATTCGCTCGTGTAACAATCGAATCACCACACGTTTCGTTCACCAGAACCTGCATTCCTTTGAGATCGACATTCGGGGAGTTCCTCCCTATTTTATTACTTGAGCGACCGGTGCACTGCCGTCGTATCGCATTTCGTGCTTGCTAATTAGCCGTGCTGAAATCGTGCATCACGAGCCAACACTTATGAGTTCAAGTTTAATGGCAAAACTATTATCTTCAAACCCTCTCCGCCTAAGGACCCGTCGGTCACCTCTAAAGACACAATTGTGCCCGTAGAGAAGAAAACGTTAAGCTTGATAGGTAAGAAAGAGTTCGCGCGCCAGACATTTTTGGATGGTGTCTTCTATGCGTTAGTTTGCTTACAACCAAATGAGGACGTTCCTTCTTTTGAAAATTTGCCGCCGGCGCTGCGTAGCCTATTAGAGGAGTTTAAGGATATCTATCCGGAAGAGTTACCGCCTGCGTTGCCTCCCTTGCGGGACATCCAACATGCGATCGATTTCATACCAGGTTCCTCGTTACCCAATCTGCCTCACTATCGGTTAAATCCTTCCATACACTTAGAGTTGCAAACTCAAATTTCCGATCTGCTGCAAAAAGGTTTTATCCGCCATAGTAAGAGCTCGTGTGCCATCCTAGCTCTGTTAGCTCCTAAGAAGGATGGATCTTGGAGGATGTGCATGGATAGTAGGGCCATCAATAAAATAATAATTAAATATAGGTTTCTGTTGGGTATTGAATCCACAATATATAGCCTAGGTTTGTGAGAAGTCACCCTTGAACCAAGGTGAATTGCTAGTGTATTTGATATTGTCTTTTAGTTGTGATCTTGCAGGTTGTTATTGCAAAGTGTAGACCAATGTCAGATCACAATGGGTCATTAAGCACAGTTTCATACAATATAATCCCTCATTGTGTGGAACATGGTGTTGACTCATGTGTGATCTCTCTATTGAGATATACTTTATTTTCAAGGCACTTGAAGCTTGGAAGATGGAAGAGCTGTTGGTGTCGAAGAGAAGAAAGGAGAAAAGTTCAAAATTATTCTAAGGGTATTTCTCGAGAAATCAAAGGTATCTCTCGAGAAATCCAATTCATTTCTCGAGAAGTCTTTTCTAGTTTTCGAGAAATCCCTCTCTGTTTTCTATTCTTTTGTTTCTAAGGAATTTCTCGAGAAGTCTTTTATCTTTCGAGAAGTTGAATTCATTTCTCGAGAAGTCTTAATTGTTCTCGAGAAATCATTCCTATTTTCTCTTAGAAGCTTTTCTCAGTGGTTTCTCGAGAAGTCTTTTATCTTTCGAGAAGTTGAATTCATTTCTCGAGAAGTCTTAATTGTTCTCGAGAAATCATTCCTATTTTCTCTTAGAAGCTTTTCTCAGCGGTTTTTTGAGAAGTCCATTCTTTTCTCGAGAAATTAATTATCTCTCGAGAAGTTTATCTCAAGCCCCCGAAAATCCTTCTGTCTTTTCTCGAGTAGAAGCTGCAATTTCTCGAGAAGTCCTGTATCTCTCGAGAAATTTATTTTCATCCTTTTAAGTGATTTTTAGTCTGTTTGACGGGACGTTGATTTCTTCTGTCAGAAGTGACGGCTCATTTGATTTCATTTAAGGTTAATCCTACCTTATTCCTGTCGTTAAGTCTTTGGCTATATAAGGCTCTATTTTAAGGATTAATCTATCAATCATTCTAATCATTAACCCTAATCTCTATTCTATCCGAAAGAACGAGAAAGTGTCGCCGCCTGTCGTCATTGCTGGAGATCGATCTACTGTTATGAATCAATTGTCTCCAGTGGAAGAAAAGGTTCGATTGATCATTGTTCCATCCTCTACTGTATCTATTGGATCAAGTCGAATCGTGGAAGGTCAGATCTGAGTTATTTTCAATTCTTCCTCATCGACAACAAGTCAAATCTTTTCAAGTCTTAAGAAGGAAGAAGATCTCTCGGGGTTTTCAGATCTATTAATGTATTGAGAAGTGTTGTATCAATCTCAATTTACATTTATTGTAAGAGAAGTTTTCTCTGAGTTGTAGGAGAGGTTTTTCTCTGAGTTGTAGGAGAGGTTTTTCTCCGAGTTGTAAGAGAGATTTTCTCTGAGTTTTTAGGATATTTGTCTCCGAGTTGTAGGAGTGCTGACTCCGAGATTGTAGGGTCATTCTTGATCTGAGTTATAGTGAAGTAGTAAAGTCTAGCTGTGGTGCTAGATTGGCGAGGCTGACAAGTGGAGTACCCAATAACGGGGAACCACTATAAATTCCTTGTGTCATCTGTGTTTGTGATTTGGTTTCTATGCGTTCTATTTTATCAAGTTTTTAATTCTGCAAAAGACGCAGTTATCACCTATTCACCCCCCTCTAGGTGATTTAGGTTGGCAACTAGGTACTTCAATTGGTATCAGAGGGTCGCTGTTCGTTTCTAGGTTAACACCTTGAACAGGATCTATCCATTCTAGTTGCTAGCAATTCATGGAATGAAGCAAGGAATCTTCCTCGTTGAAGCTACCAATCTGCACAAAGGCTAATTTTCCCATGTGGAAAGAAAGAGTCAGATTTTACATGGAAGCCGCTGATCCGAGAATATTTCAAGTTGTAGAAGAAGGCCCTCATGTGCCTATGACTGCCTCTACAATTGACCCTGCTGTTCAGGTGTCAAAGAAATGATGGACCTAACTAAGGATGAGATCGCTATAGTAGCCTTGGACAAAAAGGCGAAGAACATTATTGCTAGTGCAGTGGATGACTCAATGTTACAAAATTTGATTCACTGCAGATCAGCCAAAGAGATGTGGACATCCTTAATTGTTCTCATGGAAGGTACCGAAGAGGTAAGGGATGATAGGAGATCTTTACTCAACCAAGAGTATGAGGCCTTCAAGCAGAGTAAGAAGGAGTGCATCGCGGATGCTTATGAAAGATTCTTCAAAATTGTTAATGGCCTAAGAAACTATGGTCGGTAATTCACAAACGGTGAACTCAATGACAAGTTCCTGCGATCCTTGACGAAAGAATGGGATAGCAAGATCATTGCCATTAGGGAGTTTGGAAAGCTGCCAAATAATGACCCACATAATCTGTTTGGGAAGCTATTATCCCATAAGCTGCAGATGAGTATCCGCAAAACAGAAGATGATGGGAACCAGACTTCTAGCAAGGAAAGGACCTTGGCTCTGAAGGCGGAAAGCTCCAGGAAAAGCAGAACTGTGTCTCCAATTAGGGCACAAGAATCTGATGAAGAAGAAGAATCAGAAGCAGGCTCCTCCTGCTCAGAAATGTCAGATGGGGAATTTTCTCTAATCTCCCATCAGTTCAAGAAGCTGCTAAACAAGAGAAGGCTTATGAAGAACAAAAATTCATCTTCTGACTATAGACATTCTCGTCGCGATGGAGATCATCATAAGAAGGTCTCAGGCAACCATGACAGGTATAAGTCTAAACCGAACAAACACATTTCTTCTGACATTATTTGTTATTGTTGTAATAAGCCAGGGCATATGATCGTTGAATGCCCTTACAAAAAGAAAGAAGGTGGAAAGAGAGAAGAAAAGAAATCCACCCACGGGAAAAAGAAAAATGAAAGAAGCTTCGTCGCCAAAAAGTACAAAACACTCAGCGACAGTGACTCAGAGAAGTCAAGTGATGAAGAAGAAGCATACTTCGGGTTGATGGCTATGACTGACGACGAAGAAGAACCTCCATACAAAGGGAAGGTAAATGCTCACACTATTTTGTATGAATCTGAGTATGCCTCAGCTGAACAAGAGAACTATATCTCAGATGAAGATTCAGAACTCATGACTCAATATTCTGAATTGCTTAAATCCGTTGACAAATGTCGAAAGGTTGTCAAAATCCAGGCCAAGGAGATTTTGTCTCTCAAGGAAGTGGAATCTAATCTGAGAGAAGAAGTTGCACAACTTACATCTCTCAGGGAGGAAATCCAAAATCTGACAGAGAAGATCAAAAGCTCAGATGAGCTTCTTACCCTGAGAGAGGAAAGTATCAAAGAGCTGGAAGAACAGCTAGCCGCTGAGAAGAGGCTAGTTGAAAAGTTTTCTCAACCTAAAACTATTCTTCCAATCATTGATAGATTCTCCGCTAAAGCAAGTGGAAGTGGATTAGGTCATGCGGTCGAATCTAGTAAATCTTCTAAAAGCATACTAGCCAAGAAGAAAAATAAGAGTGCTAGGAAAGCCACTGCCGAAGAGAAAGGGAAAGCCCATTTGGATCAGACTACTTTTAAGAAAGTCATCTTTCCTACTAATGTCTATGATCAAGAAAGCTCCTATGGTCATTTGACTAGACCAATTGTGTCTGGACCTGTCAATGACTACAAGGGGTGGACTCGTCCCCGAAACTTTGGTGCGAGTGTATTCAAAGCACCCTATGAAGAAATTAATCTGAGAAGTTATGGTCCATTTTTTCATGGACCTAGTGCGAAGAAGGCACCAACAGTGAAGACTGTTGCTCCAAAGCCTAAAGAGTCAGTTATACCATGTGTATGCTGCACGCATGAGAAACCCTCATCAAGAAGTAGAACTCCTGCCAAAACTAACATTCAAAAGTAAAGCAGGAGGATACAAAGAGGAGATACAACAGATTTGATTGTTGGTGTTGCGGCAAGATTGGTCACTTTGTCGTAGATTGCTGGTGCAATTCTACTTTGTTGGGTATTGTATCCACAATAGCCCTGATTTGAAGAAGTCCCCTTCAAACTAAGACGAATTGTAATTGTATTTGATTATGCACTTTAGTTGTGATGTGACAGGTTATTCCACTCTAAGTACAAACCAATGTCAGGTTTCAATGAGTCGTCAAACACAGGCCTGTGCAATGTAATCCCTCATTGTATAGACCAAAGTGTTGGCTCATGTGAAATCTCTCTATTGGGATGTACTTCATTTACAAAGTGATAGAGAAGAAGGACTGGAGCTGATGATGGAATCATTTGAGAAAGGAAAATAACTTAAGTAAAATTCGATTATATCATTTAGAACATATAGTCGAACTCGACTATATGGTTTGAATGGATATAACCAAATTCGGCTAATCCTTGTCCGAAAGGTTTATTTTTCTAAGTAAAAGAATAGTCGAATTCGATTAATGTAATTCGGTGAATCTTTTCAGTCGAATCACTAGAATTGCCGAATTCGACTATATGGTGTAACCGAATAAATTCGGTTAATGCCATTCGGTTAATCCATTTTGCCGAATAGGTCTGCAGGTATTTTCCGGTTCAATTCGACGGCGTATTCTTTAGGGAATTCCCCATTTACAGTACACGTGGAGCTAGATCCCTAATTCGCGCTTATGACCGTTGGAAGAAGACCCTATAAATACCTAAGGATTATTTCCAAATAACCCTAATCGCTAATTGTGATAAATTTCTCGCAAACTACGACTGACGGCCGACTATTCTTGCGCAAACATTTCATCTCCGTCAAAGCCATCGATTCGTGATTCGTCTTCAAAAGTTCAATCGTCAAGATCAAGATCTACTGATTAGCTCTCATCTTCTATTGATCAAGTCGATTCAAGTTCTCAGATCTAGCTTCAAATCGTCTTCAAGATTTCTTCATTCTTCATTTTCAAAGAAATGAAGTTTATTGCTAAGAAGAAGAAATCTATCTCTCAAGATCTGAAGAAAAACTTCATCGGAAGTTTAAGAAGATTGTTTTTCAATTTACTGTGTTGTTGTAAGAACCATTTTCTAAATCTTGTAGGAAGCTTGCTTCAGAGTTTTTGTGTAGATCCTTGTTTGAGGATCGAGTTGTAGGAGTTTTTTTACTCCGAGTTGTAGGAGTGGTGTACTCCGAGTTGTAGGAGTTTTGACTCCGAGGTGTAAGATTATTTTTAATCTGAGATTGGTGAAGTAGCCGAGTCTAGCCTCGAAGTGCTAGATAGGCGAGGCGGGAAAGAGGACTACCCACATCGGGGAACCTTTATAAAATCCTTGTGTCTGTGCTGTGCTTTATTGTGTGCATTTCTGTGTTATATTTTAATTCCACGTAAAGACATAGAATCCACCTATTCACCCCCCTCTAGGTGATTTAGGCCGCAACTAGATACTTTCAATTGGTATCAGAGAGAGGTTGTTTGCTATAAGGCTAACACCTTGAACAAGACCTCCTCATCTAGTTGCTGAAGCAAGTATGTCTGGAATGGATAAAGCCAAGGATTCCGTCAAGCTGCTAGTCTGCACCAAAGAAAACTTTCCAATGTGGAAAGAAATAGTTAGATTCTACATGGAAGCTGCTGACCCAAGAATCCTTCAGATTGTGGAAGAAGGTCCCCATGTTCCAATGAAACCATCTTCAATAAACTCCGCCATCATGATTCCCAAGAAGATGTTGGAACTAACCAAAGATGAGATCTCTCTAGTCACCCTAGATAAGAAGGCAAAGAACATCATAGCAGGTGCAGTTGATGATTCCATGTTGCAAAATCTGCTTCACTGCAAGTCTGCTAAAGAAATGTGGGATTCTCTAGTCGTTCTGATGGAAGGGACAGAAGAGGTAAGGGATGATCGAAGATCGTTGCTGAATCAAGAATACGAAGCATTCAAGCAAAATCCCAGTGACTCCATTTCTGACACCTAGGAGAAGTTCTTCAAGATCGTAAATAGTCTTAGGAACTATGATCGAGAATTCACAACTGGCGAACTTAATGACAAATTCTTGAGATCCCTGACGAAAGAATGGGATACCAAGGTTATAGCCATTAGAGAATTCAGAAAGCTAGGAACCACGGAGCCACAAATGCTGTTTGGTAAGCTCTTGTCCCATGAGTTAAAGTTGAACTCCCGCAAAGCTGAAGAAGAGGGGATCAGGGCCTCTGGAAGGGAGAAGACCTCTGCTCTAAAAGCTGTAAGTTCAAGAAAGAGCAAGGCTCTCCCACCTGTCAGGAGATCATCTTCTGATGAGGATGAATCTGATGCCAGCCCCTCAGGTTCAGAGATGTCTGATGGAGAATTTTCTCTGCTCTCCAAGCAATTCAAAAAGCTTTTAAATAAAAGAAGTAATGATTTTGAGCTAACAGGTTTTTCAGATGCTGATTTTGCAGAAAGCAAAGACGACAGGAAAAGTACTTCGGGAACGTGCCAATTCTTAGGGAAACGACTTATCTCCTGGAGTAGCAAGAAACAGAATTGTGTTGCTATTTCAACCGCTGAATCGGAGTATATCTCCGCAGGAAGTTGTTGTGCACAATTGCTGTGGATAAGAAACCAACTTGAAGACTACAACTTGAAGCTTAAGGAAATCCCTATATACTGTGATTCATCGAGCACTATTGCAATTGCCAATAATCCGGTGTCTCACAGCAGGACGAAGCACATTGAGATCCGTTACCACTTCATCCGGGAGCATGTGGAGCACAAGGACATTGATCTTAGTTATGTCCCAACAGATCGGCAAATTGCAGACATTTTCACAAAGCCGCTCGACGAATCAAAGTTCAACTATTTCAAAATGGAGCTTGGCATGTTAAACAAAGAATCTTAGAAACAAGCTCAGAAAATCAGAAAATTCCTTCTCCTAGAAGACAGAAATTTGAATAGTCGAATTTTTCAGAAGTTATCATCAAATTGCATTCGACTATACCATTTAGTAGAATTCGGCAAATCGAAACCCTTTAACCGAATTCGGCGAATCCTATTAATCGAATTCGAGTAATCCCAATAGCCGAATGACGAATCTTCCGGAATTCAAATTTCCTTCTAATCATTTACTGGAATTCGAAGAGACACGATTCAAAATATCAGGTATGCGCTCTCTTTCCTAATTTCCAACTCTATATAAATGATTCTTAAAAGAGAAATCCGAACGCATCGCACTCCCGAATTCGTCCGTCGCTTCACTTCCGACTCCGACCTTCGTTCGTGCGATTCCTCTGCCGATTCGTCTCTCTCAATCGATTCTTCTCCAAAATTCCGTTCGCAATGTCTAAGAAGCAGTCGAACAAGTTGCTCTCCAGCAGTGAGTTCGTAAGAACTGGGTTCGACAGTTCGATGGATGAATTCTGCAATATCGTTTTGGCGCTTGAAGTTGCAGGATTAGGTTTTATTCTAGAGCATCTTTGCATGGTTCTTGAGAAGGAAGTGTTGAAGTTCTTCAAGCATGTAGAGCTCAGGAAGCAAGGGTCAGTAATCAAGAGCAAAATCGGTGATCTCTCAGTCAAGGTTTCTCCCTCCAGATTGACTAAGCTTCTCAAACTTCCAGTGGTAACCGAATCAGATGTTTTCTCTTCCAAGGACTTCAAGAAGGCATTGTCGTTCTGTGGATTGCCTAAAGTAACTAAATCCATCTATAGGAAGCACATGAATAAGGAAGGGAAACTGCTCTCAGATATTA
The DNA here is from genome assembly GCA_033032865.1 of Dactylorhiza incarnata. Taxonomy (NCBI): domain Eukaryota; kingdom Viridiplantae; phylum Streptophyta; class Magnoliopsida; order Asparagales; family Orchidaceae; genus Dactylorhiza; species Dactylorhiza incarnata. Next base: position 18,222,247 of record JAWHQI010000011.1, on the reverse strand, counting down.
TGGGGAAAGTTCTTTTGTGTAAAGTTGGCTCTCATGACTACATTTCAAATGATATGTTCAAATTGCTCGGTTCTGTAATCTGCAGGACAAGGGTTGATTGGGGCAGCGTGTTGTTTGACAGAATTTCAGCTAGTCTGAACACTCCTAACTTTGGAAGAATCCTCTCTTTATATCTCAATCGCTTAGACAAAGTCAGATTCAGCATGAAGACAGGAAACCCTCTCCACCATTTCAAAAGAATAGATTCCTCCATGGTTGAAAGATGGTCCAGGAAAGTTGGTGAGACCAAGGTGCTGACTCCCGTTGTTTCAAAAGCTAAAAAGATCCTTTGTGATGAGTCTGAAAGGAACTTCGACAGTAACTCTCCAGTCTCCTCTCCTGAAAAAGAAAGTGAAAAAGAACGTGAACCCTCCAAGGGGGAGTGTTCTAAGCTACTAGAATCAGGCAAACGAGATTCTCCTGTAGTTTCTCCAGCTCCATCTCTAAAGATTCCTACTCCTCATAGCTCTCCTTCCAAGGCAGATGACAATGTTGGTAACAATGATGATAGTGATGGTAATGATGAAGGGGGAGATGACCCTGATGCTGATACAGTGAAGATAGATAAGTCAGCTAAGAGCAAAGATTCTCTTCCAGACGATGAAATCCCTGCTCAGATTGAGGGGGAGAATGTCCATTCTGCTCATTCTCATTCTGCAGCAGACAAGCAAGATAAGACAGAGCTAACTCCGCCTCCTGAAAATATTACAATCATTATTGAAGATGAACATGAAGTAGGGCCTTCTGCCTCTACATCCAGGATGAAAGAGAAATCAGTGCAACACCCCAAAATTCACAAAATTCAGATCACTGTTGAAGATAAGAGAAATGAAGGCTCCACCCCTCCTCCAGTTAAAAATGATGACACCCTCGATGATCTTCAATTTTATCATTATATGAATGATGTAGATTCAAGTGATTTTCTGGTCGCTGAGGATGATTTTGGAATATCTTCTCGATTCCAAGCTCAACCTCCCTCTGTTGAAGACACCATGATGATCAATTTGGAAGAACTGCTTGTAAAGCAGAAAAGATTCTTTGAATTTGCTATCAGTCAGGTTTTTGCGAAGACCAGAGCCATAGAGAAGGGCATGTGCAATCATTTACATTCAGTAGCTCACAGTTTAGACAAGGTCAAAGAAAAGCAAGATGAATATTTCTCGATGGGTGCCTCCACCCTAAAGCATGTAGTGGATGGATTACATAATATCAGTTATAATACTACAAAACTTTCTGAAAATCAGAACTATATTTTTGAGGATGCAGTGAAGGGAAGATCGGCCATTCAGAACTCTCTCCAAAGTGTAAAACATGAAATTATCCAAACCCTGACTGAAGAAGTCAGAAAGGGGGAGGAAATATTGCATGAAAGGATTCAAACGCAAATTTTTTATTTGAATAGAGAGATAGAAGGAAGGATTCAAGAGTCATATATGAATGTTCAATCCCAGCTTTCAGAAATTTCAAGAGGCATTGATGTCAAGTTTCAAGATTTATATGGTTATCTGCATCAAAATCAAATGTGGTTGCACAATGAATTGTCAAGAGGCTATGCCCATGGTTTCCACGGGCCTGGCCAATCTTCTGCGCAGCCAGCATTTCCGTCTGAAGAATTCTATCCGGACATTCTATTTCCTGCTCCTCAGGGTGACTATGAACCTCCTGAAGGATACATTTGGTCTGATGATGAGAATGAGACATTCAGAAAAAGGGTAAGATCTGAAAATACTGAAGCGGGTGGAACTGGTTTCATGAGAGATGCCTTTAGAGCTGCAAATCCAAGGCAGGATGTTCAGAGGGCTGAAGGTCAGAGAAATGTTAGTTCTGGAGCCTCTCAACCTAGAAGATTTGATGGTGAAGTATGGAGCCCTGAATCTAGAAATATCATTATTGATCATTTCAGGCTAATTTGCTGTTCAAATGAACTGCCAGAAATGTGTTATGACAGAGAAGAAATTAACAAGTGATAATAAAAATTGAAATTCTGCAAAAGCCCTTCTCGATGCGATAAGAATTCGACGGGCACTTTCGAGGCGTCTCGCGAGTACTCATACTTCGAGGAACTAACCATTATCATACCTGTCGAGATGATAAAAGTAATAGTCTTTCCATTGTTTCAGAATATCGACGTTTACGCCGCGGCGACGGCGCCGAAATCTAAAAATAAATAAAAAAGAAGAGGAGAAAGTTTTTGCAAGTTTTTGTTAATATAATCCAAACTACTCATTCGAAAAGGCAAGTGTACCTTATCGCGTATAGCATAGGATATTTTTAAGAAAATATCAAGGTCATATTGAAATCCGGGTCTATCGATTACTTCTACTTCGAAAAAGCTAACTATTATTTTATCGGAAATAAAATTGATTTAGAGAGCGTAATTAAAATTAACTAAAAAGAGAACATTGAAACGAGGAAAACAAAACTTGAAATAGCTTGCTAAAAATTAAGGTTAAATTCAATTCAAAGCTTGCGAAAATCAAGAACAACTAAATATTTGATAAAGGAAGGAATAAAAAGAGAAAAGGAGAGAAGAAGAGATTTTTGCATAAGTGAAAAGAAAATTAACATTTCATTACCATGAAAAAGAGAACATTACATGAATTGAAAGCTACATTACATTGCATGAAATTAAAGCTAAGCTACCTTGCATGGAAGAGAAAACAAGACATTAAAAAGGAAATAAGAGAATTACATGAAATTAAATCTAAACCTAAAACATGAAAAATAAGGAAAACTATACAAGAACAGCCCAAATGGGCAGGGGGAAGGGAATGGAATGCTGGAGGGGAACCTCTGAATTTATAGGAAAAATTTCCAGGTTACACGCCCTCAGTCACGGGCGTGACCTAGGGCGTGTAATACTTGTTCTGCACGGCTGTGACATCGGCAAGGGTCTTGCGTGACTGTGTCGCGAAAAAGGACATTACACGCCCGTGTAACTTTGGTCACGGGCGTGTACCTGGGCGTGTACTTGGGCGGCTTCTTCAATGTGGCGTGGGCTTAAGTGCGGTGCTGCAGTGAAAAGCGATCACGCGCGAAAAGTCACGGGCGTGACTCATGGGTCACGGGCGTGACTGGGGTCAACTCCATCAATGCGGCGTGGGCTTGAATTCGGCGCAGCAGGGAGCTGGGATCACGCGGGAAGTCACGGGCGTGACTCTTTGGTCACGGGCGTGACTTGGGTCAACTCCTCGACAACATCTCCACGTCTCGTCGGTAGCCAGCTGGGAAGATTCTAAGATTACACGCCCTTGGTCACGGGCGTGACCTGGTGTCACAGGCGTGACCTGGGGCGTGACTTGCTGTGGACTAGCTTAATCTGCTCGGCAACACTTCTGGACTGATCTTAGTGTTACACGCCCTTGGTCACGGGCGTGACCTAGGGCGTGTACTATGGAATTTGTCCAAAAACACCAGAAAATATGCAAAACAAAAATACAATTATATTTAGAACTAAAATTATAAAAGAAGTGATTGTTAACTAAAATATAAATAATATTTACAAAATTATATTAAACTTAACCTAAATACTATAATTAAAATAAGCATAAATCCTACTTATCAAATACCCCCATACTTAAGCTTTTGCTATTCCAGAGCAAAAGTATGAGAAATATTTATAAGACATTTCATAAAAATTTTAATTAAGACTAAAAATTTATTGAATCACAAGTAAGCTAAAAAGAAAATTTAAGGATTGAAGAATTAAGTCCTAAATTATGAAATTAAAATAATAAGAGAAAAATATTTAGCCAAGAGTTCTCAAAAATATTAACTAGTTAACAAAATTGAGTAATAAGTAAACAAAATTAGGTTTAAGATTTATAAAAACCATAACTTTGAAAAATCTAAAGGAAAAATGTAACTTACTAAGTATTGCTCTCTCCATAACATAATTTAAATCTAGATCAAAGATATTGGGTTAGGGAGGGTTTCATAAAATTTGGCATAAGAAGAGATCTTTGAATGAAGGTGATGGATTTTCCATTTCACCAAAGTGGTTTTTTTTAAGTAAATATTTTTTTTTCTCTTCTAACAACAACCCAAAATGTATATGGTTTAGGAGTAATGAATTTTATCCTCTTACTCCATGCCATATAATCTTTTCAAATATTTTGGGTGCATATGTTTTAGGGACTAATGAATTTTATCCTCTTATTCCCATGACATATGATCTTTTAAAATACTTTTTTTATGCCATCAAAGGGGTAGGGTAGAGAAAAGACTTCTAGCTTATAAATTAAATTATTTTGAGAGCAAATTTTAGTACTTTAAACTTTCCTAAGATTTTAAAAGCTTGAGGTAGAAATAATTAAAATCTAAAGGTGTTTAAGCAAGATTACTAAAAATTTGTAACTATTTAAAATAAAAGAGAAGAAGTGCTAAAGAAATATCTCTAATCAAATTAAAATCATAAAATATTTCTTAACACTAAATCACTTAAACAAAAATTAGATTTAGCAAACCATGATAGAATAAATGATTAGCAAATAAAAAAGTATAAACGCTTATAAATAAACTCAAAATGATTTTGGAAATGACAAAAACCAAAGTAAGGGCATATTATATTTTTGGGATTTTTTCTAAGTTTTTTGTAATAATATTTTGGAATTTTTTTGATATTATCTTTTTATGGAATTTTTAATATTATCTTTTTTTTGGAATTTTTTAGGATAAGAAATAAATACTAAAAATGCTAAACATAAACTAACAAAAAAAACCTAATTTTTTTTGTTAATTCTTGGACTTCCCGAGGTCTACCCGGTGAAGGGCTCGCAAGGTACTAGAGGCTGTGATGGGAATTCAAGCCCAAGGCGTCCTTTCCGAGAATTTAAATTTTCGATTATCTAATTTTTTTTTGAATATTTTTGGGTTTTCTAAATTTTTTTGTAAAGGCTAATTTTTCTTTTTGTAAAAGACAACAAAAATGAAATAAACTATTTACAAAACGAAAATAAACTATGTACACAGTAAATATTTTTGGAATTTTGTAATTTTTTAATTTTTTTTTTTTTGGAAATTTTCCACGATTTTATAATTTAGGAGAAAAGGAGATACACCCCCATACTTAAAATAGAAAATACAAGAGTTTTATTTTGAAAGAAAAAGAACAAGGAGTGGAAAAAGAAGTACGTCCCTGATTTGGAGACGGACGACCACCATGATCACCTGCAGAATTACTTTTAAAACAATAAAACAAAACACGAAATAAAAAGAGATGAAACATAAAAGTTACTTATTATTATTTTTTTGGGTTTTGATTAGTTTTATAATGTTTTTTTTTAGATAAAAGAACAAGAAAAAAAAGATAAAGATAAAAGCAATAGCGCTCTCTCTTTTCAAAATATCGATAATAATAACTCCCCGGCAACAGCGCCAAAAACTTGATAATAAAAATTGAAATTCTGCAAAAGCCTTTCTCAATGCGATAAGAATTCGACGGGCACTTTCGAGGCGTCTCGCGAGTACTCGTACTTCGAGGAACTAACCATTATCCTACCCGTCAAGATGATAAAAGTAATAGTATTTCCTTTTTTTCGGAATATCGACGTTTACGCCGCGGCGGCGGCGCCGAAATCTAAAAATAAATTAAAAAGAAGAGGAGAAAGTTTTTGCAAGTTTTTGTTAATATAATCCAAACTACTCATTCGAAAAGGCAAGTGTTCCTTATCGCGTATAGCATAGGATATTTTTAAGAAAATATCAAGGTCGTATTGAAATATGGGTCTATCGATTACTTCTACTTCGAAAAAGCTAACAATTATTTTATCGGAAATAAAATTGATTTAAAGAGCATAATTAAAATTAACTAAAAAGAGAACATTGAAACGAGGAAAACAAAACTTGAAATAGCTTGCTAAAAATTAAGGTTAAATTCAATTCAAAGCTTGCGAAAATCAAGAACAACTAAATATTTGATAAAGGAAAGAATAAAAAGAGAAAAGGAGAGAAGAAGAGATTTTTGCATAAGTGAAAAGAAAATTAACATTTCATTACCATGAAAAAGAGAACATTACATAAATTGAAAGCTACATTACATTGCATGAAATTAAAGCTAAGCTACCTTGCATGGAAGAGAAAACAAGACATTAAAAAGGAAATAAGAGAATTACATGAAATTAAATCTAAACCTAAAACATGAAAAATAAGGAAAACTATACAAGAACAGCGCAAATGGGAAGGGGGAAGGGAATGGAATGCTGGAGGGGAACCTCTGAATTTATAGGAAAAATTTCCAGGTTACACGCCCTCGGTCACGGGCGTGACCTAGGGCGTGTAATACTTGTTCTGCACGGCTGCGACATCGGCGTGGGTCTTGCGTGACTGTGTCGCGAAAAAGGACATTAAATGCCCGTGTAACTTTGGTCACGGATGTGTACCTGGGCGTGTACTTGGGCGGCTTCATCAATGCGGTGTGGGCTTGAGTGTGGCGCTGCAGCGAAAAGCTATTACGCGTGAAAAGTCACGGGCGTGACTCATGGTTCACGGGCGTGACTGGGGTCAACTCCATCAATGTGGCGTGGGCTTGAATTCGGCGCAGCAGGGAGCTGGGATCACGCGGGAAGTCACGGGCGTGACTCATTGGTCACGGGCGTGACTTGGTTCAACTCCTCTACAGCATCTCCACGTCTCGTCGGTAGCCAGCTGGGAAGATTCTAAGATTACACGCCCTTGGTCACGGGCGTGACCTGGTGTCACGGGCGTGACCTGGGGCATGACTTGCTATGGACTAGCTCAATTTGCTCGGCAACACTTATGGACTGATCTTAGTGTTACACGCCCTTGGTCACGGGCGTGACTTAGGGCGTGTACTATGGAATTTGTCCATAAACACCAGAAAATCTGCAAAACAAAAATACAATTATATTTAGAACTAAAATTATAAAAGAAGTGATTGTTAACTAAAATATAAATAATATTTACAAAATTATATTAAACTTAACCTAAATACTATAATTAAAATAAGCATAAATCCTACTTATCAACAAGTGGCAGATCTCCATGTTAAAAAGAAGAATTCATTCCAGAAATCATTAAGAAGACTCAAATCCTCCTCCACGTCCTCTGAAGTATTTTCCGAAGCCAAAAGCTTACTTTGACAGACAATTGAAGAAGATTCAAAAGGGAAAGACGCAAGAGAAATGATGGATGCTTGATCGCTAGACTCTATTTCTCTTTTAAGAACATTTATATATTGCTGTCAAATTAATTTTTGGTGGACTTATGTTTTTGATGCTTTTATATATCCACATAGTTCAGTTCTTTACTTGCTTTCATTTATTATTCCCTGTGCAATTCACCATAGTAGATAGGGTTCTGACTTCTTCAAATAGGGGGAGATTGTTGGGTATTGTATCCACAATAGCCCTGATTTGAAGAAGTCCCCTTCAAACTAAGACGAATTGTAATTGTATTTGATTATGCACTTTAGCTGTGATGTGACAGGTTATTCCACTCTAAGTACAAACCAATGTCAGGTTTCAATGAGTCGTCAAACACAGGCCTGTGCAATGTAATCCCTCATTGTATAGACCAAAGTGTTGGCTCATGTGAAATCTCTCTATTGGGATGTACTTCATTTACAAAGTGATAGAGAAGAAGAACTGGAGCTGATGATGGAATCATTTGAGAAAGGAAAATAACTTAAGTAAAATTCGATTATATCATTTAGAACATATAGTCGAACTCGACTATATGGTTTGAATGGATATAACTGAATTCGGCTAATCCTTGTCCGAAAGGTTTATTTTTCTAAGTAAAAGAATAGTCGAATTCGATTAATGTAATTCGGTGAATCTGTTCAGTCGAATCCCTAGAAGAATTCGACTATATGGTGTAACCGAATAAATTTGGTTAATGCCATTCGGTTAATCCATTTTGCCGAATCGGTCTGCAGGTATTTTCCGGTTCAATTCGACGGCGTATTCTTTAGGGCATTCCCCATGTACAGTACACGTGGAGCTAGATCCCTAATTCGCGCTTATGACCGTTGGAAGAAGACCCTATAAATACCTAAGGATTATTTCCAAATAACCCTAATTGCTAATTGTGAAAAATCTCTTGCAAACTACGACTGACGGCCGACTATTCTTGCGCAAACATTTCATCTCCGTCAAAGCCAGCAATTCGTGATTCGTCTTCAAAAGTTCAATCGTCAAGATCAAGATCTACTGATTAGCTCTCATCTTCTATTGATCAAGTCGATTCAAGTTCTCAGATCTAGCTTCAAATCGTCTTCAAGATTTCTTCATTCTTCATTTTCAAAGAACTGAAGTTTATTGCTAAGAAGAAGAAATCTATCTCTCAAGATCTGAAGAAGAACTTCATCGGAAGTTTAAGAAGATTGTTTTTCAATTTACTGTGTTGTTGTAAGAACCATTTTCTAAATCTTGTAGGAAGCTTGCTTCCGAGTTTTTGTGTAGATCCTTGTTTGAGGATCGAGTTGTAGGAGTTGTTTTACTCCGAGTTGTAGGAGTGGTGTACTCCGAGTTGTAGGAGTTTTGACTCCGAGGTGTAAGATTATTTTTAATCTGAGATTGGTGAAGTAGCTGAGTCTAGCCTCGAAGTGCTAGATAGGCGAGGCGGGAAAGAGGACTACCCACATCGGGGAACCTCTATAAAATCCTTGTGTCTGTGTTGTGCTTTATTGTGTGCATTTCTGTGTTATATTTAATTCCGCGTAAAGACATAGAATCCACCTATTCACCCCCCTCTAGGTGATTTAGGCCGCAACTAGATACTTTCATACTTATTTCAAGATACAACAAGTAAACATTGTAAGAAGGACCACTCGCAATGTTAACGTTCGTCGTGGGGCTCTCAACTAACAAGGGACCAAGGACCCAAATTTGTTTGGGCTCCTAAGGCAAAGTAATCTGTTTTTGCAGGTATGTCCAAAGGCCAACAAAAATCCTATCTGGTATTTGGACAGCGGTTGTTCTCGGCACATGACCGGGACAAGAAGCCTTTTACAGAACTATGTTCCAGTTGAGAGCGGTCCAAAAGTTATATTTGGTGGATCCGAAAGAGGAATAACAAAAGGCTACGGTATGATCTCTAATGGTAATGTATCCTTTTCAGATGTAGCTTATGTGGAAGGATTAGAACATAATTTGATAAGCATAAGTCAACTATGTGATAAAGAATACACAGTTGTCTTTTGTAAAGATAAGTGTTTGATAAAGTCGGCAGAGAATTCTGAAACAATTTTATCAGGCACTCGTTGTAGAAATATTTTCTGTTTGAATTTTCTTTGTTTATCCTCTTCTATAACAGTGTGTCTTTTAGCAAAAAATAGTGCATCTCTTGTTGACCAATGGCACAAGAGATTAGCACATATTAATTTCAAAACGATAAATAAATTATTTTCTCAAAACTTAGTGCGTGATGCACCGAATGTTAAGTGCATTAAAGATAGACCTTGTCATGCATGTGTAAAAGGCAAGCAAACAAGAGCTAACTTTAAAAGCATTATTAGCAAAGATTCAACCAGATGTTTGCACCTATTACATATGGATTTGTTTGGTCCATTGCAAATTAGAAGTTTAGGAGGCAAGTCTTACACATTGGTTATTGTAGATGATTACTCGCATTTTGCATGGGTATTCTTTCTAAAACACAAGTCAAATACCTTTGATATTTTCAATAAGTTTGTCAAGCAAATCCAGAACGAATTAGATTGTTCGGTGGTCAAAATAAGAAGTGACCATGGAACAGAATTTGAATCTAGAGCCATGACACATTTCTGTGAAAGCCTTGGTATCTTTCATGAGTTTTCCTCACCTCGAACTCCACAACAAAATGGGGTAGCTGAGAGAAGGAAAAGAACACTCATTGAGGCTTGCAGAACAATGTTGAGCGACTCTTCACTTCCGAAATATTTTTGGGTTGAAGCCGTCAACACTGCATGCCACGTGCAAAACAGAGCACTCATAAATAAAAACCATGAAAAGCCCCCCTATGAACTACTAAGAGGCAAGAGAACCACCATCTCCTATTTAAGAATCTTTGGCAGTAAATGCTTTGTTCTTAACAATGGGAAGCATTACAAAACCAAGTTTAGTGAAAAGAGCTTTGAAGGTAATTTTGTAGGCTATTGTAGCCATAACAAAGCTTATAGAGTTTTTAATAAGAAAACTCTGGTTGTAGAAGAATCTATTGACGTTGTATTTGATGAGACGAGCTTGCTTCATAGCAGTTCTTCTAATGCTTCTGTTGAAGATGCAGGTTCAAAGTTGCAAGACTTATGCTTGGATAAGCCATTGAAAGAAGATGCTCAAAACTTCATCAAGATCCCTCCCCCAACCTCAACTGAAGAGGAAGATCATCCTGATGAAGAGTTAGTCCAAGTGAAGGAAGACACTCCAGTAGAAGAAATTGCTCCTGGTGTTCCAAATAATGCAAGGAATCTTGAATTCAGACACCTGAGGGATCATCCTATTGATCAGATCATAGGAGACCCTCATGGTGGCATAAGAACCAAAAGAGGTACTATTAATGAAAATATGCATTTAAGTTTCCTCTCGCAGGTTGAACCAAAGAAATTCCAAGAAGAAAATGAAGACCCCTCTTGGATAGTTGCTATGGAAGAAGAACTAACTCAGTTCAAGCGATGCAAAATATGGACTCTAGTTCCAAAACCCAAGGATAAAAATATCATTGGAACAAAGTGGGTCTACAGAAACAAGTTGGATGAAGAAGGAACGATAATAAAGAACAAAGCCAGACTTGTAGCAAAAGGATACAGACAAGAAGAAGGGATCGACTTCGATCAGACTTATGCTCTTGTAGCAAGGCTCGAAGCAATCAGGCTGTTCCTAGCTTATGATGCATTCAAGGGATTCACGTATGCTAAATGGACGTTAAGTCAGCATTTCTCAACGGTAATATAAAAGAAGAAGTATATGTGGAACAACCCCCAGGTTTTGTCAATCCTGAACATCCTGAATATGTTTATTTGTTACAAAAAGCCTTATATAGTTTAAAACAAGCTCATCGAGCTTTGTATGAGACGCTGTCTAACTTTTTCTTGAGAACAAATTCACAAGAAGAAAGATAGATAAGACGTTATTTCTTAGGGAAGTTAAGGGCAAGATTTTCCTAGTGCAAATCTATGTCGATGATATTATTTTTGGCTCTACGGACGACAACCTTTGCAAAAAGTTTTCCAAACTTATGCATGGAAAGTTTGAAATAAGCAGTATGGGTGAGCTGAAATATTTCTTAGGACTTCAAGTGAAGCAATCTGAAGATGGAATTTTCTTCTGGAACATGGTTTCTGCATCCCTTTGATTTGAGAATAACAAATCCTACTTGTATTTGATCTTGTTTGCCATTGTGTTTTTAACATGCAGGTTTGGACAGATATGACACCAGGTTGCAGAAACAATAGTCTGTCACTAACCACAAGCAGAAGGATTGAAAGTTGTCTAATGCCAGGCGTTATGACTTAACGTTGGGTGTTAGCGCTAGACGAAAATGGCGTTCGACGAAATTGTGTTCAACGAAAATTTTGTTCGACGAAATGAAAGCTGCATTCGACGAACTGAAAGCTGCGTTCGATGAACTGGAGTTCGACAAAATGAAATCACTGAGATGGAAACCGCTGAGAACAGAAGCTCTGTTCGACGAAATGGAAACTGTGTTTGACGATCTGGCGTTCGACAAAATTGTGTTCGACGAAAGAAGAAGACTGTTCGACGAAATGTGTTCGACGAAATTTTCTGTTCGACGAAATTTTCTGTTCGACGAAATGGCGTTCCAGCTGACTAATGATCAAACTCAACGTCAGGCATTAGAGCTTAACGTCGGGCGCTATCCGTTCGACGAAAATGGCATTCGACGGAATAAATTGTCGTTCGACGAAATGAGTGGCATTCGACAAAATGAAACTGCATTCGACGAAATGAGACGTTCGACGAAGATGTTGTTCGACGAAATGGCATGCCAGATGATTAAAGAAAGAAACTCAATGCCAGGCGTTAGTCTTAACGCTGGGCGCTATCCGGTCGACGAATTTGGCAAGGAGAAAGCAGTCGTGATTGCAGGAGGAACTTTAGGAATTATTTGCCCAACGCCCGCGTTAGCCTTAACGCCGGCATTGATATTGCCTAAAATAAAACAATTCCTAAAGTGCAGAATCTCCTTCCTCTTCTGAAGATTCGAGCCATCAATATGCTACTATACATGGTCAACGCCAGGCGTTAGCACTTAACGTCGGCGCTAGCTTAAATTCTATAAATTGGATGATTTTGATGTCTTCAAAAACTGATTACTAAGAGCCCTATTCCAGCACTTCAGAAACTTTGTGAGGGTCGTATTTCCAGACAAACACATCTCCCACTCATATTTCAAAAGGAGGAATCAAAGGAGGCTTGGATCAACACGCTAACTCAACGTGAAGAACGCACACTTGGACTTCAATGATCTTCAGCGATTCTTTGACGTCTCCTTCAGATTACCTCATAGGGAGTTTTATATTTGTACTTTGTATTTTGTCCTTTATTTCATCTTTGTAATCGGTTCGTGAATTCGCCGCATGTTGGCGACTAGGTCTGGGTAGGACTTAGGGAGGAATTCGCCTCGTGTTGGCGACTAGGTCTAGGGAGTAGATCTAGGGGGTGCTCGAGGCCTTTCTGGTGATAGATTGGCTAGAGCAGTTTGAGGCCATATCTGGGGAGAGATCGGCTAAAGCCAACCGGTTCGTGGGGATACGAGTCGGTATAGAAAATGAAAAGAGTCTTTCATTATTCGCCTTGATTTCTAGCGTCATAGAATTCAGATTTTGTAATCAATTTTATAAATGATAATCATGCCTTTTCATGTTGAATAAAATTGATTTCATTATTCCAATCTCTTTACTCTTGATTTAACTTACTTCAACATAAAATATCAAAAGTTTTTTATTAAATATTAAAGTTTTCTAAAACCCTTATTCACCCCCCCCCCCCCCTCTAAGGGCGCCTCAAGATCCAACAAGTGGTATCAGAGATAGGTTATTCCAAATCGGCTTAACAACCGGTAATAATGGCGTCTCATGATCTCACTTACACTTGTAACATCCCCAATCCTTCTAGACCACTAGATGGTGTTAGGGCATGGGTGGTGTGCAGAATGGCCACTAAGGCCCTTGGGCCAAGTGGAGGGTGCTAAGTGCACACCAAGGGAACAAAATCAACATAGCCCAATACCACTCCCTTAGGTCAATTGACCCTCAATTCACCAAATTAACCTCCCCCATACCACCCTAACCACTAAGGAAGACCATAACCATGGAAATTGCACTTGGGTGGGACCTAATTGCATGAAATTGACCAAGTCAACATTAGGTCAACATTAACCAAACCAAGTCAATTAGGGTTCAATTGACCCTCAAATGTTCAAATTGACCTTACCACCACACTCTAAACACCTTAAGGAACCCAATGGACCAAAAAGCCCCATCATGGTGGGACCAATTGACCCCAATTGACCAAAGTCAAACTTTACCCAATTTTGGTCAAATCTACACCCTTTGATTAAATTGAACCAATTGGAGCCCCACTATGGACCAACCTATGTTGGGTGATGTTAAGGGACCCATGACCCCCAAGTGGGGTCAACCCACTCACCTTGGTTGACCAAAGTCAACCATGGTCAACATAACCCATTAAAGGTGAATTTCAAGCCTAAAGTGAAATGAACCCCAACACCAATTAATTAACCAATTAATCATGGACATAGGTCTTGCCATCAGCCCTAGACTGAACTACACAATGAGCTTGATTAAATCAATGGAGGGGGGGGGGGACCAAAAGTTGATCAAAAAGCATAAAACTTAAAGAGAAAGCAAAAGGTGAATTTCTCCTTAACACACTCCACCTCAGCCACCTAGGGACTTAGATGATTGCTGGGAACACCTGGAAAGGGATGAAAAGCAGAGGTGGCAGCAAGGGGGTGGTAGCCCAAGAGAAATTCGTGAGCCTCCTTTTGAATACTCCATATACAAGCCACCCCACCTCAAAACAACTCTCCCATCAGCTTCAGAGGTAGGAAAGCAGTTGGAATCGACTCCTGGATCAAGGAAAACGATGGAAAAACGAAGTCTTGGGCAAGCTCGCCGGAGAGAGGTGCATCCATGGCAAATCATCGCCGCCGCCGCCGCCGTCGTGCCCCCTTTAAGGTTCGTTTCTCCTCCTCTCCCTCTATGCTAGCTTCCCCTCTATTTTATTTGAAGGTTCGGGCTCAATTGGGCCGGGATCGAAATCTCAAATCCATGGAAAATGGAGATTTTTGGCCATGCTAGGATCGCCGGAAAACACCACCTCCGGCCTCTATGTCGCCGGGAATCCATAGCCCCGACCACCACGAAGGTGTTGGTGGTGGTGGTTGGCCGGGGAGGAGCTGGGATGGACGGGAAATAGGAGAGCAAGTTTGCCTAGCTCTGGCTGATCTCAGCCGTTGGCTGGAGGAAGAAGATGAAGGGGGATTCTCGGATCTGCTTTAAGATTCGTGCAGAATCATTATTCCATGCATTTATTTAATTCTTTACACTTGTTTTTCTGCCTCAAAAACTCAGTGCACTTCAAATAAAAATTAAGGCCTCTTAGAAGCCGATCTAGAAAAAGTTCCCAACATGAAAGTTGTAGGCCTTGGTCTTAACTTTCATTTGGCTTTAAGTTTAGGTCATTTGGTGACCTACAGCTCCCTAGGGAGCTGTTTTACTAGGACTGGTCCTACACTAGGTCAGTCCATTAGAAAAATTGCCTAGGTCAAACCCCTCCATCTGTGGAGCTGTGCATTTAACCATGGGTTGGTATACCCTAGGGGCACCCCCTGCCAAATGGGCAGCCCTTGGTGGACACTTTTGCATAGGGTTTTTGTGGTAATTAGATTATTTAAATTATGTTGATTTTTGGAGCATATGATGTCCAAATGACACCAAACTTTGGTGGCATACTCTTTTGTACATGAGTAGTGCCTACCTAAAATATCACTCCATTTGGAGTTGATTTGATATGGAAAATTGGAAACCCTAATGAGGGCCTTTAAGGGTCAAATTAGGCTTAGGTCATTTTGAGGAGTTGAGTGTGTTAGCCTCCTCCTATCATGTTGGCTATATGGGTATGTATATACAAATGCTGGTGTCACACCCTAATGGTCCATTTGGAGCCATTATGGTGGTGTGTCCTAAAACCCTAAGGGTGAATCCTTAAGGGTGCAAAGTGGGGATTTGTGAAGAACATAGGATCAAATGTTCTTGCCATGGCTTGGGACTGTGTAAATATGTTTGTAGGAGCATAAATTGACTTAGTAAATTAAATGAGAATTTTTAGGGGTATTTAGGTGTATTTCTTCCTAATAAATGAAAGTGCCCCCTTTCCTTAATAAAATAATATGCAAGGTCATATGACCTTGTATGACTTTGTTATAGTATCAGTGGATGTATTAGGGATGAAATTGTGCTATAGTAATTTTGTTATAATTTATTGAAGTTGCATTCCTTGTGTAGGAATTTTTAAGTACTTGCTAGCAAAAATGTGATATTTGGTTAACTGTCATTCAATGCTATTGTATACCCATGATAATTGTTTGGAAGCTATTGAAATTGTATTTCATATACTTCATGTAGAAATTGAGATTTACACCACTTAAGTTTTTTAATCTTTTTAAAATATCAAATCATAG
Organism: Dactylorhiza incarnata; assembly: GCA_033032865.1. Taxonomy (NCBI): domain Eukaryota; kingdom Viridiplantae; phylum Streptophyta; class Magnoliopsida; order Asparagales; family Orchidaceae; genus Dactylorhiza; species Dactylorhiza incarnata. The sequence continues at coordinate 18,206,542 of JAWHQI010000011.1, read as the reverse complement.
GGATTTGTCATGATATTTGGTGATCTGTGATTTTAGGTTAATCTATACCCATGATAATTGTTTGGAAGCTATTGGAATTGTATTTCATATACTTCATGTAGAAATTGAGATTTACATTACTTGAGTATTTAATCCTTTTAAAATACCAAATCATAGGGCAATGTTATGATACTTGGGAATCTGTCATTTTATGTTAATATGTGCCCATGACAACAGTTTGGAAGCTTGTAAATGTGTAATTCAAGTACCTCATGTAGAAATTGGTAATTGTAACCTTTGAATGTTTAATCATTGTAAAATATCAAATCATATGGTAATGACAAAATAATTTGGCAGAGGACTCTAGGACCCCATTTTGACACTTGGTAATATTTGGAGAATTTTCAGAAATGAAATACTATTTTTCCTAATTAAAGTGGCATTTTGGTAATTATACAATTATGATGATATAGTAGGCCAAATGACATCCTAGGGTCATGATACTCAGTGAACCACCTTGATATGGGATATTATTTTACTGATAATTTTCATGTAGCATGTATAGTCATTTTGAGGGTAGTTCATGTGTAATTTGGCTTAAGGCCTTAACTACTTTAAATTATATTAAATACCAATTTAATATGGAAAATTATGGAAATTGGAGCATACTCTATTAAAGTCAGTGGGAACCTTGTATAATTATTAGAGACCCTGGTGATGAATTTTTAGAAGGGTTCCCTTATGGGGTTGATGGATAGTTCAAATTTGTGGTCTGCGTTTAGTAAAAATAGAATTTTGAGTTCTAGACAATTCAGACCCCTAAGTGAGGTTTAGGAGGTATATACAATCAGTAAATGAGATGTAGCACACCATGATTCAAGGAGGGTCAATCCTAGGGATACTTGTGGGGTGGTGCTGGAGTTAACGTAGAAGGAATGAAGGTACGTCCAACCCGATTGGGTGGGACGGGGGATGAGCTAAGTCACTTTAACTATATGTAATGATGAAGGGTGAACCAAACATTGATCACCAACTAAAGTAATTGTCTTGAAGTGGATTGTGGGGTTGAGCCCATTGATCTGTAATATCGTTAGGGGCCCCTTATGGAGTACACCGCGGGAAGTCCAAGATTCACCCTAAATATAACACGAACTAAATTGTAGGCAAGAGTAGCCTAAGTGGATATGCAGACTGGTATGGATCTCCTCCGGGAAGGAGGTGGGTTGGATCAGCTGGTGTGTTAGTCCCTGAGCTGGAAGCTCGGGTGGGCATGTTAATACCTATTACTTATTCAATTAGTGGCGAGTCTTCGGTACTAGGCTAGTCGTGTCACCGACAGTAGTACGTTGACTCGGGTGAGGGTGTGGTTTAGAGGGCCGGTAAGTTTGAGTACCGCGGTCTGGAGGACAATCCCTAATAACCCACCCCGACCTTAAAGTCTGGTGGATTCCAGCAAGAGTACGCAGGAGCTCCGCTGTTGTGTTCTTAGCGTTGAGGCGTACATGAGGTCTAGGCTTGGTAGTGACCATACCCGCCTAGGATGTGGAGTGCCCGATCCACTGCCAACGTGAGCCACGACGGTCGGTACCCGAAAGGTTGGCTTCCTTTCAAACAAATTGGGAACTATAAAGGTCTGTGCGCATAGAGTCGTGTGGGTGAGTCACATTGCATAATTTCATTAAAACATCATAATCATAGCATAACATAACATACACATAGCATACCCCCATCATATAAATTAGTATGGGCTCTTTTATATGATGGGTTACCTGGACATCTTAACTTATATGTCGTATGGGCATTCATATAAGTTAAGGTACGAATCTGTGATGATAGTTTAGATTTACTTACTGCACTGCATTTCCTTTCTACTTACTGCTTACTTCATTACTCTACTTTACTACCTTATACCTGCACTATACTGCTAGCTAGATTTTACTGCTTTACTTATACCTGCTAGAGTAGTGGCATGTCACCACCTTCTTGTTTACCCCTTATTTGTCCTCCGCTTCTTCCTCCCGCTCGGTGCCTAGGAGTCGTGGAGGGAGGCGAGGACAAAACGGCTTAGTCTTTATGACTAACGGTCGGTGTGACCGCAGGAGTCCGAGGAGGAAAAGTTGTCCCGCGCGCAGCAGGACGAGATGGCAGGACCTGAGCAGCAGATGCAGTGCACTACCACGACGCCACAGGTTGATGATTAGATAGTTAGATTTCCTCTTTTTGAGAGCTTTTGTTGTAGACTTCCGCATGTTGTAGAGAGAGAGAGATAGTACATTACTTTGCATATGTATCGGGTTTAAGCCCCTTAAATTGTACTTCTCTTATGGACTTTCCGTTTTCATTATTTATGATGCTGTGATTGTGGACATGCCTTCTTTTATGTACTTACTTTTTGGCATATTTTACTTATGATCGTATAGCCGGCAGGGTTGGTGCTGAGCGGTGTTAGTCAACCCGAGTGTTGGTGACACCGCAAGGCAGCGATTCTGGGCGAAGGTCCACCTCAACCGTGCGATGCGGGAGAGGTTCGAGTTTTCAAGTACCCGAGCGGGTTTTGGAAAAAGAGACCTTACAACACTAGTGGGGTAAATTTGTACGAAAAAGAAAAATCTCTTACACCACCTTTATTTATGGGCAAAAATTATAAAGGATGGAAAATATTAATGAAAATTTTTCTTAAGGCCTTAGATGAAAAAGTTTTGATTATTACTAGTGAAAAGTCACCTAGCGTACTAACTAGAAACGAAATTGTTTTAAATGCAAAATCTATGAATAGTATATTTTGTGCGTTAGACCAAAATATTTTCAAACTTATTTATACGTTACCTACCGCATATGAGATTTGGAATTTTCTTGAAAGAACTTATGATTCTCCTTCTACAGGTATGGAACAATCGCAAGAACTGGAGAATATGCAAGCCTGCACAAGTATTCAAGAATGCACCTCTCATGACGGATCCATGAAGTGCACATCAAGTGAAAGAGAAGAACAAATACTATCTTCGGAAGAGGAGTGCCAAAAAGATGTCAAAGAAACGATATGTTCAAATCGTGCCTCTCCCGAAAGCAATGTAAGGAAATCAAATTCCATTTTTTGTACTTCTATCTCTACATTACAATTGCTTCAAACTACAAAGCGCAAAATTAAGAAATTAAAAAAATGCTAATAAACATCTGCGCATAGAAAATAAAAATTTAAAAGAAAAAATTAATGAAGAATCAAATTCTAATTTATCTATTTCTATCCATGACTCCTTAGTTGAAAACATTACACCTTGTGTAGAATATAATGAATTAAAAGAAAAACACAAGAAACTTGAAAATGAGTTTACTTTTGTAAAAGAACAAAATGAAAGATTATGTTTAGAAAATTCATCTTTGAAAAATGATTGTGCTAAGTGTAAAGACTATAAAATTGAAATTAAAGAGATGGATGAAACATTTGATGAATATAGAAATAACTATGAAAATCATATTGATTCAATTATTTCCACTCTTAAAAATAGCACAATCGCTTATAATAAAGCTAGACATAATTTAAAGATCCTGAATGATGAATTAAAATCAAAAATCAACTTGCTTATGAAAATTGTAAATACAAATTCACAATATCAAACTATATCTAAAAACAAGTTGAATATGAATATGAACATCTTAATTAAGTTTGATAATGGGAGTAAGGAACATAAAGGATTTGTAAATCAAAATCACCATTATTTACAAAATCATGTTTCTCCCAACCTAAAATTAAATGCAAACAAATTTCCTTCATATTATAAATTCAAAAATCATTCTGATCCAAATATACAAGTAAATGATTATGGAAATTTGAAAACTAAAAATAATGTTTGTCCAAGGTTTGAATGGAGGCCCAAAGTTAAAGACGAAACACTAACTCCACTCAAAAGGGCTCATTCATCACTATCTCCCCAAAAGCAAACGTGATGTATTTGGGTACCCAAAGGAACCGTCACACCCGGTCCTCTTTGGATACCTAAATCTCTCATTCACTAGTATCCAATCATTTGCATGAAGTAGAAATCAACTAAAAATGAAATAACATCAATCTACTTCATGATATGCCTAACCTATTTCTTTTAATTTTTTTATTTTCTTTTTTGTTGAACCATCATGATATGTTCACTGTATATAACTTGTGATATGACTTTCACATATTAAACCAAAATTCATAAATAAATCAAATTGAATAAAGTTGAATAAAAAGTCATGTCATTTTTTCAAGTGATCTACTTATCCTTTTTATTTTTATCCATCTAAATCCATTTCCTAAAAGTCTTATAAAATTTGAAAAACTAAATTTGTCATATGATATTATTAAGACTAAATGAAATTAGTGTCAAAATGGATTTAAAAGGTGTTTTTAGGGGTATTAGGCTGAATTTATAAAATGCGCAAGTTTTGCTTATGTATTTGATATATTTGCGTCATTTTTTATTACCCCCAGTATGTTTAATCATAATCATGTCAAACTGAGAATGAAAATTTGCATGAATATTATTTCACTTATTTTTGATCATTTCACTCATGCATATGTTGTTCAAAACTCAAGAATTAAGGCTTAATGAATATGGAGCTTTAATGAATATGAAACCCATGTACTAAAATTTTAACTTCCACAACTTTTTGGGATTTCTTCTCGTCTCTTCACTTCATTAGACAGGCCTTACATTGCACAAACATAATTAAGAAAAATCGGAAGCAAAATTGAAGAAAATCTAGGCTATATGATTAAAATAAGCACTCTCTGTGAGCTAATGCAGGCGCTAGGACCTAACGCAGGCGCTAGCTCAAGTATCCAATTTTCTGTAATTTTAAAATTCTACAAAATCACTAAAAATATATGTTGTTGTTTAATATTCAAAAACCAAAGAGAAAATTTATAAAACCTTTCAAAAATAACCAAAAAATAGTTTCTCATTGTATTCATCATTCACCTTGCAATCCTTCTCTTTAATATTTTGAAAAGGTTGAATATGAATTGTTTTATATATTTCACTTACAATAATTAATTATGAGTATCAAAATCTCTATGTAATAAAATTAATGATCATAATTATATTATGTAATATCATATGATCTTTTAATTCAAACATCAAATATAACTACAAAAGATCTTATTCCTTCGAAACATATTGTCTGTGATCATGATTATTATATGAATCTATTATGTTTTACATGTATCACATTTATTTTTAGACCATAGAATCAACTCTATATCTATATGAATAAATCAATTAGAATCATCAGTTTATTCTATCTCTAAATTTTGAATCACTATTGTTAAATACATGCAACATTATATCAACTAATCTTATGGGATAACACTACATTCAAACTCATCATATTTAGCATTATCAACTAATAAATATTATCATCCATGCTAGATATCTTATTATTTCCATAATGAATCAATCTTAAAGAAGAACAATTGAAAGTTAAAACTCATAATAAACTATATTGCTTTAATATCAAATATAATAAGAAATTAATCACGCATAAAAGGCATAGTTTATAAATTGATTTCATAGAACAAAATGCTTAGGATGTCCATGATTATTCACCCACATTATCTGTCTCACAATAGCGAGGGCGTAGGATTGTATGCATTATATGACCTAACCTCTATGTCATGTCTTGTCCTTAACTGGGGAGGGTTCCAGTGGGGCCTTGCGAGGCACTGGGGGGAAAGAGTGTTAGGTTGAGCATTCTCTAATGTGTGCATATGGGATTAATACCCCATCCCACGGTATGTGTGCAGCTCCTCATGCCCATCCGTCACTTAGTACGGGGCTAGTGTGTAGGCATATAGTTAGGGTATTATTATCTAAGACATTCTTATATCATATATTTTGCATGCACTCTTTATGACTATATTATTCATGCATTCTTGTCTTGATCAAACATGCTTATTTTGTGTTTTGCATATTTTATCATTTTTGAGCTCTAATGATCTTGTAAAACACAAACATATGAAAACCAAATAAGAATATAAAAACCATTTTTGAACAAATAAAACATGCTTGAATAGCCTTCTAACCATTTCCAACGTCTCTGAAATATCTACCCTAAGAAGGTCTATATATATACTATCTATGCCAAAAGAAAAAATTTCAAAAATTCTCAAAAATCGAGTACTGTTTTGGCGTTAACTAGTTAACGCCAGGCGTAAACCTTTTTTCTCTAGATGAAAATTCTGCATTCACTAGTCTCTTTCTGGTATTTTTCCAATGTTTTTCTTAGTTTATTGTGCCTGATTTCAAATTCTTTGGTTATTAATTTTGTTGTTTTCTTCCAAAATACAAAACAAAAAAATCAAATAATTCAAAATGCTCAAAAATATGTTTTTGTTATTTGTTTTGCCTTAACTCTTTACAAAATTATAGTTTGACTATAAAATTTCACAAGAGCAAACATCTTAGTTATTCTTGTTTCAAAAGGTCAAAATTGTTTTTGGCATACACTTAAAGATAGCCTTCAATGTCTAATTTTAATTTCAAATTCCCTAAACATTGTTTTATCTTCATGCCTTAACATTAATCTTA